>CM066034.1:444729240-446151170 GCA_033557465.1 Ichthyophis bannanicus | reverse complement strand
TGGAGTACACAATGGATGTCTTCTTCCTTCAAACATGGGTTGACAAACTGTTAAGATATGATGGGCCAATTGAAATTTTAGGCTCAATAATCTGATGATCACAAAGGTATGGACACCGGACACTTTTTCTTCAGGAATGGCAAAAAATCAGTCTCGAATAACATGACAGCCCCAAATAAACTTTTTAGGATTATGAGGAATGGTACCATCTTATATAAAATGAGGCTTACCATACGGGCAGAGTGTCCCATGAGACCGGTGGATTTCCCAATGGATGGTCATGCCTGTCCCCTCAAATTTCGGAGCTATGCATACCCAAAGAGTGAAATGATTTACACCTGGTTGAAAGGACCAGTAAAATCAGTGGAGGTGCCTAAAGAATCTTCTAGTTTAGTTCAGTATGACCTGGTTGGGCAAACAGTATCTAGTGAAACCATTAAATCGATTACAGGTGAATACATTGTTATGACAGTCTATTTCCACCTCAGACAAAAAATGGGTTATTTTGTGATTCAGACTTATATCCCTTGTGACAGCACTATCGTCATGATACAAGTGTCATTTTGGATAAACAAGGAATCTGTTCCAGCTCGGACTATATTTGGAATATCCACAGTATTAACCATGACAACGCTGAGTATCAGTGCGAGGCATTCCTTGCCAAAAGTGTCCTATGCCACTGCCATGGACTGGTTCATAGCTGTTTGCTTTGCTTTTGTCTTCTCGGCTCTTATTGAGTTCGCTGCTGTCAACTATTTTACAAATGCTCAAGTGGAAAAAAACAAAAGGAAAAAAATGAAGCCCCTCTCTTCATATGCTTCTTCTGTACTTTTTTTCTTTCTGTGCAGTACCAAGAATTGTCAGACGGCTGCCTAGGGTGAGAACTTACACAATCTTGACGATGCATATATTCATATGATTCTTGCAAGGTATTGTGGGTATTGTAGTTCATTCACTCCCAAACACAGCTGATGACAATAATTTGAGTTGTGAAACCAAGTGGTAAGATCAATAAAATACTTCTTTTATTGATGGGGTTTAATTCACCCAGCACATGTATGCTTGATAGCACTATAAATGAGGTTACTTGCTTGCAGTGTTTAAAATGGATAACAAAAAGTCACAAAGTAAACCAGAAACAACCTTCAGCTTGTCAGGCAATTAGCTAATGTTTTCTTAGCAAGTAATTACCAAATACAAAGGCACAAAGTAAAGAATAAACTTTGCTGGTTAGGTTAACTTCTGCTTATTTTCCACGCCGATCTCAGCAGTGATTCTCCCTTGCTCACACACACAATCAGGTGCAGCCCTAATTACTATCAATGGACCAGCTGAAAGCCTTTAGCTGGCTGGCTGCTACTGTGTGAGCCCAAATCCTGCTTTAAGAGCTGTTTGCAGTGGAAATAAAGAACAAAGTTAGGTTTCTTTGTGATGGCTGATGTGTTTGCTCATAGAAAGCTAGCAATAGCATTTAGATAAAGAACAGTCCATATAAACTGTATTTTCATCTGCTGTATCAATCAGCATATGGTCACTATCATACATTGGCACAGACGAGTCTTTCATTAAGGCACTATCATGAGAATGCTTATTCCCTTGCTGCCATTCTCTATTATAGATAGGGTCTGGATCAGTGTTCATACCTGAGCCTCTCCTGCTATCATTATTCCTCTCTGTATAGCCTGGCCAATATGTAACCCAATTCTGATGTCCAGCCTTCCAATCTTGATCCCTGGACACTGGATCTCCTCTCACATACCTTCTGGCCTTGGTCTGAAAGTCCCTTCCACATGCAGTCTTCTCTCTTCCAGGTAGCCACTGGTGATTCCTGTCTCTGCCACTCCATTCCTCTGGCTGAATCCAGTCCAATGGACTCTGCTGGCTTTTGGAATACCTCCCAGTATGAGTACTGCCTTGGAATCTCCCAGACCTTCCAATGGCCTTTCTTCTCTTCCTTCCAGAGAGTTTCCTTCTCTCTCTATCTGCGTGGCTTTTGCTGAAGCTGTTCTTCCAACCTTCCCTGAAGCTGGGCTGGAGCTTGTAGTAACTGTTATCTGAAGAATAAGCTCTATTCTTATTCTGTCCTAATGTGTGCTGCTCCCTAACACAGCGCAGTTGTGTTGAATCAGGCCCTGCCCTTTGAGATGAGTGCTTAGGGATTACCTCATAGCTCTCTTGATTGCACACACATTCTCTCACTTCAGCCCCTCTCATGGCTGCTGGAAACCTGGTGCATTCTGGGACTGGTAGTCTTTTATGTGAAAACTCTGTTTTCTTGCTTCTACCAGAACTGACAGGTTGCTTGTTCAGAGTCACATCATCTTTTCTATAGCTCCTACCTGAGCTATGATAAGCTTCCTTATCACAGAATCCAGGATCTCCCTTCTTCCAGATGACACCATAGAAGGGATTTCCCAATCAACACCTGGCAAATTGAAAGCTACCATAGTACTTCCCTTTTCATAGCAATATTATCAATGCCTTCAGTTAAATCTCTCTCTATTTTCTCTGCTTGCAAGGGAGGTCTCTATATCACACCAATATAAACAAATTTTGCATTTCCTCTTTCCAGACTAACCCAGAGTATCTCTGCCTTCTCCCATAAGCTCTGCAGTTCTGTGGCTTTAATATTATTTTTTACATATAGTGTCACTCCTCCCTTTCTTCCTAACTTGTCTTTCCTGATTAGATTATAGCTTGCAATAACTAAGTCCAGTTCATTGTTTTTTGTGTACCACTATATCCAAGTCAGCTTCTTCCCTTACTGCTTCTAAATCTGGAATTTTATTTCGCATACTACAGGCATTAGTATATGCAGCTCTCCAGATGTTGCCCTTTTTTCCATTTTATATAGTATTTTTAATGTTTTGCTTACCTGGGGGCTTTTACTATAAATTGAACCTATAAACTGTAATCTATAAATGGCTGCGAGATTTAGGATATTTGTAGTCTTCCTGTTCATTGATTAGTTAGCATTTGTTCCAGAGTGCACTAGAAATAAACCAGTGGGTGAACGGGCTCTCTTTTACTACTAAACAGGTGGACAAAGGTGAGTCGGTTGATATAGTGTATCTGGACTTTCAGAAAGCCTTTGACAAGGTCCCTCATCAGAGACTTTTGGCAAAACTAAAGAGTCATGGGATAGGAGGCAGTGTACTACTGTGGATCAGGAACTGGTTAAAAGATAGAAAGCAGAGGGTTGGGCTAAATGGCCAATTTTCCCAATGGAGAAAGGTGAATAGTGGTGTACCCCAGGGATCTGTGCTGGGTCCGCTGCTTTTTGAAATATTCATAAATGACCTGGAAAGTGGAATAACGAGTGAGGTTATCAAATTTGCAGATTACACAAAACTATTTAAAGTTGTTAAAACCCAAGAGGATTGTGGACAATTGCAAGAGGATCTTGATAAATTGGAAGACTGGGCATCAAAATGGCAGATGAAATTTAATGTGGACAAGTGCAAAGTTATGCACCTAGGGAAGAACAACCCAAACTATGGTTACACGATGAAAGGTTCCACATTAGGAACCACCACCCAGGAAAAAGATTTAGGCGTCATTGTGGATAACATGTTAAAACCCTCGACCCAGTGTGCAGCGGCAGCCAAGAGAGCAAATAGAATGCTAGGTATCATAAGGAAAGGAATGGAAAATAAAACAAAAGATATTATAATGCCTCTATACCGTTCCATGGTGAGACCGCACCTTGAATATTGTGTGCAATTCTGGTTGCCGTATCTTAAAAATGATATAGCGTTATTAGAAAAGGTTCAGAGAAGAGCCACCAAAATGGTAAAGGGGATGGAAGGATACTCCTATGAAGAAAGGCTATAAAGGTTAGGGCTCTTTAACCTGGAAAAGAGACGGCTGAGGGGAGATATGATAGAAGTCTATAAATTAATGAACGGAGTGGAATGGGTAAACGTAGATTGACTGTTTACGTTATCAGAATATAGGAAGACTAGGGGACATGCAATGAAGCTACAGGGTAAACTATTTAAGAATAATAAAAGAAAATATTTTTTCACTCAACGTGTAATCAAACTCTGGAATTTGTTACCGGAGGATGTAGTAAAGGCTGTTAGTGTAGCTGGGTTTAAAAAAGGTTTGGACAAGTTCCTGGAAGAAAGGTCCATAAACCATTATTAAAAAGGGACCCAGGATATCAATGCTTGACTCAGTACAAGCATTGTGGAACCTGTGTCTTTTGGGGAAACTGCTAGGTATGTATGATCTAGATTGGCCACTGTTGGAAACAGGATACTGGGCTTGATGGACCTTGGTCTGACCCAGTATGGCATATCTTATGTTCTTAGATGCAAATCTGAGAACATTGGGGTAGGGGAAACGGGATGAACACCGGAACTAACCCAGTCCCTTGGTGCGCTTATCTCTTCCCATGTCTTTCAGTACCATCTGTATGCCAATGACTCCCAGATCTACCTCTCTATGCCTGAAATCTCTCCGGCAATCCAGACCCGGATCTCTGCCTGCCTCTTTGACGTCGCTACCTGGATGTCTCACCGCCGCTTGAAGTTGAACATGGCCAAGACTGAACTTTTTATCTTTCCCCCCTACAACCTCCCCTCCTCTTCCTCCCTTCTCAATCTCTGTGGATAACTCCTATAATCCTTCCTGTTTCCTCGGCCCGCAATCTGGGGGTAGTCTTCGACTCTTCTCTCTCTTTCTCCACACACATCCAGCTCGTAGCCAAGACCTGCTGTTTCTTTCTCTACAACGTTAGCAAAATCTGCCCCTTCCTCTCTGAACACACTACTCAAACGCTTGTCCACTCCTTAGTCACCTCCCGTCTTGACTACTGTAACTTGCTCCTTGCTGGTCTCCCTCTGAGTCATTTCTCTCCCCTGCAATCTGTTCAACACTCTGCTGTGCGACTAATTTTCCACTAGCCTCGCCATGCCCATATCACACCTGTGGCGGTCGCGCCCCTACCAGGCGGTTGCCTAGTAGGGACGGGAAGCCATCTCAATTTCCTCTTTCCCAAGGATTGTAGTTGTGTTAAGGAGATTATGAACCGAGTGGTTATTTTAAAGCACACAGGAATTTTATTAGCATCCGTGTCAAATGGGTAACAAAAATCTTCAAAGCAAATGTACACATTCAGGTCAAAGAAAAATACAGGATAATTCTTCTCCTCTTAAGGTAACACTTGTAACCAGTGTTACAATAAAGCTATTTACATAAGCTTCTCTTCTTTCCTTTCTCAGGCTTCCATTACTCAGCCTTCATGCACACATTACAGTCCATTTCAGAACAAACTGAAGTTAGGTCACTTTCTTGGCCTGCAACTTCCATGCTTTCAACTGAGCTGTAACTTGGCAATGCTTGTAAGCGTTCTGGCAGTTTATCCTTAATATTCTTTAGCAGATTAAATAGCCTATGCCACTGAATGACCCTTTCTCCTTTTGATAGGATTTCACTGGGCTTTTCCTGTTCAGTGTCCCTGGCAAACCCCTTACTCCTATTCCGGGTTTTCCTAGGCTTTAACCTCTCTTCTGAGTCAGAGCACGTAACACAGGGTTTAGGCTTTATGGCTTTATCTCTCCTACCTTGGAGTCTGGCTGCAGCACCTTCCTGGCTGAGGCTTCTCCAGCTTGGCACTCCCTCTGTCTCTGAGCTAGACAGTGACTCAGGGTAAGCTCTCCACTTCCCTTCCTGGGGCTTCTGCTGCCTGCAGATAGACCCTTCCTCCGGTGAGTCTAAGCACTCTTGCCTTAGCTTCCTTAAAGCCAACCTTTTCTCTTTCTCCCTGTTGCCAGTCTGTTTGGTCCTTTGCCTGGAACCTTCCCTTCCTGGGCTGCAGTGCTGGCTGCTCTTGTCTCTGCTGCTGCTCACTCTGTATCTGCTTCTTTCATGGATGCTGGTTCTGCTGTGTTTGCTCTCTCCTGCTTCTTTGCAGTTCCTGGCCTTTCTGGAGTCCTTGGCCCCTCTGCTCACTTTGTTTGTTCTCTCAAACTTAAACGCTGAGCAGGGCAACTCCCTTCCTGACTCCACCCACTTGCACCTCCTACTCTTGCCTGAGGTTGTCATGAGGTCTGGGAGTGGCTTAAACCTAGCACTACCCTCTTGGTTTCTCTCAGGGATTCTGCTGTGATGTATGTGTTCTAATGAACCCATCCCCCGAGAAGAAGAAAAAGTTCTTCTTTCTCCTTTATTTTCATGCTGGGCTGCCTCCTCCTCACCACATATCCCCCTCCTTAGACTATTACGGGCTGGCGCCATAACCCGCGAACAGCACGTAATACAAGGTGTGGGTTGTGAAGTGTCACTAACTCTTAAGGCTAGCTGTGCATTCCCTATACGCTCCTTCCATAGCCTCAACAGATTAACATGGTATACCTGTTGCTTTCCCCATCCAGTATCCACAGCATAAGACACTGGTCCGAGTCGTTTTGCTATTTTGTAAGGACCTTTCCAGGAATTCTCAAACCTAGAGTTTCCTACAGCTACCATTACCATAACCTTATCCCCGACCTTTAAGAAACGAGACCTTGCACGCCGGTCATGATAAGATTTCTGTTTACTTTGACTTCTTTTCAAAATTTTCCTAATCCTATAAACAGGATCCACCGTACCTTTTGCAATTTGGGGTCCCAGATTGTCTTCCCCTTTTTCTACACAACAGGCTGTTAGCTCTTCTATTTCGGCTATGCCTGTGGAACCAAATCCTCTAGAGTCCCTGGTGGTAGAAGATAGTTCATCCACCTCCTCTATGGGCGGAAAACCGATTCTCTCACAAATTAATTGTGCCACCCTATCTCCTACATCCACTCTAAAGTTTTCTTGCGAAAAATTAAACAAGAGGACCTTCAATTCTCCCCTATAATCTGGATCTACAACGCCCGCGCCTACATCTATAAACTTTTTAAAGGCGAGGTCAGATCTGGGCACAATCCGTCCGTAACACCCGGGCGGTATTTCTACTCTAAGACCGGTGTTTACTATGGCCCTCCCCTGTTTTGGAATGACCACCGCTACTGCGCTACAAAGATCCATACCAGCAGCTTGTTCAGTAGCCCGCTTGGGAATTCTCGCCTCAGGGGTAGTCCTACAGAACTTTATCACAAATTTCTGTTTTGGCACTTGCTTTTCCCTCTGAGTATAAGAACATAAGAACATAAGATATGCCATACTGGGTCAGACCAAGGTCCATCAAGCCCAGTATTCTGTTTCCAACAGTGGCCAATCTAGGTCATACGTACCTAGCAGTTTCCCCAAGGGACACAGGTTCCACAATGCTTGTATTGGTTCAAGCATTGATATCCTGGGTCCCTTCTTAATAATGGTTTATGGACCTTTCCTCCAGGAACTTGTCCAAACCTTTTTTAAACCCAGCTACACTAACAGCCTTTACTACATCCTCCGGTAACAAATTCCAGAGTTTGATTACACGTTGAGTGAAAAAATATTTTCTTTTATTAGTCTTAAATAGTTTACCCTGTAGCTTCATTGCATGTCCCCTAGTCTTTCTATATTCTGATAAGGTAAACAATCGATCTACGTTTACCCGTTCCACTCCGTTCATTAATTTATAGACTTCTATCATATCTCCCCTCAGCCGTCTCTTTTCCAGGTTAAAGAGCCCCAACCTTTTTAGCCTTTCTTCATAGGAGTAGCCTTCCATCCCCTTTACCATTTTGGTGGCTCTTCTCTGAACCTTTTCTAAAATCGCTATATCCTTTTTAAGATACGGCGACCAGAATTGCACACAATATTCAAGGTGCGGTCTCACCATGGAACGATATAGAGGCATTATAATATCTTTTGTTTTATTTTCCATTCCTTTCCTTATCATACCTAGCATTCTATTTGCTCTCTTGGCCGCCGCTGCACACTGGGCCGAGGGTTTTAACATGGTATCCACAAGGACGCCTAAATCTTTTTCTTGGGTGGTGGTTCCTAATGTGGAACCTTGCATCGTGTAACCATAGTTTGGGTTGTTCTTCCCTAGGTGCATAACCTTGCACTTCTCCACATTAAATTTCATCTGCCATTTTGATGCCCAGTCTTCCAATTTATCAAGATCCTCTTGCAATTTTCCACAATCCTCCTGGGTTTTAACAACTTTAAATAGTTTTGTGTCATCAGCAAATTTGATAACCTCACTCGTTATTCCACTTTCCAGGTCATTTATGAATATGTCAAAAAGCAGCGGACCCAGCACAGATCCCTGGGGTACACCACTATTCACCTTTCTCCATTGGGAAAATTGGCCATTTAGCCCTACCCTCTGCTTTCTATCTTTTAACCAGTTCCTGATCCACAGTAGTACACTGCCTCCTATCCCATGACTCTTTAGTTTTGCCAAAAGTCTCTCATGAGGGACCTTGTCAAAGGCTTTCTGAAAGTCCAGATACACAATATCAACCGACTCACCTTTGTCCACCTGTTTATTCACTCCTTCAAAAAAACATAACAGATTAGTAAGACAAGATCTTCCTTGTCTAAAGCCATGTTGGCTGTCTCCCATTAGGTCATGACTATCTATATGCTGAGTAATTTTATTCTTTATGATGGTTTCTACCATTTTACCCGGTACTGATGTCAGGCTCACCGGTCTGTAGTTTCCCGGATCACCCCTCGAACCCTTATCTACTGACTTCCCTGGGTTTACTCTCTTACCGAACAAAGGAGCGGGTATTATTCCCCCTATATCAACCCTGGGGCGCACAACTCTTTCCTTCTTATTCTCCCCTGAAAGGTTAGTGTCTGTGCGTGTGGTTATCATGCCTGTTTCTTCCTGCAACTGTTTCTCCACCCCCTTTCTGAACTGGGACCAATCACGGCCCAAAATCATATCGTGTGGGAGTCTAGGTATCACTGCCACTGCCACCTGCCTTCCACTACCTAACCCCTTGATCCTAACACTCTGGAGAGGATAGGTGGAAGCTGCTCCATGGACACATTTGATCTTAACCTGCCCCCTTGAGGATTCTTGTAAGCACTGTCTCTGGGCCTCTATCTTTTTCCACAGCCTGCTGGAAATCATAGACTGGCTGGCCCCTGAATCTAGTAGAGCTTCTATGGGTATTCCTTCCACTTCTACTGATAAGAGAAATCCCTCACCTACCTCTTTGGGACGTATGATTACAAAAGCTTTCCTTACTGGACAGTGTTTCTCTTAAGGTGACCTAGCTCACCACAGGAGAAACATTTCTTCTGCAGGGTATATCTGCCTTCTATGGGTTTATTCCTTTCCATCTTATGGCTAGTAAAGGTTGCCTTCCTTTCCTGCATTTCTGTACCTGCCCTCTGAAAAACTCCCTCTTTCTTGAGGCTTAACTTCTTGGCCTCTAGAAAGCACTCAGCCAATGCAATGGCTTTCTGGGTGTTTTTACAGCTCTGCATTACCAGAAAACTCTGCAACTCTTTGGGTACAGCTTCTGTAAACTGTTCCAATATCACAGTATCAATAACAGAATCTATATTGCCATTCTCAGGTACAAGCCATTTATACACTAAGCTTTTAATTCTATGGTATAAAGCTTGAGGTGTTTCACCTTCCTTCAGTACACATGCTCTCAGAAGTCTCCGATAGACCGAGGGACTTAACCCCATCCGATCTCTTACTGCCTTCTTTACATGCTCATACTCGGCTACTAATGCAACTGGCATCTCCCTGTAGGCTGCTAAAGCCTCCCCACTTAGGGTAATAGCAAATCTCATGGCCCATTGTTCCTTTGGCCATTGAGCTAAAACAGCTATTCTTTCAAAGGACTTAATAAAGACATCAATATCGTCCTCTTTAGAAAGGCGGACACATGAGAAAGTTCCAGTACCAGGGCTTTCCCCTCCTGGAAAAACAACCTGTGCACCTGGTAAGGCCTGTGCCTTTTGTACAGACTGTGCCATCTTGGTCGCTTCTTCCTGAGCCCGAATCCATTTCGCCATCAGCTCCAGCAGGGGTTGCTGTTGAGCGCGAAGCATGGACGCCGCTTGCTCCTGGCTCACTGCTGCCATCTCCCTCTGCTTGGCGAACTGGTCTGCCACCCAGGCCAATATGTCCGCTGTCTCCATCCTGGACTGCGGTTTCTGGAAATACAAACACAGAAAAACCACACAAAGTGCAGCACTTTTTTTTTTTTTTTTCTTCCCTCACTCTCTCCTAGTGAGTACCTGGTGGCCCCTTACATCAGAATCCTAGGCTTATCCCCCTCTAGCCTACGGGTTACCTGATTCTGATGCAGGTCTTCGCTTTACCACCAGAAAACAGCGCTCCGGATCCGACTCCACTCCGGATTTTCTTCTCCGTGTTTTCTCTCGGACCGGTCACTCCGTCCTTCCTGGATCTTCCTCGTCCCGAGGTACCAGCTTGAAGACGCACCACTTGACCGCTGGAATGCTGTATCCGAAAAACTACGCCACCTGTGGCGGTCGCGCCCCTACCAGGCGGTTGCCTAGTAGGGACGGGAAGCCATCTCAATTTCCTCTTTCCCAAGGATTGTAGTTGTGTTAAGGAGATTATGAACCGAGTGGTTATTTTAAAGCACACAGGAATTTTATTAGCATCCGTGTCAAATGGGTAACAAAAATCTTCAAAGCAAATGTACACATTCAGGTCAAAGAAAAATACAGGATAATTCTTCTCCTCTTAAGGTAACACTTGTAACCAGTGTTGCAATAAAGCTATTTACATAAGCTTCTCTTCTTTCCTTTCTCAGGCTTCCATTACTCAGCCTTCATGCACACATTACAGTCCATCTCAGAACAAACTGAAGTTAGGTCACTTTCTTGGCCTGCAACTTCCATGCTTTCAACTGAGCTGTAACTTGGCAATGCTTGTAAGCGTTCTGGCAGTTTATCCTTAATATTCTTTAGCAGATTAAATAGCCTATGCCACTGAATGACCCTTTCTCCTTTTGGTAGGATTTCACTGGGCTTTTCCTGTTCAGTGTCCCTGGCAAACCCCTTACTCCTATTCCGGGTTTTCCTAGGCTTTAACCTCTCTTCTGAGTCAGAGCACGTAACACAGGGTTTAAGCTTTATGGCTTTATCTCTCCTACCTTGGAATCTGGCTGCAGCACCTTCCTGGCTGAGGCTTCTCCGGCTTGGCACTCCCTCTGTCTCTGAGCTAGACAGTGACTCAGGGTAAGCTCTCCACTTCCCTTCCTGGGGCTTCTGCTGCCTGCAGATAGACCCTTCCTCCGGTGAGTCTAAGCACTCTTGCCTTAGCTTCCTTAAAGCCAACCTTTTCTCTTTCTCCCTGTTGCCAGTCTGTTTGGTCCTTTGCCTGGAACCTTCCCTTCCTGGGCTGCAGTGCTGGCTGCTCTTGTCTCTGCTACTGCTCACTCTGTATCTGCTTCTTTCTTTCATGGATGCTGGTTCTGCTGTGTTTGCTCTCTCCTGCTTCTTTGCAGTTCCTGGCCTTTCTGGAGTCCTTGGCCCCTCTGCTCACTTTGTTTGTTCTCTCAAACTTAAACGCTGAGCAGGGCAACTCCCTTCCTGACTCCACCCACTTGCACCTCCTACTCTTGCCTGAGGTTGTCATGAGGTCTGGGAGTGGCTTAAACCTAGCACTACCCTCTTGGTTTCTCTCAGGGATTCTGCTGTGATGTATGTGTTCTAATGAACCCATCCCCTGAGAAGAAGAAAACGTTCTTCTTTCTCCTTTATTTTCATGCTGGGCTGCCTCCTCCTCACCACACACCTCTTCTCAGTTCACTTCACTGGCTCCCTATCTGCTTCCGCATCCAATTCAAACTTCTCCTGCTGACCTATAAATGCATTCACTCTGCAGCTCCTCAGTACCTTTCATCTCTTATCTCTCTTCATAACCCCCCTCGGGAACTCCACTCTTCTAGCAAACTGCTTCTATCTATGCCCCGCACTCCCACTGCTAACTCCAGACTTCGCTCCTTTCACCTTGCTGCACCTTATGCCTGGAACAAACTACCTATGTCTGTACGCCAGGCACCTTCTCTAACCCTCTTCAAGTCCAAGTTGAAAGCTCATCTCTTTGCTGCTGCTTTTGGATCTTGGCTCACCTAATCTCCTTTTCTCCCCTTGTTCCACCCCTGGTTACACCTTCCGTATTTGTGTGTTTTGTCTTGACTAGATTATAAGCTCTGAGCAGAAACTATCTCTTACATGTCTGTACTGTACAGCGCTGTATATGACTGGTAGCGCTATATAAATGCTGAGTAGTAGTAGTAGTAGTAGTAGTAGTAACTCCAGATTTTGCTCCTTTCACCTTGCTGCTCCTTATGCCTGGAACAAACTAGCTGAGTCTGTACGTCAGGCGCCTTCGCTGACCCTTTTCAAATCCAGGCTGAAAACTCTCACCTCTTCTCTGCCGCTTTCAGATCTTGATTCATCTGATTTTGTGTTTCCTTACCATTCCCCCTAGTTGTCTGTCTCGACTAGATTGTAACCTTTAATGAGCAGGGACCGTCTTTTACAAGTATCTGTGCGATGCTGCATTCGTCTTGTAGTGCTATACAAATGTTCAGTAGTATAATGGGAGAGATCAAAGGGTGACCAGGCTGTAAATAATATATAACATGATTGAAAGCCTATATCCAATTGAAAGTGTCATTTTTTTCATTTCAAAGGTTCTATGTTCCTGGATTGATATGGATCTAACATCATTGATACTATGTTCTAGTTGAGGTGATAGAGGTGATACCTTGGTCTGCTCTGTGCTGTGTGATATGATGTCTGTAGGATTTGATTCTTGACTTTTAACATTTCTTTCTTTATTTATTTAACATTTTCTCTTCAGTGTAGCACCTTTTGTTACACTTTTTTTTTGCATTGAATAATGCCTCAACAGGCGGCATCAAATTTTATGTGGATTTAAGAGCCAGGCCAGTATCTTAGGAGCAAGTGCTTGTGACCTTCTTGTGCCGCCCCCCCCCCCCCGTCCCCCATTGTCTCTCACACTGGTCTCACAGTGGGTGTCTTTGTGTGGGTGGGGTGCCAGGCTGCGGTGAGTGTGTGCTGCAGAGCTGGGGAACCTCTTTTTGTGTGGTGCAGAGGTGGGGTGTCCGTATCTATGTGTGAGTGTGTGCTCGTGTGTTCGGCAGAGTGGATGCACCTTTTGGCAGTACATTGTAATTTTCTCTCCCACATCCAACCCCTCTGCTGCTGCCCCTTATCCCCTGCCCTAAAATTCACTCCCCCATTCTCCTTTATTAATAGACCCACTGCTCCTTTAAATTGTCCCTGCCTTTTCTACCTCACTTCCTCCCCTCCACCGCCACAACCTATTTTGCTTCCCTTCTCTTCTGCCTGTGGGAGATGAGATCCCTGGGGGCGGTCTTTATCTTCTGCTCGCAGAAGATAGGGTTCCTGCGGCAGATATAAGGGGTCACAGCCATGGCGGATAGGGGAAAGAAATCCCAGGTACCAGATGCAAATTTCTGGTAGCTATGGCAACCTGGGATTTGTCAAACCCTGGAATAATATTTACCACATTAGAGAGAGAGCATAAGTGGGATCCCATTATGTTGGATGTTTTACCCATGTGAGTAACTCTGGGGTCCTGTGATAATGTGTTGGCATAATTTGCAGCTTGGTATATTGCAGAGACTTGTTCCATTCTCTTCTTTTTGGGCTTCTGTTAGTAGTCTGGTTCTCAGTGATTTTTTTCCTCTGATTTGGTGGTTGTTGGAAGGACATTCGTGGAGCAGGGGATATCTCTCTCAGTAATTCATCTTCCTGGAATATTGGTGTAAGTCTTTTTATGGTTTTTTTTCTCATATTTTCAAGCTCTGAATTGTATTTCACTACCGGAGGGACTCTCTCTGAGGTTTTCTTTTCTCTGTATTGTAGTAGGTTCTCCCTGGGTGTTTTGAGTGAAGAAGATTTTGGTATTCTAGCCTTTTTTCCATTTGAACGATTCAACAAGTATTTGGAGGTGTCTATTCCTGTCTTTTGGGTCAGAGCATATGCAGTGATACTGTGTTGCCTGGCCTTTTTTGTAAGTACAGTCTAACAGTGCTGTTGGGACAATACCTCAAGGAGTCGTTAGTGGTATGGAAACAGTTGGGGTGTAGAAAAACTGGACAAAACTGAAAATGGATATTTTAAGGGCAACACAGCTAACTATTTGAAGCCACTGACCTCATTAGGTCTTAGTGGCACTAGATTAGCTGCTACACAGCTAGACAGTGCCATATAAGGGTCTACAGGGCCTTCCAGGTACTGGCATTCCTGATGGGCGCAATTGCAAACAAGGTAATACTCTGCCTGAAAGCTCTCAAAGGGGTTTTGATATTCATTTTTAAAAGCTAAGGTTTTTTTTTTTCTATACTGCAAATGGGGAATTTTTTTTGTTTGTTGTGTTGGGCAAAGCTCTGTCAGTTATAGTTCATTGTCTTTGTTCCAGCTATCCATTCACAGCTAACTCTTTGAAGCCACTGACCTCATCGGGTGCTAGTAGCCCTCCCCACCCCGGCACCGACCCACCCACCCCATGTGAGCGTTCTTGCTTTATAGGACAACTCCCCAATTACAGTACCTACACAGAGGCACATAGAACACACAAAAGAGGATAACTGTTTTTTTTCTTAAAGGACAGCTGAGGAACAGGTAGGGACTTTCGTAGGTCTCTCTTTTACTTCAACAGGTACCAAAGCTCTATCAACTAAACAATGACTGGGAAAAATCATATTGCTAAAGCTGTTGCCCCTGTTACAGCTTCTTTCTCTGTCCAGACAGAGATCTCAATGCCAGTTGAAGGACCGGTTCCATATGCAGGATGCCTGTATGCTGGGGCTCTTGGAAAACAAGTGGAGGAGCTCAGAGAAGAGGTGGCGAGGCCGAGAAGCATTTGAAACAGTGAGAAGTATATTAATGAGATGCTTCTTGATACATCCAAGCTCTCCGACAGAGGTGAAGATTGGAGGCTACAAAATGAATAGTCACCATAGCCTGCAGTATCAACACTCAAACTCCTCCAGCCCTTGAATTGAAGAACCAGTATGCAGCCCTGGAAGTGGAGGAGGTGGAAGCATCCCAGGAAAGGGAAGAACTACAGCTCAAGCACCTCAAAGCTGCAGAATCAGTGACCACAAAAAAGTGAAGGGTAGTGGTGGTTGGTGACTCTCTTCTGAGGGGTACTGAGGCATCCATCTGCCGACCAGACTTGATGTCCAGAAAGGTGTGCTGTGCTGTTTGCCAGGTGCAAAAATCTGAGATGTTATGGAGAGTTTGCCGAGACTCATCATGCCTACTGACTATTATCTGATGTTCTTCATCCAAGTTGGCACAAATGATACTACTAGGTATCCCTCCGACTGTATCAAAAATAAAAAAATAAAAAAAGTTATGGGATCAATGGAGACAGGTGAAGAATGGAGTATCCCAGGGATCTGTGCTGGGTCCGCTGCTTTTTAATATATTAGTAAATAACCTGGAAGTGGGAATAACGAATGAGGTAATCAAATTTGCAGATGACACAAAATTATTCAAATTTTGTTAAAACCCAAGAGGATTATGAAAAATTGCAAGAGGATCTTGATAAATTGGAAGAATGGGCATCCAAATGGCAGATGAAATTTAATGTGGACAAGTGCAAAGTTATGTACCTAGGAAAGAACAACCCAAACTATGGTTACACGATGCAAGGTTCCACATTAGGAACCACCACCTAGTGAAAAGTTTTAGGTGTCATCGTGGATAGCACGTTGAAACCCTTTGCCCAATGTGCAGTGGCAGCCAAGAAAGTAAATAGACTGCTTGGAATCATAAGGAAAGGAATGG
Source organism: Ichthyophis bannanicus (assembly GCA_033557465.1). Classification (NCBI taxonomy): domain Eukaryota; kingdom Metazoa; phylum Chordata; class Amphibia; order Gymnophiona; family Ichthyophiidae; genus Ichthyophis; species Ichthyophis bannanicus. The sequence goes on along the minus strand of CM066034.1, from coordinate 446,135,444 downwards.
AGAATAAAACAAAGGATATTGTAATGCCTCTGTATCGTTCCATGGTGAGACCACCTCAAATATTGTGTGCAATTCTGTTCGCCGTATCTTAAAAAGGATATAGCAAATTCAAAAAGGTACAGAGAAGAGCGACAAAAATGGTAAAGGGGATGGAAGCATACCCTTATGAGGTTAGGCTAAAAAGGTTAGGTCTCTTCAACCTGGAAAAGAGACGGCTGAGGGGAGATATGATAGAGGACTATAAATTAATGAATAGAGTGGAACGGGTAAACGTAGATCAATAGTTTTATGCCATAAAAATGTAGAAAGACTAGGGGACATGCAATGAAGCTACATTTTTTCACTCAACGCGTAATCAAACTCTGGAATTTGTTACTGGAGGATGTAGTAAAAGCTGTTAGTGTAGCTGGGTTTAAAAAAGGTTTGGACAAGTTCCTGGAGGAAAGGTCCAGAAGCCATTATTAAAAGGCACCCGGGAAATCCACTGCTTGTCGCAATACAAGCATTGTGGAACCTGTGTCTTCTGGAGAAACTGCTAGGCCATACTGGATCAGACCAAAGTCCGTCAAGCCCAGTATCCTGTTTCCAACAGTGGCCAGTCTTATGTTCTTATGACTTCATGGCTCTGGGACGGAGGGTGAAGCAGGTAGCTGCGCAGGTGGTGTTCTCTTGAATCCTCCCTGTTGAGGGTAAAGGCCGAGGCGGGTAGCTTGCATCCTGGAGATGAATGCATGGCTGCCTGGATGGTGTCGTCAAGAGTGTTTTGGTTTCCTAGATCATGCAATGATGCTCCAAGGGCTGCAGAACAGGGATGGTGTACATCTGTCCAAAAAGGATCGAAGTGTCTTCAGCAGCTGACTGGCTAATCTACTCAAGAGGAAGGGTATGTATGTATGACATACAGAGAGACAGACATACCACCTTTCAGTATACTCAAAGCGGTTTACATATAAAAAGTTAGGAACAGTTACATCATAAGATGCTTTAACAGATATCTTCGGGAAAATGTAGAGTGCAAGTTAGTAGGTATGTAACATTTACAGGTGGATACAAACATATCTACTTGTATGTACATTTGGGTTTATTTACAGAACTGGAGGTATTTTATCTTGTGGGTATAGTTATTGGAATTTGCAGACTCATCAACTGTGCTGTTGTACTAGGGTTCTTGTTTGGATGAAGGATGAATGTGGCTATAAGGTCTTTGATTGGTTCGGATGTACCAAACTGTTCCATAAAAAGATGTATTTTTAGGTCTTTTCTGGAGGTTAATAGGTTAGTGGTGGCTCTCAGTTTATCTGGTAGGAAATTCTATAATATGGGGGCAGAAAACTAAAATCCTATTGGTTGTCACCCTAGTGAATTTTTGAAAGGAATTGGGCACAAGTAGAGTGTTTGAACTAGATTAGTTGGGGAGAGGTAAAGAAAGCCCCGATGTAAGTGAAACATTAAATACCTCCTGTAGAAATGGGTAAAAGAGGCAACATCTGGAAAGCGGCGTGTATAAATGCCCGTAGCATGGGAAAGAAGATCCCAGATGTTGAAGCCTTAATGGAAGAGGCTAACTTGGATTTAATAGTTACAGAGACATGGTTCATGGAAAACCATGACTGGGATGTAATTATACGGGGCTGTACTTTATTCAGGAAGGAAAGGGTAGGAAGAAGGGGGAGGTGGAGTGGCATTATATGCAAAAAAAATATTAAAGCTATAGAATTGCAGGCTTTAAAGGAAGAGAGGAGGCACTATGGATTAAACTAGAAGGAGGGAAAGGGAAATCCATTTGCATTGAAGTTATATACAGATCCCCCCCTCATAGGGAGTAGAAGTGGACGAAGATTTAATAGAAGACATACACAATATTGCCATGAAAGGAGAAGTACTATTGATAGGTGATTTCAATATGCCAGATGTGGATTGGCACATCCGTACTGCGGTGTCATCTAGAAGTAAGGAGATCTAGATTCTCTACAGGGAGAACTATTCAGGCAACTGGTAACAGAACTCACATGTAATGGGGCCATACTGGACTTAGTGCTTGCCAATGGGGAAAGTGTTTCTGATGTAACAGTGGGAAATCATCTCGCATCCAGTGATCACCAGATGTTATGGTTTAGTATTAGGACTAGGGCTGATAAAATCCATTCAAAAGTGAGGGTCTAGACCAGCGATGGCGAACCTATGGCACGCGTGCCAGCTGTGGCACGCGAAGGTCTTGCAGCTGGCACGCGAAGGCCTTGCAGCTGGCACGCGGGAAGGTCCGCAATTAAGATATGCCTGCCCTCCCCGTAGCAGCTCTCTCTTTAGAGCTGCAGTCAGACGCGCCGGCTTGCAGAGCGCGAAGGGAAGAGTTTCCCTTTCGCGACTCTGTTAAGCCCGCGGGGGCTGATGGGAACTTCCCATCAGCCCCCGCGGGCTTAACAGAGCAGCGAGGGAGAAACTCTTCCCTCGCGCTCTGCAAGCCGGCGCGTCTGACTGCAGCTCCAAAGAGAGAGCTGCTACGGGGAGGGCAGGCTCTGCTGGGTACAGGGGGGGCCCCGCGGCACGCTCGATTCTGCCACGGCGGCCCCGACAGCGGCAGCAGACAGGTTTTCTTTTTTTTTAAATTTTCCCTGGGCTGGGCTGGGCTGGGGGGGGTTAGGAGTGGTGATGGGCTGGGGGGGGTTAGGAGTGGTGATGGGCTGGGGGGGGTTAGGAATGGTGATGGGCTGGGGGTTAGGAGTGGTGATGGGCTGGGCTGGGCTGGGCTGGGGGTTAGGAGTGGTGATGGGCTGGGGGGGGGTTAGGAGTGGTGATGGGCTCTGGTCGGGGGGGTTAGTAGTGGTGATGGGCTGGAGGGGGGGTTAGGAGTGGTGATGGGCTGGGCTGGGGGTGTTAGGAGTAGTGATGGGCTGGGCTGGGGGGGGTTAGGAGTGGTGATGGACACTGGGCTGGCTGGGGTGGTATAGGAGTGGTGATGGGCACTGGGCTGGCTGGGGGGGTTAGGATTGGAGATGGGCGCTGGGATGGTGGGTTAGGAGTGGTGATGGGCGCTGGGGGGCTTAAACTAAAAATTGGGTGATGGGGGATTAGGACTGGAACTGGGCTGGGCGGATTAGGACTGGAAGTGGGTTGATGGGGGGTTAGGACTGGTAATGGGCTATGGGAGGGCTTAAACTAAAAATTGAGTGATGGGGATTAGGACTGGGAGTGGGCTGATGGGGAGGTTAGGACTGGTAATGGGCTATGGGGGGGCTTAAACTGAAAATTGGGTGATGGGGGATTAGGACTGGAAATGGGCTGGTGGGATTAGGACTGGGAGTGGGCTATGGGGGGCTAGGACTGGTAATGGGTTGGGGGGGTTGCTAGGACTGGAAATGGGCTGAGTGGAAGGGGGCTTGAACTGCAAATAGCTGTTGGGGATGGGGCTTGGAATGGAAATGGGCTGAGGGGAAGTGGGGGGCTTGAACTGCAAATAGCTGATGGGGACGGGGCTTGGAATGGAAATGGGCTGAGGGGAAGTGGGGGGCTTGAACTGCAAATAGCTAATGGGGAGGGGGACTTGGAATGGAAATGGGCTGAGTGGAAGGGGGCTTGAACTGCAAATAACTGATGGGAAGGGGGTCTTGGAATGGGCTTAGGGGAGGGAGCTAGGACAGGAACTGGGCTGATGGATGGGCTAGGATAGAACTGAGAATTGGGTGTTGGGGGGAGCTAAGATTGGAAATGGGCTGTGGTGGGGGCTTGGATTGAAATGGACTCATGGAGGGGCTAGAACTGGAAGTAGGCTCATGGGGGGCTTGGATTAGAAATGGGCTGAGTGGAGGAGAGCTAGGATTTAACATGGGCTGATGGTGGGGCTAGGAAAGGACTAGAAATGGGCTGATGGGAGGCTGGTATTGGAAATGAGCTGATGAAGGGACTCGGATAGGACTGGAAATGGATGGGGGAGCTAGGACTGGAAATGGACTGATGAGGGGACTAGAAGGGAGCGGATACTGGGTGGGGCTGGAACTAAAAGGGAGCTGATGTTGGGGGAGATTAGAAGGGGATGGGGCTGGGAGAATGAAACGGAGAGGGGAAAAATATTTTGTGTGGGAGGGAAGAAAAATGTACAATTGGCCGGGTATTGGGAGACTAAGTGGGGATTGAGGATGGAGGGGTAAAATTTGAGTGGATGAAATAGGAATGAGGAAAGAGCAAAAGGAGAAAGATTATTATGTTAAAGCAGATGTAGAGAGAGAATCAAATTGATTCTCTGACAATACAAAGATTCCAACCTTTACAAATGATGTTACATAGTTCAGGCAACTTTATAAAGAGTTTTTAGATACTAAAATCTTGTTAAGGTTTAATTGACGTGCTGGCACTTTGAGGAAATTCTTTGGTTTTGTGCGGCAGTTTGGGCACTCTGGCTCAAAAAGGTTAGCAATCACTGGTCTAGACTTTAGGAAAACTAACTTTGCCAAGATGGGACAATACCTCAAGGAGTCGTTAGCAGGATGGGAACAGCTGGGGGATGTAGTAAAACAGTGGGTAAACTGAAAAGGGATATTTTAAGGGCAACAAACCTTTTTGTTAGAAAGGTAAATTAAATGTCAAAGGACAGGGAGGCCGCTATGGTTCTCAAAAGAAGTAGCTGAAAAAGTGAAGAAAAAGAGGGAGGCCTTCAGGAAATACAAGAGATCACAGAGAGAGGAAGACAGGCATTACTATGCTGATGATTTACTCCTCCTCCACCATACCAGCCCGACGACCCCTGATCTGACTCATTGAATACTTGTTTATCCAGTATCTCTAATTGGTTATCTAGGAATTTTCTTCACCTTAACCCCTCCAAATCTGCTTCTGTTTGGTGTTCCTTCCCCAGCCCTAGCACTATCTCTGCCTGCTTTCCCCATTCCTCTTGTTGATTCCCTGCATTATCTGGGTGTTACTTTAGACTCTTCTCTATCTTTTCATGCACATATATCCTCAATTGTTTATAGGTCCTTTTTACTTTCTCCATAAGATACGAGCTATCCATCCTTTCCTTTCCATCTCATCTTTGACCTTTACTCCGGTAATCTTTTGAATCAATTATTGCAATATCATTTTCCTTGGACTTCCTCAGTTTTAACTTCAGCTCATTTAGAATATTTCTGTATGTCTCCTTGCCCATATCTTCCGGTTTGAGCACGTCCCTCCCCTCCTTGTCCGTTACCATTGGCTTCCAGTTAAGTTCAGTCCTCCGTATAAACTCCTTACCATGGTCCATCGTGCATTATATTCTGGTGTTCCCATACATGGAAAAGTTCAAGTTTGACTTTTCCTTGTATGAGAGATTAGAGATGTGTGTGTGTGTGTATGCCGAAAGAGGATGTGAGAGTAGAAGGTATTAGTGAGTGTCATGATGACGTGGGAAAATCCTGCCTACTATATAAGCTCCTGCACAGGACTGTTGATACAGATTTGAGTGTGCAGCTAGCTTACACAAAATCTTGCCTACAGCTACATTCTATTTTTTTTTCTTTGTATTAAAGTGGAACTGCTCTTTCCGGGATCTGGTCTCTTGCCTTCTAAATTCTAAATTTCTACACCCTCTAATCTCCTCTCCTGCTCAGACTTGTAGAGAAACAGCATAGATATAAAAACACCCCCCATGTGCTCATAACTGACGTATACACACATGGACGTTTGCATGCATACACAGATAGGCATACAAGCAGACTACCAGCCCTTAAACACACACAACAGATATGCATACATGCACACACAACACATACACAGAGGCAATGCAGATACAAACAGATGGGTGTGTATATGCACATACACATGAAGAAGGGTTGGAAATCATTCCATGAGCCATGCTGTACATTATTTTCGCACTTGTACTAGTTAGGATATAGTGTTTGACTATAAACAAGAGGCCACAAACCTCCTGAAAAAGATGGGGGTACAAAAAGATGGTGTTATAAGAAACAAAAAGATGTGGGCAGTAGAGACCAGTGTGAGTGAGAAATCCAAAAGGTTGTGCGTGACAAGAGTGAAAAAGGATGGCTTTACTTTAACATATGACCCTGTGGATACCGATCTGTTGGAGGTGCACTGCTCATATCCTTTTTGTAGCAGCAGCGTTGTCCAATTTGGGCAAGAGCTTCTTTTGGGGGTGAAAAACATGTTAGGATACAGGCTTGTTAGGCCTGACAAAAGCTTGTAGTTTTGCAGATGCTGATATTTCTTTATACAAAGATTATCATGCATATATCATTTTATTGCTATTATGGACATTGCAAGGAACTGTATGTAAAAGTGATTTTAAAAAAAAGCCTTTGCAAAGTAGGTGCAACATAGAAACATGAGTATCATATGTTAAGAATGCTTTATTCCAAAACAAAACAAGCCAAACCATAAGTTTTAAATAGCAAATAAATGGTATTAATTTTTGTTTAAATTTTCAGAGACTTTATTGATTCTACTTTTGTACTATTGTATTTATCAACATGTCAAAATCAACAGAAGAACAGTAGAGAGAGCACAACTTCAATATCACAACCACCTCCGCCAACTAGGCATGCTCTCATCCTACCTACACACACAAGATTATTATATATGTTATTAAACACCCTCTTGTTAAATGTTACCCTTCAGTTGTTCTGTCTAAATGTTCACAAATACCCTAATGTTAAATGTAACCCTCCATTTGTGATGTGACGTGACCACCTTGATTGAAGGATAAGGTGGAATAAAAATCTGTCAAAATAAATATCAATACACAAGCAGGGGCAGCCCAAGGCAATCTGCTGCCTGAGGCGAGGAATGAGATGGTGCCACTGGCTTTCTCAGAACTCCACTCAGGAACTGAACCAAATCAAAAAGCCGATTAGATAATATGGAGGAAATGCAAAATGTTTGAACATCAAGGAAATAAAAGGTAAAGCGAGAACCACAGCACAGTTTATAAAACCAAATTATAACTCATTTTTATTTAGTTATATAATGTTTTATGGTTCTTGCTTTTTCTTTTTGAACATATATTTTGCATCCACAGAACTCTCCCTCAACAAAGGGTGCAGAGCAGAGCTAGGACATATTCTACCCACAGAACTCTCAGTATCTTAAAAAAAAAAATCTGATTCTGATCATCTCACTAACGACAAATGCTTTCCAGTACCAGGCATATTGTGAGCTAATACAAAACCCTACAACAAAGTTCCTGAAGATCTGTAGAGCAAATCTACCATACCATACCAGCATCAACGTCCAAAACTCACATAAGGCGCCTACCTAAAAAAGCAGCACTGTAAGTACTGCAGTGGTCCCTGGAACATCCAAAAGCCTATTTGAAAAGCTGAACAATTCAGATTACTACAGTACGGATCCCTACATACAAACTCCATGTTAACTTGGCCTTGGTCACATACTCAGAACACACACCTTCACCAAGTACAGAATAGTGATCATAAGCTAAAAATAAACACATGTAGATAAAAATTAAACTACAACCCAAAAATGTCAGATTCTGCATACAAGGCAATACCAGAGAAATAGAAAGAGATGCATTTCCATGTACTGTATAAAATATAAAGCTTAGCACCAAGTCCGATTTATTAAATTGAAATTTTAAAATTCCCTTCGACCTTTCTTGTGTGACCATTTTATTCTCTGATCATGCTGGTTCCAATCTGAGGTTTCTGCTTTCCTCCACCTCCCAGAGCCCATCCCCCTCTTATTCCCCCCCCCCCCACCCCTCATCGGCATCATAAGGATGATAAGAACATAAGATATGCCATACTGGGTCAGACCAAGGTCCATCAAGCCCAGTATCCTGTTTCCAACAGTGGCCAATCTAGGTCAGAAGTACCTAGCAGTCTCCCCAAAAGACACAGGATCATCAATGCTTGTATTGGGTCAAGCAGTGATATCCCGGGTCCCTTTTAATAATGGTTTATGGACCTTTCTTCCAGGAACTTGTCCAAACCTTTTTTAAACCCAGCTACACAAACAGCTTTTATAACATCCTCCGGTAACAAATTCCAGAGTTTGATCACACGTTGAGTGAAAAAAATATTTTCTCTTATTAGCCTTAAATAGGTTACCCTGTAGCTTCATTGCATGTCCCCTAGTCTTTCTATATTCTGATGACGTAAACAATCAATCTACGTTTACCCATTCCACTCCATTCATTAATTTATAGACCTCTATCATATCTCCCCTTAGCCGTCTCTTTTCCAGGTTGAAGAGCCTTAACCTTTTTTAGCCTCTCTTCATAGGGGTATCCTTCCATCCCCTTTACCATTTTCGTGGCTCTTCTCTGTACCTTTTCTAATAACGCTATATCCTTTTTAAGATACGGCGACCAGAATTGCACACAATATTCAAAATGTGGTTGAACCATGGAACAATAAAGAGGCATTATAATATCCTTTGTTTTATTTTTCATTCCTTTCCTTATGATTCCAAACATTCTATTTACTTTCTTGGCTGCTACTGTACATTGGGTAGAGGGTTTCAATGTGTTATCCATGATGATGCCTAAATCTTTTCACTGTTTGGTGGTTCCTAAGGTGGAACCTTGCATCGTGTAACCATAGTTTGAGTTGTTCTTTCCTAGGTGCATAACTTTGCACTTGTCCATATTAAATTTCATCTGCCATTTGGATGCCCAGTCTTCCAATTTATCAAGATCCTCTTGCAATTTTTCACAATCCTCTTGGGTTTTAACAAATTTGAATAATTTTGTGTCATCTACAAATTTTGATAACCTCACTCGTTATTCCCTTTTCCAGGTCATTTATGAATATGTCAAAAAGCAGCGGACCCAGCACAGACCCATTATTCACCTTTCTCCATTGGGAAAATTGGCCATTTATCCCTACCCTCTGCTTTCTATCTTTTGACCAGTTCCTGATCCACAATAGTACACTGCCTCCTATCCCATGACTTTTTAGTTGTGCTAAAAGTCTCTCATGAGGGACCTTGTAAAAGGCTTTCTGAAAGTCCAGATATACTATATCAACTGACTCACCTTTGTCTACCTATTTGTTCACACCTTCAAAAGAACATAACAGATTAGTAAGACAAGATCTTCCTTGTCTAAAGCCATGTTGGCTGTCTCCCATTAAACCATGACTATCTACTTGTTGAGTAATTTTGTTCTTTATGATGGTTTCTACCATTTTTCCTGGTATTGACGTCAGGCTCGCCGGTATGTAGTTTCCAGGATCACCCCTGGAACCCTTTTTAAAAATTGGTGATATATTGGCCGTTCTCCAATCTTCTGGTTTTACAGGTGATTTTAATGATAGTTCACAGATTGCTAATAGCAGGTCTGAAATTTCATATTTCAGTTCTTTCAACACCCTTGGATATATGCCATCTGGTCCAGGTGATTTGCTACTCTTCAGTTTATCAAATAGTTGTAATACATCTTCCCGGTGTATCGATATTTCTTTCAGTTCTTCCGCAGTATCACCTTTAAATACCACTTCAGTCATGGGTAATATCCCTACATCTTCCGCAGTAAAGACCGAAGCAAAGAATTCATTCAGTCTCTCTCAGCTATGGCCTTGTCCCCTCTTAGTACCCCTTTTACTTCTCTATCATCTAATGGTCCAACTGACTCTCTCACAGGTTTTTTGCTATGAATGTACTTGACAAAGTCTTTATTACGCATTTTTGTTTCCACTGCAAGCTTCTTCTCAAATTCTCTCTTTGCCTGCCTTATCAATGCCTTGCATCTAACTTGCCAGTGCTTGTGCTTTTTCCAGTTTTTGTCATTTGTCTCTTTTTTTTTTTCCATTTCCTGAATTTAGGGTGACTGCCAGAGTGGTCCAATTCCTTGAGAGCTGTGTGGTAAATTACAGCAAGTATCTCAGAACCCTATTCGATGGCACACACGGGCAAAGTTTCTTTATGACCGCCGAGAGAACAGCCAGGTTTCTAGCTAATTTGATGTCCTTTTGTCAACAGACTGCTCCCAATCCTTGGATGCCATCTTCGACTTATAGGGTCTGTAGTGGCCACTCTGGATTTAATCCCTTGAGTATGGGCTCATATAAGGCTGCTCCAAAGGATTCTCCTATCACATTGGTTACCTCGCTCACAAGACTTTGAGATCAAGCTCTGTCTTCTGCTGCCTGAAGTGTCCAGCCTGCTTTGGTGGGCTCAGCCTGCTATTTTGAACAAGGGCATCCTCCTGGACAATCCTCCAGAGGCTTATCTTGACGTCGAATGTTACGTTGGGGGCTCACTGCAAGAGAAAGGTCAGGGATGCTGGACCAGTCACAAGTCAATTTAGCTCATCAATCGCCTCGAAGCATGTGCCATTCACTTGGCCCTCTGTTGCTTTCACAACCTGGTCAAGGGCCATGCGGTCCAGGTCATCTCCGACAATGTCACGGCAGTAACATATGTCAGAAACCAAGAAGGCTCCAAGTGTGTGGGAGTGTCCCTAGAAATGGCCTTTATGTTTCAATGGGCAGAATGGGACTCTTCTAGCACACTCGGCACAGCACATCATGGGCATAGACAACATAGAGGTGGCTTTTCTAAGTCGCCACAGCCTCGATCCATCTGCATTCCAGGACATCTGGGACTGGTGGGGCTGCCCATGGATGCATTTAATGGTATCCTGGGTCAGTGCCAAGGTGGGAAGATTCTTCAGTCATTGCAAGGTGTTTGGCTCTGAGGGCATTCATTCCCTGGTTCAGCCCAGGCCTCAGAAGCCTCTACTGTATGTGTTTTTTGCTGTGGCCTCTTCTAGGGTAAGTGATTCACCTGATAGAGCATCATGTGGGCCTGGTGATTCTGATAACACTAGGATTGCTTCGAAAGCCATGGTTTGCAAATCTTCCTGTGTCTTACGCAAGTCCAGGGTTTGTTGCACCAGGACCGCTTGGTTGACCTGTCTCCCTTTTCGCTTATGACCTGGCCATTGAGAGGCACTGTAGTTACTGCTCTTTTGAAGGTGAAGCGTGGTTTCACCTGCCTTTCCTATGTGTGGCTATGGTGTATTTTTGAGGACTGTTGTCTGGAGAGCTACTTGGCCACTCGGAAGGTGGAATTGACATCCTTGCTTGCCTTGATTTGATAAAGGCCTGTCCCTTGCTTGGTTTGATAAAGAGAACCAGCACAAAGACGTGGATTACTCAGAAGGGTAAAGCAAATTTTATTAAGAAGTTCTAAGCCACTGGCCCGACACAGGCCGTGTTTCGCTGCCTTCTTCAGGGGCTTAAAGTGGACTTAATAGCTAAAAAATACATAAATATATATTAGTAAAACAATAATAAAACCATAATAAGAATACATAAGCCTTAGGATGATATTAATTATATAAATTAACAACATACACATTAATAATTAAATAACATATAAAAATCAACATATAAGCATAAAAAATAAGTTGCATATGTAGAAACCATAAGCACATTATATATAACATATAAAAAGATTATAAATAATTAAAAAGATTAAACAAGAAAACCTCAAAAATTAAGTAAAACCATTGAAATTAAAAGTGACACGTACCTGCTTAAATCCTTGAAAATATATGTCTAATGCTACACCTTATAGGGAGAGGAAGAGAACATGTATGGATCAGAAGTGTTTGAATCTCCATTGAAATATGACAGAAGAAAGCGCACATGAAAACAGACAAAGAAGTGTATCAGTGGAGTGCACACCAGAAAACCATTGTCTTTTATGTTCCCAGGTGTAAAAAAGAACATCCATAAATCTTTACCTTTGATTTGTTATTTTCCAACGCGTGTGAAATAGGAGCCAGTTCCTACACACTATGCAGCAAATTGGAAATTCAGCGTCTGCACTAAAAAGCCATAAGACCATTTACTAAATCGTATACATGCCTAACTACACAAAATAAAACCAAAAGCACAGGCACCTCACTTTTCATTACCTATTGCCTAGCCACCCTCAAAATTACTTATAAATACCATCGTGGCAACGTGGTCAATTGAAAACGCCGACACCCACACCGACGCCTATATTGTGAGATAAAATGTGTTTATAAATACGATATTGATGTCTAAAAACGTCATGGAGTTACTCCCATCAGTACAGGCTAAGTTTAAAAATTTAAAATAAAATGTGTTAATAAATACAATATTAATGTCTAAAATCATCATGGAATTACCCCCATCAGGGCAAGCTTAGTTAAAACTTTAAAACAAATGGGAATGAAAATGGTAGGGGTGGTATAGTTCTAAATGCTAAATGAATCATCCATCCAAAATAGAAGGAGCAGACCATTTACGAGTTTCATACCAACTACAGGCGGGGAGGTTTTCTGCTACCAAATCAAGTATTTGAAAAATGCCGGTATACCCGCTTTTGTTCAGAGGTGTTTTTTAAAAATTATCATCGGGCTTATAACCTCATACACCTCATATTAAAAATTTCAAACCTTAATTAGTTACCTGACAAAACTCCTTCAAAAACATTTAAAAGTAATACATCGCAAATCTGGCCATGTGAGGTAAAATGTGTTTATAAATACAATACTGATGTCTAAAAACGTCATGGAGTTACTCCCATCAGTGCAGACTAAGTTAAAACTTTCAAATAAAATGTGTTTGTAGATGCAATACTAATGTCTAAGATCATCATGGAATTACCCCCATCAGGGCAAGCTTAGTTAAAACTTTAAAACAAACGGGAGTAGAAATGGTGGGGGTGGTTTAATTTTAAATGTTAATTGAATCATCCATCCAAAATAGAAAGAGCAGACCATTTACGAGTTTCATACCAAACAGGCAGAGAGGTGTTCTGCTACCAAATCAAGTCTTTGAAAAATGCCGCTTTTGTTCAGAGGTGTTTATTTTTAAAAAACCATCGGGCTTATAACTCATATTGAAAATCTCAAACCTTAGTTTGTTACCCGATTAAAACTCCTTCAAAGCATTAAAAGTAGTACATCGCAAATCTGGCCATATGGAGAAAGACTTACTGCTTTTCACTCTGCACAATGCGGCTGCCACAGAATCGAAACTCCAAAAAACGCCGGCACATGCGCACTCATTTAGGGGTGTGTTATAGCATTGTGGTAGTGACGTCACTCACTTAAAGGTATGTTTATAGCATTATAGTAGTGACGTTTATACTTAATTCAACATCCTGCTAATAATGGATTAAAAGTATACATTGGTTTTAAAAAAAATAACATTACAATGTGGACAAAAAGCCCTTGGGAAAACTAAGCATAGCTTGTCAAAACAAGGAATTAAAGAGATTTCCCCAATTATAGAAAAACTGACAAATCTCTTTCCATGTTGAGGCCATTAGGATGCAGACTATCCATAGTGAAAATGTATCTCTCTTCCAAACGCCGTATTGTTTTGTCCACATCCCCACCTCTCCAATTCTCTTTTACCTTTTTTACTACAAAAAATTTTAAATCTGAAATATTGTGCATTAACTCCAGCCAATGATTGACCAGGGGTTTGTCAATCAGTTCCCTTTTTATGCAACTTCTATGCTCAATGATTCTTTCTCGGACAGGACGGATGGTCTTTCCCACATACATTTTATTGCATGGACAAAGGATCACGTAGATAACGTGACTCGTCAGACAATTAGAGAAATCATCCAAGTAGAAAATCTTTTTATTCACTGGGTGAATAAATTGTTTTTTAATTGTTAAGGAGTGGACACAAACTGAGCACTGACCGCATGGGACATGCCCTTTATATTTAGAAAGATACTTCCGCTCAGTAAAAGCAGAGGGCACTAGCATATTTCTTAAATTTACATTGCGCTTGTGCGCTATTGTAAACTTTTGATCATGAAAACCTGGTAGTGACTGAATTAGAGAAAATCATTAGGAAACATTGGTATCTATCTTATGTGATTGTTGAGAGTATAACAAGGGACAAACAATGCCTACATCATTCCTCTTCTCTTGTTGTTGGAGCAAAACTTCGCTTTGCTCTATTATAGGCATTTAGCACATCTCGTTCAGGGTATTGTCTACCTTTAAACCTATCTTTCATGATACTTGCTTGTTCCTCAAAGTCTTGGCCAGAAGTGCAAATTCTACGTGCCCTCAAAAGTTGGCTCACTGGTAAATTACGTTTAAGTGCTGGATTGTGAAAACTTTGATAATGAAGAATTTGATTTCTGTCTGTTGGTTTTCTATAAAGAGTGGTCACAAGGCCTTTGTCAGTTTTCTTAATCAATAAATCCAAATATGATATTTGATGTTCATCATAGGTAACTTGGAACCGCAAATTCATATCACAGGAGTTGATCCATTCATTAAATTCATTTAATAGATCTATTGAACCATCCCACAAAATAAAGATGTCATCTATATACCTGATCCAAACTCTGATATTGGATTTAAACTGATTATCTTTGATAAAAGTTTCTTCAAAATTAAAAACATATAAATTTGCTATATCGGGGGCCATTGAAGACCCCATCGCTACCCCTTTTATTTGTTGATAAAATATATCACGAAAACAGAAATAATTCTCGCAAAGGGCCATACGTGTTAGTTCCATCAAAAGGAAGGTTGGGATGCGCTTGTTATATATAATGTGCTTATGGTTTCTACATATACAACTTATTTTTTATGCTTTTATATGTTGATTTTTATATGTTATTTAATTATTAATGTGTATGTTGTTAATTTATATAATTAATATTATCCTAAGGCTTATGTATTCTTATTATGGTTTTATTATGGTTTTATTAATATATATTTATGTATTTTTTAGCTATTAAGTCCACTTTAAGCCCCTGAAGAAGGCAGCGAAACACGGCCTGTGTCGGGCCAGTGGCTTAGAACTTCTTAATAAAATTTGCTTTACCCTTCTGAGTAATCCACGTCTTTGTGCTGGTTCTGTTCCCTTTGACGTGGGACTCGTGCCTGTGTGTTGGACGGTTGGTTTGATAAAGGCCTGTCCCTTAGATCCTTGAGAGTTCAGGTTGCAGCTCTTTCATGTTTTTGAGGGCCAGTAGCTGGTTGCTCCATAGCTTCACACCCAGATATGGCCCACTTTCTGGGGGGAGAGGGTGCGCCATTTGCAGCATCCTTTATGGTTGGCTGCCACCATGGAATTTGGGTTTTGTTCTTCGGGCCCTGTTGTCTGCTCCCTTTGAGCTGTTGAAATGGGCTATGCTTAAAGACCTGTCCCTTAAGGTCATTTTTTTGGTCGCCATATGTTCGGCACATCGCATTTCAGACGTGCAGGTTCTCTCGTGTAGAGACCCTTATCTACCCTTCTCATTAGAGACCATCTCTGTCCAGCCAGTCTCTTCTTCCTTGGTAGTTGCTGCATTTTTATATTAGTAAGATAGTTTGCCTTCCTCCTTTTCAGCAAGCAGTGTAAAGGGAAGGACAAAGATCTAAATTTAGTGGACGTACACCGAGTGCTTTTCGGTATCTAAAGGTCACTAATTCTTTCCATATGTCAGATTGTTTTGTTTGTACTCTTTGTAGATCCTCATAAGGGTGAAGCTGTTCCAAAGGCCACTTCTGGCGCATAGGCTGAGGACACTACCTCCCATAATCCAATCTTTTGCATAATCATGCCCTTTCAGAGGGATTGTGAGCACTGAGTGCAGGTCAGTTGCCACTATTGACATTTGTAGGGCTGCGACTTGTTCATCCCTCTCTATCTTGGTCAGACATTACCGTTTGGACATCCACATCAGTGTAGATGTGGCTTTCAATGCAGAGATTTTTAAAGCAGCCGTGTCTTCTTCCTGCCCGGTGGATTCGTAGCTTTGGCACTTCCCAATTGTCTGGACTGATCTAGCAGGATGAACTGGAAGGTGACATTTTATCTACCAGATAACGTCCTTTCCTGGAGTCCTGCCCAACTAGTCTAGGACCTGCCCCTTGATGCTCTGCTAAGTCTGTGGTAGCTTTGACCTGTGTAAGCTTTGACCTTCTTGACAGATTACTCTGTATGGTGGCTGTTCTGTACATAATTATCTGTTTGTCTCTGTTGCCCTCAATGAGGTTGTGTGTGGTCAGGTTCTTGACCATGGGCTTGGATACGAATACTGAAGTATGCCTCTAGCTGCACCAACTTGAGTAGCAATGATGATGGCACTTGAAATTTCTAGTTTATTCTCTGTCTCCACCTTTGCTGGCAGGGGGACACAACCCACTTATTTGGACTGGTCTAGCAGGACTACAGGAAAGGACATTGTACTTACTAGATAATGTCATCTTGAGAGTCAAGGCTTCTTATATTACCATATATAATTTGAAAGTTGCTTCTGCAACCTATCGAGCACCAAAGGAAGAACGTCCACCAGGAGCACTTGGAAAAGATATAACGGCCACGACAAGAAAACCACTTTAACTGAGGCAATTCGTTCAACCTAGATATAGCCATCATCGACCATACCTCAAAATCCTGATAAATTTGTCATAGCAGGGGTGAATAGTTAGCTTCATATAAAGTTCCTGAACTACTATTCAGCTTAATACCAAGGTATCTAATCAAGCCTTCTACTCACTTAAAGGGAAGGTGCTACTGGAGATGAGAACACAAGCCGGGTCAAGATTAAATTTCTTTAAAATTGATATTCGAAATTTCTGTCTTAAAACATGATACTTGTGATTCATCTCTTCAGAGAATATTCAGATTTATAAGTGTGGTCAAAGGCAAAGACAACAAAATATAATTCACAAAAAGGGAAATCTTGTATTCCCTTACACCCAGTCTTATACCTGCTATATTAGGATCATCTCAAATCTTTTGCGCAAAACTTTCTTGTAGTACCTAACGAATACAGAATTTGTAAAGCCTCCACTACAAAGAGAGCTTTCTCTCTCTACGCACCAATCCTATGAAATTCTCTTCCTCAAGTCTTAAAGGACGCTAAGGACCCAAACACTTTCCGCAGACTACTAAAGACTCATTTGTTCAAGGAACATTTCGGGGAGACATTTACTTAACTCATGAAGATCAACATAGTTAAAGACAGATTATCAATACCTATATCTCCTGTACAAAGTTTAAAAAAAAACATTTTTAAATTTTAATTTTGTGATTTTGGTTTATGTGCCCTTTATCTATTTTGTTCTATGTAAACTTCTGTTCTTGCTTTTTTGAGTTCATTGTAAACCGCTTTGATTCCTGAAAAGCGGTAAAAATGCAATGTGTGCCTTCGAGTCAGTGCTGACTCCTGGCGACCCAGAAGCTCCTGGGTTTTCTTGGCAGTGTCACCGGAAGTAGATTTTATTTATTTATTTATTTATTTTCATTTCTTATATACCGCACTATTTGCGATCAGCGCGGTTTACATAAAACAAGAAGGTAACCGACAATGAACGAAAGTCAGGTCATTACATTGAACAGGAACAAGTAACTTGGAAAACAGGGTAAACTATATACATATGCATAACCATGAATGGTTGCCAGGCCTTTCTTCCGAGGCAGTGGAGGGTTAAGTGACTTGCCCAAGGCCACAAGGAGTGCTAGTGGGAATCGAACCCTGGTTGCTTGGTTACCAAACCAGTGTTCTAACCACTAGGCTACTCCTCCACTCCATGTCCACTTCTGTTCTTGATTTTTTGAGTTCATTGTAAAACGCTTTGATTCCTGAAAGGCGGTATAAAAGCACAAATAAATTAAATAAATAATTAAGTGGCTCTATAACTAAAGCAAATAGTAATGGCATGAGTAGATAACCCTGTGGGTTCTCCTCTCCAACTCAGATATAGATGAGCAGTCCCCATTAACACATACACATGCCCTTGGTTTCCAATAAAGCCCCCCCTCTTACCAGAATACAAAACTTTTAGACCAAAGCCGATTTTCGCCACGAGCAAGTGCAGAAACCCCCAATATACTCTATCAAAGGCTTTCTTCACATCCAAAGCATAAAGTAGGGACCTCTTCCCCCCACCCTCACCCCAAGCTCTAGTAACATGAATCAGTTGGCATAACGGATGAATATTATCGGCTGCTTGGTGCTCTGCCACAAAACTAACCTGGTCCCCATGTACTGGGTTAGGCAAAACCTAGTTCAATTGCCTGGTCAGTACTTTCTTCAGAATTTTCACATCAAGATTTAATAAGCAAAAAGACCTATATGAGGAGACCTGTTTATTCTTGCCCGGTTTCAGGAGAGAGGATATGATTGCCTCTGAGTGGGAGGTAAAGCCCCCCCCCCCCCCCATCCAATGCCACATTTTAGATGGATTCCAAATACGGGGCTAAGTGCACCCCAAATGTTTTATAATACTCTGGGGTAAGCCATCTAAACCCGGCGCTTTGTACGTAGGAAGCTCCTTAATAGCCAAAAGAACCTCCTGGGCTGAGATCTCCTTATCTCTAGTATTTCCATCTCTGATGCTGTCAGTACTGCCAAAGATACCCCTTACAAAAATCCATCAATCCTTCTTTTTTATTTGTGGAATGAGATCAGCTTTATACAAGGTCTCCAAAAACTTCACAAATGCCATATGGATGTCCACCGATTTGTGTCCAACTCCACCCGGCCCCCGAAGTCCAAAACCGGTATGTGTCGCTGCGTATTTACACAGCTTAAATGCCAGAAATTTTATCTGCTTTATTTCCCTTTTTTATATTACAGTTGCTTCAGCTTCCCAAATTAAAGGCTATGGGAGGATATTCAAAGTGTTTGAACTGGTTAGCAGACCAGTTAGTGCTGCTGAATATCCCCACAGACCATGATGAAAACACCTGGTTAAAACTAGGGTGGTTATTCTGTTAGCTGTCCTGACTTGAACCAATTAGTGCTAGCTGCTAACCGGATAGCTGTGCTGCTGTCTGTCGAACCCGGATATTCAGCATGAGAAACTGGATAAGTTTCGGCGCTGAATGTCTGAGTTTAAATACTGCGGTGCATGATCGGACCAGGTTTTAATCCCAATTTCTGCCCCTTGCCCCCTCCCTGGTCCACAAATAATCAATTCTAGTGTAAACTCGATGTGACAGGGAATAAAAAAAAGTGTAGCCCCTCTCCCCTGGGTGAAAATCCCACCAAATATCCCTTTACCCCAGGTCTTGCAGTAGAGTCTGGAGGCTTTTGCTGGCACTCTGTATGCTTAGCAGCTTTCCCATTGAATCCAGTTGTGGTTGCACACAGGTATTGAAATCACCCCCCAAAATTATAGTGCCTTTTATAAAGGCAGCCAGGGAAATTTTAGATAGAAACATGATGCCAGAAAAAGACCACATGGCCCATCTAGTCTATCCTTCCATATCAACTAAAATAGTCCCCCTTTCTATCCTTTAGAGATCCTCTGTGTTTGTCCCATGCTTTTTTGAATTCAGATACTATCCTCTTCTCTACTACCTCCACTGGGAGACTATTCCACACATCTACCATTCTTTCCGTAAAGAAATATTTCCCTTTCACCCTTATACTATATTCCCTCGTAATAGAGCTTGCCTTCAATTGAAAGAGACTCTCCTGTGCATTATACCATGGGGGTATTTAAATGTCTCCATCATATCTCCCCTATCCCACCTTTCCTCTAAAGTATACATATTAAGATCTTTAAGTCTGTCCTCATATGCTTTATAATGAAGACCACTAACCATTTTAGTAGCCACCATATACACTGACTCCAACCTGCTTACTTTTGAAATGCAGGCTTCAGAATTGCACCAATATTCCAAATGAGGTCGCACCAGAGACTTATACAGAGGCATTATCACCTCCTTTTTTCTGCTGGTCATTCCTCTCCCTATACACCCAAGCATCATTCTGGCTTTCGTAGTCGCTTTTTCTACCTGTTTAGCTACTTTAACATCGTCGGACACAATTACGCCCAGATCCCGCTTTTCTTTCGTGGACAGAAGTACCTTACCCCCTACACTGTACCACTCCTTTGGATTTTTGCAGCCCAAGTGCATGACCCTGCATTTTTTAGCATTAAATTTTAGCTGCCAAATTCTAGACCATTTTTCAAGCTTAGCTAGATCTCTCCTCATTTTACCCACTCCTTCCTGGGTGTCTACTCTATTGCAGATTTTGGTATCATCTGCAAATAAGCAAACCTTACCCGACAGCCCTTACACAATATTATTAACAAAGATGTTAAAAAGAATCAGACCAAGGACAGAGCCCTGTCTGTGGCACACCACTGGTAACCTCCTTCTCAGAGTGAACTCCATCTACCTGTACCCTGTGACAAGGAAGCCTGTTTTGAGCCTATGAGTATAGAAAAGGCCAATGACTTTAACTTAGGAGAAATCCCTGTGTCAAGCTACAAGCATGGAATCATTATGCTAAAGGCTAGCATTGAATGAGAAAGTCTCCTAGAAGCAGGTAACTGGAATTGAGCCAGGCATTGGGTTTGAAGAAAACTCCACGTGTTTGCATTTCTTAGGCAAAGTGCTGAGTTACGCTGAAGAGAAAGTTTGTGAATGTTGGTTACTTGTTTTCTTATTTTGAGTTTAAAACCTATCCTGAAAGGAAGGAGAGAAAGAAGAGGTTGTTCCAGAGGAACTGAGTTATTCTTTTGCTGTTAAGTGCTTTACAAACACAAGGTTAAAAAGAAGTATTTTTACCTTGCTGAGCAGAGCTGTTTTCTCTAAAGCTGAGCAACGTTGTTAACCAGCTGCATGTGTTTAAAAGACTGTGAAGCAGTTAAACTGATCTAAATGCTCTGTTACAAACAATCCTGAATGGACAAAATTCCCCTGTACAGTTTACTTGAACCTTTACTTTAAAATAAATTCTGTCATTTGCCTTAAATTGGACTATGACCACACTTCTTCTTAAGAGCCAAACTACATGTCCCAGAATCCACCTGAGGAAAAGCTAGTTTATTTGAGCTCACCAGGAGAGGTTCTCCGTTACCTCGCCCCTCTAAGCCAGAGGCCAGGGGCAAGGGTGTGACAACCCTTTGGGTTAGAAATTTGGTTGAGTGGGAAGCGACAATCAGTAACTTTAGAGTCCATCCCTAGGGTGCTCAGTTTGTTTGTTTAAGTCACCTGTGTGGAACGGTGTCAAAGGCTTTACTGAAATCTAAGTATACTATATCTAGGGCTCTTCCTCTGTCCAACTCTTTCATCACCCAAGAAATCAATCAAATTTGTCTGACAAGACCTGCCTCTGGCGAATCCATGCTTCTTTGGATTCTGCAATCCATTAGACCAGAAACCTTACTATTCTCTGTTTTAGTAGCCTTTCCAATAATTTACTAGCCACAGAGGTTAGACTAACCTGCCTGTAGTTCTCAATGTCACCCTTACATCCACCTTTGTGTAAAGGGACCACATATGCCTTTCTCCAGTCCTATGGCACCACTCGCAACTCCAAAGAGGCATTGAAAAGATCAGACAGTGGAGCTGCTAGAATGTCCCAAGTTCCCTCAGTATTCTTAGATGTATCCCATCCGGCCCCATCGCTTTGTCTACTTTTCGTTTAGCTAGCTCCTCATGAACATGCTCTTCTGGCTTGATTTTCATTTGGAGCATGGACATTTGAAAACGTGTACACCTCCTCTCCAGTCCTTGCATTCACGAATAGCCACCTGCTCTGCACATTTCTGTGCTCTGCCTTTTCTCAGTATGTAGTGCAGTATGAAACAGAATAGCCATCCCCCGTCTTTTCCATTCCAACATGTTGGTTGGTGCCACCACTTCCATGTAAGGTTTTTGTTTCAAGCAGCAATGATATGCAAGATGGAGAATAGGTTTCTTGTAGGTAAACTACATCTCCCCCCCCCTCAACAAGGTGGCATTAACCTTTAAAAAGGAGATAGAGCAGTTTTTAAACTAGATAATAAGGGAAAGCCGACAGTCGGCCAAGAGCGGATGGTTCGGAAGAATGTATCCTTGAAGGATACTACCAAAAGCAGAGAGGTTCCAAAAAAGAGTAAAGTAGCCCAAATGCCCTCGAGTATGGAGCAGACAGAGCTTAAAGATCCCAAATTACCCATGTCTACCAATAGCCAAATTAATATGAATAAAATACAGTCTCTAAAATGCTTGTATGCAAATGCTAGAAGTCTAAAAAATATCATGGGAGAGTTAGAATATACAGCACTAAATGAGAGGTTAGATATGATTGGAATATCAGAGACATGGTGGAAGGAGGACAACCAGTGGGACACTGTGATACCTGGGTACAAACTATATCGTAATGATAGAGCTGATCAAATTGGTGGAGGGGTTGCGCTCTATGTTAGGGCATTGAGTCAGAAAGGATTAAAGTTTTGCAGGAAACAAAATTTGCTGTAGAATCTCTATGGATTGAAATTCCATGTAAAAAGGGGAAAGCAATGGCAATGGGCGTGTACTATCGACCGCCTGGCTAGAATGAACAAATGGATGATGAAATGCTCAGAGAAATCAAGGAAGCTAACAAACGTTACAGCGCAGTAATAATAATGGGTGATTTCAATTACCCCTGGTATTGACTGGGTCAGTGTCACGGCAGGACATGCTAGGGAGATAAAGTTCCTAGATGAAATTAATGACTGCTTCTTGGAGCAGCTGGTTCATGGACCGACCAGAGGGGAAGCCATATTAGACCTAGTTCTTAGTGGAACACCAGATCTAGTGCAAGAGATAAGGGTGTTGGAGCCACTTGGCAGTAATGATCATAGCATGATCGCGTTTGATTTAATTAGTGGAGGAGGGATAGTAAGGAAATCCACAGTACTACCTTTTAACTTTCGAAAGGGAGACTATGATAAAATGAGGGAAATAGTTAAGAAAAAACTAAAAGGAGCAGTTACAAAGGTTAAAGGCTTACATCAAGCTTGGGTGTTGTTGAAAAATACTGTCTTGGAAGCCCAGACCAGCTGTATTACACGCTTTAAGAAAAGTGGAAGGAAGTACAAAAAACTGCCAGCATGGTTTAAAGGTGAGGTCAGAGAGGCTGTTGCTGCCAAAAAAGCATCTTTCAGGAAATGGAAAAAAGAGCCAAACGACGAAACCTGGAAACAGCACAAGCACTGGCAAGTCAAATGAAGGCATTGATAAAGCAGGCAAGCGGAGAATTTGAGAAGAAGCTTGCTGCGGAAGCAAAAACGCAAACTAAAGACTTTTTCAAGTACATTCGAGCAAAAAACCTGTGAGAGAGTCAGTTGGTCCATCAGATGATAGAGGGGTTAAAGGGGCACTAAGAGGTGACAAGTCGATAACGGAGAGACTGAATGAATTCTTTGCTTTGGTCTTTACTGAGGAAGATGTAGGGATGTTACCCATGACTGAAGTGGTATTTAAAGGTAGATAAACTGAAGAGTAGAAAATCACCTGGGTCGGATGGTATACATCCAAGGGTGTTGAAAGAACTAAAATATGAGATTGCAGACCTGCTATTAGTAATTTGTGAACTATCATTAAAATCATCTGTAATACCTGTAGATTGGAGGATCGCCAATGTAACACCAATTTTTTAAAAGAGTTCCAGGGGTGATCTGGGAAACTACAGACCGGTGAGCCAGACATCAGTACCAGGGAAATGGTGTAAACCATCATAAAGAATAAAATTACTCAGCATGTAGATAGTCATGGCCTAATGGGAGACAGCCAACATGGCTTTAGACAAGGAAGATCTTGTCTTACTAATTGTTATGTTTTTTTGAAAGTGTGAATAAACAGGTTGACAAAGGTGAGTCGGTTGATATAGTGTATCTGGACTTTCAGAAAGCCTTTGACAAGGTCCCTCATCAGAGACGTTTGGCAAAACTAAAGAGTCATGGGATAGGAGGGAGTGTACTACTGTGGATCAGGAGCTGGTTAAAAGATAGAAAGCGGAGGGTAGGGCTAAATGGCCAATTTTCCCAATGGAGAAAGGTGAATAGTGGCGTACCCCAGGGATCTGTGCTGGGTCCTCTGCTTTTTGACATATGCTTTTATTGTGAAGGGCGGTCAATCAAGTTTTATTAAACATAAACATTAAACATAAACATGACCTGGAAAGTGGAATAACGAGTGAGGTTATCAAATTTGCAGATGACACAAAACTATTTAAAGTTGTTAAAACCCAAGAGGATTGTGGAAAATTGCAAGAGGATCTTGATAAATTGGAAGACTGGGCATCAAAATGGCAGATGAAATTTAATGTGGACAAGTGCAAAGTTATGCACCTAGGGAAGATCAACCCAAACTATGGTTACACGATGCAAGGTTCCACATTAGGAACCACTACCCAGGAAAAAGATTTAGGCGTCATTGTGGATAGCATGTTAAAACCTTCGGCCCAGTGTGCAGCGGCGGCCAAGGGAGCAAATAGAATGCTAGGTATCATAAGGAAAGGAATGGAAAGTAAAACAAAAGGTATTATAATGCCTCTATATCGTTCCATGGTGAGACTGCACCTTGAATATTGTGTGCAATTCTGGTCGCCGTATCTTAAAAAGGATATAGCGTTATTAGAAAAGGTTCAGAGAAGAGCCACCAAAATGGTAAAGGGGATGGAAGGATACTCCTATGAAGAAAGGCTAAAAAGGTTAGGGCTCTTTAACCTGGAAAAGAGACGGCTGAGGGGAGATATGATAAAAGTCCATAAATTAATGAACAGAGTGGAACGGGTAAACGTAGATCAATTGTTTACATTATCAGAATATAGAAAGACTAGGGGACATGCAATGAAGCTACAGGGTAAACTATTTAAGACTAAGAAAAGAAAATATTTTTTCACTCAACGTGTAATCAAACTCTGGAATTTGTTACCGAAGGATGTAGTAAAGGCTGTTAGTGTAGCTGGGTTTAAAATAG
This sequence comes from Ichthyophis bannanicus, assembly GCA_033557465.1. Classification (NCBI taxonomy): domain Eukaryota; kingdom Metazoa; phylum Chordata; class Amphibia; order Gymnophiona; family Ichthyophiidae; genus Ichthyophis; species Ichthyophis bannanicus. The sequence continues at coordinate 446,110,797 of CM066034.1, read as the reverse complement.
GTTTGGATAAGTTTCTGGAGGAAAGGTCCATAAACCATTATTAAGAAGGGACCCAGGATATCAATGCTTGACCTAGTACAAGCATTGTGGAACCTGTGTCTTTTGGGAAAACTGCTAGGTATGTATGACCTAGATTGGCCACTGTTGGAAACAGGATACTGGGCTTGATGGACCTTGGTCTGACCCAGTATGGCATATCTTATGTTCTTATGTTCCTTAAACAGGAGTGCCCGCTTCTTTGGTGCATTAAGTCCTTTCACATTTAGTGTAACAATTCTAAGTGTATTTATTCACATTCAAACACTCATTCATGCACCTTTATGCTCTTTCCCCCATTCAGTACCTTGTTCATCTTTTGCACGCCATGTACATGCTCCATCTAAAAGCAGAACTCTCTCTTTCCCTTCATCTATCCATATGTTCCAGATTATGATCCCTCTCCTTCCCTCCATCCCACAGTCTTCACAACTCCCATATGAAATCTGCAGCTCTTGAGATGAGGAAGAAATGCATCCAATACACCAACGCGGTCCAGCCTTCCCTCCCCGAACCCTGTGCCCTCATATATCTTACACTCTAGTCATATTTATTCTCCATTAATAATATTGCCAGGCCTGAAAGCATTGTAAAAGTGGATTCATAGTGCCAGGTTCATAGTGCTAAAGATCTGCTAACGAAATGAACAATTGCAACAAATTCCAACAAATTAATAGACAAATCCATAACATACTGTACATCTGTAAAAAGGCAAATATATTCACGTCCAGAGGAAATATGTCCTACAGAGGTTTATTTACTATTAAGGAAAATTATCAAACATATCTGAGCAATAAATCTTATGTTGTTCTTTTAGCTTGGTTACCTACTTGGCGAGATCCACCTAGTTAGCAGTCCCAGTATCGCTTTAGCTCACACAGCTAACAAACTCTAGTCAGAAGGCTTCTGTAGTCCAGGAAGTCATTTGGACTTTTCAGGAACCTGCCTCCATTTATTGCATGTACTCGTAGCCTTCTGTCCTGCAGTTGTGGGTTGACAGCCGTTTTCTTTTACCAAGTTCACCAGACATAGGGCCCTTCAAGACTCAATGAATATTTCTTGCCTGCTATAATAAAGTTGATGCTTAGTAAGCAATTCTGCAACTGCCTTTAACTCTCACCTGTAGGGAAGAGTAAAAGCAGACAAATCCTGGTATAGAGTTACTTGCCCCTCACATTCCTCAATGCTCTTCTCTTCTGGCCCTTGCATAATATGAGTAGAGCAGCTTGATATCTGAGAAACCTCACTATAATGTCCTGTGTTTTATTTTACAGAGGGGGGGGGGGAAGGGTGTCCCTAGCAATATATGCATGCAATCAACTTCCACGGCAGTAGCCTCGCTTTCCATCATGTCCTTTTAACAGCTCTGTGCATAAAGCCTGCTCAATAGCTTCCACAACTTGCCCCCTGAAATCGGACGTTGTTGTTGCTGATTTTCTATTTTCTGTATCATCCAGTTTGTAGAGCAAGTCTTGACATTTTTGCTTTTGCCAATCGGCTCTACACTGCCAATTAGCTAGGGCCTCCCCATGTTCCTCAAGTTTCGGTTCAACTTCCTCCATCCGCTTGCCCAGCTCTCAAAGGTCACCATAAATATCATCGGTTTTGAACATCACGTCCTCCCGCTTTGAGTGGAATTCACTGGTGAGTTTATCAAAGCATATGGTTTTATAACAGATGAAAAGAATATCCATCAATTATTAAAAACTCAAGGCCTGCTATTCAGAGGGATTTAATATGGTTTGCAGACCTTCTAACTGTGTTAATCTACTTATCTGGGATATTCAGCGGCACTAACACTGTTATTGCCACTGAATATTCACAGATGCCATTGTTGCGTGCCCAAATGCTAACCAGTTAGCATCAGGGCATTCTGGAGTGGCACCTGGTGATAACCGGGCAACAATGATAGTGAGCTGCTGCCCATTTGTCAGTGGCAAAAGTCAGGCTTGGTAAAGGCTGTCTTAACTTTTGCTGCTGAAGCTAACCGGACCCCAGCATTGAATATCTGGGTTTAAAGTTCAGTGGTGGCAGCTAGCTGCTTTAGTAGAGCTAGCCACCAAAACTGAATCTCAGGCCCTTAAATCACAAAATGCCAATAAATTATTTCAAACAGCAGACATATCAAATTAAAGCCAATAATTTAAACAAGTAAAGATGACAAGTCCCCCAGTCTCTTGCTCCTTTGCCCAGCATTCCTTTCTCTTCTCCCCTGCCCACTAAAAATTCTCTCACCCACCATCTGCAGCCACATTATCTTCTCAATTCTCCCTCTGCCAGCATCCTCTTCCTTCTCCTGTCCAACCCATCAGTTCGATTCTCTCTTCTCCCAGACCCAGAAGTATTTGCCTCTGTTCCTTGTTTCTTATCCAGCCCATCCCAGGAACATTAACCCATCTATCTCCTTTCCTCCCTCCAGCCCCAGAAGTATTCTTCTCTCTTCCTAGTCCCATCCTTAACAGTAGCCAGATTATCCTATCTTCTTCTGTTTCCGCCCCCCGCCACCCCCTCCTGGCATCCTTCTCTGATCTTCCCCCATCCCAGATGCCAGTTGCACCACTGTCTTCTCACCTGAGGGGTGGCTTGGGACTTTAGGTTATTAGCACTAGGGTCATAAAAGATTGACTGTTGTCAGAGTGCTACTAAAAACAAAGCCACAGCAATGTCAGGTATATACCTCAGCACTTAGTATGCCTGTGATTCCTGCATCTCTGAACTCTCTGGACTCTCTTATCTTCTTATCATCCTTCTTCCAGAGTGGACACCACCTTGATAGAAAGGAGGCAGTAGGGTTGGCAGCTTTCTGGCCTAACTTCAATTGTTCTCCCCTCCCCTCCCCAATTGTGGCACTTTGAAGGGTGATTTAAAGCAGGGCCAGTGGGAGTATTAAGTCATGGCTGCTGCTGCCCCTAAAATTCTGGCGCTTTTAGGCAGCTGCCAACTTGACCTAATACTGTATTGCACAGTCATGGGGCATACCTGCAATTCTCAGTTTGATCTTGGCAGCTATTAAATGTACAGTTAGCCACATTCAAGTGACCATTTTGAGCTTAAATGCCATTTCCTCCCAGAGCATTGCTGAAATTGAAAACCATTTCCTTTTTAGCTGTGAATTATTAACTCATACTGCCAGGAGTACTGTATACACATGCTCAGCATGCCTCTGCTCTTCTCCCATTCCTGTCCTTTCAGATCTAATCATGGGATTTTGGATTTAGCAAACACCTTTACAGTAATACAGAAAATGTTAGAGATAATAGCTCAGGATGAGTTTCATTCAGTTACAATTCTGTATTCTCCAACTCTTGTGTTGTCTGTCTTGACTAGACTGTAAGCTCTGATGAACAGGGACTGTCTCTTACATGTCTCTGTATTATGCTGCATATGCCTTGTAGCGCTATTCAAATGATCAGTAGTAGTAGTAATACAGTAGATGCTTCCCTATCCCCAGAGGGCTTGCAATCTAAGTTTGTACCTGAGGCAATGGAAGGCTAAGTGATTTGCTCAAGATCAGAAGCAGCATTAGGGATTTGAATCTCTGTTTCCTTGGTTCTCAGCCCACTACTCTAAACATTAGGCTTTATCAATCATCCTGTACAGTATCAAATCCATCTAGAGCAGATTATGCTAGAAGCTCGGTTTGTTGTTGATATCCTTGGGAGTCCTGCCAATGGCTTTTGACAGCCTGGTCACTGGTCCCCTGAAGTTTCAAATTGGGTTTAAACCCTGACAGTCACTAGTGGACCACATGTAAATCAATTTATATATGTGCAGCATTATTTATCATTTTGAAGTAAAGTAACTTTTTTGGATTTAGAATAGGCTAAGGATAGTTTGGAACATTTTGGGGGATATTCAACACGCATTAATCATGGTCACAGAGATATTCAGTGGCACTAACATGGCTAGTGCCACTGAATATCCCCAGGTGTTGCTTCTGCATGTCCTGATGCTAGTCGGCTAGCATCGGGGCATTCTGGTGGTGGCACCCTCAACTGTCCTACCATTAGCTGGTTTGGTAATACAGCCAGTGGCTGAATATCACTGCTCACCAGATTGCAAGATCGCAATCCGGGGAACCTGGATTTTTAATGCCATGGCACAGATATGGTCCCGGCATTGAATATCCGGGGCAGAATTTTTATTTTTATTTTTTTAATATTATTTTTATTGAAATTTTGCCAATATTACAAGCACATATAATAAAAGGAAATCACAGACCATGAAAAAGAAATAAGAAAAAGAAAAAAAACCCTTAACAATCAGTATACTCAACCATTCAGGATCTGTTTCATAGCCCATGGTACGGGGAGGTGAGGGGGGGGGGCTACCATGAAAGTAGAAAAGACGAAAAAAACCCCATATTCAATAATCGGAAAACATTCCTCTCCTATTTACAACTTAGGAATAAATGCAAACAAAGCTCAGATGCAAGCCAGCCTCTTCTTATTTACTAAGAAGTTCTCCAACTGAGAAGGGTCAGTATAAACATACCTTACTCCATCATCAGTTACCAAGCATTTAAATGGAAAGCGGAGGAAAAAAAGTCCCTCCTGCAGCCAAAACCTTAGGCTTCAGCAGCAGGAAGGACTTCCTCCGCAATTGAGTATAACAATATAAGTATAATAAGATAAGATTTCAACAAGGAAACTTTGTCCATTTCTGAAGCCAGTGTGACTATCAAGGTTGGCGTGCGAGGAGATCACATCTTCTGAAGTTTCTAGGAAATTAGTTAAATCAGTTTCTGAGGCTATCTCCTCTACCCGTGCCACCTCACCACTCCTTACAACAGAACGAACAGGTAAATAGTATAAATGAGAAAAAGCAATCTTCTTAGGTTCCGAAAACAGTAATACTTCCTTTCAATATTTCTAAAACAAGATTAAAGGAGATAATAAGCATGTTATCAGAAAATTTAACAATCTAAGATTCTTCACATGATAAGCATTTTCCAACATTCTATATGAAGAAAAAGTTCATAAATATCCTTGAGGAATCTGCGCGTCGATGGTCTGAGGATAACCAACATGGTTATCCAACTGATCGAGCTGCTGCGTTATTGCAATGCAATGTGTGCCTTCGAGTTAGTGCTGACTCTTGGCAACCCAGAAGCTCCTGGGTTTTCTTGGCAGTGTGACTGGAAGTAGATTGCCAGGCCTTTCTTCCGAGGTAATGGAGGGTTAAGTGACTTGCCCAAGGCCACAAGGAGTGCTAGTGGGAATCGAACTCTGGTTGCTTGGTTACCAAACCAGTGCTCTAACCACTAGGCTACTCCTCCACTCAAGACATATTTTTATTTACACATGAGATTTATGAGTCATTTGCTCAGAAAAGGAAATAGTCTGGTCCATAAACCCTTCCAATAAGGGATTTGTTTTAAATACTTCCCTCCAGATGTCAGTCGGTATAATCTCTCCACCAGAGACCTCAATAACACCAGGCAGAGCAGGTAAATTTTAACTGGAACCAATTCCTCTAGGGAACCTCGATAAGGAGGCTGTGGTGAGGCATTCCCTCAGCCGCATTGGAGCCCATTAAGGGAGCTTCAGAACTCCCAACTGTAACCGCTTGTAGCAGATCCAGATTAGGGGAGGAGATCTGACTATAGGACTTAATGAAGCCACAGACAGGAACACCAAAGACTATTCCAGGGCATTAACTCCCGGTCCATTTTATTTAAGGCCATAACACATACATGTTGATGTTATTTTAGGTGTTGTTGATCCGTCACATTCATCCTCCTCCTTGCTGATTTGCTCTTCCTCTTTTCACCACCATGGGGCATCTCTTGCAGCTCATCCTGGCCCTTTGGTCATGTGTTCCTTCGGGCATGCGACTGCATGTCGCGTCCTTGGCCACGGACAAGCTGAATGATCTTAAATATTGTCCCAGGGGGTGCCTTTAGATGACGTCACAAGCAGGGCAACCCCATTCCACATGCCCTTCACCTCCGGAGCTAGTAGGGCACTCGTCGAGAACAACACCAGCAGCAAGCGCAAGCCTTCTCAGCCGAGACAGCACACTCCATCCGGGGCAGAATTTATGCAGCGACAACCAGCTGTTTTAACTGTGCTGGCCACCACTGCTAAAAATCCCTTCCCTTTGGGTTTCTTTACCTTGACTTTGACTTTGGCTTTTAAGTGTATGGTGAAAACAAAATGAAATTAGGATTATATTTTCTTGTAATACTCATTTTGTTGCATTTTATATAGAAGAAACAAAACAAAATCATCAAAAATATATATATAAATAAGTAAAACATCCACAGTCAGTTCCAAAGACCAAGACTTATGTTTTAGACTAACTTAATACATTTGTAAACAGCATTCAAAGATTTATATTTGCTTTATCTTTTCAGAACAGCAAGAGATAAGGGCGTTGATGCTGATCCTTAGTTATACAAGAGAATGATAAGCTGATTTATATCAGTGCTTGTTTTAAAATCGTCGCTAAATGTTGTGAGAGGATTGATTTGCGCACAATATGCTGTATTTGACGGTTACCAGATGAAGTTGAGAACAGAAAGGAAAAGTGTTCCCAAAAATCCTGGGCTCAAGATTTAAAAGAAATGGCAGTGATTTGGGGACTGTTTTCACCACAGGAACCCTCCCCCCCCCTAAAAAAAAGACCAATATGCATGACTTTTAAAAAATTTCATATTCAATTGATATCAGTCCGTCAATTGATATCAATCTGTTTGTGTCCGATGTACTGTAAATTTCATGTTGCTTGTCTTGCCTGTTGATCGTTTCCCTTTTATATTCTGCAGATTCTTTTTTTTGGATTTGGTTGGCTGTTTTTTATGCGGCAACTTTTTAAAGACTATGAGGTAAGAAGAATCCTTTTCACCTTAAAAACATTGACACAGTTAAAGCTAAATTCTAGCGTGTAAAGCACAACCCTAACCAGTTTCAAGAAAGACAGACTGAAGAGAGTGATATTAGGTATAAGCAATGAATATGTGACAAGCTAGTGGTGCAGTTAGGTATTGAAGGATGTCTCTTTGATGCAGCAATGATACTGAGTATAAGAAATAACAGGGTCTTGTTTTTAGATGCACAAGTGACCCAAGTTATGAATTTGGCCTGCCGTCACGGTTTGATGTGGCAGGTTTTCCAAGATTCTGCGGCAAGAGTTTGCAAATTCTGCAGCATGTGGGCAAAGTAACTCTTTGAAAATTTAATGGAATGGGATGAAACTTCACATATGGGAAAAATTGGTAGAAAGACACATTGAGCCCAATATTCGAAAGACATTTACATGGTTTACAGCCCTGTAAATCGTATGAATGCCGCTCAACAAGATATTCAACAGCACTAACACAGTTAGTGTTGCTAAATATCCCCGATCTTCTCCCCTGGATGCCCGATGCTAACAGCTTAGCATTGGGGCATGTTGTGGGCATTCCAGGGAGGAGCAGAGGTGGCGACAGTCATTAACTGGGCAGTTGGCGATATTTCATACTGCCCGGTTAGCGACCTGAGGCTAAAAGATAGGCATAGCAAAAGCTTGCCTATCTTTTAGCCACGGGGGCTAACCGGGCAGCATGCAATATCACTGCTGCCTGATCAGCTACTGAGGCTGGGAAGGCTGTATGGCAAACCCAGATATTCAATGTCAGGGCCGCATATGACCCCGGCATTGAATATCCAGAGTTAAGGGTTGGCGCAGATTGCTATGCGCTGTAGTGGTGTATAGCTGTCATAATTCAATTTCAATTTCGGACCCATTGAGTTCAAAAATGGGCAAAATCATACCAGGGATCCAGAGAAACACAAGCCCCCATCCCCCAAATAGCCCAATGTACTACTCGTATTGGAGGAGTTCTAGCTTCTGTAGTATAGAAATATAGCAGTTAGGGAATTGCTCCCTTCAGACACTCTCTCTATTCTCTATTTGTCCCCTCACCCTGCAAACATCCCCACTGGAAAAAGCCAATCCCTTCAACAATTGCACTACCATGCTGTCAATTTCCCCCTCCCCCCCCATGAATTCCCCCCTGCAACTGTTCCACCACTCTACAAAATGCCCCACCCCAAATGCTCCACTAACTTGCGTATTATTTCACCTCAAAATAATAATCCACCCAAAATGTCCCACTGTCCCACCAACTAATCCCACCCCCAAAAACCTACTTCTTGTAACGGCCCCACACTCTACCCCAAACACCACCACCCATAAGCACCCTACCACCCCACAAGCTACTCCATCCCAAAAAATTGCTTTCCTGCAACTGCCCCACCACCCCAAAAAATACCCCCACACCCAAAATCTATCCTTCAACTGCTGCACCGCCCCACAAACTACCCACTGCCAAAACTATGTAATTTAGAAATGCCCCACCACCACCCAGCTACCCATTCACAAACACAAAACATACACAGAACACACAACAGAGATAAAGGGATTACTAATAATTCCCTAGCTGGGATATTCTGCATCTTAAATCTTTAAGAGCAAAGAAAATGAAATACGAGGGTTATTTTTAAAGTAAGGTCCGATTGGCTGTAGCTTTTTAAATTTTTTCCCCCTGTAGAAACAAGCATGCGTGCCGGCTCCCAGCATGCCTTGTGCAAAAGCAGATGCCATTTGCATTCGTAGCGTCACTTTGTACGGTTTATACTGAGATGTTAAAATGTTTAAGACAATTGAGCAGCCCTCCGACTGTGAAATACGGTCTGTGATTCGGTTTTTGAAAGCAAGGACAGTGTCATCAGCGGACATTCATCGCCAGATATGTGAGGTGTATGGCCCCAATGCAATGAGTGACAGCAAAGTGCGTAAATGGATGAGATTGTTCAAGGACGGGCGGGACAATGTCCATGATGAACCGCGATAGGGTCGACCTTCAGTAATCACAGAAGATTTGGTACGCACAGTTGACGCAAAAATTCATGAAGAACGGCGATTCACGATTTCCACTTTGTCACTGAAATTTCCACAAGTTTCAAGGTCAGTGCTATACAAAATAGTTTCTGAAAAATTGCGGTTCAGAAAACTGTGCTCGCGATGGGTTCCCAGGCTGCTTTCCGAGGAACATAGTTGCCATAATCTTGCGTGTTGAGATTGTCTGTCTGTTTGGCTTTCACTTTGACTGGAGATGACGTGTGTCTCCATTCCATCGACTGCCACTTTGATTCTGGAGTCATGTGAGAAACCCATGTCTCGTCCCCTGTGACAGTGTGGTCCAAAAGTTCATCTCCTTCCTCATTGTATCGGATCAAAAATGTCAAAGCACTAGCCATTCTCCTTTTTTGGTGTTCCTTGGAAAGCAGCCTGGGAACCCATCATGAGCACAGTTTGTTCCGCCCGTCCTTGAACAATCTCACCCATTTACGCACTTTGCTGTCATTCATCGCATTGGGGCCATACACCTCACATATCTGGCGATAAATGTCCGCTGATGACATGGTCCTTGCTGTCAAAAACCGAATCACAGACCGTATTTCACAGTCGGAAGGCCGCTCAATTGTCTTAAACATTTTAACGTCTCAGTATAAACCATACAAAGTGACGCTACGACTGCAAATGGCATCTGCTTTTGCACAACGCATGCCGGGAGCCGGCATGCAGGCTTGTTTCTACAGGGGGGAAAAAATTTACAAAGCTACAGCCAATCGGACCTTACTTTAAAAATAACCCTTGTATACTTCCAGTGACGTCATCGGGCTAGATGGTGGTGGTGTGATAGAGCTCCGCCACCAAAGCCTGAAATAACAGGGGGAAAGTATCCCTGTAAGCAAAATTGAGTGAGGTAATGCAAGGGAAGTAGGTCTTGCAACTCCCGAGAGTTAAGAGGAGGCTGTGCAGGTAGCAGAAAGCACCGGAGAACGGAGCACACCAGCAGCGGGGAGCTCCAGTCTGCACGCACATGGTCGAGCAGAGCGGAGAGAAAGCGTGCCGAAAAGAGACAAGCACAGCAGGAGGGCCGGAGAGTACAGGAGCTACAGGGGAAAAAGGAACAGATTAAACTTGAGAGCTGGCACAGCAGGAGAAGGGAACCAGCAACAAAAGGCAGTCTTCATCTTAGCAGCAGAGTGGGGGGCCTAATAGGGGAACCATGAGGTACGCCAGAGGGGCATTCGGGTGAGCCGTACTGAAAGTCAATGGCTGGTGAGTGACGACGCTGCAGCAAGCGAATTTTATCAAAAAGAAGCAGAGGCAGAGAAAAGGAGGCAATTTTTGTGCAACGAAGTAGAGGAGGAAAGCACAGAATAGGTACGGAGAGAGTGGAACGTCTCTGTGGCTCAGAGTACAACATAGCAAAACACAGTGCAGTAAGGCAAAACGATCCATAAGGAAGCCCTGTATAGCATAGAAACCCAAGATTAATTAAATAAGGTGGGACTCCATACATTGCTCAGAAACAAACTGAGTTATTGACTGAATACAGCAAAAGTAGCTGAACTATAAAAGAGGGAGCAGAAAGATAGTCAGAAAGAGACCCAAGCTGCAAGGGGAAAGTCACTGCGCAATCCAGAGTCATTTAAAGCTCACTCAGAGAAACAAAGAGAGCAGATGGATAAATCAAAAGGAGGACTGTCAGCAAAGAAAAAATTGGTGGAATTCAGATCATCCTATGGTCCCTCAAGAGGAGGGAAAGAGGGGGAAAAAGAGGCTAAAATGGTGGCGGAGCGTGCGATTGAGCAGGAGGAGGAGATGGAGGGGGCTTGGGGCCCAAGAGTAGCAGATATGATTAAGCAGTGGCTAACAGAACTGAAAGAGGAACTTAAAGTTGAAATTAGCGGTGTAAAAAATGAAATTAAAGAGACAGTGCAAGCCTTAAGACCAGATATAGCGGAACTGGGAGCTCGGGTAGAAGAAACAGAAAATCAGTTGGAACAACATGGGGAAGTAATAGCAGACCTCCAGAAAGGATGTGAGGAATTACAACAAGTGCAAGAGGAGCTGAAGTTGAATGCGGAGGACTTGGAAGACCGGTCTAGACGATGTAATATAAGAGTGCGAGGGCTCCCAGAGGACCCTAAATATAAGAATTGTGACGAAGTTATAATAAAAGTAGTTGGTTCTCTGTTACAAGCCGCAGCTATAGAAGAAGGCGGGGAGGGGGTACCACTGCAAATTGAGCGGGCCCACAGAGGATTGGGGCCGGTAAGAGACAATCGACCAAGAGACATTGTGGTATGCTTGAATTCTTTTAAAACTAAAGAACGATTGTTGAAAGCTGCTCAAAAATTAAAGAAATTCAAATGGGAAGAGCATGAGTTGGAATTGTTTCAGGACTTATCCCTGGGCACATTACAATGCCAGAGAGAGCTGAAGTAGGTGACAGCATATTTGAGGAGAGAAGACATGCAATATAAGTGGCTGTATCCGTTCGGTCTCCTAATAATGGTGAAGGGGATGTCACGGCGAGTGAAGACAAGCGAGGAAGCATGGCGAGCGCTTAAGGACTTGGGACTATCCAATCTTCTGGAAGGGGCAGGAGGTACAGGCAGAACAAAAACCAACATGGCATCTACATTAAGGGTGGACAGCATGAGATGGCACAGAGCATCAGCTGATGGCAGGAGGTTGGCCAGATTGATTAAAGGAAGCCACAGAGGGAAAGCGACGGAGAAGAGCAAGGGTTGAAGCTGAGAACAATGGCAAGATATGTTAAAAAAGAAACTGTGCAGGGACTGTATTGAAGAATATTGATGATTGCTGTGTAAGGGGCTGTGGCTGAGAAAAACAGGGGGGTGGTTGGGGGGAAATAAGGGCTAGGGGAAAGGAGTGGGTGAAGTGGTGGAGGAGAGAGGGAAGAATGGGAGGAGGGAGTAAGGATCTGTCTATGAAAATGTTTTGCAACACTGCACTGTTATCTTGGGAAGGGAAGTTGGGGGTTAGAGTAGAGGGAGGACCAGGGTGAAGGGGGGATAGGCAAGCATGGGGTCGTAGGGGAGAAGGGGAGGAGGAGCCACTAGGGGGTGTAGAAGCTGGGAGGGGAGGACCAGGTGGGAGATGAAGGGATAAGGAATGAGGGGGAAGCTGGGATAGAGGGGCAGAGGCAGGCTATGGTCTGATTTATAGTCACCATTAATGGAAGGTGCGTCTCCCTCGAGGAGACGCGGGACGGGAAAGGAAGGCAGGGAGGGAGGAGGAAAGGGAGGAAGGGTGGGAGGGGGGGAGGAAGGGGAGGGGAAGGGGGGCAGGGGTAAGGACACAGAGAACTGGGGGGATACAAAGTATAAAGGTGAGTTAAAAATAGTATCGCTAAATGTAAAAGGTCTTATCTCACCATTTAAACAACAAAAATTGTATAAAGAAATCACATGCCAAATGGCGGAGCTAGTGCTTATACAGGAAACACATTTGACCAGAGCAACAGAATATCTAGTTAAACCCAGAGGATATGGAGTATGTATACACGCATCCAACACAGTGGAAAAGAAAAAAAGGGGGAGTGGCCATATTGATTGATGCTAAATTAAAGATGCAATTGCAAAATATGGTGAGGGATAAAGAGGGGAGATATGTGTTATTGCGGATAAAAGTGGGAAATGAGTGGTATTGCATAGTAAATGTATATGCACCAACAGGGGGTACAAAGTGAATTCTGGACAAAGCTGAATGAAGAGGTGGGGAAATTGGGGGAGGGTCACCTCATTTGTGGAGGAGATTTCAACTTAACGTAGAATCCAGTGAGAGACGCCTCAGGGAAAAGGGAGGGTAAGAGGGCGCATAGGAAGCGCTACCACAATTTTGTAGTGCACCATTGCTTGATTGATGCCTGGAGATTCCACCACCCAGGGAAAAGACAATTTTCTTATTTTTCACCGGTACATGGATCATATTCCAGAATAGATGCTATCTGGATATCGAAAGAGATGGGGGGGGGGGGTAGGATTAAGGGGGCTGATATGGATTTGATTACTTGGTTAGATCATGCGCTAGTGGAGTCAGATTGACAATAGAGGGAGAGGGGAAGGGCTTACAGTTTTGGAGACTTAATGAATCTTTATTAGAAGATGGGAGGGTAAGAGCGGACATCGAGAGGGAAACGATTGAATACTTCCATTGGAATGATAATGGGGAGGTAACTTGGGGAGGGGTGTGGGATGGATATAAGGCAGTAGTGCGAGGAATTTTAATTAAATGGGGGGGGGGCGCGAAAACAGAAGGAAAGGGAGGGAACAGAGAGGGAACTGAGAGCAAGATTGCTGGAATTGGAAGAACTAGATGCGCAAGGGAAGCAAGGAGAATACAGAGGCCAGGTGCTGGTAGTAAGAGCACAGTTAAATGACTTACAGGCAGCAAAGATAAGATATCATATGCAGTTGTTGCGACAGGAATTCTTTGAGGGAGGTAATAAGGCGGGGCGATATATGGCTCAGAAACTGCAGCAGAGGAAATTGCGTTCTTATATAATGAAAATTTGGAATCCGGACAGGGAGCGGGTATATAAGGACGGGGAGATTAGGGAGGTCTTTAGAGGATACTATCAGGGGTTATATAAAGCACGGGACCCTCCACAGAGGGAGAGAGTACAGAGTTATCTTGATTCAATTCAGTTACCGAAATTAGAAGACGGGGAACAGAAAGAATTAAACAAGGCTGTAACAACAGAGGAGGTACAACGGGCTATAAAACAGTTGAAAATAGATAAGGCTCCGGGGTTAGATGGGCTCACAGCGAGGTTTTGTAGAAGTTTTGGAGAGATATTAATTAAACCCTTGGTGAGATTATTTAATCTCCCACGGGAGGTAGATTAGTGGATACTATGGGATGGGCGGGAATAACCGTAATACATAAAGAGGGAAAAGATCCACAAGAGTGCTCTTCATATCGACCTATCTCAATAATCAATATAGATGCCAAATTACTAGCGAAAATACTCGCTACGCGTTTAAAGAAGAAGATAGGGAAGTTGATACATTTGGATCAAGCGGGATTTATTCCCGGTAGACAGGTAGCGGATAATATTAGAAAGATCTTAAATATGATTTGGTCCACTGAACAAAGTAGGGAGGAGGCCTTGCTGTTGTCGCTGGATGCGGAGAAGGCCTTCGACCAAGTGTCATGGCCATTTCTTTTCCAGGTAATGGAAAGAATGGGATTGGGTGAAGAATTTTTAAGTTGGGTAAAAGCGTTATACCACAATCCGAAGGCATGTGTTAGGGTTAATGGGGCCTACTCTCAATTTTTTTGGGCAAAGGAGAGGAACGAGACAGGGCTGCCCCCTATCGCCCCTACTTTTTGCTATATCTTTGGAACCGTTTGCGGAGAGGGTAAGAGGGAGGGCCGATGTTAAGAGACTGAGTAGGGCGGAGAGGATATAAAATATCCCTGTTTGCGGATGACATAATATTGAGTGTAGCTAGACCTTGGTTCTCTATACCAATATAATGTGGGAATTGGAAGAATATGGAAGGCTTTCGGGTTTCACTATTAATTGGACAAAATCGGAAATATTAAACTTATCATTAAATGGAGATGCGCAAGGCATACTGCAGAAGAAATACCCATTCAGATGGGCTAGTGAAAAAAATTAGATATTTAGGGATTCAAATTAGTAATAGGATAGATGCCCTATACAAGCTAAATTATCCAAAACTATTAGGGCAGGTAGAGAGCTTGTTGGATGGGTGGGGGAGGAGATACCTCTCATGGTTTTGACGCATAGTGACAATAAAGATGATATTACTGCCAAGATTCTTGTTCCTGTTCCAGACGCTACCAATACTGGTACCGCCTAAAAAGTTAAAACAACTACAAAGACTTGTTAATCGATTCACATGGTCGAATAGACGGCCAAGAGTAGCTATGGCAGTAACGCAAAGAGCCAAGGGAGAGGGAGGGTTAGGGGTACCTAATTTTAGAAAATATTATGAGGCTGCTCAACTGAAAATGATATACGGGTGGCACAGCAGAACACAGAAACAGTGGGTTCAAATGGAAGAAGACTCGGTAAGTGGGGGGAGATTGGACAGAATGGTTTGGAGGGGTGGTAATAGCGCTAAAAATAAACACCAACACCCTATAATAGCCCAAGGTTTGAGGGTGTGGAGACAGAATAGAAAACAATTAGTACAAGATAAAGAATACATACAGGGAATGACACTGGAGGCATGTTTTGATAGGGGTCAGGGACCATGGGTAACTGTTTTGCACAGATGGGCAAAAGCGGGGCTTACACAGATTTCTCATATAGTGAGCAAGGAGGGCATGCTGGAGTTTGAGGGCATCAGGGACCTGTACCGGCTGGGAGATAACGATTATTATGCATATTTACAATTGAGCCATTTTTTGAGGCAACGGAAGGTGTGGAAGGATTTATGGGAACATAGAGGGTGGTTTGAGGCGCTTTGCTCAGGCCATATGGGCCAAAAAGGAGCTTTGTCCAGAATTTACAAAGGATTGATGGAGGGAGGGGGAAGTAAACTGGGGTTTATGATAAAATGGGAGGAGGATCTGGGGGTAAGCTGGAATGAAGAGGTGTGGGATAAGATACTACAGACAGTGGCCAGTATATCCATAGCCACACAGGTGAAAGAAAATACTTATAAAGTGCTATATCATTGGTACTGGACACCACTACGTAAAAAAAGAGCTGGAGTGGGACACAATGATCAATGCTGGAGGGGGTGCCAAGAGCGAAGAGATTGGTTACATATGTGATGGAAATGTGAGAAGATTCAAGCATATTGGGCAACGATTATAGAAATGATTTTTGAAATGACTGGATATAGATTGCAAAGGAAGCCAGAGGCCTGCTTACTGCATCAATTGGAGGAGGATATCCCAGAGAGGAAAGGTGGGGTCTTGCATCACTGTATAGTCGCAGCAAGATGCGAGATAGCTCAGCTCAGCATTGGGTGGGTTCGGACCTACCTAAGCTGGCAGGCTTTATCAGAAGAGGGGCTGAGGCCAGCTTGATGCATAGATTGATGGAGATGAGAAGGGGGGAAGAGAGTGTGGAAATGGTTGGAATCGTGGAAGGCTGGAGAGAGGGGGAGAAAGGAGGGCGGAATGGATGAAACTTAGTTCAGATCCTTGGAGATATAGATTGGCGGAATGAGTTAATGGTGAAAGGGTGAAAAGAGAGGCGATGAGTACGAGTGGCCAGATGAGAGGAGGAAGACGGTATGAATGTAGAGCGCAGGTGGGGAGGGGGGGAGGAAGGGAGGGAGGAGGGGGAAGGTATAAGGAGGGATACAAAGAAAGGGGGAAATAACAAGCTGGGGCATTAACAGGATACATGATATAATGACTATGTAAGTTGTATAATGTTGAGAACGAACTGGTTTGTAATGTGCATGGAAATGGTTAATAAAAATTAAAATGGAAAAAAAAATTAACCCTCGTATATGGTGACGTTTTACCTACCAGATAATGTCATGTCCTTGATCCTGATAGACTAGTCCAGACAAGTGGGATATGTCCCCCTACCAGTATGGTTATGCTTAACTTTATTTGATATATCGGAAAAGTTTACATAGTCTATGCGGTTTACAAATATAAAAAATATAAAATATAAATACAGATAAGAACTCCATTTCAAATGATAGGAAAGAGTAAAATACAATTCAATAACATAATGCAAGGTAGAGAAGGATACAAGGGGTAGAAAGAGGGCAATAGCAAGGAGAGGGGAGGAAAAAGGTTCATAGGTTATGCTGATGTCTCCACTGTAGATGTGGAGACAGAGGAAACTTCCATAGGCTTCTTTATGAAATCATGCCATTTCAGCCAGAACCCCACCAGAGGGGAGCCTTTAGTAGTAGTCGTATTAAAGCATATGGTGAGGAACCTCAGAACACTCAACGTCACTGAAGGTAACCCAGTTCAACAGAAAAATAACCATAACTATGTACAGGATCAGCTTCAATAGAAGGCTTGTCATAAGGGTATGAGACCACAAGGCCAACCAGAGAGAATAGCAGACCAAGCAGTTATCTAGGGTGGGTCCTGGACTGGTCTAGCAGGGTTCGTGGAAAGGACATTATGTTGTAAGTAAAGTGTCACCTTCCATATCATTCTGCTAAACCAGTCCAGCCAAGTGGGAGATACCAAAGCTATGCCACCACTGGGCAGGAAGAAAGCACGGCAGCATTCAAGACCTCTGAGCCAAGGCTGCATCCGCCTAAGCATGGACAGCCAAGGGTAAACACTTAACAGTGGAAAGCGATGCCCACGTTTCCACTCGACAATGTCTAAGGGCATTCCCAAACTGCGCTCCACTCTACAAGGACGCTTGTGCCCAAGCAGAATGCACACACAAACCTTTCGGAACTGGCCAGTTCTGCCACAGATACATGGAGACAATCACCTCCTTGATCCAGCACCCTAAAGTAAAATAAATGACCACATCACCTTTACGTGGTCTTGCAACCAGCACGAATAGATGACCTGACTTGCAAAGGGAGATCACAATCTCCAAGCATCTGAGAAGCACACCCTGAACATCCACCAGGTGAAGGACTTCGACCTTTCCCTGTCACTGCTCCTTCAAAAAGAGTGCAACCGACTACCTGATTGCCGTGGAAGGCAGATATCACCTTGGGCAATAAGAAAGGAACAGGCCGAATACACATGGCCTCCTTTGAGAATGATGTATGGATCACTGCATGATGAGGCTTGCAGCTTAGAACTACGTCTCACTGACCAGGTAGTGACCAGAAAGCTAGTCTTGTGGGTCAGAAATTCAAGGACTCAAAAAGTTCCGACTTCAAGGCCTGGAGCATCAGGCAGAGATCCCATGGAGCAACAAGTGAATGCAGGGGGACACAGATTATGTAACCCATAGAAAAATAGGAAAATTCAGGATACAAGGCAATGGACTGCCCCACCACTGGTCTCCTGAATCAGTAAGGTTGCTACATGAATCTTCAGAATGCACACATAGACCAGGCTGGAACATCTTCTCGTAGCCTTTAGTAATGTGGAATCACAGCGGGAGAGCATCCCATATGCGCTAAGGTGGCTCTCAAGAGCCAAGCTGTAAACGAGAACTGAGCTGGGTTGTCAGAAGAACCAGTCCTAAACATACTGGCCTCGGAGCTGGAGCTAATCACAGAGGACGACCCTGCAGAAGCCTCATCAGGTCCCCAAACCATGGTCACTGTGGCCAATCCGGTTCCACCAGAAGTACTCAACCTGGATTCTGCTCTTTCTCCATGAACAAGCAGGAAATAAGATATGCCATACTGGGCGTGGATTTCTTGGATCCCCTTTAATAATGGTTTATGGACCTTTCCTCCATGAACGTGTCTAAAGCTTTTTTAAACCCAGCCACACTAACAGCTTTTACTACATCCTCCAGTAACGAATTCCAGAGTTTGTTTACATGTTGAGTCTTGACGTATGGGTGACATCACTGACTGACTGAGCCCCGCACGAAATGCGCCCCAGCTTCCAAAGGAAGCCTTTGGGAGGTACACCCTGTATGCGTGCCTTCCTTCCTGCCCACCACGGCACCATATTCTCCAGTTTTTTTTCCATGGAGCCCCTAGGACGTGTTCCTGCAGTCTAGAAAAATAGTTTTCTCTCTGGCCCCCACGGCCAGGATTTTTCGCTTTTATTTTGCCCACCTGTTGTAGGATAGGCAGTTCTTCTTCCCCTCCCCCTCTTTTAGGGGTGGTTTCTACCTCACCACAGTTTTTTAGTTTGACTTTGCCGAGGCGGTGTTTTTCAGCAAGTCTAAGCCAGCCATTGACTTTAAGAAATTCACCAAGTGTGGCAAAACCATTTCTGACATAGAGCATCATAATTGGTGCTTGCAATGCCTTGGGCTGACCACGAACCGGTGTCCTGCAAGCTTTGCTTGCAGATGACATGCAGAAGGCTGAAAGGTCAGGAAAAACAGAAGGCATTCCTCTTTGTCTCATCTGATTCAGCATCCTCTGCCCTGACCCCTCTTGTCTATGCCTGCAAAAGATCCAAGGCAGCCAAAGGGAAGGAGCAGTGTGCTTAGTCGAAGCTGAAGGGTCCAAGTGGCGAGGGGAGGCTCCCTGTAGAGACCTCGTCGACATCTCACTGCTCACTGCTAAGATTTTACACTAGTTTAGAAATTTATAAAGTCTTTATACGTCTTATATAAGGCAAGCATATCCCAATTTTGTATATAGTTCTCAAAATGTTGTTTGTTATTTCACAACTTTCCTTTGTTTTAAGACGTTCCTTGTAAACGATTACTGACTGTTTTGTTGTATAATAGTTACACTGTTTCAGACGTTCATTGTAAAACAGACAACAGCCTGTTATATTGTTAAATGTAAACCGCATCTGATCTCTGGAAGGTGCGGTATATAAGTGACTGTTAATTAAATTAAATTAAATTAAATCAAAGGATGAGCATTGGGAGAAGCTCCGGGTGCAGCATTCCCACATCCCTTCTCAACGAGATGTGGAGAGCGATGGCCAGGAGCAGCTGACCAAGCTTCCCCAGTGGGATGACCTGACTGGAATAGTGAAGTCCACTCCCAGTGCCCAGGAGGGCAGCCCAGATGATTTCCGATACATCTATCATCATGGAGTCCCCACCCGAGGTGGCATCGCCAATGTCTATGGCTGCAGTATCGGCCCCCTCGCAGCTGGCGGTTCTAGAGGAATGCTTTTGAGCCTTGGAAGCTCACATGGTGGTGGTGGAAGCCTTGCGGAATGCAGGCTTCGCAGCATGGAATGCGTCATCACCGCATTCCTTCCAGCCTATCCTGGAGGCCCTTGCCCTGCCTGCTGAGGTTGGAACATTGGGTGTGAGATAGTTACCGACCCCAGTTGCCAGAGACATCTCCCTCTCTAGTGTGTCAGAGTCTGAGGTCCAGGGGTTCCGCCATTGGCATGCTAACTGGCACAAAGGTCATTGACGCCCTCCTTCTCCCAAGCCACGGAGACGGTGGGATGAGGAGACTCAATACTATTTTGACTTCCTCTCGGAATCCAAATCAGAATGGGAGACCGAGGCAAGGCTTGTTATGTTACTAGATTAAAAAAGGGGGGGGGAGCATGCAGTGGGGGAGGTTGTATAGGGGTTCACGGAGGTAACTATTTGCAGAGAGGAAGATGTACATATATGCATTAGTAATAGGGCAATGTTTACTTTATGGGAGTTGATTTGTCATTGAGGGGTGATAGGGAGGGGGAGGGGGAGGGCTGTGATAAGTAATGGCTCCATAGTGTTCTGTGAAGAGATGGGTTTTGAGTTTCTTTCTGATGTCCTTGATGTCGGGGGTGGCTCTTAGGTAATTTGGAAGGGAGTTCCAGAGGACAGGTGCTGCTAGGGACAGTGCCCTGTTTGACGTGGAATGTGTGGTTTTAAGATAGTTGCTGGGTGTCTGGATGGTGTCCAGTGTGCCGCGTCATCTGGGTCTTGTGTTAGCATTGATTAGGCTCTCGAGAGTGTCTGAGCTTAGGTTGTGCTGAATTTTGTATACGTTGAGAGCTCTTTTGAATTTGATTCTGGAGGCTATCGGGAGCCAATTCAGTTGGCTCAGGACTGGAGTGATGTGTTGGTGTTTTTGAGGATCTGGTGATAATGCGGGCAGCGGTGTTTTGTGCCATCTGAAGGGGTCAGATAGTCAGTTTTGGTAGGCCGAGGAATAGGGTGTTGCAATAATTACACCTATACTAGATTATTGTCTGGCAGACTGTTCTGAAGTGATCCTGACTGAGGAGGGGTTTAAGTCTTATGATGGCCATTTTGTGGTATGCACTGCGATCTTATTGATGTGGGCTTGGAAGTTCAGGTTCTGGTCTAGGGTGACAGCTAAGTATTTTACCTCATCTTTGATAGGTATGGTAATGTTGGGGAGGGTGATGAATGGGGGGGGTCAGGAGAGGGGAAAAGGTGCTGTTGCGTGAGATGAGGAGAGCTTCTGTCTTTTTGTAGTTAATGTTGAGGTGGTTACGAGTGAGCCATTTTGACATGTCCTGGAGGCAGGCAGTTATTGTTGTGAAATCTGTTTTTTCAATGTTAATCTTGGTATAGATCATTATGTCGTCGGTGCAGAGTGCATATTGGATGCCATGTTTTCTGATGGTGTCACAGATGGGCTGAATGTAGAGGTTGAAGAGCGGGGCGGATAAAGATGAGCTTTGTGGTACTCCCTTGGACAAAGGGAACAGGGATGAGGAGGTGGTGCCAACCCCTGACTTGTTGTTGCCTCTCGCTGAGATATGAGTTAAACCAGTTGAGGGTGGTGTTGTGTAGTCCAATGTCCTTGAGTCTTCGGAGGAGTATGTGGTGTGAGATGATGTCAAAGGCTGCTGTTATGTCAACGAAGATGAAGAGGAAGCCCATTTTGAGGTTTTAGGCGGCGTTGTGGATAACATGTTAAAAACCCTCGGCCCAGTGTGCAGTGGCGGCCAAGAGAGCAAATAGAATGCTAGGTATCATAAGGAAAGGAATGGAAAATAAAACAAAAGATATTATAATGCCTCTATATCGTTCCATGGTGAGACCGCACCTTGAATATTGTGTGCAATTCTGGTTGCCGTATCTTAAAAAGGATATAGCGTTATTAGAAAAGGTTCAGAGAAGAGCCACCAAAATGGTAAAGGGGATGGAAGGATACTCCTATGAAGAAAGGCTAAAAAGGTTAGGGCTCTTTAACCTGGAAAAGAGACGGCTGAGGGGAGATATGATTGAAGTCTATAAATTAATGAACGGAGTGGAACGGGTAAACGTAGATCGATTGTTTACGTTATCAGAATATAGAAAGACTAGGGGACATGCAATGAAGCTACAGGGTAAACTATTTAAAACTAATAAAAGAAAATATTTCTTCACTCAACGTGTAATCAAACTCTGGAATTTGTTACCGGAGGATGTAGTAAAGGCTGTTAGTGTAGCTGGGTTTAAAAAAGGTTTGGACAAGTTCCTGGAGGAAAGGTCCATAAACCATTATTAAGAAGGGACCCAGGATATCAATGCTT
Source organism: Ichthyophis bannanicus (assembly GCA_033557465.1). Lineage (NCBI taxonomy): Eukaryota > Metazoa > Chordata > Amphibia > Gymnophiona > Ichthyophiidae > Ichthyophis > Ichthyophis bannanicus. The sequence goes on along the minus strand of CM066034.1, from coordinate 446,088,885 downwards.
GACCCAGTACAAGCATTGTGGACCCTGTGTCTTTTGGGGAAACTGCTAGGTACGTATGACCTAGATTGGCCACTGTTGGAAACAGGATACTGGGCTTGATGGACCTTGGTCTGACCCAGTATGGCATATCTGATGATCTTATGTTCTTATGTTGTCAATCCACTTGACGAGGTTGTCAAGGAGCATCATAAATAAGGTTTCTACACTGTGGGGGGGTCGAAACCCATGCTGGTTGGGGTCTAGGGGGGCTAGGGGAGTCTACATGGTCCTCGAGTTGCTGGTATAGTATCTTTTCAAGAATCTTGGTTAGAAATGGGAGGTTGGATATTGGATGGCAAGTTGCTGGATCAGTGGGGGAGGATGTGGGAAGCTTGGAGACAGGGTGTATAGTGGCTGTTTTGAGGGGTAGGGGCATGTATCCCTGTGTTAGTGAGGAGTGTATGATCTTGTGTATGAATCCGCTTCCTTTGTAGATTTTATCCATGGCACAGGGCAGTGGTCTGTGGGAGCTGTGCTAGTGTTGAGGGCTGATATAGTGCGTGTGATTTGTTCTTTGGAGTGTATATGGAAGTTGTCCCAAGTTTGTTTGGGAGGTGTGAGTGCGCAGGCAGGGTTCATCTCTTGTGGGTTATCTGTCTGGAGGGGGGTATATTTCGTGATTAGATAGTGTGCAAATGTCTGGGGGTTGATTGTAGCATCTTCAGGGTGGCTGGGTTCCTTTGTGAAGGTGTGGGTTATATTGAAAGGTTCTCAGGGTTTGTTGGGTTGCTTTAAGGATGAGATTGGTGTGGTGTTCCCATTTATGCTGATTGATTAAATTGTTGAGTTCCTTTTGTTTTTCTTGGTAGAGCTGTAGGGAAGTTTGTGTCTTGTTCCTTCTCCAGTTCTGTTCCATTTTTCTGAGAGTCTTTTTTGCTTCTCTTATTTTGTTTGAGTACCATGGTGCCAATTGTCTTCAATGCCCTGTACATCCGCTGGAACCTTTTGTTGGTGCCCTTGCTGCTGCTGAAATGGTGTCATTCTAGAGGTTGATGGCGGAGTCTCTCAGTTGTGTCTTGTTCTAGGGCTGGGATGATTTTATGGAGAAATTGGTCTTTATCAAATGATTTGAATCTCCTTCCAGGGTGCTATGGACTCTTTGGGATGGTTGTGTCGGGATGGGACATGATGAATCGTATGGAGTGGTGGTCAGACCAGGGTATTGGTGTGACCTAGGGTGCGGTTAACGTGTTGCTTAGGAGGGTTCTATTCGGAATGAAAATCAAGTCAGGAGTGGACCCAGGCGGTGAGCAGGTATGGTGAGTAATTGGGTATACTATAGTGCCTCCATGGCTCTGAGAAAGGAATCTGCCTCTTTTTCAGATATTGATTTAAGATTTTAGTCTCCTAGCACAATCGGAGTATTAATAGTTTGGATAAGAACTTACAGTTCCAGATTACTTATGATTTTAAGGCTATAGCATATTTAGATCTTTTAATTAAAAAGGACACTCGGGGTTTCACAACAGATTTATACCAGAAACCTACAGATAGAAATCATTTACTACACTACCAGAGCTTCCATAATGGCTCTTTAAAAAAGAACCTCCCAATAGATCAATTTTTGAGGCCTAGGCAACTGTGTATTAATGAAGATGATTTTGAAATTTAGGCCCAGGTAGTGAAAAAAAAAGATTTTACGACAGAGGTTATTCAGAACGATGTATTGTTAGTGCTTATAGTAGGGTGAAGACCTCATCACGCCTAGCAAAGAGTGGTGGATCCGTGGAATAGTCTCCCAGTGGAGGTGGTAGAGATGAGGACAGTATCTGAATTCAAAAAATCATGGGACAAACACAGAGGATCTCTAAAGGAAAAAAGGGGACTGTTGTAGTTGTTGATATGGAAGGACAGACTAGATGGGCCATGTGGTCTTTTTCTGTCGTCATATTTCTATGTTTCTAATTCGGAAGATAAGAGGATAGTTTGCCCCTTTTTCGCATCACTCAAAAAATATTGCTAATATATTTCGTGAAGGCTAGCATATCGTTCAAACTTGCCATATTTCCTGAATTGCAGCTGACAGTGGCTCACAAAAGGTATGTGAACCTCTGGAACTTAATTATATCATCTGCTTTTACTGAATGCCCCTTTCGATCCAAACATATAGGCCATTATCAATGTGGGAGATGTCGGTATGTGTACATTCCCGATCAGTGAAAAAGTATTTTGTTCATCCAGTCACAAAGGAACGGTTTTTTTTCTTAGTGATTTTTCTAATTGTGAAACGTCCAATGTGATCTGTGTGAATTATTTGTCCTTGTAAAAAAAAACTATACATAGGCAAAATAATACATAGGGGCTTGTTTACAAAGCCGCGGTAGCGGTTTGCGATCGTAATCGGAGCCGCGGCCCCATTGATTTCAATGGGGCCGCGGCTGCGATCGCGATCGCGAACCACTACCGCGGCTTTGTAAACAAGCCCCATAGTGTGTTTACCCGTATTGTAGAACATAGAAGTTGTCTTGAGAGAGGACTGATGTATAAACCATTAGTTCCACACTGGAAGGAAATGCAGCATAAACTCTGATTTGAAGTATTTTGTTATTAAAAAGGTTAAAGAAAACTGGAGGGGAGGAGATGTGGATAAGGTCTTATGGAACAACGCTATATATTTAATTTGAAAACGGCGCAACCTGATGGTTTAAATCTAGAAAGAGATCTGTTCGTTTTTCTTTAGAAGGATGATTTTGTTTTCCCTCCCTTCCTCTTCTTTCCTTTCCCACTCTTTTTTTTTTCCTTTTTCCCCCTCTTTCATTCCCTCTTTCCCTTTCCCCTCTTCTCCTTCTTTTCTCTCCTCCTCTCCATCATTCCCCCTTCCTCTCCTCCTCCTCCTTTCCCCCTCTCTTGCCCTTCCTCTCCCTTCCCCCTCCCCTTTTCTTCCTTCTCCTCTCCTTCCCTCTTAATTTTATCATTTGCTCCCTCTTTGCCCTTCCCCCTTTTTCCCCTCTTCCCCCTCCCCTCTTTTTTTGTACCCCGGTGCATAATTTTAATATTGTATAGTTTTGAATTTATCCACCGTTTTATTATTTATTTATTTTTATAATTTTTAGCCACTCCCTCTCCTTGTTTTTTATGCCACTTTTTTAGCCACTTCTGACTCCATTTTCAGTTTTTACATATATTTTTTTAATTTGTTTATTTTTTTATGTATTTTAGTTGTATGGGATCTCCACCCCTTTTTTGGTTTTAATATGTGTGGTTTGAATAGAAACATATCCAATGTTTACTTGTCTCTCTGCCATTATTTTTTGTTGACAACTTTTTATTTGTGGTGTATTTATGAGATCGGAAGGCACAAGTCCGGGTTATATTACCCCTAGGAGTGATTTTGGAGACTATCAACTTTGGGAGTACTTGCTCTTTTTTTTTAGCCTATATATGAAATATATTTCCCTATATTTCTACAAACGTTATTTATCTTTTTAGCGGGTCCATGCGCATACTCCTTTTATTCTATTTTCACTTTTGATTGTTTGATGAAAAATGATGGATAGGTATTTCTTGTCCCTTGTGTTCTTAACCACTTTATGATTTAAATTTTTTTATCAATATTTCAATTTTATGTTACCTGGTTGTGTGTTTTTTTTTTTGTTTGGTTTTTTTTAATAGTAACCTGAAAAGATTCTTTGAGGTTATGCCATATATTGTTTGTTTTTTTTAATTGGTATAAAGGTGGCTTTTAAGTTGTTTAAATGATTCCCCCACAATGCATAGCATTCAGTCTTAGTAGCATCTTTTTATTGAAGGTTTTTTATGTGTATTTACTAATTTATTTATTTATTTATTTAGGATATTTACTTGTATATGGCTTTAGGGTAAACACTCTATTTTACCATAGGAAGGCCTTTGAATTGTTTCTTTTTTGGTTCACTCTTTTTGTTGGATTGCGGCACCCTTTTATTGGCACCAAAACTTACATGAAAAGACCTCTGATAGTAGCGGTTTCCTCATTTGCTAAGCCATTATGCTGTCGGAAGGTGAAGTACACTATTGAGGTGTGTCTGGTTCATATAATCATCCTGCCGCATAGGTTTAATAATGTTCTATGTGATAAACTTATGGAGCATCTTCACCTATAGACATTTTAAGCGTTTTGTTTTCTCTTAAAACGATGTGTCGTTAATCAATTTTATTTTTATTATATAAATATATTGGAATCGTTTTCTTTGAGCTTATTTCATTTCTTTCGAATTGCTGGGCTTTTTCTCTTGTGATCGCTGAATTTGTATAAAGAAAACGCCGGCAATGACTATTCTTGCTTGTAAAGCTGTTAAATTGTCAAGAGACCACTACTGAATGTTGTTGGGTTTACATTACAATCTTGCTTCACAGTTATATTTATATTGCATGTTATAAGTTCACTGATTATTTTTCTATTATAAATGTATTAGTTCTTTTTCTATAACACTATGCACTAACAGCCAGTTTTATTTTGTGGCTTTAACAATGCTTATCTTTTGTTCACATGGTTGTTATCTATTTTAACATCGGGTGGATAGCACTACTGTTTCTTCTCACTTTGAAATATTGATGTGTTCTTAGTTTATTTGGATACAGGATTTGGGATTTTGTTCACATGGTGGTTTTTATCCATGGTTTATTATAGTGTATTCACAGCACTTCTTATGACTTCATTCATTTGTCCTCTATAGATTCCTGTTGTGTCTTGGTCAGTTTATAATAGAAACATAGAAAAATGATGACAGAAAAAGACCACATGGCCTATCTAGTCTGTCCTTCCATATCAGCAGCTACAACAGTCCCCTTTTTTCCTTTAGAGATCCTCTGTGTTTATCCCATGCTTTTTTGAATTCAGATACTGTTCTCATCTCTACCACCTCCCCTGGGAGACTATTCCATGGATCCACCACTCTTTCCATAAAGAAATATTTCCGCATATCACTCCTAAATCTATCTCCCTTCACCCTCATCCCATGTCCCCTCGGAGCAGAAATTGCTTTCAATCGAAAGAGGCTTTCCCCCTGTGCATTTATGCCACAGAGGAATTTAAACGTCTCAATCATATCACCTCTATTCCATCTTTCCTCTAAGGTGTGCATATTAAGATCCTTAAGTCTGTCCTCATAGAATGCTTAGAATTAAGATTTAGGGGTATGTTTACTAAACCGTCCTAATGTTACCAGCGCTAGTTGCAGCGATAATGTGAAGAATGCCATATAAGGAATGGGCGTTCCAGTCCTAAGGTAGCAAGAATATGTAACGCGCGATAGTGTGCGCCGTGACACGTTAATGCGCGTTAACCCTAAGTACATGCCAGCGCAGTGTTAGAAGCTATAATGATGTAGCCCACTGGTTACTGCAATGACTGTGGAGGCAGAGGTCATGGGTTCAATCCTGCAGTGGTGTAATCCAAAAAGGCTGTCAGGGCATTTTGTTTTAATTTAAATCAGTGCTGCCAGCAAAAAACACCCTCACAGTGCCGTAACCTAAGTTGCCTCATAAGGCGCCCTATAAGGCGCCCCATAGGTCACATTTAAAGTGCCCTGTCTGCCAAGGCACCCTATAATGTGCCCTATAGGGCGCTGTGTAGGGCGCCTTATAGTGCGCCCTATAGGGCGCCTATGAGGCACCTTAGGCTACAGCACTATGAGGGTGTTTCTGCTGGCAGCACTGATTTAAATTAAAAGAAAATGCCTCAGACAGCCTTTTTAGATTACACCACTGCGGGATCGAACCCATGACCTCTGCCTCCACAGTCAGTGAATTAACCAGTAGGCTACATCTCTATAGCTACTACCACACTGCTGGCTGGCTACAGAAAGACTGCAGGTAATCACACAAACTGTCTGCTGTGGTTACCAGGATAGGGTAAACCCACCCGTACCCATGATGCACTGCACATGCAGATCAGCAGTCTACAGCTGATCACATAATGGGGTATGCACCCCCACAGCACCTAGACCTGGTAGGGGGAACTGACCGTGTGTGTTACTGGCACAGAGTAGCTACAGACCGTGAAATTGTGCGGGTACTGTGTTCACCCTGAGGGTGAGGTGGGGCACGCAGCACCTGGCTTGGCTGAGATAGGCTATGCTGCAGGTCCCCATCAGTGCCAGTGTGTGATAGGTAGTCCTTGCAGACACACCTAGGATATACCCGTGTCCATCTGTATTTCCCAGTTACATCTAGCCCTTGTGGACTATGATGCACCCAGAATAGTGCATATCCTGTGTGGGTGCCATGGTCACATGTTATAGGTGAAGGGGGGTGTTTGGACCCAAAAGCGGATTATGTAGCACCACCCAACCCGCTCTCTGTGCTCAGGGTGGGGTGACAGGATCTCCCACCAACAGATCCACATTGTACATCTCTGCAATGGTGGCAGTAGAGGGGACCATCAACCCCAGCCCTGCTGGGGAACAGGCACCCTACAGGACAGTCGATGCAGATCTGTACGCATCACATAAAGCAATGGCAGACAGGCAGAATGCTGGAACAGCTCAGCTGCCCCCCACCACTATCTGACATTCAACAGCAGAGGGCACAGTCAGTCTCCACCCGCTGCACCCTGCAAGGCGTTCCAGCCATACACATGCTAACTGCAGACAGTCTGCTAGCTAGTACATAGTGCATGTTCCTGGAGGAACTGTGTGCACCCAAAAATGGGATGTGAGCGTACACACCAAGCAGGTATGTCAGTGATTGGGCCCCAGAAAAGAGAACCCATAAATATCACTTGAGAGAAATAGTGTATAGCACTATGGGGGAACCTAGCCATGCCGTGGTCACTGCTCACTCAGGGTGAAAGTGACCTCCCAGCATGACATGCTGTGGCCACCCTGTCCGTGCAGGTGGTGGTCGGGCACTACAATGTCCCAGCCATTACCCTATGCCCTGTGCAGATGCATCCTGCCCAGGTCGCCCTGTCCGGGCCATACCCACTGTACCTTGCTCCTCATTATGCACATTGGCAGGCTAACACTGGAAACAGTGCAAACAGTGTGGGCTAAGTAAGGTGTAGGCAGCCACAACACACTGGATAGACAGACACACACTCCCACACCTATTTCAGCATTGTGCAAAGAGAGAGGTGGTTGGCAGCCCTGGCCACCACACCAGTCCTGGGCACAGTGCAGGCATTGCTATGGTACGCAAAACTGTTGGGGTCACTCCCCGGGGTGGTAAACACTGTCAGAATCAATAACTGAAACACACTCCACAGATATCAGAAAGGTTGCTATGATGAATCTCTATCTTAGGATTTGTTATCTGCCATTAATCATAGCAGCCTTTTGATATATGTGGAACGTGTTCCCAAGTTTAGGATGGCATTGCTAAGGTATGCAGGTGCCAGTATTGGGAGATGCTGCTCCGCGCAGGGCCCAACAGCCTGACTCTCCATGAGGCATTGGATAGTGGAGCCTGTTGGCCTCTGCTCTAGGGCTGAGTTTCCCAACTCCGGTCCTGGTGGGCCAAACACTGTTCAGGTTTTCATGCTGTCCCTAATGAATATGCATGGAATACATTTGCATACAATGGGGACGGCACATACAAATACAGCACAGGCATATTTATTAGGGGACAGCATGAAACCTGAATGGTATTTGGCTCTCCAGGACTGCAGTTGGGAAACTCTGCTCTAGGGATTGCACATGTTTATGGTGTCTGTGCTCTGTAGGATAAAATATAGGCGTTTCAGGCATGTTAATTTTATCTGCAATAAAGGTTCTGTCTTTATTACCACGGTTTAGTACTGGGTAAAATATGGGGACAGGGTTGGCAGGAGCAGGGACTTGAACTTGTGACCTTCTGCTCCTGAACACATTGGCTGTGTGTACTGCACCAAACTGTTGCCACAGGGGCAGATCATATCCTGGGGATACTATGACTGTTCGTCAGACAGACCTTGTCTGTTGCAATGCACGGCACCCACCTAAACGGGGCTTGGCTGTGGTCTGCTGTGAGCAGATGCCACTGCCCCCTCCACCACCAGCACCCCTCCGCCACCATGCTGACATGCCCTTATGCCGGTGGTGCTGGTGGTGCGCAGTCCCAGGCCATCCAGTGTGCCGGTAGGCAGCTGCCTATGGTGTGGGTTCTTGGGTAGGGGTGCCTACATGGACATGCGCGCTTTCCCCCGGCACCGCCTGCCAATGTTATGTGCCCTTGGGGGTACCTGCTGGGTAATATCCCCTGTGACACTGTGGGACACACACTCGTGCCCATGTTGGACCCTCGTTATTTGCTATCTTGCTGCTTTACAGTTTCGGCATCTGACTAGTCTGCACTGTGCCCCAGCTGGACCACAGCATGTGCCACCTGCAGCCCCCTGTATCCCATTTACAGCATCAATACAGTTGCCCTTTCCTACGTGCCCACTCTGCTGTTGCTGCACATGTGCACGCCATAACAAACCTGCCCAATATAAACGACAAAAACCCTGATCATCGCTATTTCAATGTGGGATCATTCACTTTGTAGGGGGTCACGTCGGCCCTTCAAACATGATATCTTCCTTTTTATGCTTTGTCAGTAGTGTTGCTTTATATTTATCATTAATATCACTATTGGCTAGCTTGGTTATTGGGATTTCAGATGTGGTTCTGGTCAGTTTATATGTTTATTTGCCTTTTTGGTTCCTGCACATGTATCACTACTATCACTTTTCTGGGTTTCCCTGCCTTTGCTGTACATTGCTGACTGAAATGGTTTCTCTCTCCTGCAAATGTGCCTCTAGCGCAAGGTTTTCACTGGCGCTAATTTTCAGACCTTCATTTCACGGCGTTAGTGTGCATGGAGCCTCTCCCCGCCCACTCTCTGCCCATTGACCCCTTTCTCCGCCCTCTGGGGAGCCTTACTCCACCCTTCAGACCCGGCTTTCACAGCGTTAGTGTGCCTTAACGCTGCTGCCGATGTTATCGCACGAGGGCGTTGGCGCTGCTACGTTAAGACGGTTTAGTAAACATACCCCTTAGAGTAGTTTTTATTTTTATAATATTTGAAGATGTAGCTGGCGTTTTCCCTCTTAAACTTTAGAAATTGTTTGTTTTATTTATTTATTTAGTTAATTAATTACACATGTCTGTACCGCCCCTTCCAGAGATCAGGGGCAGTTTCCAAGGAACCAACATGTTACATATAACAGGTTTGAACTTTTTACATTTTAACATTAATTGTCATAGACTTAACTGAACCAGAGAAACTATATACATATAACTATAAATACATGTTAACCGGGCTCATGAGTGTGGGGTACAGTGTGTCGGGTGGGGGGGGGGGGGGGTTAGGTGCATGGGTGTTGTCATTACGTGCATGGCTAAGTTATTTGTGAGTTTAGGCAGGTATTACCAACTCCATAGTGAGCGGTGAAGAGGTGGGTCTTGAGGGTTTTTCTGAAAGTCTGAATGTCTTTAATTGCTTTGATTGAGGGTGGGAGGGAGTTACATTGGTTAGGGGCGGTGAAGGTGAAAGTTCTGGAGCTTGTGGTTTGTTTCATTTTGTGAATTGAGCTGGGGATCTCAAGGGAGTGTAATGCATTTCCCCTTCGAGAGCTAGTTGGCGGTGGGGTCTGAAGGAATGTCGAGAGGGCAGATGGCACTATATTGTTGACCAGGTTAAAGGTTGTCATGGGAGTCTTGTATTTTACACGGCTCAGTTTTGGGAGCCAGTGGAAGTTATATAGAATGGGTGTGATATGATTGGTTAGAGGGGCCCTGCAAATGACTCTTGCTGTACCGTTTTGTGCTCTTTGGAGGACATTGAGGTTTTTGGCTGGTAAACCTTGTAACAGACTGTTACAGTAGTTGAAATGGGGATGATAATGGCTTGGATTACTGATCTGAAGTCGTGTGACTCGAGGAATGGTCTTATGTGTTGAATGATCGTTAGTTTGTAGAAGATTGTTTTGACTTGTTTGTTTTAGGTGGGGGATCATGGTGAGGGACTGATCAAGAATTATGCCAAGGTATCTAACTTCTTGTTTGATTGGAAGAATGACATTATTGATGTCAATAGTTTTGGGGGAGGGTTGCATCTTGGTTCTTTGACGTACATGGCTTCTGTTTTTCTGTTTTATATAATATATCCTTTATTTTACAGAGAGTGCATAGAAGATCCTTAGTTTGTTTCAGGATTAGTATGCTACAATATTGGGTAATGTTCTGTCCCCTCCTTTCACCCGCATGAATCTCATCTTTTGGTAATATCACTGCAATTCGCTACTGTTTTAATCTCCACCCACGCACTGAAGGATTCTGCTTTTCTTATATTTTGTTATATGTGTGTTTTTATTTGTTTATTATTTATTGTGTCAACAGAACACATTGCAATTTTATTTGTTGTTTGATTCTGAATGGCTTTTATTCAGTTTTGACATAATTTTAATTAATTATTGATTATTTCTAATTAATTTTTTTAAAGTTTTTATATTCTATTTATGTTCTTATGCATTTGCATGTTTTTAATTGTTTTTAGTGCCATTTCACCCCTGAGGAAGGCGAGTGCTGAAACACGGCCTGCGTTAGGTGTGGCTTTGGTATACTCCTTGATAATTTGATGGTCTTTGTGAGTCTCACTCCTTGGTGTCTGCAACTGGCTGATCAAGGCATCCACGTCGGCCAATGTCTGACAGTCAACTGCACTCACAATACAGGTGCTCGAAGGTTTCGGCTTCATGGTCAACTATCCAAAGTCCCACCTCCAGCCACCACAGCAGCTAGAGTTCATTGGGACCCTCCTTGATACCTCTCGGGTGTGGGCCTTTCTGCTGGTAGACTGTCTTCAGTGTGTCATTGAAGAGGTGAGTGAGTAGCAGTGCCAGCGCCATACCATGGCCCACAGGCTATTGAAGGCCATCAAACGTATGGCCACCATGGTGCATGTCACTCCTCAGGCCTGTCTCTTCATGCGGTAGGCCTTGTGGAACCTGTCCACGCATTGGAAGCAAGTGTCAGGTCGTCTACGGGACAGGATAGTGGTCACAGTCCCTGGCTTGGTGTCTTCAGCCAAACAAACTGCTACGGGGCCTTCCATTTCAGCCGGTGGCCCTCCAGAACATACTCATGACAGACGTGTCAAAGCTCGGCTGGGATATACGTACTGTTACGCCACCACCACTCGCCTCTAGCTTAGAGGGGCGTGAATTATTAGAGGAACTTTCTGCTATATGCTTTTTCAGCTTTTTTTTAAACTATTTCCCTGCAGTGCTCTCTGGGAAATGTAGTCCTTATTCAGCTGTATGGGTGCATCATGCAGAAAGCTGTAGTCAGGCTCAAGTAGGTAAGGCAAATGACATAAATTTATTATTTTTATATACACAATGGTTCGATCATACCACACATAGGATTGTTGGTTCAGGACTCTTGGAAGCAGAAATTGTCCAAAACATATCCAACCACAAAATGCAGTTTTAAAGGTTCTCTCTATTGCAGGATACATAGTCTTTATCAGCAAGCCTATTGTATTCCCTTCATAGCCTTGCTGGCTAAAGCACAAAACAAAAATCACATTTAAAGTCTGTGGTAAACTTCCCCTCTATAAACACATGGGGATCTCAGCCACCCTGCTTGGGAATAAGGGTACCTTTTTTTCCTGCAAGACTTTCTTTCAGGACTGGCTTGCTTTCTCTACATTCCCAGGTTTATAGTTTGGCACAAGGAACAGTCCATGGGAGTGTCCTCCTCATTCAGCTTCACCTCGGGCTCTCCCAGCTGCATAGGCTGACTCCCCGTCCTGCTCACCATGCTCAGCTAACAGCCTCTCGGGGGATCTTGGAGTCTCTCTTGTTCCTGGCTCCAAACTCTCCTGCAGACGTGCTACATGCCAAATAGCACTCTCTCCAGCTGGAAGCTCCGTTCCTCTGCTCTGCTCAGCCTGGCTGCCTGCTTCTCCTCTCCTCTCTCTTTCTAAATCATACTCTGGCCTGGGTTTATACTTCCATGGCTCTAGCTCCAACCCCTCCCTACTCAGGTGTCAGCAATCAGCCTGACTTCGGGCACCTGAGTGCTTGGAACATTCACTGCCTAAAGGGTTCTGACCTTGTATCCTCTCCCCTTCATTCCACTAGGGGGAGCATGAAATGCAGTCCACGTGGAAGTTTTCTGATTCCTGGAGGTGTTTATGGCTTTCCTACCCTGTCTCGGTAAAAGGGGGCCCTTTACTAGGGTGAATTCCCTGTCTCTTTGTCCTCCCCCAGACTCCGGATAGGCCTCCTTGCCACAGTACCTGGATAGTCTTAGCACCCAGGGACTGTGGTCCATGCAGGAGAGTCAGCATCAGATCAACTTCCTCGAGCTTCGGGTCCTAGTGATCACCCTCCATGCCTTCTGTGTGCACCTGGAGAATCAGGTGGTCCTGATTCAAACGGACAGCCAGGTAGTGATGTTCTGTGTGAACAAATAGTGGGGCACAGGATCGTACCTCCTGTGCTGGGAGGTGGTTTGCCTCTGGAAATTTGCCCTGCTCCATGGCATGGACCTCAGGTTGCCTTATCTGCCCGGTGAGCTCAAAGGCCTGGCGGATCACCTCAGCTGGGTGCTTCAGCCTCATGAGTGGATCCTCAAAAGGAAAGTGGTAAACCAGTTCTTCCGGGAGCGGGGCACCCTGGTGGTGGACCTTTTTACCACAGAGCAAAATGCTGAGATGGTCTGGTTTTGTTTTTGGAGGCCGGCCAGTGATTGTCTGGCTACAGATGCTTTTCTTCTCCACTGTGGAAAGGGGGGGTTACTGTATGCCTACCCCCCCCCCCCCCCAATACCGCTTGTTGCGAAAACTCTCCTGAAGCTCCAGGCTGAGAGGGGCTCCATGATCCTTGTCACCCCATACTGCCTTATTCGCCTGGGCTCTGACCCAGACCTCATCATCTTTCAGGGGGGTGGCTCCCTGGTGCTCATGGTGTGGATGCTGATAGGGTAGTCCTCATGGAGTTTGCTCCCCCTGAGGGCATTACCAACATCCTGCTGGTGTCCTGAAAGGACTCTATGCACAAGGCCTATACACTTAAGTGATGGCGGTTTGCCATCTGGTCACGGATAGAGCGCTGGACCCCTTCTCCTGTCCTATGGAACAGCTGCTGGAGTATCTCTTGCACCTTTCCGACTTTGGGCTGAAGTCTTAACTCGACGTGAGTTCACCTCAATGTAATTGGAGTTTACAATCGCGGCTGTGGGGGAGAAGCCTGTTTCAGTCCAGCTCCTGGTGGCCTGATTCATAAGGGGCCTGCTCCTCTTGGCCCGATTTCATAAGGGGCCTGCCCCTCTCAAAGCCACTGTTCAGGCCCCCTATGGTCACTTGGGACCTTGGTGTGGTCCTCAACCAGCTGATGCAGGCTCCTTTCAGTCCCTAGGCTTGTTCTCATTGAAATTCTTGGCCTGGAAGGTCCTCTTCTTGGTGGTCATCACATCGGCATGATGTGTCAGTGAGCTCCAAGCTCTGGTTGCTCATCCTCCATATACTAGGTTTCACCACAGTCGGGTGGTACTCCGCACACACCCCAGTTTTCAGCGTTCCATTTCAACCAGTCTGTTGTCCTTCTAACGTTTTTCCCCATCCTTACGCAAACCACGGTAAGGTTACCTTGCACACTCTTGATTGTAAGCATGCATTGGCCTATCTGGAGCTCAGAAAGGCGCATTGTCAATCCACCCAGCTGTTCGTCTCCTTCAAACACAATAGGCTGGGTGTCACTGTCTCAAAGCACATGCTATCCCTTTGGTTAGTGGACTGCATCGCTCATGCATATTCTCTGGCTGGGTTGAGCCTTGAGGGTCATGTCATGGCTCACAGTGTCCATGCAAAGGCTACATCGGTAGCCAACCTTTGTTCAGTGTCTGCAGAGAAAATCTGCAGGGCTGTGATGTGGTCTTCGGTCCATACTTTTGTAGCACAAAATTGTCTGAATGGGGATTCCCGACAGGACAGCAATTTTGGCCAGGCCAGGCTCTGTCATTTCTTTGGATCTTAGAGTCAACTCCTACTCACCGGCTCTTCTGTCCATCCAGGCTACCTGTTCAAAAATCCTCTCAGGTTGATGTCTGCTGAGGATACTGAATCAGATGAGTCCCTCAGCGGGACTACCTCTCTTGTCCTCCTGACCTCCAGTTCTCATTGCCCGGTTGGGCTGCTCATCTCCTTGGCTTGCAGTAGCCTGTTTCTTGGGAGTCCATACGTGAGGACTTATTTCCTGCTTGTTCATGGAGAATGCGTAGTTACTCATCTGTAGCAGGTGTTCTCCGTGAACAGCAGGAATAAGTCGTCTCAACCCTCCCACCTCTCCGGGGAGTTGCCTTTTGGCTCCTGCTATATAATTGTATAGTGGGCAGGAAGGCAGGTGCGAATGTATGGTGTACCTCCCCAAAAGCTTCCTTTGGAATCTGGGGAGCATTCTGTGCTGGGCTCCATCAGTGACATCACCCATACTAGAGGACTTATTCTTGCTGTTAATGGAGAACACCTGCTACAGGTGAGTAACTATGCTATATGTCTAAGCACACGATCCACCAGTGACCATGGAGGAAACATGCCCAGCAGGTTCCACATTGGCGAGGACTGAACTAGGGCATTAACATCCTCTGAGTCTGTCTCTCTACATTAACTTAAGAAGCGGTTGGCTCTGGCATTGGACCAAGTCACCATCGAATCCATATCAGTATGACCCCAGCTATGCAGAATCCACTGATGGGCCATTTGACTTAGTTCCTACTCTCGAGAATCGAGGGAATGTCAATTGAAGACCTCTACCATGTGGTCGACTCCAGCAATGAGATGCTTTGATGAAACTGACAAGTGCATTTCTGAACAGGAGAGCCATCTCCCAGGCCACTCTGGGTGATAATGGTTATCTAGTTAGTGGGGAGCACCCGGAACCTGAGCTGTACTCCTTGGAATTTGTGCTTCTGACATGGCAACGCAGACCCTAGAGCTTCCGGGTTCTCTTGAGTTCTTTGGTCCACTCAGAAGAGGGACAGTGGGTGAGATGGTGTTCAGCTCGATATTTGTTTTCTTTCTCCCCTTGGTCCCTCTTCCTTCTGCTCCTCTCTTTCTTATCTCCTCTTTCCTGTTGACTAAGGCATTCTTTTCCTTTTCTGGCAGTTATTTTAGTCTATTGTGAACCACTTTGGTGTCTTTTCATAAAGTGGTATACCAGGTATTAAATAAAGATAAGTGCGCTCTGTGACAGTTGGAGTTTCGGATTGGCTGGCCTTGGTTGCGACCTGGAGTTCAGTCCCGATGTTTCAGGCACACATTCTGCTCTAGTAAACAAATGGTTGTCTTCCTCTGCAATGCAAGAAGAGTCAGAAGTTATTTACCTGTTCAGGAAGATTGAGTTGGTGGCCTTGATTGCTCAGGTGTCTTCCGCCCTAAGTTTGTCTGACTCTCAGGTGGCTGAACAAGAGCCACGTTTTCACCCCCTCTGGCAGGGTTTTTTTTTAAGTACAAGACAGCTTCCCCACCCCCAGAGAACATCAAGAGCATGGTATGCTTGGAGTGGGCCCTGCCAGATTCCCCAGTGAAGGGGCTGAGAGTTGGCAGGAGGCCTTTGCCCTGCCACAAGAGGATCACGCCGAGTGGTTTAACCCACGCAAATGGATGCTCAGGTTACAGTGGGTGCAAATTGGGTTGCCATTCCGGTATAGGGCAGAATCTCCTGAAGGACCCTGGGATCGCAAGATGGGACTATCTTGAGGAGTCAGTTTGCAGCCTCTGCTGTCATTCTTCACTTGACCTCATGTGCAGACCTAATGTCTTGGGATCTGCTCCAGTGGTCTGATTCCTTGTGTAGAGAATATTACACTCCTCTAGGAGTTGACTACAGCCTTTCTTGTCGGCTATATATGATTTCACCTGCAGGGTGGCTAAACACATTGTTCTGTCGACTGTGGCATGATGTTGGATATGGTTCCACTTTTAGGTGGCGGTTACATCCTTCATGTCCCGATTGTTTCAGCTCTCCCTTAAGGAAGGCTCCCCAGTATCGACTGGGTAAGTGTTACAACATGACATGCTAGAGAGAGAAAGTTTCTAGATGAAATAAATGACTGCTCCATAGAACAGCTGGTTCATGAATTGACAAGAAGGGAAACTATTATGGACCTAGTCCTTAGTGGAACACATGATCTGGTGCAAGAGATAGACCATGTAGTCTTTTTCTGCTGTCATGTTTCTATGTTTCTATCTAGACTGCCTTTCCATATCAACTACAATAGTCCCCTTTTTACCTTTAGAGATCCTCTGTGTTTGTCCCATGCCTTTTTGAATTCAAATACTGTCCTCGTACTCACCACCTCCACTGGGCGACTATTCCACGCATCTACCACTCTTTCCATAAAGAAATATGTCCACATATTACTCCTGACTCTTTCCCCTTTCACCCTCATCCTATGGCCGCTCGTAGCAAAACTTGCCTTCAGTTGAAAAAGACTCTCCTGTGCATTTATGCCATGAAGGTATTTAAATATCTGTCATATCTCCCCAATCCCACCTTTCTTCTAAAGTATACATATTGAGATCTTTAAGTCTGTCCTCATATGTTACATAATGAAGACCACTAACCATTTTAGAAACCACCCTCTGCACAGACTCCAACCTGCTTATATCCTTTTGAAGGTGCAGTCTCCAAACTTGCACACAATACTCCAAATGAGGTCGCACCAGAGATTTATATAGAGGCATTATCACCTCCTTGTTTCTGCTGGCTATTCCTTACCCTATACACCCAAGAATCCTTCTGGCTTACGTAGTTGCCTTTTTCTACCTGTATGGCTACTTTTAAGGTCATCAAACACAATTACCCCACTCTTCTTTTGTTGACAGAAGTACCTCACTCCCTACACTTTACCGCTTCTTTGGATTTTTGCCGTGCAAATGCATGACCCGGCAAATTTCAGCTGCCAAATTCTAGACCATGTTTCAAGCTTAGCTAGATCCCTCCTCATGTTATCTACTCCTTCCTGGGTGTCTATTCTATTGCAAATATTGGTATCATCCGCAAACAACTTACCCCACAACCCTTCTGCAACATCACTAACACACATGTTAAAAAGAATCGGACAAAGGACAGATCCCTATGGCACACTACTGGTAAAACTTCTCCGTCTCAGAGTGAGCTCCATTTACCTGTACCCTTTGTCATCTCCCACTCAACCAATTTCTAACCCAATCAGTAACCTTAGGGTCCATCCCCAGGGTGCTCAATTTGTTTATAAGTCGCCTGTGCGGAACGGTGTCAAAGGCTTTACTGAAATCTAAGTACATCACATCTAGGGCTCTCCCTTGGTCCAACTCTTTGGTTTCTTTGACTGGGTGACCAATCAGAATTGACTGACAAGACTTACCTCTGGTGAATCCATGCTTCTTTGGATCCTGCAATCCATTAGGTTCCAGAAACCTCATTATTCTCTCTTTTACTAATTTACTAATCACAGAGGTTAGACTAACCAGCCTGTAGTTCTCAATGTCATCCTTATGTATGCTTTTGTGTAACAGGACCACATGTATCTTTCTCCAGTCCTCTGGCACCACTCCTGACTCCAAAGAGACATTGAAAAGGTCAGACAGTGAAGCTGCTAGAACGTCCTCAAGTTCCCTCCATATTCTTTGATGTATCCCATCTGTACCCATGGCTTTGTGTACTTTTAGTTTGGCTAGTTCCTCACAAACACAGTCTTCTGAAAATCATTTGAGATCCCCCTTCACTTCTGTTCCTATTTGTGGGTGTTTTCTGAGGTCCTGCTCCTGGGCCTTCAACTGTGAACACAGAACAGAAATATTTGTTAAGCAATTCTGCTTTATCCTCATCAGTCTCTGCATATTCCTCCCCTGCATCCTTGAGTCTGACAGTACCACTTTTGCCCTTCCTCCTCTCACTGACATAGCTGAAAAAGTCTTATCCCCGCATTTTATTGCATTGGCTATTTCTTCTTCTTTTTGTACCTTTTGCTTTTCTTACTACTTTGCTAGCTTTTCTAAGTTTTTCCATATATAGATGCCTGTCTCCTTCTCTCTACTGATCTCTTGTATTTCATGAAGGCCTCCCACTTTTTCAGCTATTTTTTTTGGAGAACCGAAGCAGCAACCTTTTCCTTTTACAATTATTTTCCTTTCTAACAAAAAGGTTTGTTGCCCTTAAAATATTCCCTTTCAGTTTTGCCCACTGTTTTTCAACATCCCCCAGCTGTTCCCATCCCACTAATGACTCCTTGAAGTATTGTCTCGTCTTGGCAAAGTTAGTTTTCCTACAGTCTAAGACCCTCGTTTTCAATGGTTTTAATCAGCCCAACATAGTAACATAATATATGATGGTACATAAGGACCAATATGGTCCATCTAGTCTGCCCAGCAAAGCAGCAAGAGTAGATGCATCTGCCACTCCATGCAGGTCACCACTCCCCAAGCCTTTGTTTAGGGGTGTACTCACCGCTCCGTGTAGGTTAGCCCTATTTCTTGAGATATAAGAGATTGTTATGTTTATTTTGATTTTATTCCGTAGTCCTAATACTGAACCATACTATCCAGTAATCAATGGATGCGAGATGATCGCCCACTGCATTATCAGAAACATTTTCCACATCGATAAGCACTCCAGTATGGCCCCATCACGTGCGGATTCTGTTACCAGTTGCCTAAATAGTTTTCCCTGTAGAGAATCCAGGATCTCCTTACTTCTAGATGCCATTCCACATCTGGCATATTGAAATCACCTATCATAGCACTTCTCCTTTCATGGCAATACTGTGTATATGACTCCAGTGCAAATGGATTTCCCTTTCCCTCTTTTTTTTTTTTTTTTTTTTAACTTCTTTATTTACGTTTTCAAACAAATTACAACAAAAAACCAAAAAGTTACAATTAAAATTATACTTCTCTTTAAACATTAGAGCAAGAAAACAAGGCCTTAACAGCCTACCCCAACTGTAATCCTCCCCTCACCATGCGATCATCATAGAAAGAGACTATAAAAAGAAAAGAGGATTATAAGGGCCATGACACAACTAAAGCAGCCCTCTACCATGTGGAAACATGATTGATTAACTAATTACCCCTTAATTTACATCATAACGTGCTTTTGAAATATAACTATGTAGGGGTTTCCTTTTAAGCAAGGTAGAAGGCATGGGTGTTGTACCATAGCGTGGCATTTGTTCATATTTACAACATAAGCATAGACGATTCCACCATGTTTGCCAGTTAAGATCTTCCGTATGTTTCCAGTTGGCAATAACGAGATGCAGTGCCATTCCCCATCATGAAGTCAAATATGAAGTGACAATCCCTCTGTAACGACGAGATGCCAATTGTTGACCGGAAAACTATAATAGACCAAGAGAGAGTGGCCCTGAATCCCAAGACTTCTTGGATTCGGTTTGTGATAAGGAAGCTTATCAACGCTCAGGAAATAATGACAAAAGAGGAGAATTTACTCTGATCAAGGGACCTCTGCTGGCAGGTTATAGAAATAAGTCAGCTTGTTTCCCTAAAAGACTTGTGATAAGGAAGCTTATCATAGCTCAGGAAGGAGCTATAGAAAAGGTGAAGTGATTCTGAACAAGCAACCTGTCAGTTCTGGTAGAAATAAGAAAACAGAATTTTCCCATAAAAGACTACCAGTCCCAGAATGCACCAGGTTTCCACCAGCCATTAGAGGAGCTGAAGTGGGGAAACGTGTGTTCAATCAGGAGGACTATGAGGTAATCCCTAAGCACTCATCTCAAAGGGCAGGGCCTGATTCAGCACAGCTGCGCTTTGCTAGGGTGGAGCACTCATCAAAGCAGAATAAAGGTAGAGTTTATTCTACAGAGAATTATCCTCAGTTTCATCTGGGAGATCCTCATCCTCAGTTTTATCTGGGAGATCCTCATCCTCAGTTTCATCTGGGAGATCCTCAGAATCAGCTTGGATATCCTCATCTTGGAGGTCTTCATCATCTGGAGGATCATCAGAAGCAGAAGCCAGAGCGGACGGACAGAAAGGGCAAGAAACCCTTTGGAAGAAAGAAGAGAAAAGCATTTGGGAGGTCTAAAGGAATCCAGAGCAGTACGTATACTGGGAGACATTCAAAAGACCAGCATACACCATTGGACTGGGGAAAGCCAGAGGAATGGTGCTGCAGAGCTAGGAATCTCCAGACCGTACCTGTGAGGGAGACGGCTGCACGTGGAAGGGACCCCAAGACCCGTGCCAGAAGGTATATGAAGAGAGATCCAGTGTCCAGGGATCTGGATTGGAAAGCTGGACATAAGAACTGGACTACATACTGGCCAGGCTATTTAGAGAGGAACTCTAACAGCAATGGAAGCTCAGGTATGAACACTGATCTATGCCCTAGCTATAACCTTGAAAGACAGCAGGGAAACAAGTATTCTCCTGAGAGTGCTACATTGAGAAATTCCTCTGTGCCAATCCATGATATTGAACCCATGATTGTTGAAGAAGGGGGAGCGGTCTTAGATACAGGCTGTGAATATATGGATTGCTCTCTGTCTAAACTCCTTTGGTAATTTACTGTTACAAAGTACAACGACCATCAGAAAGAAATACAAACTTGTTCTTTAATCTACTCAGAAAAGCTCCTGCGTAGGATTTTGAGCCATGCAGTAGAAATTAACCAGCTAAGGGGTTTCAGCTGGGTAACTGCTAGCAATTGAGCCTTACCTAATTGCTTGTGAGCTCTGAGGGAATCACTTCTGAATCTATGTGTGAAGATATAAGAAGTTAACCTGAAAAGAACAGTTTTTCCCTTCTTTGTGGGTTTTGCTTGTTGTTTGAAACACTGCTAAGAAAATATTAGCTAAAGCCTACAGAAAAGACCAGTTTGTTACAAACCAGGTCTTTATTCTTTTGCTTTGATTGCCTGACAAGTTCAACTGTTGTTTTCCTGATTTTGTTTTTCTAAGTTTAACACTGAAAGCAAGTATCCTGTTTTATGTGCTACCAAGCATATCTGTGTTGGGAGAAATAACCCCATAAATAAATATCTTATTGGCTTTACACTCAAGCACAACTAATTATTGTGAGCAGCTGTGTCTGGTGTGAATGGACTGCATTTCCCACAATCCCTTGCAAATCATATTGATATATGCACTTGCCAAGACTGTGAACATTCTCACCCAGGCAGCCGTCTGACAGACTACATGTTCCAGAATGCACCTGTATGCAGAAAGTTCCTAGGGGAGCTAGAGTGGAAAAGCATGTGTCTAATCAGAGAAAGCATTATGTCATCCCTAATCAAACAGCCCCTAGAAGAATGCTTAATCCACAACACCTGAAGAATGCAAGGGTGGAGTTGCAATCTAAGCCCTTTAAAGCTAGAGGGGAATCTTCAGGAAGGAGAAGGAGAAGGGGAATCAGAAGGAGAATGAGAACAAAAGGAAGAACAACCGGAACCTGAAGGAACAAGGACAAGGAAGCAGACGGTCCAAGAGAGGAGCTCAGAGAAGTACCTATGCCTTGAGAGATACCCGGGGGAAAGAAGAATCTTCAGAGGACTGGAAAAAGCCAGAGGTCTGTAGATCCACAGCCAGGGACCCTCAAGCAACGCCTAGGAAGAGGACTGTTGCAGCTAAGGAAGAAAGGAGCCTAAATACCTCTTGGAGGACGTCTGGAGAAAAGATCCTGAGGTCCAGAGATACCAACTGGAGGACAGGACACAGAAGCTGTATTGCATACTGGCCAGAATACCAGAAGAAGCAGCCTGACGCTTGCCTGGATTCAGGTAGGAACTGTGAACATTTCTCTAGCTTTGAGCAGTGCAAACAGCAGGGAAACAGTTTCTCTCCGTGTAGAGGTCAGTTCCTAAAGCCCTCTGAGTCAGACGGAGAAACAGAATCTATGCAATTTCAAGAGCAAGGTTCAATATCTGATACAGAGGATAATTATATGGACTGTTCTTTGAGTAAGTTGTTATTTTAGGAAAATCCTAAATATCAGAGCAAACATCAAAAGGAAACATTCTAAATATTGACTTCCCATAAAGTTTTGTCCAAAAGAAAAAGCTTTTGGGAAAGTTTTGCACGTGTGCTGAAATCAAGCTACTGATTGCAGTTAATTGTCACCTGTTGGTGGAGGAGAGCCCAGCACAAGCCGTGCACACGTAGGTTTAAAAAGTTCTTTTCTGTATGTAGAAAGTGAGCATTGTTTTTGTATAAAGAAGTTTCCCTCTTTGATTTGTTTTTCCCCAGCACTGCTAAGGAGTTTATTAGCAGTGGCTGAAAGAAGCCTTTCTGTTCCATAAAGGACTTTTACTTATTTGCATAAGTTATTTCAGTTGCCTTAATTTGTGTTGAATAAACCCTGGAGAAGTTATCTGGAAGGTGTTACCAAGCATATCTGTGTGTGGGATAATCACCCCATAAATAAACTCTAATTTTGTCTACACTCGATCAACTACAAGAGTTTTCATTATTCTAAAAAGACAAGCTTTGAGTGAATGGACTTCAATAACCACAATCCTTTGCAAGACAGTTAATTTGCATACTTGCCAAGATGGTGGTACCTTCATAACAAGCACCCCATTTTACAGGTTCCAAATCGGAATCCAATAGGACTGAACATTAGGGCAGTCATATACCACATGTCTTAAAGTGCAAACATCCCTCTGACAAGACCAACATTCATTTCCAACTGATTTATCCCACTTGGAAACCTTTATCGGGGTAAAATGAGCTCTGTGTGCAAAGAAATATAGTGCTTGGGAGATAGAAGCAGACTGAGAGACTCTAATTAGTTTGCCCCAAAAATTCACCCACAATTCCAGAGAAAGAGTCTCCCCATTATCATGTTACTATATCCGTTGAGCTCCAATGGACTGTGGGGTGGGGTGATGGGCAACCTGTTTATAGTAATAAGAAGCCACCCCTGAAGCCTGTTGGGCTGTACAGTAACCCCGATTCTTCAGGTAAAGATTTGATATTGATAAGGGATTTCTCTATGCAATGTCTCAGCTGAATCCACTGAAAGTATAAGGATTTAGGCAAGTCAAACTCACGCTGTAGACATAAAAAGGGCTTCCACCTGCCTTCCAATATCAATTGTCCTATAGACCAAATGCCCCTGCTAAACCATTGTTTCCATGCAAACGGACTTGATGAATTTTTAAAAAAGGACTGTACTAAATGGGGATAAGCTTTGACAAGCATTTTGCCCGAGGAGTTACACTTGCTAACTGCTGGAAAGACCTTTGGGTGTCTTTTATAACCCTATGAAACTTCAACCTCTCAGAAGACACCATGCCAGGGAGGATGCTCAAGGGGGACAGAGCAATCAATCTCTCTTCCAATTCAAGCCACACTGGGCGTTGCCCCTTATCCCCCTCCACCCATCTTGAGCCCTGTTTTAGCAAAAAAGTGCAGTGGTAGGCCTGAAAATCAGGGAAGTTCACACCCCCCTCCTCTTTTTTAGATTTAAGCTTCCTAAGAGCAATTCTAGGCGGTTTATTTTTCCATAGAAATTGGACAAGAGTCCTTTCAACTTGACAATATGTTTTACTCGAAAGGAAAGCTGGCAACATTTCTAACACATAGTTCACCTTAGGAGTGAGAGTCATTTTTATCGCTTCAAGACGACCCCACCAAGAAAGATAGACAGGCGACCATTTCACAGTCATATTTCGTACCATGGAAAGGAGCACCCCTTCATTATATTGCAGAGTTACACTAAGTGGATGACAATAGTAAACTCCTAAGTATTTCACCATTTTGAGTTCCCACACAAAAGGATAATCTTCCAAATCCACACTACAAACTCGTGAATTTAAAGGGAACGCTGCAGACTTTGACCAGTTAATTCTGTAGCCTGATAGACCAATACTCAAGATTATCAAATCTAGAACAGCCAGAATTGAACTGGGCATGGTGAACAGCAGGAGATCATCAGCGTAAGCAGAAAGTTTAATTTCCATGTCAGCTATGGGCACTCCTTTAACCGCAGAGCTTTGTTTCAACAATAGGGCCAAAGGTTCCAAGGCCAGATTGAAAAGGATAGTTGAAAGGGGGCAACCCTGACGGGTGCCACACCCTAAGAAAAAATCTCTGGACTTGAGTCGCATTCACAAAAATATTAGCGCTTGGTCTCTCATACATAAGTTTAATTAATTTAAGGAAGCCCTCACAAAAACCAAACCACTCCAGTTTATTGAACGCCTTCTCTGCATCTAGCGATAATCCCACCAGTGGGCCCTCTGCTCCTTCCGCACCTTCCAAAACATGACAAAACACTCTGGTATTGTCGGCTGTGGAGCGTTCCTCTGTGAAGCCACATTGATCCGGGTGAATCAAAGATGGAATCAATTTGGAGAGACGACCAGCTAAAGTGGCAGCGAATATTTTATAATCTGCATTTAGTAACAAAATTGGGTGGTAATTACTAACCATCTGAGGGTCTCTCCCAAGTTTTTCAAGAACTACAATATTCGCAGGGGTGATCGCTCCAGTCTGGGCTTCCGTTTCTAAAAGAAGCCTATAATATTGTTGAAGATATGGGCCTAACACTTTGGAAAAGGCTTTATAAAATTCATCCGGAAGGCCATCTAGTCCGTTAGTCTTGCCCACTTGCATAGAGTCAATAGCCTGGATAATTTCCATGACCGTAATCTGCCTATCTAGACCTGCAGCTGTTTCCTGATCCAACACAGGCCTCTGTATATTGGCCAGTAATCTCTCAACACCTTCCTCAGAGAAATCTGTCTCTGGGGAGTATAGCTGAGCATAAAATTGGTGAAAGGTTTCTGCAATTTCAGAGTCCATGACAATCAATTGTTGTACCTGAGGATCTCTCAAAGCAGCAATGCGAGAAGCTTCTTTATGACCTTTTAACGAATTAGCTAATAACCGTCCGGCCCTGTTACCTTCCAAACACCGCCTTGATAGAAGGATAAGGTGGGATATAATTACTCTTAAATAAACAAACAAACACACAAATAAATAAATATATAATACCGCCCTTTCTGCACTTGAATATTCTGTAAAGCCTCAGTAGTCAAAATCGAGTTATATCTAAATCTAAGATGTTGTAACCGTATCAGAATGTTAGGATCAGTTTTCTGACCTATGATGCGTTCCCCCTCTTTAATCTGCTTATCCAAAGCTTCAAGTTCTGCTTTACGTTGCTTGGCCTGCCATATAGCAAAACTGGTTATGGTGGCCCGCATGTTAGTTTTGAATCCCTCCCACGATGCCCAACCCGAGGTGTCCTGAGGTAAATTAAACTGAAAATATTCCTCTATAGCCATCAGAATGGTCTCCCGGAACTCCTGATTACCAAGAAGAGTTCTGTTAAAATGCCAGCATGTATGAGATGGGCAGCTCGTTGAGTCCAATAGGGAAAATGAGATTGTGGCATGATCAGAAATATGAGCCGCATGAATATTGGACTCGCTGATTCCAGAACACAGTCCTTTAGAGACTAGGAAAAAATCTATGCGTGATACTGAATTATGAGGAGGAGAAAAAAAGTGTATTCTTTGTCAACAGTATGTTGCAACCGCCATATGTCTACCAGGCCTAATTCTTGTATTAGTGACAAAAGAACAGGGTGTGCTTTGGGGACCTTATTAGGTCTCACTGGACTCCTGTCTAACAAGGGGTCTAGCACGAGGTTGAAGTCTCCCTCCCACAATAGTCAGGTATTTGGACTCCTCTTGCGCCAAAGCCGCAATGGAGCTAAAAAAAAAAAAAAAGAGTAGGGCAATCTATATTAGGGGCATAGATATTGATTAAGGCCAGTTCAGTAGTTCCTAACTTAATGGCAGCCATTGCCCAATGCCCTTCAGTATCAGATCTGGTTTGTAGTAGTGGGGGATAAAGATTTCCTTACTAGGATGGCTACCCGTTTTTTTATGATTGGCAGCTGAAAAAGCCACTAGTGCAAAGGGTTTCATATCTAATTTTAAAGACTCCTTCACATTCAAATGTGTGTCTTGCAGAAATAGGATGCCAGCACTTTCCTTGCGCCCATTTAAAAATATATTTTTCCTTTTAATGGGATTGTTAATGCCCTTAACATTCAGTGAAACTATCTTAAAGGAAGACATATTGATAATATAGCACACTGAGATAGACAAATGTTGCAGAAACATACCAGGTTGTAACATATGATTTTACAATCCACACCTTTAAAGCACTCAGAATAAGAGCTACATTAATAACCCAAGGGAAAAAACACAAGCAGAGAAACCACCTCTTAGCCATAGCCCTTATAGAAGATCGCTCAAAAGAAAAACACATGATTCTAAACATCAAAAGCCACCAAAACCCTGGGGGGCTATAACAAACTCTGAACTAAGCAGGGACAAGACAGGCACGGAGAATGTAACTAACTAATTCACTTTAACTCCTCTGCCACTTAAGGCTTCTTATACAGACCACTACCCACCCCTACAATAGCATCCCCAAACCCGAGGCTCTAAAACACTAGAGCAAAACTACCCTTATCAATACATTGTATGATCGCTAAAGGCTACATGTAGATAAGGGCCATTTTGCCTTACAATGCCATGACGCACTGTTCCCTCTAAGCTGTGCGCGTGTGCGCACGCACACACCTCGCCGAGCGAGCGCACATACTTTATAACAGAGCGCACAAAAATTACAGTTCTGATTCTGATAGAAAACAACACAGACGTCTTAAAATTTAAAAGTTGTGTATTTACGGTTTTCACAAGTTCTACAATATTTTCTAGTGCAATCAATGTGGTGTACATACTGTATTCTGACGTGTAGTCAAATTTTAAAGTATATAACTCCGAGTGTCATTATGTGACGCACAAAAATTTAACCTTCCTTCAAAAGCTGCACAGCTGATATTTTATGTGCACACAGCCTACAGAAAATTAGAGGGAACATTGCCATGATGCCCTCCAAACCACCACAAACATCACAGACAACACAAAACATAAAAGAAGAAAGAAACAAACAAACAAAAGAGAAGGACAGTGTGACCAGAGCAATGCTCTGGAGTTGCCCCGAGAGAGCCACATTGCATGATTTAAATGACAACTTCACGACCTCGGATCCAGTCAAAAACATCCATATGAGAAAGCATTGGAGAACTTCTGCAAAGCTTATGTCCACCGCTGATTGCAAGGCAGGTTTTCACCGCATCAACACCAACTCTTTGTCCTCCAAAAACGCGTGCAACTCCCCTGGATCATCAAAAGTCCTGACTCTCATGCGGGCAGGATAAAGCAGCCCGAAATGGGCCTGCAGCTATGACAAACATGGGCGTAGCGCCAAGAAACGTTTCCTCCGGTCTACTGTCGCCTTCGCGAAGTCAGGAAAAAATAGGAGTTTATGCCCTTGATATTATTCTAAGGGAGAGTGCATTCTGGCTGCTTCCATTATTTGCATGACTTGTTGAAATCGCAGAACTTTTAGAATGATTGGGCGTGGACGTTTGCCCGAAAACACAGACTAAGTAGGCACTCGATGGGCGCGCTCGATCTCAAAAGGCATAGCAAACTTCACTTTCAGCACACCCGGGATCATTGATTATAAAAAGGCCAGCATATCAGGACCTTCAGCTCCCTCAGGAACTCCTAATGTTATTTCTTCGAGTGCGATTGTTACCATCTTCCAACTCTCTTTACAGTGACCAGATCAGCTTTGCTTGCTTCTCAACGGCCCTGAACCGCCACCACGTTCTCCACCTTCTCCAATCTCACCGTAATCG
Source organism: Ichthyophis bannanicus (assembly GCA_033557465.1). Lineage (NCBI taxonomy): Eukaryota > Metazoa > Chordata > Amphibia > Gymnophiona > Ichthyophiidae > Ichthyophis > Ichthyophis bannanicus. The sequence continues at coordinate 446,061,225 of CM066034.1, read as the reverse complement.
ACTCCAAGCTGTTTTTTAAGGCATTAATATCCTCCTGCATTGTGTTCAACGAGTCTCCATTTGATTTAACCATGTCTTTAACAGCACTGATCTCAGCAAGAAGTTCCTGCAAGGCCTCAGGACAATCTCGGATGACCGCCATTTTGTGAGGTGAGAGAGGCTCCGTTTTGGTTCTCTTTGCATTGGCGTTTTGAGTTCCTTGGTAATCTAGACACGTCGGTTAGGGGCCAGACATATCCAAAGTCGACTGATTCCAAAATAGGTAGGATCTACTTAATTAACACTAGAAGCCCCAAAGTGTGTCAATTGACGCAAATGCATCTTCGAAGTTCTATACCAGTGCCACTGCTAGAACCATGTCAGTCATGTTCCATGACTTTGTTAGCAAGGTCAAGATGTTCAAATATGTGCATCGAAAATTAATGACAGATGCACCACCTAGCGGGAAAATGAATTTATACCTAGAAGCCCCAAAGTACGTCAATTGATGCACTCAATTGTCTTGGATGCATCAATTGACGTACTTTGGGGCTTCTAGGTATAAATTCATGTTCCCACTAGGTGGCACATCTCAATCACTGTTTACAGTTTTACTCCGACATTACAGACAATAAACACATGATGACGTCATGTAATGACGTCACATACTGCACGTATTTAACAAATGAGTAACTTCACATTAATTCACATCTGCATTTCATGCAAAATGCAGTCGTCATGATAATGCATCAATTGACGCACTTTGGGGTTTCTAGGTAAAATTCCTTTTGGGGCTTCTAGTGTTAAAGGCTGCAGAAGCCAAGATTCTTGGCCATAACCCTCCAGAGCATAGCTCTTACATGTCCATCTTGCCCAAAGTTAGGATCCGCCCCTCCCTCTTTCTAGTTTAACCCACAGTTCTTCCTCTCTTCCTTTTAAGCCCTGTAATTCTATAGCTTTAATAATGTTTTACATATTTCGACTATATCATGATGTTGAGACACTGCTTGTCACACTAATGAACAATCTAATCTTAGGCATGAACAAATCCAAACAAGGATTTATTCTACTCTTTCTTGATATTGCGTCCGCCTTTGAAACTGTTTCCTATAATCTCCTCCTAGCCCGTTTGCAGCTGATTGGCATTCAGAACCTAGCATTAGACTGGTGCAGATCTTACCTCTCTGGCCAACAGCAAACGGTACGCATAGGTATGGAACATCCAGCTATTTACAAACGCAAGGAGTCCCACAAGGCTCATCACTACCAGCCCTACTGTTTAATATTTACATTCAGCCTATTTTCTCCATAATTAAGTCATTCAACATTCTCTACCACATTTATGCTGATGATGTGCTGCTTTATACTCCCTTCTCTACAGTAAACCCAAACTACTCTAAAATCATCTACTGCTTCAATGCAGTTTCCGACTGGTTGATTCAACATAACTTAAAAGTTAACTACAAGAAATCTGAGGCTCTCTTCATCACTAAGAATCCTTCATTCATACCTCCTCCCACACTACGAGTAAGGGATACTGAGATAAGCACCAAACAAGAAGTACGATACTTGGGAATAACCCTAGACCAACGTTAAACAATGGAGCCACACATAAACAATAATACCAGAGCAATATACCTGAAATTACGGACCCTTGGTCAACTCCGTCCCATGCTTGAAGCTGTAGACCTCCGGACAGTTTTCCAAACATTGATTACCCCGCATTTTGACTTTGCAAACATCATTCTCTATGGTATTCCAGATTATGCAAGAGGGGCTTGCATCCTGGAGATGAATGCATGGCTGCGTGGATGGTGTCATCAAGAGCGTTTTGGTTTCCTAGACCATTGGATGCTGTTCCAAGGGTTCCAGAGCAGAGATGGCATCCATCTGTCCAAGAAAGGTCAACGCGTCTTCGGTAGTAAACTGGCTAATCTATTGAAGAGGGCTTTAAACTAGATTCGTTGGGGATGGGTGAAGAAAGCCCCCAGGTAAGTGAAAGCCCCCAGGTAAGTAATACATTAAATACCTTTATGGAAATGGCTAACAGGGGTAACATATGGAAAGCAGTGTGTATAAATGCCCGTAGCATGGGAAATAAGATCCCTGAAGCTGAAGCTTTGGTGGGAGTGGCCGACTTGGATTTAGTGGCAGTTACAGAAACATGGTTCACAGGTACCCATGACTGGAATGTAACTCTACCTGGCTATACTTTATTCAGAAAGAACAGAGTAGGAAGAAGGGGAGGAGTGGCACTTTATGTAAAAACTACTATTAAAGCTTTGGAATTGTATTGTGGTATTGTCAGACTCCAGGGTGAAGAGGAGGAATATGTACAAGCTGATGAGGATAAAGCGGAATTGCTTAACAAATATTTCTGTTCTGTGTTCACAGATGAAGAACCAGGAGCACGACCTCAGAAAACACCCACAAACGGGAACAGAAGCGAGGGACATCTTAAACAATTTTTAGAAGACCGTGTTCGTGAGAAACTAGATCAACTTAAAGTAGACAAAGCGATGGGACCAGATGGGATACACCCTAGAATACTGAGGGAACGTGGACATTCTAGCAGCTCCACTGACTGACCTTTTCAATTCATCATTGGAGTCAGGAGTGTTGCCAAAGGACTGGAGAGAGGCTCATGTGGTGCCTTTACACAAAAGCGGAAGTAAGATGTGATTGAAAACTACAGGCCAGTTAGTTTAACTTCGTTGGTGAGTAAATTATTGGAAACGCTGCTGAAATAGAAAATAGTGAGGTTTCTGGAGTCCAGCGACTTACAGGATCCGAGGCAGCATGGATTCACCAGAGGCAGGTCTTGTCAGACAAATCTGATTGATTTCTTTGACTGGGTGACCAGGGAGTTGGACCAAGGGAGAGCCGTAGATGTGGTGTATTTGGATTTCGGTAAAGCCTTTGACACTGTTCCTCACAGGCGACTTATAAACAAACTGAGCTCCCTAGGGATGGATCCTAAAGTTACTGCTTGGGTTAGAAATTGGTTGGGTGGGAGGCGACAAAGAGTACAGATAAATGGAGCTCACTCTGAGGAGAAGGATGTTACCAGTGGTGTACCCCAGGGATCTGTCCTTGGTCCGATTCTTTTTACATCTTTGTTAGTGATATAGCAGAAGGGCTGTCAGGTAAGGTGCCTCTTTGCAGATGATACCAAAATCTGCAATAGAGTAGACACCCAGGAAGAGGTAGATAACATGAGGAGGGATCTAGCTAAGCTTGAAGAATGGTCTAGAATTTGGCAGCTGGGATTTAATGTTAAAAAATGTAAGGTCATGCATTTGGGCTGCAGAAATCCAAGGGAGCAATATAGTATAGGGGGTGAAGCACTTTTGTCCACTAAAGAAGAGCGGGACCTAGGCATGGTTGTGTCTGATGATCTTAAAGTAGCTAAACAGGTAGAAAAGGCAACGGCAAAAGCTAGAAGGATGCTTGGGTGCATACGGAGAGGAATGGCTAGCAGAAAAAAGGAGGTGATAGTGCCTCTGTATAAGTCTTTGGTGCGACCTCATATGGAGTATGGTGTGCAATTCTGGAGACCGCACCTTCAAAAGGATGTGAACAGGATGGTGCAGAGGATGGCTACTAAGATGATTAGTGGTCTTCATTATAAAGCATATGAGGACAGACTTAGGGATCTTAATATGTACACCTTGGAGGAAAGGCGGGATAGAGGTGATATGATTGAGATGTTTAAATACCCCCGTGGCATAAATGTTCAGGGAGAGTCAGACCCTCTTTCCATTGAAAGCAAGTTCTGCTACGAGGGGACATGGGATGAGGGTGAAGGGGGATAGATTCAGGAGTGATATGCGGAAATATTTCTTTACGGAAAGAGTGGTGGATCCATATAATAGTCTCGCAATGGCGGTGGTAGAGATGAGGACAGTAACTGAATTCAAAAAAGCATGGGACAAACACAGAGGATCTCTAAAGGTAAAAAAGGGACTGTTGTAGTTGTTGATATGGAAGGACAGATAGGCCATGTGGTCTTTTTCTGTCATCATGTTTCTGTTTCTATCTCCTTCAAATGGCAATGAATACGACAGCACAAGCCCTCATTGCGGCCTCAAGATATGAACATGTCACCCCGATCCTTAAACAGCTCCATTGGCTCCCCTTCTCTATTCTTCTCAAGTATAAAGCTATCATCATAGCTTTCATAATCCTACGCAACCTCTCAGCGAATGCTCTTAATGAGACTCTACAATGGACAGTTGACAACAGATTAAGAAGATCTACCATGTCAAATACTCATATGGTCCCTTCTTTAGTAAGAAAGAGTTCCCAATTTGTTAAGGGGCGAGCATTCAATTTATATGCACCAACCCTCTGGAACTCCCTCCCCCCCTATCCGTGCCATCTCTGACCTTTCTACCTTTAGAAAACATCTAAAGACACATCTGTTTCAACTATACTATGAACAGGTAACTTAAATTACTACATACTGTGGTGACGAATCTGCTCCAGAGCCCGGGGAAATAGAAAAAACACAGACCTTTACCTCCAGGCAGAAAGAAAGTGCTGTGACTTTAAAAGTTCAGCTGGAGAGAAAAAAACCATATCTAAAGCTGCTGTCCTAAGGCCACGCCCCAACACCATAGCAACTAAGGGAGATAATGAGAGACAGCTGAGGGAGGAGTGGAAAGGTGCAGGGCATCCCCACTCATTTAAGCCCCAGAGAACAGGAAGTGAGAGAGACGGAAGGGGGAACGGAAGAGAAATCAGGAGCAAGCACAACCAAGAGAACAGCAGAGAAACAGAAGTGGAAGAAATCCTGAAGGAAACAGAAAGAAAGGATTCTAGCAGAGAGCCCAGAGAATGGTACTCTGACAGCTTAAGGGAAGACTCTCCTCATAGCCAGCAACAGAGTCTTGAGCAGAACCAGTGTGGTAGAAAGGCTACAGCTGGTCTAGAAAGCAGGAGGTTTAATCTTGAAGAGACTGCTGTCTATAACCCAGGTACGGGGACTTTCCAGGAGGAGCTAGGTCAAAGAATTTTACCTCGGGGAAGGCTGTTAAAGAGAGCTGTTAAAAGAAAGGAGCTGAATTCTTTAGAAGTTCTAAATAGCTTGCTACGGGATAAGGATTTCCTGTGCCCTGATAACACCCCTGAGCTAAGAGGGAGTTCTCATTGGGAACGGGTTGTTAAGCTGCTGGTAGAAATTAAACCCACACTGTCCCAAGCTGTTTCCAGTCCGGAGACTGCAGAGTCTGACTGTGAGTGTATGCAAATAGATGAGGCTGATATTGAATCTTTCTCAGAATGTGAGATGCACTGTGCTTTATCTAGGAGGGTAAAGTGAAAACCCATAGATTGTAAACCTGAAGAAAATCCCAGACTTATTATGCTTGAATGTCTGTGGTTAAAACAAGCCTAAGAAGATTTGATATGAAGTTGCTGCTGTGGTTTTAAAATACATGAGACCGTCAGGACGGCATTCTGAATGTGTCTGGAGCAATTGAAAACACCTGTGATAATCCAAGTAAAAAGGAAAACTTAAAGTATAAGTGTTGCAGTTTAAAGAACACTGTTTTGAAGCTAAAGCTAGCCAAAGACTGTAACGTGATAATTTGTGGCGTGAAGAGATATTTACCTTGCTAAGGGAAGCAAAGGTAATTAGAGACTCTGGAAAAAAGTTTTGAACAGAAGTTATCTTTCTTTTGAGGAAAAGTATCTTACCTTATATGATGTGCCAAGCTTCTATGGAAGTTCCTTGAACAAAGGAGGCAAATCAATTTCCTGTGTTGCTTTCAAACCCTCGGCTTAATCATTTATTCACAACTACAACTCAGTGCAAGCAACTACAACTCCCAGAAGCCCTAACTCTGGGAGCTCACATAAAGGGGACATTGAAAGGGGCCCCCTTTCCCTTCTATAGGCAACCGCCTAGGCGGGGCAAGGAGGCCACAATACCTTCAAACTCCTCTACCAAGAACCTCAAACCTTCTACAATGCTCATTAGATTATATAGCTTTATTATACATAATTGCATTATATATAGTTACATGTATATAGTTTTCCTGTTATGATCCAAGTTATACCTTCCTAAGTTATATAGGTTTACTGCACCAAACCTGTTCTATTTACTCTCTTTAATTGCTCATATGATTGTTCCAACAACTCAGACAGGTTACCCAAGTCCAAGGAGTCAGAAGACACATCCACCAACGAGGTATCTGCTTTCTGCGAAGCGTCCTTAGAAATCACGAGCAGAAGGTAATAGATTTTCCGAAGAGGAGGAAACCAAGCTTCGAGATAGTCAAAGGTCTTTTTCGGGAATCCGTTAAACAGGTCCCTGGGTATAATCAGATACCCATGGAAAATTCAAAACCCAAAGTTTTAAGTTCCTTTGTTTCTCCAAATTTTCAATTTTACGTTGGTAGACTAGTCTATCCTGAGTCAGTACACCAAGTTGCTCTTGAAGCTTCTGAAACTTGACCTCAAGCCCAGAAACAGAGCCTTGCAGGGACTCCCTCGGCTTCCTACTCACTGACAATCTCAGTGAGTAGGAAGCCGAGGTTGGAAGGCCCCAGCATTTACCTGGTAAACAGACTGCAATGCGTTCCATATAGAGTCCAACGTCACCTCCTTAGGACGAAACAGTAGAGGAAAAACATTTAAAGACATCGGAGACTCTGGAGAAACCATTCTAACTCCCGTAGAACATACACCCACCTGTGGAGAAGGAGTTACCCTGCCATCATGCTCCAACGAAGCAAATTGTGTGCAATTCTGGTTGCTGTATCTTAAAAAGGATATAGCGTTATTAGAAAAGGTTCAGAGAAGAGTCACCAAAATGGTAAAAGGGATGGAAGGATATTCCTATGAAGAAAGGCTAAAAAGGTTAGGGCTCTTTAACCTGGAAAAGAGACGGCTGAGGGGAGATATGATAGAAGTCTATAAATTAATGAATGGAGTGGAACGGGTAAACGTAGATCGATTGTTTACGCTATCAGAATATAGAAAGACTAGGGGACATGCAATGAAGCTTGTGATAAGGAAGCTTATCATAGCTCAGGAAGGAGCTATAGAAAAGGTGAAGTGACTCTGAACAAGCAACCTGTCAGTTCTGGTAGAAATAAGAAAACAGAATTTTCCCATAAAAGACTACCAGTCCCAGACTGCACCAGGTTTCCAACAGCCATTAGAGGAGCTGAAGTGGGGAAATGTGTGTTCAATCAGGAGGGCTATGAGGTAATCCCTAAGCACTCATCTCAAAGGGCAGGGCCTGAATCAGCACAGCTGCGCTGTGTTAGGGAGGAGCACTCATCTAAGCAGAATAAAGGTAGAGTTTATTCTACAGATCCTCATCCTCATCATCATCTTCATGATCAACTTGGATATGCTCAGTTTCATCTGGAGGATCATCAGAAGCAGAAGCCAAACCGGACGGACAGAGAGGGCAAGAAACCCTTTGGAAGAAAGAAGAGAAAAGCCTTTGGGAGGTCTAAAGGAGTTCATAGCAGTACGTATACTGGGAGGCATTCCAAGGGCCAGCATACACCATTGGACTGGGGAAAGCCAGAGGAATGGTGCTGCAGAGCTAGGAATCTCCAGACGGTACCTGTGAGGGAGACGGCTGCACGTGGAAGGGACCCTAAAACCCGTGCCAGAAGGTATGTGAAGAGAGATCCAGTGTCCAACGATCTGGATTGGAAGGCTGGACATAAGAACTGGACTACATACTGGCCAGGCTATATAGAGAGGAACTCTAACAGCAATGGAAGCTCAGGTATGAACACTGATCTATGCCCTAGCTATACCCTTGAAAGACAGCAGGGAAGCAAGTATTCTCCTGAAAGTGCTCCATTGAGAAATTCATCTGTGCCAATCCATGATATTGAACCCATGATTGTTGAAGATGGGGGAGAAGTCTTAGATGAAGGATGTGTTTACATGGATTGCTCTCTGTCTAAACTCCTTTGGTGATTTTCTGTTATAAAATACAACAACCATCACAAAGAAATACAAACTTGTTCTTTAATCTACTCAGAAAAGCTCCTGAGTAGGATTTCTAGCCACGCAGTAGAAAGCAAGCCAGCTAAGGGGTTTCAGCTGGGTAACTGCTAGCAATTGAGCCTTACCTAATTGCTTGTGAGCTCTGAGGGAATCACTTCTGAATCTATGTGGGAAGATATAAGAAGTTAACCTGAAAAGAACAGTTTTTCTCTTCTTTGTGGATTTTGTTTGTTGTTTGATACACTGCTAAGAAAATATTAGCTAAAGCCTACAGAAAAGACCAGTTTGTTGCCAACCAGGTCTTTATTCTTTTGCTTTGATTGCCTGACAAGTTCAAATGTTGTTTTCCTGATTTTGTTTTTCCAAGTTTAACACTGAAAGCAAGTAACCTGATTTATGTGCTACCAAGCATATCTGTGTTGGGAGAAATAACCCCATAAATAAATATCTTATTGGCTTTAACACTTGAACACAACTAAATTATTGTCAGCAGCTGTGTCTGGTGTGAATGAACTGCATTGCCCACAATCCCTTGCAAATCATATAGATATATGCACTTGCCAAGACTGTGAAGATTCTCACCCAGGCAACCGTCTGACAAGCTATAGGGTAAACTATTTAAGACAAATAAGAGAAAATATTTTTTCACTCAACGTGTAATCAAACTCTGGAATTTGTTACCGGAGGATGTAGTAAAGGCTGTTAGTGTAGCTGGGTTTAAAAAAGGTTTGGACAAGTTCCTGGAGGAAAGGTCCATAAACCATTATTAAGAAGGTACCCAGGATATCAATGCTTGACCCAGTACAAGCATTGTGGAACCTGTGTCTTTTGGGGAAACTGCTAGGTACGTATAACCTAGATTGGCCACTGTTGGAAACAGGATACTGGGCTTGATGGACCTTGGTCTGACCCAGTATGGCATATCTTATGTTCTTATGTTCTAAATGCCAAAGCTGAGGCTGCCTGGGAACCGGTGCCAGCATCCACGTCAGATGCTCCATCCCCAGAAGCCCCAGGTGCAGCAAGGTCAGTGGAAGGGCCAGCTGGGCTCCGCAAAACATTGCTTCCCAAGCTGGGGCTCTCTCCAACTCTAGCAGCAGCTTCACTCAAAATCTTTACTTGTGCATAGGCTTCCATGGTATGCTGCTCAATTAGTAAAGCTGAAGACGTAGCAGGAATGCCTCCCTTACCCTTCACCTTGTTTCGGTATTAGTTAAGAGAGGAGAGCACAAGTAAGGAGCAGGCACTTACACTTCTACTCGGATGCCATCTTGGATCGTTCCCTTGGATTCAGCCTTCATGAGCTGTGAGGGTCCTGGGGCTTTGTGTATCCTCCAGGCCATTGCAATTATGGTTAGAGGGCCCATTCTGGGAGTGGGTCATGGTCATCGAAGATTGGTGAGCTCTAGCACCGTTCCATGCGGCTATATTTTTGAATGCAAGAGCCAGTTCCAGGCTTCTTCGTATCTCCTTGTGGCTACATGGCCAACAGGACAGAAGTTTAATGTAGTCTGGACAGACTCCTTTGTCTTGGGGGCAGGATCCAAGTTTCCCCCTGGCTGACCAGGGCTAAGGTGGATGTTCCATTGCTTTGTGATGCCTAGAAAGAAGGTTCTTTTGGCAGACCCTCAACCTCAAAGGAGTCAATGCTTGCTTGTGTACCTTTTCACTGCTGTGGGAATCCCTTCGGTCAAGGTTTCAGGCAGCATGCTGCAGGGAATTCCTTGCACCTCTGGTCTTAGATGAGGGCTTACTTCCATGTCTCTATTTGAGAGGATCGACTGCACTATCTTTGTTTTGCCATTTAGTTTTGCTGCAGATCCAAGTATTTTATTCCAGTTGTCTATCCGTATTGTGTTTGACGTGTCCATGGTTAATTGAGGTAGAGTGCTCTCAAGGAAGGTAGCCCTGTTGAAGTTTCTGAATTGTCGTGTTTCTTGCTGGTGATCTGTTGGAGTTATTGGAGTTTTCAGGGGTATTGTGAAGGTGATGAGGTTATGGTCTGTCCATGGTATGGGGCATGTTTTTGGAGAGGAGGGATGGTGTTTATTGGGTGTGTGTGGGTAAAGAGTAGGTTTCGGGTGTTTCCTTTGTGTGTGGGGGATGTCACTCTTTGAGTAATGTCACAAGCACAACGCCCGAAGCCACTTGCCTCTAGTGGTCGAGGGGCCTGGTGGTTTGAGGATTCCTTCTTCTATCAGCTCTTAGCAACCTATTTCTTCGTGTTGGCTTCTGGGAAGTGTAGTACTGCTAAAATATGTTGGTGCTTTAAGTAGAAGGCTTGTAGTTGAGGTAAGCAAGGGTAAGGCTTGTAACAGAAAGTTTATTTCCATAACACAAAACATAGCAGGTTCAAGATATCATGTACAGGAATATAACTGTAGGATTTGCTTAAGGTAGAGCAAATAATGGCAAACAAACCAAAAGAACTCAGAAATGGCTTTTAAAGTCCTCTTACTTGCAGAAGTATTGCCTTTAGAAACTAGGCTGCCACTTTCCTTTTTAGTCCTTGTTAATCAGAGCATAAAGAAAAATTCAAGCTTAATTCTTCTACAGCAGTTTGGTTTCTGCCAGCCTCAAAAAACTCTCTAGGCTGCATTTCTACGTGAAACCAAACTTAGAACAAAACAAACATTCCAAGCTGTTACCAAAACTCATAGCAGGCTTTTCATATAGGAGAGGAGCAAACAAAAACTCTTATAGCAGCTAACTTGGCTTTTCTTGCCGTTGCACAGTTCAAGCACAGGTGACAAACAAGCATGAATCAGAGCTTCCTGATCAGGCTTACGTTGCAGTAAATTTCCCTTTTAAAACATACAGGAATTTACCTCCACACTGCTTGTGCCATATGGTTAACTTCCAAGGAGAATTACTTCTTTCAGAGCTAGCTTTCCTCAAGACCTCCTGTCTAGAGCTTGGCATAGAGAGCAATCCATCAAGCAGTCTTCTTCCCCCAACTCTGACACTGGTTCTCCCAACTGCATGGGTTCTGACTCACCGACCTGGTCAGACTGCTCAACTGACAACCTCTCTGGTGGTCTGAAAGCTTCTCCACTTCCTGGCCCCCACCTCTGTTGCCAACCTGTTGCAGGGAATTCAGCTCTCTCAGCTCTGGGTAGCTCAGCTCTTCTCCAAGAATCAGCTCCTTCTCTCTGCCTCTGTCTCAGCTGCTCTCCCGGCTGCTCTCCTTCTCGTCTCCCTCTCTCTGCATAATCTAACCCAGGCTTATACCTCCAGGGTTCTAACCCCACCTCTTTCTTTCCCAGGTGTTGGTAATCCCCCTGCCTTCTGGTATTAGAATAATCAGTGCACTTGTTAAAGTAAGGGCTTTGGACCTCGTGCTTGTAATCCCTCTTTCTTACTTTATCAGTCATTGTGTGAAGCTTGTTCCAGCTGGGGGTTTTCTGTCTTTGAAACCTGGCTGTGACTTTCTGTCCCTGCACTCCTAGAAGGGGACCCTTAACTAGGGTGAATTCGTTATGCTTCTCACCTCCCCCACTCTCAGGATAGCTGACCTTGCCACAGTAAGGAATGTGTCTGCTTTTAAAGATAGGGAGGAGAGGTTGAAGTCTCAGAGGATGAGCATGTCTTTCTTGGATTTTAAGTGCTCAATGCAGCTTTGGATTATGGCAGATAGGTCCTTAGACATGGGAGTAGGCGTTCTTTAGCTGAGGGTGGTAGTTAAATAGTTATTCCTTATCGTCCCTCCAGTTCAGTCCCTCACCTCTTCTCGCAGCATGGAGATTGGGCATGTCAGAATTGTGACACCGCTGTAGATATCCTGCTGGCACCTACCACCAGATCCCAGTGTGTCCAGTCTCCATGCAGCTGGAGGTAGTGAGCCTAGGTGCTGGGCTCACTAGAGGAGCAGATAAGGAGCTTTAGGCAGCTTAGTTAGGGTTTTTAGTTTTTCTTTTCTCCCTATAACATTTTTTCTTTTGATCTGTAGCTTTAAAGCTCATTAAAGCTTGTAAAAAAAAAAAAAAAGAAAAGCAAGGGCTGAGAGGGGATTGGAAAGGATTTAGAGGAGTCTCTTTTCTCCCTCCCATTTATTTCTGTCCCCTTTGCCTGCTCTGCCCTCCTTGTTGACATGGAGGGGAATTCTTTAGCAGGCTTTTCATCTCCTTACCGGCTCAGTTTTCTGTGCTGTAGATTTCCAGTCAGAAAATGTCGTCGGGCCTTGTTTCTCTGCTGCTGCCGGTTGACAGCCTTTCTCAGCTGTGCTGCTCACAGGAAGCCCGTTATTTTTATCGGGGTGCAGAGAGGGTCCAAAGGTCTCAAGAGGGAGAGGTGAGTGTTTAAATCTTTGCTGCTAGTGTCCTGTGAGTGTTTTTGAGGCCTGCTGCCGCGTGTGAAGCAGGTTCTGTGGGTTAGCAGAGCTCAGGATCTTGGCGGGCCTTTTTCCTGCCATTTTTTCTTCACAGTGCTCTTTTTCTTTGCTGACAGCTTTCTTTAATTAATCCTTGTAGTTGTCTGCTTAGTTGGAATTAATTTTGATTACTTTTAATTTTCAATGTTTTGGAGCTCTTAAAGGACCAGTACAGAAAAGTAAAAAAATAAAAAATAAATAAGAGCAGATTCTGCACGTTTTTGTTTGTTTGCCCTTTTTGGTGGTCTGCGGGAGCCATTTCCTTTACTATCCAGTCTCTCGGATCCTGTACGGCTAATGCCTATGCGGCCACAATGCCTAGTTTGTGGCGCCCATAGGGGCTCGGTCTCGGACACGGGGGTGTGTCATGGCTGCACATCTGAGGCACTTACTATGGAGCAAGAAATGCAGGATCGGTCTAAAGAAGGCACTGCTCTGGTGGCGCAGGGTGCTGCCACTTCTGCGGAAGGGGAGTTTCTGCGGGAGTCTCCGTCCGCTCTTCCTACTTCAAATTTGGCTTTGCCTGGTAATCCCACCACTCCCATGGTGTCGGGGGCAGCTTTCGAGGGTTTCTCACCAGATTTTGTGCTGCTTCTTCATCAAGCTTACTGCTTGCGGCAGCTGGGGTTAGTCGCGGAAGCCTCGCTTCTTGGGGTGGCAAGAGGCCAAGCGGCCGCCGAAAGGTTCGGTGGTAGTGATGGTAGACCGGTTAAGAGTGCCCAGTCAATGGAAGATCAACCTCTTGGTTCGAACTGGCTGGATGTAGAGGACCTTGAGCTGGAGCCGGAAGCTGGGATGGAGGATTTAGAGGAAGGTAAGATTCAGGAACCTGAAGATCAAGCAAGGATTATCCGAGTCTTTCGAAGGGAGGAGCTGACAGTGCTAATTACGGAGTCCCTTCAGGCTCTCAACCTTTCGTCGGTGGTACCAGCGGAGGATGAGGGTTTGGAGAATCCTCTCATTCAGGCGGTACGAAAGTCCCGGGAGGTTTTTCCTGTTCACTGTGAGGTTAAGCAGATGGTTCAGGATGAATGGGACATACCGGAGGCAGGCTTGCGTGGTGTAAGGTCCATGAATTGTCTCTATCCCTTGGCGGATCAAGAACGAGAAGTATTTCGTTCTCCGCGTATAGATGCGGCAGTTTCAGCGGTCACAAAGAAGATTACCATTCCAGTTGAAGGCAGTGCGGCTTTGAAGAATGTACAGGATCGGAAGGTGGACGCCTTATTGAAGCAAGCTTTTGAGATTAATGCTCTGGCTCTGCAGGCCTCTATTTGTGGAGTTTGGGTTGCGAGAGCATGCCTTCTCTGGTCGCAGTGTTTGCAGCAGCCAGTTCAGTAAACGCAGTAGCAGCTAGCTGATGTGGCAAGACTAGAGTCCGGTTCCACATATTTGACCGATGTCCACAATGATCTTATTAGAGGTTTGGTGACTAGCATGGCTTCCTTGGTAGCCGCACGCCGCTATCTTTGGCTCAGGAACTGGGCGGTGGACAGTTCCTCCAAGTCACGTCTTAGCAAGCTCCCTTTTAAGGGGAAGCTGCTGTTTGGAGAAGATCTTGATAAAGCTGGTCAAGGATTTGGGGGATTCTAAAGGAGGTCGCTTTCTGGAGCATAAACTGAAGCAGGGCCTCGGGATTTCAGGCGTTTTTGTATCTCCCGTTTTGGAGGTTTTCAAAGAGGATGGTTTTCCTCTTGAGGGCAAAGTTTTAGAGGATTCCGGGAGCGGGCAGAGGATTTGTTAGTCCCTCTTCCTTGGTTTTTTGGAAAGCGCAATGAAGCGAAGTGGGCCCAGACAGGAATTCAGCCAGTAGGGGGTCGACTTCGGGAGTTTCTTCCTGCCTGGGTCCAGATAACATCCGATCAGTGGATGTTGGAGGTCGTTCGCGAAAGTTATTCTCTCGCGTTTGCTCGACCGGTGGTCGACTCTTTTGTCATGTCGCCGTGCAGGGGGCGAGAAAGGACGATTGCGGTATGGGAAACTCTGGCTCATCTTTTGCAGCTGGGGACAGTGGTTCTGATTCCGTGAGAGCACTACGGTATCGGTCGATACTCAATTTATTTCATGGGTGCCAAAGAAAGATGGGGTCTTCTGCCTGATTCTGGATCTCAAGTGGGTAAACCGCTATTTGCGGGTACCTCATTTCCAAATGGAGACCTTACATTCAGTTATAGAGGTGGTTCATCAAGGAGAGTTCTTGATGTCTCTCGATCTCACCGAAGTATATTTACATATACTGATCAGGCCAGAGCATCAGAGGTTTCTAAGATTTTGCGGTACCGTGGGGGCTTTTCAATTTCAGGCGTTCCCCTTTGGTCTGGCGATGGCTCCGCGCACCTTCACCAGGGTTATAGTGGTGGTGGCAGCGGCTCTTCGGATGGAGGGAGTATTAGTTCATCCCTATCTCGACGACTGGTTGATTGGGGCAAAGTCCAGGGCCAAGAGTGTGCGAGTGACAGAAGAAGTGGTAGAGCTCCTGCAGAGGCTCGGTTGGGTGGTCAATACGGCCAAGAGTCGATTAGTTACGACACAAGTTCTAGAGTATTTGGGAGTTTTAACCCAATAAAGTTGGAGGATTCCCCCCCCCTTTTTAATTAACCTTCTGTCATTTACTTGGATGTGATCAGCTGTTAAGCAAATTAAGCAAAAACAAAACAGAGAGACGAAGATCCAGTAAGAACTGCGAGGGGAAATGGAAGGTACATTTTTTCTTAAAGTTTTATTGAGTAATTTGTGTTTAAATTTAGGTCGAGTATTGATCCAGGCTGATCTTGCACAATCTTTAATATTTCGTTCTTGCTCATTAGTGAGACGTCTGAGCCTGCATTTCATCCACCAGCTTTTTGAAGTTGGGTGAATAGTGCGTGAGGGCCAGTCTCAGGGAATCCTGGAGATGTTCATCTGTCATGTTGGAACGTTGTGTACTCTGTCATTTTCAGATGGGAAAACACAGATTCACACAAATAAGTTGAACTGAAACCGTTGTGTACAGCTTCACTGCATCTTCTCAAGTTGGGAAATTTGTCTCTAGCCACTAGCTTCCAAAACAATTCTTGCTCAGCACGGGTCTTGAGAAAAATGTCATTTTTAAGGGTTAATATTTCATTTTCAAGAGATGGCTTGTTCAGTGAGTAATTTTTACTGATAGAAGCTGCAGTTTCTTTAATGTCCACATTTACTTTGAATGGGTATGAAAAGTACTCCACAACTGTTCCAATTTTTTGGAAGTCACAGAATCTATTTTCAAATTCTTCGATAACAGAACAGATTTCTGTCACATACTTCTCATTCTGAAAAGCAAAATTTGGATATTGTCCCAGATGGTCCTGCGTATTAAGAAAATGATCAAAAGTGTTGTTTGCAAGGTTAGTCATCATGAGCTCAAATTTGCTCTTGTAGGATGAAACTGTACTCATCTCGCCAATGCATTTGTTTTTACCTTGTAGTTCAAGGTTCATATCACTTGGTTCTTGCTGGATCTTCGTCTCTCTGTTTTGTTTTTGCTTAATTTGCTTAACAGCTGATCACATCCAAGTAAATGACAGAAGGTTCAGCGAGAAATGCCAGATCTCATAACCACTCCTCATATTCCAACTCTGCTTGATCATCTCCCCTCTCCTTCAAAAAACTACTTATTTCATTCAGCAAATCACGTAATCTTTGCAGAAATTTGTGCCTATTTAGACACCTTACATCTGTGTGCAAAATGATTTCCGCTGCCCCTTCATGAAGCATAAGATTGAAAAGCCGTCTTTGAAGTGATCTTCCACAAACTCAATTTACAATTTTGAAAGTGATGTCCATGACAGTCTTTGTATTGAGTCTCTTGCTTGCCAAAACTTGCTGGTGAATGATGCAGTGGTAAGAGAGGAAATCTGGGAAGTCGTCATGCTGTCTACAGAGGGCTATAAAACCATTAACCTCACCTGTCATTGCTCTTGCTCCATCAGTAGTGATGGAAACAAGTCTATGCAATGGAAGATTACACTTTGTCACAAAAGAATGGAAAGAACTGAATATTTCCTGACCGGTAGTTCTCCCTTTTAAAGAAATCATTCCAAGTAGTTCTTCTTTAACACTGAAGTCTTCAAAAACCATCCGGATAAAGACTAGTAACTGGGCTATGTCTCTTATGTCTGTAGATTCATCCAGTTGGAGTAAGAAAGCAACACAGTTTGAAACATCCTCCAACAATTGTTCAGTTGTGTCTCCACACATCTTTTCTATTCGCCGTACGACCGTGTTTCTTGACAGTTGTACATCTTCAATAGCAGCTGTGGTCTCTTTCTTATTTTTAAATCCTTCAAAAAGATTGTTAGCTGCTTCAAGAAAACAATCTTTTACAAATTCCCCTTCAGTGAAAGGTTTGCATTTCTTTGCAATCAGGTTGCTGACCTTGAAGGATGCTATGGTTGCATTGACCGAATGTGACCTTGGCTTCGCCATCAACTGTTGCTTAGTAGCCAATTTTTATTTAAGTTCTTTGTGCTTCAGTTTACGAATTTCACTTTTGGGTGGAAAATCATCAGCATCAAACTTATTGCTATGCACAGCCTTATAATGATGTTCCAGATTACCCTTTTTGGGCAAGGATACTGGAGCGTTACAAATTAGACAACAACACTTGTCTTTCACCATGATGAAGAAGTAATCCATTTCCCATTCATCATGAAAATGGTAGGTTTTTCTCTTCTTTGGAACACTCATCTTCGTTATACTGGGTTGGCTGGATGTAAGAAGGCCAAATCTGCTAAGTTAGTATAAACACTGGCTGAATCTGGTCCAAAACTGTCACTGTCCCAAAGTATTAAAGATCAACAGGAACTGAAGACCTCTGGGTGATGTGCAATACAAGGACTGGAGGTGCCAAAACCACACATGCAGTTCTAAAAGTAAAAATAAGAATTCATCATACTGGCACAAATACCACCAAACAATCATCAAAAAAACTCAAACACCTGTCCAGCAAATCAGATAAAATCAAATACCACCAAACAAGTTCAAATACCACCACACGCGATTTAATAAATTCTGCACACAATGTAGAATCAACGCAAAGGCAAGGCAAAATAAAATTGCAGTGTAGAATCAACGCAAAGACTAGGCAAAATAAAATTGCAGAGGCAAGCAAAAGTCACAGTGGTTTGAACCAATTCGAAGGCAAGGCATAGGCAAGTTAGAACAAAATTGGAAAAACCCGCCAAAATCACCAAATTCTTGACATTTTGTTGTGTCTGCCCGAAAACGTTTAATGAAAGCGAGCTATAAAGCGACCAACAACCAGCACACGACACAACTAATACGGTAAGTGTATTCAGGTAAAGCCCGGGTGAATTGATATCGCCCGGTATATAACACACTTCTAAGGGATGTTGGGGAGGGGGCAGGAATGGGTGATTCTGAGAGGCAGGAGACCAGGTATGACGCCGGGCCTGTGGGCATTGGCCCCCTGGGGTTACCCACAGTCTATTGGCACAAAAACAACAAGCGCCCCCAATACACCCGGAGGCAAGATTCCCACAGGCAGGGAAAAAAGACAAACAAAGGATCAGCAGTGGTGGCAAGCTCTCGGCAGATGACCTGCCGGCACGAGCTCTCTCCTAGCGACGGGGCAAGCTGCTGGAGAGATGGAGCCAAGTGGGGCTGGCAATCTACCTCTGACCCCTCCGCGATCTACAGGTAGATCACGATCTACCTGTTGGACATGCCTGAACTATAGAAACACGATGGCAGAAAAAAACCACATGGCCTATCTAGTCTGCTGTTCCATATCAACTGCAATAGTGCCCTTTTTACCTTTAGAGATCCTCTGGGTTTGTCCCATGCTTTTTTTAATTCAGATGCTGTCCTCGTGTCCACCACCCCCACTGGGAGAATATTCCATGCATCTACCACTCTTTCCGTATAGAAATATTTCTGCTTATTACTCCTGAGTCTATGCGATTAAGCAGCTTATAATTGTTGTAAATAAACATCTCTCTCTACACCCCTTCTCTGGAACTCTGCTCTTCTGGCAGATCCTTTCTATCTGTGCCCTTCTCTTCCACTGCCAACTCCAGACTTCGATCCTTCCACCTTGCTGCTCCTTATGCCTGGAACAAACTTCTTCAGTCTGTGTGTGCTCTGGCCCTTTTCAAATCCAGGCTGAAAACTCACCTTTTTGAGGCTGCTTTTGGATCCTGATCCGCTTAATCTCCAATGTCTCTCTTGACTAGATTGTAAGCTCTGATGGGCAGGGACCATCTTTTATATGTGTCTGTGCACTTCTGTGTATGCCTTGTAGCGCTATACAAATGATTAGTAGTAGTAGTAGGCAACCACCTAATTTGCCTAGTTGGTTGGGCTGGCCCTGCAAGTTTGGTCCTACTGGTGTACATGTCAGTGATAACCAAAAGCAACATTTCTGGCATTCCATCTGCGTGAAGATCAACGTCATCTATCACAGAAACAGGTACACTGAGGACATAAAGTGCAAGTGAAGAAACGTGGAGATGAGCAAAGCCTAAGGCAGCAGCATTAGGTACTAATAGACTCCAGTACACAGCGAGTTAGAGGAACATGTTCTGTTCACCATTGATAAGGAGGAAGTGAGAGTGGCGATGGTCTCAACAGCTCAAGGACATTCCAGCAGAAAGGGAATACTGCACACCTGCAAGTCTATCATGCATGCTGTGAAGGTCATGTATGCATCTACTTTCATTCCCTTCCCATATACACTTTCCACAGTAGCCCATTCACTCCCTCACATTCCTAACATCCCTTCTTGCCTCATGGCTCCAGCACCAGCAGCACTCTCAGTATAAGCTTTGCTGTGCCCTGCATTGCAGGGAAGGACTGTTTACTGTGGAAGTGTGCCTGCAAATCTCAGAATGAACTTGACAGACCAAATGGATCTGGAGCAATGTGGACAGGTCATGTTGGGGGGGAGGGGGCATGTAGCCTGGTGTTCCGAACTTGGTGGCTGCAGACATAGTGGTATGGGCGTAGTTGTGTGCTTTTACAGTGCCTGTCTTGAGCATGGTTTCTAGGAGTACGGTCCCCCTTACACCATATAGCCTTTGTCCCCCACACATTACTGACACTCTCTTCCATTTTCCATGACTGTTGTTGTCCTGCCCTCTGACGTAAAGTTTACTGCACTCAAGGTATTTGTTTACAGTAATACATCTGTATGCTGGCTTGTAGTTTGTACAGGGCATATCCACCATAGGTGCCTCAGAGTCTGACATGGTAGAGGGCATCCCTAGCCTTTTCTCCATACCTGTAGGTGTTGGAGATGGTGTTAATGGTCCAAATGACACCAGGGCTGATGACCTCTTTGTCGACAGGGACAACCCAAAGCCACATCCAGGCACTGCAGTAAAGTTCATAGATACCCATGATACAGCAAAAGAGCAGGCATCCAGAGATGACACGGCAGCCATCAAAACCAGAGTGCAGGAGCTACAAGAAGAGGAGAAAATTAGAGATGGTGAGATGCTTACAGAACTACCACCCACTCCTGATGAACATGGGGACCCACCTGCTGAGGAAGCATAGTTGGAGCCAGCGGAGGGTATCTTATGCTGCAGAAAAAAGCTATTGCAACAACTATGCTTACTTGATGCAAGGAACCACCTTAGAAACCACCACCTAGAAAAAGATTTAGGCGTCATGGTGGATAATACGTTGAAACCCTCTGCCCAATATGCAGCAGCAGCCAAGAAAGCAAATAGTTACTAGGAGTCTTAAGGAAAGGAATGGAGAATAAAACAAAAGATATTATAATGCCTCTGTATCATTCCATAGTGTGACCACACCTTGAATATTGTAGTCACCATACCTTAAAAAAGGATATATCTGAATTAGAAAAGATACAAAGAAAAGAAACAAAAATGGTAAAGGGAAAAGGATACCCTTATGAGGATAGACTTAAAAGGTTGGGGCTTTTCTACTTTGAAAAGAGACGGCTGAGGGGGGGTATATGATAGAGGTCTATAAAGTGATGAATGGATTGGAAAGGGTAAACGTAGATCAGTTGTTTATGCCATCAACAATTAGAAAGACTAGAGGACACACAGTGCAGCTACAGTGCAACCCATTTAAGACTATTTTTTTACTCAACGGAGGATGTAGTAAAAGCTGTTAGTGTAGCTGGGTTTAAAAAAGGTTTGGACAAATTCCTGGAGGAAAGGTCCATAAACCATTATTAAAGAGGACCTGGGAAATGCACTGCTTGCCCCAGAACAAGCATTGTGGAACCTGTGTGCCTTTTTGAGAATATGGCAGGTACTTGTGTCCTGGATTGGCCACTGTTGGAAACAAGATACTGGGCTTGATGGACCTTGGTCTAACCCAGTAAGGCATTTCTTATGTTCTTATGCCGATTACCTCCAGATACAGTATAATCAGCTGGATATAATAAAGCAGTTGCTGGAGGTACAGAAAGAACATAGGGATTATACTTGTGACCTCCTAGAGTTAATTCAAGCACTTTGACAGTACCTGAGGGCATCAGTGGGTCTGTAAAGGGTAGCCATCACCCAATTGCTGCCTCCAGTCAGTGGCCCTAGTGTCAGTTCATCACCAGCAGCTCTCTATACTTTTCCTGCACCCACAACCAGCAAAAGAGGTGGCAGGTGTCACTCATCCAGCCATGCCCAGCAACACCGACCTCCATCCAATATACTGGGAGCACCCTCCTCCTCATTACGCAGGGAGCCCACCACCTTTCCCTGACTAAGGTGCCAGTTAGAGGGACAGAGGGAAGGAGAAGGAGGAAGAGGATACTGTGCCATTGGGGTGTATCAATTTTTGGGGTAGATTTTTCTTTTTCCAAACTTTACAAAATTATGCTGTTTTGCTTGCTGAATCTAAAGCTATCTTCAGAAACTGCTTAAAGTGAGTCTTATCTACATCAATCCACACTTGGTTTGCAGCTTGTTGTGCTGTGAGGGCTTGTGTGCATCAGTGCATCAGTAATTGAACTACTGACAGGTCTCCCAAGATGGACAGATCTCAGCTGAGATGTCAGACCAAGACAAACCACCCATATTAGCAGGAGCAGAATGGGACAGTGTTGGCAGCGGAGGATCACATTTCTATGACAACGGCAACAACACTAAACTTAAACTGCGTGGAAGAAAGGCCTGGCAATCTACTTCGGTATCTTGCCATGAAAACCCAAAGGATAGTCACAACAAAACAAATTGCACTATAGTGCTGGAAGATGAGACCCCCAGATCGGAAGACACTCAGTTGGCTACTGGGGAGGAGCTGCAGACTTTTCAGAGTAAAGCCAGCATTTATGATGTGGTTAGATCAAAGCCCTCGGGATGTCTGACTGCTGATGTAGCTGCGCATGAAATGAGAGTCAGAAGCTGCAAAGATGTCTTACATATTGAGACATGGCACATACGAAGCATGAATCAAGGGAAGTTGGAGGTGGTCAAGAATGAAATGGAATGTGTACAACTCGATCTGTTGAGTGTCATCGAACTGAAATGGACTGGCACCGGACACTGCATCAGATGATCACATGGTCTACTATGCTGGAAATGAAAGACAAAGAAGAAATGGTGTTGCATTTATAACTAAGAAGAAACTTGCAAGAACTGTAATGAAATAAAATGCAGTCAGTGAACACTTAATCTCTATTCGTCTACAAGGAATGCCTATCAACACAACTATCATTCAAGTATATGCCCCAACAACAGCTGCAGAAGAGGATGAAATTGATGAGTTCCATGAGCAAGTACAAGCTGAAACTGACAGAATATGCAAACAGGATATCCTGATACTCATGGGTGACTGGAAAGCAAAGGTTGGCAACAAAGAAGAAGGCAAAATGATTGGAAAATAAGGACTTGGCAACAGAAATGAAAATGGAGAAAGACTGATAGAATTACGCAAGACCAACAATCTATTCATCTCAAACACCTTCTTCCTGCAACCCAAGCGGCGACTGTACACATGGACTTCACCCAATGGATTATACAAAAATCAAATTAACTACATCTGTGGAAGTCAGCGATGGAAAAGCTCTATAACATCAACAAAGACAAAACCTGGAGCTGACTGTGGTACAGATCACCAACTACTAGTATGCAAACTCAAGCTAAAGTTGAAAAAAAGCAAGCCACTCATGAATGTAGCAAAATATGACCTTGTGAATATACTACTGGAATTTAAAGACTGCCTGCAAAATTGATTTGCTGCTTTAGATACAAATGACAGAGCTCCAGAAGAGAAAAAGCAAAAATGGCCAAAATGGATGATGGAAGAAACTCTGAAAATTGCTCAGAAACGCAGAGAAGCTAAAGCCAGAGGAGAAAGAGAGGCAATAGCAGAAATCAGCAGAGCTTTCCAACGTGCAGCAAGACAGGACAAGGAAAAGTACTACAATGACGCATGCAAGGAAATAGAAGCAGAAACTATTAGAGGAAGAACAAGATCGGCTTTTCTAAAGCTCCAGAGTTAAAGAAAACATTCCAGCCTCGAATTGGAATGTGACAAGATGCTCAAGGATCTATGTTGAATGATGCTGAGAAGATCAAGAAAAGGTGGAAAGAATATAGAGGTTTTATATGATAATGATCAAGTGGACAAAGAGCCGTTTCAACCTATACCTTATGATCCGGAACCATTGGTGATGAAAGAAGAAGTTGAAGCAGCATTGAAAAACTTATCAAAGAACAAAGCACCAGGCATTGACTTCAAAAAGAGCTCCCTCCTTACTATCGCCCACACTCTGGAATTCCCTCCCAACAAGCCTGAGAGCACTAGATGACCTAATAGACTTCCGAAAGGACCTCAAAACTTATCTCTTTATTGAAACTTATCAGCAGACGGAAAACACTCCCCACCCAAACGGTAACACATCTACTGCCGATAATTCGATATTAACTCATCCCGAATAGGCATATAAGTTAATGACATAACATCAACTCAATACCCACTCACCCCAAACAAACATAACGTTGTTATTTACCTCGTACTGTCTAAATGTTACCCCTATGATGTAACCCTCCAATTGTACTGTATAGATGTTGTTAAGTACCCCTATGTTAAATGTAACCCTCCAATTGTGATGTGACCACTTTGATTGTAGGATAAGGTGATATACAAATCTGTTAAAATAAATAAATAAATTTCCATAGGAGTATTACAGCAATCTGATGCAGCTGTTACCATACTTACAAGGCTCTGCCAAGAATTTTGGAAGACAACATCATGGCCAACTGACTGGAAAAAATCTGTGTTTATACCAATAATAAAGAAAGGTGATCCAACTAATTGTGGAAAGTATCGCTTTGATCCCACATGTCAGCAAGTTTCTACTGAAGATTATTCAACAGAGACTACAACCATACCTGGAACAAGAACTACCTGCAGTGCAAGCAGGGTTCAGGAAAGGGCGAGGAACGAAAGACATCATTGCAGATGTGAGATGGATCCTTGAAAAGACTAAAGAATATCAAAAGGATATCTATTTGTTCTTTATTGACTATAGCAAGGCTTTTGACTATTTATTTATTTATTTAACAAGTTTTTTATACCGCCTTTTCCTTCAATCAAAGCGGTTACAAGACATACAAAGGTTATAAAGTAAGGGAAACATACACAGTATAAACATAACATCAAAGTAGTAAGGTAGGATAAATAACATGGGTTAACTAATATAGAAAATCATTTTATATAACAGCTACAATAGATGGAATCTAGTTAATTGTTGATCTATAGTGTTCAATGAAGAGTACAGTTTTTAATTGTTTACGAAAGTCCTTTAAATCGTCAATTGATCGTAAGTCAGGAGGGAGAGAGTTCCATATTAAAGGGGCAGCTAATGAAATTGCTCTTTGTGTAGTGAATTTGCATGATTTAGCGTAGTTTCTTGGGGTATTGAGGGTGTTTGAAGTGGTTTGCCTCCTTGGTCTGTTGCTGGTATTATGGAGTAAGAGGGCATGGAGGCTGATTGCAGATCTCTTGTGTCTCATTTTGAAAATATTTATGATCATCTTATATTTGATGCGGTGGGATATTGGGAGCCAGTGGAGTTCTTTGAGGATGGGGGGTAATGTGGTCATGATTTGTGGAGCCATTGATTATTCTGGCTGCTGTGTTCTGTGCCATTTGAAGTGGTTTGAGAGAATGTTTTGATAGACCATTGTAGATTGGGTTACAAAAATCTAGTATGGGAGTAATAAGTGCTTGGCAGACTGTGCGAAAGTGATCATATGAGAGAAGAGGTTTGAGGCGTCTGATTATTTTCATTCTGTAATAAGCGTTTTTAACAATTTTTCTTATGTGAGATCGTAGGTTGAGTCCTTTATCAAGGGTTACTCCGAGGTATCTAACTTCGTCCTTAATTGGAATCTTTGTGTTGTTGCATGTGATGTATGGTGGAGGACTAAAGCCGGTGTTTCTGGTGATAATAAGTGCCTCGGTCTTGTTAAAGTTTATAGCAAGGTTGTTGTTCGTTAGCCATGTGGACATGCTGGTAAGTCAGCTTGTAATTTTGTTGTAGTCAGGGCTGTTAATATCGATTGGAGTGTAAATCATGATGTCATTCGCATAAATTGTATAGTCTATTTGATGGGTTGCTATGATGTGACAGATCAGTTGGATAAATAAGTTAAATAGAAGTGAGGAGAGTGCAGATCCTTGCGGCACACCTTGTTTGATCATCGTGTGATGTGATGTGTTGGAACCTATTTTAACCTGGAACTGCCTATCAGTTAGGTATGATTTGAACCAGCTTAGGACGGTGCCAGTTAATCCAATGCTCTGTAGTCTGGTTAGGAGGATTCCGTGGTCCACTGTATCAAAGGCCGCTGAAATATCTATGAAGATCATTAGGGTTCCTCGATTGTAATTGTCTATGGTCTGAATGATGTCATTGAATATATATAGCAGTAGTGTTTCAACTCCATGGTTAGGGCGGAAGCCATGTTGATGTATGTCAAGTGGTGCATGCTCATCAATATGGTCTATGTAAACCATGAGAAACTCTGGGCCACATTAAGAAGCATGGGTATATCAGAACACTTGATCTCTTGCACAATCTGTACATTGATCAAGAAGCAACAGTTCAAACGGAACAAGGTGAAACAGAATAGTTCAAAATCAGCAAAGGTGTATGACAAGGCTGCATATTTTCCCCTCACCTCTTTAATTTATATACAGAACAAATCATCAGAGAAACAGGATTGTATGAAGAGAATAGAGGTGTGAAGATTGGTGGAAGATTCATCAACAACCTCTGCTATGCTGATGATACCACATTACTGACTGAAAGTGAAGACGATCCGAAATATTTGCTTCTCAAGATCAAGGAACATAGTCTTAAAATGGGCCTGCACCTTAATGTAAAGAAGTCAAAGATCATGACAACTGGCAAAATCAATAAGTGCATCGTTGATGGAGAAGAAATTGAAACTGTGGACCTCTTTAACCTACTTGGATCAACTATCAATAAAGAAGTAACGAGCAGTCAAGAAATCGGACGACTCATTGCTCTTGGCAGAATGGCTATGAAGGACCTAGGCAAGATTTTCAAGAGCAGAGATGTCTTTCTCCATACAAAGATTTGACTCATTCAAGCCATGGTATTTTCAATAACATCATATGGATGCAAATGTTGGACAGTGAAAAAGATAGACAGGAAGAAAATTGATGCCTTTGAATTATGGTGCTGGCGGCGAATACTGTGTATACCATGGGCTGCCTGAAAAATAAACCAGTCAGTACTAGAGGAGGTCAATCCTAAGCTTTCTTTAGAAGCTCAAATGACAAGACTTAGACTTTCATACTTTGGACACATCATGCAAAGAAAGAGATCATTAGAGAAAGACATCATGCTTGGCAAGGTAGAAGGTCTTTATCTTTATTCGTTACTTTATATAACACCCATGCACATGCACCAGAACGGTTCACAAAACAAAAAATAAATGCTGCAGAAGAAGGAAGTGGAACTCCATTGGTTAGACAGGAAAGGTATAGAATCAAGAAAAGAAACAGACGGGCAGCCCTGGGACAGGGAAGGACACACTATACGTGAAGCTAGGAGGGGGGAGGATGGTGGAGTCAGATCAAAGGCAGTGCAGAACAGATGGGTTTTTAGGCCAGTCTTGAATCTGACAAAGGAGAGCTCAAGGCAGAGGGAAAGATGGGAGCGAGTTCCAAAGCCTGGGGCCAAGGAAGAAAAAGTCAGAGGAACGGGTAGACTCCGGGTGGACATGGGAAGGGGAGGGGAGGAACATGCGGTTGGCATGTATGGATCTGAGTGAATGTTGGAGAGTGTGGAGATGGACCAGGTGGAGAGACACTGGTGTGGATGGCTTTATAGTAACACAGTAACATAGTAAATGACGGCAGATAAAGACCAGTATGGTCCATCTAGTCTGCCCAGTAAGATGGCAAGAGTAGGTGCACCTGCCGCTCTGTGCAGGCCACCCCTCCCCATGTCTTTGTTCGGGGGTGAACCCACCGCTCCATGTAGGACACCCCTGTTTGTTGAGAAATTAGATAGTTCAGTTTATTTTGATTTTATCCTGTTGCTGTAAAGGGATCCACTGTGTCTGTCCCATGCCATTTTGAATTCCGTCACTGTATTTGCCCCCACCACTTCCATTGGGAAGGTATTCCAAGCATCCACCACCCTTTCATTGAAAAAGTATTTCCTGACATTGCCTTTCAATTTACCCCCTTGCAGCTTCATGTTATGCCCTCTAGTTTTACAGCTTCCCTGTCTTTGGAAGAGGTTTGTTTGTTCATTATTTCTCTTTAAGTCTGAATCATATCTCCCCTATCCCTCCTCTCCTCCAAAGTGTACATATTTAGGTCTTCAAGTCTCTTCTCATAAGGCTTCTGATGCAGGCTCCAAATCATTTTGGTCACCTTCCTCTGAACAGTTTCCAGTCTTTTTACATCTTTTGCAAGATACGGTCTCCAAAACTGAATGCAGTATTCCAAGTGAGGCCTCACCAGTGGCTTAGGAACACACACAAGGCGGAGGCTGATAAGGTCACAGGTGCTAACTTTTAATGAGGAAATCCCCTACGCGTTTCAGCTGAAAGCCTTCATCGGGGGGGTGTACGCATCTAAAAATAACAGTACAATTTATTAATAACATAGCTTAAAACTTAAAAGTATGACAAATATATACTTTAAAAGAGAATATACATAAAAAATGTGAACAACGATTAAACTATGGTTAAAAACAGAATATTTCATAAAATAACAAACTTACAATAAGTAAAAACATAAATATTTTAATATGTATGAATAAAATGTGTGTAAGCAAAATATATAAACAACTCTTGAGACTGAGGGACTTGAAAAAGACCTCTTTCAAAATGATAGCTCAAAGCCAAATTATTTTCAATGGCTTGGTTTGCCCCAATACATTCCATATCATATTGTTTAGATTATTTTTCCCTAGTCTGGCTTTAGATGTTTTTCATTGTTCTCATACAATTTCATTCTTTACCCTTCAGCTTTGAGCTATCATTTTGAAAGAGGTCTTTTTCAAGACCCTTAGTCTCAAAAGGTGCATTATGTGAGTACCCTCTCTATAGTCAACTCTACAGGCACTGTTTTCAACTTTTAATTTTTTTAAACTATTTATTTGATTTCTTTATTTACAGAGTTGTTTATATATTTTACTTACACACATTTTATTTATACACATTCATATATTTATGTTTTTATATATTGTAAGTTTGTCATTTTATGAAATATTCTGTTTTTAACTATAGTTTAATCATCGTTCACATTTTTTATGCATATTCTTTTTTAAAGTGTATATTTGTCATACTTTTAAGTTTTAAGTTATGTTATTAATAAATTGTACTGTTACTTTTAGATGCGTACATCCCCCCCCCCCCCATGAAGGCTTTCAGCCGAAACGTATAGGGGATTTCCTCATTAAAAGATAGCGCCTGTGACCTTATCAGCCTCTGCCTTGTGTGTGTTCCTGCTTTATCTGCGAGGGCTCAGCTTTTCTTGTGTTCTCACCAGTTGCTTATACGGTGGCATTAGTACCTCTTCCTTTCTACTAGTAATTCCTGTTTGTATGTAGCTCAACATCCTCCTGGCTTTTGCCACCACCTTGTCGCACTGTTTTGGCACCTTGAGATCTTCAGAAATAATCACAGCAAGGTCCTTCTCCTGATCCATGCACACCAACCTCTCGCCCCCTATCGTGTACATTTCCCTTGGATTTCTGCTACCCAAGTGCATGACACTGCACTTCTTCACATTAAATCTTAATTGCCAAGCATTAGACCATTCTTCCAGCTTCTGTAGATCTTTCCTCATGTTAACCACTCCCTCAGGGGAGTCCACTCTGTTGCAAATTTTTGTGCCATCTGCAAAAAGACAGACTTTTCCATTCAGTCCTTCAGCAATATCACTCACAAATACATTGAACAGTGCCGGGCCCAGGACCGAACCCTGGGGCACCCCGCTAACCACCCTCCTTTCATCCAAGTGAGCTCAATTTACCATCACCTTCTGTCGTCTGTCAGTCAACCAATTTCTGATCCAGTTTACCACCTTGAGACCCATTCCCAAACTACTGAGTTTATTGATATGCCTCCTATGAGAAACAGTATCAAAGGTTTTGCTGAAATCCAGGTAGATGACATCCGTCGCATGCCCCTGATCTAGTTCTCTGGTCACCCAGTCAAAGAACTCAATCAGATTTGTTTGGCAAGATTATTCTTGGTAAAACCATGTTGCCTCGGATCTTGCATCCTGTTGGTTTTGAGAAAGTCCACTATTCGCTCTTTCAGGAGCGCCTTCATTACTTTTCTCACCACCAAGGTAAGGCTCACGGACCGGTAGTTTGTCACTTCTTCCCTGTCACCACTTTTGTGTAGAGATACCACATCAGCCATTCTCCAGTCCTGAGGAACTTCTCCTTTTTCCAAGGAACTGTTGAAAACATCCTTTAACGGCCCTGCAAGAACCTCTCTGAGGTCTTTCAGTATCCTGGGATGTATCCCATCCGATCCCATGGCCTTGTCCACTTTCAGTTTTGCAAGTTGTTCTAACACAACATCTTCTGTGAATAGTGTGGTATCTGCTTCATTCCCATTTTTATATTTGGGAGTCACAGGTGGTCCTTCTCCAGGATTCTCTATAGTAAAAACAGAGCAGAAGTATTTGTTTAGCAATTTCGCTTTTTCAATGTCACTTTCCACAAGTCCGTTCCCAGCACTTCTATAATTCCACCTCTGATTTTCCTTCTTTCCCGAATATACCTGAAGAAAGTTTTGTCGCCACACTTCACATCTTTAGTCATTTTTCCCTCTGCCTTTGATTTTGCTATCCTTATTTCTTTTTTATCTCTTTGAGTTTGATCCTGTATTCCTTTCTGTGTTCCTCTGTTTGCAAGCTTTTGACTTTTGCAAAAGCTGTGTTTTTTGCCTTTATTTGAGCAGCCACTTCTTTGCAAAACCAAATTTACTTTTCTTACATATTTAGCTGTTGCCCCTTTTATTGCCACCTTTAGTTTAGCCCATAGCAATTCCACATCTCTTATCCTCTCCTACCCTGCCAACTCCTCCTTCATGTACTTGGCCATTTTACTGAAGTCACTGTTTTTGAAGTTTAGGACTTTGAGCTTGCTATGATTGGACTGCACCTTGGCTTTTATCTCAAACCACACCGTGTGATGATCGCTGCTGCTCACAGGGACACCCATCCACACATTCGACATGCTATCACCGTTGGTGAGCACTAAATCCAGCATTGAGCCTTCCCTGGCTGCTTCCATCACCATTTGTCTAAGTAACGCATCTTGGAAAGCATCCACAAATTTTTTTGCTTCTTTCCAGATTTGCAGAAGGAGTAATCCAATCCACATTGGGTAGATTAAAGTCACCCAATATGATCACGTCCCCCTTTGTGGCTATCTTGGCAATATCTATAATCAATTAATTATCTATCTCTTCGATTTGAGTCGGAGGTCTGTAGACTACAGCAGTATGGATGAGAGTGCCACCTCCTCTTTCCAACACAATCCAGAGCGATTCTTCTTTTCCCCATGCCCCCTGCATTTCAGTAGCTTTAATATTAGAAACATAGAAATATGACGACAGAAAAAGACCACATGGCCTATCTAGTCTGTCCTTCCATAACAACTACAACAGTCCCCTTTTTACCTTTAGAGATCCTCTGTGTTTGTCCCATGCTTTTTTGAATTCAGTTACTGTCCTCATCTCTACCACCTCCACTGGGAGACTATTCCACGGATCCACTACTCTTTCTGTAAAGAAATATTTCCGCATATCACTCCTGAATCTATCTCCCTTCACCCTCATCCCATGTCCCCTCGTAGCAGAACTTGCTTTCAATTGAAAGAAGCTCTCTCCCTGAACATTTATGCCACAGAGGTATTTAAACATCTCAATCATATCACCTCTATCCCGCCTTTCCTCTAAGGTGTACATATTAAGATCCTTCAGTCTGTCCTCATATGCTTTATAATGAAGACCACTAATCATTTTAGTAGCCACCCTCTGCACAGACTCCATCCTGTTCACATCCTTTTGAAGATGCAGTCTCCAGAATTGCACACTATACTCCAAATGAGGTCGCACCAAAGACTTATACAGAGGCATTATCACCTCCTTTTTTCTGCTAGCCATTCCTCTCCGTATGCACCCAAGCATCCTTCTAGCTTTTGCCGTTGCCTTTTCTATCTGTTTAGCTACTTTAAGATCATCAGACACAACCACGCCTAGGTCCCGCTCTTCTTTAGTGGACAAAAGTACTTCACCCCCTATACTATATTGCTCCCTTGGATTGCTGCTGCCCAAATGCATGACCTTACATTTTTTAACATTAAATCCCAGCTGCCAAATTCTAGACCATTCTTCAAGCTTAGCTAGATCCCTCCTCATGTTATCTACCCCTTCCTGGGTGTCTACTCTATTGCAGATTTTGGTATCATCCGCAAAGAGGCAAACCTTACCTGAAAGCCCTTCCGCTATATCACTAACAAAGATGTTAAAAAGAATCGGACCAAGGACAGATCCCTGGGGCACAACACTGATAACATCCTTCTCCTCAGAGTGAGCTCCATTTACTTGTACTCTTTGTCGCCTCCCACCCAACCAATTTCTAACCCAAGCAGTAACTTTAGGGTCCATCCCTAGGGTGCTCAGTTTGTTTATAAGTCGCCTGTGAGGAACAGTGTCAAAGGCTTTACTGAAATCTAAATACGCCACATCTAGGGCTCTCCCTCGGTCCAACTCCCTGGTCACCCAGTCAAAGAAATCAATCAGATTTGTCTGACAAGACCTGCCTCTGGTGAATTCATGCTGCCTCGGATCCTGTAATCCGCTGGACTCCAGAAACCTCACTATTTTCTCTTTCAGCAGCGTTTCCAATAATTTACTCATCACCGAAGTTAAACTAATCGGCCTGTAGTTTTCAACCACATCCTTACTTCCACTTTTGTGTAAAGGCACCACATGAGCTTCTCTCCAGTCCTTTGGCACCACTCCTGACTCCAACGAGACATTGAAAAGGTCAGTCAGTGGAGCTGCTAGAACATCCCCAAGTTCCCTCAGTATTCTCGGGTGTATCCCATCCGGTCCCATCGCTTTGTCTACTTTAAGTTGAGATAGTTTCTCACGAACACAGTCTTTTGAAAATTGTTTAAGATATCCTTTGTTTCTTTTCCTATTTGTGGGTGTTTTCTGAGGTCCTGCTCCTAGTTCTTCATCTGTGAACACAGAACAAAAATATTTGTTAAGCACTTCCGCTTTATCCTATCAGCTTCTACATATTCCTCCCCTGCACCCTTGAGTCTGACAATACCACTCTTGCCCTTCCTCTTCTCACTAATATATCTGAAATATGTCTTATCCCCCCCCCATTTTATTGCATTGGCTATTTCCTCCTCCTTTTGAATCTTTGCCTTCTTGACTACTTTGCTAGCTTCTCTAAGTTTTTCCAAATACAGATGCCTGTCTTCCTCTCTCTGTGATCTCTTGTATTTCATGAAGGCCTCCCTCTTTTTCTTCACTTTTTCAGCTACTTCTTTCGAAAACCATAGCGGTCTCCTTTTCCTTTTACCTTTATTTACCATTTTAACAAAAAGGTTGGTTGCCCTTAAAATATCCCCTTTCAGTTTTTCCCACTGTTTTTCTACATCCCTCAGCTGTTCCCATCCAACTAACAACTCCCTGAGGTATTGGTCCATCTTCGCAAAGTTAGTCTTCCTAAAGTCTAAGATCCTCGCCTTTGAATGGATTCTAACAGCCCTAGTCCTAATACTGAACCACACCATCTCGTGATCACTGGATGCAAAATGATCTCCCACTACAACATCAGAAACACTTTCACCATTGGTAAGCACCAAGTCCAGTATGGCCCCTTCACGTGTAGGGTCTGTTACCAATTGCCTGAATAGTTCTCCCTGTAGAGAATCCAGGATCTCCTTACTTCTAGATGATACTGCAGCAGGAATGTGCCAATCAACATCTGGCATATTGAAATCTCCTATCAGTAGCACTTCCCCTTTCCTAGCAATGCTGCGCATGTCTTCAATTAACTCTCTGTCCACCTCTTCCTCTTGTGAGGGAGGTCTGTATATCACACCAATGTAAATAGATTTCTCTTTCCCTCTTTCTAGTTTAACCCACAATGCCTCCCCTCTCCCTTTTAAGCTCTGTAATTCCAAAGCTTTAATAGTAGTTTTTACATATAGTGCCACTCCTCCTCCTCCTGCTTTTGACATACAAGGCTTCTCCTCCTTTTCTACTTTCTCTGTCTCTTCTGAATAGATATAGCCAGGTATGGGTATATCCCAATCATGTGATTCATTAAACCATGTTTCTGTAATGGCCATAATGTCCAAGCCCATTTCCATCATTAGGGCTCACAGGTCCGGAACTTTGTTGGCTAAGCTTCCAGCATTTGTGCTCATTGCTTTCCAGCATTTAACTGGCTTGCATGTATTTTGCATTGATTTTGTTCTTCCCACTTGTCTTTGATGTGTGGTTTAAAAGCGTGGCTGTTTCTGATGTTATTCTGCTTTTGCCGGGAGTGACGTCCTGAACTTGTCCTTCCCCATCCGTCACCCCTTTTTCTATTTTAAATGCATATCCACATACTGATGAATTTTTAACTTAGGATTCTTTTCTCTGTGACAGAGAGATGTAGTCCATCAGCACAGTATAGTCTCTTGTTGGTCCATCTGTTTCCCCAGTCACCTATAAATCTGAATCCTTCTTGTTTGCACTAGGTCTGGAGCCATGTGTTAAAGCTGTTTATGCGATGTAGCCTTTCTGCCCCCTTACCAAGAACAGGTAGAACTTTTGAGAATGCTACAGTGTTAATATTGGGCTTCAGTTTCTCTCCCAGAGCTTGTAAGTCCCTTTGAACTGTAGATGCACTGTTTCTAGCCAGGTCATTTGTTCCCAAGTGGATGATAACATCAGTTTTGGAGTGCTCACTTTCAGCGCCAAGTACATCAACAATTTGGTTTGTATTCTTGCTAGCTGAGGAGCCTGGGAGGCATTTGACTATCTTCTCTCCTTTGAACCTTGTTCCCAAGTTGGTGCCTCTGATGATGGAATTACCAAGTAGCAGTAGTTTTCTGTTCTGTCAGTTTTTCTTCATATTTGGTGTTTTATCAGGAGATTTGGCATTGACTGTCTCATTTAAGTGCCCTTCAGTTTCCATGGATTGGGCATCCTCATTAACCAAAGCAGCGAAGGCATTATGCAGTGATATCTCATGATGTTTAGGGTGTCTCTGCGTTACAGGTCGCAATCTACCAGAGCCCAGTGTGATCCATTTGTTCCTGGGATGTTTGATTCTTTGTGGGCGCTGTGGTGGACTTTGTTTGGTTTGTATCCTAGAAGAGGTGCGTTTCATTGCAGCTAGTTCTTCCCTTAATAGAGTCAATTCTTTATGCATGGCAGTTAACTTGAGGCATATAGGACAAGCTCTTATGTTCCAGGTGATTCTTCTCAGAATGAAGGTACCACAGTTATTGCACTGAATACAAGACATGCTTGGTCCTAGAAGGAGAAGAAGAAAAGGTGGACTTAACACCAAATTGAAAGGATAGATGTTAATGTATGTGACCGCTATATAGGCAATGCAGCCCTGGGGTGGGTGGGGTGAGGGGTAGGGTGGGCGGGAACCTAAGTGTCTTTGGCCAGTAGACCTTACATGAACTGAGGGCACACTTAGATATCTGATTTAAGGGCTACACAAGGAATGTAGGCAGTCAGAATATTCCCAAAAGTGAATGTATAACCAACAGTTAAATTATATATCAGCAGCAGCAACAGCAACAAGACATGCAGAAAAGATACAAGGCTGACAGCTTAGCTGGGTGGAGGCTCTGGAAGCTGTGGAAGTTGTGAAGACTAGGGTTGACCAGGTACTTGTGGAAGCGCTGTAAGATAATTTAATTATCCCCGCCTTGTGAGCAGGCTTGCAGACAGTATGGACAAAAGTGAGAATTTTATGGACAAAGGTGAGAATTTTGTACTGAATTCTGTAGGAAGTCAGTGAAGGCGGATGAGGAGGGGGGGGGGGGTGATGTGATCAGAGCAGGTAGCGTGTGTAATGATCCAGACTGCTGTATTTTGAACATGTTGAAGTCTGTGCAATTGGTACTGGGGGAGCCCGGCAAGTGAGACATTACAATAATCCAGATGAGACATGACAAGGGAGAGGAGCAGAGTGGTCAGGGAGGAAACTGGAAGAAAAGTACAGACAGCACAGATTTGCCTTAGGGAGTGAAATGAACGCTGAATAACTGATGAGATATTTCTCCGGGAGCAAGCAGGAAGTCAGTCCTCACATATGGGTGGCGTCTGCACCGACAGAGCCCACACGGAGCATTTCCCCAGCTTTCAAAGAAAGCCTTTGGGAATGCTACCACATATACCCTTCCTGCCGAAGGGTGCCATCTTGCTCAATCTCCTTTTTTCTGTGGAGCCATTCAGACATTTGTTTGGCTTTTCCCAGGAAAAAGTTGATTATTTCTCTCTGCGTTTCACACTCGCCTCCGGTATCGTACCGGAACACTTCCTGCCTACTGATCTCTGTTCCTTGGCGTCGGGTTCGGTTTATTTTTGTAGTCTTTCGTTGTTTTCTTTATCTGGCGTCTTCACACCCTTTTTCTCCCACTGGCAGCCCGGAGAGTCTCGCAGGGATACTTTTTTCTCCCATGGCTACCAGTGGCTTTACGAAGTGTGATCTGTGCTCCAAAATCATGTCTTTGACCGACACACACAACTGCTGTCTTTGCTGCCTCGGGCCAGACTACGACCCGGCAGCCTGCGGTCTCTGCAAGAAGATGTCCAGTAAGGCCCTCGAGCCACTAGCAGCAGCACGATATGTTTTTCCCCGAGTCCCCGATGTCTCCAAAGGCCGAGGCCTCGTCTGAGGCCCCGACATCTCGGGAGGAACACTCCGAGCCCGAGTCTCATCATGGATCATCAGAAAGGGGGTCTCCCTCGAGGGAACCCAGAAAGAAGAAGAAACCCTTGAAGGCGGCATCCTTGGATGGTTCCAACTGGCAGGGGCCTCCCCCGGCCCGGTTCTGCAGACCGAGACGCTCGTCCAAGGCATCTGAGAAGGATCCGCCTGCGTAGGTCCCCCAGAAGGATCTGACCGCGGACCTGCCTCGGTTCCCGGACACTATCGTTGTCGAGGATTCCCCTTCAGGGGAGCCTGTGTCAGGCCTAAGTCCCTTGGTGCATGCGCTGAAGGCTGCGGAGCCTTATGGTCTGGAGTCCAGAATGGCGGCCCTGGAGCGCAGTTTGTCTGCCTTTATGGACCAGCAGCGGGTGCTGTTGTCCGGCACGGCCGGTTCATCCGCCCCAACCACTGGGCCCTTGACATCCAAGATGTCCCCGGAGGCCGAGCTAATCCTCGAGATCCCTCGGCCTAGAGTTGATCCTTGGCCAAGGTTGCGCTCTGAGTCCCTCTTCGCACACACCCCAAATTCCTGCCGAAGGTAGTGTCGCCCTTCCATCTCAACCAGGAAGAGGTGCTCCCTACCTTCTTTCGAAGACTTCACTCCAGTCGTGCGGAAACGATCCTCCACACCTTTGACTGTACGAGAGCTTTGTCCTTCTACATCCAACGCACTCAGGGCCATCGCAAAACTTCTCAGCTTTGCATCTCCTATGACCCCAGTAGGCTGGGGGAGGCAGTGACCAAGCATACGCTGTCCCCTTGGGTGGCGGACTGTATCGCCTTTGCGTATGAGCAGGCAAGGCTCCTGCTGGAAAGCCGTCTCATGGCGTACTGTCAGGGCCATGACAGCTTCGGTTGCACACTTGTGCTCCATCCTGATGGGGGACATCTGTCAGGCTGCCACCTGGTCTTCCGTCCATACCTTCGCAGCCCATTACTGCCTGGAAAGAGAGTCCTCACGGGACTGTGCTCCATAACGTTTTCGGGGTTTAGGCAACTCCTACCCTCCGACCCTTCTGTATTCAGGCTACTGGAGTGCTGATTTCATTGGACACTGGAGTGCTACTGTGGTCTGTGGACACGGACTCATTTGCTGTTGCTTATGGCTCCCCATGTGGGAACCCCTTTTTTGCTATGGGCTTTTGGTAGCCTGTAGCTGGGGAGTCCCATATGTGAGAACTGACTTCCTGATTGTTCCCGGAGAAAGCGTAGTTACTCACCTGTAACAGGTATTCTCCGGAGACAGCAGGAATTACCGGAGGATGGTAGTAAAGGCTGTTTAGTAAAGGCTTCGAGTGACAGACACACTACTAAAAGGAATCGACAACTACAAAAAAGCCTTCATCCTCTTATTTATGGACATATCAGCAGCATTTGATAGTGTTCACCATTCAATAATGCTTAACAACTTATATTCTACAGTTCATAAATGGTTCACTTCCTACCTGAGCAATAGAACTCAAAATGTTAGAATAGGCAATCAAACGTCTGAATCATATAAATTTGAAACAGGTTTACCACAAGGCTCAGCGCTTTCAGCTCTCCTATTTAACATATACATAAAACCAGTTTGCAATATTTTTAAAAAATACGGTGTACTCTATCATCTGTATGCAGATGATATTATGATGTGCATCCCATTCACAATCCCTAACATACCGTTGCAACTCCTATTGGATTGCTTCAATGAAATAACTTCATGGCTAAACACACACAATCTCCAAATAAATCACGCAAAAACAGAAGTGCTAATCGTCACTAAAAATCAAGACTATACCCCACCCACTCATATAACACTTCAAAACCAGGAAATTAAAATAAAAAATGAAGTCAGATACTTAGGAGTTATTATAGATAAACATCTTACATTAGATACCCATATCAGAAACACTACAAAGAAAATTTATTTCAAGCTTAAAATACTTAAACAACTTAGACCTCTTGTATACACACATGATTTCATCAGCATAATTCAAGCCACCATAACCCCCCACTTTGACTTCGCTAACATTATATTATTAGGTACAACAAAACAAACATTAAAAGACTTCAAATTGCACAAAATTCCGCAGCTAGGATAATAACGAAAACACATTCTCATCAACATATAACACCAATACTAGCGTCCCTTCACTGGCTGCCAATTCAAAGCAGGATAATATACAAAACATTAATAACTACATTTAAAATACTATTCGATTTAGCACCATGCACATTAAGTAAATTAATTACTAAAGAACAATCAAAACCTACTCAAAGAAAAGGTCAATTAAATAAACTAAAAACACCCAAAGACTTCATAAAAACAAATAAATCAACAAACAACAGAGCGTTCTCTCATGCAGCCCCAATAACCTGGAATTCCCTCCCAGAGGAACTAAGAATGCTAACAGAGGTTAACGAATTCCGTAAAAAATTGAAAACCCATCTATTTACAATACACTACAATAATAAAGACCAGCACTCAAAAGAATTAGATAAAGGCTAACCAATTCTGTCTGACATCTCACTACAACATAAAAGAAAACCCTCCCTATCTGAATCTGTACCTCTCTCTACGATTATATTCCACATAATGTGTATATGTATATAATGTATATAGTGTTGCACTGTTCTGTGCTATTCAGTTTAACAATTTCTGTTTACTTTACATTGTTTATAGTTATATGATGTTACATGTAAAACAAACTATGCTTTGTTGACGGTTGTTATTTGTGAACCGCGGCTGATCTCTGGAAGCTGCGGTATATAAGTTCTTGTTAAATAAATAAATAAAATAGTGTAGCTGGGTTTAAAAAAGGTTTGGACAAGTTCCTGGAGGAAAGGTCCATAAACCATTATTAAGAAGGGACCCAGGATATCAATGCTTGACCTAGTACAAACATTGCAGAACCTGTGTCTTTTGGGGAAACTGCTAGGTATGTATGACCTAGATTGGCCACTGTTGGAAACAGGATACTGGGCTTGATGGACCTTGGTCTGACCCAGTATGGCATATCTTATGTTCTTATGTAATCAGTCCTCACAACCCTCCCTCCTCCCCTTGGAGTTGCTCCTTTACCATCTTTTATTTTTGCTGTCTTTTAGCTATGCCATCTGCCTGATCAAGATGGTACCCTTGGGCGGGAAGGGGACCACGCATACGTGGTAGCATTCCCAAAGGCTTTCTTTGAAAGCTGGGGAAATTCTCCGTGCGGGCTCCGTCAGTGCAATGTCAAGGCAGCGAGTCTTCGAGTGGCAGAAATGCTTCAAGACTGGCCGCAAGGAGATGGAGGATGACCCCAAGTCAGGACAGCCTTCCACGACAAAGACGGCTGAGAACATTGACAGAGTGAACCAGCTGGTGCACTGATCACAGATTGATGGTGCGGATGATAGCTGAGGAGCTCAGCCTGAACAGGGTGTGGACCATCTTGGTGCAGAAGCTGGGGATGCGGAAGGTGTGCGCCAAGATGGTTCCCAGGCTTTTATTGGACGACCAGAAGGAGCACCAGGTCAATGTCTGTCAAGACTTGCTAGAGAAGATCGGAGAAGATCCAGAGTTCGTTGGCCGAGTCATCACAGGAGACTAGACTTGGGTCTTCCAGTATGACCCTGAAAGCAAGAGACAGAGCCTGCAGTGGAAGACTTGACTATCACCCAGACCCAAGAAGGCACGCATGTCCAAATCAAAGATCAGGGTCATGCTGATCGCATTCTTCGACCAGAAGCGAGTGGTCCATCATGAGTTTGTGCCTGAGAGTCAGACAGTCAACCAGCACTTCTACCAGCAGATCCTCAATCGCCTCCATGACCGGGTTCGGCACAGCAAGCGGACTCTGTGGAGAGAAAAATCATGGCTGCTCCACCACGACAACGCGCCCGCACACACCGCGCTCAGTGTGAGGCAGTTCTTGGCCAACAAACAGATCAGAACTCTCGACTACCCTCCTTTATTCCCCAGATCTCGCACCGTGAGGCTTCTGGCTCTTCCCCAGGCTTAAGACTGTGCTCAAAGGAACTCATTTTGCCTCTATATGAGAGAACAAGGCCACTGTGACAAGGAAGCTGAGGGACCTCAAGGAGGAGGACTTTACTGAGTGCTTCCATATGTGGCAGAAGCGAATGCAGTCGTGCATTAACTCGGGGGGGGGGGATTGCTTTGAAGGGACAATGCATAATTTCTCTGTAGATTATGTAATAAAACATTTATGGGGCAGTCTTGTTACTTTTCATCACACCTCTTATATCTATATCTATATATCTATATCTATATCATATATATATAGATAGATATAGATTATATATATATATTTATTTATATAGATATAGATTATATAGATATATATATTTATTTATTTATTTATTTTTCAACTTGAAAGTGTTTGGATAATATTGCCCCTAGCAATCTCTTCTCCGAGTTAGAGCCCTAATCTCTTTAGCCTTTCCTCCTAGGAGAGTTGGATCATACTCTATAATTTTGAGCACCTTTCTCTACACCCTTTTTAATTCCACAAAATCTGCTTTGAGATGCAGCACCAAAAGTGCACACAGGATTCAAGGTATGGCTGCACCATGGAGTGATACGGCGTCGTCTAGAAGTAAGGAAATCCTGGATTCTCTACAGGGAGAACTATTCAAGCAATTGGTAACAGACCCCACACGTGAAGGGGCCATACTGGACTTGGTGCTTACCAATGGTGAAAGTAAAGGCGACGGCAAAAGCTATAAGGATGCTTGGGCGCATACAGAGAGGAATGGCTAGCAGAAAAAAAGGAGGTGATAATGCCTCTGTATAAGTCTTTGGTGCAACCTCATTTGGAGTATAGTGTGCAATTCTGGAGACCGCACCTTCAAAAGGATGTGAACACGATGGAGTCGGTGCAGAGGGTGGCTACTAAAATGATTAGTGGGCTTCATTATAAAGCATATGAGGACAGACATAAGGATCTTAATATGTACACCTTAGAGGAAAGGCGGGATAGAGGTGATATGATTGAGATGTTTTTTTGTTTTGTTTTTTTTGAAGGTTTCTGTTTATTAAACATTTGCCACAGGTATACAAAGACAACGAGCACATCTTAACCAACTAAGTTCTATACATGAGAAAAATGTGGTTTTCAAATTTATATTTACAACTACACAATTACACTCTATGAATAATGGGGTCAACGAACCCAAACAGCTCCCCCCCCCCTTTTATCCCCGTATTCCCCCCCCTGCCCGGCCATAATTCCCCCCAATTACCCCCCCCCCCTATTAAATACCCCCCCCCCCCCGCACCTCCACCCCACAAAGCACTCTTTCACCGTCCTTTCCACCCCCCTACCCCCCCACCCCCTTCCCCCCACCCTTTACTACGCGTCGAGGGACTCAGAGTGGGCCTCCCCCTCCCCTTTCAAATATGTTAGCAGCAAGCACCATTGGTCCTGAAAGTTCTTTTTCTGTTGACGCCGAATTGCTGTCAACTGCTCCATCAATACAATCCTTCGGAGCCTCTGTTGCCAGGCAACTAAACCTGGCAAGTGGGGTTGCTTCCAAGCCCGAGCAATCTCACTTCGAGCGGCCTGGATACAAGCCCGTATAGGATAAGCAAACCCCCGGGGCCATACCACTCCCCGCAACCCCAACAGGCCCAACCCCATATCCACTTCCACCCTCTGCCCTAGGATAATCTCCAACTGGCCCTCTACCAAAGCCCAGTAGTCACGCACCTTGGGACAAGACCACCATATATGCGCTAAGGTTCCCCGCTCCCCACACCCCCTCCAGCATTGGGCAGAAATCCCGGGGTACATCCTACTCAACCGCTCCGGGGTATAATACCATCGAAACAAAATCTTATAAGACGTCTCCCTGATAGCGACCGAAATCGCTTGGCGTCCAATGTCTACATGCACCTTCCGCCACTCCTGCGCCTCCAACTCCCTGCCCAAATCCACCTCCCACTGCTCCTGGTGGGGGAACTTCCCCAGCTGCTCCGCCCCCAAATCCTGGTACAAGCGGGAAATCAACCCACGTGAGCCCTCCCAGGCCTGCCACAATGTCTCCCCGGGACCCTGGGCACCCTCCCAGCTCGATCGAATCCGGGCCTGGAGCAAAAAGTGTCGCACCTGAAAGTAGGGGAAGAAATTACTCCCCCGCAATTGATACCGCACCCGGAGATCCGAGAAGGGAATCAACCCTCCCTCCTTAATAAACTTCCCAAATGTATCTAACCCCTTCCGCTCCCACCTATGAAACACCCCTTCCCTACCGGGGCCAAACTCACTCGTCCCCCGCACTGGGGACAGCAAAGAAAACTCCCCTCCAGGGGCCGCCCATCGGCGGCATGCCTTCCGCCATTGCATAGTAAGATGCCACATAAAGGGATTAGCTTTCCATCTACCCGAGGGCAACTTACCAAAGATCCAAGGTAAATGCCGTAACTGAATCTCCTCGGCCCAATACTGCTCAATTTCACGAAACCGCTTCTCTACGCCCCCCCCATCGCGCCACTCAAAAACCTGCCTCAATTGGGCTGCCCGATAGTACCTAGCCAAGTCAGGGACCCCCAAACCCCCGGCCTCCCGTGATGCATACAATACGCGTCTACTCACCCGCGGCCGGGAACCCCCCAGTACGAATGCAAAAGTCTGATTTTGCAAAGTCCGGAGGGTCCCCGCCGGGATCCCTACCGGAAGCGACTGGAAAAGGTATAGCAAGCGCGGTAAAAGATTCATCTTCAGAACCGCCACCCTGCCCAACCAAGAAAGTTCTACCGTCCGCCACCGGGCCATGTCCTTCCGCAGCTCCTGGAATAAGCCCGGATAGTTGGCCTTATATAATCGCAGGGGGTGGGCCGTGATTTGCACGCCCAGATACCGTATGGACCCCTTTGCCCACCTAAAGGGGAAGGAGCTTTGTAAACTGGCCACCACTGTCGGGTCCAAGGAAAGAGACATAGCCTCCATTTTCTCCCAATTCACCTTAAACCCGGAGAGGCTCCCATATTTCTGAAGTTCGCCCATTAATATTGGAAGCGACACAATGGGACGGGTCAGTGCAAACAAAACGTCGTCCGCAAAAAGTGCCATTTTGTGTTGTTCTGGTCCGACCTCTATTCCCGATACGTCCCCATTAGAGCGAAGGCGCGCTGCCAAAGGCTCCATGACCAGAGCGAACAGCAACGGGGAGAGCGGACATCCCTGGCGGGTACCCCTCCCCAGGGGAAAAAACTCAGAGAAGCCACCATTAACATTCACTGCAGCCACCG
Organism: Ichthyophis bannanicus; assembly: GCA_033557465.1. Taxonomy (NCBI): domain Eukaryota; kingdom Metazoa; phylum Chordata; class Amphibia; order Gymnophiona; family Ichthyophiidae; genus Ichthyophis; species Ichthyophis bannanicus. Next base: position 446,018,224 of record CM066034.1, on the reverse strand, counting down.
GAGCTGCGTAGAGTGCTCGTATCCAGGCCCTAAACCTGGGTCCCAGACCCACGTGCTTCAACACCTCCTGTAGAAAGGTGAAGCTGACACGATCAAACGCCTTTTCGGCGTCGATGGAGAGAAACATAGCTGGTTGCTGGGCCTGCCGCGCCAGCCACCCAAGCTGAATCACCCGCCGAATTACATCAGCCGGTTGCCTCCCCATGATAAAACCAGACTGATCTGGGTGAACCAGGTCCGGCATATACGGTGCTAATCGCAAAGCAAGCACTTTGGACAAGATCTTAACATCAATGTTCAGGAGTGAGATAGGGCGATAGGACCACACACCGCCGGGTCACGCCCAGGTTTAGGTATCACCACAATTGCAGCTTGAGCCATGGAGGGTGGTAAAGCCTCCCCATGTAAAACAGCATTAAACACTCGTGCCAACAGGGGGGCCACCGTCGCTCCCATTACTTTATAGAAGGAGCCCGTAAACCCGTCTAGGCCCGGAGCCTTCCCGGGGACCAGGGCCCTAATGGCACCCTGCACCTCCTCCAGAGTGATATCTGCCTCCAGCGAGTCACCTTCACCCTCACCCAGCCGAGCGCTACCTTTCCCCTCATTGTCCAAGTAGCTCGCGACTTCCTCCCCCCCTACCGGGAGGTCCGCTGCATAAAGCTTCTGGTAATAGGTTTTAAAGCACTCGCGGATCTCCTCTGTCTTATAGAGCAGTCTATCCCGGGGTCCCTTAATTTTGGCAACCGTATGTTTCTGCCGCTGGGCCCTAAGTTTATTAGCCAAGAGCCGCCCTGATTTATTATCAAATTCATAGTATCGTTGCCCAACCCTATCCATCTGACCAGATATCTTTGCCAGCTGGAGGGCATTCAATTGTTTACGAGCTTCCTCCATCTGGCGTTGTAGGGTCCTCCCCCCTTTCCTTTTATGTTCCTGTTCTAAATCCATCAAACGCCCCTGGAGTAACCGTTCGGCCTCCTCCCTCTGCCTTTTCCGCCGAGCCCCTAGTTGAACCAGATGGCCCCGCACCACCGCCTTAAGCCCATCCCAAAGAATACCAGTCGTGACATCTTCGGTGTCATTGAGGGCCATATAATCCGAAATCACCTCCCGAAGCTTCGGTTCCACTCCCCCTTCCCTCAGCAAGTAATCGTTCAACCGCCAAAACGTCCGCTTCCCGCTGTCCCCAGGCCCCCCCAACACAATCTGCACCGGGGCATGGTCTGACCAGGTCACTGGCCCAATACTGGCACCTTCCAACCAGTCCCCCCAATAACCGTCGCCCAACACATAGTCAGTGCGGCTGTAAGAGCCATGCACAGGTGAAAAAAAGGTGTAGTCCCTAACCGATGGGTTCGCCATCTTCCAGAGGTCAGCCACTCCCATTTCCTTCAGCCACTGTTTTAACGCCCTTCCCCCTCCCTCCCTTCCCCCAGGGCTCCCCCTCAGATCGTCCAACGCCACGTTGCAATCACCTCCCACCAACACCCTCCCCTGGACCCGCCCACCCAGCCAGGTGCCAAGTTCCCTCCAGAAGGCCCCCTTCCCAGAGTTGGGGCCATATACTGAGACCAAGGACACCTTTTCCCCCCCCAGGTCGCCCACCACTACCACCGCTCTCCCATCCTCTTTCGGATAAACTTGTTCCACTGTAAGGGGAACCCCCTGCCCCACCAGAATGGCAACCCCCCCCCTTTCTTCCGCCCCCCCTCCTCAGCAGCAAAGTAGCCCTGGTAGGTCCCCGAGCGCATCAGCCGCTCATCAGCTGTACGCAAATGCGTTTCTTGGAGGAAGGCTACCTCCCACTTCCGTGACCTGAGCTCCTTCCACAGCAATTTACGCTTATGGGGAGAATTCAGGCCCCGTACGTTAAGGCTCCCAATAATCATTCCCCCCCCCATAGTGCTTGCTCACCCCTCCCGCCATGCCCACAACAGCCCCTCCAAGCTCGCTGGTCCCCCCTCCCCACCCCTTCCCTCCCCCCCAATCCCCCCCCCCTGAATACAGACCTCGTGTCTGACCACCATCGAGGAAGTGGCTCTCCCCAAGACGCTGCCCCACCCTCCCCCCTAGCCAGCCCTTCCCCCTCTCAGACATAACCCCTCCTACGCCCCCCAAACCAAATCCATACACATGTTTCCCCCCATCTCCAATAAAGAACAACAACAATAACAGTTCTTCGAGGTACTTAAATCACTACCCCAACATTACCCAAATCAAAAACCCCCCTTCCACCTCCCCCCGCCCCCAGCCCCCCATTGCCCAAAGAGCATCGCAGCCCCTACACAAACCCGGGCCCACATAGCCCATAGCACAAGTCCTAGGCATGTGGAGTCTGTCACCCAGTTCCGTTAGAGGTTCCCCCCGGTTGACCAACGGGGGGTTCCTCCAACTCCGCTTCTCCAGATTTCCGCCGCAGGCGCTGGCCCCGCACTGGCACCCTTTCCCACACCGATCTCCTCTCCTTGCTGGCGCCCACGTCCGAGGCCACGCTCAACTCCGGGAGTCTAGGAGCCCCTTCTCTGCGCAGAATGGACCAGGCTTCCTCCACTGTCCGGGCCCGGAAACTACGGCCATTAACATCCAACATGAGCGCAAATGGGAATAGCCACCGGTAGCGCTTCTTTTCAGCTTGCAGGTAGGAAGTCACTGGTTTCATCTCGCGCTGCCTTTGTAATGTGGCAGCCGAGAGATCGTGGAACACCTCCACCTTCTGTCCTTCCCATTGAAAGGTTCTCCGGGCCGCAGCAACTCGCATCACCTGCTCCTTCACCGCAAACGATCCCAGGCAAGCCACGATATCCCGGGGCTGGCCCCGGCGTGCAGGACCCAAGGCCCGATGTGCCCTCTCGACTGCCACCTCATTGGCCTCCGCAGCGTCTCCCCGCTGCAACATAAAATGGCAAATTCTCTTAACCACCGCCGTGGCGTCGCCGAAGACCTCCGTCTCAGGCAGGCCCCGCACTCTCAAATTGTTCCGCCTGGAGCGGTTCTCCAGGTCCTCAATTTTATCGCGCAGCAGCCCTTGTTCCAAAAGGCACTGCTGCATGTGGGCCTCCATCTCCGTGTCTTTTTCGTCCCGGCGTTCCGTCTGTTCCTCGAGGGCCTCGACCCGATTGCCGAGGTCTCTTACATCATCCTTAAGGGTTCCAAGGGTTTCCTTTAGCTCACTCCTCATTGCACCAATGTCTCTTTTGAGCGAGCGCATCCAACCCCAAATGTCACCCCGGGTACAGGTGTCCCCTGCTCGCTCTGGCTCTTCCTCCATTTCCTCGGCAGACTCCACGTGGTCCGCTGCTTCACGGGCCATTTTCTCGTTTTTGGCGGCATAGGAGGATTGAAAACGGGCCAATTTTTTGGTAACCGACATCCTGCCACCTCCGCACCTCCGTGCACCCAAATAGCCGTTTGGGGGGAAAGGCTGATCGCTAAGTTTCACCGCTAATACTGCATCCCAGCGGGAGCTCCAAAATCAGGCAGCCATCTCCGAGATGACGTCACTTCCTCCCCTGATTGAGATGTTTAAATACCTCCGTGGCATAAATGTTCAGGGAGAGCGCCTCTTTCAATTGAAAGCAAGTTCTGCTACGAGGGGACATGGGATGAGGGTGAAGGGAGATAGATTCAGGAGTGATATGTGGAAATATTTCTTTACGGAAAGAGTAGTGGATCCGTGGAATAGTCTCCCAGTGGAGGTGGTAGAGATGAGGACAGTAACTGAATTCAAAAAAGCATGGGACCAACACAGAGGATCTCTAAAGGTAAAGAGTGGACTGTTGTAGTTGTTGATATGGAAGGACAGACTAGATAGGCCATGTGGTCTTTTTCTGTCATCATGTTTCTATGTTTCTACTGCATATATGTCATATCAGGACATGCTAGGGAGGTAAAGTTACTAGACAAAATAAATGACTGCTCCATGGACCAACTGATTCTGAAACTGAGAAGAGGGGGAGCTATTTTAAACCTAGTCCTTAGTGGAACATAGGATTTGTTGCTAGGAGGTAATGGCATTGGGGCAACTTGGCAATAATTATCATAACATGATCAAATTTGACTTAGCTGGAATGAGGGCATTAAGGAAATCTACTGTACTAGCATTTAACTTGTTAAAGACTATGATAAAATAGTGAAAATGGTTAAACATAAGCTAAAAGGGAGAAGCTGCAAAAGTTAAGACAGACATCAGGCGTGGTCACTGTTCAAAAATACTATCTTGGAAGCCCAGACGACATGCAGTCTGTGTTCTAAAAAAGGCAGAAGAAAAGCCAAATAACAGCCAGTTGGTAAAACGGAAGGTGAAAAAGGCTATGATAGCCATAAGAATATATTTCAAAAAATGGAAAAAGAATTTGAATGAAACAAAAGCACAGTTACTTACCTGTAACAGGTGATCTCTGGGAACAGCAGGAATAAGTCTTCACATATGGGTATCGTCGGTACTGACGGAGCCTGCGCGGGAACGCTCCCCAGCGTCCAAAAGGAAAGCTTTTGGGAGCATCCCACAACGCCTGCGCGCTGCCTTCCCGCCTTTCCTAACCGCATCTCTCCAGTTCGAGTTTTAAAGCTGAGACAAAGAGAGAGTGAGGAAAGGAAAGAAAGATAGAGAGATACAACTCCTAGGGGAGGTGGGTGGGTTGTGAAGACTTATTCCTGCTGTTCCCAGAGATCACCTGTTACAGGTAAGTAACTGTGCTATCTCCAGGAACAAGCAGGAATGAGTCTTCACATATGGGGACTCCCCAGCTAGAGATGCCTGGGAGATCACCCTGTGAGTCCCTGGGAAGGGCTCTACCTCCACCTATGAATCTCAGGCATCCAGGCAGGGATGGAGGGTAGGAGTTGGTTAGTTATGGAACAGGTGTTTGAGAACAGCCTGACCAAACAAGGCATCCCGGTGGGAGTCCTTGTCCAAGCAGTAATGGGCTGTGAAGGTATGAACCGAGGCCCAGGTGGCCGCTCGACAGATCTGGTCGATGGACACAGAATTTAGATGAGCCATAGAGGCTGCCATGGCCCTCACATTGTGAGCTGTGACATGGCCCTCCAGAGAAAGGTTCTTACTCTGGTAGGCGAAAAAAATACACTGAGCAATCCAATTGGACAGAGTTCTCTTAGAGACTGGAAGTCCTAAATGAGAGGGATCAAAAGCAACAAAGAGTTGAGAGGACTTTCTATGTTGCTGTGTCCTTTGCAAGTAAAAAGCAAGAGCTCTTTTACAATCCAGGGTATGAAGATTCCTCTCTGCACTTGAAGCATGAGGTCCTGGAAAAAAGACAGGTAAATAAACCTCCTGGTTCAGATGAAAAGGTGAGACCACTTTAGGCATAAAGTGTGGATTAGTCCTGAGGTCCACCTTGTCATGATGGAACCTTGTATAAGGAGGATTAGCCACCAAGGCTTGCAGCTCACTGATGCGGCGAGCTGAAGTGACTGCAATGAGAAAAATAACCTTCCAGGAAAGAAATTTCAAGGAGGTAGTGGCTAAGGGTTCAAAAGGTGGCTGCATAAGCTGGCCAAGAACCAGATTCAAATCCCATGCCACTGGAGGTGGTCTGATGGGAGGTTTAGTCAAAAGAAGGCCTCTCATGAATCTTGCTATAAGAGGATGAGAGGAAATAGGCTGTCCATTGAGAGGTTTAAGGGATGCTGCAATAGCACTCAAATGGACTCTTACTGAATTCGTTTTAAGGCCTGCATGGGATAAATGCAGCAAATACTCTAGTAAAGAATTCAGAGGTATTGCAAGAGGGTTAAGACCCTTCTCTGCACACCAAATGGTAAACCTTTTCCATTTAAAAGCATAGGAACGTCTAGTAGAAGGCTTTCTGGAAGCATGAAGGATATCCTTCACTTGCTGAGAAAGATGCAAATCTTGAAGGTCTAGGCCTTCAGCAACCAGGCTCTGAGGTGAAGAGACTGGGGATTTGGGTGCCACAACGTTCCCTCCTCCTGGGACAGGAGGTCTGGAGCAGATCCCAAGTCTAGGGAGGGAGCTTGGGAGAGATGCAGAAGTAGAGGGTACCACACTTGGCGTGGCCAATTTGGTGCTATGAGGATCATAGACCCCTTGTCTCTCTGAAGTTTGAAGAGTGTCTAGGGAATTAGGGGAATGGGTGGAAAGGCATAGAGGAAGTCTTGCCCCCAATGAAGGAGGAAGGCATCCCTGGCCTGAACTCCCTGACACGGAATCCTGGAACAGAACCGGGGGAAGTTTGGCATTCCACGGACTTGCAAAGAGGTCTATGTCTGGGGTTCCCCAAATTCGGAAGATCCTGGCTATCTGGTCCCCATGGAGGGACCATTCGTGTGGAAGCAGAACTCGACTGAGTCTGTCTGCCCAAGAGTTTTGAACCCCGGGAAGATACACTGCCATGAGATGAATTTGATGCTCTCTGGCGAAGGCCCACAACCTCAGAGCTTCGTTGCAAAGCGACAGAGAGCCAGTCCCGCCCTGCTTGTTCACGTAGAACATGGCTACTTGGTTGTCCGTGTGGATGAGGACTGTCTTGTAGCTGAGCAGGTTGTGGAAGACTCTGAGAGCTAGAAAAATTGCTCTGAGCTCTAAGAGGCTGATATGTAGAGATGTCTCCTCTAGAGACCAGATGCCTTGAGTGGAGAGATCTTGAAGATGAGCTCTCCAACCTCTTGGAGAGGCATCTGTTGTAAGGGTTGCTTGGGGTAACACCTGTTGAAAGGGGGACCCCAGCAACAGATTTTGAGTGGACTTCCACCAGTGGAGGGACCAAAAGAGGCGACTGGAGGTTGCTATTTTGTCTGACAGGCAACCTGATGCCTGGGTCCATTGGGTAGACAGAGTCCATTGAGCTGCCCTCATGTGAAGGCGAGCGTAAGGAACCACATGCACGGTGAATGCCATGTGGCCTAACAGTTGTAACATCTCTCGAGCAGTTAAATGGGATTTTAACTGAATTTGTGAGGCTAACTGCACCAAGCGTAGGCAACGGGCCTGGGGAAGATAGGCCCTTGCAGTTGTGGTATCCAGCAAGGCCCCTATGAATTCTAGAGACTGAGTAGGGGTGAGATGGGATTTTGGAAAGTTTATTACAAGTCCCAGATACTGAAGGATATGGCTTGTGCAGGTTAGAGAAGTCTGGGCCTCTGACTGGGATGGAGTTCGGATGAGCCAGTCATCCAGATAAGGGAATACGAATATCCCTAGAGTACATAGAAATGCAGCTACTACTGCCATGCATTTTGTGAACACCCTTGGTGCAGAGGCCAGACCGAAAGGAAGCACTCTGTATTGATAGTGCTTCCCTTGATAAAGGAACTGAAGGAACCTTCTGTGTGTTGGATGGATGAGGACATGGGTGTACGCATCCTTGAGGTCTAGAGAGCAAAGCCAATCCTGACTCTGAAGGTATGGAAGGAGAGTACCGAGAGAAATCATCTTGAATTTCTCCTTGCATAGAAACTTGTTCAATTCTCTGAGATCTAATATGGGTCTGTAGCCCCCTGTTTTCTTTGGGATAAGAAAGTAGGGGGAGTAGAACCCTGAGCCCTGTTGAAGAAGGGGTACTTCTTCTATTGCCCCTTGGGCAAGAAGGGTAGTAATCTTCTGACCCAGAAGGTCGAGGAGAGATGTCTGAGAATTGAACTGTCTCACCATGGTGTGAGCTGGAAGGTTTAAGAAATGAAGCTTGTACCCTTCCCTTATGATGGAGAGGGTCCATTGCTCTGCTGTGATTTGTTCCCATCTGGGAGCAAAGTAAGCCAACCTTCCTGGAATGGTGAGAAGCTCTGGATGTTCTAGAGCCAGAAAGGCTAAGCTCTCTAGTTGTAAGTCAAAGGCCCTGAGGAGGCTGAGGCTGTTGGGCCGTAGCAGTCCTAGCAGCCTTAGGCTTGGCCTGTTTCGGTTGTTGCTGTCTCTTTGTAGCAAAACGACCTGCAGTAGATGACTGCTGACCATAAGCAGAATAATATTTCCCTTTTTTGGGAAATAATCCCTTTTTGAACAACCTTTTCTTAAAAGGAGCAGAAGTAGACTATGAAAGTCTATCTAAAGCAGAATTTTCAGCATCCATTTGGGTGGCCTTTGCTTGCCAATCTTTGCCAAAAAGGTTTTCACCTGTACAAGGAAGGTTTCCTAGTCCATCTTGAACCCAAGGTTCCAAATCAGAAGCTTGTAACCAAGCAACTCTGCGTGCACCTATGGCAATGGCCGAGGCTCTGCTGGCACCTTCAAAAGAGTCAAAGGCTGCACGGTTGGAAAACTTGGAAATGTCCTGGGCATGTTTGAGCCAGGTGAGGAACTCCTCCCTTTTATCTTCTGAAATAAAAGGAGATAAAGTTTGCAGGTGATCTGTAACTTCTTTTAGAAACATCCCCATATAGAGACTATAGGAGTTGATTCTGGCAACAAGCATACTGGCCTGGAAAATTCTCCTGCCAAAGGCATCTAAGGTTCTGCATCCTCTTCCTGGAGGAGCAGAAGAGTGCCTTTTTGTACTCTTTATCTTCTTCATAGCAGACTCCACCACAATGGAGTGGTGGGGGAGCTGAGTCTTATGAAAGCCAGGACAAGGAGGAACACGATACATGGTGTCCAACCTGCAAGAATGAGGGGAAGTGGTGAGTCTCCCATGTGCCCAACATGTGATCATAAAGAATCTCATGTATTGGTAAAGTATTAGGAGCCTTAGGATATTGTAAAATATCTAAATTTTTGGCTCTAGGCTCTTTCTCAGGGGCCACTGAGATGGAAAGGCCCCTGGCCACTTCCCTAATGAAGTCTTGAAAAGACAAGTCTTCTGGAGGAGACATTCTCCTTTTTGGAGAAGAGGGCTCCTGAGGATGAATCACCGATGCTTCGACAGAGACCTCTGATTCATCAGAGTCTTCAGAGGAATCGAAGTATCGCCTGTCTGGATGCTCCTGCAGAGCCCGATATGCGTACCGGGTGGTATCGACATCGGGAGTGATTGGTACCGGTTCGGTACCGATGGGCATCACAGAACAGTGTACCACTGCAGTTGACACCGAAGCAGATGTCGATGCAGTCGGTACCGGCACTGGAACCGATGTCGGTACCAGTGCCGGAGTCGGTACCAGCAACGGAGTTTGTTGCGGTACCGAAGGCGTCGCAGCTTGTATGAATGCCGTGATGGCACGCTGCATGGTCAGGATATTCTGATCCATTGACGCAACCAATGTCTGGATGTTGGTACCAGTGGGAACCACCAGTACCCCAGAACATGGCAACAGGTGATCGGTCGAGGCCGAGCCATCGATGTCAACCTGTGACCCCATAGATAAAGCTTTGGAAGCTGGAGCCTCCCGCCGGGGTAATTTTGCCGGTGCGGATTCCTCGAGGGCAAGCCCGGAGGCATCTCGATACTTAGAGGGAGATCTACCCTTCGAGGACTGGCTGGATTTTGTTACCTGAGATCCACATGAGGAAGAAGCAGCCCTGGAAGACGTCGATGCAACCGAAGCTGCATCTGAGGGAAACAGGGTACTGAGCTTAGCTGCTCGATTCTGTAGACCTCTTTTAGACATCATGGAGCAGGACTCACAATCCGTAATGGAGTGGTCAGGACCTAAACATTTTAGACACCATTCATGGGTGTCAGTGACAGAAATAGTGCCGCTGCACTTCGTGCATTTTTTAAACCCAGAGGTGGGCTTTTCCATGAGGAAAAATGTCCTAGGCCTAAGGCCAAAGAAGAAAACGCACTGAAGTGAGAAAAACAGTAGGGTTTTTTTGGGGGGTTTTTAGAATAAAGAAAGAAAAGACCGGCGGTACCGGTCCAGCATTGAGAAGGCAGACGCGCGACCAAAGAAATAAAATAAAATAAAATAAAGAAATTCTTCAGCGGTGACAGGAACACGACCTGCTGGCTCCGCGGAAAAGAAGAACTGGAGAGAGGCAGTTAGGAAAGGCGGGAAGGCAGCGCGCAGGCGCTGTGAGATGCTCCCAAAAGCTTTCCTTTTGGACGCTGGGGAGCGTTCCCGTGCAGGCTCCGTCGGTACCGACGATACCCATATGTGAAGACTCATTCCTGTTTGTTCCTGGAGCACTGGGCAATAGCACTGGGCAATTAGATAAAAAGCATTGATAAGGAAGGCGAAAGTAGAATTTGAAAAAAAGCTTGTTGTAGAAGCAAAAACATATAATAGAAACTCTCAGGTATATTTAAAGAAAGAAGCCTGCGAGAGTTTCTTTTGGACCATTAGATGATCAAGGGGTTAGAGAGACACTCAGGGAAGTCAAGGCCACAGTGGAGAGACTAAAAAAATTATTTGCATTGGTTTTTACTGAGGAAGATGTATGCAAAGTATCATGCTAGAAATGGTACTTAATGGTGATGATGCAAAGGAAATGAAAAATCGTAGTGGAAACAGTAGATAGAACAGACCAATCAACAAACTAAAAAGTAGCAAATCACCTGGATTAGATGTATATACCCCAGAATACTGAAAGTAATGAAAAATAAAATTGCAGATCCATCATTAGTAATCGGTAACTTATCACTAGAATTATCTGCAGTATTTGAAGAGTAGATGATTGCCAGTAACACGCTAATTTTAAAAATGGGCTCCAGGGGTGATCTAAGAAACTACAGATGAGTGCCAGGAAAAATGGTAGAAACTATTGGAAAGAACTAAAATACACAGAAAGCAGACAGACATTGTTTACTGTAATGAGACAGTCAATATGGATTTATCCAAGGGAAATTTTTGCCTCACAAAGTTTGTTATATTTCTTTGAAAGCATGAATAAACATGTGAATAAAGGTGTGCCAGTTGATATAGTGTATCTGTATATTCAGAAAGTATCGACAAATTACCTCATGAAAGACTCCCTAAGAAATTTAAAAACTATGGGATACAAGATAATGTCCTATTGTGGATTGGGAACTGGTTAAAAGAGAGCAAAATAGAGTTAAATGGCCAATTTTCTCAATGGACGAAGGTGAGTAGTGGGATACCACTGTGATTTATACTGGAACCGGTGTTTTTTAATATATTTATAAGTGGAATGGAAACGAGAACAACAAATGCAGGTAAGGTTATCAAATTTGCAGATTACACAAAATTATTCAAGGTTGTTAAATTGTATCTGATCGTCAAAAACTGTAGGACCCCCCTGTGAGATTGGCATCCAAATGGCAGATGAAATTTTATGTTGACAAGGGCAAAGTGATGCATATAAGGAAGAATAACCCAAATTATAGCTACATAATCATAGATTTCACATTAGGAGTCACCACTCAGGAAAAAGATCTAGGTGTCATTGTGGACCATATATTCAAATTTTCTGATCCGTGTGCTGCAACAGAAAAAAAAAAGCAACAGAATGTTAGGAATAAAGAATAAAACAAAGATTACATAATAACATAGAAATATAGAAATATGATGACAGAAAAAGACCACATGGCCTATCTAGTCTGTCCTTCCATATCAACAACTACAACAGTCCACTTTTTACCTTTAGAGATCCTCTGTGTTGGTCCCATGCTTTTTTGAATTCAATTACTGTCCTCATCTCTACCACCTCCACTGGGAGACTATTCCACGGATCCACTACTCTTTCCGTAAAGAAATATTTCCGCATATCACTCCTGAATCTATCTCCCTTCACCCTCATCTCATGTCCCCTCGTAGCAGAACTTGCTTTCAACTGAAAGAGGCTCTCTCCCTGAACATTTATGCCACGGAGGTATTTAAACATCTCAATCATATTTATTTATTTAGCTGTATTTATATCCCGCTTTTCACCGGGTCAAAGCGGTCAATTGGGGGATACATTTAACACAAGGGGATATGAGACACATACGCTAATATTTACAGGGAACATGGGCAATGGAGGGTTAAGTGGCTTGCCCAAGACCACAAGGAGTGCCTATAGGACCAGAAATCCCAGTCCCTCCGGCCTGAGATTGCTGTCCCCAGGTAGGACTTGAACCCCCGGCCCTCTGGCCTAAAGTACCTTGTCCAAACCACTAGACCACTCCTCCCTCAATATCACCTCTATTCCGCCTTTCCCTGGGGCATACCACTGGTAACATCCCTTCCCTCAGAGTGAGCTCCATTTACCTGTACTCTTTGTCGCCTCCCACCCAACCAATTTCTAACCCAAGCAGTAACTTTAGGGTCCATCCCTAGGGTGCTCAGTTTGTTTATAAGTCGCCTGTGAGGAACAGTGTTAAAGGCTTTACTGAAATCTAAATACACCACTTCTAGAGCTCTCTCTCGGTCCAACTCTCTGGTCACCCAGTCAAAGAAATCAATCAGATTTGTCTGACAAGACCTGCCTCTGGTGAATCCATGCTGCCTCGGATCCTGTAATCCGCTGGACTCCAGAAACCTCACTATTTTCTCTTTCAGCAGCGTTTCCAATAATTTACTCACCACCGAAGTTAAACTAACTGGCCTGTAGTTTTCAACCACATCCTTACTTCCGCTTTTATGTAAAGGCACCACATGAGCCTCTCTCCAGTCCTTTGGCACCACTCCCGACTCCAACGAGGCATTGAAAAGGTCAGTCAGTGGAGTTGCTAGAACGTCCCCAAGTTCCCTCAGTATTCTAGGGTGTATCCCATCCGGTCCCATCGCTTTGTCTACTTTAGGTTGAGCTAGTTTCTCACGAACACAGTCTTCTGAAAATTGTTCAAGATGTCCCTCGCTTCTGTTCCTATTTGTGGGTGTTTTCTGAGGTCCTGCTAATGGTTCTTCATCTGTGAACACAGAACAAAAATATTTGTTAAGCAATTCCGCTTTATCCTTTATCAGCTTCTACATATTCCCCCCCTGCACCCTTGAGTCTGACAATACCACTTTTGCCCTTCCTCTTCTCACTTATATATCTGAAAAATGTCTTATCCCCCCTTTTTATTGCATTGGCTATTTCCTCCTCCTTTTGAATCTTTGCCTTCTTGACTACTTTGCTAGCTTCTCTAAGTTTTTCCAAATACAGATGCCTGTCTTCCTCTCTCTGTGATCTCTTGTATTTCATGAAGGCCTCCCTCTTTTTCTTCTCTTTTTCAGCTACTTCCTTCGAAAACCATAGCGGTCTCCTTTTCCTTTTGCCTTTATTTACCATTTTAACAAAAAGGTTGGTTGCCCTTAAAATACCCCCTTTCAGTTTTGCCCACTGTTTTTCTACATCCCCCAGCTGTTCCCATCCCACTAACGACTCCCTGAGGTATTGGCCCATCTTCACAAAGTTAGTCTTCCTAAAGTCTAAAATCCTCACCTTGGAATGGATTCTAACAGCCGTAGTCCTAATACTGAACCACACCATCTGGTGATCACTGGATGCAAAATGATCTCCCACTACAACATCAGAAACACTTTCACCATTGGTAAGCACCAAGTCCAGTATGGCCCCTTCACGTGTGGGTCTTTTACCAATTGCCTGAATAGTTCTCCCTGTAGAGAATCCAGGATCTCCTTACTTCTAGATGATACTGCAGCAGGAATGTGCCAATCAACATCTGGCATATTGAAATCTCCTATCAGTAGTACTTCCCCTTTCCTAGCAATGTTGCGTATGTCTTCAATTAACTCTCTGTCCACCTCTTCCTCTTGTGAGGGAGGTCTGTATATCACACCAATGCAAATAGATTTCTCTTTCCCTCTTTCTAGTTTAACCCACAATGCCTCCTCTCTCCCTTTTAAGCTCTGTAATTCCAAAGCTTTAATAGTAGTTTTTACATATAGTGCCACTCCACCTCCCCTTCTTCCTACCCTGTCCTTTCTGAATAAAATAAGTAAGTATTGGGGTAATTTAAAAAACCCTTTATTACTGTCCATGGTCAGTGCCTTGAACTGTTCTCGAAACAAAACTGATAGCCAGTGTAGGAAGACAGATATCATTTTCTTAACCAACATTTTGAAGAAAAAGCACACTAAATCAGTTTACAATTCATATATCAAGAAGCATAGAGAAGAGGAGGGGTATTCCAGCACTGGAGTTTGATCTCTGTCATGCCCCTGTAATATTAATTATTAGCCACAGCCTGGACTCGCTGTAAAGTCTACATCATCATCTTTGGTAACTCTTGTATAAGCTGATGTTAAAATTCATTCTAGAAATAATTTAAGCATATACCATCTTAAAATTCAGAACAGTGAAATAGTTGAAAGACTACCCAAAGTAACTGCTTCTGCTGGAAAGAAATCTAAACTTGTAAGTATTTGCTTATGGAAAATTCTCTAAATATTGTGGAAAAGGGAAATCTCCAGGAACAAGCAGGAATGAGTCTTCACACGTGGGAGACGTCGCCGACGGAGCCCGCATGGGAATGCTCCCCAGCATCCAATCAGAAAGCCTTTGGGAGCATCCCCCGCGCCTGCGCGGTGGCTTCCCGACCTTCCTACTGCCTCTCCCCAGTTTTTCGTTTTCCGCGGAGCAGGCAGGACGTCCCTCCTGCCACCGCAGAAATTTTTTTCCGTGGTTCTTGTTTCTGTAGTCGCGGCTTTTTCCCGCCGACGGTGGCACCTCCGTGCCCCTTTCTTTCTTTCTTTCTTTCAATTAATTTTCCAATTGGACTCCAATGCCTGGTGCCTCTCCTGTTTGGGGTCTGACCCTTCTTTCCCGGATCCCCCGGGCTACAGTGTCGGGAGAAGACCCTCCCTTTTTCGGATATCCCTCGACGACGTCTTCGCGCCCAACGCGCGGTCGTCGGGTTGTTCTTCTCTCCAGGATCAGGTATCCACACAACAGTCTGTTAAGACTAGCCGAGTCTTGAGGGGCGAGTCTCATGCGCGGCATGGCGACAGCTCCAGCTGACCCCTCAAGTCCCCCTTGGCTAATATACCCCGGCGGGAGTCCTCGGGCTCCAAAGCATTTACGGGGTTTCGGGATGTTCCTGAGGTTCGCTCCTCACAGAACATTCCCGAGCCATGCCCGAGGGAGGTACCCGCTTCGAGCGGTGCCGATTCCCCGGCATCGGCGTCGGCGTCGAGTGTTCCACTCTTCGCCAGGGATCGTCAGCTGGTGTCCACGGCGCCTTCAGGGCCGATTGACTCGACCGGGTCTGACCTCCCTACATCCCAGTTATGCTCGGGTGTGGTACCCGCTTCGGGCGGTATTGAGACCCCGGCATCGGCGTCGGTGTCAAGCGTTCCGCTCCTCACCGAGGATCGTCGGCTGCTGTCCTCTGCGCCTCCGGGGCCGATCAACTCGGTCCAACCGGGCGTTCCTCCATCACTGCCATGCGCGGGGGTGGTACCCGCTACGAGCAGTACCGACACGTCGGCGCCGGTGTCGAGTGTTCCGCTCCTCACCGGGGATTGGTGGCTGCGGTCCTCGGCGCCTCCGGCGCCGACCGACTCGTGCCGGTATGGCGTCCCTACGGGGGTAGTATCCACTTCAGGCGGTGCCGACCCGTGGGCATCGAGTAACCCGCTCCCCACCGGGGATCGCCAGCCGCTGCCCTCGGCACCTCTGGGGCCGATCGGCTCGACACAGCCTGGCCCTGCATTCCGGCCATGCGCGGAGGCGGTACCCGCTTCGAGCGCGCCGGCGTCGATGGTTCCACCCCTCGCCGGGGATGATCTCCTGGCCTCACTCCCCTCGGAGCCGCTCGCTTCAACCCGAGCTGGGTCGCCGGTACCCCAGCCCTGCGCAAGGGTGGTACCGGTTTTGAGCGGCGCCACTCCGCCGGCGACGGCAGGGGCGTCGAGCTCAAGGAACCGCCATCAACCTTCCCCGGGGACCTCGGGGTGTGTCGACCAGCACACGGGCGACCCCCCGGCATCGACGCGGCCGTCGAAGGCCCCTCCCCTTCCTGGAAAAGGGGCCTCGGGGTCTTTGATCACCTCGATCCCACCGCAGGGGCCTTGCACTTCCCCCCCCGCAGGGACTCGTCGTCGTGTGACCTGGCTCCCCTCTGGGACGGGCCGTATGCCCCGGCAGTTTTTCCCTCTGGGTAGGATGGGTTCGAGAGGGGGCCCGGCATCGGGCAGCGCCCGCCGATCAACATCGGCGCCGGCGTCAGATGACCCCCTCTCCACCGAGCACCGTCCTCGGGGGCCCTTGATGCTCGCGGCACCGGTCGGCGCGGTTCCGATCCACGCTCCGGGATCTCCACCACCGGCGTGGTCGCTCCCGCCGGGGTCCTCGAGGAAGGAGTCGATCTCCTCGCTCGGCTCGATGCCCATCCTGGAGTCGTTGTCCAGCCTTGAAAGCCTGGCCACGGCACGTCTCGGGATCGGCCCCTTTCCCCTCCCGCAGCGCAGAGCAGAAACCGCTGGCCCCTTCCCTCCGGCGGCCGCGGATTCGCGCCAGTCACGGGGGGAAGCGCCGCCCTCGGGTTCGGGGCCAAGGCCGATTCCTGCGGCGCCGTCGGTGCCATCGACCCCGTTCAATGCCTAGCTTGGAATCAATTCCAGGAGCCGACGACGCCATGTTGACTGCCCCGATCCGGGTCGGTTGGTCCCCTCCTCTGCCCAGCGGGCATTGGCCCGAGCGGCCTCTTAGTGCCCTGGCGGCCTCTCCCGCCATAACTGCTCCGGCAGAGCCGCCTTTTCAGGATTTCCTTTTTGACATGGCGGACTTGCTGGCCATCCCTATCCCGGACCCGAGCCCAGGCCCTGCGGAACAGGCAACCGTGATGCTTCCTCTGCATCCCTCCCTGCAGGATCTCCTGCTGGGGGCTTGGCGGTCGCCTTTGAGGGTTCCGGCGCCGTCGACTGCGATGCAGGCTCTGTACCGGGTGCCTCCGTCCCCGGGGTTTCGGCAGCACCAGCTTCCACATCAGTCCATTGTGGTGGAATCGGCGCTGAGGAAGGCCGGAAGCAAGGAGAAGCATGCTTCTCGCCCTTCAGTCCGCGCCTCGAAGACGCTAGATACTCTAGGACGTCAAGCCTTCCAAACGTCTATGCTGGCGGCCAGAATTATTTCATATATATTTTATATGAGTCTGTCGCTTCGGGAGGTCACCGAGAGGTTATCTCGGTTATCCACCTTCGTATCTGCAACCAAGGCCTTTGAATATTCCCTGCTTCTTTATCACTGCAGGAATATCTCCGCGTTCCTTTCTCGTGCTTCGCTGGACTCCTTCCGGTCGGTCAGCAGAGCCTCGGCTGTTGCCATTAGAGCACGCCGTACAGCATGGTTGCAGGCGTCCGAGTTGTGTAGACGGGCACAGCACAACCTGGGTAAATCTCCCTGCGACGGAGATCACCTTTTCAATAGCGAAGCCTTACGTCAGGTCGCACAGTGCTTCGCTAACCTTCCCAGAGTTAGCAGCCAGCCTAGGGCCCGGCTCCCCCCTGGCGGTGGTAAACGCCTCTCCAGACCCCCCTTCCCTAGGAAGAGGAAATGTCAGCCCTCCGCCCACCCTCCAGGCGCGCCCAAGCAAGGGACCTCTCACCACGGGTTGATGTCCCCGGGCCCGCGCCAGGCCTCTCATACTAAGCATTTTTAGGCTCAGGTGGGTGGCTGCCTGCACTTAACCTCCTTACCAGAAGTTTAGAATCGAGCTCTACTCTGGGGCTCGTTCAGTTGGAAAATGGTTCGGGGACTTATCTAGGGGTTCAGGTATTCTCCTCCGTGGGAAAGGGAGACCACCTTACGCCATGATAGCTATGGCCCACGGTCACCCTACTTACTCTTCGGTACGTCCCCGAACCCCTCTCAGCCAGTGTTCTCTTGCTGATTGCTTCCGTACCGGAATTCCCCTTCCAGCCGTTATAGTCCCCCAATACTCACCAGGGACTATACCGTCATGTTCCCCGATTGTGCGGGGGACAAGTTCTGCGTGCAGGTCCTGGGGACACATATAGGGCCTCCAACCCCTGTGGCGTTCTACCGGACTGATGCTATCCTCCGTCCCCCACGCTACCGCGCTCTTAGCTCGCCGATCTGCCCTTGCCCTCCGGAAAAGATCCCTCCCCTGACGGATCTTGAGGCCACCTCTCCAGGTGGACGTTCTGGGGATCGATGGCAGATCCGCCTTACCAGGGTGCTGCTCATGGAGGTAGGCCCCCCGGCGTACCTGCGTTAGTACCGGAGGGGGCGTCCCCATGTCCACCGGCTTAGATATACTAGATATCACCTGCTTGGCAGGCGCCTATTGGGGGATGCCCACAGTACCTGTGTTCTACCGCCTTTTTCCCCCTATGGCCGGTACTCACCCCCCCCCCCCCTGGGGGTCCGGCCAGTCCGCCTGCCTATTCCCCGATCGGCCCGCGGACTGGTGGTACCCTACTGCTGTGAAGTCAACAGCTCCCTTTTTCAGTTAGGCCCTCCTCCCGGAGGTCCGGACCCTTGTCTCCCTATTTCTCGCTAGGGCAGACTGTGTACCCCTTCTGCTCCTGGGTACACCTCTACTCTTCTCCGGGATAGGCTCTCTAGTTCGGCCTGTCTTCCACTGTTAGTCCTCTGAGTTATGGACTCTACTCCTAAGGGAGTGCTCAGCTTGCCGTAAGCCCCCTGGAAGACCTGCCGTCCTTCTCCTGACCCATCTGACGCCTGGATCTCATGGCCTTCCGGATTTGGAACTTCCTCCTCGCTGCGGTGAAGTTTCCTTGATGACCTCGCTACTGCGTCTACAGTGCCTTCATCACAGGACTACTTCCGACAACCCAGTGGGTAAGCTGTACAGGGTTCTAAACCATTAATTCATTAAAACTTAATGGCCGGTAAGCTCTATATGGTACTAGGTCATTTACTCATTAAATGCTTAATGATTCTCTTCATGCACCCCTCTGACTACTCCCGTAGCCTGGTTTTTTTTTTGCTGTATCTTAATGGTACCTGTTCTGCACTCTAAAGACTTTCCTCCGTAGTCTTTAGATTCGCTGTTCCTCTATTCAACTCCTGCCCTCCATCCCTCAGGGGATGCCGGGGATTCAGGTTGGGCAAATGCCATCCCGTCCTGGGCTGCGCTTATGGGATCTCCCTGGGCATCCTTAGCTAGGGAGTCCACACGTGTGAAGACTCATTCCTGCTTGTTCCTGGAGATAGCACAGTTACTTACCTGTAACAGGTGATCTCCGGACCAGCAGGAATTAGTCTTCACAACCCGCCCACCTCCCCTAGGAGTTGTATCTCTTTTTTCTCTATTCCTTCCTCTCCTCTCCTTCCGGCTCAGCTATGAAACTCAACTGGGGAGAGGCAGTAGGAAGGGCGGGAAGCCACCGCGCAGGCGCGGGGGATACTCCCAAAGGCTTTCTGATTGGATGCTGGGGAGCATTCCCGTGCGGGCTCTGTCGGCGACGTCTCCCACGTGTGAAGACTAATTCCTGCTGTTCCGGAGATCACCTGTTACAGGTAAGTAACTGTGCTTTCTTTCGGTTAAAACTATTAAATCTGTGCATTTTAAAACCCAGTGTACTTGTTAGTCAGGGCCTAGTATCAGCAGAGAGTTTTAGGTTAAATTAAAAACCTTCAGAGAGAGTTTAAATTTAAAACTCAGTCAGGGCCTTATATCAGTAGGACTGGCCTGTCTACTAGGCGAGCTAGGTGGCCGCCTAGGGTGGGCGGCGGCAGTGGCACATGTGGGTTGCAGCACACATGGGCGGCTGCTGCCGATTCCATTTGGGGGGAAGCAGGTAGCGACAGTATTTCCAAAAGCGGTGGCAAAAGCCGCCGCTTTTGGAAATACTGCTGCTGCCCACCTCCCCTCCCTAAACGGAATCGGCGGTCGCTGGGGAGGGCGACGTCAGCAGCTGGGGGAGGGCAGTGTCAGCAGCTGGGGGAGGGCAGTATCAGCGGGGGAGGGGGGCAGTGAGGCCAGGGTTTCTGCCTAAGGTGGAAGAAACCCTTGAGCTGCCCTGAGTATCAGCAGACAGCTTTTAGTTGAAATTTAAAAACAGCAGAGAGTTTTTAGTTTAAATGTAAATCTGTCAGGGCCTAGTATCAGCAGAGAGCTCTTAGTTTAAATCAAATCAGAGCATAGTTTAGCATAGAATGAAGAATAGGGTAAAATATTCTTTGAGTTGAAAGAAATAGATTGTTTCTAGATACCTTTACAAAGAGGTCTTCCACCTAGGAGGCAAGAGATCTGGGAATTTGTTTTAAATAGGTGTTAAAGCCAAATGAAAGGTCAAAGGGGCAATTTGAAAGGCTCCCTCTGTCAAACCCAAGGGCTTTGTGAATCACCCAAGAAATTGTTAACAGATTACCTTAGAAGCACAGGTCTGGGACTGTGTAGCAAGCCATCCTTTACTAAGTGTTATTTCCCTCCCCCAGCATAATCTTAGCTTTATAGGCTCTTAAATCTATTAAAGAGGGAAGGGTGGTCAAAGTCACTTTCAGGTGAAATTAATTAATCTTGAGTTAAACAAAGTCCCTTAAGGGTAATTGGTTATAGTTGTATCAGTACAAGTAGCCCTAGCAAAATCTTAAAGCTAAGATGCAGTCAGCAGTCCAGCAGCTAGCTGGGATCTATCCAGTCTTTTGCATTGAGTGTCACATATATGATTTTCTCCCAGTTGATACGGTATCTTACATGTGCACAAGGTGCAAGGAGCTCTTTGCCCTCAGGGAATGAGTCTGATCTCTGGAGGCTAGAATTGTAGACTTGGAGAACATAAGGAAGACAGAGAGGTACATAGGAGACCTACAAAGACATAGTACTGAAGTTCCATCTCCAATCTGGCAGCCTCTCAGTTGCCATGGAGAGAGAGATCACCTGAAAGGAGAGCATCCCCTTAGCATGGCAGAAAGTGATCCTGTAGCTAGGACCTGTCCACCAGGAGATGTAAAAATCTCTTGCACCGAGGAGGTTTCTCTAGGTCCATGTGCCCATGAGGGAAGGGTTAGAACAGCTGTTATAGCTGGCATTTCGATCATTAGACGTGTAGATAGCTGGGTGACTGGTAGACATGAGGACCACCTGGTAGCATGCCTGCCTGGTGCGAAAGTAGCAGACCTCACACACCACCTAAACAAGGTTTTAAATAGTGCTGGGGAGGAGTCTGCTGTTTTGGTACATGTTGGCACCAGTGACATAGGGTAATGCTGGAGGGAGGTTCTGGAGGCCAAATTTAGGCTTTTAGTTAGGTAGGAAGTTGAAATCCAGAACTTCAAGGGTAGCATTCTCTGAAATGCTTCCTGTTACACGCGCAGGACCCAACAGGCAGACAAAGCGCTGGAGTCTCAATGCGTGGATGAGACGATGGTGCAAAGAAGAGGGTTTTGGATTTGTTAGGAACTGGGCAACATTCTAGTGAAGGGATTGGCTCCACCTTAACTGAGATAGAACTAGGCTGCTGGCATTAACTTTTTAAAAAGGAGAGCAAAGAGTCACGTGATGTGGTGAGACCGGGTGGTTGTGAACTGCTCGAGCTCCGAGCCCCCCTTCTCCCACCACGAAATTAGGCCGTATTTAAGCCTTAAGGCTATTCTAGAACCTTTGGCGAAGCAGCGGACAACCTGGTTGGCGACGTGTGCGGAACACGCGGCATGGCGGCAGCAGCGAAAACTGGCAGGAGAGAAAAGGAACGGCTGACGGGGCAATCAAAAATGGTGGAATCACCTCCAGCGCCCTCTCTGCCTGTATTGGCGGTAATCATAGCGGAGATATCAGCAGCGGTGTCTCGGGCATTATCGGGCCAATTTGATGCTCTGCACGGTAAAATCAATGCCTTGCAAACCTCGATGGAGTCCTTGGGTAGTCGAATGCAGGAGGCAGAGGCCCGAGTCGGGGCGACAAGAGGAGCACGTGGAAACCCTGATGCAGGAGATGAGGAGCCTGCAGGCTGCGTTGCAGTTACAAGAGGCCAAAACAGATGATCTAGAAAACCCATCGTAACAACCTCCACTTTTTGGGTGTCCTGAGCAGCGTGCAGGATAAAGACTTAAAAGACTATCTGGAGGCCCTAATTATACAGGTGCTGGGCAGCGGAGAAGAGCATGGACGGCTCCTGTTGGAGAGAGTGCACGGAGTGGGGCCTAAGCAGTCAACTGATAGCAGACCCCGTGTGGTGTTGGCCAAATTCCTGCACTTCCCCCAGAAAGAGGCAGTGTTGAATGGGGCTCGGAAATCTGGGGGAGTCGTTAAGGACAATATCAAAGTGAGAATAACATAGGACTATTCGGCAGCCCTGAGCCAGAGGCGGAAGGCATATGCACCCCTTTGCCAAAAACTAGTGGAGGCTAACATCAGATTCACCGTGCAATATTCCTCTAGGCTTCATATCATGCATGGTGGGACACAACGGAGCTTTGCTACAGCGGCAGACGCGACTAAATATGTGGAGGGACTGACACGGAAGAAGTCATCCCATACCATTGAGACGGAAGAGGAGTCTTGAACATATCTTGTGAGCTTGGAAGATCTATAGACCGAGGAGGGTGAGCAGCAGACTAGTATCTCAGGACTGTTTTGGAGACTCGCCGTCTGCTATGCTTGCAGTGAATGTTAGTTTTTAAATCAACCTAACTTGAAAAGATATGTCTATGTGTATGTCTAAGGGGATTATAGAGTGAATAACACTATTGGGCTGTTGGGAGGGGTGGGAAGCGGAATATTTGAGCTTTACTATATGCTTGCTTGTATTGGAAGTGGACCCCTGGGGGTCGAGGGTTATGTATATACCGTGTTGCTGGTTATTGTGAAGAAACACTTTACATTTAATTTAACCATAAGTGGAGTAAACAATTTTGGGGAGAGAGCTGCACACCGTAGGAATAGGTGGGGAGGGGGGGGACACACATAAGTGACTAAGAAGGAGAGGAGGGTTAGAGTTAAAGAGGGTGATGAGACGGGATAAGGGGGGGAGTTAGGATAGAGGGGGGATTAGGGAGGCGGGGAAGGGTTGTAAGGGGGGAGAGTGGGGGGGAAGGGAAGCACAGCCAACCTTGGATCAAAAAGGTGGGAATTGGAAGTAGGATAGGCACATGGGAGGGGCCCCGGGTGGGGGGGAGCGGAGCTTCCCTGGAGACATCTAGGTATCGCGAACCATGGGCCAACGCGATATGCAGTATTCTGAAGGTCATTTCATGGAATGTATGTGGGATTGGGAACCCAATTAAGAGATCCAAAATATTACAAGCCTTAGCCAGACAAAAATGTGACATAGCTTTCTTGCAGGAAAGTCACCAATCTGTTGAAGAACATTTGAAAATGCAGAGGGAATGGATGGGTCAGGGTTGGGGGTCCCCAACAGAGGGAAAAAAAGGGTGGAGTGGTCATCTTGATTCATAAGCGTATAAGATTTGTCATGGAAAAGGAATATTCAGACCCAAATGGAAGATATGTGTTATTATATGGTATGTTGGAAGGGAAGCCTATAGTGATGGGTAACGTTTATAGTCCCAATGTATTGGATCGCGCGTTATTTGCCTCCAGAATTGAGCAGTTGCCCTATGTCCCTTTGATATTAGGGGGAGATTTCAATGGGGTGCTAGACTTGGAGCTAGACACTTCAAGGGGGGAGCAGATCGAACACGTATGTCTGGGGCTAAGGCTTTGCAAGACCTCAAAAGCTGATTGGGGGCGATTGATGCCTGGCGCCTGCTTCATCCAATGGAAAGAGATTTTACCCACCAGTCGTGAGCGCATGGCTAGAGTGCCCGGATTGATTATATCTTTGTATCAGGAGGAATCTTTGCACAAGTAGTCAACGCACAAATTGGCTCGTTGGAGATATCGGATCATACCTTGATTTGGGTGGAGTTAGAGTGGGCTCAAGCTGACTCGCAGACCAGAATTTGGCGCTTCCTGCTAGATTTGTATAGGGACACTGAATTTCATCTTTATCTTAAACAACGCTGGCAGGAATATGCATGTAATAATGAACAACACAAGGTTGATCCAGAACGTTTTTGGGAAATGGCTAAAGTTGTTTTGCGTGGAGATATCCTTGGTTACTCAGCACAAAAAAAGAGATTGTTAACAGAACAGATAATTCGCCTTGAGAAGCAAACGATCAAGGCCCGGCGTAAATATGTGAGGTGTCCCAATGCAACGAATAAGAAGTTGCTATGGGAAACCCAGACAACTCTAAACGAGCTGCTCCACAGGAGAGCCAAAAAATCCTTTATTTTCTATTGATACTAGCTGTATTGGTTTGGAGATAAACTGGGGAAACTCCTGGCATGTTGCCTGCAGGGTAGTAGAGGGGCTAGGACTGTTGCGGTCATAAGAGATGCCCAGGGCAAGCTACAGAAGGGAAATTGTGAGATTGTCCGTGTGTTTCATTCCTTTTATGAAAAACTTTATCAGAAAGAGGGAACATCTGGAATCCCCCTGGAGGATTATTTAAGAGGAGTGCTGAGACTGGGGGCGGAGCAGCGGGCTCACTTGGAACAACCGATCACGCATGTGGAGATACTCCAAGTTATACAAAAGGCTAAGTGTCATAGGGCGCCGGGACCAGATGGACTAGGGGCTGAGTTTTATAAGTTGTTAGGGGATTTGGTGCCCCCCTCATTGGCGGCGGTATACCATCAAAGAGTGGAACAGGGAAGGTTCAAGTGGGGGGAGAACCAGGCGCACATTATATTAATACCTAAACCAGGTAAAGACCACGCGCAGGCCTCCTCTTATAGACCAATATCATTGTTGAACTTTGACTTAAAAGTGATGGCAAAGGTATTAACAGAACACCTGGCCCCGACGTTGGAGGAATTGATACATGCATCTCAAGTGGGCTTTATGATAGGCCGGCACACTGTGCGCAATTTATGTAAGATTTTGGCATCTCTGGAATGGGCTCTGGAGCAGGAGTGGCAATCCCTGTTAATTAGTTTTGATGCGGAAAAGGCATTCAATCGTATGGATTGGGAGTATTTACATGCTCTCTTGCCTCACTATGGGTTAGGAAACGCCTTTTGTAACATGATACGACTCCTTTACACGGGACTGACCGCGAGTGTGCTATGTAATGGGCTGTTGTCCGATACGTTTCCATTGGAGAGGGGTACTAGACAGGGGTGCCTACTTTCGCCGTTGTTATTTGTGCTGTCTCTTGACCCCTTCATACAAAGAATAGAACTTTCCAATGAAATACGAGGGGTGTATATGGGATGGTATGGGTTTAAGATCGCGGCTTTCGTGGATGATATTCCGCAGCAGTCGCTGCCCAGACTACATTGGTCAACATTGAAATCGTTACTGACTTTAGGGCCTTTTAATCTGTAGTATCTTGGTGAGCTGAACACGAATATAACATTAAAAAAATTTTATTGGCTTTCGTTTTGAAGATATTGCATGTAGTTCATTTTTGACATTTCACCGTGTAAATTTATCCAGTAGGACATCAACAACATCCCAAATAAGCCTTGAATGATGTAATATTGCATCACATTGCATAATACCAGCATGCAACAAAGGAACAGCGGAGGGCAAATTACCACGGCCTACCAGGATAGTGGGCAAAAACAACTTTATTGGAGACCAGCATGCACACATCATCCAGAGTTGATTGCATCATTTTCTGATGCAATGCAATACTACTGCCAGATGGCTGCTGAAGCCATCTGACGTCAGCAGTGTACTATACGCAGTCGGAAAGGAAAGTAATCTGGTATTCTGTTCTGATATTGAAAGCCTCATGAATGCCTTAAAAATCACTCATGACCCACAAGACTGGAGACTATTTATAGACTCTTCGAAACTGAGTCTGAAGGCTGTGCTTTTGAACAATGGAAACCGTCTTCCATCTATTCCAGTAGCGCATGCCGTCCACATGAAAGACAGAAACCAAAACTAAACCCACAAAGTGAAACCCCTATTTAAATATAATTTTTGTCAGAAGAGACTGGAGGAGACTGGAATTGACGTCCAGTCACACCAGACAGCCTTTTCTATTTTTCTTTTTTTGTATAAATGCTAAAACATATTTTACTTAGCTCATAACCATAGTCCAGTGAAGCTTCAATACATCAAGCGTTTCTCTCAAACAGCGGTCAGATAATTTGTACACGACGTACGTTTCGGGCCATCGAGCCCTGTTTCAAGTGTTTGCTCTCTTCCAAAAAGCACCGCTATGAAGAATTTCTTCCTGCCGGAAGTTACACCGGATAATTGAAGGGGAAAGGTCGTGTTCATTGGCCAACAATCACTGTCATTCAATAGGGAGGTCCAATCAACCAAACGGGAGACCCCATTGTCATCGGGGAATCCCTTGGTGTCATGGATTGCATCAAAGCAAGCTGAACCATTCGACTTCTTTGTTTAGCCCCATGGGTTGGACTGCCTGCAGTTCAAATATCAGCTGTTGTTCGCGCCGTTGTAAGGCTAAAAGCCGATTGCCCCCCCGAGGATTTGGTGGAATAAAGTCCAGCACTGTCCAAACAAAATCAGTACTAAATTGATGTTGACAAGCTTCACAATGTTCTACTAAAGGGGCAGAGAGAACTTTTTGACGAATGCGAGAGGCATGCTCGCTCAGGCGAGTTTTGATTGGCCGAGAAGTTCTACCTATATAAATTAAAGGGCATGAACACTGTAGGGCATAGACCACAAATGCTGAATCGCATGACGTCAACCATCGGCGTTGTAAAATTTGCCCAGTATTAGGATGTACCCATTGTGTTCCAGTCAATGCTAGTTCGCAATATGCACAGTGTGAACATGTGGTGTGTCCCCTAAGATCAGGATCAGAAACCTGAGGACGATCTAAGGGGGTGGTAGAATGAACTAAACGATCCTGTAAATTGCTGCCTCTAGAAAACGCTATTCGTAAAGGTTTTTGAAAACAATTATGCAATCTCAAAACATCCCAATGTTTTCGAAGCACTGCCACGATAGAGGAGCTCAAGCTGGTAAATGGTAATATTCCCACTATACAATCAGACTCTTGATTTTCAGAGGGTTTTGTTCGGTGACGTTCATCCAGAAGCCATTCACGGTGAGTAAACATTAATTCTTGTAGATTACAAAAAAACTAGAGCCAACTTTGCAATTTCACTGTCATATTCATGTTCAGCATATAAAAACTGATAAAAAATTACTATTTTTATTTCAGTAACATGACTTTTGTAAAAATTTGTTGACCAGTGTTCTATTAAAGGAATTTTCAACATTTGGGAAAATAGCGGGACTGCGTATTAATATGGATAAATCCGAGGCCCTGGATGTGCGGGGTGATGTGAAAGGGAGTTGGAGAGGTGTATTTCCACTTAGATGGGCTGGGGATGCCTTTCTTTATCTGGGAATTCTCTTAACCAGAGACCCGAAAGAGTTATATAAGCGGACCTTTGAGCAGATTTTAGTTGGGCTCTGGGTACAGCTGCGGGCCTGGCATCCTCTACCCTTGTCGCTGGGGGGAAGAGTGGCGGCAGTGGGGATGGTGATTTTGCCCCATGTAGGAGACTGGCTGGGCGATATGGAGACCTATGCTACTAGGGCCCTTGAGGAAGCCCTGGTGGCCCTTCAGACCCTATTGGCAGCCTTGCACCTAGAAGGCTCGCAGTTACCTGGGCATGTAATTCGAAGTATACTAGTGGAGCTGATGCAACTGTGTCGGTACTGGGGCAGGTCTCCGGCTGTTTCAAGCTGGCTGCCGCTGCAGGGTAATATTAAGTTCACCCTGGGTTCCACAACAGCGGCTTTTCAGAAATGGAGGATGGCTAGTCATCACTATGTTGGGCATGTGGTGGATTTTAATGGGAAGTGTAAGCCGTTTGAGATTTTTCGCAGGGAGTATGAGCTGAGTGGTAGCCACTACTCTGCTTATCTACAGATTTCCCATTATGTGGCTTCTCTCCCAGAAAGAGAACTAACGTCAGAAAGCTTGGCGCGGATCTTAGAGTTTTTCACATTAGGCGAAGAGTCTCCAAACACAATATCAGGTTTGAAGAAAAGACTAGTGCCATACCTTAAGCGGCCGGATTATTTCTGACAGGAGGCTCGGTGGGCAGAGGAGCTGGGTCAGGGGGTGCCCCCGGGTTCAGTTCTTAAGGCCCTAGGTAGGATTGTGTGAGTGGTGGAGGGGACTAAATGGAGAGAGGTGCAATTTAAAAGCGTCACTCGGGTGCATTTTTCCTCGAGACGGGCATTGCGGAGTGGTCTTGCGTGTGATGGGAGTTGCCCTAGGTGTTTGACTCCTCTCGCAGACCTGGGTCACATGTGGTGGGGATGTCCAAAAATTCAACACTATTGGACGAGGATTAGTACCTACATGAGTGACCTGCTCCACCAGCAAATTCAGTGGACGGGGGCTTTTGTAGCGTTGGATAGGCTTGGACCACTCCACCCTAAGTGGAGATTGGAACGATTGCTGGTGAGGAAGGAATGTCTGGTAGGGAAAGGGACGATACGTCATAGGTGGAGAGAACAGTTGCCTCCTACTTTTTGGGAATGGCGTAATAGTTTTCATCAATTGATGGTCTTTGAAAGGAGAGGGGCCAAGGGGTAATGTTGAACATTGGGCTTCCTTCCTGCTGATCTGCGAACCCTATATTCAATGATTGGGGCCCTATGCTTATAATGAAGTCTTCCACATGGGATAGGTAGGCGCGTAAGGGTACAGAATGGGAGTCTAGAGGGGATATTACAGGGGGGGGGGTTGGGAGACGGGCTCATAGGTGAGTTCCTGGGTGGGCAAGATACGGGGGGAGCTGTGCTGAGCGGGAGGGAGGGGGATAGGGAAGGAGGAGGGGGGTTAATGAAAATGTTGTACCACAGCTATGTTAAACACTGGCTACTGGAGTGGTGGATAAGAGTCGTCCCCACCCAGTGGCACTTGTATGTATGTAAACAATTGTTTGTAGTTTTTGTTTGAAGTTCAGTAAATACAGTTTAAAAAAAAAAAAGGAGAGAGAGCAGCTTTTAAACTAGATAATAGTGAAAAACCGACAGTCATCCAGGAGCACATAGTTCAGAAGGATGTATCCTCGAAGGATACTAGCAAAATAGGGAAGTTAGGACATCCCGACAGAGAGGTTCCATCAAAGATAAAAGTAACCCAGATGTCCTTCAGTACAGAGCCGAAAGATTCCAAATTACACCTATAACTGATAACAGATTAATATGAATAAAATGCAACCTCTAAGATGCCGAAGTCTAATAAAATAAGATGGGAGAGCTAGAATATATAGCACTAAATGAAAGGTTAGATATGATTGGCATCTCAGAGACTGGTGGAAGGACACTGTGATACCTGGGAACAAACTATATTGCAAGGCAAAGTAGTTCAAATTGCAGGAGGGGTTGCACTCTGTTAGAGAGGACAATAAGTCACATAGGATTAAAGCTGGAACCAGGCTGCTGGCACTAACCTTTAAAAAGGAGATAGAGCAGCTTTTAAACTAGATAATAGGAGAAAGCCGACAGTTTCCCAAGAGCAGATGGTTCAGAAGAATGTATCCTTGAAGGATACTACCAAAAGCAGAGAGGTTCCAAAAAAGAGTAAAGTAGCCCAAATGCCCTCGAGTATGGAGCAGACAGAGCTTAAAGATCCCAAATTACCCATGTCTACCAATAGCCAAATTAATATGAATTAAATACAGTCTCTAAAATGCTTGTATACAAATGCTAGAAGTCTAAAAAATAAGATGGAAGAGTTAGAATATATAGCACTAAATGAGAGGTCAGATGTGATTGGAATATCAGAGACATGGTGGAAGGAGGACAACCAGTGGGACACTGTGATACCTGGGTACAAACTATATCGTAATGATAGAGCTGATCAAATTGGTGGAGGGGTTGCGCTCTATGTTAGAGAGGGCATTGAGTCAGAAAGGATTAAAGTTTTGCAGGAAACAAAATTTGCTGTAGAATCTCTATGGATTGAAATTCCATGTAAAAAGGGGAAGGAGATGGCGGTGGGGTGTACTATCGACCGCCTAGCCAGAATGAACAAATGGATGATGAAATGCTCAAAGAAATCAAGGAAGCTAACAAAAGTTACAGTGCGGTAATAATGGGCGATTTCAATTACCCCGGTATTGACTGGGTCAGTGTCACGGCAGTACATGCTAGGGAGATAAAGTTCCTAGATGACATAAATGACTGCTTCTTGGAGCAGCTGGTCCATGAACCGAAGAGAGGGGAAGCCATATTAGATCTAGTCCTTAGTGCAGGGGTCTGCAACCTTTAAGACATAAAGAGCCACTTGGACCCGTTTCCGAAGGGAAAAAAAAACCTGGGAGCCGCAAAACCATTGCGACATTTAAAACAAATCTAACACTGCATATATTGTTTCTTACCTTAATGCTATATACGACCCCCTACTTTTCCTGTTAAAATATAGGTGTTTGGCCTATACTCGCCGTATAAGACTACCCCTCTTCCTTCGCACACCAAAAAAAATACGCCAGAAAATATCACAACAACAAGTAACAATATTTGATTTCAAAATTATGATGATTTTGTAGTCAAATCACTAATATGAAATAAAATTATTTTTTCTACCTTTGTTGTCTGACCAATTTATTCTTTGATCATGCTGGTCCCGATCTGAGGCTTCTGCTTTCCTGTCTTCTCTTAGCTCTCTTTCTGTGGTCTATGGTCCATCTGCCATTTCTTATCTCTTCTTTCGATTTCTTCACTTCTTTCCATCAGCCTATTTCCAGTCCCAGTAACCCTCCCCAATATCAGCCCCTTTCCAGTCCTCACTCCCAGTACCTTCCAATGTCAACTTGCATTCCCATGATTGCCACTGGTGTCCATTTCCTTCCAGTCCCCCTCCTTCACCACTGACCAGTCCCTTCTAGTACAAATACCATGGCAGCCCCTCTCAGATCCAGTTCCATTCTCCCATCCCCTCATATCAGCCCATTTGTAGCCTTAGCCCCAAGTTATCTTCCAGGGCCAGCAGCTCTATCCTCCCCTCCCCACAATCAGCCCATGCCCAGTCAAAGCCCCCCAATCAGCTCGCTTCCAGAGCTAATCCCCCCTCAACCCCATTACCAGTGCTAGCCTCCCCTAATCAGCCCAATACCAGTCCTACCTCCCATCAGCTCATTACCAGTCCTAGCCTCCCCTAATCAGCTCATTTTCAGTGCTAGTCCCCTCAACCCCATTACCAGTGCTCCATCCCTCCATGTCAGCCCCCTCCCTCCCTCCATCCATATCAGCTCCCTCCCTCCATGTCAGCCCGCCTCCCCAATCCCTCCATGTCAGCCCCCTCCCTCCATCCATATCAGCTCCCTCCCTCCATGTCAGCCCCCTCCATCCCTCCATGTAAGCCCCCCTCCCTCCATCCATATCAGCTCCCTCCCTCCATCCATATCAGCTCCCTCCATCCATGTCAGCACCCTCCATCCCTCCATCCATATCAGCTCCCTCCCTCCATGTCAGCCCCCTCCATCCCTCCATGTCAGCCCCCCCTCCCTCCATCCATATCAGCTCCCTCCCTCCATGTCAGCCCCCCTCCCTCCATCCATCCATATCAGCTCCCTCCCTCCATGTCAGCCCCCCTCCCTCCATGTCAGCCCCCTCCATCCCTCCATGTCAGCCCCCCTCCCTCCATCAATCCTTATCTGCTACCTCCCTCCCTGTCAGCCCCCCTCCCTCCATGTCAGCCCCCCTCCCTCCCTGTCAGCCACCCTCCCTCCATGTCAGCCCCCCTCCCTCCATCCATCCATATCAGCTCCCTCCCTCCATCCATCCATATCTGCTCCCTCCCTCCATGTCAGCCCCCCTCCCTCCATGTCAGCTCCCTCCCGTCTTCTGCAGCCGCGGCTCCCTGCCTCTTAGGGAACCGCGGCTGTGCTTTTAAAATCATCTCGGAGCCCTTCCTGTCTTGACGGGCTCCGTGCAGCATTGTCCCGCCTCCAAAACTTCCTTTAGAGGCGGGACAATGCTGCACGGAGCCCGTCAAGACAGGAAGGGCTCCGAGATGATTTTAAAAGCACAGCCGCGGTTCCCTAAGAGGCAGGGAGCCGCGGCTGCAGAAGAAGGGAGGGAGCTGACATGGAGGGAGCCCATAACGCCACGTTTAAATACATCTTTACAACACTATTGCCTGTCACCGGGCGGGCAGTGTGCTCCGGAGCCGCGGCAAAGGTGAGAAAGAGCCGCATGCGGCTCCAGAGCCGCGGGTTGCCGACCCCTGCCTTAGTGGAACACCAGATCTAGTGCAAGAGATAAGGGTGTTGGGGCCACTTGGCAATAGTGATCATAGCATGATCGCCTTTGATTTAATTAGTGGAGGAGGGATAGTAAGGAAATCCACAGTACTACCTTTTAACTTTCGAAAGGGAGACTATGATAAAATGCGGAAAATAGTTAAGAAAAAACTAAAAGGAGCAGTTGCAAAGGTTAAAGACTTATATCAAGCTTGGATGTTGTTGAAAAATACTATCTTGGAAGCCCAGACCAGCTGTATTCCATGCTTTAAGAAAAGTTGAAGGAAGTCCAAAAAACTGCCAGCATGGTTTAAAGGCGAGGTCAGAGAGGCTGTTGTTGCCAAGAAAGCATCTTTCAGGAAATGGAAAAAAGAGCCAAACGATGAAACCTGGAAACAGCACAAGCACTGGCAGGTCAAATGCAAGGCATTGATAAAGAAGGCAAAGAGAGAATTTGAGAAGAAGCTTGCTGCGGAAGTAAAAACGCAAAATAAAGATTTTTTTCAATTACATTCGTAACAAAAAACCTGTGAGAGAGTCAGTTGGACCATTAGATGACAGAGGAGTTAAAGGGGCACTAAGAGGTGACAAGGCGATAGCGGAGAGACTGAATGCTTTGCTTCGGTCTTTACTGAGGAAGATGTAGGGATGTTACCCATGACTGAAGTGGTATTTAAAGGTGCGGAAGAATTGAAGGAAATAATACATCGGGAAGATGTATTACAACTATTAGATAAACTGAAGAGTAGCAAATCACCTGGGCCGGATGGTATACATCCAAGGGTGTTGAAAGAACTGAAATATGAGATCGCAGACCTGCTATTAGTAATCTGTGAACTATCATTAAAATAATCTCTAATACCTGAAGATTGAAAATCGCCAATGTAACACTAATTTTTAAAAAGGGTTCGAGGGGTGATCCGGGAAACTACAGACCGGTGAGCCTGACGTCAGTACCGGGAAATATGGTAGAAACCATCATAAAGAATAAAATTACTCAGCATGTAGATAGTCATGGCCTAATGGGAGACAGCCAACATGGCTTTAGACAAGGAAGATCTTGTCTTACTAATCTGTTATGTTTTTTTGAAAGTGTGAATAAACAGGTGGACAAAGGTGAGTCGGTTGATATAGTGTATCTGGACTTTCAGAAAGCCTTTGACAAGGTCCCTCATCAGAGACTTTTGGCAAAACTAAAGGGTCATGGGATAGGAGGCAGTGTACTACTGTGGATCAAGAACTGGGTAAAAGATAGAAAGCAGAGGGTTGGGCTAAATGGCCAATTTTCCCAATGGAGAAAGGTGAATAGTGGTGTACCCCAGGGATCTGTGCTGGGTCTGCTGCTTTTTGACATATTCATAAATGACCTGGAAAGTGGAATAACGAGTGAGGTTATCAAATTTGCAGATGACACAAAACTATTTAAAGTTGTTAAAACTCAAGAGGATTGTGGAAAATTGCAAGAGGATCTTGATAAATTGGAAGACTGGGCATCAAAATGGCAGATGAAATTTAATGTGGACAAGTGCAAAGTTATGCACCTAGGGAAGAACAACTCAAACTATGGTTACACGATGCAAGGTTCCACATTAGGAACCACCACCCAGGAAAAAGATTTAGGCGTCATTGTGGATAACATGTTAAAACCCTCGGCCCAGTGTGCAGCGGCAGCCAAGAGAGCAAATAGAATGCTAGGTATCATAAGGAAAGGAATGGAAAATAAAACAAAAGATATTATAATGCCTCTATACCGTTCCATGGTGAGACCTCACCTTGAATATTGTGTGCAATTCTGGTCACCGTATCTTAAAAATGATATAGCATTATTAGAAAAGGTTCAGAGAAGAGCCACCAAAATGGTAAAGGGGATGGAAGGATACTCCTATGAAGAAAGGCTAAAAAGGTTAGGGCTCTTTAACCTGGAAAAGAGACGGCTGAGGGGATATATGATAGAAGTCTATAAATTAATGAACGTGGTGGAAAGGGTAAACGTAGATCGACTGTTTACGTTATCAGAATATAAGAAGACTAGGGGACATGCAATGAAGCTACAAGGTAAACTATTTAAGACTAATAAAAGAAAATATTTTTTCACTCAACGTGTAATCAAACTCTGGAATTTGTTACCGAAGGATGTAGTAAAGGCTGTTAGTGTAGCTGGGTTTAAAAAAGGTTTGGACAAGTTCCTGGAGGAAAGGTCCATAAACCATTATTAAGAAAGGACCCAGGATATCAATGCTTGACCTAGTACAAGCATTGCAGAACCTGTGTCTTTTGGGGAAACTGCTAGGTACGTATGACCTAGATTGGCAACTGCTGGAAACAGGATACTGGGCTTGATGGACCTTGGTCTGACCCAGTATGGCATATCTTATGTTCTTATGTTAGGAAACAAAATATACTTAAGAATCTGTATGAATAGAAGTTCCATGTAAAAAACGGAAGGTGATGGCAGTGGGGGTGTACTAACGACCACCTGGCCAGAATGTACAGATGGATGATGAAATGCTAAAAGAAATCCGGAAAGCTAACAAACGTTACATCACAGTAATGGGTGATTTCAAATTCCCTGGTATCGACTGGGTCAGTATCGCAGCAGGACATGCTAGAGAGTGAAAGTTTCTAGATGAAATAAATGACTGTTTCTAGGAGCAGCTGGCTCATGACCCACCAAGAATGGAAGCTATTTTGGACCTAGTCCTTAGGAAACACAGGATCTGGTGCAAGAGATAGAAAAAGACCACATGGTCTATCTAGTCTGTCCTTCCATAACTACAACAGTCCCCTTTTTTCCTTTAGAGAGCCTCTGTGTTTGTCCCATGCTTTTTTGAATTCAGTTACTGTCCTCATCTTTACCACCTCCACTGGGAGACTATTCCACGGATCCACCACTCTTTCCGTAAAGAAATATTTCCGCATATCACTCCTGAATCTATCCCCCTTCACCCTCATCCCATGTCCCCTCGTAGCAGAACTTGCTTTCAATTGAAAGAGGCCCTCCCCCTGAACATTTATGCCACGGAGGTATTTAAACATCTCAATCATATCACCTCTATCCCTCCTTTCCTCTAAGGTATACATATTAAGATCCTTAAGTCTGTCCTCATATGCTTTATAATGAAGACCACTAACCATTTTAGTAGCCACCGTCTGCACCGACTCCATCCTGATCACATCCTTTTGAAGGTGCGGTCTCCAGAATTGCACACTATACTCCAAATGAGGTCGCACCAAAGACTTATACAGAGGCATTATCACCTCCTGTTTTCTCTAGCCAGTCCTCTCCGTATGCACCCAAGCATCCTTCTAGCTTTTGCCGTCGCCTTTTCTACCTGTTTAGCTACTTTAAGATCATCAGATACAACCACGCCTAGGTCCTGCTCTTCTTTAGTGGACAAAAGTACTTTACCCCCTATACTATATTGCTCCCTTGGATTGCTGCAGCCCAAATGCATGACCTTACATTTTTTAACATTAAATCCCAGCTGCCAAATCCTAGACCATTCTTCAAGCTTAGCTAGATCCCACCTCATGTTATAAGAGATAAGAGTTAAGAGAGAAGAGTTTTGTGACTACTTGCAAATAGTGATCATAGCATGATCACATTAGATTTAATACATGGAAGAATGATGGCAAGGAAATCCACAATACTACCTTTTAACTTTCAAAAGGGAGACTATGATAAAATGAGGAAAATAGTTAAGAAAAAACTGAAAGGAACAGCTGCAAAGGTTAAAGATTTACATCAAGCATGGGTGTTGTATAAAAGTATCATCTTGGAAACCCAGACCAGATATATTCCACGCTTTAAGAAAAATGGAAGGAAGGCCAAAAAACTGCCAGCATGGTTTAAAGGTGAGGTCAGAAAGGCGGCTGTTGCCAAAGAAAAGCGTCCTACAGGGAATGGAAAAAGGAGCCTTATAACAAACACCAGAAATAATATAAGCATTGGCAAGTTATATGCAAGGCGTTGATAAGGCAGGCAAAGAGAGAATTTGAAAAGAAGATTGCTGTGGAAGCAATCTTCTTTTCATGTATATTCATAGCAAAAAATCTGTGAGAGAGTCAGTTGCACCACTAGATGATAGAGGAGTAAAAGGGGAACTAAGAGAGGACAGGGCCATAAGAGAGACTGAATTAATTCTTTGCTTCGATCTTTACTGAAGAAGATGTAGGGAAGTTACCTATGCCTGAAATGGTATATAAAGGTGATGTAGTAGAAGAATTGAAAGAAATATTGATAAACTGGGAAAATATATTACAGCTATTTGATAAACTGAAGAGTAGCAGATCACCTGGACCGGAGGGTATACATTCAAGGGTGTTGAAAGAACTGAAGTATGAGATTGCAGACCTACTATCAGTAATTTGTGAACTATCATTAAAATCATCTGTAGTATTTGAAGATTGGAGAATGGCCAATATAACTCCAGTTTTTAAAAAGAGTTCCAGAGTGATCCGGTGAGCTACAGACTGGTGAGCCTAATGTCAGTACCGGGAAAAATGGTAGAAACCATTATAAAGACAAAAATTACTGAATATGTACAGTAGATAGCCATGATTTAATGGGAGAAAGTCAACATGGATTTAGCCAAGGAAAGTATTATTTTACTAATCTGTTATATTTTTTGAAGGTGTGAATAAACAGGTAAAGAAAGGTGAAGCGGTTGATATAGTGTATCTGGATTTCTCCAGTAACAAGCAGGAAATCAGCCCTCTCATATGGGTGACATCGGCATCGATGGAGCCCACACGGAGTATTTCCACAGCTTTCAAAGAGAGCCTTTGGGAATGCCACCAGGCATGCGTGGTCCTCTTCCCGCCCAAGGGTGCCATCTTACTCAGTCTCCCCTTTTCTGCAGAGCCCTTCGGATGTGCGTCTCATCCCCGGAAAAAGTTTTGTCTTTGTTCCAACCGGTTTATGCTCTACTAGCCCTCGCCGTTCCTCTTTCCGCCTCCTGAGCGCCTCTGCTTTGGTCCTGGCCTCGGGTTTTTTTTCTTTTTGTCTTTTTGCTGTTTTACCACGCTTCGCGCCTTTTTTAACCTTTGACTGCATCGATGGTCTTCGACCTTGCAGGAGTCCTTTTTGCCCCAATGGCTTCCAGTTTCAAGAAATGCGATAGATGCTCCAAAGCCATGTCACTCATGGACACCCATGACTGTTGTTTCAGGTGCCTAGAGCTGACCGTGACCCGAAGCTATGCTCGCCCTGTAAGAAAATGTCCTCAAAGGCCACCCAGAGTCATAAGCAGAAGCTGGATGATCGCATCCGTAAGGCAGCTCCAGTATCCCTGATAGCCTCCTGCTCTTCGGCCCCTCAAACTCTGGAGTCTCCAAAGGCTCCTCCTCGGTCCCGGCAGCACTCTGACCAGGGGTCGCCTGAACACGACTGGAAGAAGAAGAAGGAGGCCTCTAGGACTTTGTCGGGGGTGCCAGAGAAGCGTGAGAGGTCACGCACCCAGTCTGTCAGCCCCCCTCGGCAGTCTTTGGAGTTGGAGAAGGAGCGGCCCTGTAAGGTACTTTTAACCAATATGGAGGCCTCTGGCAAAGTTGCCTGGTCTCCCGAGGGTCATCCCGGTGAGGAGCCCCTTTCCTCCTCGACACCTTTGTCACAGGGCCCTGTGGGAGGCCTGGATGCTGGCCTTGGAATACAGCGTTTCTGGTTTCCTTGCTGCCAAGCAGGCGCTGATGCCCGGCCCCACAGCACGCGCCTCGAGACCGCAGAGACCTTGACCACGAGGACTCCCTGGGCCGTGGTTGTGACCCCTAAGAGCCTGAAGCCTCGTGAGGATCCTCGGTGCGGCTGTCTATCTCTGTCCCGCTCTTCGGACGCGAGATCTTCATGGGTGAGCGCTTCCAGCTCTGGGCAAGTTTTGGCCTTGGAGACCCAGCATGGGCACCGACCCATCTGGAGCCACCCAACCTCAAGTCCTCTATGGACAATTCAGACTGGGAGTCCAACGGAGAGACCTCCCCGGAGACTCTGTCCCACCAGGACCTCCCCTCTGACGCTTCCCTGCCTACCCAGAGGCGGCGGTCACCTCCGGAGGCCACCTCCTTCCTGGAGTTTGTCCGGGATATGGCATGGGCCCTAGCGCTCGCTACTGAGTCAGAGGAGCCCCACGCTGAGGAGCTCAATATCTTACAATACAAAGCTCATCCGAGCGAGGTGCTCTCGGTGCTGGTTCCTCCCATTCTGAACCCTCTCCTACTCCACATTTTGGAGACGCCGGTCCAATTGTGAGCAAGCGCCTGGATGCTATGTATAAGGTCCAGCGAGGTCCAGGGTTCCAAAAAGCCCAGCTTCCCCACACCTCGATGGTGGTTGAATCGGCTATGCGGAAGCTCAAGAGCCCGAAGACTCAATTGTCCGTCCCGCTGGGAATGGAGTCTCATACCCTCGACTCCCTCGGGCGCAAGGCTTATCAGAGCTCCATGCTGTCATGCTGCATCCAAGTTTACCAGTTATATATTGGAATGTTCCTCCGTGACCTTGCTTAGGAGCTCGGAGGCTTCACGGTGGGCCTCGACGGAAACCGTCTCCGACGCTTTCAGGCCCTCTCAAAGTCCGTCGGGGAATGTTCGAAGTACCTGTCGCAAGGAGCATACGATGGCTTTGAGTCTTCTGTCCAGGTGGCTGTAGCTGACATTGGAGCCCACTGCCAGGCTTTGCTCAAGTCATCCGACCTGAAACAGTGGGTCTAGGAGAAGATGTTGGACATCTCTTGCCTTGGGGAGCAGCTATTTGGCAAGCCCATGAAGGATAAGGCCGCAGAGATCATGACTCTTACTTGCCTCTTCCGGAAAACCTCCTCCCTCCCTAGGAAGGAGCAGTAGAGCAAGAAGCCCTTCTTTCAATGGAAGGGGCTCACATACAGGATCTACCTGGCCTATCTGCTGGCGCTGACCCCCATTCAGGGCCAGAAGAAGTCCACGGTCCTTGCAAGCCAAAGTGCCCCAAGACCAACCCCCGGCTCTGGCTCAGCCAGCCTCGGGGTTTTGACACCATCAGCATAGCCTCTCGTTCTCTGGCATGGTGACTATCCATCGGGGGGTGTCTGAGCCATTTCTCCCATAGGTGGGTGTCTATCTCCACCGACGCCTGGGTTCTCCAGTTCATTCGGGAGGGCTATTGCTCCATCTTAACCAGGCCCCTCCCCCGTACTTTCCTGGGAAACCACGTTAGCTTCCCCAGCACCAGGCCCTCCTGAGTCAAGAACTCGCAGGTCTCCTCGAGGATGGTGCGGTAGAACCAGTCCCACCGCAACTCCGAGGACGAGGGTTTTACTCCCGATACTTCCTCATCCCG
Organism: Ichthyophis bannanicus; assembly: GCA_033557465.1. Taxonomy (NCBI): domain Eukaryota; kingdom Metazoa; phylum Chordata; class Amphibia; order Gymnophiona; family Ichthyophiidae; genus Ichthyophis; species Ichthyophis bannanicus. The sequence goes on along the minus strand of CM066034.1, from coordinate 445,978,970 downwards.
AAGTGAACAGGGGGCCTTCAGTCCATCTTTGACCTGCGGAACCTAAACACGTGCTGGTGCGGTAGAAGTTCAAGATGCTCTCCCTTGAAACTTTACTGCCCTACCTCCAACAGGGCGACTAGCTATGCTCCTTGGACTTAAAGGATGCTTACATTCACATTCTCGTCCATCCCAAACACAGGAAGTACCTCCGCTTCATTTTATTTATTTATTTATTTAACATTTCTTTTATACCGCGCTATTACAATCAGTGCGGTGTACATTGAACAAGAACATACTACAATGCATACAAGTAACATTGAGTTTACAATGAACAGGGAAATTCAACAAGGGACAACCGGGAGAACTATGTACAGGTTAACTTAATGCTTAATGCTATATACAATATTATAAACTCGTTTGGATATTGCATGTGCTTTTCGGGTGGTTCACCATAGGACTAGAGAGAAGGTTGACCAACTAGCCCTTTTCTGGTTGTATTGGGGTGCTAGTTTTGCTAATGTCTGGGTTGTCTTCTGGGTAGCATTTTGTGAACAAATGGAATTTCAATGCTTTTCTGAATAGAATTTGGCTTTTTATAGCACGGATTTCGTGGGGAAGCGCATTCCAGTTTAAAGGAGCAAATAAGGAGAAGGCCCTGTTGGAGGTGGCCTTAGTGCACTTCGTTATCATTTTAGGGACTATTAAGGTGTTCATTGAAGTGGGTCTCCTTTTTCTATTTTCCAGGGTGCCGTGAATAAGCTTGCTGATTGGCGTAGGGGGGTGGTTATTTAGGGCCTTGAAAGTAAGGACTAAAGACTTATACTGGAGTCTGGCATGTAAAGGTAACCAATGCAGATCTTTCATGATGGGTGTTATATGGTCAGATCTTGACGAGCCGGAAAGGACTCTTGCAGCTGTATTCATAGCTAGGCGGAGCGGATTTAAAGTTGATTGAGGGAGACCATGGAGGATGATGTTAGCAAAATCCAGGTGTGGGAGGACTAATGCCTGGAAGGTTGTTCAGAAGTCGGTAGGATCTAGTAGGGGGCGGAGGTGACGTAACGTTTTGATCTTATGATATATAGTCTTTGTGACGTTCTTCACATGTGTTGTCATATCCAGGTGCTGGTCCAATGTGATGCCAAGATAACGGATTGTAGCTTTTGATTTCAACTCTACGTTGTTGACGAGTAGTGATGGGGGAGGTATGAACTTACGGTTCCTCGTGACGAAAAGGATGTCAGTTTTGCTATGGTTAATCCGAAGGTTTTGTGATAGCAACCATTCGGCAACAGCTTCAAAGCAGTTGATTATTGGGGAAAATACTGGATGGTCAATTGCGAACGGCATGTATAGGAGGATGTCATCTGCGTAAGCGAGGCATTGTACGTTAAAGGATCTGATCAAGTCGCATATCGGTTGCATGTAGATATTGAACATCAGTGCCGATAAGGACGATCCTTGGGGTACTCCCTGAGATTGCAGGAATGGTTCTGATGATGCGTGACCTGTTTTTACTTGTTGCCACCTGTTAGATAGGTAGGATTTACACCATTCAAGTGCTGTGCTTTGAATCCCCTTATCTTTCAAGCGTTGTAGGAGTATGTCATGACTCACAGAGTCGAAGGCGGCGGAGATGTCCAGGAAGATGAGGACGAATCCCTGTTGTATGTTATTTATTCCTGTTACCAAGACGTTGAATAGGATTGTAAGGACTGTGTCGACTCCATGTGCTTCCCTGAAGCCGTGTTGAGATGGATCTAGTGGTGCTTCAGTGTCAATATGATGCTGGATTTGTTGTTGGGCGGCTTTCTCAATGATTTTTGCAAGCTGTGGGATGCTCGAGATAGGCCTGAAGGATTCAACCTTGGATGGGTCAAGCCTGCTGTTCTTCAGTAGGGGCCTGAAGGAAGTGTGTTTCAGACTCTGCGGGAATGAACCTATTGAGAAGGACTGGTTCAGTATTTTGGTTCAGGGAAACCATTACCAGTACAGGGTACTTCCCTTCGGCCTTGCATCTGCCCCGTGGGTCTTCACAAAGTGCCTGGCTGTGGCTGCGGCCCATCTGTGACTGCAGGGCATCTTCATCTACCCGTACCTAGACGACTGGCTCATAATGGGGGGCACGGTTTCTGAAGACACACAGGCCACAGACCGCACCATTTGCCTCCTGGAGCATCTGGGGTTTGTGATCAATTACCCAAAGTCCCACCTCGCTCCAATTCAGTCTCTGGAGTTCATCGGGGCCCACTTGGACACCCTCCGGGCCATGGCTTTTCTCCCTCAGGACAGAGCAGACTGCCTCGTGTCCCTGGCATTTGAAGCGCAGTCGGCCGGCCGCCTTCAAAACCCTGTCTCAGTCTTTCCCAGTGCTGCAGAGTCTCTGGCTGGTGGCAGGAGTTTCGGAACCTGCTTCGCAGTATACCCTTCCAAGTCCTGGTGCATCAGGTGGTCTTGACCATGGATGCCTCCCTGGCAGGCTGGGGAGCACACTGCGAGTGACAGTGCACTCAGGGGTCCTGGTCCCTCGAGGAGTCCCAGCAACAGATCAACCTGCTGGAACTTCGGGCAGTTCGCCTTGCTCTCTGAGTTTTCAGGGACCACTTGCAGAACCAGGTCACGATGTTCTATGTGAACAAACAGGGGGGCACCAGTTCCTACAGCCTTTGTGCGGAGGTGATAGCCCTATGCTCCTTCGCAGTGAGCCAGGGCATGACCGTCCAGGCCACCTACCTCCCATCCAGGACAATGCATTGGCGGACCGGCTTAGCAGGGTCCTCCGGCCGCATGAGTGGCGCCTGTGTCCCCGAACAGCACAGCGCCTCTTCCAGCATTGGGGTACTCCAAACCTGGACCTCTTTGCCAGCCCAGAAAACTCGCAGCTTCCTCGGTTCTGCAATCCCCTCCCGCACCGGGACAGGGTGGCCCCCCGATGCCTTCCTCATCTCGTGGGATACTGGGTTGCTATATGCCTTCCCCCCCATGCCCCTCTTCACCCGGACCCTTCTCAAGGTCCAGTGGGACAGGGCTTCGATGATTCTCATAGCGCTGAGGTGGCCCAGGCAGGCTTGGTTCCCCCTGCTGCTCTGTCTCTTGACAGAGTCCCTGGTCCCGCTTGGGTTCTCACCGGAGCTGCTGGTGCAGGAGAAGGGTCTGCTTTTTCATCCCAATCTGAGGTCCCTGTCCCTCACAGCTTGGCGATTGAGAGGGTTGCTCTAGCCTACTACCATCTCCCTATGGAGATCGAGGACATTCTTCTAGCCTCGTGGAAAGACTCAACCAAATGAGCTTACACTTTCATGTGGCATCTGTTCTTGGTGTGGAGCTCCGAGCGGACCCATTTTCATGCCCTACCAGCTTGGTCTTGCAGTACCTGCTCCACCGCTCGTAGTTTGGACTGAAGTCTAACTTGGTCAGGGTTCACCTGAGCGCCATCTCAGCAAACCACCATCCTGTCGAGGGCAAACCTCTTTCAGGCCTACCGCTTATCTCTTGTTTCATGCGAGGCCTACTTCTTTCCAAGCCTCCTACCCACCCTCCTCCAACCAAGCTGTCCTTTGAGCCCATGGCTACCTGCCAGCTGCGGCAGCTGTCGTGGAAGGTGGCCTTCCTGGTGGCTCTCACCTCTGCCTGGAGAGTTGGTGAACTCCAGGCGCTGATGGCCGAGGCCCCATACACGAGGTTCTATAGGAATCGGGTGGTCTTGCGTACTCACCCCAATGTTCCTTCCAAAGGTTGTCTCAGATTTTCATCTCAATCAAGAGATAGTGCTGCCCATTTTTTACCCGAAGCCCCACACCAACCAGGCGTCAGCGATTCTCCACACCCTGGATTGTAAGAGGGCTCTGTTTCTATTTGCAGAGAACTCAGGCCCACCCCAGGTCTTGGCAGCTCTTCGTTTCTTTCGAACCCAGCCAATTGGGGTTGGTGGTGACCAAGCATACCTTGTCCATCTGGGTGGCGGACTGCATCGCCTTGGCCCAGGCTCAGGCTGAGTTTCCCCTGGAATGCCAAGTTATGGCTCACAATGTCTGAGCAGTGGCGATGTTGGTCACTAGTCTGTGCTCAGTGCCACTGACAAACATCTGCTGGGCCGCCACCTGGACTTCCACTCACACCGTCACGGTGCATTACTGCCTGGAGAGGGAGTCCTGTCAGGACGCTGCCTTCGGCCAGGCTGTATTCAATAATCTGTTTGGGGTTTAAGCAACTCCTGCCCTCCGACTCTTCTTCTTCTGGCTACAGAGAACGTGGCCATCCATGGACCTGGGGGTCTGCCTTTGGCTTTCACTGGCAACTGCTTACGATGATGCCATGCCTTTTTCTACAGGTCTTCGGGAGCTAGGGAGTCCCATATGTGAGGACTGACTTCCTGCTTCTTCCTGGAGAAAGCATAATTACTCACCTGTAACAGGTGTTCTCCAGGGACAGCAGGAATCGGTTCTCGCAATCATCCCTCCTCCCCTTGGAGTTGCTGTATATTTTCACCATCTTCTTAAAGGGGCTATAGCTATGGCACCTGACTGAGTAAGATGGCACCCTTGGGCGGGAAGGGGAAAGCTGGGGAAACACTCCGCACGGGCTCCATCGGTGTCAACGTCACCCATATGTGAGGACTGATTCCTGCTGTCCTTAGAGAACACCTGTTACAGGTGAGTAACTATGCTTTTTAGAAAGCCATTGACAAGTTCCCTCATGAGAGACTCTTGGCGAAATTAAAGCGTCATGGGATTGGAGGCAGTATAGTATTGTGGATCAGGAACTGGTTAAAAGATAGAAAGCAGAGAGTAGAGCTAGATGGTCAGTTTTCTCAGTGGAGAAAGGTGAATAGTGGAGTACCCCAGGGATCTGTGCAGGGCCCTCTGCTTTTTTTTTTTTTTGTATTTAATTTTTTATTAACATTTTATATTAACAACAAATCCATCGCAAGCTCAAGGACATACATTGTAACAGCAATAACACACATTGTAACGCATTTTGAATCAATGCCCCTCTAGACACAGGAAATCTGTCCTATTACAGCAACTGACCCACTCCCACCCCGCCCACCCTAGAGCATTGGATATCAACCTCGCCCGCCCCACTTAAGTCCCCACACATGAACCGTTCCCGTCTCCATGCCCAAAAAGGTACAGATAGGGCTGTAGCCGCCCTGAAAAACAGCATTTGACAATCATCCACATCCCCCTTTGTGGAAGTGTTTATATATAAGCAAGAACCTTCAACTCCCCCTGCCAGCAGCTGTTACATTTATCCCCCCCCCACACCCCCCCTCTCCTACCTTCCGTTGTCTCCCCCCTTCCCCCCCCCCCCCGTCTGGACCTGACTCCCCTTCCCACCCCCTACCCCTCTCCCCCGATCGCCCCCCCACCCCCCTTTGGCGACCCCCCCCCCTGTGGGGCCCTCTGCTTTTTAACATATTCATAAATGACCCAGAAATAGTGTCAGATTTGCAGTTGATCAGATTTGCAGATGACACAAAATTATTTCAAGTTTGTCAAAACACAAGAGGATTGTGAAAAATTGCAAGAGGACCCTGAAAATTTGGAAAACTGGACATCCAAACGGCAGATGAAATTTAACGTGGACATGTGCAAAGTTAGGCACCTAGGAAAGAACAATCCAAACTATAGTTACACGATGCAAGGTACCACCTTAGAAACCACTACCCAGGAAAGCATGGTTACTCACCTGTAACAGGTGATCTCCGGGAACAGCAGGAATTTAGTCCTCACATATGGGTATCGTCGGTACTGACGGAGCCTGCGCGGGAACGCTCCCCAGCGTCCAATTAGAAAGCTTTTGGAAGCATCTCACAGCGCCTGCGTGCTGCGTTCCCGCCTTTCCCAACTGCCTCTCTCCAGTTGAGTTTTAAGCTGAGACAAAGAGAGAGATAGAGAGATACAACTCCTAGGGGAGGTGGGTGGGTTGTGAGGACTAAATTCCTGCTGTTCCCGGAGATCACCTGTTACAGGTGAGTAACCATGCTATCTCCAGGAACAAGCAGGAATGTAGTCATCACATATGAGGACTCCCTAGCTTTAGATGCAAGGGAGAGGCCCCAGAAGTTGTGTGTCCCTGAGAAGGGCTCCACTTCCCCCCCCCCCATGGATCTCTGGCATCCTACCAGGGATGGTGGGTAGGAGTTGATTAGGTATGGAACAGGTGTTGGAGAACAGCCTGACCAAACAAGGCATCCCGGCGGGAGTCCTTGTCCAAGCAGTAATGGGCTGTGAAGGTATGAACCGAGGCCCAGGTGGCTGCTCGACAGATGTCGTCGATAGACACCAAATGCAGATGAGCCATTGAGGCTGCCATGGCTCTCACATTGTGAGCTGTGACATGGCCCTCCAGAGAAAGGTCCTTACTCTGATAGGCGAAGGAAATACACTGAGCAATCCAGTTAGACTGTTCTCTTGGAGACTGGAAGTCCCAAATGAGAAGGATCAAAAGCAACAAAGAGTTGAGTGGACTTTCTATGTTTCTGTGTTCTTTGCAAGTAAAAGGCTAAAGCTCTTTTACAGTCCAAAGTATGAAGATTCCTTTCTGCATTTGATGCATGAAGAACACAGGCAGGTAGACCGCTTGATTAAGATGAAAAGGCAAGACCACCTTTGGCATAAAGTGTGGATGAGTCCTAAGGACTACCTTGTCATGATGGAACCTTGTATAAGGTGGATTAGCTACTAGCGCTTGCAACTCACTGATGCGACGTGCTGATGTGATTGCAATGAGAAAGATAACCTTCCAAGAAAGGAACTTCAAGGAGGTAGTAGCTAAAGGTTCGAAAGGTGTCTTCATGAGCTGCCCAAGAACCAGGTTTAAGTCCCAATGCCACCGGTGGTGGCCTAATGGGAGGCTTAGTTAGAAGAAGGCCTCTCATAAATCTTGCTATAAGAGGATGAGAAGAAATAGGCTGTCCATTTAGAGGCTTAAAAGAAGCTGCAATAGCACTCAAATGGACTCTTACTGAGTTAGTCTTAAGTCCTGCATTGGATAAATGAAGGAGATACTCCAGCAATGATTCCAGAGGTATCGCAAGGGGGTTAAGACCCTTTTGCGAACACCATATGGTAAACCTTTTCCACTTGAAAGCATAAGAACGTCTTGTGGAAGGTTTTCTGGAAGCAAAAAGAATATCTTTTACTTGCTGAGGGAGATTAAGACTATGAAGATCTAGGCCTTCAGCAACCAAGCGCTGAGATGCAGAGATTGGGGATTGGGATGCCATAACTTTCCGTCACCCTGAGATAGGAGATCTGGAGCCGACCCTAACTCCAGGGAGGGAGCTTGACAGAGATGTAGAAGCAGAGGGTACCACACTTGCCGTGGCCAATGTGGAGCTATGAGAATCATATGGCCTCTGAAGCTTGAACAGGGTTTTGGGAATTAGGGGAATGGGTGAAAAGGCATACAGGAAATCTTGACCCCAGTAAAGGAGGAAAGCATCCCTGGCCTGAGCCCACTGAGCCAGAATTCTGGAACAGAACCGGGGAAGTTTGGCATTCCACGGACTTGCAAAGAGGTCTATGTCCGGGGTTCCCCAAATTTGAAAAATCTTGGTCACCTGGTCTGCATGCAGAGACCACTCGTGTGGAAGCAGAACTCGACTGAGTCTGTCTGCCCAAGAGTTTTGTATGCCTGGAAGATACACTGCCAGGAGATGAATCTGATGCTCTCTGGCGAGGGCCGATAGTCGTAAAGCTTCGTTGCAAAGCAACAGAGAGCCTGTTCTCCCCCTACTTGTTCACATAGAACATGGCTACTTGATTGTCCGTATGAATGAGGACTGTCTTGTAGCTGAGCAGGGTGTGGAACACTCGAAGAGCAAGGAAGATTGCTCTGAGTTCCAAGAGATTGATATGTAGATGAGTCTCTTGTGGAGACCAGGTACCTTGGGTGGAGAGGTCTTGCAAATGAGCTCCCCAACCCATCGGAGAAGCATCTGTTGTGAGAGTTGCTTGGGGTAAGGGTTGTTGAAAAGGAGACCCCAGCAACAGGTTTTGAGTGGACTTCCACCACTGGAGGGACAAAATAAGGTGACTTGTGTTTGCTATTTTGTCCGATAGGCATCCTGATGCCTGGGTCCATTGAGTGGATAAGGTCCACTGGGCTGCCCTCATATGGAGGCGAGCATAGGGAACCACATGCACAGTGGATGCCATGTGGCCTAGTAGTTGTAACATTTCTCGAGCAGTGAGATGAGACTTTAGCACTGCTTGAGAAGCTAACTGCACCATGCGAAGGCAACGGGCCTGGGGTAGATAGGCCCTTGCCTTTCTGGTATCCAGCAAAGCTCCTATGATCTCTAAAGACTGAGTGGGAGTTAGACTGGATTTTGGGATGTTTATGACCAGACCCAAATACTGAAGGATACGCATTGTGCAGGCTAGAGAAGTCCTGGCCTCTGGCTCTGTTGGGGCTCGAATGAGCCAGTCGTCTAAGTAGGGGAAGACGAATATCCCTAGAGTATGGAGAAATGCTGCTACTACAGCCATGCATTTCGTGAACACCCTTGGTGCTGAGGCCAGGCCAAAAGGAAGCACCCTGTATTGGTAGTACTTTCCTTGAAAAAGGATCCGAAGGAACTTTCTGTGGGTTGGATGGATGAGAACATGGGTGTACGTATCCTTGAGATCTAGAGAACAAAGCCAATCCTGACTCTGAAGGTATGGCAGCAGAGTTCCGAGAGAAATCATCTTGAATTTCTCTTGGACAAGGAATTTGTTCAATTCTCTGAGATCCAAAATAGGTCTGTATCGCCCTGTTTTCTTTGGAATAAGGAAATAGGGGGAGTAAAACCCCGTACCCTGTTGAAGAGTGGGTACTTCTTCTATTGCCCCTTGGGCAAGAAGGATAGTGACCTCCTGATCTAATAGGTTGATGAGAAGTGTCGGAGAATTGAACTGCCTTATTATTGTGGGAGGGGGGCATGCTTGAAAAATGAAGCTGTACCCCTCCTTTATTATGGAGGGTGTCCAATGCTCTGTTGTTATCTGCCTCCATCTGGGGGCAAAGTGACATAATCTTTCTGGAATGGTGGAAGGCTCTGGTCCCCCGAGAGCCAGAAAGGCTAAGTTCTCTAGCTGCAAATCAAAGGCCTTGTGGAGGCTGAGACTGCTGGGACGGTTGAGGCTTAGCAGTCTTTGCTTTCTTCTGTTTGGATGGTTGCTGACCTTTCCTGACAAACTGACCTGCAGAACGTCCCTGCTGAGCATAAGCAGGATAATATCTTTTCTTTTTAGAAAAGAATGGTTTCTTGAACGATTTCTTTCTAGCAGGTTCAGCTGTGGACTTGGATAACCTATCCAAGGTGGAGTTGTCAGCATCCATCTCAGTGGCCTTTTCCTGCCAATCTTTACCAAACAGGTTCTCACCAGTACACGGGATATTTCCCAATTTGTCTTGTACCCAGAGCTCCAGATTGGATGCCTGGAGCCAAGCAATTCTACATGCACCTATGGCAATAGCAGAGATTCTGCTTATGCACTCAAAGCAGTCAAAGGCTGCACGGTTGACAAATTTAGAAACATCTTGGGCATGTTTGACCAAAGTGAGAAAATCCTGTCTTCTATCCTCAGGAAGAATAGGACTTAAAGCTTCTAAATCATTTGTGACCTCCTTCAGGAACATTCCCATGTAGAGACTATAGGAACTGATCCTGGCAGAAAGCATGGAAGCTTGGAAGACATGACTTCCAAAAGCATGCAGGGTTCTGCACTCACGTACTGGAGGATTAGAGGCATGCCTCTTTGCACTCTTGATCCTTCTCATAGCTGATTCCACTACAATAGAGTGGTGAGGAAGCTGAGTCTTTTGGAAACTAGGACAAGGAAGGACTCGATACAGAGTATTTATTTTATTTATTTATTTATTTATTTAACAGTTCTTAAATACTGCGCTATTTGTCATCAGTGCGGTTTACATTAAAACAGTATCACACTTGGTCAGTCAAGTCTGGCCTACGTTTACATATAACAGGGCTTTAACATGGAGGTAAACTGGGGGAAACCATATATATTTAAACATGTATCTAATATCTAGTATCTAGTCTGCGAGAATGAGGAGAGGTGATAAGAGGTGTCTCCCACATCCTTAACATGAGATCATATAAAATCTCATGAATGGGCAAGGTAGCTGCCTCCTTAGGAGTTTTGGGATATTGTAAAATTTCCAACTCCTTAGCTCTGGGCTCTGTTTCAGGGGTCACAGTAATAGACAGACCCCGAGCCACCTCCCTGATAAAATCCTGGAAGGAAATATCCTCTGGAGGGAGACATCCTGCGCTTAGGGGAGGATGGCTCCTCTGGGAGAAGTATTCCTGCTTCGACAGAACTATCAGAATCCTCAGATTCTTCTGAGGACTCGAAGTACCGTCTGTCCGGATGCTCCTGAAGAGCCCGATACCCGTATCGACCGAAGTCGGTACCGGGAGTAATCGGAACCGGGGTATCGGTACCCGAGGGCATCGGATGACTGGATACCGGCAAAGCAGACACTGATATCGATGCCGATGCTATCGGTACCGATACCGGTGCCGATGCCAGTACCAACCGGATTGTCTGTCGCGGTTCCGAGGGCGTCGATGCCACAAGGAGAGCTGCCAGACTGCGCTCAATAGCCAGGAATCTCTGGTCTATCGACGCTGCCGATGCCTGTATGTCGGTATTGGAAAAGACCGCCGGTACCCCAGAGCATGGCACCAGTAGTTCTGCCGAGGTCGAGGCCTTGAGAACATCCTGGAGCTCCGATAATGCTTTGGAAGCCGAAGCCTCCCACCGGGGCAATTTTGCCAGTGCAGAATCCTCAAGGGCAACGCCAGAGGCATCTCGATGCTTAGAAGGAGATCTACCCTTTGAGGACCGGCTGGACTTATGTTTAGTTACCTGAGATCCACGGGAGGAAGAGGAAGCCCTTGAAGACGTTGATACCACCGAAGCTGCATCCGAGGGAAACAGGGTACTGAGCTTAGCAGCTCGGGTTAGACATCATGGCGCAGGACATACAATCCGTGATGGTCAGGACCTAAACATTTTAGACACCATTAATGGGTGTTGGTGACTGAAATGGTACCGCCACACTTGGTGCACGTTTTGAAACCTGAGGCAGGTTTCTCCATTGTAAGAAAAAGTTTTTGGGCCTAAGGCCCAAAAAGACGCATGCACCTGAAGAAAAATAGGAAAAATCCTAGTATATATAAAAAAAAATATATATAAAAAATTAATAAAATAAATATATATATATATAATATTTATTTTTTTTAAGACAGAAAATAAGAAGAATAAAACCCGCGGTACCGGTAAAGCGTCGAGGAAGACAGACGCGACCACAAAAAAGAAAGAAAGACAGATTCTTCTGCGGTGACAGGAACAACGAACTGCTGGCTCCATGGAAAAAGAAGAACTGGAGAGAGGCAGTTGGGAAAGGCAGGAAGGCAGCACGCAGGCGCTGTGGGATGCTCCCAAAAGCTTTCTAATTGGACGCTGGGGAGCGTTCCCGCGCAGGCTCTGTCGGTACCGACGATACCCATATGTGATTACTACATTCCTGCTTGTTCCTGGAGATAAAGATTTAGACTAAAAGAAAATATTTTTTTACTCAATGCATAATCAAACTCTGGAATGCGTTACTGAAGGATGTAGTAAAAGCTGTTAGTGTAGCTGGGTTTAAAATGGTTTGGACAAGTTCCTGGAGGTAATGTCCTTAAACTATTATTAAAGAGGCCCTGGAAATCCACTGCTTGCCCCAGAACAAGCATTATGGAATCTGTGTGCCTCTTTGGGTACCTGCCAGGTACTTGTGGCCTGAATTGGTCACTGTTGGAAATGGGATACTGGGCTTGATGGGCGTTGGTCTGACCAAGTAAGGCATTTCTTATGTTATTATGTTGTAAATCAGGTTCGTTTGATGCTGCTGGAAAAATGTATTTTGTGCTTCTTAATAACATGGCCTATTTTCAGCTTACCATCCAAATCTACTCTTAAATTTCATACCTGTTCTATTGAATATAGGAGGATATCACTTAGCATTCCTTTTTGAACACACTACTAAAACACATATCTATTCTTTAATCACCTTTCACCTCGACTATTGCAACCTCCTCCTTGCTGTTCTCCCTCTGAGTCATCTTTTTCCTCTTCAGTCTGTTCAAAACTGCTGCACGGCTAATCTTCCGCAAGTCCCAATATACTCATATAGCCATCTTAAATCACTTCATTGGCTTCCCTTTCGTTTCCGTATCCAGTCCAAACTTCTCCTTCTGACCTAAAAATGTATTCATTCTACTGCACCTCACTACCTTTCCTCTCTCCTCTCTCCCTATACCCCTCCTCGTGACCTCCGTTCTTCCTCTGGCTTGCTTTCTCTCTATGCCCTTCTCTTCCACCGCCATCTCCATACTTTGTTCCTTTCACCTTACTGCTCCTTATGCCTGGAACAAATTACCTGTATCTTTACATCAAGTTTTGTCTGTCCCCCATTTAAAATCCATGCCAAAGGCTCACCTCTTTCAGTTAATCCTTTGTTCTACTTCTGTTTCCTTACCCTTCCCTATTGTACCCTTTCTCTCATCTTTTGTGCTGTCTGTCTTGATTAGATTAAGCTCTGATGAGCAGGGACCGTCTTTATATGTCTGTATAGTGCTGAGTACAGCTTGTAGCGCTATATAAATGATTAATTTTAGTAGTAGAAATAGCATTCCTATTCCATGATGCTTTTCCTCCCACATAAAAACGTCAGTCTTGACAGTGTTAAGCTACAATTTATTTAAAAAAAAAAAAAAAAAAAGAGTTCCTAGTCAGATGAAGGCTGTCATTTTGCAAGCTTGATAAGTCTTGCTGTATCATCTAGATAGGTATAAAATTGCTGATCAGACCACCAAGCAAAGTGGCTAGAGATTATGAATATGAAAATGCAAAGCAGATAGCACTGAGTCTGTGAAACCATCATACATTATCCTGTTTGGATAAGAAGAAAAATCTCCCAGGGTGATTTAATGGATTCTTTTAGTTTAAAAAAAAAAAAAAAAGCTTCAGACCAGACAAGAGCTAATCTTTTTACTCCTGTTTCTTTTGTCTCGCCCAAAAAGCTGGACTGTTTATCCAGTAATGGGAATGCTTCTATAAAGGCCTGCTCTGTTGCACAGCAGTGACAGTGGGATGGCTCTATGATGCAAAATTGATACTGGGTATAAGTAATGATGATAGAGAGGTAGTTCTGCTATCTACAGTTATCTTTCTTTTTTGCAGATTCGACAATATGTGGTGCAGGTGGTTTTCTCAGTCACTTTTGCTTTTTCATGCACCATGTTTGAACTCATCATCTTTGAGATTCTTGGACTGCTGAACAGTAGGTATGTTCATATTTTTTATTTTCCCTGCTTTGTAAAGCAATAAAAGGAAAGCCAGCATCCAGAGTTAAATTGAGCAGACAGAAAAGTCTTAATGGTCTTTCCTAACACAACGAAAGCAGATATCACGTAGGATGCAACACATAGTCTGAAACGTGATATTGTGGAAAGACAGAGCTCAGCCAAAACATTCTACATTTAGGCAAACCGTTTGCTGCCACCGAGAAGAGTGTACAGGTTTATAATATTTAAGGACAGTATGGTACAAGAACTTCTGACCTAACAGTCTCCATCAGAGTATATGCCAGACAAATCCCTGACGAAGGGTAGCGAAACACGGCCTGTGTCGGGTTGTCAGTGGTTCAGTAAAGGCTCTGTCTTTCCACAAATATCACATTAATGGTCTTTCCTGCCATCATATTCAGTGTTTCAAACCTTTCTTTTCAGAGCTAGAAAATTCCAGCGTGCCTAAAATTAGCCACCTAAGAAGAAGAGTCAGTGTTGCAACTAGGTTGAGTAGTGCTGTTGATAGTGAATGCCAAGACCCAAGGAGAGAGACTGCAGTATATAGAATGTGACTGTAATGAAAACACCTAGGGGTGGGAAGAGCAGCATCAGGAAGGGGAGACAAAAGGGTGAAGAAGCTGGAGTAAGAAGAGAGCAAATATTCAAAAGCAGGAAAATGAGAAAGTCCACTTAAAACTAAAGGTATCTGCTTTCCAATCCATGGATATGCATTTATCTGGAAACAAAAGAGAAAATCTGTACCGTTGAGTTTCTCATGTCACTCTGGACATACCTTGAAAGTTTATTGTGGATAGATACCACATATATCAAGATCACTTTGGAAGTAGGATACAAATGCAAAGCAAACACCACAAAACATTTGAGAAAACAAAAGTACCAATCAATATTTGCTCCAAAGAAAATCTTCATTTGAAAATAAAACTACTTTTGGCTCCTAAAAATTCTTGTCTGGCACTCAAGTTTTCTAGATATTTTTCCATCCCTGTGTGCATTACCTTTGGTAGAAGCAGATTCCAGCAGTTGATGTGAGCCATGCGACACATTTAGGGGCTTGTTTACAAAGCCGCGGTAGCGGTTCGCGGTCGTTATCAATGGGGCCGTGGCTCCGATAACGATCGCGAACCGCTACCGCAGCTTTGTAAACAAGCCCCTTAGTCTCTTTCCATATTCCTGTTCATTGGCAATACCATTTGCCTCAACCTGCTTGATCTGGCTTTCCTTTTGTTTCTTTTGTTTCGCCATCGCTAAGGATCCCTGTGATTCTCCTATATCTTAAATTCTCATAGTTTTGCCTTCATCACCTCCCCTGAGAGATTGTTTCTTGCATTCATCACCTTTTCTATGAGGACAACTTTCATATTGTTAAAATTGTGTGTCTAGCCACTTTTGTCTTCATGCCGTGAGCAGTTGTTCTAGATTTTTCTTATGATGCTCTTTTGGAAAGAAATTTTCTAGTGAGACATTTTAGATTCACTCTCCATGCACAACAGCTGTTTGGCAGACAGGCTTGTTTTAGGCTCCAAAGGAAGTAGTATTCAGTGTCTTTGTTGTAATCATGAATTCTTTCCTATGGAAGCAACTCAGGTCACAGAATATGGTACATGGAAGCTCAGCTTTAGACCTCATGCATCAGTAGTTGGTTGTCCAGTGTTAATATTTGTTTGTAAATGAGGGGGGAAGGGAGCATTTGGTTCTTGGAGAGAAAAATAGTTCTGAATTTGTATAGACAAACTGAACCATCTTTCACGTTTTCTTGAAATGCCTGACTCCAAGAGAAAGACATTTGCAGTGTCAAAATGAAATCTTATATATAATGACCTGCAGGTTTCCTGCTGGGCAGATTAGTTTTTGACTTAGGCCACAGACCAGTGCTGACAAATCTGTGGAATGTATGCATAGTTGCAATAGCATTCAAGGAACACACTCACAATTGAAAAGGACTAAAGCCTCATATGTGCTGACACCAAGAGTAGAAAAATACTAAGAAAATATTGGTGTCGGACACTTTTTTTTTTTTTTAGAAGACAGGAAGCAGGATTGAGTGAGGCACACAGGTATGTGACATAATTTGATGGTGCCAGGGCAGAATAGCATTCGTTCTGACCATATATTGTCCTTCCCACATTCACGAGTCTCCTCAGTCCTTCATGAGCTGATATATATTCAGCCTACAGTAGTCAGTGTTCTTTATATACTGGCTGGCGTGGGCAAAATGAAACTGGATATTCAGCAGAAGTGCCTAGTTAGCAGTTTTAAATGAATTTACGGTTTCAATGATGAGTGGGTTTTTTTGGCAATTTCTGAACTGATCGCTACTAACCAAATAATGCATATTGGCTCCAGTGGAGTTTGTCATCATTTAAAGGGGAAGTATCCTAATATGGTGTTTTTTTTGTAGCACATGTGATACGTTAGGAAGATTGGATGTCTTGCATTTATAAAAAATTATAAAGAATTGTAAAGCTCTATTGATAACAGCAACTCTATTAACAATAAGCCGCCTGACTGAAGACCAAACACAGTTTAGGATAACTATCCAGAAGGTCGCCAAGAGTCAACACTGAGTCGACAGCACTTAACAACAACACTGATATGTACTAAACGCAAGTGGAAGTTTTTTTCTGACCTATGATACTAGGGACATGAGAAGTCTTTTTGGATGAACACCAGTCTTTCCTTATTTTGATATTAGCTTAATGTTGAGGTGCAACAACAAAATAGTTTCTGGAAGAGACAGGATTTATTGATTGGGGTTATGTTCTGTGCCCATGCAGGCTTCAAGCCTTTTTGACTTTGATAGAAACATAGAAATATGACAGAAAAAGACCACATGGCCTATCCTTCCATATCAACAACTACAACAGTCCCCTTTTTTCCTTTAGAGATCCTCTGTGTTTGTCCCATGCTTTTTTGAATTCAGTTACTGTCCTCATCTCTACCACCTCCACTGGGAGGACTATCCCACAGATCCACCACTCTTTCCGTAAAGAAATATTTCCGCAAATCACTCCTGAATCTATCCACCTTCACCCTCATCCCATGTCCTCGAAGCAGAATTTGCTTTCAATTGAAAGAGGCTCTCCCCCTGAACATTTATGCCACGGAGGTATTTAAACATCTCAATTATATCACCTCTATCCCGCCTTTCTTCTAAGGTGTACATATTAAGATCCTTAAGTCTGTCCTCATATGCTTTATAATGAAGACCACTAACCATTTTAGTAGCCACCCTCTGCACCGACTCCATCCTGTTCACATCCTTTTGAAGTTGCGGTCTCCAGAATTACACACTATACTCCAAATGAGGTCGCACCAAAGACTTATACAGAGGCACTATCACCTCCTTTTTTCTGCTAGCCATTCCTCTCCGTATGCACCCAAGCATCCTTCTAGCTTTTGCCGTCACCTTTTCTACCTGCTTAGCTACTTTAAGATCATCAGACACAACCACGCCTAGGTCCCGCTCTTCTTTAGTGGACAAAAGTACTTCACCCCCTATACCAGGGGTCTCAAACTCAAATTGCTTTGAGGGCCAAATGAGGACTTCTAAAGTAACCCGCGGGCCGCATAAGACGCGGGGCCTCATTTGCATAAACATTTGCATAATGTTACCATACAAAGCGTAGAGTTAATGATGCACATTTCCCAGAGCTGACATATTCCAGTTAATAAATTCAAAATAGATATTTTTCTACCTTTTGTGCATTTTTTTCAGTTGCAATTGTTCCAGCCACTTTCTTCTGGTTTCTTCGTGTCTTCTGCTAACTCTCCATCGGCAGCTGTCCATTTGTCCTTTCTTCTCTCTTCTAGTTTTTTTTCCATTCTCTCTACATCTGCTTTAACATACTAATCTTTCCCCTTTTGCTCCTTCCTCATTCCTATTTCATCCACTGACATTTTACCCCTCCATCCTCAATCACCACTTACTCTCCCAATACCCGGCCAATTGTAGATTTGTCTTCCCTCCCACACAAATATTTTTCCCCTCTCCATTTCACTCTCCCAGCCCCATCCCATTCTAATCCTCCCCCAACATCAGCTCCCTTCTAGTTCCAGCCCCACCCAGCATCCGCTCCCTTCTAGTCCCCGCATCAGCCCATTTCCAGTCCTAACCCCACATTAGCCCATTTCCAATCCTATCCTAGCCCCACCATCAGCCCATTTCCAAACCTATCTTAGCCCCACCATCAGCCCATTTCCTGTCCTAGCTCCCCCCACTAAGCCTATTTCCAGTCCTAGCAACCCCCCCAGTCCATTACCATTTCTAGCCCTTCCATAGCCCATTACCAGTCCTAAGTCCCCCAACAGCCCACTTCCAGTCCTAACCCTCCCATCACCCCATTTTCATTCTTAGCCCCACAATAGCCCATTACCAGTCCTAACCCACCAATCAGCCCACCTCCAGCCTTAACCCCCATCTGCCCATTTCCAGTCCTAGCCCCCACCATAGCCCACTTCCAGCCCTAACCCCCCATTACCCCATTTCAGTCTTAGCCCCTCCGTAGCTCATTACCAGTCCTAACTACCCCCCATCAGCCCACCTCCAGTCCTTCCTAACCCCCATCAGCCCATTTCCAGTCTTAACCCCCCCCATCAGCCCAAGTAAATAAAATAAAAAAAACCTGGCTTCTGCTGCTGCCGCTGCCACTGTGGCAGCGGCAGAATCAACTGTCAATTTAAAAAAAACAAACAAACTGGCTTCTGCTGCTGCTGCAGCCGTGGCAGCAGCAGAATCAGCTGTCCCGCAGCCCCTTCCCCTCTGTCCGGAAGAGCCCTGAGTCTGCTCCATCAGCGGCGGGCTTTTCAAGCCGCGAAGAGAGTATTTCCCTCTCGCGCGGCTTAAGCCTATTCACTTTTCAAGCCGCGCGAGAGGGAAATACTCTCTTCGCGGCTTGAAAAGCCCGCCGCTAAAGGAGCACTCTCGGGGCTCTTCCGGACAGAGGTAAAGGGGCCGCGGGACAGCTGATTCTGCTGCTGCCATGGCAGCAGCAGAAGCCAGTTTGTTTTGGATAGCCAGTTTGAGACCCCGGCCCTATACTATATTGCTCCCTTGGATTCCTGCAGCCCAAATGCATGACCTTACATTTTTTAACATTAAATCCCAGCTGCCAGATTCTAGACCATTCTTCAAGCTTAGCTAGATCCCTCCTCATGTTATCTACACCTTCCTGGGTGTCTACTCTATTGCAGATTTTGGTATCACCCGCAAAAAGGCAAACCTTACCCGACAGCCCTTCCGCTATATCACTAACAAAGATGTTAAAAAGAATCGGACCAAGGACAGATCCCTGGGGCACACCACTGGTAACATCCTTCTACTCAGAGTGAGCCCCATTTACCTGTACTCTTTGTTGCCTCCCACCCAACCAATTTCTAACCCAAGCAGTAACTTTAGGGTACATCCCTAGGGTGCTCAGTTTGTTTATAAGTCGCCTGTGAGGAACAGTGTCAAAGGCTTTACTGAAATCTAAATACATCACATCTAGGGCTCTCCCTCGGTCCAATTCCTTGGTCACCCAGTCAAAGAAATCAATCAGATTTGTCTGACAAGACCTGCCTCTGGTGAATCCATGCTGCCTCGGATCCTGTAATCCACTGGACTCCAGAAACCTCACTATTTTCTCTTTCAGCAATGTTTCCAATAATTTACTCACCACCGAAGTTAAACTAACCGGCCTGTAGTTTTCAACCACATCCTTACTTCCGCTTTTGTGTAAAGGCACCACATGAGCCTCTCTCCAGTCCTTTGGCACCACTCCCAACTCCAACGAGGCTTTGAAAAGGTCAGTCAGTGTAGCTGCTAGAACGTCCCTAGGTTCCCTCAGTATTCTAGGGTGTGTCCCATCCAGTCCCATCGCTTTGTCTACTTTAAGTTGAGCTAGTTTCTCACGAACAAGTCTTCTGAAAATTGTTCAAGATGTCCCTCGCTTCTGTTCCTGTTTGAGGGTGTTTTCTGAGGTCCTTCTTCTGATTCTTCATCTGTGAACACAGAACAGAAATATTTGTTAAGCAGATAATGCAGAATGGAAAGTCCCTTCTTTTTCCCAGCCTTATGTTGCTAGTGTGGAAATTGAGCAGTGCCTAATTTCCTCCTTGGGCCTGTCTACCTCAGATTCAAAACAAGAGCCGCAAGCACACCCGCAGCAAGGTATAAATCAAAACAGGAGTAGGTTCCTTTCTTAAAAACCAAATCACTTCATTCCACCTTACACGATCTTGTTTCGTATAAAACAGACTTCTTCAGAGGTGTTAATCTTAAAATTTATAAAGAACAAGAAATAAAATAAAACATACCACATAATTTGACAAACATTAGTCCATCAATGATAAGCGTAACATACAAAATAATGTTATAATAAGAACAATAAAATAATCTTAAAACAATTAATACAATTTAAAAAATAAAATTAAAGAGAAAAAGAAGTCATTTCTCTTGATATATTACAATCAAAAGATAATGTTAATAAAGTATGCAATGGACAGTATAGCTTCCTAAACAATAACATAAACCAATGACATGAATAAACATTTAAGACATAAAGCCATTCGTAATGTTTCTGGTTTTTGTATATACATGCCATCAACATTCAAAGAACTAAGGGCCTGATATTCATTTGGGACGGCTATGGGCCTCTACGGTGCATAGCCATCGCTGCCGGCCTCTAATCCTGGATATTCAATGCTGGGGTCATATGCGGCCCTGGCATTGAATATCTGGGATAACCGCACAGCTTCCGTAGCCACAGAAGCTAACGAGGTAGTAGCGATATTGCATTGTTGCCCAGTTAGCTGCTGTGGGTAAAACTAGGCCAGTTTTTGCTTCACCTAATTTTACCTGCAGGTTGCTAACCGGGTAGTGGGGGCGGTATCGCCACAACCTGATTAGCGACTGACGCCGCCCATGACACTCCCTGGAATGCCCACGACACGCCCCAATACTAACTGGTTAGCATTGGGGGCGTGTAGTGGCATTAGTAGGGAATATTCAGCAGCGTTTACACGGTTTACAGGTCAGTAAACTGTGTAAATGCCTTTAGAATATCATGCCCTAAGAGTTAAAGTGAGCCTAATTAATTGATGCTTAAATTTGAGAAACAAACTATGATGTGATGACCTTCAATGGGGCAAAAAACATTAGATTTAGTGAAGAAAGAGTCTCAAATTTTAGCTTCTGCTCTAAAAATCTCACTTGAGCAAGCAGCTTCTAATATTAAAAAGCAAATCTTATTATAAATCGATGGACAAATAATAAAATGGTACAAAAGCTACTGGTACTATGGGCGGAGGAGCCTATCATTTCAAAATATATAAAATAATAAGCCTGAAAAAATATAATCATAAAGCAAAAGTACAGAACAAATTGTCAACATTTTTATGTTATTTAATAACATGTATTCTCTACATATCATTTAATTTAGCTTGCGCTCGAATCTGATATAGGGGGATGTTTACTAAAATCCGCAAATGTGTGCGCCGCAAAATAGCGCACGGAAACGTGGCACTGAAACGCGAATAAACGCGTTTAAATGCCCCGCACACGTGCGTGTCACCCCCGCAAAGGTGCGCGGCACACTAACGGGCCCCGTACAAGTGCGGGCCCGCAAATGTCCGATAGAGGCGTGGAACGGCCAAAGGAGGGCGGAGGAAGGCACCGGAGGGGCGGAGGGACGGGGTCAATGGGTGGAGAGTGGGAGGGGAGAGGCTCCCCGCACAGTATCGGGCTCGAATTTCCATGAAAAAAATAGCGCGAGTGAAACACTCGCGGTAGAGGGCATTTAAAGGGAAGAGAAACCATTTCCGTCAGCAATGTACAGGAAAACCGGGGAAACCCAAAAAACGTCAGCAGTGTGATATATGTGCACAGCACAAAAGTGAAATTAAAAATAGAAAAGGACCACCACAAAAATATTTAAAATAGTAAGTCAGCTGGGGAACAGCTATAGTAAAGAGCAAAACAAACAAACACACCCAGGAAAGCTCCAAAAAAAAGAAATTAATATTGGAAGTGTCCAAGGAGTGGAGACCTATCCAAAAACACATCTCTTGTTTATGGAGTTTCCCTGGGAGTGGTGTCATATGGTTGCTTATCAATATCCCTGTTGCCCAGTTCGGTTATATTCCAACCCCCTGTTCACGTGGTCATTTCCGGGGTTCATTTGAACGTTTGTCACCAGACAGGGTGAATGAGCGCACAGTAAAAATGTGAAGAGCAGGTTGTGCAACTCCATCCTGCAAGGCTAACTATCCCCAGGGACTGCACTGTCTCTGTGGCCACAGTGTGGTACAGTGGACAAAGCCAGTACCTCTAGGACCAGAGGGTCACAGGTTCAAATCCCAGCTGGGTCCCCTGCCAACCCAGTCCCCATATTTTACCCACCACGAAACAGAGAGAGTGAAGACACCCATTTATGTCTGAGAACACAAGCATGGTGCAGACACCCATTTTGTACCCAACACTGCACACACACCATAACAATGGGCATTACCAACAGCCGACTCCACCAAATGCAGTCCTGGAGTGCCACAACCCAATCATGTTATCTGCTTTCCCAAGATAAGCACATGCCAGCATGTTGGTGGAAGGGTACAGGTGGTGGAGGGGGAAGTGCCTGCTATCCACAGAGGACAGTGGCCTAGCCATGTGCAGGCTGGCACCGTCCACTGCAACAGATAGGCCCTGTTGGATGTACAGTCATGGACGTCCCAGGGAATCCAGCACATCTGTGGCAACACAGTGGTGTACTGCACACAGACAGTGTGTGCAAGAACAGAAGGTCACAGGTTCAAAGCCCTGCCAATCCTGTCCATCTATTTTCCCCACAACTAAACCGTGAGAGTACAGACAATCCTTTATTGCTGGTGATATACGCATTGGTCACACGCCTATTTCTCACCCCACTGAGCACAGATACCATGACCAGGGGCATTACCTAGAGCAGAGTCCCACAAATGCAGTCCTGGAGGACGACACACCATTAAGCTTCAATGCTGCCACTCACACAAATGCCTGTGCTGTATCTCTCTGCACCACCCCCATGGCATGTAGATGTAGCTCATGCATATTCATGAGTGACAGCAGGGAAACCCGAACAGTGTCTTGCAACCCTGGACTTGATTTGGGAAACTCTGCCATAAAGCAACAGCCAACAGGGGCAGACACAGACACACCCATACCCACAGGCCCCATTGGTCAATGCCCCCTGGAGAGGCACGACAGTGGGCCCTGCGTGCAGCTCCCAATACTAGCATGTGCATACTGTAGCAATGTCACCCTACACCTGGGTATACGGTACACAGCTCTCAAATGCATGCTATGAGTACTGGCAGATAGATATCCCTACGTTACGCACAGTCTGCTCTTTGAGCTCCCTCATGACAATCTTCATGTTGTCTGCAGTGGGTGCCTCAGGTCTGGGCCCTGACAGTGTTTACCACCCTGGGGAGTGACTCCCAACAGTATTGCGTACCATATCCATGCCTGTACTGTGCGCAGGACTGGTGTGGTGGCCAATGCTGACAAACGCCTCCATAGTAGCACAATGCTGGCATATGTGTGGGAGTGTGTGTCTGACTATAAAGTGTGTGTTAGCTGCAAACACCTTCCACAGCCCACACTGCCAGCACTGTTGCCAGTATTGTCATGCCAATGTGCATAATGAGCAGCAAGGTACCATGGGTATAGCTCAGACAGGGTGGGCTGGCCAGGATGCATCTGCACAGGGCAGAGGGCACTGGCTGGGACATTGTAGTGACTGGCCACCACCTACACATACAGGGTGGCCTCTCTATGTGCTGCTGGGGTTGCACTCCACCCTGACTGTGCAGTGACGACAGCATGGCTAGGCACCCCCATAGTGCTACATAGTATGTCTGTCATGTGATATATATGTGGGTCTTGTTTTGGGGCCCAGTCACTGACTTATCTGCTGGTGTGCACTGTCATCCCAGTTCTGGGTGCATGCATTTCCAACAGGACTAACTAGCAGACTGTGTTCAGCTGGTCTGTATCCTGATGGAGCGCCTTGCAGAGTGCAGCAGCTGATGGCTTGCTGCAGGAGAATATCAGATAGTGGTGGGGTGCAACTTAGCATATCCAGGCCCAATGTCTGTCAGATATTGTGTAATGGATGTGTATAGAGCTGCAGTGACTGCCCTGTAGGGTGTCTCATCACTAGCAGGACTGGGGTTGATGGTCCACTCCACTGCCACCATTGCAGGGAGGTAGCATGTTGATAGGAGACCTTGTTTTCCAATCTGGAGGGGGAGAAATGGTGGTACATAGCCCACCTAGGTGTCCATGAGGGGTTCCCTTGACCCAGACGGTAAGAGATATCCAACGTGCTTCTGCAGAAACAACCTATCTCACAGAGTAAGATTGCTTTGGAGCTCTGGCATGGCCTCATTCCACCATGGAGGGTGGTGTGGACCTAGTCCTGGGTGCCCCATCGCACCCTCAGGGTGAGCACAGTACCCGCACAATGTGACGGTGTGTAGGTACTCTGTGCCAGTACAACACCCACTCAGTACACCCTACCAGGCAGAGGTGATGTGTGGGTGCACACGGCCACATCCCCATACCAGGCCGGGAGCTGTTGGGTTGCATACCCCATCTTGTGTGCATCTGTGGACAGGTGATTTGCATGTGCAGTGCATCATGGGTAGGGGTGGCCTAACCCTGTCCTGTTCACAACAGCAGACTGTCTGTGAGGTGACATGCAGGCTCTCTGCAGCCAGCCAGGGGCTTGCATACAGCTACAGAGCTGTAGCCCAATGGTTACGTCACTGCATGTGCAACCAGAGGTCATGGGTTCAAACCCACAGCGGGGTTACGTGATTGGGTTGTCCAGAGCATCACCCAATTTCTAATGTACATATTTTTATGGAAGAAAAAACACCCTCGGTGTACTGTACCCATAAGGTGCCTCTGAGGGTGCTTAATAGGGCGCCTTATAGGACACCTTATGGTTGCCATCAAAATAGGGTGCACTGTACATTATCCTGTGTCGCAACATATATGGTGCCCTATAGGGGACATTCTAGGGTGCCGTGGCGGATAGTGCACTGTAACATGTGGCCCATGGGCCGCCGTATGTTAACACGCTGTGAGAGTGCGTTCGCTAGTAGTGACAACAAAATAAAATTAAAAAGACTCATACAGCACTCCCCACTATAATACATACTGCCTCAGCCAGCTGTCTTCACTGGGTACTGTGGGGGATTGAGCCCCTGAACCCCACACCATTGGTCAGTGTTTTAACCATTGTGCTGTGGCTCTGTTCCTGTGCATGCCCATCACCGCACCACTTCTGCCATCCACTATTACTATGCCTCCAAAAACATTACAGCCCCACCTCATGACCATCAGCAAACCGCGTTATGCTGACCATTCGTTCTGAGACCCCTAACGTAATGCCTCACTGAGCCAGACCACTGTGGGGGATTGGGGACCTGCTCCCTGCACTATTGATCCGTGTCTTCACCATTGTGCTGTGGCTCTTTTCCTGTGCGTGGACATCAGCACGCCGCCTTATGCTGCTAAAAATAACTGTGCGCCACCCAAAATAACAGTGCACCGCACTAAATTCATATACCTCCTGTTGCACCTTTATCCATTAGGGTTCATGGCTCAATCAGCCTTTTTCCTTGCGCACAATGGGGTATTGAACCCGTGGACCCTGTACCATTGGTTAGTGTCTTCACCATTGTGCTACGGCTCTGTTCCTGTGGATGGACATTTGTGCACAGCCTTCTGCCGTCCACAATTAACAGCGCGACGCCTACTGCTGCCAGGACCGCACAAGATAAACAGCGCGCGGCCTCCTGCCGCACAACATTTACAGCGCATCGCCTAATGCACACCAGATATGGCCATGCAATGCATAATGAGACACAAAATACGTTGCTGCCGCCCAAACGTTACAGCGCGACGCCTACAGACGCCCTAAATTAGTGTGCCTCCCAAAATAATGTGTTAACCATTACTATTCATGCCTCAGCCAGCCTTTTGGGTTTGCGCACACTGGGGGATTGAACCCGTGGACCCTGTACCATTGGTTAGTGTCTTCACCATTGTGCTACGGCTCTGTTCCTCTATGTGCCCAGCAGCGTCCCGCTTAGCCTTCCCACGCGCTAATGTGAGCCCCGCACAGGTGCGCGATGCGCACACGTACGGTCGTTTTTTTTCATCTTTTTCTGCCTGACCCGCCCACTCCTTATATGGCACACGCACACTAACGGGGACCCGCACAGCAACGGGGTTTAGTAAACATACCCCATAGTCTCCATTAGATATAGGTCACAATAACATAAAAATATTGTTTCAAGGAAATTGACAATCAAACAGATACCGCAGTACACATCGATAAAATCATTGCGTCTCACGATGCCAACAGCAGTGCCATCAAAACTTACCAGAAGTTGCGTGCTTTACAGAATTCCACCATAATATGTAGAAAATATTAAAATGATGTCTGTCCAAAATCATATTTAAACGGGGAAGTAGCGCAGGAAAAATGACGAAAGTAGCATACATTACTGGGCTGTCTCATAGCAGCACAGTCCTTTATTAAAATCTTACATTTATCAAAATGCGAGTACTTACAATGAGTAAAACTAATTCATGGCAAATGACAAAAAGTATGATGTGAGGCTACAGCTTTTACTTAATTGGAATCTTAGATTGTCAGATTGCTATGACTTACAGTGAGTGTAACTCAATCATTGCGTATGCTAGGAGCCCCGAAGGAAAGACAAATCAAATTAGAAAAAATTGTAGTTGTCACTAGTGTTAAGTGCCGTGCTCCCAACACCATACTAAGTGGAGTAAAATTGTGTCAGCATGAAGTTACATGTCCTTATTTCTATTGATCCAAACATCTTAGATTACTAAAACATACCATGAATGAAACTCAATTACAGTGCATGCTATGAGCCTCAAAATAAAAAACAAATCAAAATAAGAAATGTGTGTTTGCCGCTAATGTAAAGTGTCATGCTTCTAAAATCATATTACGTGGAGCAATAAATCACGTGTCCTTATTTCTATTGACTAACCGATCCACCTTAAACTCCATCATTTAACCAATGTTTAATTTTAAAAGACAGTTATTGGCATAAGAGTTTCAACATCCGCTTTGTCTAAATGTGTCTCCAAAAAAAGAAGGAAAGAAATAGGAAAGGGAGGGTAACAGAGTGATGAATGTTCCAGACAGCGAGAAAGCCTTCCACAAAATGTACCTATACAGTTAAATGGAAAAGATTTTCAATTTGGTGTATAGCTAATAGTCAAGAACCGTTTGTGTCCGCCAAATATACTGCAGCATCTATACCATCGGTATAACATCCTTTATCAGAGTACACTTTAGCACACACTTGACCTCTTAGATCTTCATAGATAAGGCCCAAGCTTTCCACTTTCAAATCATTTCCAGATTTGTCAAAAGGCAGCTTCATTTCAAATCGCCATTACAGAAGCCTCCAATAGCATGGCATCTCAATGGCATTCTTACATCTCTTATGAAGTTGACATGGAGTCCTTATCTCTCAAGTATCTAACCTTTTTCTAGTAGCAGTTACTTTGGCTAGAAGAATCTGTGACCTACAAACCTGGGTCACGTGTGACCTTTTTAGTCAGTTTCATCATCATAAAGTAGTACTATGTATTCATCCTGGAGTGGAGGAGTGGCCTAGTAGTTGGGGCAAGGTACTTCAGGCCGGAAGGTTGGGGGTTCAAATCCCACTAGAGGACAGCAACCTTGGGCCGGAAGGACTGGGGTTTCTAGTCCCACACGTGCTCCTTGTGGTCTTGGGCAAGCCACTTAACCCTCCATAGCCCATGTTCCCTGTAAAATAGTTATCTCCAAGTTATAATGCCCTGTTCAATGTAATTTCAGTTTGTTCAATGTAAACCGCACTGATGCAGAATAGCGCGGTATATAAGAGAATGTAAATAAATAAATAAATCCTAAATTCCTCTTTATGTTTGTTTAATTGGCATTTGCTATACTGTCTCGCAGTACAAATCAAGGCAGTTTACAGACTAAAAACAAAAAGAGCAGAAGGAATTCCAGTAATCTAATGAAGAAGAGAGGAGGACAGGAAAGAAGAAGGAGTTAAACAGCAGATTAGCCACCCAGCAATGTGCCTGGGTACCAAGGGTGGCTCTATAATGAGGCCAAGTGAGGCGGTAGTCTCAGGCGGCAAAAAATGCCCCCAAAATGCCGCTTCACTTGGCCTTCAAAATTTAAACAAAAAAAAGAAATCCGGCTGGAGAAACTGCTGCCACTGCTGCAGCGGCAGAATCAAGCACCCCACAGTCCCCTGCTGCCCTGGTAGAGCCCTGCCATTATTTTACTGGCACCAGGTTCAGCTCTGCAGAGCCATGAAGGGAGAGCATTTCCCCTTCTTTCCTGCAGCTCTGTTAGGAAATGCTCCGGCAGGCTCAAGTTTATCTCGTGCAAGATGCTGAGAAGATCAAGAAAAGGTGGAAAGAATATACAGAGTCATTATACTATAAAGATCAAGTGGACCAACAGCCATTTCAACCTATACATTATGATTGGTGATGAAAGAAGTCAAAGCAGCATTGAAAGCCTTATCAAAGAACGAAGAACTGGGCATTGATGGCATTCTCATTGAGTTATTACAGCAATCAGATGAAGCTGTTACCATACCATACCAGACAAATTCATGGCCAACTGACTGGAAAAGATCTGTATTTATAGCAATACTGAAGAAAGGCGACCCAACGGACTGTGGAAATTATCGCACAATCGCTCTGATCCCACACACCAGCAAGATTCTACTCAAGATCATTCAGCAGAGATTACAACCATACCTGAAACGAGAACTGCCTGAAGTACAAGCAGGGTTCAGGAAAGGGAGAAGGAACAAGAGACATTATCGCGGATGTGAGATGGATCCTTGAAACGACAAAAGAATACCAAAATAATATTTATATGTGTTTTATTGACTACAGCAAGGCTTTGACTGTGTAAACCATGATAAACTCTGGGCCACATTAAAAGGCATGGGTATACCAGAACACCTGATTGTTCTCTTGCACAACCTTTATACCGAGCAAGAAGCAACAATTCAAACGGAACTAGGAGAATCAGTTGGTTTAAAATCAGCAAAGGCGTACAAAAAGTTTGCATACTTTCTCCCTATCTTTTTCATTTATATGCAAAACAAATCATCAGAGAAGCAGGAATGTATGAAGGCAGCAGAGGTGTGAAGATTGGTGGAAGACTCATCAACCTTCGCTGTGCTGATGATACCACATTATTGGCTGAAAGTGAAGACGATTTGAAACATTTGCTTCTCAGGATCAAAGAATACAGTCTTAAAATGGCTCTACACCTTAATGTAAGAAGACAAAAATCCTGACAACTGGCAAAATGAATAAGTTCATCGTTGATGGAGAAGAAATTGAAGTAGTTGAGAAATTTAACCTACTTGGATCAAGTATAAATAAAGAAGCAACAAGCAGTCAAGAAATTTGACGATTCATTGCTCTTGGCAGAATGGCTATGAAGGACCTAGACAAGATTCTCAAGAGCAGAGATGTCTCTCTCCATACAAAGATTCAACTTGTTTAAACCATGGATTTTTCAGAAACATCATATGGATGTGAAAGTTGGACAGTGAAAAATATAGACAGGAAGAAAATTGATGCCTTTGAATTATGGTGCTGGCGATGAATACTGTTTATACTATGGAATGCCTGAAGAACAAACCAGTCAGTACTAGAGGAGATCAAACCTAAGTCTTCTTTAGAAGCTCAGATGACAAGACTTCGACTTTCATACTTTGGACACATGTGAAGAGAGAGATCTTTAGAGAAAGACATCGTGCTTGGCAAGGTAGAAGGTAAACGCAAAAGAGTAAGGCCAGCAATGAGATGGATCGATACAATGAGCCACTGACTGAAGACCGAACACAATTTAGGACAACTATCCAGAGGGTCGCCATGAATCGACACCGACTTGACGGCACTTAACAACACCACCACCAACAGCTTTTACTGCATCCTCTAGTAACTAATTCCAGAGTTTGATTACGCAGGGCCATAGGCTAACTGCAGGGAAGCAGTTACATCCCCCTGCAGTTACCACATTTAAGTGTGGCAAAACAGCTGCCAATGCAAATAAGGCCACCCACTGAGGTGGCATTAGTTGCACTCATGCTACTTGCACTGAGCCATTATGTTAGTTTTTGCTGACAATGCAGATGCCTGTGTGTGAGAGTTCTTTTATTTTTATTTATTTTTATTTATTTATACTTTTCTTTTATACCGCTTTTTCCCAAGATCAAAGGCGGTTTACAAATAACATAATGAACAGTTTACAATTAACATATTGAACATTGTTTTACATAGAACATAGTATTTTACATAGAACATAGTATTTTCTTTAAACTATGTACAATTAACTTTCTCTCACCTCACTCTGCAGTAAAGTATAATTTTGGGAAAGAAATCCTGTAAACCTAACAATCGAATGGGTAAAAGCATTTTTTGACTACATATGTCTGTTTTTAATTTGTACTAATATATTCCCTATTTGGTGAAGATCTATCTCTGTTCTGCATATGTGTGACTGAGGCTACATGTTCTGTTAGCATGGAGCTTCTATGTAGGGAGCTGTAGTAATCTGGCTTGTTCAGTTTTCTGAATGGAAATATGGATATTCTAGGGTCAACTGCAATATTTTCTGGGTATGCTCCATGTTTTGAGTTTTGGTAATTAGTGCTTTTATGGAATAGTAGATTTGCTTTATGGGTCCTGTACCATGGGTTCTTGGTGAGGTCAACTGTAGGGTATTGGTTTCGGGAGGGGGGGGGAGTACTGGAATATGTATTTTTGAGATTTGCAATTTTGCATTCTTTATGCTGTCAGACTGAAATTTAAAATATTTTGCCAGCTCAGATTCAAAGAAATTTCAAATTTTAAGGGAACATCTCAGTTTAAGTTTGTTCAGTAGCCTGATAGCTTCACTGCTGCTGCATTCCGGACTTTTCCAGCTCCAGCACAGTCCAATCCAGCATTTAAATTCATGGCTACTAGGATTAGTTTCTCATTTTATATCTTCCCTCCTCTTCAATAATCTGGTCATAGCAAAATAAATCTGATGTACAGATACTTATAATGGTTTGATGGGGTGGGGCGCTGTGTAAGTGGATTTTCATTAATTAATTAATTAATTAATTTTATTTATTTATTTAGCTGTATTTATATCCCGCTTTTCACCGGGTCAAAGCGGTCAATTGGGAGATACATTTAACACGAGGGGATATGACACACATACGCTAATACTTACAGAACATGGGCATTGGAGGGTTAAGTGGCTTGCCCAAGACCACAAGGAGTGCCTATAGGACTAGAAATCCCAGTCCCTCCGGCCTGAGATTGCTGTCCCCAGGTGGGACTTGAACCCCCGGCCCTCCGGCCTGAAGTACCTTGTCCTAACCACTGGGCCACTCCTCCCACACTGTACTATAGTAATCAAATTTAATGTTTGTTTGTTTTATTTTGACATCTGTTATACTAAATTGCATGTGTATGTTTAGAAGCCACCTAGGATTTTAGATGGGTGGCATATACATTTAAAAATAAAGTATACTAAATTTATGCACATGATGCCGCAGTGAGTCTCCGCACATGGCCCTGCATCACTGGGAAATAGAGGAAAGCAGAAACCTCAGATTGAGACGACAAAGTTCAGAGAATTTTATTTTCAATGTAATTATCTGATTTGGTGCTATCTTTATATTGTATACAGTACATGGAAATGCATCTCTTTCTATTTCTCTGGTATTGCACCGTATGCAGAATCTAGTTTCTTGGGATTGCAGTTTAATTTTTATCTACATGTGTTTGTTTTTAGGTTATGGTCACTTATTCTGTACTTGGTGAGGGTCTGTGTAATGAGTGTGTGACCAAGACCATGTGTTCTGTTAACATGGAATTTGTATGCAGCTATCTGTGTGGCAGGTGAAGGCCCGTGATCCACAGTGTCTGACATAAACAAGCAAGCCTAACTAGCTTGACCTGTAAATGAAGCTTGTGAAGAGGCCCATAGGAATTGCACATCCCCCAATATGCTGCTGTAGAATTAGAACTCAGAAAAAGTATTGAATTAAGCTTAGACAAGCAGAACGAATGGAAAAATACAGAATTTATGCTTAAAACTGCTGACAGAGAAGTTATAGAGCCCTGCTTCCCTACACGTACAAACTAGCTGAGTGGCCTTGGAAGTAGGAAAGTAACAAGTTGGTGAACTGGCCATTGTAATTGGGACTAGAAGGGGGGTAAGCAGGTGCTGAGCCCACTGCAAGAACATAATTGGATAATCATATCAGCACCGGGACCAATAGAAGGGGTACGGGAGGTACGGGAGGTTACCGGGACCAATGAAATGTTTTTCTATACCTAGAATGAAGCTAAAGTCTATAAAAGTTGTTGTATTGCCAGAGAACTTCGCTCAGCCATTTTGAAAATTGACTTTGCTTGAGACTTGTGCACAAATAAATGATTTGGACCTTCTGAACAGACTCCTGGTATCATTGGTTTGTCTGCGCTCTGCTGCTACATATTCTTGGTGCGTTGGCCGGGAAGTTGTGGAATCAGAGTGTATATAGGGCAATATACCACGACTTTCCGCCTCTATAGGTTTGGTCCTGCCGGGATCGCGCCCTTCCGACGGGGGCTGCTCTCTGGCGCCGCCGGTCCCTTGCATTGGAGGGAGCTGGTCGGACCTCGGCGGGTGCCGAGCCCGGCTGGAGCCAACACCTCGAACCCGAGTGAGGGGAGTCCGAGGTCCAACTCATGTGCCTGCTTGGGAAGTTTGAGGACCGGATCCGGTGAGTAGAGTTTCGATTTGTTATGTCTAGACAGATAAGAAAGAGCAGTGCTGCCATTTGAACTTGGAACTTGGAAATTGGTAAGAGAGCTTGATCACCTCTCAAAGACGGGCCGAGTAACCCCGCATGAGTATTCGCAGGGCGAAACCCCCATCTTCTTGTATTTTGGAAATTGAATAAGACTAGTCAGAATAGATAGAAACGAATGCATTCTGGGATACGTTGCTAGCATGATTGTGTGAATGAAGTGTGAATGAGAGGTCTGGCAGCACGGACCAAGCGAAGGCGGACCCCTGAGTAGCGCATTTCCTGACCGGGCGACCGCGTTCAGGTCGCAAAAAGGGGGAAGCGATTGTCGTCTTGTCTTGTTATTTGTTCTCCTTATACGTTTCCAGGGCCGTGAGGACCCCTTACCCACGGTCCGCCCTCCTTTTCCCTTTTGTCTGTTGCGCGCACACATCGAAATGGGAGGGGCGGGGTCTACTAGGAACACTCAATTAGAATGTATGATCGCACATTTTAAAGAAGGATATTCTGGCGACTATGGTATTAAAATGACTGCGGCCCGTTTACAGATTTTGTGTACTAGGGAGTGGCCCGATTTAGACCCTACCTGGCCCCGAGAGGGAACCTTTAATGTAGGAATTATCCAGTTAGTGCACCGTAGAGTGCGGATAGCGCACCCCAATCAGTACCCCTATATAGATTCCTGGTTAAGTATTTGTGAAGATCCGCCCCCTTGGGCGCAGCGCTGTTATGAAGAACAGTGCAGAATAATGTTAGCAAAGACAGATTATAGTCAGAAAATAGAACAGCCTAGAAAGAAAGGGAAGGATAAGAAGTCCAGGAAGAAGCCCATCCTGGTAGATCCTGATTCCCCAGAAATGGTTCCCCGACAGCCTCGAACCCCGGGCCCAGTAAGAGCAGCCCGGCGTCCTGCCCCAGAACCCCCGAGACAGCGGGAACGGGACCCAACCCCTGAGCTATTACCCAGAGAGCAGGAAGATGAGCTCCCTTTAATTGAAGAAGATGATTCTACCGAGACAGAAAAAGGAGAGTCAGATACAGAAACAGAGAAGAAAGAGACTGAAAATTCCCTAAGCGATGCTGACAGTGTAAAAGTGGTTGCCAGTACTAGCTTGCCAGTAAAATGTACATCTAAAGTAAAGCATGTAGAGAAGAAGAAAATAACCCCTGATAGGACAGTTACGAAAATATCTCTCAGATCCCAAAAGACATCTACTGCCAAGATGATGCCCTTACGGCAGGTCCCGGGAGTGCCCGTAAGGAATGAAGATAATGAGGTGGTAGCGGGACCCCTAAGCTATGTGTATGTCCCTTTCTCTACAACTGATTTGTTAAATTGGAGGACACATTATGCCTCCTATACCAATAAACCCCTAGAGCTTACAGAATTAGTGAATACTATTATGGAAACCCACCAACCAACATGGGCAGATTGCCGCCAGCTCCTGACCACTCTATTTACGACAGAGGAGCGGGCACGAATTAGAAAAGCAGCTATTAATTGGCTGGCGGATAACCCTGTAGCTCCAGAACAAGGGGTGGAAAGAATAGACAATCGGGAAGCGGCCCAGAGAGAATTCCCGAATGAAGACCCCCGATGGGATCCAAATACAGAAAGAGGATCCAGAGCCCTAGCCCGTTTTCGCCAAGGCTTTCTACAAGGCCTGAAAAGGGGGGGCCAGAAGGCTATGAACCTTTCCAAAGTTGCAGGAGTTATCCAAGGTATAGATGAGAGCCCAGCAGAATTTCATGAAAGATTAACTGAAGCATATAGAATGTATACTCCCTATGATCCCGATGCACCAGGAAGTTTATGTATGGTGAATTCTGCTTTTGTAAATCAGTCTCAACCAGACATTAGACGTAAATTACAAAAACTAGATGGGTTTGCGGGCATGAATACAACTCAGTTATTGGAAGTCGCTCATAAAGTGTATGTGAATCGTGATAATGAAAGGCAGAGAGAATGTGATCGAAAGATGAAGAAGAAAGCTGATTTTTTGGCTGCGGCCATAGTTGAACAGAAAAGGGGAGGTACCCCTAGTCGACGGAGCAGAGGAAGGGGGCGGGGCCGAAGTGGAAGCCGGCCCCAACTAGGCGTAAACCAATGTGCCTACTGCAGGGAGGAAGGACATTGGAGAGATGCATGCCCGCAACTCGAAGACGCCCAGCAAGATGACGAAAACAATCATCAGTGGAGAGAAGAAAGACGAGGCTGTCCCCGAAACCGCGGAGGAGCCAATCGAGAACAATTCCAGCGAGAAAGAGGAGGAGCCCATACAAGCATTGGCTACGACAGCCCATGACGAAGATGACGTGGATTAGGACAGACCGGGCTCCGAGTTTGCTTTAGGTCTCCAGGAGCCTATGGTCGGAATACAAATAGGAGACCAAGTTATGAACTTTATGGTTGATACTGGAGCAGAACATTCAGTAGTAGACAAAAAGATAGCCCCATTTTCTACAAAAGCAGTCACCATTGTAGGAGCAACTGGTGCCAAAGCTACAAAATCTTTTCTTCAGAATCGTATATGCAGTCTAGGAGGACAGCAAATAACTCATCAATTCCTTTACATGCCTGAATGTCCAGTGCCACTACTGGGACGAGATATGTTAGCCAAGCTACAAGCCTAAATATCCTTCTCCGAAAGAGGGGAAATGCAAATGACAGTAAATCCCCAAGCCAAACCAGCAGGAATAATGCTGCTTACAGTTCCCCGAGAAGAAGAATGGAGATATTACATTGATGATTCTGTCCAAGACACTTATTTTGAACAAACTTTGAAAAGCATTGATGCACCACCTGGAGTATGGGCAGAAGGCAGTCCTCCAGGCCTAGCCAAACATATAGCTCCAGTAATTGTAACCCTTAAGCCTAGTGCTACACCAGTACATGTCAAACAGTACCCTCTCCCAAGAGCTGCAATTGAAGGCATCCATCGCCACTTGCAAAGATTACTAGAACATGGCCTACTAAAAGTATGTCAATCCCCATGGAACACTCCACTTCTGCCAGTAAAAAAACCTGGAACAGATGACTACCGCCCAGTGCAAGATCTAAGGAGAGTGAATGAAGCAGTTGAAACCATACATCCAGTTGTACCCTATCCTTACACTCTTCTAGGACTGATACCTGCTGAAGCTACCCACTTTACTGTACTAGATCTAAAAGATGCATTCTTTTGCATAAGATTAGCCCCTGTAAGTCAGATATTGTTTGCATTTGAATGGCAGGACCCCATCTCTGGAAGAGGGGGCCAACTCACTTGGACACGACTACCCCAAGGATTCAAGAATTCGCCTACCATCTTTAGTGCTGCACTGAATCAAGACCTTTCAAGCTATTCAGTGGCCCCGGGGAAGAGAGTGCTTCTCCAATACGTGGACGATCTGCTGATAGCTGCCGTATCAGAAAGTGAATGCATACAAGCCACTAAAGATCTCTTGCAGTTACTAAATGAAGCTGGATACAAAGTTTCCAGAGCAAAAGCACAACTATGCCAAAAAGAAGTGAAATACTTGGGCTTTCGTATAACCCAAGGAAGCCGAAAATTAGGCAGAGAAAGAAAAGAAGCAGTATGCAGAATTCCAACCCCAACGACCAGAAAGCAAGTCAGAGCCTTTCTGGGAGCGGCAGGATATTGCCGAATCTGGATTCCCAACTTTGCCCAAATTGCCAAATCACTGTATGAAGCCACAAAAGGAGAAGAAAAGTCGCCACTGGAGTGGGGACCTGAACAGGATACAGCCTTCAAGACGTTAAAGGAAGAATTAATGTCATCACCAGCCCTTGGACTACCAGATGTTCACAAGCCTTTCCACTTGTTTGTACATGAAGCACAGGGAAATGCCTTAGGCATGTTGACTCAGAAATTGGGAAATTGGGAGCGACCTGTAGCATACCTATCGAAACAATTGGACACTGTGGCCAAGGGATGGCCACCTTGCCTGAGAGCAGTCGCAGCTACAGCATTGTTAGTGAGTGAGGCAGACAAGCTCACACTAGGACAGAATCTACGAGTCACTGTGCCACATGCAGTCCTTGCCCTCATGGAACAGAAAGCAAATCATTGGCTCACCAATTCCCGAATGTTGAAATATCAGAGCATGTTATGTGAAAACCCACAGATACAACTGGAAGTGAGTCATGCCTTGAATCCAGCGACATTGATACCCGTTAGTGAAGAACTCCCAGAACATGATTGTATCGAAGTCATGGACACTGTATTCTCCAGCCGACCTGACCTGACAGATGTGCCCATAGACAATCCTGACCAAATCTATTATGTTGATGGAAGCAGTCTCATCCTCAATGGACGACGCTGTGCCGGATATGCAGTTGTCACTCAACATGAAGTCGTTGAGTCATCAGCTCTAGCCTCAGGCACATCAGCCCAGAAAGCAGAATTGATAGCACTTACTCGAGCACTATTACTAGGTGCAAAACTTGTGTTGAATGTATATACAGATTCCAAATATGCCTTCACTACCCTACATGCCCATGGAGCTCTCTATAAAGAACGAGGGCTCATCACATCCGGAGGAAAATCAGTCAAGTATGGACCCGAGATACTGATGTTACTTGATGCAGTATGGGCCCCAACTCGTGTAGCTGTCATGCATTGTAGAGGACATCAAGCAGGAAAAGGAGAAGTTGCCCGAGGAAATAGGTTTGCAGATGCCTCAGCACGACAAGCAGCCATGACAGGACAAATTACACCACAAGCCATGCCAATGCAAGCAGCATTGTTTCCAGTACCTTTAAACTCATGGACACCACGATATACCACCAAAGAATTAGATTACTACTGTAACAAGGAAGATGGAGTACTGAAAAATGGATGGATTGAGCTGCCACCAGCAGAGGGCAGTCAACCCCCAGGACGAATAGTAATTCCCGAATTATTAGGACCATCCTTTGTCAAAGCCTTTCACGAGGCCACCCACTATGGGAAAAGTGCTATGGAAAAAGCACTCAGACCACATTTCTACATTACTCTGTTGACAACCATATCAGCTTCAGTAGCACGCCAATGTCTAATTTGTGCCAAAAATAATGCCAAGCAAGGTCTCACAACAGCACCCCGAGTTCAGTCAGGAGGTGTAACCCCCATGCACCACCTGCAAATTGATTTTACTGAAATGCCAAAAGCCAATGGATATCACTACCTATTAGTATTAGTCTATACTTTCTCTGGGTGGGTAGAAGCTTTCCCAACCAGAACTGAAAAAGCTCGAGAAGTTACCAAAGTTTTACTGAGAGAGATTGTCCCTAGGTTTGGAATTCCAGCAGTAATAGGGTCAGACAATGGGCCCTCATTTGTCTCCCAGATTACTCAACAGTTAGCAAAAGCTTTGCAGATACAATGGAAGCTTCACACTGCATACAGACCCCAGAGTTCAGGGAAAGTTGAGCGAATGAATCGTACCCTAAAAGCCCAGATGTCTAAGCTTTGTCAGGAGACACACCTGAAGTGGCCCCAAGTGCTCCCAATAGCTTTACTCAGAATACGCTCAGCTCCTGTGAAGTCAACAGGTTTTTCCCCTTTTGAAGTTCTGTATGGTAAGCCCCCACCAATAGTGCAGGGAATTACAGGAAGTCTAGCCCAAATTGGTTCAGAAATAACCAGGCAAGAACTCCTAGCTCTTAGTTTTGTTCTGCAGACTCTCCATGCGTGGATCCAAGACCAGTTGCCTATCAACTTGACAGAACCTTTGCATCCCTACCAGCCTGGTACCTCGGTGTGGATCAAAGATTGGAAGAAGACACCGTTGGAACCCCATTGGAAGGGACCATACACCGTCATCCTGTCTACCCCAACTGCAGTAAAGGTAGCAGAAATTGATTCCTGGATCCACCACAGCAGAGTCAAGCCCGCCGCTGATCCTGAACCTGAGCAGTGGACAGCAGAACAGCATCCTGATGCACCTTTGCGAGTTACTCTGAGACGGCAACCAGCAGTTTAAACACTCTGTCACAGTGCCTTGCAGTAGCCAAGTCTTTCGAAGAGGATTGCTGTTTTCCATACAGCAAGAGTTTGTTTTTAACGAACCTCATGTGTGTGATTTTACACACTACTCTGATGCTACATTGATTGACCATACTTCAAAAGCCAACTGAAATTGCTAAGTTGGTTAATGTGTGATGGACAACTTGAGGATCTTCAATCAACACTCAGCACCCGTTGAATTGCTTCATTAGCGAACGGGACGAAGAAAAGAATGTCGTGGTCAAGATCTGCAAGCTGAGGATTCAGAAGAACTCCAATCAACATGTACCTTTACCTTTGCTTTGCCCTGGTTGCCTGTTTTGGAGGCTTTGAACTGACTTATGCCTTACCTCCATGCACTGCTTGCATTACTTCTACTCGAACTGGACTGAAAGTAACTCAGACTTTGATTTACCATTCTTACTATACTTGCACTGGTAAAGTGACTCGGTGTATTTATAACACCACTGAACTAAATGTTTGCACTAACGGTAAATCTAGAGTATGCTATAATCCGCATCAGAATCCATCCTATTACACGTTGGAGATACGATGGAAGGATGCAGATGGACCTATAATTAATGCCACACAATCACTTAGAGATACTAGTAGACCTGCTGTTTTGAATTTTGATGCATGTGATGTTATAAACAGAGATAGTCGCTCCAAATGTGGTACCTGGGAAAAAGCATATCGAAATGACCATAAGTATATGTGCCCAGAAGGTGCCACAGGATGGGGAAAGTGTACAGGTAAAAAGGATTCATATAGTACTGCCACAGCAGCAGAATACTATTGCCCAAATTGGGAATGTGTTTTTTATGCTACATGGAATGATGGTATAGTAGAAGAAAAGATAGATAAACGAGTGGCCACTCCAACTAAGTCACCAACAGACGACAAATGTAAGAAAGGTGCTTGTAACCCTTTACACTTACGGATACGTGATCCTAATGCATGGAAACAAGGATACAAGTTTGGTCTACGTATTGCAGGTACTGGATCAGATCCAGGAACCATTGTGTATATAAGATTGAACACCGAAGCCCACAAGTCATCTAAATATCACATCCATAACACCTTCTATGAAGCCATGCATGTAAATAAGTTTGAGATCCCTCATCCTTCCCAGAATTTATTCTTAGAATTAGCTGGAGCAGTAGTATCTAGTCTCAAAATCTCAGATTGTTATTTCTGTGGCGGAACCCAGATGGGTGACCAGTGGCCATGGGAAGCTCAAGAATTAAATTATTCTCTGACTTACAATCAGACTGAATTACACAAGACTACTAGCGAATGGGTGTTAGCGCACTCAAGTGTTGGACGTCTTTGCTATACCAGAACTGGACCTCAGTTCACCCAAAAGGTAGGACAGCTGGTCTGTCTTAGCCAGAAATTCTATAATGACACTACCAAAAAGACGTCATGGTGGTCAGGAGTAAAACACCCTGAACCTCCTAATCCATTAGCCAGATTTCCTGAACTTGCTGATTTATGGACTAATCTTGCCAAAACCCATGCTTGGCAAGCCCCACCTGGCCTGTATTGGATCTGTGGAAACCGAGCGTATGCTCGACTCCCGCCACATTGGGGAGGAGCATGTGTCTTAGGGACCATCAGACCTTCTTTCTTTCTCCTACCCACAGAACATGGAGAACAATTAGGATACCCAGTATACACTACCCACAGACACAAAAGAGCACTCCGACAGAAGAGAGCACCCCTCCAAGTAGGCAAGTGGGAGAAGTGGAAGGGTGATGATTGGCCGCCAGAAAGAATCATTGAATATTATGGGCCTGCCACTTGGAATGATGATGGTATGTGGGGCTATCGAACCCCAGTCTATATGATTAATCGTATTATTCGCTTACAAGCAGTAGTTGAAATAATAACCAATGAAACTAGCCAAGCTCTTACACTTTTAGCTAGACAAAGTACTCAGATGCGCACTGCTATATATCAGAATCGCTTAGCACTTGATTATTTGTTAGCAGCTGAAGGAGGAGTATGTGTTAAGCTGAATTTAACCAATTGTTGTTTAAAAATAGATGATAAGGGTCAAGTAGTTGAAGAACTTGCTAAGGATATGCAAAGACATGCTTATGTGCCAGTACAGACTTGGCACTCACTGAAGTTTCCTAACTGGTTTGCTAACCTTTTCTCATGGCTGGGAGGACTAAAAACTTTCCTTATATTAGTACTAATAGTTATTGCTGTTATTTTGCTGTTACCATGTATAATCCCATGTTGTATGCGTTCTATTCATAGTGCTATTGAAAGTACAGTAGAGCGGAAGACCGCAACTAAGATTATGGCCTTATACCAACCAAAACCTCCTGCATATAGTCGGAATCCTATGACCATAGTATAACTATTTTGAAGTGATTTAATTCTCACACCTTATTAAGTAATAGGGTGAGATTAATCAAAGGGGGGAATGTGGCAGGTGAAGGCCCGTGATCCACAGTGTCTGACATAAACAAGCAAGCCTAACTAGCTTGACCTGTAAATGAAGCTTGTGAAGAGGCCCATAGGAATTGCACATCCCCCAATATGCTGCTGTAGAATTAGAACTCAGAAAAAGTATTGAATTAAGCTTAGACAAGCAGAACGAATGGAAAAATACAGAATTTATGCTTAAAACTGCTGACAGAGAAGTTATAGAGCCCTGCTTCCCTACACGTACAAACTAGCTGAGTGGCCTTGGAAGTAGGAAAGTAACAAGTTGGTGAACTGACCATTGTAATTGGGACTAGAAGGGGGGTAAGCAGGTGCTGAGCCCACTGCAAGAACATAATTGGATAATCATATCAGCACCGGGACCAATAGAAGGGGTACGGGAGGTACGGGAGGTTACCGGGACCAATGAAATGTTTTTCTATACCTAGAATGAAGCTAAAGTCTATAAAAGTTGTTGTATTGCCAGAGAACTTCGCTCAGCCATTTTGAAATTGACTTTGCTTGAGACTTGTGCACAAATAAATGATTTGGACCTTCTGAACAGACTCCTGGTATCATTGGTTTGTCTGCGCTCTGCTGCTACATCTGTACTATAGTAATCAGAATTGCTCAGTTTTTCAAATAGGTGTCTGGATGTTCTGGGGCCCACTGTAGTATTTACAGTGATGCGTTTTTTGGATGGTCTCCTTATGTGAGTTTTGGAAGTTGGTGCTGATATGGTATGGTAGATTTGCTTTATAGATACTCAGTGACTTTGTTGTAGGGTTTTGTATTAGTTCACAATGTGCCTGGTACTGGAGAATATTTGTTGTTAGTGAGATGATCAGAATCAGATTTGTTTTTCAAGATATTGAGTTCTGTGGGTGAATGTCCTGGTTCTGCTCTGAACCCACTGTTAAAGGGAATTCTGTGGATGCAAAATATATGTTCAAAAAGAAAAAGCAAGAACCATAACTTGGTTTATAACAACAAAAAATGAGTTATAATTTAGTTTTATAAACTATGCTGTGGTTCTTGCTCTCTTTAAGTTCCTTGGTGTGCAAACATCTTGCATTTCCTCCATATAATCTAATTGGCTTTTTGGTTTGGTTCAGTCCCTGACTGGAGTTTTGAGAAAGGCCCCCTCCCCCCTCTACAGGGGGTGGGGGTGCCATCTCATCCTTCGCCTCAGGCAGCAGATTGCCTTGAGCAGCCCATGTTGGGTACTGTCAAAGGCAAGTGAAAAAAAAAGTGAAGAAATGAAAATGAAGAAATTGTGCTCCCAACATTTTATCCTAAGCCACCTAAAACAAGTGCCTCCACCACACTCTGGACTGCAGACAGATTCTCACTTATTTGAACAGAACAGAATCCATGGGAAAGTCAACACACCTGCTAAAGACTTGGTATTCCAGTAGCAAAATGGACTATAGCTAATTATTGTAACTAGCCCCCTGTATTCATTCCTGCTATTACCATACTGGGATACCTCTAATGAGCAAAGCCAAACTTTATGAAATCAGAACCACTAGAACTGCCATAGATCTTTTGAAATATGCTTCACTGGCTATCATATGCAAAACAGCTACTTGGTCCTCACTTCATGCTTTCTCTTTGCACTGCTGTTTGGATCAGTCCTTCATCAGAGATGGTGCATTTGGTGAAGAAGTACTGGTCAACTTTGTCTTTGTGACCTATGTATCTCTTTCTTCATCATTTGATTTTTATTTATTTTATTTATTTAACATTTCTTATATACCGCGCTATTAACATCAGTGCGGTGTACATCAAACAAAACATATACATTGCAGGATCACTGCAATGTATTTACATTTGAACAGGGATTGAAACTTGGATAACAAGGATAAGCATCAACAGTTATTATTTTTGAGTCCACTTCTCAAAAATGGATGCGTTATCTATAAAGGTGAGTGGCCCTGAGCTTGGGAGTTGCACACTTGTGTGCCTGGTAAGATCCTGTTTTGTCAATGAAGCAAGAAAGATTTCCTACTCGTAGCAGGTATTTTCCGTAGACGACAGGATTAATCAGGCACATAGTCCTTCCCACTTCCCCAAGAATTGTGTTACCTCTTGAGCAATGGAACTGAGGAGACTGCTGTGTTTGGGAAGGGTAATGCATGCTCAGAGCTTTGCATTCGTTCTGAGCTCTGCAAAGACATCTTCTGTTTATCTGCCTGATTAATTCTGCTGTCTATAGAAGACACCTGTCGAAGTAAGCAACTTGGCTTTAGACATGTTGGATTTTTGTAATGCTTTGATATACCATAATTCAGAGGTTTTTCATCACAACCTTACACCAGAGCAGATTTTAGGGAATTTATTGCCACTTTTAGATTCTTTCCTCACCAAAAAGTCTTGGATTTTGCAGGAAAATCATTAGAGCCTGAAAATGCATGTACTCTCTTTTTTTCCCCCCCAGCTCCAGGTATTTTCACTGGAAATTGAACTTGTGTGTGATTTTACTGGTTCTAGTATTTGTGGTGCCATTTTACATTGGTTACTTCATCATCAGCAACATTCAAATGTGTGAGTATTATTTATTTAGCACATTTTTTATACCTCTATATCTACAAGCCATAGTGGTTTACAATTAATTCAACTGCATAAATATTTACATGGAACTGGAGAATAGCAAGAGGTATATTAGGAGAAACATGAGAATATAAGAATATGACTATTACATTAAGTTATGTACAGTGTGGGTGCATTGAAATGCGGGGGAGGGGGCGGGGGGGAGAGGTGGGATTAAGTGGAGGGCATATATCAGAAGGTACTTCATGCGTGGTTTACATGTAACATCCATAATGCTAGAGGAGGAGAGTCTTTAGTTTGTCCCGGAACTCTGCAGCAGTATCGGATGAATGTATTTTGGCGGGTAATGAGTTTTACATGGCGGGTGCAAATAGTGAGAAGGCCCTTTTTAATATTGATTGATTACATTTGATTTGGAG
This sequence comes from Ichthyophis bannanicus, assembly GCA_033557465.1. Taxonomy (NCBI): domain Eukaryota; kingdom Metazoa; phylum Chordata; class Amphibia; order Gymnophiona; family Ichthyophiidae; genus Ichthyophis; species Ichthyophis bannanicus. The sequence goes on along the minus strand of CM066034.1, from coordinate 445,935,324 downwards.
GGGTGGAATCACTAGGAGGTCCTGTGTGTTTTTTCTTCTAATTCTATTGTTGGGTTGTTTGTGGATTAGGATTTGCAGGTAGAGTGCAGAAGTGTTGTGGAGAATCTTGAAGGTGGTTAGTAGGACTTTGTATCTGATCTGAGAGTGCATTGCAATCCAATGTAGTTTGGATAGGGTTGGAGTGATGTGATCCCTTCTTGGTGTATTTGATATGAGACTGGGTGGCTGTATTTTGTGCTATTTGTAATGGGTGTAAGGTAGCATGTTGCAGTCCATGGTATATTATATTACAGTAGCTCCATATTGGCGTTAGCAGTGCCTAACATACATCTCTGAAATCTGATTGTTCAAGCAGGGGGTGCAGTCGGTGAATGGTTCTCACCTTGTGATAGGCTGATTGTATGACTTTTTTGATGTGAGGCTGGAAGGATAAACTCTGGTCAAGTGTTATTCCTAGGTATTGGACTTCTACTCTAACTGCGAGAATTGCATTGGGGGAGGCTTATAGTATGTGGTGGTGTGAATGTTGGATTTTTCGTGATATGGAGGACTGCTGTTTTACTGTGATTGATGGTTAGATTGCGTTCTGAGAGCCAGTTGGACATTTCTCTGAAACACCTTCCTATTGCTGAGTATGTTAGTTGTTGTTAGAGAAAGTTATATAGATTAGGAGTCATCGGCATACAGGTGGTAGAGTATGTTATATTTTTGTATGATGGAACATAGTAGTTGCATAAAGACATTAAATAGTAGGGAGGATCCTTATAGGTGGATCCTTGTGGAAGGCCCCGCAGCTGTTTGTAGCATTGGGAGGTAACTGATCCTATTTTAACTTGCTGATGACAGTCCTCTAGGTAGGATTGAAACCACCTGGGTGTCTTGTGTCTCAAGCCTATTGCGTATAGACTAGATAGGAGGTTGTGATGGCTTACAGAATTGAATGCTGCAGAGATGTCCAGGAATATGAGAACAAATCCTTGTGTAGGTTTTTCAATGCCCCTAATTAGGTTGTCAAGCAGTGATTGTAAGAAGAGTTTCGACACTAAGGAATGGTCTAAAGCCGTGCTGTTGTGGGCCAAGGGATGCATGAGCATCAATGTAGTCCTAAAGCTGCAACTGTACGGCCTTTTCAATTAGTTTGGAAATGAAGGGAATACTGGAAATGGGCTTGTATGAGTTAGGAAACTCTGGGTCTAGCGTAGGATTCTTTAGTATGGGTCTGATGGAGGCACACTTAAGGTTTTTGGGCATGCACACGAGTCAGCGAGGCTTGCACTATCTTGAGTAGGGTTGAAGATTGATCCATGAAACTGGGCAAGGATCAAGAGGAGAGGTTGTGATATTAATGTTGGAGATGATGGTTTCCAATTGTTCAGGGGATACAGTATTGAATGTAGACAGTGTGTGTCCTGGAGAGTCATGAATGTTTAATTCTAAAGTTTGCTTGACTGGCTTGGAGGATGAAGAATCTATTTTAGTTTGTAGAAACTTAGCCATGAGGTGGGGGCAGACTGCACTTGCAATTGGAAGTATTAGCCATTTTTAGGGTATGACGGTATGTACAGATGTAGAAGGGGACAATGTTCTGTTCTAAAAGGTCATATGCAGTTGGTGAAATATTTCATGGTCAAAGATTATCAGTGACTTCATTTGTTATCCATGAGTCAAAGGAGAAGGAACCTCCAAAAAGCCAATAAACCACGAAAACAAACGGAGGTTGATGACGGTCACGACTGAAGAAGGTCAAATAAGCGTCTTCTTCAGTTGTGGCTGTCAGTCAGCCTCCATTTGTTAGTTTTCATGGCTCATTTGTTACTCACCTTTCCTACAAGAGCTAAAAGTGAAGTACAGTAAAAACAGTCTCTCACTAAGGACGCGCCGCTACATCAAGCAGAAAACTTGCTTCATCCACAAGACTTTGCTATCCACTTTCATAATAAAATCAAAATGATCATCAATCATCCTGGAAATCCTTGCACAGACAGCCATTTGACTGAAAACTCCAATATCCCTGTGCTGACCTCATTCTACCCTTACTCCACTGAACAAATTGAAAATATAATAAAGGGACTTAACTCCACCACCTCACCTGCTGATCCATGCCCATCCCACTGGATCAAGTCTGCATGTTCTGAATTAAGTCCTCACATCTCCAGAATTGTTCACCTTTCCTTCAATAAGGGTCTTGTTCCAATACCTCTGAAAACTGCTACCATCAAACCACTTCTAAAAAAAAATCCTAAATTAGATCCTCGGGACCTGAACTCCTATCGACCCATATCTAGTCTTCCCTTCCTAACTAAGATAATTGAGAAAATAGCACAATAAATCCAAGACCACATTGATACTTACACTGCTCTGGATACTCAGCAGCATTTCTTCCGTCAACATCATGGTGTTGAGACCCTAGTCACCTCCCCATTCAATAATCTGATTAAAGTCATGAATAAACCAAAACAGGGCTTCATCCTTATCTTCTTGGATATTGCCTCAGCCTTCGATACAGTCTGTCACATCCTCTTGCTTATTCAACTTCAACTTAAAGGCATTCAGAGTTCAGCATTAGATTGGTGTCGCTCTTGTCTATCAGATCGCCAACAACAGGTTCACATAGGTACACAAACATCAACTATGTTTCAAAAAACCCAAGGACTTCCGCAGGGCTCTTCCCTTTCAGCCCTACTATTTAATATATATATTCAGCTATTATGCACAATCATTAGTTCCTTCGGCATTCTTTACCACATCTATGCAGATGATGTGCTACTTTATGCCCCTTTCTCAATGGATAATCCCAAATTCACTGGAATCACAGACTGCTTTAATGCAATCTCGGACTGGTTAGAAACCTACAACCTGAAAATGAACTATAATAAAACAGAAGTTCTGTTCATCACAAAGGATCCAACATTCATACCTCCACCTACCTTACAGAATGCTGAACTGAAGACTAATCATGAGGTTAGATATCTAGGTGTCACTTTGGATCAACATCTAAATATGGAATCCCATATAAATAATATCAAAATACGTCTATCTCAAAATATGTTCCCTCTGCCAACTCTGACCCTTATTAGAACCTACTGACTTCCGCACTATCTTCCAAGCTCTTGTCACTCCGCTCTTCGATTATGCTAACATCATCCTACATGGCTTACCTGCCTGTGCTCTCCATCCTTTACAAATGGCTTTGAATACTTCTGCTCGAACCATTTACGGAGCTTCCAGATAGGATCATAGTAACATAGTAGGTGACGGCAGATAAAGATTAGTATGGTCCATCTAGTCTGCCCAGCAATATGACAGGAGTAGGTGCATCCCTACCCATGTCTTTGCTTAGTGGTGCACCCACCAGGAGCAGATGCACCCCTCTCCATGTCTTCACCCCTCCCCATATCTTTGTTTCTTTGTTTGTTTAGGGGTGAATCATGTATCACCTCTCCTAGTACAGCTACATTGGCTACCAATTAACTGTCGTCTCAAGTACAAAGCTCTTCTATTGACATTTAAAATCCTTCACCATCTCTCTGCATCCTCCCTGGAAGATCTCTTGCATTGGACGCCCGACACCAGAACCAGAAGTACAAATATGGCAAATACTATTGCCATTCCAGCCCTGGCTAGCAAAAGCTCCCAATTTGCTAGGCACAGAGCCTTCTCTATCTTTGTCCCTCTGCTATGGAACTCTCTACCTGCCCCTATCCGCCTCATCACTGACCTATCAACTTTCTGTAAGGCAATTAAGACACATCTATTCCAGCTTTCATTCAACCATGTACCAAAGCTCATTATGATCTCCCTTATAATGCAGAGCTCCCTTCAGCTTGTATATAGTTTACCGTTCTTAAGGCATCTGTTATTGATCACCTTGTTCTACCTCATTTATTTAATGTAAGCAGTTATTGTGTTAACTCATGTTTCTTGTTCATTATACCTGTTCAATGTAATTTAACCTGTTCCTTGTAATGAGTTGTTCTTATGTAAACTGTGCTGATTATAAAAAAGTGTGGTATATAAAATCAAATAAATAAATAAAATAGAAAGCAATACTAAAATATATAAATAGGGTGACATAAGAACATAAGATATGCCATACTGGGTCAGACCAAGGGCCATCAAGCCCAGTATTCTGTTTCCAACAGTGGCCAATCTAGGTCATATGTACCTAGCAGTTTCCCCAAGAGACACAAGTTCCACAATGCTTGTACTGGGTCAAGCATTGATATCTTCGGTCACTTCTTAATAATGGTTTCCTATTCGTCTCTCCGGGCCAGTCCAGAACAGATGGGTAGTCAAATCTCCCTCCTCTAGCAGCTGAGGACTGAATACCGATTCTTGTTGCTAGGTTACCCATCACTCCCCTGGTGACAGAAGACAGTCTTATTGTCCTCAGCAGCTGAGCTGGATGTGTGGAGATTTGGCTCCCCACCTGTAACCTGTTAGCATTCTTTTCTTTTTCTTATTTTCTGGAAGAGTTCACACTGAAGAATTAGTGCTTTGCCCTAGCAGGGTAACTAGGCACTTTGCTGTTAATTATACTGACTGGTTTCTGCGACAGCGTCAGTGTCAGTTAGCCGGGTAAACAGCTCAGAGAATGGGACAGAGCCTGTCTCCTCTTCTCTGCTAGGGGTGCTCGGGAGGAGCAGGCCTGGGGGCCCCAGCTACTGTCTCTCTCCTCGGAGTTTGTTCACTTACCGAATCGCTGGCAGCGGTTTCTTGTGGAGTCGGGAGCACTTCAGCCTAACTGGCATAGAATTCAGGTATTGTGAAGTTTTTACTCAGCGCTTGTTCGCGGGTGCTTCTCCTCTCTCTCGGAGCGTCGGTGCTATTTATTTCTCGGGCTCTGGCGGTTCAAGTTTTTATACCGTCTCTCACAGCTGCTCTGGTAGCTGTTCGCTCGGTCCGCGGTATGCAGGAGAGCAAAGGGGATTCCCAACAGCAGTTTTCAACGCTGCAGCCGTCGGGAGAAAGCGCGGGAACAGCGGCCATCTTAGGGGGGTCTTCCGTTTCTTCAACTCCTCTTCCTAAGACCGGCAAGCGCAAGGCGAAGTCTCGCCATGGCGCAGAGGGTCCTGCACATCCTGTGCTGCCAGCGGTTTCAGAAGCACTCGATCCTCTGCTTTCGGCAGAGTTTATTCTAGCGTTTCATAGAGCATATTTGCTGAAAAAAGCTCAGGCTTCTCCACTTTTGTCAGACTCTCCACAGCTGGCTCAGACAGCAGTCTCTAGCCAGTCTGAGCCCGGAGAAGAGGTTGCCTCTTTGTCAGCATTCAAGGAGTCTAAGTTAGATACCGTTTCTCTGGGGGCTGAGGCTTTAGGGCCTGAAGAAGGGGAGCTTCTCTCAGAGCAGGGTTTGGACTCCTGGCCCGCAGACTTAGAGGAAGGAGAGTTGGGTCCTGGAGATGATCCCAATATTTTTAGAGTTTTTCGGAAAGAGGAGTTGCCAGCCTTGATTGCACAGTCCCTTACAGCTCTCAGTATCGTTCCTCCGGTAGTTCAACAAGAGCCTGTGGAGGATCCCTTGTTGCAGGGTTTCAAAACCGAACAGAGATGTTTTCCTCTACATAGGGTGATCAAACAGATGATAGAATCTGAATGGGAATGTCCTGAGGCTTCCTTAAGCGGGGCTAGGGCTATGGCACGGTTGTATCCTATGCCCCAGGAGGAAAGGGAACTCCTTCGTATGCCTAAGGTGGATGCCCTGGATTCGGCGGTCACCAAGAAGACTAACATACCCGTAGAGGGAGCTACGGCCCTTAAAGATATGCAAGATCGTCGGTTAGAGGGGCTGTTGAAACAAGCCTTTGAGGCCAGTGCTCTGGCGCTACAAGCGTCCGTCTCTGGGGCTTATGTGTCCAGAGCTGCAATTCGGTGGAGTCAGCTGGCCTCTGGTCCGAAGGATGAAGTGTCTCCTTCTGGGGAGGGGGCGAAGCTGGAATCGGCGGCGGCGTATTTGGCAGATGCCTTTTACGATCTGATTCGCATTTCTGCGAAGGCTATGGCTTCCATGGTTGCCGCTCGTCGCTTTCTTTGGTTACGGAATTGGGCGGCGGATGCCTCCTCCAAGACCCGTCTCAGTAAACTCCCCTATAAAGGTAAACTTCTTTTTGGGGAGGCGCTAGAGAAAATTGTTAAGGATTTAGGGGACTCCAAGGGAGGGCGTTTGTCCGAGGACCGTCCTAAATCAGCTAAGCAAGGCTCCTTTCCTAGAGCTCAAGGGCGTGATTTTCGCCGTTTTAGAGGAGCCCGCTTTGCTCCCTATCAGCGTGGTCGCTTTCCGTTCCGGGGGCAGTCCTTTCGGGGCGCTAGAGGCTCCAGTAGAGGCTACTTTGGGGCTCCTTCAGCTTCCCTTAAAAAGCCGCAATGAAGTGAGGCTGGCCCAAGCAGAGCTTCCAGTAGGAGGTCGGTTGCAGGAGTTTCTCTCCGCTTGGGTCGCCATTACTACCGACAAGTGGGTACTGCAGATTATCCGCGAGGGATATGCTCTCGAGTTCAATTATCCTCTGGCCGACGCATTCGTTTTCTCTCCGTGCGGTCCGCTCGCCAAGCGGAGGGCGATCCACGACACGTTGCAGCGGTTGTTGCAACTCCAGGCCGTGGTTCCAGTTCCGTTAGGCCAGTGCGGCTTCGGTCGATACTTGATTTATTTTGTGGTGCCCAAAAAGGAAGGCTCTCTTCGGCCCGTTTTGGATTTAAAGCACGTGAACCGCTGTTTGCGTGTCTCTCACTTTCGAATGGAAACATTGAGATCGGTGATCCGCTCAGTGATGCCGGGGGAGTTCCTCTCCTCCATCGATTTGACGGAGGCCTATCTGCATATTCCTTCAAACCAGATCATCAGCGATTTCTTCGTTTTGCGGTTCCCATGGGTCATTTTCAATTTCGGGCCTTGCCGTTCGGTCTCGCGACAGCACCGTGCACTTTCACCAAGGTGATGGTGGTGGCGGCGGCGGCTCTGCGCAGAGACGGCATTCAAATTCACCCTTATCTGGACGACTGGTTGTTTCGAGCGGCTTCACGAGAGGAGTCGCTCAGAGCGACCGCTCGGGTAATTTCCTGTTTGGAGAGTCTCGGATGGGTTGTGAATCAGGCCAAAAGTCGTCTGGAGCCTGTACAGCAGCTGACTTATCTCGGGGCCTTCTTCGACACGGACCGGGGTCTAGTTCTATTACCTCCAGACCGGGTTCGGAAGCTTCTCGCTCACGTGTCGGGTTTCTTGCTTGCACGGGCGCCGACAGCTTGGAAGTACTTGCAGTTACTAGGGCTAATGGTGGCGGCCTTGGATTTGGTACCGTGGGCCAGAGCGCACATGCGGCCGCTCCAACAGGCTCTCCTTTCGCGATGGTCTCCGCAACGTCATCCCCTTTCTCGTCGCTTGAGCTGTCCCGATCATGTAAGGGTCAGTCTTCAGTGGTGGTTGGTTCCGGAACATCTTCAGGCAGGGGTTCCCCTAGCGCTGCCGGACTGGATTTTGGTAACTACCGATGCCAGTCTGTCCGGTTGGGGAGCACATTGTTTGACTCACATAGCGCAGGGCTCTTGGACGGCGGAAGAGAGTCTGTGGTCCATCAATCGCCTGGAACTGAGAACGGTACATCTGGCGCTGTTAGCGTTTGCAAGTCTTCTGGAGGGGAAGCCGGTGCGCATCTTCTCCGACAACTTGGTGACGGTCTCATACATAAATCGCCAAGGCGGGACAGGCAGTCTTCTTCTTCTGGAGGAGAGTCAGCGCTTGTTTCACTGGGCGGAATTGCACCTCACGGCGCTTTCAGCAGCTCATGTGGCAGGAAAAGACAATGTACAGGCGGATTATCTCAGTCGACATGTCCTCAATCCCGGAGAGTGGGAGCTCAATGCCGCAGTGTTTCACGAGCTCCAGGTACGTTGGGGTCAACCGGTAGTGGACCTGATGGCAACTCTGGGCAATGCGAAGGCGGCTTGCTTTTACAGCAGGCGCAGGGAGCATATGTCGGAGGGTCTCGACGGTCTAGTTCAGCCCTGGCCGTTGGGGCAACTTCTGTATGTGTTTCCTCCGTGGCCCTTGGTGGGCCGAGTCGTTCAGCGAGCCGTTCAGCACGACGGTCTGCTAATTCTTATTGCTCCAGATTGGCCCCGGCGTCCTTGGTATGCCAATCTAATGCGCCGCCTCGTGGCTCCACCGTGGAGGTTACCCGCTCGGGCCGACTTACTGCATCAGGGACCCGTTTGGATGCCGCAGGCGGATCGATTCTTGCTTACGGCATGGCTCTTGAAAGGCGGCGGTTGCGCCGCAAAGGCTATTCAGCGTCGGTAATCAACACCTTGTTGCAGGCACGTAGACGATCCACATCGTTGGCGTACATTTGGGTGTGGCGCGTTTTTGAGGCGTGGTGTGCAGAACGCCGTTTGAGGGCCCGCCTGTCTACCATTCCAGATATTCTCCAGTTTCTTCAATGCGGGCTTGAGAAAGGTCTTGCTCTGAGCACCTTAAAGGTGCAATTAGCGGCCCTGGCAGTTTTTCGAGGGCCGGTTCGTGGGCTACGTCTTTCGTTACATTCGGATGTCCTACGTTTTCTTAGAGCGGCTAAGCAACTTCGGCCTCCGTTTTGGCCAGTTATTCCTCCGTGGGATTTGAATCTGGTGTTAGGGGTCTTAACAGAGTCTCCCTTTGAGTCTCGTTCCTCAGGTTCGCTGCGGGAGTTATCCTGGAAGACGGCTTTTTTGGTGGCCTTGTGTTCTGCTAGACGCATTTCGGATCTGCAAGCACTTTCGTGCCGTCCGCCTTTTCTGCAGTTTTCTGCGGAAAAAGTGGTCTTGCGTACGGTACCGTCCTTTCTACCTAAGGTGCTGTCTGCATTTCATGTGAATCAACCGGTCTCGCTACCCACCTTCGTGGATTCGGGAGAAGGTTCTTTCGATTGTTCTCTACGGAAATTGGATATGGGGCGAGTGCTCCGTAGATATCTTCGGGAGACCGAGCCGTTTCGTAAGACTGATCGGTTGTTTGTGTTGTTTGGAGGGCCGTCCAAGGGACAAGCTGCCTCCAAGGCCTCCATTGCACGTTGGGTAAAGCATGCAATTCGGGTCGCGTATGAAGCCAGAGGCAAACCGGTTCCTGTAGGTCTTCGGGCTCATTCTACCAGGGGTCAAGCTACCTCATGGGCAGAATCGGCCTTGGTTCCGCTGGTAGATATTTGTCGTGCGGCGTCCTGGTCTTCTCTTCATGCCTTTTCACGTCATTATAGGTTGGATGTGCTCGCTCGGCAAGATGCGTGTGTGGGGGCTTCAGCGGTGATAGCGGGGCTCACAGGTCCCTCCCAGGGTTAGGTGCTGCTTTGGTACTACCCATCTGTTCTGGACTGGCCCGGAGAGACGAATAGGAAGGAGAAATTAGGCCTTACCTGCTAATTGTCTTTCCTTGAGTTCTCTCCGGGCCAGTCCAGAACCCACCCTACGAGTTTTATCCATTTTTTGCTCTCAGTATTTCTCGAGTTTCATCCATGACGGATCTTCCTATCAGTGATTCAAAAGTTGGAAGTTGTCTTCATGGTTCTTAATTACGCATTTAAAAAAAAAAAAATTTCTACACAGCAAATGTTTTTAGATAACATGTTAGTTTTTCCTTTGGCTATTGTCGTTGTCAAGTGCTTTGGTGCTCAAGCACGGCGTACGATCATATACCTTCTGTGTGACTCTTCCGCTATCTCTTCTGCTTTGTTGTTGTTTTGGCTGCTTGCTACGTAGAGACTGTCTTCTGTCACCAGGGGAGTGATGGGTAACCTAGCAACAAGAATCGGTATTCAGTCCTCAGCTGCTAGAGGAGGGAGATTTGACTACCCATCTGTTCTGGACTGGCCTGGAGAGAACTCAAGGAAAGACAATTAGCAGGTAAGGCCTAATTTCTCCTTATGGACCTTTCCTCCAGGAACTTGTCCAAACCTTTTTTAAACCCAGCTACACTAACAGCCTTTACTACATCCTCCGGTAACAAATTCCAGAGTTTGATTACACGTTGAGTGAAAAAATATTTTCTTTTATTAGTCTTAAATAGTTTACCCTGTAGCTTCATTGCATGTCCCCTAGTCTTTCTATATTCTGATAACGTAAACAATTGATCTACGTTTACCCGTTCCACTCCGTTCATTAATTTATAGACTTCTATCATATCTCCCCTCAGCCGTCTCTTTTCCAGGTTAAAGAGCCCTAACCTTTTTAGCCTTTCTTCATAGGAGTATCCTTCCATCCCCTTTACCATTTTGGTGGCTCTTCTCTGAACCTTTTCTAAAATCGCTATATCCTTTTTAAGATACGGCGACCAGAATTGCACACAATATTCAGTTCATAAAGAAATACATAATAAAAAAAGTTAAAAGTACAATGAAGCAACACAACAGGAACAGGAAATTACACAGAATCAAACAAGTGAAGAAAGCGTGCGGAGCATGGCTCATGAAATGTTTTTCAACCTCTTTCAATGTGTCTGGGTTGCCTGTTTGTGAGTGCGCTTGTGTGTGTCTTGTATGTGTTTTATCTGCATGTGCATATCTCTGTTTTGTATGATTATTCTGTTTGTGTGTGTGTAAATTATTTTGTGTGTGTTGCAGTATCTTTGTGAGCTTTGTCTGTGTGTGTTTATGTGCAAATATTTCAGTGCATGTGCCTCTGCGCATGCTTTTATGTGTTTGCATTTATATCTATGTTGGTTCTCTGTGTCTGTGATCATGAGAGGGGAGGGCTATTTGAAAGGTGCAATTCATGACTGCTGTGTTACTGTGAATCCGTGTAAGTATGCTGCAGCTGTTGGGACTTTCATTTTCCGTAGAAATGCATTGAATTTTTTTTTTGAGGGGGTGGCTTTATTTCTTTTCTATTTCCTACCATATGCAGAATGTTCAGTTGTACAGCATAAACTTTCTTCTGCTCACTCCTTCATTTCTATGACGAAAGCAGCGTTCCAGTGCTCTGCCCCCACAATCTTCCCATTCATTAGACCCTACCCATAATGTCTGTAGTTAGAGTTGCCTTCCACTATTTTTGCCTCCAGTTCATTGCAATTGGCTGGATTCTATCCACATTTCTGCTGCTAGTCACAATGTAAGCAGGAAGGGCAAATTCACTTGGGAGGGAAGGATTAGGGAACTATAGGCGGGGAACAGAAGCAGGAGAACAATGCTGAAAGCCTACAGCAGTGTTGAACTATCACAAGTAAACTGTATCTCAAGGCTGCTTGCTGTCTCTGCCTCTCCACCTGCCCACCGGGCCCATAAAATGAACGTTGTGCTACTTGGGCGAGCTCCTTGGGGCATTTCTGATGACAATCTCTCCTGGTCCACTGTAGCATACCGCCACTGGTCTCCTTTCCCCCTACCACAGTCTCCGTGCTCTGGCTAGACCTGTCTTGCCTTGTCTGACTCTACTCCTTTCCGTATTGCTTATGGCAGCCATTCCTTCTCACTAGGGTTGGCGCCCCTCGCCTACCCTGGCCCGTTCAGCACGCAATCCTGACAATCTTATCCCCTACTTGCCTCCTCCTCCTCCTCGGGGCCCTCCCTTCTTTTCCTTAACATGGCTTTACTGAGCTGCAGATCCCTCCGCTCTGAAATTCTACTAGTTCATGATTTGGTAACCCAATACTCCTTATATGTGTTATTCTTAACCTGAGACCTGGCTCCGGGATGGGGAAGAGGCTCTTGTTCACCAATGCCTCCCACCGGGTTTCTCGGCAATCCACACACCCCGCTATGGGAAGTCTGGGAGTGGTGTGGCTGTGCTATTCGGCTCCTCCATCCACTTAGCGACCACTAACACTCCTTTTCCCTACCCGGAAGCTCTCCTTCTCTGTCTGAATACTGCTTCACCTGTGCATTTCCTCCTGGTGTATACCACCCCCCCCCCCCCTTCTCTATAACCTGAGCTATGGGATGCCTTCTTTTTAGCTTTCTCCAAGGCAGCCCTAGCTTTCTCCAAGGCAGCCCTAGCTTTCCCCCAGTTGGTGACTTCAACTGCTACTTTGACACCCCCTCTCACCCCCGGGACCAGTCCCTGATGTCGCTCCTCAATGATGCTGCTTTTAGGCACCATGTGACCTGCCCCACCCATGCTGCATGGCATATCCTGGACTAGATTCTTACTTCTGGTAGCCTCCCGTGTGCACCCTCTCCTGTTATCGTCACGCCCATCACTCCCTTCTTTTCTTCTCTTTGTCCACCACTCCTGCTACCTCAGTTTGGGATGCTCCCGCTCGCCAACCTTCCTTTTTAATGCGACGCATGACACCATCTACCATCTCGGAGTTTCCCTCTGCATAATCTCTTTTTCTGCATGACTTCTCTTCAATGCTGGTTGACCTCCAGGCTGAAACATGGCACACTAAGCTGTCCTCTGCACTGGACTCCTTGGCCCCTCTTCTCTCTGTCCCGCTCCCTCAGTCTCCTTCCCACCATCCATGGTATCATGCCGGTCTTTATTTCCATAGATCACAGCTCCACCGTGCAGAGTGCCTCTGGCGAAAGCGTCCCTCACCTGAAACTTTCTCAGCCTACAGGGATGCCTCGAGGTATTATGATAAATAACTTCGTTCTGCCAAGCTCACCTACTATTCAGCCTTCATCGCTTCGACCACAAACTCCTCTCACCATCTCTACTTGACCCTCCATTCCCTTTCAGCTCTTCACTCCTCTACTGGTCCTCTGCCTCCCTCCACGACTTCACCTGATCCTACCAGCCTGGCTCTCTTTTTTGCTGAAAAAATTAGCTCCCTACATCTTTCCTTCCCTTCCTATCCCCCTCTCCTCTCCCTCCTTCTTCTTCTCCAGTTTTCCCTCTCCCTGTTCCCGCTTCCCCCTCCGGAGGCATCTCCTCCACTGCGCACCTCCCTCATGCACTCCAGGAGTTCCTTCTATCCAGTCATGGCAACCAAACTTCTCTCAGCTATCCGCAATTCCCACAAAACGACCTGTCCCCTTGACCCCATCCCCTCCACTTGGCTCTTATAACCTTCATTGGCCCTCCTCCCCTTCGCGCTCAGTTTGATCAACACCAGCTCTCTCCTCAGACTCCTTCCCCACAGTATGGAAACACCCTATTGTCCACCCCGTACGTAAAAAAAAACCTTCCCTAGACCCTTCTGTTCTTGCCCACTGGAGACCCATTTCAAATCTTCCCTTTCTTTCTAAGCTTCTTGAGACCTTAGTCTTTGCTCAGCTATCATCCCATCTGGAATCCACATCTGCACTTCACCCCCGTCAATCAGTCTTTAGGCCTGGACCCAACATTGAAACCATTCTTCTCTCCCTCCTCAATGAGATACACACAGTGCGTGAGCGTGGAGACATTTCCCTACTGGTTTCTTTAGATTTTTCCTCTGCTTTCGATCTTGTGGATCATCCCACTCTCCTCATGCACCTTGTTGACTATGAGGTGCGTGGGAACTGTCCATAATTGGTTTCGGTCTTTCTTGTCCTCTCGTTCCTTCTGGGTTCTTCCTCTTCCCCTCTAACCCCTCTCCCTTGTGGGGTCCCTCAGGGTTCTGTACTGTCTCCGCTCCTTTTCAACCTCTTCCTCGCCCCTCTTACCTTGCTCATCCAGCAATCAGGAATCTCGGCGTATTATTACGTCGATGACATACTAATGCTTTTTCAGGTCTGCCCACTCGCTCCCAATCTTTCTCCTCTTAACACCTGCCTTTCTAATATTTCTTCCTGTCGGTTGGAAAACTATTTTCACCTGAACCCCTCCAAGTCCACTGCTATGTGGCTCACCTCCGGAACCCCCACTCCCGACCTCCCTTTCTGACATCTCCATTTCACTTTCCTCGAGAGGACTCAACCCTTACATTTCACCAACATAGAAACATAGAAATATGATGACAGAAAAAGACCACATGGCCTATCTAGTCTGTCCTTCCATAACAACAACTACAACAGTCCCCTTTTTACCTTTAGAGATCCTCTGTGTTTGTCCCATGCTTTTTTGAATTCAGTTACTGTCCTCATCTCTACCACCTCCACTGGGAGACTATTCCATGGATCCACTACTCTTTCCGTAAAGAAATATTTCTGCATATCACTCCTGAATCTATCTCCCTTCACCCTCATCCCATATCCCCTCGTAGCAGAACTTGCTTTCAAATGAAAGAGGCTCTCTCCCTGAACATTTATGCTACGGAGGTATTTAAACATCTCAATCATATCACCTCTATCCCGCCTTTCCTCTAAGGTGTACATATTAAGATCCTTCAGTCTGTCCTCATATGCTTTATAATGAAGACCACTATAGTAGCCACCCTCTGCACCGACTCCATCCTGTTCACATCCTTTTGAAGGTGCGGTCTCCAGAATTGCACACTATACTCCAAATGAGGTCGCACCAAAGACTTATACAGAGGCATTATCACCTCCTTTTTTCTGCTAGCCATTCCTCTCCGTATGCACCCAAGCATCCTTCTAGCTTTTGCCGTTGCCTTTTCTACCTGTTTAGCTACTTTAAGATCATCAGACACAACCACGCCTAGGTCCCGCTCTTCTTTAGTGGACAAAAGTACTTCACCCCCTATATTATATTGCTCCCTTGGATTGCTGCAGCCCAAATGCATGACCTTATATTTTTTAACATTAAATCCCAGCTGCCAGATTCTAGACCATTCTTCAAGCTTAGCTAGATCCCTCCTCATGTTATCTACACCTTCCTGGGTGTCTACTCTATTGCAGATTTTGGTATCATCCGCAAAGAGACAAACCTTACCCGACAGCCCTTCCGCTATATCACTAACAAAGATGTTAAAAAGAATCGGACCAAGGACAGATCCCTGGGGCACACCACTGGTAACATCCTTCTCCTCAGAGTGAGCTCCATTTACTTATACTCTTTGTCGCCTCCCACCCAACTAATTTCTAACCCAAGCAGTAACTTTAGGGTCCATCCCTAGGGTGCTCAGTTTGTTTATAAGTCGCCTGTGAGGAACAGTGTCAAAGGCTTTATTGAAATCTAAATACACCACATCTAGAGCTCTCCCTCGGTCCAACTCCCTGGTCACCCAGTCAAAGAAATCAATCAGATTTGTCTGACAAGACCTGCCTCTGGTGAATCCATGCTGCCTCAGATCCTGTAATACGCTGGACTCCAGAAACCTCACTATTTACTCTTTTAGCAGCGTTTCCAATAATTTTCTCACCACCGAAGTTAAACTAACCGGCCTGTAGTTTTCAACCACATCCTTACTTCCACTTTTGTGTAAAGGAACCACATGAGCCTCTCTCCAGTCCTTTGGCACCACTCCCGACTCCAACAAGGCATTGAAAAGGTCAGTCAGTGGAGTTGCTAGAATGTCCCCAAGTTCCCTCAGTATTCTAGGGTGTATCCCATCCGGTCCCATCGCTTTGTCTACTTTAAGTTGAGCTAGTTTCTCACGAACACAGTCTTCTGAAAATTGTTCAAGATGTCCCTCGCTTCTGTTCCTATTTGTGGGTGTTTTCTGAAGTCCTGCTTCTGGTTCTTCATCTGTGAACACAGAACAAAAATATTTGTTAAGCAATTCCGCTTTATCCTTATCAGCTTCTACATATTCCTCCCCTGCACCCTTGAGTCTGACAATACCACTTTTGCCCTTCCCCTTCTCACTAATATATCTGAAAAATGTCTTATCCCCCCATTTTATTGCATTGGCTATTTCCTCCTACTTTTGAATCTTTGCCTTCTTGACTACTTTGCTAGCTTCTCTAAGTTTTTCCAAATACAGATGCCTGTCTTCCTCTCTCTGTGATCTCTTGTATTTCATGAAGGCCTCCCTCTTTTTCTTCACTTTTTCAGCTACTTCTTTCAAAAACTATAGCGGTCTCCTTTTCCTTTTACCTTTACCATTTTAACAAAAATGTTGGTTGCCCTTAAAATATCCCCTTTCAGTTTTGCCCACTGTTTTTCTACATCCCCCAGCTGTTCCCATACCACTAACGACTCCCTGAGGTATTGGTCCATCTTCGCAAAGTTAGTCTTCCTAAAGTCTAAGATCCTCACCTTTGAATGTATTCTAACAGCCCTAGTCCTAATACTGAACCACACCATCTGGTGATCACTGGATGCAAAATGATCGCCCACTACAACATCAGAAACACTTTCACCATTGGTAAGCACCAAGTCCAGTATGGCCTCTTCACGTGTGGGGTCTGTTACCAATTGCCTGAATAGTTCTCCCTGTAGAGTATCCAGGATCTCCTTACTTCTAGATGATACTGCAGCAGGAATGTGCCATTTAACATCTGGCATATTGAAATCTCCTATCAGTAGCACTTCCACTTTCCTAGCAATGCTGTGTATGTCTTCAATTAACTCTCTGTCCACCTCTTCCTCTTGTGAGGGAGTTCTGTATATCACACCAATGCAAATAGATTTCTCTTTCCCTCTTTCTAGTTTAACCCACAATGCCTCCTCTCTCCCTTTTAAGCTCTGTAATTCCAAAGCTTTAATAGTATTTTTTACATATAGTGCCACTCCTCCTCCCCTTCTTCCTACCCTGTCCTTTCTGAATAAAGTATAGCCAGGTATAGTTACATCCCAATCATGGTTTTCTGTGAACCAAGTTTCTGTAACTGCCACTTAATCCAAGTCAGCCACTCCCAGCAAAGCTTCAACATCAGGGATCTTATTTCCCATGCTACAGGCATTTATACACACTGCTTTCCATGTGTTACCCCTGTTACCCATTTCCATAAAGGTATTTAATGTATCACCTACCTGGGGGCTTTCACTTACCTGGGGACTTTCTTCACCCATCCCCAACGAATCTAGTTTAAAGCCCTCTTCAGTAGATTAGCCAGTCTACTACCGAAGATGCGTTGACCTTTCTTGGACAGATGGATGCCATCTCTGCTCTGCAACCCTTGGAACAGCATCCCATGGTCTAGGAAACCAAAACACTCTCGATGACACCATCCATGCATTCATCTCCAGGATGCAAGCCTCTCTGCCTTGGCCTTTACCCTCAACAGGGAGGATTGAAGAGAACACCACCTGTGCACCTAACTGCTTCACACTCTGTCCCAGAGCCATGAAGTCACTTTTGATACGTTCCGAGGTATACCTGGCAGTATCATTTATTCCAACATGGATTAGCAACATTGGGTAATAGTCAGTGGGCTTGATGAGTCTCGGCAAACTCTCTGTAACATCTTGGATTTTGGCACCAGGCAGACAGCATACCTCTCTGGACATCAAGTCTGGTCGGCAGATGGACGCCTCAGTACCCCTCAGAAGAGAGTCTCCAACCACCACTACCCTTCGTTTCCTTCTGGTCACTGATTCTGCAACTTTGGGGTACTTGAGCTCTGGTTCTTCTTCCCTTTCCAGGGATGCTTTCACCTCCTCCACTTCCAGGGCTGCATAATGGTTCTTCAATTCAAGGGCTGGAGAAGTTGGATTGGTGATTTTGCAGGCCCTGGTGACTTGTGTCCAACCATCGACATTCTGTAAGCACCCATCTTCTCCTCTGCTGGAGAGCTTGGTTGTTGCAAGAAGCATCTCATCAATGTACTTCTCGCTGTCTTGAATGCTCCTCAGCCTCGCCACCTCCTCTCTGAGTTCCTCCACTTGTTTCCTCAGAGCTTCAGCATGCAGGCACCCTGCACATGGAACCGGTCCTTCAACTGGCATTAGGACCTCTGTCTGGACCGAAGCAGAAGCTGTAACGGGGGCAACAGCTTTAGCGATACGATTTTTCCAAGCCATTGTTCTGTTCGCGGAGCTTAGGTATCTGTTAAAGCAAAAGAGAGAGATCTACCAAGTACCAGCCGGTTTCCCAGCTGTCCTTTCAGAGAAAAAGCAGTTAAATCTCTTTTAATTATATTCAAAATGTGCTGGTCTATATCTCTTTCCTTGTTAGACTATCCTTCTTTACTCTTTGACAGCTTCGTGCAGTACTTTCCTCTCTTCCTCCCACTTCTATGGTCACGCTCGCAGTTTCTCTTCTCAGCTTCAAAATGCCGCCACTCGCTTCCTCACCCACGCCAGTCACAGAGACCATGTCACTCCCCTTCTTATTCAGTTCCACTGGCTCCCAATGTCCTTCCGTTACCCGTATAAGCTTCTTACCACTCTCCATAAAGCAATCCACAATGGCCAGCCTCAATACCTCGCTGATCTCATCCAGGTTCACCTCCTCCCACGTACCCTTCGTGCTGTCCATAATGACCTCTTGGCCTTTCCATCCCCGGCCCGGGCCTGCCTAGAACACACTCGTCACTCTGCTTTTTTCTTTCTTGGACCTGCCCTGTGGAATTCCCTTCCTGCTTCCCTCCGCTCCGAGCACTCCCTACCCCTGGTTTAAATCCCTCCTAAAATCCCACCTCTTCTGCAAAGCCTCTGACCTACCTCCCTCTCCCACCTAGTTGTGTGTTGTTAATCAGTCTATTTGTACTTTTGCTGTCTCTTATCTTATCTTTCCTGTCATGAATTGGCATTCCTTTCTCCTTTCTCGCGCAGCTTACGAGTTTTTATTATTTGTAAACCACCCTGACGCTTCAGCCTGGGCGGTCAAGCCAGCAATATAATAAAGATAAAGATAGATAGACGTTTAAAACTCTGAAAGATGTCCAGGCATATTACCCATGTTGCTAGCATCCAGACATTAATGTTAGAATCGGTACAATTATGACAAAATTCAGACAGTTGTCAATTCTAACCTCCCAACTGCTGATCACATATGACAGAGCCACTCTAAACTTTGGACCCTAGGTATGTGCCTAGTTTGCCAATGTCTTCATCTAGCCTTCCATATGGCAACAGATATTAGTTGGTAGTACACGTAGAAACCAATAAGTAAACAGTATGATTCAGTCACTAGTTTTTACAGTAGAATTAATGAAATATACATCTGAATAGCTGAAAATGCAGCAGACCATGATTGTTTTTAATCCCTGGGTATGCATATACTACTACTAATCATTTGTATAGTGCTAAAAGGCGTACACAGATGTATGTGTGGATCTGTGGTGTGTGGTGTTTGTGGTGTGAAAGTGTTTGTATGTGCATGTGCTGACTATTTTGCGCATGTAACACTGACGATCTATCAGTTCTATTAGACGAAGTATGCAAACACACATCATTAACAAACACTTCTTCCTCATTGGTGACTTCAACCTCCCATCCACTTCTATGAAACAAGCAAACATATTCATGAACACCATGGAAACACTGCAACGAATCCAGATAATTGACACGTCCACTCACTCTAAAGGTGCACTTCTAGACCTCATATTTGCACCTAACATATTGCAAATAGGTGACCTAAACATCCAGATTGACCCAGTGCCGTGGTTTGACATGCTATGATCTCACTCGTACTCCCGAACTATATCTATTTGCCACATCTCCCCCAGTAGCAGCAACTGAGACGCCAGTTCAAAGTGTTTAACCCACAATCTTTCCTCAATAATGTCTCCCCGCTTATCGAAACTGACATACCCAACTGTGCCAGTTTCATCAACTTCTGGAACTCAGTAATTAACAAAGCTGCAGTATTCACAGAATGACGATCTACGACTCCCCCTAAATCTACTCGCCCTCTCTGGTTTTCCAGGAATCTCTGCCCTATCAGATGAGAACTTAAGCTATTAGAAAGAAGATGGAAATGAACACAAGACGCAACCATTAAGCAACTCTTTCAGTTTTGGGGTTTTTTTTCAGTTCTTTATCTTATGTTAACTTATTTTATCGTTTCCTGATTGCCTTTGAAGCTCTGCTGGTCTGGGTCCATTTCTAATTTTCGGGTGTTCCGTAGCACTAATGCCAGCACGCCCTCAGTACCTAGTGTGTGGCTCCCGCCGGGCGTGGTCTCAGAAGCTGGTGTGTGTCGGGGCTGCGCTGCTGAAGCTCTTAATATGGAGCAGGAGTCCCAGGAGAAGACAGTAGGTGATACTACGTTGGGAACGCAGGGTTCGGCAGGGGCCTTGGAGGGGGAAGTCCTGTTGGATCCTTTGGCTATTCCTGTGGCGGCTAGTCCGGGGTTGTCTGGTGCGCCCGCGGTACCGCTAGGAGCAGTGTCAGCACTGGCAGACTTTACACCGGACTTTGTGTTACTGCTTCATCAGGCCTACTGTTTGCGCCAACAGGGGGCATACGCGGAGGCGTTGCTTCATGGGGCAACAGGGCCCCAAACAGCCTCGGTCAGGGCTGGGAGCGTTGACGGCAGGCCAGTTAAGAGGCCTCAGTCAATGGACGAGTAGCCCTTATGTCCGGATTGGCTGGAAGCTGAGGACTTTGACTTGGAGCTAGAAGCAGGAATGGAGGAGTTAGAGGAAGGTGAAATTCAGGAGCCTGAAGATCAAGCCAGGATTATCCGGGTCTTTCAGAGAGAAGAGCTCACAGCACTCATTACTGAGTCGTTTCAGGCGCTCAATCTTTCTTCAAGTGCACCCGCAGAGGAGAAGGGGTTAGAGGTTCCTCTCATACAAGCGGTGCGGAAGTCCCAAGCGGTGTTTCCCGTTCATAGGGTCATCAAACAGATGATTCAGGATGAGTGGGATTTGCCGGAAGCAGGTTTGCATGGTATGCGGTCAATGAATCTTCTTTATCCCTTGGCTGATCAGGAACGGGAGATGTTTCGTTCTCCACGTATAGATGCCGCGGTTTCGGTGGTCACAAAAAAGACGACCATTCCGGTGTAAGACAGTGCAACTTTAAAGGACACTCAGGATCGGAAAGTGGATGTCCTATTAAAGCAAGCTTTTGAGGTTAATGCTCTGTGTTTTCAAGCCTTTATTTGTGCGGCTTGGATGGCAAGAGCATGCCTTCGATGGTCGCAGCGTTTACAGCAGCCAGGGCAGCAGACACAAGAGGATTTAACTAGGCTGGAGTCGGGATCAGCCTATTTAGTGAATGGTACAGTATGACCTGATTCGTGGTTTGGTGAATTCCATGGCTTCTTTGGTAGCTGCTCGCCGGTATCTTTGGCTCAGGAATTGGGCGGTGGATGGATCCTCCAAGTCGCGTCTTAGCAAGCTTCCCTTTAAAGCTAAGTTGTTGTTTGGTGACAATCTCGATAAGTTGGTTAAGGATTTGGGAGAATCAAAAGGAGGTCGCTCACCGGAGGATAAGCAGAAGCCGGGGCACACTCAATTGACTTTGCGGGGTCAGTCTCAGGACTTTTGGCGTTTTCGTACCTGCCGGTTGGGAAACTTTCAAAGAGGGAGGTTTTCCTCTCGGGGGCAAAGTTATAGAGGCTTCAGAGGAGCGGGTAGAAGTTTTGCGGCTCCCGTCTCCTCGGGATTTAGGAAGACTCAATGAAGCAAGAAGGACTCAGGCAGGAATCCAGCCAATAAAGGGTTGTCTTCGGGAGTTTTTTCCTGCCTGGGTCCAGATAACATCGGACCAGTGGATGTTGGAGGTCATTTGCGAGGGCTATTCTCTCGAGTTGGCCTGCCCAATGGTCTATTCCTTTGTCCAGTCCCCTTGCAGGGGCCGAGACAGGGCAATGGCGGTACGGGAGTCTCTGTCTCGGCTGCTGCAGCTACGAGCGGTGGTTCTGGTACGGCAAGAACAGTACGGAGTAGGTCGATACTCTCTTTATTTCGTAGTTCCAAAGAAGGACGGGTCCTAACGTCCAATTCTAGACCTCAAGGGGGTAAATCGATGTCTGCGCGTACCTCATTTCCAGATGGAAACCTTGCGTTTCCGTTATGGTAGCAGTTCGTCAAGGAGAGTTCTTAACATCTTATAGATCTCACCGAAGCGTATTTGCATATCCCAATCAGACCAGATCATCAGAAGTTTCTCAGGTTTGCAGTGCCATGGGGGCATTTTCAATTCCAAGCTTTGCCCTTCGGCCTAGCAACAGCCCTGCGTACCTTCACCAAAGTGATGGTCGTAGTAGCGGTGGCTCTTCGAAAGGAGGGGATCTTGGTTCATCCTTATCTCGATGACTGGCTGATTCGAGTGAAATCCAGGACTGAAAGTCTGGGATAACAGGCAGAGTGGTGCAGCTCTTGCAGAGTCTCGGTTGGGTGGTCAATATGGCCAAGAGCCGTCTGGTCCCAATGCAAGTTCTGGAATACTTGGGAGTATGTTTCGACACTTGGCTGGGTGCAGTATTTCTTATGGAGCGTCGCGCCGGGCCTTTCGGCAGTTGGTGCAAAATTTTTTGAAGACTCTGGCTCCATCGGCCTGGCATTATCTACAGGTGTTAGGAACAATGGCAACGACTCTGGAAGTCGTGCTGTGGGCCAGGGCTCACATGTGTCCATTGCAACGGTCACTACTCTGCCGCTGGTTGCACCAGAATGATTTGCTGTCCAGGTGCCTTCCCTGTCCGCTGCGAGTGAGGGAGTCACTGCATTGGTGGCTTTGTCCGCAGAATCTGGAGGCGGGCATGCCTCTCGAGCAACCGCGTTGGCTTCCGGTGCTAACGGATGCCAGTCTAGCGGGTTGGGGAGCTCATTGCATGGAGCTCTTCACGCAGGGCTTCTGGACAGCTCAGGAGTCCCAGTGGTCGATCAGCCATCTGGAGTTGCGAGTGGTAGCTCTGATGCGTTGAGCTTTCGAGGCCACCTTAAAGGGTCGCGCGGTTTGAGTACTATCGGACAATGCGGCAACAGTCGCCTACCTCAACCGACAAGGCAGCAGAGGAAGTGCAGCGATGGAGGAAGAGGCAGAAAGTCTGTTCACTTGGGTGGAGCCGCGTCTCCAGGCACTGTCAGCAGCACACATTGCCGGATCGGACAGTGTCACCGTGGACTATCTAAACCGGGTACGGATAGATCCAGGAGAATGGGAGCTTCACCCGGAGGTCTTTGCTTAAATAGTCACCAGGTGGTGATCACCAGTTATGGATCTCATGGCGATGTTTCGGTCGGCAAAAGTGAATAGTTTCTTCAGTAGGAGGTGAGAAAGGATGTCAGAAAGTCTGGATGCCTTGCTTCAGCAGTGGCGCACGCACGGTCTTCTCTACATTTTCCCTCCTTTGGCTCTCATAGGGCATGTGATTCAACACATCGAAGCTCATCGGGGTAGAGTGGTATTGGTGGCTCCGGATTGGCCTCGTCGGCCATGGTACACCGATCTCGTACGTCTTCTCTACGGGAGCCCATGACGAATGCCGGTTTGGGAGGATCTTCTGTTGCAAAGGTCCTCTGCAGATATGCCGCAGGTGGCTCGGTTCTCTCTTACGGCTTGGCCCTTGAAAAGGCAAGGTTAAGAAAGAGAGGTTATTCCAATGCGGTCATTTTCACGTTGCTGCTGGCTAGGAAGAGATCGACGTCCTTGGCATATATACGCGTTTGGCGTATTTTTGAGGACTGGTGTGCACGATGTCATGTTCGCCCGGCTACGGCGTTGGTTCCGGTAGTATTGAGTTTCTTGCAGGATGGTTTTGAGAAGGGATTGGCGGCCAGTTCATTAAGAGTCCAGCTGGCAACTATTTCTTGTTGTTGAGGTAAAGTGCAAGGGGTCGCCTTGGGGGCCCATGTCGATGTGGTATGTTTTCTGTGAGCAATTTCACATCTGCGTCCTTTGCGCAGGGTGGTGTCTCCTCCATGGGATCTCAACTTGGTTTTAGGGGCACTAACTAAGGACCCCTTTGAACTTTTTCATCAGGCGTCTTCAAAGGATTTGACTTTGAAGACAGTGTTTTTGGTAGCCATTTGCTCTGCATGTCGTATTTCGGAGTTTTCCTGTCGAGAACCATTTCTGACCTTTTCTAGGGAGAAAGTGGTGTTACGTCCCGTCCCATCTTTTCTACCAAAGGTAGTTTCAGCTTTTCACATGAATCAATCTGTCTCTTTGCCAGTTTTAGGTCATCCAGGTGATAGTGAGACGGACCGCAATTTCCGTTTGTTGGGCATAGAGAGGGTTCTGAAGCGATATCTGAAGGTCTTGGAGTCCTTCCGCAAGTTGGAGTGTTTGTTCGTACTCTTTGGAGGGCCGCATAAAGGGGAAGTGGCAGCCAAAGCTTTGATTTCCAGATGGATCCATGAAGCGATTGCTTCGGCGTATGTCTTGCAAGGACGTCAGGTGCCCTTGGGGCTGAGGGCTACTAGGGTGCAAGCGGCGTCGTGGGTGGAACATAGCTTGGTTCTTCTGGTGGAGATTTGCAGAGCGGCCACGTGGTCTTCTTTGCATATGTTCAGTAAGCATTATCGCCTGGATGTTCAGGTGGCGGGAGATGCCTGTTTCGGTTCTGCGGTTTTGCGGTCCAAGTGGACAGGTCCCTCCTTAATTTACTGCTCTGTTACATCCCAGAAGTGGGGGACTGAACTGGAGGGACGATAAGGAAAGAGAAATTACTTACCTGCTAATTGTTCCTTGAGGAACTCCAGTTCAGTACTGATTCCTGCCCGTATTCTGTTCTGTACTGCAGAGTCCTTGTTTCAAGCAGGACGTGTGATAGCAACTAATCAATAGTGGAAGAATCTGGATTTTGCTGTATTCAATCAAGGTATGTTCTATGGTTTTTTGGCGGTATATTCTGTATTCTGCCTTCTTTTTCTCTCTCTCCTGTCAGTTCTGTTCTGTCTATGTTGGCGGGAGAGGGAGAGTTATCCTCAAAGTAAAGGGGTATTTAGTTCAATTGCAAGTTATATGTTATATTTATTACTATAGCTACTTATTGTTGCTCCTCTGAGTGCTTTGTCATTAGATCACTGGAAGCTGGTGGGTGGTGCCAGCCAGATATGTGCAGTGATGTCACAAGTTTGACATGCCCAGTCTCCATGCTGCGGAAAGTGGTACACAACCCAGAGGAGTTGCTCCTGCAGATCAACTCCTGGAACTCAGGGCCATTTTCCTAGCCCTGCGAATGTTCTGCCACCTCCTGTGCAACCGTCCTGTGCTGATTCAGATGAACATCCAGGTCACCATGTTCTATGTGAACAAGCAAGGGGGCACGGGTTTGTACTCCCTCTGCCAGGAAGAGGTGGCTCTCCTCGCTTTTGCGGTATGATACAGAATGCTCCTATGAGCAGTATACCTTCTAGGCCAGAACAACAGCTTGGCGGACAAGCTCAGCAGAGTCTTCCATCAACGCGAATGGCATCTGCACCCCAAGGTGGCGCAGTGACTCTTCTGCCTCTTGGGCAGGCCAAATTTGGACCTGTTTGCCTCCCCAGACAACACGCAACTGCCCCAATTCTGCTCACGCCAGCCGCACCCAGAGAGAGTAGCAGCAGATGCCTTTCTGATCCCATGGTCCGAGGGTCTCATCTGTGCCTTCCCACCAACTCCTCTGGTGGCTAAGACTCTCTTCAAAATTCAGAGCAAGCGGACATCAGCGATCCTGATCGCCCCCAGATGGGCCCAGCAACCCTGGTTCCCTCTGCTGCTCTCCCTGTTGGTGGTGCTCCCGATCCCGCTGGGTCAGGATCCGGACCTTCTGTCCTAGGAGAAGTGCTCCCTCCTGCACCCCAACCTAGGGTCACTAGCATTGAAAGGGCTGCTGAAAGGGTAGCCTTGGCTCCCTTCTGTTGACCTCCTGAAAACCCTCCACCAGGCAGGCATATGCCTTCAAATGGAGGAGATTCTCAGTCTGGTGTGCAGAGAAAAGGGAGATCCCTTTCTCCTGCCACATACAACTAGTGCTACAATTCTTGCCGCACCTCTTGCACACCATTCTAAAGTCTAATTCGGTGAGGGTACACCTGAGCACCATAGCCGCTCACCATCACCTGGTAGAGGAAAAATCCCTCTCAAACCAGCCCCTGTTCTCCAGGGCTTCCTACTATCAAAGCCCCCTCTCCGCCCTCTGGCGGTGGAATAGGACCTTAATGTGGTGCTATCCCAACTCACCAAGCCACCGTTCAAGCCCCTGGCCACCTGCTATCTGAGATACCTCTCCTGGAAAGTGTTTTTTCTGGTGGCCATCACTTCCGCTTGGAGAGCGAGCAAACTCCAGACCTTGGTGGCGGATCTGCCATATACAAGATTCTATAAGAACAAGGGTAGTGCTCCGCATGGCTACATCGGTGGCCAACCTCTGCTCAGTGTTGGTGCCAGAAATCTGCAGGGCCGCCACATTGTCTTTGATTCATACATTTGTAGCTCTTTACTGCCTGGAGAGTGAGTTCCGCAGAGGCAATACTCTAATATTTTTGGGATGTAGGCAACTCCTGCCCTCTAACGGTTTCGTGTTCAGGCTACCAGAGTGATAGTATCGCTGGACGCTAGGGTCTTGCAGAGTCTCTCAGTGGGGACTCATCTTCTGCAACTCACGGCTACTCAATGGGTTGCTGGTGGTACTGTCATGGCTAGGTGCTCGGCAGCCTGGAGCTAGGGAGTGCCATATGTGAGGACTGACTTCCTGCTTTTTCCTGGAAAAAGCATAGTTACTCACCTATAACAGGTGTTCTCCAAGGACAGCAGGAATCAGTCCTCACAACCCTCCCTCCTTCCCTTGGAGTTGCCTCTCTACATTTGTTTAAGTCCTTTATTGCTGTGTCCTCTGACTGAGAAAGATGGCACCCTTGGGCGGGAAGGGGACCACGCATGCGTGGTGGCATTCCCAAAGGCTTTCTTTTAAAGCTGGGGAAATGCTTCATGCAGGCTCTGTCGGCACCGACATCACCCATATGTGAGGACTGATTCCTGCTGTCCCTGGAGAACACCTGTTACAAGTGAGTAACTACACTTTATACTCACTTCAATAAGTGCAGAACACTGCCGCTAGAATCCTAACAGGTATTTCAAGTCGTCAGCACACAACCCCAACTTTCAGGAGATTTACACTGGTTTCCAATTGCCCAAAGGATTAAACACATTGAATCAACTCTACTACCCGACCAAGTACCTGAGCAACTCTGGTCATCACAGCTTCAAGAAGACTTAACACAGCTAAGCTTGCAGACCTTACAATTGCCTGTTTTTTTTAATATAACTTTTAACTGTTAGATATAAGTTTATAGGACTATTCTGACTTCCTACATTCCTTGCATAGCCTTTAAATCAGATATCTGAGTGTGCCCTCAGTTCATATAAGGTGTACTGGCCAGGGACGCTTAAGTTCCACACACCGTAACCTCACCTACCCCAGGGGTACATTGCCTATATAGTCATCATATGCATTAGAAACATAGAAATATGACGACAGAAAAAGACCACATGGCCTATCTAGTCTGTCCTTCCATAACAACTACAACAGTCCACTTTTTGCCTTTAGAGATCCTCTGTGTTGGTCCCATGCTTTCTTGAATTCAGTTACTGTCCTCATCTCTACCACCTCCACTGGGAGACTATTCCACGGATCTACTACTCTTTCCGTAAAGAAATATTTCCGCATATCACTCCTGAATCTATCTCCCTTCACCCTCATCCCATGTCCCCTCGTAGCAGAACTTGCTTTCAATTGAAAGAGGCTCTCTCCCTGAACATTTATGCCACGGAGGTATTTAAACATCTCAATCATATCACCTCTATCCCGCCTTTCCTCTAAGGTGTACATATTAAGATCCTTAAGTCTGTCCTCATATGCTTTATAATGAAGCCCATTAATCATTTTGGTAGCAACCCTCTGCACCGACTCCATCCTGTTCACATCCTTTTGAAGGTGCGGTCTCCAGAATTGCACACCATACTCCAAATGAGGTCGCACCAAAGACTTATACAGAGGCATTATCACCTCCTTTTTTCTGCTAGCCATTCCTCTCCGTATGCACCCAAGCATCCTTCTAGCTTTTGCTGTCGCCTTTTCCACCTGTTTAGCTACTTTAAGATCATCAGACACAACCACGCCTAGGTCCCGCTCTTCTTTAGTGGACAAAAGTACTTCACCTCCTATACTGTATTGCTCCCTTGGATTGCTGCAGCCCAAATGCATGACCTTACATTTTTTAACATTAAATCCCAGCTGCCAAATTCTAGACCATTCTTCAAGCTTAGCTAGATCCCTCCTCATGTTATCTACCCCTTCCTGGGTGTCTACTCTATTGCAGATTTTGGTATCATCCGCAAAGAGGCAAACCTTACCCGACAGCCCTTCCGCTATATCACTAACAAAGATGTTAAAAAGAATTGGACCAAGGACAGATCCCTGGGGCACACCACTGGTAACATCCTTCTCCTCAGAGTGAGCTCCATTTACTTGTACTCTTTGTCGCCTCCCACCCAACCAATTTCTAACCCAAGCAGTAACTTTAGGGTCCATCCCTAGGGTGCTCAGTTTGTTTATCAGTCGCCTGTGAGGAACAGTGTCAAAGGCTTTACGGAAATCTAAATACACCACATCTAGAGCTCTCCCTCGGTCCAACTCCCTGGTCACCCAGTCAAAAAAATCAATCAGATTTGTCTGACAAGACCTGCCTCTGGTGAATCCATGCTGCCTCGGATCCTGTAATCCGCTGGACTCCAGAAACCTCACTATTTTCTCTTTCAGCAGCATTTCCAATAATTTACTCACCACCGAAGTTAAACTAACCGGCCTGTAGTTTTCAACCACATCCTTACTTCCGCTTTTGTGTAAAGGCACCACATGAGCCTCTCTCCAGTCCTTTGGCACCACTCCTGACTCCAACGAGGCATTGAAAAGGTCAGTCAGTGGAGCTGCTAGAACGTCCCCAAGTTCCCTCAGTATTCTAGGGTGTATCCCATCCGGTCCCATCGCTTTGTCTACTTTAAGTTGAGCTAGTTTCTCACGAACACAGTCTTCTGAAAATAGTTCAAGATGTCCCTCGCTTCTGTTCTTATTTGTGGGTGTTTTCTGAGGTCCTGCTCCTGGTTCTTCATCTGTGAACACAGAACAAAAATATTTGTTAAGCAATTCCGCTTTATCCTTATCAGCTTCTACATATTCCCCCCCTGCACCCTTGAGTCTGACAATACCACTTTTGCTCTTCCTCTTCTCACTAATATATCTGAAAAATGTCTTATCCCCCCATTTTATTGCATTGGCTATTTCCTCCTCCTTTTGAATCTTTGCCTTCTTGACTACTTTGCTAGCTTCTCTAAGTTTTTCCAAATACAGATGCTTGTCTTCTGCTCTCTGTGATCTCTTGTATGTCATGAAGGCCTCCCTCTTTTTCTTCACTTTTTCAGCTACTTCCTTCGAAAACCATAGCGGTCTCCTGTTCCTTTTGCCTTTATTTACCATTTTAACAAAAAGGTTGGTTGCCCTTAAAATACCCCCTTTCAGTTTTGCCCACTGTTTTTCTACATCCCCCAGCTGTTCCCATCCCACTAACGACTCCCTGAGGTATTGGCCCATCTTCGCAAAGTTAGTCTTCCTAAAGTCTAAGATCCTCACCTTGGAATGGATTCTAACAGCCCTAGTCCTAATACTGAACCACACCATCTGGTGATCACTGGAAGCAAAATGATCTCCCACTACAACATCAGAAACACTTTCACCATTGGTAAGCACCAAGTCCAGTATGACCCCTTCACGTGTGGGGTCTGTTACCAATTGCCTGAATAGTTCTCCCTGTAGAGAATCCAGGATCTCCTTACTTCTAGATGATACTGCAGCAGGAATGTGCCAATCAACATCTGGCATATTGAAATCTCCTATCAGTAGCACTTCCCCTTTCTTAGCAATGCTGCGTATGTCTTCAATTAACTCTCTGTCCACCTCTTCCTCTTGTGAGGGAGGTCTGTATATCACTCCAATGCAAATAGATTTCTCTTTCCCTCTTTCTAGTTTAACCCACAATGCCTCCTCTCTCCCTTTTAAGCTCTGTAATTCCAAAGCTTTAATAGTAGTTTTTACATATAGTGCCACTCCTCCTCCTCTTCTTCCTACCCTGTCCTTCCTGAATAAAAGTATAGCCAGGTATAGTTACATCCCAGTCATTGTTTTCTGTGAACCATGTTTCTGTAACTGCCACTAAATCCAAGTCAGCCACTCCCACCAAAGCTTCAACCTCAGGGATCTTATTTCCCATGCTACGGGCATTAATACACACTGCTTTCCATATGTTACCCCTGTTACCCATTTCCATAAAGGTATTTAATGTATCACCTATCATCTGTCCTTTAATTAGGTGTTACACCCACTGTTTCTCCTTCTCCTAGGACCGCTTAATCAGAATGTCGTGTATTCAATGCAATAATTGTGGTGCTTTCATTCTGCGAAGAATCATTTGGAACCTAAGAGCTTGCCCTGTATGCCTCAAGTTAGCTGCTATGCATAAAGAATTGACTCCACTAAGGGAAGAATTAGCCACAATTAAACACACCTTTTCTAGGGTACAAACTGAACAAAATCCACCACCGCTCCCACAAAGAATCAAACAGTCTAGGAGCAAATAGATCACAGTGGGCACTGGTAGGCTGCAACCTGTAACACAGAGACACCTTATACATCAAGAGATATCCTTGCATAATGCCTTCTGTACCTTGAATGATCTGAGGCAACATGGTTTTACCAAAGGACGATCTTGCCAAGCAAATCTGATTGAGTTCTTTGACTGGGTGACCAGAGAACTAGATCAAAAGCATGCAATGAATGTGATCTACCTAGATTTCAGCAAAGCCTTTGATACTATTCCTCATAGGAGGCTTATCAATAAATTCAACAGCTTGGGGATGTGTCCCAAGGTGGTGAACTGGATCAGAAATTGGTTGACTGACAAGATGACAGAAGGTGATGGTAAACAGAATTCACTTGGATGAAAGGAAGGTGATTAGCGGTGTGCCCCATGGTTCGGTCCTGGGGCTGGTACTGTTCAATGTATTTATGAGTGATTTTGCTGAAGGACTGAATGGAAAAGTCTGTCTTTTTGCAGATGACTTGAAAATTTGCAGTAGCGTGGACTCCCATGAGGGAGTGGATAACATAAGGAAAGACCTACAAAAGCTGGAAGAATGGTCTAATGCTTGTCAGTTAAGATTTAATGTGAAGAAGTGCAGTGTCATGCACATGGGTGGCAGAAATCCAAGGGAATTGTATGTGATAGGGGGCAAGAGGTTTGTGTGCAGGACCAGGAGAAGGACCTCGGAGTAATTGTTTCTGAGGATAAGGTGGCGAAAGAGTGTGGCAAGGCGGTGGCAAAAGCCAGAAGGATTCTGGGTTGCATACAAAAAAGAATTACCAGGAGAAAGGAAGAGGTACTAATGCCACTGTACAAGTCTCTGGTGAGGCCTCACTTGGAATATTGTGTTCAGTTTTGGAGACTATATTTCACAAAGGATGTAAAAAGACGGGAAATGGTTTAGAGGAAGGCAGCCAAAATGATTTGGAGCCTGCGTCAGACAACTTATGAGAAGAGACTTGAAGAACTAAATATGTACACTCTGGAGGAGAGGAGGGACAGGGGAGTTATTTTATTTATTTATTTATTTATTTAACAATTCTTATATACCGCACTATTTGTTATCAGTGCGTTTTACATTTAACAAAGAGTATTCAGATCAGAGAAGACTGATTGAATTTACATTATAACAGGGAATAAAACTTGGAGAACATGGGAAACTATTTACATATTGACATATATAAGGATGGATGAGGAATACATGAAACTATATACATAAAGATATGGCATAATAGCTGATACTTGATCTGAAAGTACATAAGATGCTTCAGGGCTGACAAGAGAGTGCTTGGGGCTTGAGCGTTATGTTGTGTAGGGGCACTAGTAGGGGAAGGGGGATGGTTTCTTGGAGTCGGGGTGGCAGCTTGGGCAAAATGGAGCAGAAAGAGGTGGTGTTTTATTGCTTTCCGGAATTGTAGAAGGTCTCGGATCGCTCTGATTTCTGGGGGGAGGTCGTTCCAACATTTTGGTGCGTAGTGGGCAAAGGTTCTTCTCCTGGTTGTTTGTGAGCACTTTATGGAGTCTTTGGGAATAGTCAAAGTGTTGTCTGTTGTTGTCCTTCTGGTTCTAGTTTTTGGAGTAGGTGTGATAAGTTCCTTGAGAGAATTGGGGGCGATGTTGTTGATAATCTTGAATGTTATTAGCAGAATCTTATATGTTAGCCTGGAGTATATCGGTAACCAATGGAGATCCTTGAGTATTGGTGTGATGTGGTCTGATCTGGCTAGACCACAGAGGACACGTGCGGCGGCATTCATGGCTTGTTGGAGAGGATTGAGAGTGTTCTTTGGTAGGCCGTACAAGATTAAGTTTGCATAATCTAAATGTGGTAGTATGAGGGCCTGAAAGATGGTTCGGAAGTCGTCAGCAGGTAGCATAGGTTTGAGATGTCTCAGTGTTCTAATTTTGTTGTAGATGGACCTGGTGATGCTTTTTATGTGTTCCTTGAAATCGAGATGCTGGTCAAGAGTAATGCTGAGGTAGCGTATGGCATTACGGCTTGGAAGCTCCGCATCTCTTACTCTTAGGATGGGGGGAGGAGAGAAGTTTTTGTTCCTTGATATGAAGAGTACCTCTGTTTTCTTGAAATTAATGTGGAGGTTTTGGGTAGTTAGCCAGTCTGTAATTGCGTTGAAGCAGTTGACAAGGTTGGTGAATTCCGGGTGTTTGACTTTGAACGGGGTAAATAGCAAAACATCATCGGCGTAGATTAGGGCAGAAATATTGAATGATCGGATGATGTTGCAAATCGGCTGTATATAGATATTGAACAGCAGCGCCGATAAGGAGGAACCTTGCGGGACACCTTGTTGCTGGTGGAATGGTGTCGAAGTTTCAGAACCAACCCGGACTTGTTGCCAGCGATCCGATAGGTAAGATTTACACCACTCCCAGGCAAGGCTGTGAATGCCTTTTTCCAGGAGGCGGGTAAGTAGCTGGTTGTGATTGACGGAATCGAAGGCAGTTGAGATATCCAGGAAGATGAGGGCGAAACCATTTTCAGCGTTGTCAATTCCTCTATTAAGGGTATTGGTGAGGGTGGTGAGCAGTGTTTCTATTCCATGCGATTCTCTAAAACCGTGCTGGCAGGGGTCGAGGGGGGCTGCTATGTCTATATGTTGTTGGATTTGTCTGTAGATGACCTTCTCGATTATTTTAGCGAGTAGAGGAATGCTCGAGATGGGTCGGTAAGATTCTGTCTTTGATGGGTCGAGTCTGCTATTCTTTAGGAGGGGTTTTATTGAAGTTTGAGTAAAGAGGAGAATGAGCCGGTAGCAAAAGATAGACGGATGATGTTTAGTAGAATTGGGCTGAGTTCAACTCGGAGGGTCCGGATCCAGTGTGCTGGGCAGGGGTCGTTTGGGGCTGTTGAGGTGTTGATGCTGGCAATGAGGTCTTGGATATTCTTCTCATCAGAAGGGGTAAAATGTGCGAGTGATGTTTGTGAGGTGGGAGTTTGGTAAGGGGGGGACGCTATTGATGCTGGCTGATTACTTGCTGTAAGTGATTTGGATTGGAGGAAGTCGGCATATGACTGAGGGGGAATTGGGGCCAGTTGGATGGGGGAGGGTTCCTTGATTAGGGATTTTGCTAGGTTGAATAGGTCTCTCGGTTTATTGATTGAGTGTTGAAGGAGCTGGGCATGGTATTCACTCATTCTGAGATAGATCTTCTCACGGTGAGACTTCAGGAGTCCAAGGTAGGCTAATTTGTGGGTCTGGGATCGGGAGCATCTCCACTTCCTCTCGTGCTTCCTGAGTTCGATGAGGGAGGCACGGAGTTCTGCTGAGAACCATGGAGCATGCTGTCTTCTACTTTTACATCTGTTGTAGGTTTCTGAGTTAATGGAGGATGTTGGGTGGGCGAATTCTTTCAATGTGTTCCAGATGGTGATTGCTTCTTCAAGGTTGGTAGATTTCTGATGTAGGGTCGGGAGAACTTTTTTGGAGAACTCTTCTATAGCAAGAGGTCTGGGGCGTGGTGTGGCTGAGGGTCTAGTGCAGTGGTTCTCAACCTTTTTTGTACCGTGACCCCTTTTACCGTTGGTCAACTTGTGGTGACCCCCAATGATAAAATCAAATGCGTCTCTCTTCCTTTACCGTTAACGCATTGTCGCTGTAATCATTTGTTGAATTATTAATATATTATAGGCCTTTGCAATATGTTTTTATTTATAAAATACTTATTTAAATAATCAAAACAACAAGTAACAATATTTGATTTCAAAATTATGATGATTTTGTAGTCAAATCACTAATATGAAATAAAATTATTTTTTCTACCTTTGTTGTCTGACCAATTTATTCTCTGATCATGCTGGTCCCGATCTGAGGCTTCTGCTTTCCTGTCTTCTCTTAGCTCTCTTTCTGTGGTCTATGGTCCATCTGCCAGTTCTTATCTCTTTTGTTTTCTTCACTTCTTTCCATCAGCCTATTTCCAGTCCCAGTAACCCTCCCCAGTATCAGCCCCTTTCCAGTCCTCACTCCCAGTACCTTCCAATGTCAACTTGCATTCCCATGACTGCCACTGGTGTCCATTCCCTTCCAGTCCCCCTCCTTCCCCACTGATCAGTCCCTTCTAGTACAAATACCATGGCAGCCCCTCTCAGATCCACTCCCTTTCAGTTCCATGCTCCCATCCCCTTGTATCAGCCCACTTGTAGCCTTAGCCCCCAGTTTTCTTCCAGGGTCAGCAGCTCTATCCTCCCCTCCCCACAATCAGCCCATTCCCAGTCAAAGCCCCCTAATCAGCTCACTTCTAGTGCTAATCCCCCTCAACCCCATTACCAGTCCTACCCCCCCCCCTAATCAGCCCAATACCAGTCCTACCCCCCATCAGCTCATTTCCAGTGCTAGTCCCCCCCTCAACCCCATTACCAGTGCTAGGCTCCCCTAATCAGCCCATTTCCAGTCCTAACCTCACTGATCAGCTCATTTCCAATGCTAGACCCCCATCAGTCCATTACCAGTCCTACCCCACCTTGATAAGTCCATTCCCAGTCCTAGCCTTCCCTAATCAACCCATTACCATTCGTAGCCCCCCCCTCTGCCCATTACCAGTGCTAGCACCCCCCTCAGCCCAGTATAATCCTAACCCGCACTGTCTCTCGCCTCTGTCCAGCATTTATCCCGTCTGTCCAGTATGTCCCCATGTCTCTCCCCGTTGTCCATGCCAGCCTACTCCCTCCATGTCAGCCCCCCTCCCTCCATCCATCCATATCAGCCCCCTCCCTCCCTCCTCCCTCCCTCCATGTCAGCCCCCTCCCTCCCTCCATCCCTCCATGTCAGCCCCCATCCTTCCATCCATCCCTCCATGTCAGCCCCCCTCCGTCCATGTCAGCCCCCCTCCCTCCCTCCCTCCCTCCATCCATATCAGCCCCCCTCCCTCCCTCCCTCCATCCATCCATATCAGCCCCCATCCCTCCCTCCCTCCCTCCCTCCATGTCAGCCCCCATCCTTCCATCCATCCCTCCATGTCAGCCCCCATCCTTCCATCCGTCCATGTCAGCCCCCCTCCCTCCCTCCATCCATCCATATCAGCCCCCATCCCTCCCTCCCTCCCTCCCTGTCAGCCCCCTCCCTCCCTCCCTCCATCCCTCCATGTCAGCCCCCATCCTTCCATCCATCCCTCCATGTCAGCCCCCATCCTTCCATCCGTCCATGTCAGCCCCCCTCCCTCCCTCCCTCCCTCCATCCCTCCATCCATATCAGCCCCCATCCCTCCCTCCCTCCCTCCCTCCCTCCCTCCCTGTCAGCTCCCTCCCTCCCTCCATCCATCCATATCAGCCCCCATCCCTCCCTCCCTCCCTGTCAGCCCCCTCCCTCCCTCCCTCCCTCCATCCATCCATATCAGCCCCCATCCCTCCCTCCCTCCCTCCCTCCCTCCCTGTCAGCCCCCATCCTTCCATCCCTCCCTGTCAGCCCCCATCCTTCCATCCGTCCATGTCAGCCCCCCTCCCCCCCTCCCTCCCTCCCTCCATGTCAGCCCCCATCCTTCCATCCGTCCATGTCAGCCCCCCTCCCTCCATCCCTCCCTCCCTCCCTCCCTCCATGTCAGCCCCATCCTTCCATCTGTCCATGTCAGCCCCCTCCCTCCATCCCTCCCTCCCTCCCTCCCTCCCTCCATGTCAGCCCCATCCTTCCATCTGTCCATGTCAGCCCCCTCCCTCCATCCCTCCCTCCCTCCATGTCAGTCCCATCCTTCCATCTGTCCATGTCAGCCCCCCTCCCTCCCTCCCTCCCTCCCTCCATGTCAGCCCCCTCCCTCCATCCCTCCCTCCCTCCCTCCCTCCTACCATGTCAGCCCCATCCTTCCATCTGTCCTTGTCAGCCCCCTCCCTCCATCCCTCCCTCCCTCCATGTCAGTCCCATCCTTCCATCTGTCCATGTCAGCCCCCCTCCCTCCCTCCCTCCCTCCCTCCCTCCATGTCAGCCCCATCCTTCCATCTGTCCATGTCAGCCCCCTCCCTCCATCCCTCCCTCCCTCCATGTCAGTCCCATCCTTCCATCTGTCCATGTCAGCCCCCCTCCCTCCCTCCCTCCCTCCCTCCATGTCAGCCCCCTCCCTCCATCCCTCCCTCCCTCCCTCCCTCCCTCCATGTCAGCCCCATCCTTCCATCTGTCCATGTCAGCCCCCTCCCTCCATCCCTCCCTCCCTCCATGTCAGTCCCATCCTTCCATCTGTCCATGTCAGCCCCCCTCCCTCCCTCCCTCCCTCCCTCCATGTCAGCCCCATCCTTCCATCTGTCCATGTCAGCCCCCTCCCTCCACCCATCCATCCATCCATGTCAGCCCCCTCCCTCCCTCCCTCCCTCCCTCCCTCCATCCATGTCAGCCCCCATCCTTCCATCTGTCCATGTCAGCCCCCTCCCTCCCTCCCTCCCTCCCTCCATGTCAGCCCCATCCTTCCATCTGTCCATGTCAGCCCCCCTCTGTCTATGTCAGCCGTTTTGCAGGTTGTCTGCCTCCCTTCTAATGCAGCCGCGGCTCTCTGCCTCTTAGGGAACCGCGGCTGTACTTGTAAAATCGTTGCGGAGCCCTTCCTGTCTCGATGGGCTCCATGCAGCATTGTCCCGCCTCCAAAGGAAGTTGTTTACCACTTCCTTTGGAGGCGGGACAATGCTGCACGGAGCCCGTCGAGACAGGAAGGGCTCCGCAACGATTTTACAAGTACAGCCGCGGTTCCCTAAGAGGCAGGGAGCCGCGGCTGCAGAAGAAGGCGGTGAGTTTGCTGCTGCTGCCGAGAAGCGGACTCGGCAGCAACTTGTGCACATCTTAATTTTTTTTTTAAAACTTGGTGGAGGCTAAGCGACCCCCGCTAAATCCTGTGGCGACCCCCGTTGGGGTCGCGACCCACAGGTTGAGAACCGCTGGTCTAGTGGCTTCACTATGTGGTGCCGGAACATGTTGTGAGGGTATTTGGAAAGTAATCAGGTTATGGTCGGACCAAGGGACAGGACTGATTGAAATGTTGAAGTCTGATATGTGGCTAACTGCAGTGCTAGGGGCAAAGATTAGGTCTAATAGGTTTCCTTTTTAGTGCGTTGGGGCCGTCACCAATTGTTTGAATTGTAAATCTTGCATTGCATCCAGGAAGGCCGTTGCTTGGTCGAGTTGCAGGGATGGTAGGTTGAAATCACCGAGTAGCCAGTTGGGATTGCGTGGATTGGCTGGGTTGCAGGCTATGTCAATGAAGGTGGAGATGTCATCTGGAGGTGAGGAGGGGGCTCTATATATGAGGTTTATGGTGATGAATTTATTTGCTATGGAGACGATGTTGGCATGTGTAGTGCTCTTGGAGGAACACAGTTGAAATTTTAGATCTGTTTTGGCTAGGATAAAGACCCCTCCGCCTTTGCGGTTGTATCTATGGCAGGAATGGAGAAATTAGGTGGGATAAGTTGATTTATTAGAGCAGCATCTGAATCAGACAGCCAGGATTCTGTCACCATGAGGAGGTCTACGTTGTGCACAGCTATAAGATCAGTGATGACAGGCCATTTCTTGCGAACAGAACGGGAGTTTATGAGTGCGCATTTGAGGACTTGATGGTGGGTTGCTTTGGTGTATTTAGATTGAATAAGGTCTACATACAAGAGGTGCGAATGACGAGGCTGATGTGGTAGACGTGTGGCTGAGTGAAAGGAGTTTTCCTGGTTTTTTTTACCCAGATGGTGAATGGTGGGGATATGACAGTGTCTGTCTACTAGGGCAAGGGAGTTTTGTATGGTGTTTGCCAGGAGGAAGAGTATGGTAAGATTAAGTGATGCGTAGGCCATGGTGGAATATGAGTGGCTGAGGCAGGTTTTGCGTACTGGGGAATTGTGGCAATATAGAGTAGTTGCAAAGTTGCAAAGTTACAGAGCTACTGAGAATGACGTAGCAAACCACATTAAAGACTTACTTAGAATTGTAGGCTACAAAGTGACAGAATTGTAGCTTGCAATAAACAGGTGAGAGAATGAGTGAGAGATACTGAGTGAGAAACTGTTATAATGTTACAGAGTTATTGTGAAATACAGGCTATTAGGTAACAGGGTTGATAATCACATTAATCCTAGAGGAAAACATGAATGAGATTCCATTAATAAGAGTACCTTGTTCTTTCAGAAGCAAAATGCTCGGGTCAGTATATGAGAGAGTTCATGAAAACTTGCAAGGGGGACCTGAGCTGTGGCTTTTCGTGCTACTCCCAAGGGCGCGTTGGTTTAAATGCTACACGTGTCTGCCCCGATTGGCAGAGAAGGCAGATGGGATGGCTACAGCTCCTCCTGCTGCTGGAGACTTGATCCTCTGGTGAGTAGAGCTTAGGTTGGTGGCAGGAGGAGTCCTCAGGTGGGTGCAATGAGAACAAAGTTACCAGAAACTCAGAAGAGGTATGAACAGGAACTCAGGTGAGTAGCTACAAAAATGGATAGACCTAGTCTCTGTTGTTAAGCTGGAGCCTGATGAAATAGATGATCTGCTGTTGATACTTGTGGGACTCGTGTTTGGATCGTTGGATCAACCGGGATCTAGGCGGAACGCACCACGTTATTTTCATAGAGTTCGTTGGTTCTCTTTGTTGCCGGTCCACTCCTAAGGGCCACGCCAAAGGGCCCTCTGGCGAGGCCCTCAGGCACGGGTCCGCCAGGCGCGGGCCCGCCTGGCGGCGGCTGCCTTTTAAAGCTGATGATTCCCTCCTCCCACAGCCCCGATTGGGCTGGAGGGCTGCTGAGCTCGATCCCGATCGGGGAGAAGCAAGATGGATGCGGCAAAGGGGTTTCCTGCCGGCGGCGGCTGCCTTTTAAAGCTGATGATTCCCTCCTCCCACAGCCCCGATTGGGCTGGAGGGCTGCTGAGCTCGACCCCGATTGGGGAGCAGCAAGATGGACGCGGCAAAGGGGTTTCCCGCCGGCGGCGGCTGCCTTTTAAAGCTGATGATTCCCTCCTCCCACAGCCCCGATTGGGCTGGAGGGCTGCTAAGCTCGACCCCGATCGGGGAGCAGCAAGATGGACGTGCCAAAGGGGTTTCCCGCCGGCGACGGCTGCCTTTTAAAGCT
Source organism: Ichthyophis bannanicus (assembly GCA_033557465.1). Classification (NCBI taxonomy): domain Eukaryota; kingdom Metazoa; phylum Chordata; class Amphibia; order Gymnophiona; family Ichthyophiidae; genus Ichthyophis; species Ichthyophis bannanicus. The sequence goes on along the minus strand of CM066034.1, from coordinate 445,896,090 downwards.
GATGATTCCCTCCTCCCACAGCCCCGATTGGGCTGGAGGGCTGCTGAGCTCGACCCCGATTGGGGAGCAGCAAAATGGACGCGGCAGACATTCAGACATATAAATACTTAGAGTATTAATGAACAAACAAACCTCTTCCAAAGACAGGGAAGCTGTAAAACTAGAGTGCATAACATGAAGCTGCAAGGGAGTAAAATGAAAGGCAATATCAGGAAATACTTTTTCACTGAAAGGGTGGTAGATGCTTGGAATGCCCTCCTGATGGAAGTTGCGGGGGCAAATACAGTGACAGAATTCAAAATGGAATGGGACAGACATGGTGGATCCCTTTATAGCAACAGGATAAAATCAAAATAAACATGACTATCTCTTATATCTCAAAAAATAGGGGTGACCAACATGGAGCGGTGGGTACACCCCTAAACAAAAGCATAGGGAGGGGTGGCCTGCACGGATCGGCAGGTGCACCTACTCTTGCCGCCCTGCTGGCCAGACTAGATGAACCATACTGGTCTTTATCTGCCATCATGGAGTGGAGTGGAGGAGTAGCCTAGTGGTTGGGGCAAGGTACTTCAGGCCGGAAGGTCGGTGGTTCAAATCCCACTAGAGGACAGCAACCTTGGGCCGGAAGGACTGGGGTTTCTAGTCCCACAGATGCTCCTTGTGGTCTTGGGCAAACCACTTAACCCTCCATAGCCCATGTTCCCTGTAAAATAGTTATCTCCAAGTTATAATGCCCTGTTCAATGTAATTTCAGTTTGTTCAATGTAAACCGCACTGATGCAGAATAGCGCGGTATATAAGAGAATATAAATAAAAAATAAAAATAATAATTAAAATCATATACTAGTCCCATAGGTGCTCCTTGTGGACTTGGGCAAGCCACTTAACCCTCCATAGCCCACGTTCCCTGTAAAATAGTTATCTCCAAGTTATAATGCCCTGTTCAATGTAATTTCAGTTTGTTCAATGGAAACCGCACTGATGCAGAATAGCGCGGTATATAAGAGAATGTAAATAAATAAATAAATAAATGTTACACAAGACCATAACCATTATCTATAAGATTCTTCTATCTGCTCCTTGTCTTGACGATCAAATCTCAAGAACATAGACGTCAAGGCCCAGAAGATCAGCAAATCAATTCTTCTTGCCATCCCTCCCTTCAAAACCAAAATGTATGTAGCAGACAAGCAATAGAGCCTTCTCGCTATCTGCCCCATTGATTTGGAACCCACTACCAGAAGCCATTAGATCTGCACAATCTCTACAAGATACGAAGAAACTATTAAAAACACATCTCTTCATTGAACATTTCGGTCCTAATGACATTACCTAGCTGTAAATTCCATAACCATCCACACACCTTTAATTCATGCATAACCTTCATATTTAACGCCAAGTTGACTTCCCCATGTTCTATGTAAAACAACTCTGAGATTGTATTGTAGCGGCAGAGCGCAAACAATCCAGTAATACCAGGAGTCTGTTCAAAAGGTCCAAATCATTTATTGTGCACAAGACTCAAGCAGAATCACATTCAAAATGGCTGAGCAATGGTTTCTAGCAAAACAACAACTTTTATACCTTTCTTCTCCATTCTGAACATAGGCAAACTTTTCATTGGTCCCAGTAACCCCTTTTGCCCCATCTATTGGTCCCGGTGCCGTTACGTAGCTATCCATTGAGGACCTTTGTCTGGGCTCAGCACCTGTTTCCCCCCCTTACAGTCCCCATTACAATGGTCAGTTATTTGGCTCTTGATACATCTCTTCTCCAAGGTCACTAGCTAGCTGGAATATGTGTGAAAGCAGGGCACTGTAACCTCTCTTTCAACAGAGTTAATTAATTCCATAGAGGCTTCTCACATTCTTATCAGTACCAATTAAAGCAGTTTTTCTATCTCTTCTAAGTTTTGATTCTGCTTAGCTATGCTCGGTTATGCTTAGTTAAGTTTCGATTCTATGGTGGCAGCATTCAGGGGGGTTTTCATTCCTCTGGGCCTAACCACAGGCTTCATTTACAGGTCAAGCTGCTTAGGCCTGTCTGTTTAGTTCAAGCAGCATGGATCATAGGCCTTCGCCTACCACATTCCCCCCTTTGATTATTCTCACCCGCAAGTGAGAAAGGGTGAGAATCAAATCACATAATACTAGGTAAAGGTATCACTCTGTGGTATAGGGTAGTAGTTTCACATAGCTAGTATCTTTGTAGCTGCCTTGTGCTCTACAGTGTTATTAATAACGGAAGTTATCATTCGCAAGCAAAAGTGGCAAGAAACAAGGGAGCAACAAGCAGATAGAGTCCATAGTTTGGCAAGAGTGGGAAAAAGAACTAAAGGAGTAGAAGGTTCAGGAGCATTTATGCAGGATCACCAAGATGTTTTCTTTGTTGTGCTGTTCTAAAACGTCTAATTTAGACAGTCCAGCTGTCCAATCTTCATAGCAAATTGTGGTCCGGTGCGAACAAAACACAAACCCCAATACCCTTTACTAATAATATTATGTAAATCAGTCTGATTGTAAGGGATGGAATAATTTAGTTCTTGAGCCTCCCAAGGCCACTGATCTCCCATCTTGGTTCCTCCACAAGAGAAACAGTCATAAATGTGGAGACTAGATGCTACTGCTCCAGCAAGTTCAAGAAACAAGTTCTGGGAGGCATGAGGAACCTTCAGCCCAGTTCGCGTGGTACTTATACAGGCTGCACAGGGAGGTAAAGCAAAAGTCATTTCAAAGCACCCCAAGGCTGCTGCCAAAATAAAGCAATAATAAGAATTCATAATGGGCATAGTCTCTGGAAAATTGGTGGAACTGTCGGCATCCACAACAGATAACAAATGTAGAGTTGATTGTAGATCCTCAAGCTTCTGCCGTACGTAGACCTACCAGCTTTGTGGCAGGAGTAGGGCTGTAGATTCCAAAGTATCACTGTCCTCTGGGATGTCTCAGGTTCTTAAAATATCATAGTACAGTCTCTCAGGCTATTATTGCCTCCTTAGAGCAGTTCACATTTTAGGAGATCAAAACAGTTTTTTTTTGTTTTGTTTTTTCAGAGCATTTGAACACAGTCTCTTAGAAGACTCAATTTCTTAACACAACAAAGTCTATTTCTGATGATTGCAGCTTTTTCCAGATGCGAGGCTTACCTTCAGATAAACAGACAGTCTTGAAATAGTGCAGTTTCTGAGGGACCAATAAGTCTTAGGTCCGTGGCTGTTGTCGTAGGGTGAGGCGCAATGGAGTCTCAGGATGCTGTACAGTATTTATTTATTTATTTAAAGTCTCTTATATACCGCACTATTCGGCATCAGCGCGGTTTACATGGAACAGAAATGCTCAGTACAGTTAACACGTATGAGTTTACAGATAACAGGGCAAATAACTTGGATAACAGTCCAGTGATCAGGTTCAGAAGCAGTTGCTGGCTTTACTCGACTATGATGGATCCAAAGTTCGAATTCTGCGACTTTTACTGCAGTTGGAGTTGACAGGATGACAACATAGGGTCCCTTCCAATTCAGGGCTAACGGTATCCTTCTCCACTCTTTGATCCACACCGAGACTCCAGGCTTGAAAGGATGCAGGGGTTCAGGCAAATTGATGGGTAATCGATTTTGTACCCAAGTATGAAGACTCTGCAAAACAGAACTTAAAACCAATAGTTCATGCCTAATAATTTCAGATCCTATCTGTCTCACATCTTCTTTTATTCCCTATAAATAGGCTACAGATTCTCAGAATCTCAAAAAGGGGGAACTCCTAAAGACTTAGCAGGGGCTAAGTATATCCTAAGAAGGGCTATAGGAAGAACCTGGGGCCACTTCAGGTAAACCTCTTGGCAAAGTTTGGACAACTGAGATTTCAAGGTTCTATTCATACATTCTACTTTTCCTAAAGTTTTGAAAGCTGTAGGTAGTATGCACCTGATAATGTCAATATCTTGGGGCCATGCTTAATGGACTTGCTTCCTAAGGTTATCCACCCTCATTATTTGTACAGGGTCCCATGTGCATGCAAGGTTGTAAGGGCATACTTGGAATCTGGGTACACATTTAGACAGAGCCCTTTTCCTATTGTTAGTGCTCTAGTGAGGGCTATCAGTTGAGCTTTCTGTGGTCAAGTTTCTGGGGCCAGGGCTGAGGACTCAACTACCAAATCAGGGGTCACCACTGCATATCTAGCACAACAATGTCCATTGATGATGAAACTGCCTTCAGCCACAAAGAAAGTCTGTTCAGGGTTCTCCAGAGGGACATCAGTCAAATCCAGGCGGCTTGAGAATACAGTGTCCATAATTTCTAAACAGTCATGATCAGGGGATCAAGACCAACTAGTAACAACATAGCAGGATTCAAAGCTTGACTGACCTTCAGTTGTATCTGGGAGTTTTCACGCAACATACTCTGATACTTCAGCATTCGTAGATTTGTTAGCTAGTAGTTTCCTTTGTGTTTCATATTGGTTAGAACAGAGTGTGGTACAGTAACTGGAAGATTCTGTCTCAAAGTGATCTTGATAGTTTTGCTCACTAGGAGGGCTGTAGCTGTAACAGCTTCTCAAATAAGGTCCAAGAGATTGAGTCAACACTCCTAGAACATTTCCTTGTAACTCATGAACATAGAGACTGAAAGGTTTTCTGGACATCTGGTAGACCCAGTGTTGGTGATAACATCAGAGTGGTTTTCAAAGATCAAAAGGCTGCATCCTGTTCAAGTCCCCATTCCAATGGAGACTTTTCCATTCCTTTGGTAGCTTGATACAATGGTTTTGCTAGCAGCGCAAAATTGGGGATCCATATACAACATACTCTGTGGCACCCAAGAAGGCTCTCACTTGCCTCCTGGTGGTTGGAGTAGGAATACTGCATACAGCTTCTTTGCGTTCTGGTCCCAGGCGTCTAATTCTGCTGGACAACTGGAATCCTAGGTATTTAACTTGTTTGACATAATTGCACCTTAACTCTTGAGACTTTGTATCCAGCCTCATTAAAAAGGTGCAAGAGTTCACTGGTGGCTTGTAGACATTCACTTTCTGAGTTGGTGGTTATGAGCAAGTTGTCCACATATTGAAGTAGAATTCTTTCTCCTGGAATTACTGGATAACTTGTCAAATCTTTTGCTGAGTGAGGCGAGTTCTTGAATCCTTGAGGTCATCTTGTCCAGGTGAGTTGGCCCCGCCTTCCTGTAGTGGGGTCTTGGGCTAAGCGTATGCAGAAAAAAAAATCTTTTAAGTCCAGAATGGTGAAATGTGTAGCTTCAGCAGAGATCAGTCCCAAGAGAATATAAGGATTTTGGTACCACTGGGTGTATAGTTTCAGCTGCATTATTCATTCTTTCTTAGATCCTGCACTGGGCGGTAATCACCTGTCCCAGGCTTCTTAACAGGAAGAAGGGGGGGTGTTCCAAGGTGACTGGCACTCCTTTGAAAAGTCTATACTTCAATAGTTTCATTAAATGGCAGTGGATTCCTGCAATGGCTGGTCAGGGAAGAGGATACTGCTTCACATGCACTGGTTCCGCTTCTGGCTTGAGGGTGACAATGACAGGGGCTATGTTCTTCGCTAGGCCAGGTGGATTATCTTCTGCCCATACTCCAGGTGGGACTATAGGGTTGGTAGGTATACAGGAACTTGTTGACTTGGCTGGAGGAGTGCTATAGAACCGCCACTCCTCTTCTCGGGGAACAGTCAGCACCATCAATCCAGCAGGCTCTGGGTTCACAGTCATTTGCATTTCTCTCTCTTCAGCAAAGGATATCTGTGCCTGAAGCATTGCAAGCAGATCTCGGCTCCAAAAAGTGGAATAGGGCACTCAGGCATATATAGGAACTGGTGCATTATTTTCTGTCCCCCTAGTTCACACGTGCAGTTCTGCAGAAAAGGCTTTGTGGCCTTAGCCCCAGTAGCTCTGATAATGGTGATGCATCGAGAAAACCACAGGGGCTACTGGCTTTAGTATTCTGCTCCTGTATCCCCCATAAAGTCCATATATTGGTCCCCTTTTTCCAAACTGACCATAGGCTCCTGGGGACCCAGGAAAACTTAAGAGTCTGGTTTTGCCTAGTCTTCATTCATGCTGTAGCCCTCTCCGTTTCCACTTACTCTATAGCTGCTTCCCTTTCTTGCTAGAACACTGTGCTCGGTTTAATATTATTTTTTAAATCAAGTACTCCCTCCTCCCCCCTGGGGTGGAGTCAAGATACGGGCATTCACTTCTCTAATGTCCTTCTTCTCTGCAATGGGCGCACTGACTCGCACCCAGTTTTTACTTGCTCTGCTCCTTCGATCAGGATAACCTCCTCCACATCATTCAACTAAAGTATCAGCAAGAAGATCTGTTCTCTTCTCCATCTTTACATTTACTTTCTCTGTCACATTCAACAATTCACATACTTTCTGATCAACTTCCATTAACTATCATGCCCGCAAATCCATCCAGTTTCTGTAATTTCTGTTTTATATCTCTCTGGGACTGACTGACAAAAATGCAAATTCTCCTGGGCTGCTGGATCCATTGGGGCATATAGTGAGGGCTGCCTGCACTATTTGGATTCCACTTGGGGTTATCAAGACTGATGGGTCTGAATAATACTGTTCATTAGTTCAATTTATTTATTTTATTTATTTATTTATTTATCTATATTTTTCTATACCGCCCCTTCCAGCGATCAAGGGCGGTTTACAAGGAACATTTTAACAATTGTACACAGATGTATACATTTACATTGAACAATCAGATTCAACTATTTACAATGAACGGTTAAGTTTAACTATTTACATTGAACAAAACTTCAACTTCAAGATGTATTAGTAATACAAACAACCATTAAATTATTTACATTGGATATTTACAGTGGTTGTGTTTTGTGTATATTTTGGAATTTATTTCCTTTTATGACGTAAATCGGGGGTGTGTATGGGGTTTCAGACGGGGGGGGGTGAGTTGTTTAGTTTTGAGCAAGGGGGTTTGTGTGTGTAATACCATGGTTATGGAGGTGTTTTGGGGGTATATGGGATTTCAAAGTGTTCAGTAAAGAGGTAAGTTTTTAGCTCTTTCCTGAACTGATAGAGGTCATTTATGACGCGAAGGTCTATTGGGAGGTCATTCCAGAGCGTAGGGGCAGTGAATGTGAATGCTCTGGAGCTAGTGGTTTTCTTTGTCTTCCTGAAGGCTTTTGGTGTGATAAGGGAGTGGGCTTCGTTTTGTCTGTGTGATCTAGTTTTGTTTGGTGATTGCAGTAGTGTGGATAGGTGTGAGGGGGCTATGTCTTTTATGAGTTTAAAGGTTGTTAGGATAGTTTTGTATCTGATTCGGCTATTGATTGGGAGCCAGTGTAGTTCTAGCAGTATTGGGGTTACGTGGTCTGTTAGACGTGCTTTAGCTATTACTTTTGCACAGATGTTCTGAGCTCTTTGAAGAAGGTATGTGCTTTTTTGAGGGAGGCCTATTAATAGACTGTTGCAGTAGTCAAAGTGGGGGGTGATTAGTGTATTTACTACAGATCTAAAATCTTGAGTTTCTAGGAGTGGCCTTAGGTGCTGAATAGTTTTTAGTTTGTAGTAGATGGTTTTTACGGTTTGTTTTATGTGTGGTAGCATGGTGAGTGTGTGATCTATTATCACACCTAAATATTTTACTTCTTTTCTAACAGGTATGGATGTTCTGTTAATTGTGATTGTTTCTGGGAAGGTGTTCTCTGTGGTTGATGACCTTGTTACGAACATTGCTTCCGTTTTTTTGAGGTTGATGCTGAGGTAGCTAGATTCTAACCAGGAGGAGGTCTCAGTCATACATTCTGATAGTGTGTCATATGAGGGGTTTTTAGCGGTTATAGGGATAGCGAGCATGATGTCGTCGGCGTATATAAAGTGGTTAATCCTGTGTTTTTTAAATATGTTTGTTATTGGTTGTAGATACAGGTTAAATAGGAGGGCGGAGAGGGCTGATCCTTGGGGTATTCCTTGGCCTTGGGGGAATGGTTCTGATGCTTCTTGGTCAATTTGTACGCGTATTAGTCTGTTTGATATGTAGGACTTGAACCAATCAAGGACAGTCCCGCCTATTCCTAAGCTTTGTAGTCTGTTGATCAGTGTGGAGTGGTTAAATCCTAAAGCTTTCAGTTCAGTAAATCAGTGGCAGAGGGCAAGGCACCTAAACAAGTCTGGTCAGCTGACTGGCTGGCAAACTACTTAGGAATCTACAGGGAGGAGTCCCCCCCCCCCCTGCCCTAGGCCCACACTGTTTCTCCTAGCAACGCTCTATACGGGAGGGGGTTTTTTTTCTACTTCTCTGCTGTGGGCACATTAGTTCACGCCTACCGGGGGGTGGCATCATCGGTGGACTGGGCCCTCTCCCCCCCCTTAAGCGCTCTGAACGGAGCCGGGGCTTCTTGGGGAGCTGCTTACAGGGAGAGAAACTGATGGGACGGGATATCTAGAGATTCTGGGGCAAAATATGGTGAACTAAGGAAATATGGAGCAACTAGCAGAAGCCACTCCCTTTCACATAGCATTCCTAATTGGGACAGAGACATTTTATTACCATAGTCTTCAGTAAATCCCTTACTGAAATTCTTGATCATACTTGAAAAGAAACTTATTAAAAAAACCTTATTATTACTGTAAACATAGGGCAGGCAGAAAACATAAGCTTAGATTGAGCACAGACATCCATTATGCTTATTGCAACTTTTTCCAAACAGGGACAATTTAGATACAGTTCTTAAAATATAAAACTATTATTTTGCAACATGTTATAACATCTATTCTTATAGAGAGAACTATAGCTATCTGTTACGTATAACTGGAATGAAATTACTTAGCATGGAAACTAACTGCCAGCCGTAGTCTGCATGTCTCTGCAAAAGAAATTATTATTTTATTTTTTATTTTTATTAAATCTTACAGTTCAGAAAGCAGATATTCAAGAGACATGAAACGGATACTTTTCCATAGCGTTGGTGGATATCTAGAATGCATATACACCCTCTTTTTTTAAACAATAAATATGTCTTCTATCAGGTGCTTGCCACAGTATATCAGGAAATAACGTCTTGAAATATAAAAGACTTTCAAAAAAACAAAGTACCCCCTTTTCCTCTGGACACAGACACACAAAATTCAAATACAGAAAAACAAATGAATTTATCTTGAATTGTAAAGGTCTTCATTAGTCACTAGTACAGAGTTTAACAATTCAAAGTAATTACCTTAAATCTTACAGTATGGGGAAGCATGCATTCAAATGACTTATACTTGTTCATAAAAAGGTTGGTGAATATCTGGAATGCAAACACTCAGCAAGATAAACTCTTTTCCTTTTTTTTTTTTTTAACTTTCAGATTTCAAAGATAAAATCCTAACACAATTTCTTATTCACTCAGAATTTAAACCATTCATTCTCAGGTTGCAATCTGGTACACTTCCAACCCAGAATGCTGCACTGTCCCCCAAGGTTCTTAACCTCTACTCTGAGGATCAAAGGAAAAACACTTTATTTGCTCTCTCTTGTCTGTGTCAGTTAGTTTTTGAAACGACAGATATACTTTAAAAACAAAAGAACTTCTGAGTCACTGTAGTTAGCACAGCTGTAAAGTAATAACTAGAAAACTAATTATAAATTCATCTCCTATCATAGAAACATAGAAACATGATGACAGAAAAAGACCACAAGGCCCATCTAGTCTGTCCTTCCATAACAACAACTACAACAGTCCACTTTTTACCTTTAGAGATCCTCTGTGTTGGTCCCATGCTTTTTTGAATTCAGTTACTGTCCTCATCTCTACCACCTCCACTGGGAGACTATTCCACGGATCCACTACTCTTTCCGTAAAGAAATATTTCCGCATATCACTCCTGAATCTATCTCCCTTCACCCTCATCCCATGTCCCCTCGTCGCAGAACTTGCTTTCAATTGAAAGAGGCTCTCTCCCTGAACATTTATGCCATGGAGGTATTTAAACATCTCAATCATATCACCTCTATCCCGCCTTTCCTCTAAGGTGTACATATTAAGATCCTTAAGTCTGTACTCATATGCTTTATAATGAAGACCACTAATCATCTTAGTAGCAACCCTCTGCACCGACTCCATCCTGTTCACATCCTTTTGAAGGTGCGGTCTCCAGAATTGCACACCATACTCCAAATGAGGTCGCACCAAAGACTTATACAGAGGCATTATCACCTCCTTCTTTCTGCTAGTCATTCCTCTCCGTATGCACCCAAGCATCCTTCTAGCTTTTGCCGTCGCCTTTTCTACCTGTTTAGCTACTTTAAGATCATCAGACACAACCACGCCTAGGTCCCGCTCTTCTTTAGTGGACAAAAGTACTTCACCTCCTATACTGTATTGCTCCCTTGGATTACTGCAGCCCAAATGCATGACCTTACATTTTTTAACATTAAATCCCAGCTGCCAAATTCTAGACCATTCTTCAAGCTTAGCTAGATCCCTCCTCATGTTATCTACACCTTCCTGGGTGTATACTCTATTGCAGATTTTGGTATCATCCGCAAAGAGGCAAACCTTACCCGACAGCCCTTCCGCTATATCACTAACAAAGATGTTAAAAAGAATCGGACCAAGGACAGATCCCTGGGGCACACCACTGGTAACACCCTTCTCCTCAGACTGAGCTCCATTTACTTGTACTCTTTGTCGCCTCCCACCCAACCAATTTCTAACCCAAACAGTAACTTTAGGGTCCATCCCTAGGGTGCTCAGTTTGTTTATAAGTCGCCTGTGAGGAACAGTGTCAAAGGCTTTACTGAAATCTAAATACACCACATCTAGAGCTCTCCCTCGGTCCAACTCCCTGGTCACCCAGTCAAAGAAATCAATCAGATTTGTCTGACAAGACCTGCCTCTGGTGAATCCATGCTGCCTCGGATCCTGTAATCCGCCGGACTCCAGAAACCTCACTATTTTCTCTTTCAGCAGCGTTTCCAATAATTTACTCACCACTGAAGTTAAACTAACCGGCCTGTAGTTTTCAACCACATCCTTACTTCCGCTTTTGTGTAAAGGCACCACATGAGCCTCTCTCCAGTCCTTTGGCACCACTCCCGACTCCAACGAGGCATTGAAAAGGTCAGTCAGTGGAGTTGCTAGAACGTCCCCAAGTTCCCTCAGTATTCTAGGGTGTATCCCATCCGGTCCCATCGCTTTGTCTACTTTAAGTTGAGCTAGTTTCTCACGAACACAGTCTTCTGAAAATTGTTCAAGATGTCCCTCGCTTCTGTTCTTATTTGTGGGTGTTTTCTGAGGTCCTGCTCCTGGTTCTTCATCTGTGAACACAGAACAAAAATATTTGTTAAGCAATTCCGCTTTATCCTTATCAGCTTCTACATATTCCCCCCCCCCCCTGCACCCTTGAGTCTGACAATACCACTTTTGCCCTTCCTCTTCTCACTAATATATCTGAAAAATGACTTATCCCCCCATTTTATTGCATTGGCTATTTCCTCCTCCTTTTGAATCTTTGCCTTCTTGACTACTTTGCTAGCTTCTCTAAGTTTTTCCAAATACAGATGCCTGTCTTCCTCTCTCTGTGATCTCTTGTATTTCATGAAGGCCTCCCTCTTTTTCTTCACTTTTTCAGCTACTTCTTTCGAAAACCATAGCGGTCTCCTGTTCCTTTTGCCTTTATTTACCATTTTAACAAAAAGGTTGGTTGCCTTTAAAATACCCCCTTTCAGTTTTGCCCACTGTTTTTCTACATCCCCCAGCTGTTCCCATCCCACTAACGACTCCCTGAGGTATTGGCCCATCTTCGCAAAGTTAGTCTTCCTAAAGTCTAAGATCTTCACCTTGGAATGGATTCTAACAGCCCTAGTCCTAATACTGAACCACACCATCTGGTGATCACTGGATGCAAAATGATCTCCCACTACAACATCAGAAACACTTTCACCATTGGTAAGCACCAAGTCCAGTATGGCCCCTTCACGTGTGGGGTCTGTTACCAAGTGCCTGAATAGTTCTCCCTGTAGAGAATCCAGGATCTCCTTACTCCTAGATGATACTGCAGCAGGAATGTCACACTTTGATTGAATGAATCCTTTATTTTAAACAAGAGACTTTTCAATCGGGAGCTGCTGTCTCATTTTTTCCCTTTCTAGCAAGCTGTGTGAAAGCCACACCTCTTCGCTCACTGGAAACGAAATGAAACAGCTTAGTTTCACAGGCACACAGAGACATGCTAGCAAGAATAATTTAAATCAGTGTCAAGTCGTGATCTAATAATTACTTTGTAGGTCAAGGGAAAAAGAAACAAAAACAGTGTGCTTAGTTTCTCTATCATTTCTGTTTGAACCATAAAACACAGGGCAAAGCTAAGCCCACAAATGTATGATACCTAGCAGCCTATCTGACCAGAGTAAGTAATCTCACCCTGCACACTAAAACTGAACTGGACCCTTCACCTCCTGGATAGTTCTGAAAGGTAACAATAATATAACAGGAGCAGTTGACATAAAAATACAGAGCAGAGAATTTAACTAAAAACAGTTTACAGAGCTCCGATGAGGTTAATACGACCTTCAAAACTAAACTTCTGACTATATATTCCTATCGAATGATATATAATACATGACCATAGTAGAATGAACATCACTATTAAAACAAAGTGAATAAAAACAGGTATAATTGTCCTAAAATAAGCTCCAATTAGCCCAGCAGCAGAACGTTGAAAACATGCCTTCATAGGGTTAAAAAGCACCTCTGCACAGACACGCCCCTTGTCAGTCTCACGCTGTGCTGTAGGAAGGCTGAATGAGTGAGACATGTTCTTGATTTTTACAGTGACTCTAGGCGTTTGCATCTTCTTCCCTCTTTTCTTAATACTATTTCATAAGCGGTAAATTTTCATAAATTACCCAACCGAATATAATCTTACATTATACTAGAAGGGAAACTCGTGGTTTCAACAAATACCAAAAAACAAAGACACACAGACGCTTCCTTCTTTTCGCAAGCACTCTTCACACAGACAAACATGCTAGCATTTCCCAAGAGCCCAATCCTGTCTCTTCTGACTAGGCTATACCAAATTTATACCAAGAAGGCGGTGGGTTCACCCCGCGAATACACTATGCAAGGTTAATTGGACCACCTTGAGAGGTGATCAAGCTCTCTTACCAAAATTCACAAGTTCACAAGTTTCAAGCTGCAGTTCTGACTCATCTGTCTAGACATTCCAAACACTATACTCACCGGATCCGGTCCCCGTTCCCGAGCAAGTGCATGAGTTGGACCTCGGGCTTCCCTCACAGGTTCGAGGTGTTGGCTCCGACCAGGTCCGGCACCCACCGAGGCCTGGCCCAGCTCCCTCCGATGCAACGGGACCGGTGGCGCCTGGGAGCCAAGCCCACGTCGGGAGGGCACGAGCCCGGCAGGACCAAACCTATAGAGGCGGAAAGTCGTGGTATATCAGCTCGTATACCCTCTACTAACCACACCTTCCCGGCCAACGCACCAAGAATATGTAGCGGCAGAGCACAAACAATCCAATAATACCAGGAGTCTGTTCAAAAGGTCCAAATCATTTATTGTGCACAAGACTCAAGCAGAATCACATTCAAAATGGCTGAGCAATGGTTTCTAGCAAAACAACAACTTTTATACCTTTCTTCTCCATTCTGAACATAGGCAAACTTTTCATTGGTCCCAGTAACCCCTTTTGCCCCATCTATTGGTCCCGGTGCCGTTACGTAGCTATCCAATGAGGACCTTTGTCTGGGCTCAGCACCTGTTTCCCCCCCCTTTACAGTCCTCATTACAATGGTCAGTTCTTTGGCTCTTGATACATCTCTTCTCCAAGGTCACTAGCTAGCTGGAATATGTGTGAAAGCAGGGCACTGTAACCTTTCTTTCAACAGAGTTAATTAATTCCATAGAGGCTTCTCACATTCTTATCAGTACCAATTAAAGCAGTTTTTCTATCTCTTCTAAGTTTCGATTCTGCTTAGCTATGCTCGGTTATGCTTAGTTAAGTTTCGATTCTATGGTGGCAGCATTCAGGGGGGTTTTCATTCCTCTGGGCCTAACCACAGGCTTCATTTACAGGTCGAGCTGCTTAGGCCTGTCTGTTTAGTTCAAGCAGCATGGATCATAGGCCTTCGCCTACCACAGTATACTGTTGGTTTAAAGGCAGTATATAAAAGCCTGTTAAGTAAATAAATAAATGTGTTGCTTGGAACAAGTAAGTGTGGTGTGAGTTATTTTTTTTTGGGGGGGGGTAGTGCAGTTCATGGTAGTAGTTTAAGGAGATTGGGGGCAGTTTGTGTGTATTATTTGGATATAACAAACTTAATTGGTCCTAAAACCTATGAGTAATATCAACAGTTGAGCCAAAAATAAACGAAATTACTCAATTTGCATGAAATGATCATCCAAACAGGTCACATTAATACATGTTACCCTCGGATAAGTTGTACCAATTCATAACAGTGAAAAAGGAAAATGCTTTTTATCTTTTTATCGGGTCTCAGACTCATGGGGAGCTACAGCTATAACATTAGCCAGCATCCGCTCCGTGTTGCATCAACGACCCTCTTTTTTCCTTTTTTCTTTTACAAAATTTCCACAATGTTATGTATGTTCTGTTTCAAATAATTTAAAAGCAGTGGTTCAAATGGTAGAGGGAACTATAAATGAGTCAGGCTTATCTTAATAAGATCTTCCCAACGCCAGACTCAGCGCTGCTGCGTTTCACGAACGCTTCGTTTCTTCAGGGGCTCACAAGCCGACTTCATCGTTTGCCCGTGTGGTCTCTATTATGTTGGACGAACTTCTCGACCATTCAAAGTTCGTCTGAGTGAACATGCATCAAGATTACGCACGAAGACATTTTCGGCGCCAATAGTGGAACATTGCATTGTCAATTCCCATACTTTTGATTTGCTCACCTGGCGAATTTTGGATTTTATACCTCCGGATCCGCGTGGAGGTAACCGTTTGCAAATCCTACAATATCGTGAACAACGATGGATCTACCGTTTAAATTCTGTTTCACCTCATGGTCTAAACCTACAACAGGACTGGTATATGATTATTTGATATTTAATTTTTAATAATATACTTTCAGTTTGTTGCCATTTTCAGACTCAGGGGCTGGTCTTTGCATTGTGACCCCTCCCCTTTTTAGTTCTGATTGGCTCTTTGTTTGAAGTTCCTTACGGCTTGACGCAACCAGCTGGACCTACGCTGCTATTAGCCATGATTTAAACCGGCTTTCCGAAGCAATGTTATACAACGTATAAGTTCACCGAGCAATGTTTTTGACCTGAAGCAGGGGTACTCATTGTTTTTACCCCAAAACGTGCCACGTCGTATTTGCCACATTGCTGACTGGATATGATGAACTGCTACTACTTCAGTTAAGTGGTTACTGATTTTTATTGAAATGCTTTATTAAAAAGGAAGTTGCCACAGCGGTATGAGGATTTCTTCCTCTATACTGGGCTGGCTTATTCCAACAAAAATAAGTTTGCTTCACTTACCGGTGTTTGATTTCCGGGTTTTGGTTTTTGTGGTTACATTTTTACCGGGAATTTGGTATTTTTGGTTTGAGTGATGTCCATGTGGTTTGGCAGCCAAGAGAACTGCCACTCAAATCACATGGTGCCCTTTTCCCCCTTCCTCCATTCACTTTATGATACTAAAGAAGGACAGTTCTTTTCAGCTAATGTTGGACCTCAAAGGAGTCAACGCTCAATTGTGCACCCTTCGTTTCCGTAGAGATACCCTACAGTCAGTGATTCAGGCAGTATGCTGTGGGGAGTTCCTTGCATCTCTAGATTTGACCGAAGCTTATTTCCACAAACTAGTCAATCAGAGAGGATCAACAGCATTTTCTCTTTTTTGACTCTCATTTTCAGTTTGCCACTCTTTTCTTTGGTTTCTCACTGCCTCAAGAACGTTCTCGAAAATCATAGTGGTAGCAGCCACTGTGCTGAGGCTCCAAAGGATCCGAGTTCACCCATTTCTGGATGATTGGCTCATCCAAGCCAGGTCTCGGTCCAAAGCGTCTTGAGTTTCGATCCAGGTAGTGCACTTTTGGAGAGGCTCGAATGGTTGCTCAATCGAGAAAAGAGCCATTTGGAGCCTTCCTAATCGCTGGAATAACTGGGGAGCATGTTTCGATACTCAGGTAGGAAGAGGCTTCCTCCCCAAGCAGAGAGTGGGAAAGTTGTTGGACCAGCTGGCAGCCTTCTGATCTTTGTAAACTCCCAGGAGCAGTGCCATGGGAAGGACAAGCATTAAGATTTTCAAATGAGAGTAAAATATAATTGGCAGTCAGTGTACATCTTTCAAGACTGGGTAATACTCTTGCAATATTAAGCCCTGGTAATACTCTTGCAGTATTAAGCCCTGGTTAGCCAGCAGCCTTATGCACTAACTGGAACATACTTTTTCTGTGGAATACCAATATAAGGAGCATTAAATAGTGTAGGCAGCTTGACAAAATCGTGCTAGCTGCTGAGGTTTGATCAAGATAGAATTTTAATTGGAAAACCCACTATAAATGTAAAAGGCAGTCTTTAAAATGACAGAAATTTGTAAATCTACAATTACAGGATCGGAAGTAACCCCCAAACTCGTACATGGAAGCTGAAATGTATGAAGACCCCTTAGTTTTCCAACCATTAAAACCTCGTATTTCATTGGATTTTGCTTCAGCTTATGGAATTTCAGCCAATTGACTCTCTCAAATGAACAAAGATTTAATTTTAGTATAAGACCATCTTGATTAATACTTAAGGTAAGGTTAGACATCATTCATTTAAAAATGATCGTGAATGCTTAGATTTTGAATGTCCTTAACCAGTGAAATCATATAAATATTAAACATTCTCCAGGACCAAGCAGGAACCAGTCCTCGCATATGGGTGACGTCGGTGCCGACGGAGCCCCCGTGCGGAGCATTTCCCCAGCTTTCAAAGAAAGCCTTTGGGAATGCAGCGCGCATGCGCGGTCCCCTTACCGCCCAAGGGTGCCATCTTGCTCAGTCTTCTTTTTTCCACGGAGCCCGACGGACGTGTTTCGTTTTCACCCGAGGAAAAAGTTGATTTTATTCTGCGTGGACCCGTTTTCTTCGGTTCGACGCCGGTTTCCCTTTTCCGCCTGGGCCCGATACATCGGTATCGAGCCTGGACTTCTTTTTTCGGTTTTTGTCCTTAGTGACTAGCGTACGCGCCATTTTTTCTGTTTTCACTGGCAGCCCTGTCTTTTGACCTCGCAGGGGCCCTTTTTCCCCCCGATGGCTGCCAGCGGGTTTAAAACCCTTTCCAGGCCGAGCCCAAAATTCTCGGGATCCAAAATTCTGACTAAATATTCCTATCAAATGGTATATAATACATGACCATAGCAGAAGGAAAATCACTATTAGAACATATTGAATAAGACGGGTACAATTTTCCTGAAATATGCAAAAATTAACCCAGCTGCAGAATGTGGATTAAAAATTTAAAGTAGGCCTTCAAAGGGTTAAAAAGTGTGATCGGTGTAAGAAACCTATGTCTCTCACTGACACATATGACTGCTGCGTCCGGTGCCTCGGACCCGATCGTGACCCGATGATCTGTGGTCCATGTGGGAAAATGTCCTCGAAGGCGTTGAGGAGTCGGCAGCACCAAAAGGAAAGAATCTTCTCTGACTCCGCGTCCGGACGGGCCCGGACTTCGTCAGAGGCCTTGACGTCTTGGGACTCCGGCCCCGAGCAGCGCCGAGGCTCCTCTGAGAGGGGGTCTCCCTCGTGGGAGCATCGCAAGAAGAAAAAACCCGCAAGGGCGGCGTCGGTGGACGCACTTGGCTCCTCGAGGGCCAAGTTGCATAGCCCTGAGTGCCGTCCCGGGTCTTCGGAGTCGGAGAGGCCTGCAAAACAACCTCGTGTGGAGATGGAGTCCCCGGGTCACGTGAGTACTGTAGTCCTTGTGGACTCTCCTCCAGGGGAGCCGCCGTCTGGGGCCCGAGTCGGGGGCTGCTGAGTCTCCTGAGCTCGGACTCAGGTTGACAGCCTTGGAGTGCAGCTTGGCTGCCTTCATGGAACAGCAGCGGGCAATGATCGCTGGTCTCACCGGTGCATCTGCCCCGACCACCGGGACATCGACATTTCAAAATAGCAAAACTTAAAAAATATTTGATCATATTTTTGATCATACAATAAATTAGGATTTTGGAGATCAGTATTTGCAACAAGTAGGGCAATTTTTTGTATTTTGTGGAGTATATTGCTCTGAAAACCCTGACCTGATGGATTTGTCCACCACCTGAGAGGGCAAGGCTTCTATTCCAGGTACTTTCTGGTACCAAAAAGAACAGGAGGCCTCAGGCCCATCCTAGACTTGCGGAATCTGAACAAGTTCCTGGAGAGGGAAAAGTTCAAGATGCTTACCCTTGGAATCCAGCTGCCCTACCTCCAGCAGGGAGATTGGCTATGCTCCTTAGACCTAAAGGATACTTATACTCACATCCTCATTCATCCAGACCACAGACAATATCTCAGATTTGTAGTGGGAGGAAACCACTATCAGTACAGAGTGCTGCCTTTTGGCCTCACCTCCGCCCCCAGAGTATTCACCAAGTGCCTGGCGGTGGTGGCAGCCTACCTACGGGTTCAAGGCCTGTTTGTCTTTCCATACCTGGACGACTGGCTCATCAGGGGCCAATCCCCACAGGAGGCCAATCAAGCCACCCTTCGCACTGTTGCTCTGCTTCAGCACCTGGGGTTTGTTATAAACTTCGCAAAGTCCACTTTGCACCCCTCACAGAATATGGAATTCATAGGAGCAAGACTGGACACCCTTCAGGCAAAGGCCTTTTTACCTGTGGACAGGGCCCACAGATTGATGGATCTAGCCAGGCAGTTCCACAGCAATTCTCTGGTCTCTGCCAGATAATTCCTGAGGCTCTTAGGCCACATGGCTTCCACGGTCCATGTAACTCCAAATGCCCGTCTGCACATGAGGCCAGCTCAATGGGTCCTCAGAACTCAGTGGCACCAAGCCACAGAAAGCCTCACGAACAGAGTGAGGGTGTCCAAACTACTAGAGTCTTCTTTGCAGTGGTGGCTTCATCTTCTGAATCTAGTGCACAGGGTGTTTTTTCAGACACCTCCACATTCTCAAGTGCTGACAACCGATGCTTCCCTTCAAGGTTGGGGTGCACATTGCCAAGGAGCGTGTACTCAAGGCCTGTGGTCTCCGTGGGAGGCCGCACAACAGATCAATCTCTTAGAACTAAGAGCTATTCGCTTGGCCCTGAGAACTTTCTTCCATCTCACCTCTCACAAGTCCGTCTTGGTTCAGACGGACAATCAAGTTGCTTGTTCTGTGTGAACAAACAAGGGGGCACAGGGTCCCGCCTTCTATGTCAGGAAGCGCAGAAACTGTGCTCCTGGGCAGTCAATCACGGCATTCTTCTCAAAGCGGTCTATCTCCCAGGTCAGGAGAATTGCCTGGTGGACAGATTGAGCAGGATCCAGCAGCCGCACGAAAGGCAGTTGAATCCTTTAGTGGTTCAACAGATCTTCCTGAGATGGGGTCTTCCAACCATAGATCTCTTTGCCAGTCCTCTGAATCGTCAACTTCCCAGGTTCTGCTCCTGGCAACCGCATCCTCTGAGTAGCAGCGGATGCGTTTCTCATTCCATGGTCTACAGGCCTCCTATATGTGTTTCCTCCCACGCCTCTAGTGTCCAAGACACTGTTCAAAGTGATCCGTGACAAGGCCTCGGTGATCCTGGTGGCCCCCAGGTGGCCAGGGCAACCCTGGTTCCCACTTCTTTTGCAATTAGCAGTGGACATTCCTCTTCCTCTGGGGATGCAACCCGATCTCCTGTCTCAGGAGCAGGGATCTCTCTTACACCCCAATCTCCAGTCTCTCAATCTGATGGCCTGGCTGCTGAAAGGGTAGTTCTAGCACCCTTATTACTGCCTAGGGAAGTGGAGGATGTTGTCTTGGCCTCTAGGAGGCAGTCCACCTGAAAGTCTCATGCCCTTAAGTGGCGTAGATTCTTTGCCTGGTGTACTCAACACAGCTAGAATCCTTTCTCATGCCTGGTACCAGTGGTGCTGCAATATTTGCTTCACCTGTCCAACCTAGGCCTTAAGTCCAATTCTGTTAGAGTTCATCTTAGTGCTCTTTCAGCACACCACTCACAGGTGGAGGGTCAGTCTCTATCCAGCCATCCTTTGGTGGCTCGCTTCCTCAGAGGCCTGCTTTTGCTTAAGCCTCCAGTGCGTCCACCTGCCCCTGAATGGGATTAAATGTGGTCTTGCAACGGTTTACTTGCCCACCATTTGAACCTATGGCTACTTGCCCTCTGCGTTTTCTCTCCTGGAAAGCGTTGTTTCTGGTAGCCCTTACCTCAGCAAGGCGAGTGAGTGAGCTTCAGGCCCTAGTATCAGATGCACCTTATACTAAGTTCTATAGGAACAGAGTAGTCTTATGGACTCACCCTAAGTTCCTTCCTAAAGTTGTCTCTGCCTTCCACCTCAATCAGGAGGTGGTTCTTTCAACTTTCTTTCCCAGGCCGCATGCCAGCTGGGCTGAGATGGTCTTGCATACCCTGGACTGTAGGAGGGCGTTGTCCTTCTACCTTGACCGTACGCGGGAGCACCGGAGGGCTGTTCAGCTCTTCGTCTCTTTTGACCCCAATAAGTTGGGGTTGGCTGTCTCCAAGCGTACCTTGTCCATATGGGTAGCCAACTGTATCGCCTGGGCTTACAGGGCAGCCAGCCTCTCTTGCAGGGTCGCGTTACGGCTCACCGTGTCAGGGCGAAGGCTGCGCCAGTGGCTCATCTCCGCTCTGTTCCGCTGGCAGACATCTGCCGGGCCGCTACTTGGTCTTCAAGCCAGACTTTTGCGGCCCACTACTGCCTTGAGAGGGAGTCCCGCAGGGACAGTGCTTTCGGGCAGGCGGTACTCCATAATCTCTTTGGGGTTTAGGCAACTCCTACCCTCCGGCCCTGGTGTTGGGCTACCGTTTGGGGGCGTTATCAGAGAAGATTCTTTTCTTCCATGCTGAGGCTCTAGAGGGAGCTCATTTTTTAGCTTTTGGTCTCCAGTAGCCTTAAGCTGGGGAGTCCCATATGTGAGGACTGACTTCCTGCTTGGTCCTGGAGAAAGAGTAGTTACTCACCTGTAACAGGTGTTCTCCAGGAGCAGCAGGAATCAGTCCTCACAACCCTCCCTCTTCCCCTTGGAGTTGCAGTCATATGATTTATTTTGTTATTTTTGCTGTCTTTTAGCTATGTCATCAGACTGAGCAAGATGGCATCCTTGGGCGGGAAGGGGACTGCGTATGCGCGCTGCATTCCCAAAGGCTTTCTTTGAAAGCTGGGGAAATGCTCCGCACGGGGGCTCCGTCGACGCCGACATCACCCATATGTGAGGGCTGATTCCTGCTGCTCCTGGAGAACACCTGTTACAGGTGAGTAACTACTCTAAATGGGAGACAGGATTTGGAGGGGTAAAGAGACCATTTGGGTTCTCCCCTCTAAATCAGAACAAATTATGGCAAGGTTAGCCTGCCTCAATATCCAGGAAGGCAGAAATCCCTGCACCCAACCCCAAAAATGCCCCACAGTCAGGGCCATATGTACAGAGAGGAGGAGGAAGAGCTCGCAGTCCTTAAGTGGCGATTTGAAGTATTCCAAGGCAAGTAAAGGGTTTTTTTTATATGAAGTATATTTCAGAATAGAAGTTCATCAAATTGAGTATTATTTCTGCAAGGTTTTCTTGGGTCATTAGTATTTTTTTTAGAAAAGAAGTGGATTAATTTTTTTATACTATTAGAAGTGGGTCCAGGTGGGCATATAGGCTGGCAGGAGCCAGGAGCTAAGTAGTCAGGGCCCATAATGGACAGGAACAGTCGTGTTGGTGCCTGATTTCCAAGCCAGAGAAGCCCCTGAACTGCAGTCACAGAAGAGTGAGGACAAGTGCCAGTGGGCAGGTCATGTCTAGCACTGTGAGATACAAGTAGGTCTGCTTGGCTGAGGGGACACAAGTGACAAGCATAGCTATGTGGTCCTAGCCTACACATGCAGGCCACAAGGTCTGCCAGCAAACACTTCTGCATGCCCAACTATCCAATGCACCATGCCCCAGAAGAAATTGAAGCTTATGTCAACAGGGTAAGAAGTCAGCAGTCTCGGAACAGGGCACAACAGGATCTGAGTCGTCATAGCTGCACCATTCAGCTGACATGCTGTTCATAAAGCCACAGAAGATAACTGAGTTACAAGGGGAATGCCACACAACCCTTTGCTAGAACTAGAGAAGGAAGAAGTCCCTATCCAGTTACTTTCAGCCCCTCCCTCACAAGAGAAGCTATGAATGGCCCAAGACTCACAAGCCCTGCAGGGCCACCATTTGAATATGACACTGGATGGTCACCAGCATGTAGGGGCACTTCCAAACACAGGAACCACTATCAATTACCTGAATACAATCCACATGTGCCCATATGGTGCACTGCAGGAGGAAAAATGGGGAGATGCCCTCACAGGCCCAGGCAGGGTTTTTCAGTGATATGCCACACAGTGTTGAATAGAGGATAAAGACAAAGTTATGTAAAGATGCAGTCCAGCACACCTTATCCTAGCAAGCAGGCCAAATGAAACAGTTGTCATCTAAACCCAGAAATCATATGCAGGTGGCCATGAACAGTACACAGAAGGCTGACAGGAGGATAAGTGAATCCTGGCACACAGCTCAAGCAGTAGGCTATGTGGAAATGTCCTGTCATCCAGTACCTCTCGCACTTATCTTCAGGGATCATATGCCTCCTCTGCTGTCCAGCAGATCTGCCCAAACCAAGGTATGAGATGCATTTGCATTGACTGAAGCAAATGGGTGACAATTGATGGTATAAATTAGTCACTCAGGCCAAAGTAATCTGGAGAGGCAGGCCTGCAGTTTTTGTATCACACAGCCCTAGTGAAAACATGCAGGAACAACATGCCTGGGGCTCACATACAGTCATAAGAACATAAGATATGCCATACTGGGTCAGACCAAGGTCCATCAAGCCCAGTATCCTGTTTCCAACAGTGGCCAATCTAAGTCATACGTACCTAGCAGTTTCCCCAAAAGACACAGGTTCCGCAATGCTTGTGCTGGGTCAAGCATTGATATCCTGGGTCCCTTCTTAATAATGGTTTATGGACCTTTCCTCCAGGAACTTGTCCAAACCTTTTTTAAACCCAGCTACACTAACAGCCTTTACTACTTCCTCCAGTAACAAATTCCAGAGTTTGATTACACGTTGAGTGAAAAAAATATTTTCTTTTATTAGTCTTAAATAGTTTACCCTGTAGCTTCGTTGTATGTCCCCTAGTCTTTCTATATTTTGGTAACGTAAACAATCGATCTACGTTTACCCGTTCCACTCCGTTCATTAATTTATAGACTTCTATCATATCTCCCCTCAGCCGTCTCTTTTCCAGGTTAAAGAGCCCTAACCTTTTTAGCCTTTCTTCATAGGAGTATCCTTCCATCCCCTTTACCATTTTGGTGGCTCTTCTCTGAACCTTTTCTAATAATGCTATATCCTTTTTAAGATACGGCGACCAGAATTGCACACAATATTCAAGGTGCGGTCTCACCATGGAACGGTATAGAGGCATTATAATATCTTTTGTTTTATTTTCCATTCCTTTCCTTATGATACCTAGCATTCTATTTGCTCTCTTGGCTGCCGCTGCACACTGGGCCGAGGGTTTTAACATGTTATCGACAATGACGCCTAAATCTTTTTCCTGGGTGGTGATTCCTAATGTGGAACCTTGCATTGTGTAACCATAGTTTGGGTTTTTCTTCCCTAGGTGCATAACTTTGCACTTGTCCACATTAAATTTCATCTGCCAGTTTGATGCCCAGTCTTCCAATTTATCAAGATCCTCTTGCAATTTTCCACAATCCTCTTGGGTTTTAACAACTTTAAATAGTTTTGTGTCATCTGCAAATTTGATAACCTCACTAGTTATTCCACTTTCCAGGTCATTTATGAATATGTCAAAAAGCAGCGGACCCAGCACAGATCCCTGTGGTACACCACTATTCACCTTTCTCCATTGGGAAAATTGGCCATTTAGCCCAACCCTCTGCTTTCTATCTTTTAACCAGTTCCTGATCCACAATAGTACACTGCCTCCTATCCCATGACTCTTTAGTTTTGCCAAAAGTCTCTGATGAGGGACCTTGTCATAGGCTTTCTGAAAGTCTAGATACACTATATCAACTGACTCACCTTTGTCCACCTGTTTATTCACACTTTCAAAAAAACATAACAGATTAATAAGACAAGATCTTCCTTGTCTAAAGCCAAGTTGGCTGTCTCCCATTAGTCCATGACTATCTACATGCTGAGTAATTTTATTCTTTATGATGGCTTCTACCATTTTTCCCGGTACTGACATAAGGCTCACCGGTCTGTAGTTTCCCGGATCACCCCTGGAACCCTTTTTAAAAATTGGTGTTACATTGGCGATCCTCCAGTCTTCAGGTATTAGAGATGATTTTAATGATAGTTCACAGATTACTAATAGCAGGTCTGCAATCTCATATTTCAGTTCTTTCAACACCCTTGGATGTATACCATCCGGCCCAGGTGATTTGCAGTATACTTTACATGAATCTGATGATGGGAAAATGTCATGTAAGAGATGTGGTGCTAGCAGAGTCCCTGTGCATAATGTACCATGTCACACAGAGATGACGACTTGGCAGGGGTCTATGCAGAACAAACCTAGGGAGATATTTATTTATTTGCAAGGATTTGTTATGCCGAGCAGTCTCACGAAGCTTCAAGGCTACTTACAATAGAGGTCAATTTTCCCTAAACATCAAAAACTAAAGTAAGAAGACAGGATAAGCACAAGAACAGAAGGGAAAAACATCAGGGGAGAGGGCTGTAATTGCACAACAATAAAATACCAAGTGAGACCAGGAGAATCTAGAGTTCTCACTGCTGGAAGGAAAACATACAGGGAAGGGGGAGGGGGAGGGCATTATTGGAAAAGAAGATCAAAAAGGAAAAAATGGTTAATTGCCATTGAAGGCCTGGGTAAAAAGCCAGGTCTTCAGGCAGATCTTGAACTTTTTAAAGGAAGATAGCATGCCAGAGGCCAACACATTGTATAGATATGGTTGCACCAACAAAGCAGTCACCATGAAATATGGACTTTAATGCAGGTCACCACTATAAAATGCCATGAAGGCCAGTCCTCTCAGCCATGCTGAATGAAAATGGCCCATGTGGGAATATACCCCAAACTGATGGCCAGTGGGGGCTGTAGTCAATGCCCCTGTCATTTTTGCCTCACATACCTATCAAAGCTGTGCAAGTATGAGGGTGGGATTTGCAGCAAGGTAGGCAAGTGCCATAGGTGACATAAATACTGGGACAAGAGGTGCAGTGGAACATAAAGGAGGCATGGCAACAAGAGGCATCAGACCTGAGAGAGGCCACCACTCACCCCAAATGCCACAGGACGAATGCCCCCTTTTCCAACCATCTCCCTTGGTCTGGCTCCTTTGTTCATTGGGCCAAAAGACTCACCTTCCCCATCTGTGACAGTAAGTGCAGAAAAAGAGAGAACTAGCTTCTGCGGAGGCTACTGCTCAAGTGCTTTGGGATGCCCTGCCAGTTCTGTTGCCATGGAAGCAGGAGGTACTTGTCAGAGGGTGTGATACCAGCAAGGGCTCCCATTCATGGGTGAGTGTGAGGCTCTGATTTGCCACAGTAGTATAAGTTCATGAAGGGAGACAATACTACCTGCAAGTAGAAACCTCACAGAACAAGTGGGAGTAATAGAAAAAAAATCTAAGATTTATTAAAACAAGGCAGAATAACCAGATGGCCATATAGGATCTGTGATCTGTTTGAGTCTGTGTTTTGACAGGGTGCCTTCGTCAGGCATGTAAATAACAGCTTATGTATTTCTGTAAACACTGGCAATAAAAATAGTAAGCCCACACATCCAAAGATAAGACCAGAATATATATATAAAACAAACATTCTTCCAAAGTTCTATCAGAGTTCCAAAAGTGCAAATGCAATAGGCCATAAGAAAAAGGTCAAAATAATTATAATTATATTTATATTTATATTGTGGGACCCTAGCCTGGGCCCTAGGGCTCGCAGGCATAGGGCTGCCTTGTAATGTCCTTAAATAAAGCTTTTCTGACTGTCCCCAGAGGAATTCTGGGACTTGTAGTTAGGCTTTTCTTGAGCAAGGACAAAATGTAGTGTGAGACCGTTGGTAAGGCATACAAGAATATTTATTTTTCTATGGGGATTTCCAAGGCATTAAAATTCAAACACAAGGCATTAGGATACTTCCCCAACACAAAGGATAACAGAAGATAACTGGCAACTGAGGTAAACGGAAACCAAAAGTCCTGCTAACCTTAGCAGCTGTTTTTCATTGAAGAAAACAGTACTCAGCACAGCTTCTTCTACCTCTTTCAAACAAAAGGTAAACTTTCTTCTTGGCACAACTGTTGTTTTCCCTTTTAAACAAACTTCTGGTAACACGCAGCTTTTGCACAACTGTGGTTTTCCCAGTTCAAACAAACTTCTGGTAACACACAGCTTCTTCGCTTTAGAAGAAAATTCTCACTTCGTAAAACACATCCTTGGCTTTAGAAGACTATTAGCAGTTACAGAGTTATGCACAATACAGCTTCTCACTCTTTCTCAGCTCTGCTTAGTAAGGCTCACTCTTCTTTTAAACAGAATGAGCAATCCATTGGAGAGATTCCTAGGTCAGACTCTGGCACATAAGAATTGACCTGCATTTCCTCCTGGGCTAAAGAATGCTCATTGCCTTCTACAGTCTTAAAAGCTTCCTCAGCTTCTCTGTCTTGTAGGAACTTTTGAAACTGGCTCCACAGCAAATCTTTCTGATTGGGCACAGTTACTTTGGGAGAATAAGCCTTTCTCTCAGGGAACACTTGTGCTAATGTTTCTAGTGTTTTTAGCTCAGCTCCTCTGCTCACTGCTGGGGTTTGGCTTTTTCCACTCTCAAGCGTCTCCACCCACCTTCTGGCAGTTGTAGGGCTCAGGTCTGGCTCTTGTACACTAGCTGTTGCAGACTGTTCCTGTTCATCTGTAAGCTGTTCAGCTATACATCTGTTGGCTTCACTTCTAGGAGCATTTCTCAGACACCCACTGCTTCCTTTTCTACTGACCTCTTTCAGCTTCTGGAAGTCAGACTTCTTGTGCCTTTCTCCACTCCTTCTCTCATGAGATCTCTCCTGAAAGCCTTCCTGGAATCCTTCTTCCTCTCCAGGATCTCCCAGGGCTCTGGGATATCTCTTCCCACTGGAATCCCCTTGCTCCAGGATCTCTCCTTCTCCTGTGGAAGTGACTCTCCCTTCCTTCCTTCCTCTCTGCTCAGAGTGAGGTTTTAAAAACCGTTTCTTCCCTGCCACACCCTTGCCTTCGCACAGGCCTTTCCAATCAGTATCTAAGCCTGCCCCCACTTCAGAGTCTGGGCGTGGCTTAGCCTCAGCAGAGACAGGATTTTTTTCTTTCCTGCTCTGCAAGCTCTGTGCACAGCTTGTCTGTCACTTGTTTTAAAGGCAGAAACATGGTTTTCTTCTATCTCCATCTGTTCTTGGCCGCTCTCCTCATCACAATATATATATATATATATATATATATCGTAATACTATTAAAAATGATTGAAAAGAGAATATTATATTTACTGATTTCCCAAAAGCTGTATCATCAAAGGACACCATAATGTTTTACTTTATATATTTATATATATATATATATTTTTTATGTTTTTTTTGTGCCATCAAGTCAGTGTTGACTCATAGCGACCCAGCTATCTCTGGGTTTTCTTGGCAGTGTATCACTATCTCTCTCTCTCGCTCTCGCTCTTGTCACACCCTTGCCCCCTGCCTCAGGCTTAGAAGGGCGAGGTTGCGGTTAACTTCTCTTATAAAGCTTAGATAAACTATCTTTCCCCCTGATGCATGCTGGGAGTTGTAGTTTGGCCTTTTAAGAAGAAGTGTAGTCATGAAACCGAAGGTGAAGGCAAATGTCAGAATTTATTTCAAAACGCAAAGTCCATGTAGACCATAACAGGATACTTCTCCATTCATTCGCTCAGGATTATTTACAACACAGCATGGATGAGCTTCACTATGGCTTCACAGTCATTAACTATATGCAGCTGCTTAACAATGTAACTGATATGGGAAACACAGCTTCTTCCCTCAACAAAGTAAATATGTCTTCTTTTTAACTTTGTCTTCGCTAAGCATTTAATAGCACATGTAACAGGTATCTCCCCATTAGAAGAGCAAGTTCCTACCTTCACTTCAGGCTAGGTTTCAATACACTGCTTCTAGGAGACATTCACCTTTTCAGCTATCCTTTAGCATAGGGATTCAACGCTATCTTTATCTTTATTAAAACATTTGATAAACCGCTATGGCCAAGGCATTAAGCGGTGTACAATAAAATAAAATAAAAGTCAACCCTGCAAAATTAAAGAAAAGAACGCCATAAAATAATAGGAAAGCAAAGAATCAAATAGGTACATAAAGACTGGACAGAAAGAAGAAATCGAGACAAAAGACAGTACGAGATAAAATTATTAAAAATACCACAAAACCAAACACATACTACAAGCAAAGACAAAAGGACAGACAAAATGACAAGGACAGCATATTTCAGGGATGGGAATCAGAGGGAAGGTCAAAGGCTTGTTTAAACAGGTGAGTTTTGAGTAATGACTTGAAATGCGGGTAGGAAGATTCTAATCAGAGGGAAGATGGTAGCGCATTCCATAAACACTAGTAGCCTGGCATAGAGTACAGTCCATGGGTATCTCTGGAGACAGTAAATCCTGCTCAATAGGTTCAACCTGCATCTCCTCTGGCTCTGATAATGCAGTGCCCTGCTCTGAGCTCTTAAAGTATGTCTTCGGGTGTATCCTCTCTGAGGATCCCCGTGTCTCTCCTGAGCCCAGCTCCACCCGGTAAGGATAGATTGTACCTGAAGCTGTGGACACTTCTCCCTAGCTGTATTCACTTGCCTCTCTCCAGCCTCTCGGAAACAGTTCTTGGTTCGCTTCTCTGAGTTCCGTCTCGGAGCTCTGCCAATGCTCCCTATTCCAGGCTTGGCTCCTTTGACTCCTGTGCTGAGTCCTGGGCTCCCACCTCTGAGCTCTCCGAACCTTCTGATCAGGAACCTGGATCTGAACCCGTTCCTGCTCCTCTGCTTCCTACAGTTCTTGCTATCTCCAGGAACAAGCAGGAATAAGTCATCACATATGGGTACGTCGGCACCGACGGAGCCCGCGCGGGAAAGCTCCCCAGCTTTTCAGATTAAAAGCCCTTGGGGCCTCCCACCGCACATGCGCGCTGCCTTCCCGCCTTCCTGACCAGCTCTCGTCAGTTTCTTTTTTTCCGCGGAGCCAGCAGGTCGTGTTCCTGTCACCGCTGAAGAAATTGTTAATTTTATTGTTTTCTTTAGACCGCGTACCTGCCTTCCCCATTCTGAAACCGGTACTGCCGGTCTCTCTTTCTTTCTTTAAAAAAAAAATATATATATATTTTTCTTTTCTTCAGCACAGCTTGGTACTTTGTTAGGCCTTCAGGCCTACACAAATTCTCCTCATGGAGAAGCCAGTTCCTGCTTTTAAAAAGTGTACCAAGTGCAGTGCTGTCATTCCTGTTACAGACACCCATGAATGGTGTCTTAATTGTTTAGGACCTGACCATTCCATACCGGACTGCCCATCCTGCTCCCAGATGTCGAAACGTGGATTGCAGAACCGGGCCAACAAGTTCCATGTGCTGTTTCCTTCAGAAGCATCACAGTCATCCAGGTCTTCCTCTCCGGATGGATCTCAGGTAACCAAAACTCCAGTGGGCAAATCCTCTAAAAGCAAATCTCTTTCTAAAGATCGAGAGGCTCTTAATTCTGAGTTCGAGGATTCTGCCCAGGCCAAAAAACCCCGGCGGGAGGTTCCGGCCTCCAAAGCAATCATGGGGTCACAGGTTGACATCGATGGCGCGGCCTCGACAGATCACCTGTTGTGCTGCTCTGGGGTACAGGCCCATACCGGTACCGACATCCAGGCAGCAGTGGCGTCTATGGGCAATACTGTCCAAGTCATGCAGGAGGCCATTCTGGCTTTTATTAATGCTGCTACGCCCTCGGTACCGCGGCCAGCGGTACCGGGTCCGGTTCCGGTAATGGCTTCCATACCGGAACCGAGGCCATCGTCTTCCAAACGCAGATCGGTTCCGCATGCCGGATCCGGGCTTTTGCCCGGTACCGATCCCATACCCGGTACGCCCGATGTCGATACCGAACGGTATGCGTATCGTGCGTTGGAAGCACATAGAGGATACTCTGCTTCTTCAGAGGATTTTAACTCCTCTGATGATTCTGATGAGTTCTCCCTTGATCTTCCTGAGGAGCCTTCTTCTCCTAAAAGGAGAATGTCTCCACCAGAGGATTTGTCCTTTCAGGACTTCATCATAGAAATAGCTAAAGGTCTTTCTATTGCTTCATCCTCTGAAAAGGAACCCAGATCAAAGAAACTGGATATTTTAGGATACTCTAAGTCTCCTAAAGAGGCAGTCACCCTGCCTATCCATGAAATCCTTCAAGAACACTTGATGGACTTATGGGAGGCTCCTCTAACATTGTCTCCTTCTTCTCGCAGGTTGGACACCATGTACCGTGTCCCCCCTTCTCCTGGTTTCCAAAAAACCCAGTTGCCTCACCATTCTATTGTGGTGAAGTCTGCAATGAAGAAGATAAAGAGTACCAAAAGGCACTCTTCTACTCCTCCAGGGCGAGAATGTAAGACTCTAGACTCTTTTGGCAGGAAAATTTTCCAGGCTACTATGCTTATAGCCAGGATTAATTCCTATAGTCTTTACATGGGCATGTTTCTCAGTGAAATCGCTCTAAAAGTTCGGCATTTTGCCCCCTTCATCCCTGAGGATAAAAGGGAGGAGTTCATTTTCTTAGTGAAACACCTTTTGGATATTTCAAAGTTCTCCAACAGGGCAGCTTTTGATTCCTTTGAGGGTGCTGGTAGGGCTTCGGGCATTGCTATAGCAGCCCGACGTCTTGCTTGGCTCCAGGCTTCTGATCTAGAACCTTGGGTCCTAGATGGCTTACGGAATCTGCCCTGTACAGGTGAGAACTTATTTGGTGAGGAGTGGCAAATTAAGGCCACTCAAATGGACGCAGAAAATGCCACCTTAGATAGACTTTCTAAGTCTACCTCCACTCCTGCCAAAAAGAAGTCTTTTAAGAGGCCTTATTACAAGAAGTCCAGATTTTCCACAAATACTGGCCAACAATCCTCTCAGCCTCGTTTTGCTGCTAAACGTCAGCAACCTAAACAGGCAAGGTCAAAGCCTGCGGCGTCTGCTACGCCTCAGCAGGCTCAACCCCCTCAGGGGTTTTGACTTGCCCCTAGAGAACTTAACTTTTCTGGCTCTAGAACAACCAGAGCCCCTCACCATACCCGGAAGGTTAGCTCACTTTGCTCCCAGATGGGAGCAAATTACATCAGAGCAATGGACCCTCTATCATCAGAGAGGGTTACAAACTCCATTTTTCCGACCTTCCTCCTTATACTATGGTGAGGCAGTTCAATTCTCCCCCATCTCTCCTGACCCTCTTGGGTCAGGAAGTCTCCTCCCTCCTTGCCCAAGGGGCAATAGAGGAGGTCCCTCTTCTTCAACAGGGGACGGGATTCTACTCCCCTTATTTTCTAATACCAAAGAAGACAGAGGGCTTCAGACCAATTCTAGATCTGAGAGAATTGAACAAATTTCTTTTCAAGGAGAAATTCAAAATGCTTTCTCTGGGCATTCTCCTTCCATACCTTCAGAGTCAGGATTGGCTTTGTTCTCTAGACCTAAAGGATGCGTATACACACATACTCATCCGCCCATCCCACAGAAAATACCTTCGATTTCTGTTTCAGGGACAACATTTCCAGTACAGAGTACTCCCCTTCGGTCTAGCCTCTGCTCCAAGAGTGTTCACCAAATGCATGGCAGTCGTAGCTGCCTTTCTAAGAGGACTGGGAATTTTCATATTCCCATACCTGGACGACTGGCTCATCCGAGCTCCATCTCAGTCCCAGGCCCAAATTTCCCTGGACCGCACAAGGCGTCTTCTGCAGTATCTGGGACTGGTAGTAAACCTTCCCAAGTCTCAACTAATCCCTACTCAGTCTCTCGAGTTCATAGGGGCCCAGTTAGACACCATCACTGCGAGGGCCTACCTGCCTCAGCTCAGGGCCCAACGCCTGCTGAGTTTGGCCTCCCAAGCTCAGTCCAGCAGTCATTTGACAGCCCAGGAAATGCTGAGACTTCTGGGCCACATGGCCTCCACGGTACATGTGGTGCCCTACGCTCGTCTGCATATGAGAGCAGCTCAATGGACCTTGGCCACCCAGTGGACTCAAGCATCTGGAGCGCTCTCCGACCAAATACTCACCTCAAGCCGTCTGTTTTGGTCCCTCCAATGGTGGACATCCACCAAGAATCTGTTGTTGGGGGCCCCCTTCCAACCTTTGTTGCCCCAAGCAACCCTCACAACAGATGCCTCCCAGACAGGGTGGGGAGCTCATCTTCAGAACCTCTCCACTCAGGGCACTTGGTCTCCACAGGAGACCACCCTTCATATCAACCTCCTGGAACTGCGAGCAATTTACCTTGCCCTCAAGGTCTTCTATACCCTCCTTGTCAACCTGACTGTCCTAGTTCAGACAGACAATCAGGTAGCCATGTTCTATATAAACAAACAAGGAGGGACAGGCTCTCTGTCGCTTTGCAACGAAGCTCTCAGATTATGGGCCTTCGCCAGAGAGCATCAAATTCACCTTCTTGCAATGTATCTTCCAGGAGTTCAAAACTCTCGTGCGGACAGACTCAGTCGAGTTCTGCTTCCACACGAATGGTCCCTACATATGGACCAGATACGCAGAATCTTTCAGGAATGGGGGACCCCGGACATAGACCTCTTTGCAAGTCCGTGGAATGCCAAACTTCCCCGGTTCTGTTCCAGAACTCAGTGTCAGGGAGCTCAGGCCCACGATGCCTTCCTCCTGCATTGGGGTCAGGAATTCCTCTATGCCTTTCCACCCATTCCTCTAATATCCAAGACTCTGTTCAAGCTCCAGAGGGATCACGGGACTATGATCCTCATAGCTTCCCGCTGGCCACGCCAGGTGTGGTTCCCTCTACTTCTGCATCTCTCCCAGGGATCCTCCCTGGACCTGGGAGCTGCGCCAGACCTCCTGTCTCAGGAGAAGGGGACTTTGTGGCACCCAAACCCCAAATCCCTATATCTCAGAGCTTGGTTACTGAAGGCCTAAGTAATCTTTCTCAGCCTGTGAAAGATATCCTTCATGCCTCTAGGAAACCTTCCACGAGGCGTTCTTATGCTTTCAAATGGAAGCGTTTTTCCATTTGGTGTGCTCAGCAGGGTCTTGACCCTCTAGCACTTCCTTTGAATTCCCTCTTGGACTATCTCCTGCATCTTTCAAATGCAGGCCTTAAGACGAATTCAGTAAGGGTCCATTTGAGTGCTATTGCAGCATCCTTAAAACCTATAAATGGACAACCTGTCTCCTCTCATCCTCTTGTTGCACGTTTCATGAGAGGCCTGACCCTAACTAAACCTCCCATCCGACCTCCCCCGGTAGCATGGGATTTGAACCTAGTTCTAGGTCAGCTTATGAAGCCACCTTTTGAGCCTTTGGACTCTACCTCCTTCAAATTTCTTTCCTGGAAGGTTGTTTTCCTTATTGTAGTCACTTCGGCTCGCCGCATCAGTGAACTGCAGGCTTTAGTGGCTCATCCACCTTATACTAGGTTTCATCATGATAAGGTGGTCCTTAGGACGAATCCCCACTTTATGCCCAAAGTGGTCTCGCCTTTTCATCTTAATCAAGAGGTATATTTACCTGTCTTTTTCCCGGCTCCTCATGCATCCAGTGCAGAGAGGAACCTTCATACTCTGGATTGTAAAAGAGCTCTTGCCTTTTACCTCAACAGGACTCAACCACATCGAAAGTCTTCCCAACTTTTCGTGGCTTTTGATCCTTCTCATTTGGGACTTCCAGTCACCAAGCGTACACTTTCCAATTGGATCGCTCAGTGTATTTCTTTTGCTTACCAGAGTAAGAACATTTCTCTGGAGGGCCATGTCACAGCTCACAATGTGAGAGCCATGGCCACTTCTATGGCTCATCTTCACTCTGTGTCCATAGATCAGATCTGTCGAGCAGCCACTTGGGCCTCGGTTCATACCTTCACAGCCCATTACTGCTTGGACAAGGACTCCCGCCGGGATGCCTTGTTTGGTCAGGCTGTCCTCAAACACCTGTTCCATACTTAAACAACTCCTGCCCACCTTCCCTGGATGGATGCCTGAGATCCATACGAAGATGGTTTACCCTTGGAGGGGGATCTCCCAGGCATCTTAGCTAGGGAGTCCCCATATGTGATGACTTATTCCTGCTTGTTCCTGGAGATAGCACAGTTACTTACCTGTAACAGGTGATCTCTGGGAACAGCAGGAATTAGTCATCACAACCCACCCACCTCCCCTAGGAGTTGTATCTCTATCTATCTATCTTCCTGTCCTCTCTCTCTATTGTCTCAGCTTTAAACTCGAACTGACGAGAGCTGGTCAGGAAGGCGGGAAGGCAGCGCGCATGTGCGGTGGGAGGCCCAAAGGGCTTTTAATCTGAAAAGCTGGGGAGCTTTCCCGCGCGGGCTCCGTCGGTGCCGACGTACCCATATGTGATGACTAATTCCTGCTGTTCCCAGAGATCACCTGTTACAGGTAAGTAACTGTGCTTTCTCTCCCTCTCCTTCTTCTTCCCTTGCTTTGACTTTAGCAAAGGTTTATATACCTGCTTCCAGGGCACTAACTTTCCCTCTCTGCTCAGGTGCTTGTAATTATCTCTCAAGCCTACAACTACGTCAGTAGAGCTTGGGTGTGGCAGCCTAGGTTTAGTTTCTCTCAGCTTACTTTCTTTATGTAGAAGCTGAAATCCATGCACTGCATGGATTTCACTTTTCCTCAAAGCAAATTCATCACCTCTTCCTATTTCCATAAGCGCAATACAAGCTTCCTTGTCACACTCTTTTGTTCTGACAGGTATTATTATTTATGTATACTATGTTTCTATAAAGGGAAAAAAATGGGACTGTTGTAGTGGTTGATGTGGAAGGACAGACTAGATAGGCCATATGGTCTTTTTTCTGTCATCATGTTTCTGTTTCTATGTGGTAGTTTTATATTCATGGTAACATTGTTTATCTTATTTATGATTTTATATTGTCCTTATTCTGTATGTGTCTAGCTCAGGAATGCCAATATCAATGTTAGTATTGTTGTAATTATGTACGTTATATGATTTGAGCACTCCTTATTATTGCACAATTACGCATAATATTGTGCTTACCTCATTTTTATCACACGTATGTTTTCCATATTTCGATTTTGGTGACATCTTATCTACTATGATAATGTTTCCGCAGTATTCCCTCACACATTTTTAGATAGGTTTTAGGTCCTTTTTTGATAATATTCATACATTATTTTCATATAGCTTTAAAATTCTATTTGAATCCCATTTGTGCATTTTTTATATTGCATGTTTTTATATTACTTGTAATTTTGATAGTTGTATTTTATTGCTTTTTTTGAAAACTGCTTCATCTCTTTTCAGTTCAATTTTTTGCTATAGAAAAGGACATCTTTCTGCTTTTTTTATTATTCTTTATAGTTTTAGCTTTGCCAGTACCTTTGTTTACACGTGCCATGACAACTGTCAGTCACTAGACTGAGCGGGAAACTACAAAATGGTGCCAATGCTCAATGGTGTTTTCTATTGAATCCTTAAACATGTAATGGCTATACTCTGTGACATGTTTGTTTGTATTTGCTATACCGCCCTTCACTGGTAACATAAGAATAGTTTATCATAAAAATATAAGATATGCCATACTGGGTCAGACCAAGGTCCATCAAGCCCAGTATCCTGTTTCCAACAGTGGCCAATCTAGGTCATACGTACCTAGCAGTTTCCCCAAAAGACACCGGTTCCACAGTGCTTTTATTGGGTCAAGCATTGATATCCTAGGTCCCTTTTTAATAATGGTGTATGGACCTTTCCTCCAGGAACTTGTCCAAACCTTTTTTAAACCCAGCTACGCTAACAGCTTTTACTATATCCTCCAGTAACAAATTCTAGAGTTTGATTGCATGTTGAGTGAAAAAATATTTTCTCTTATTTGTCTTAAATAGTTTACCCTGTAGCTTCATTGCATGTCCCTAGTCTTTCTATATTCTGATAACGTAAACAATCGATCTACGTTTACCCGTTCCACTCCGTTCATTAATTTATAGACTTCTATCATATCTCCCCTCAGCCGTCTCTTTTCCAGGTTAAATAGCCCTAACCTTTTTAGCCTTTCTTCATAGGGGTATACTTCCATCCCCTTTACCATTTTGGTGGCTCTTCTCTGAACCTTTTCTAATAACGCTATATCCTTTTTAAGATACGGCGACCAGAATTGCACACAATATTCAAGGTGCGGTCGCACCATGGAACGATACAGAGGCAATCTAATATCCTTTGTTTTATTTTCCATTCCTTTACTTATGATACCTAGCATTCTATTTGCTCTCTTGGCTGCCGCTGCACACTGGGCGGAGGGTTTTAACATGTTGTCCGCAATGACACCTAAATCTTTTTCCTGGTTGGTGGTTCCTAATGTGGAACCTTGCATCATGTAACCATAGTTTGGGTTGTTCTTCCCTAGGTGCATAACTTTGCACTTGTCCACATTAAATTTCATCTGCCATTTTGATGCCCAGTCTTCCAATTTATCAAGATCCTCTTGCAATTTTTCACAATCCTCTTGGGTTTGAACAACTTTAAATAGTTTTGTGTCATCTGCAGATTTGATAACCTCACTCGTTATTCCCTTTTCCAGGTCATTTATGAAAATGTTAAAACGCAGCAGACCCAGCACAGATCCCTGGGGTACACCATTATTCACCTTTCTCCATTGGGAAAATTGGCCATTTAGCCCTACCCTCTGCTTTCTATCTTTTAACCAGTTCCTGGTCCACGATAGTACATTGCCTCCTATCCCATGACTCTTTAGTTTTGCAAAAAGTCTCTGATGAGGGACCTTGTCAAAGGCTTTCTTAAAGTCCAAATACAATATATCAACCGACTCGCCTTTGTCTACCTATTTATTCACACCTTCAAAAAACCACAACAGATTAGTAAGACAAGGTCTTCCTTGTCTAAAGCCATGTTGGCTGTCTCCCATTAAGCCATGACTATCTACATGTTCAGCAGTTTTGTTCTTTATAATGGTTTCTACCATTTTTACCGGTACTGACGTCCGGATCACCCCTGGAACAAATAGCACAAAATGAAAAGAAGGTAAGAAATAAAGTTAAAATTCTGGCTGAGGAAGGAGCTCCCGAAAACAAAGGATAATACAGTAATTGTATTCATGCTCTGTCGCTAGTTCACAACCCCCCTCTGAATCATCATCATTATCTCTCTCCCCTTCAGCTGCATGGCTACTCTTCCGCCAGTCTTGCTATACTTATGTAACATCGCTTCATTGGCTCCTATCCATTTCTGTATCCAGTTCAAACTTCTCCTACTGACCTATAAATGCATTTATTCTTCTGCTCCTCACTAGTCTCTTATACCCCTCCTCAGGAACTCTGCTGTTCTGGCAGATCGCTTCTATCTGTGTCGTCCTCTTCCACTGCCAACTCCAGGCTTCCATCTTTCCACCTTGCTGCTCCTTATGCCTGAAACAAACTACCTCAGTTGGTATGTCAGGCTTCATCTCTGACCCTTTTCAAATCCAGGCTAACAACTCGCCTTTTTCAGGTTGCTTTTGGATCCTAATCTGCTTAGTCTCCTGCTCTCCAATTATCTGTTACCTTACTATTCCCCTAGACCTATCCTAGTTCCCAGCTGTTGTGTTGTCCATGAGGAAAGACAGTTGCATGTGGGATCAGAGAGAACTGTGCCTCATGTTACTGCTCAGCAAACATAATAGCATCAGCTAGCAGAGAGGTATACATGGTGACAGGACTTTATTTGTGTAGCTGTGCAGCTTATATCTAGTGCCAAAATTCCAAACATGCTATGCCTCTATTGAAGACCTTAACAAATTTTGTGTGGATTTAGAAGCCAGGTCAAAATCTTAGGAGCCAGTGTTTGTGACCTCCTCCCACCTCCCCTCCCCCCATTTTCTCTCACATTGGTCTCATGTTCAGCACCGACGTACCCATATGTGAAGACAAAATAAATGACTGCTCCATGGACCAACTGATTCTGAAACTGAGAAGAGGGGGAGCTATTTTAAACCTAGTCCTTAGTGGAACATAGGATTTGTTGCTAGGAGGTAATGGCATTGGGGCAACTTGGCAATAATTATCATAACATGATCAAATTTGACTTAGCTGGAATGAGGGCATTAAGGAAATCTACTGTACTAGCTTTTAACTTGTTAAAGACTATGATAAAATAGTGAAAATGGTTAAACATAAGCTAAAAGGGAGAAGCTGCAAAAGTTAAGACAGACATCAGGCGTGGTCACTGTTCAAAAATACTATCTTGGAAGCCCAGACGACATGCAGTCTGTGTTCTAAAAAAGGCAGAAGAAAAGCCAAATAACAGCCAGTTGGTAAAACGGAAGGTGAAAAAGGCTATGATAGCCATAAGAATATATTTCAAAAAATGGAAAAAGAATTTGAATGAAACAAAAGCACAGTTACTTACCTGTAACAGGTGATCTCTGGGAACAGCAGGAATAAGTCTTCACATATGGGTACGTCGGTACCGATGGAGCCTGCGCGGGAACGCTCCCCAGCGTCCAATCAGAAAGCTTTTGGGAGCATCCCACAGCGCCTGCGTGCTGCCTTCCCACCTTTCCAACTGTCTCTCCTCAGTTGAGTTTTATAGCTGAGACAAAGAGGGAGAGAGAGGGAAAGGAAGAGAGAGAGACAACTCCTAGGGGAGGTGGGTGGGTTGTGAAGACTTATTCCTGCTGTTCCCAGAGATCACCTGTTACAGGTAAGTAACTGTGCTATCTCCAGGAACAAGCAGGAATGAGTCTTCACATATGGGGACTCCCTAGCTTTTGATGCCAGGGAGAGCGCCCAGAAGTTGTGTGTCCCTGGGACAGGGCTGCACTTCCCCACCTGGACCTCTGGCATCTCATGAGGGATGGTGGGTAGGAGTTGATTAAGTATGGAACAGGTGTTTGAGAACAGCCTGACCAAACAAGGCATCCCGGCGGGAGTCCTTGTTTAAGCAGTAATGGGCTGTGAAGGTATGAACTGAGGCCCAAGTGGCTGCTCGACAGATGTCGTCGATAGACACAGAGTTCAGATGAGCCATTGAGGCTGCCATGGCTCTCACATTGTGAGCTGTGACATGGCCCTCCAGAGAAATGTTCTTGCTCTGATAGGCGAAAGAAATACATTGGGCAATCCAGTTGGAAAGAGTTCTCTTGGAGACTGGGTGTCCCAAATGAGAAGGATCAAAAGCAACAAAGAGTTGGGAAGACTTTCTATGTTGCTGTGTCCTCTGTAAGTAAAAAGCCAGAGCTCTTTTACAGTCCAGGGTATGAAGATTCCTCTCTGCAAGTGATGCATGAGGTCCTGGAAAAAAGACAGGTAGGTAGACTTCTTGGTTGAGGTGAAAAGGCGAGACCACCTTAGGCATAAAATGTGGATTAGTCCTAAGGACCACCTTGTCATGATGGAACTTTGTATATGGTGGATTAGCTACTAGTGCTTGCAATTCACTGATGTGGCGTGCTGATGTGATTGCAATGAGAAAGATAACCTTCCAAGAAAGGTATTTCAAGGAGGTAATAGCTAAAGATTCAAAAGGCGGCTTCATAAGCTGACCAAGAACCAAATTTAAGTCCCATGCCACCGGTGGTGGTCTAATGGGAGGCTTTGTTAAAAGGAGGCCTCTCATGAACCTTGCTACAAGGGGATGAGAGGAAACAGGTTGTCCATTTAGAGGCTTGAGTAAAGCTGCAATAGCACTCAGATGGACTCTTACTGAATTTGTCTTAAGGCCTGCATTAGACAGATGCAGGAGATACTCCAGCAACGATTCCAGAGGTATGGCACGGGGGTTAAGACCCTTTTCAGAACACCAGATGGTAAACCTTTTCCACTTGAAGGTGTAAGAACGTCTAGTGGAAGGTTTTCTGGAAGCTTGAAGAACATCTTTCACTTGCTGAGAAAAAGGAAGATCCTGGAGATCTAAGCCTTCAGCAACCAAGCCCTGAGATGCAGAGACTGTGGATTGGGATGCCACAACTTTCCGTCCTCTTGAGAGAGGAAGTCTGGAGCAGACCCTAACTCTAGGGAGGGAGCTTGAGAGAGATGTAGAAGCAGAGGGTACCACACTTGCCGTGGCCAATGTGGAGCTATGAGAATCATGTGGCCTCTGTCTCTCTCAAGCTTGAATAGGGTTTTGGGAATTAGGGGGATGGGTGGAAAGGCATACAGGAAGTCTTGACCCCAGTGAAGGAGGAAAGCATCCCTTGCCTGAGCCCCCTGAGCCGGAGTTCTGGAACAGAACCGGGGAAGTTTGGCATTCAACGGACTTGCAAAGAGGTCTATGTCCGGGGTTCCCCAAATTTGAAAAATTTTGGAGACCTGGGCCATATGTAGGGACCACTCGTGTGGAAGCAGAACTCGACTGAGTCTGTCTGCCCAAGAGTTTTGAACCCCTGGAAGATAGACTGCCAGAAGATGAATGTGATGCTCTCTGGCGAGGGCCCACAGTCGCAGAGCTTCATTGCAAAGTGACAGAGAGCCAGTTCCTCCCTGCTTGTTTATGTGTGGACAAGGACTGTCTTGTGGCTGAGCAGGGTGTGGAGAACTCGTAGAGCAAGGAAGATTGCTCTGAGTTCCAAGAGATTGATGTGGAGACAAGTCTCCTGTGGGGACCAGATGCCCTGGGTGGAGAGGTCCTGAAGATGAGCTCCCCAGCCCATTGGAGAAGCATCTGTTGTAAGAGTTGCCTGGGGTAGAGGCTATTGAAAAGGACACCCCAGCAAGAGGTTCTGAGGGGACTTCCACCACTGGAGGGACAAAATGAGGCGACTTGTGTTTGCTATTTTGTCTGACAGGCAGCCTAATGCCTGGGTCCATTGGGTGGATAAAGTCCACTGAGCTGCTCTCATGTGAAGGCAAGCATATGGTACCACATGAACGGTGGAAGCCATGTGGCCTAGTAACTGTAACATCTCTCGAGCAGTGAGTAGGGGTTTCAACTCTGCTTGAGAAGCTAACTGCATCAATCGAAGGCAACGGGCCTGGGGAAGAAAGGCCCTTGCCTTTGTGGTATCCAGCAATGCCCCTATAAACTCCAGGGACTAAGTAGGGATCAAATTGGATTTTGGGATGTTTATTACCAGCCCTAAGTATTGAATGATACGCATTGTGCAGGTTAGAGCAGTCCTGGCCTCTGATTGAGTGGGAGCTCGAATGAGCCAGTCGTCCAGGTAGGGGAAGACAAATATTCCCAGGGTGCGCAGAAAAGCAGCAACCACTGCCATGCATTTTGTGAACACCCTTGGTGCAGAGGCCAGGCCAAAGGGGGGGAGCACTCTGTATTGATAGTGCTTCTCCTGGAAAAGGAACCGAAGGAACCTTCTGTGAGTTGGATGGATGAGAACATAAGTGTACGCATCCTTGAGATCTAGAGAACAAAGCCAATCCTGACTCTGAAGGTATGGCAGCAGAGTTCCCAGAGAAACCATCTTGAATTTTTCTTTGACTAGGAATCTGTTCAATTCTCTGAGATCTAAAATGGGTCTGAAGCCCCCTGTTTTCTTTGGGATAAGAAAATAGGGGGAGTAGAACCCTGTGCCCTGTTGTTGAGAAGGCACTTCCTCTACTGCCCCTTGGGCTAGAAGAGTGGCAACCTCCTGCTCTAATAGGCCGAGGAGGGAGGTTGGAGAATTGAACTGGTGCACTCTTGTGAGAGGGGGCAAGCTGGAAAAATGAAGTTTGTACCCCTCTCTTATGATGGAGAGTGTCCACTGCTCTGCTGTGATTTGCCCCCATCTGGGAGCAAAGTGACATAGCCTTCCTGGAATGGTGGAGGGCTCTTCTAGAGCCAGAAAGGCTAAGTTCTCTAGCAGAAAGCCAAAGGCCCTGAGATGGCTGAGACTGCTGGGCTGGAGTGTGGCAGCACTGATAGCATGCAATAAATAATACCCGGAGTCAGTACAAGGATCCAAACCAATTTATTGTGCACAAGGCCCAAGCATCAAAGGACTGAGCAATGGAGAACAGGAACAACTTCCTTAAATACAAGCTTCACAGTTTGATACAGGCAGACTTTCTATTGGTCCCAACGCCCCCTGCACCTATCCAATCGGGGACCCCCTCATTGGGCCCTCTTCCCCCTTCTCAGGCTATGCTAACACAGGCTCAGTTTCTAGACATAATACAGTCCTGCTACAAGGTCACTGCATCAGCATAAAAGCATGGAATAAAGGATTAATGCAAACTTATCAAAAGCAGTTTAGAGCGGTTTAAGGCAGATCCTCAGCCTTCACTGACTTTGGTCTTTCTCAGCACTACTATTTCTAACAGTGGAGGGTGGGGACTCCGGCCTAGCTTGCAGGCTCATACATGTACAGGCTATTATATAGGTCATAGCCTACCACATTCCCCCCTTAGATTATTCTCACCCGCAACTTAGAAAGGGTGGGAATTAAATCACATATTATACTTGTGTAACAGCATCATCTTGGGGTATATAGGGTAATATTGCCACATAGCCAACACTTTAGTTGCTGTCTGCCGCTTCACAGTGCTATCAATAACTGAGGTTATAGTGCGCAAGCAATGGGGTAGGAGACATGGGAGAAACAAGCACACAGCCAATATTAAGAATACAACTAACACAAAAGTTTTCAGGCCACCCAGTCCTGAAAACATGGAACCAAACCATCCATCAAGCTCCAGTCTACGCCATTTCCGGACTGGCACATAGGCTTGCTTCCCCATCTGTTCGGCTATGTCTTCGACAACTTGGCCTTCATTATCAATCTGCAAACAACGGTTAGTTAAATTCAATTTTCCATACACTCCACCTTCAGCTGCTAACAAATAATCCAGTTCTAAACAATGTTCAGGAGCATTTACACCTGTCCACCAGGACGTCTTTCTAGTGGTGGCATCATAAGACTTAGACGAGTAATCTGTATTCCAGTCTGAGTAGTAGTGATGCAGGCTGCACAGGGGGGAGAGTACGGCAAAAGTTATTCCAAGGGACCCCAGGGTTGCCCAAAGTCTTTCTCCCACAGCTTCCACTGCACCCTGGCTCCCACGACGTGTGACAGGAGTAGGGGTGTAGATTCTTAGTCTCTTACACTAGTGGTTGTCGTCGCAAAGTGAGCCGCAATGGAGTTTCAGGGTCATTTACGGAAGTTCAATGACCAAGTTCAGGAGCGGCTGCTGGCTTTACTCGACTGTGATGGATCCAAGGTTCAAGCTCTGCAACTTTAACTGCTGTTGGGGTTATTAAGGTCCCTTCCAATGCGGTGTCCTTCTCCACTCCGTGATCCACACCGAGACCCCAGGCTTGAGAGGATGCAGAGGTTGATGGGCAGCTGATGACTCTGCAAAACAGAACTTAAAACCAATAGTTCTTGCCTAGTAATTTCAGATCCAATCTGTTACATATCGCCTTTTGTTCCTTGTACCAGAGGCGGGGGTCGCCTATACAGAATCTCAAAAGGGGAAACTCCTAAAGACTTAGTAGGGGCTAAACCTATCCTGAGAAGGGCTATAGGAAGAACTCAGAACTGGGGCTACTTCAGGTAAACTTCATGGCAAAGTTTAGATTACTGAGATTCCAGGATTCCATTCATACAGTCTACTTTTCCTAAGTTCTGAGGTCTGCAGGCAGTATGCATCTGATAATCTTAATATCTCGGGATCATACTTAATGGGCTTGTTTCCTGAGGTTATCAACCCGCATTCTTTGTACAGGGCCTCATGTGCATGCAAGGTTGTAAGGGCATACATGGAATCTGTGTACACTTTCCCTATTGTTAGTGCTCTAGTGAGGGCTATCAGTTCAGCTTTCTGTGCTGCAGCTTCTGGGGCCAGAGCTGTGGATTCAACTACCAGATCAAGGGTCACCACCGCATATCCGGCACAACAATGTCCATTAATGATGATAGGACTGCTTCCATCTACAAAGAAAGTCCGTTCAGGGTTCTCCAAAGGAACAGCAGTCAAATCCAGGCGACTTGAGCATACAGTGTCCATAGTTTCTAGTCAGTCATGATCAGGGGGGTCAAGACCAACTGGTAACAACGCAGCAGGATTCAGAGCTTGACTGACCATCAATTGTACAACATACTTGGATACTACAACATCCGTGAATGCGTGAGCCAAAAACTTCCTTTGTGTTCCATGAGGGTCAGAACAAAGTTCAGTACAGTAACTTGAAGATTTTGTCCCGGGGTGAGCTTGTCAGCTTTGCTCACTAGGAGGGCTGTAGCTGCAACAGCTCTCAAACAAGGGGGCCAGCCTTTTGCAACTACATCCAATTGTTTTGACAGATAGGCTACTGGCCGTTGCCAAGATCCAAGAGATTGAGTCAACACTCCTAGAACATT
Source organism: Ichthyophis bannanicus (assembly GCA_033557465.1). Taxonomy (NCBI): domain Eukaryota; kingdom Metazoa; phylum Chordata; class Amphibia; order Gymnophiona; family Ichthyophiidae; genus Ichthyophis; species Ichthyophis bannanicus. The sequence continues at coordinate 445,851,353 of CM066034.1, read as the reverse complement.
TCCTTGTGACTCATGTACATAGAGACTGAAAGGTATTCTGGACATCTGGTAGACCCAGAGCTGGTGCTAACATCACATCAGAGCGGTTTTTCAAAGATCGAAAGGCTGCATCCTATGCAAGTCCCCACTCCAGTGGAGACTTTTCCATTCCTTTGATAGCTTGATACAAGAGTTTTTGCTAGCAGCGCAAAATTGGGGATCCATATACGACAGTACCCTGCGGCACCCAAGAAGGCTCACACTTGCCTCCTGGTGGCTGGAGCGGGAATACTGCATACAGCTTCTTTGTGTTCTGGTCCCAGGCGTCGAATTCCGCTGGACAACTGGAATCCCAGATATTTAACTTGTTTGACATAAGCGCGCTTTAGCTCTTGAGACTGTGTATCCAGCCTTATTAAAAGGTGCAAGAGTTCACTGGTGGCTTGTAGACATTCACATTTTGGAGTTGGTGGTCATTCACATACTGAAGAAGAACCCTGTGTCCTGGGTTCACATAGTAGCTTGGGGTAATCAAGTCCAGGTGAGTTGGCCCCGCCATCCTGTTGTGGGGTCTTGCCATTCAAAAGCAAACTAAAGTTGACTGGTAGGGCAGAAGAAGGCCTCTTTCAGGTTCAGGACAGTGAAATGAGTAGCCTCAGCGGGGATCAGTCCCAAGAGAGTATAAGGATTTGGTACCACTGGGTGTATAGTCTCAACTGCATCCTTTACCCGCCTTAGATCTTGTACTGGGCAGTAATCCCCTGTCCCAGGTTTACTTAACTGGGAGAAGGGGGGGCACTCCTTGAGAAGTCCATACTGCAGTTGCATCAGATGGCAGTGGATACCTTCAATAGCTGGTCGAGGAAGAGGATTCTGCTTCACATGCACTGGTTCCGCTCCTGGCTTGAGGGTAACGATGACAGGGGCTATGTTCTTTGCTAGGCCAGGTGGATTATCTTCTGCCCATACTTCAGGTGGAGCTGAGAGGTTGGTGGGTATTCAGGAGCTAATTGTCTTGGCTGGAGATGTACTATAGAACTGCTACTCTTCTTCTCGGGGAACAGCACCATCAATCCAGCAGGTTTTGGGTTCACAGTCATTTGCATTTCTCCCCCTTCAGCAAAGGATATCTGTGCCTGAAGCTTAGCAAGCATATCTCGGCCCAAAAGTGGAATAGGGCATTCAGGCATATACAGGAACTGGTGCGCTATTTTCTGTCCTCCTAGTTCACACATGCGGTTCTGCAGGAATGGCTTGGTGGCCCTGTTCTCAGTGGCTCTGACAATGGTGATGCATCGAGACTACAAAGGGGCTACTGAGTGTTCTGTTCCTGTATTTACCATATATTGGTCCCCTATTTGCAAACAGACCATAGGCTCCTGGGGACTCAGGGTGAACTTGGAGTCCGGTCTGGCCTAGTCTTCATCCATGTCATAGCCTATTGCAACTGCCACTCCCTCAATAGCTGCTTCCCTCTCTTGCTGGAACACTGTGCTCGGTTCATTCTTCCATGACTCTGAAATCAAGTACTCCCTCCTCCCCTCCTGGGGGTGGAGTCAAGATACGGGCATGCACTTCTCTAGTGTCCTCCTGCTCTGCGATGGGCGCACTGATTCGCACCCAGTGGGGACTGATCATTTTCACGACCCCTTCCACTTCCCTCTGCTCTTTCAATTAGGAAAACCTCCTCTACATCGTTCAACCAAAGCGGCTGCAAGAAGAACTGCTTTCTTTGCTATTTTGCATTCACTTTCTTTTTTCACACTTCACATACTTCCTGAGCAACTTCCATTAACTGTCATGCCCGCAAATCCATCCAGTTTCTGCAATGTCCGGTTTATATCTCTCTGGGACTGACTGACAAAAACTGCATTTACCATAAGCGAATTCTCCTGGGCTGCTGGATCGCATGGGGTATATAGTGAGGGCTGCCTGCAATATTTGGATTCCCCTTGGGGCCATCAAAGCTGATGGGTCTGCATAATACTGTTCATTAGTTCCATCAAATCCTAAGGTTTCTCAGTGTAGGAGGCATAATGCAGTTTTCAGTTCAGTAAATCAGTGGTATGAAAGGTGAGTAAGCCCTTTTACTGGTAGTTGTACTTCTGAAGCCATACAGCAATCGGGACTGTCTGGGTTCTACTTCATCGGGCACTGTGGGTGACCCTGAACTGGCAAATGAATGCCGGCTTGTAGTGTAAACGGACACTTTATCATTTCACATTTTTTACACAGACAAGTCCCAAGCCCTTGCTAAAACTCCTTGTCATACATTTCAACAGAATCTGCCCCTTCCCCCACATGATGAAGGGGGAAGGCTGCATTTCCCCGTGGACTAAGCACAACTGTCTGAACCTATATAAAGGCTTTAACTAAGACTGTACTTCTGAAACTGAGACTTTAACCCTTTTAAAACACAGTACACATCTTACAGTTCGGGAAAGACAGGCATTATCTTAACGAGATAAACAGTAGGGCTCTCAAAGCAGCCGTAAATTACTAGACAAAGCAGCTGTAAACACTAAATAAATCCTAAACAAATACAGTTACAGCTCGTTTTGTTGTTCCCGTAAGTTATGAACAAATACTTATGCAGTCAAACCCAGATATATCAGAGACAAAATTTCAAGCATTTCTTGTAGTTACTGGCTCGGGATGTCTCATAGTACTATCAGGGGTCTTAACCTCTACTTCGTAGGTCAAAGGGAAAACAAAAGCAGTCTCATTAATTTCTCTATCATTTCTTTTTGAACAGTGTTTGCTAACGACTGGAACATAAAATACACAAGACAAGGTTAAGCCCATAAATGCATTGAGGAACTCGAACACTCGAACGGGGTTAATAAGAACGATATATAATACATGACCATAGCAGAAGGAACATCACTATTAGAACATATTGAATAAAACAGGTACAATTTTCCTGAAATAAGCACAAATTAACCCAGCTGCAGAGCGTAGAATAATTGAAACCATCAAAGCGTTAAGTAAAGGATACATTCCTTCCCCAGGCATTCCTTTCTTCCTGTCTTTCTCCGGGCTGTGTGAAAGACATGCCCCCCTCTCACTCTTGCAAGAGAGAGACACATGCTCAGTGAGACAGCTGTCTTTGTAGAAGTGACCCCTGAGTTGTTTCTTTAATACTATTCTCTAATCGGTAAACACGAAGGACAAACACCAAACACTTTCTCCTTTCTCGCGACCTGGCAATGCACTAGTCAGGAGCCAGCACCTCGCTTGGTCTGTATTCAAGACCTCATTCACACACGCAGACATTCAAGACAGAATAAAATCCGGACATTACCAAAAAACCTAACTGACTGGGGGGTTGGGTGGGTTCAGTCTCCGCTTATACCTTTAAGACTTCTGAGACTTACTAGGACCGCCCCGAGAGGGATCAGACTCTCAAGCGCTATTCCAGAATCCCGACTGACTGACAGACTGACTGATTAGCAGAACAGTTCTACTCACCGGATCATGGGTTGGATCCCGGACTCCCCTCAGGTTCGAGGTGTAGGCCGGCCGGAACCGACCACCAGCGGAGGCAAGGAGGAGCCCTCCCCGATACAAGAGGATGGGTGGCGCCGAAGGCCCTCTGCAATCAGCCAGGGGCGGCTCCAGGCTGGACAAAACCTATTGAGGCGAGAAGTCATGGTATATCTACATGAATACCATCACACTACTCACATTTCCCGGACAACGCACCAAGACATGTGGCAGCACTGATAGCATGCAATAAATAATACCCGGAGTCAGTACAAGGATCCAAACCAATTTATTGTGCACAAGGCCCAAGCATCAAAGGACTGAGCAATGGCGAACAGGAACAACTTCCTTAAATACAAGCTTCACAGTTTGATACAGGCAGACTTTCTATTGGTCCCAACGCCCCCTGCACCTATCCAGTCGGGGACCCCCTCACTGGGCCCTCTTCCCCCTTCTCAGGCTATGCTAACACAGGTTCAGTTTCTAGACATAATACATTCCTGCTACAAGGTCACTGCATCAGCATAAAAGCATGGAATAAAGGATTAATGCAAACTTATCAAAAGCAGTTTAGAGCGGTTTAAGGCAGATCCTCAGCCTTCACTGACTTTGGTCTTTCTCAGCACTACTATTTCTAAGTGGGGGTGGGGACTCCGGCCTAGCTTACAGGCTCATACATGTACAGGCTATTATATAGGCCATAGCCTACCACAGGAGCAGGCCTCGCAGCCTTTGCCTTGGTCTGTTTGGAGGATTGCTGACGTTTGGAAGGGAAATGAGCTGCAGAAGATGCTCTCTGACTATAAGCAGGATAGGATCTTCCCTTCTTTGAAAAAGGTGTTTTCTTGAACAACCTTTTCTTAGCAGGAGCAGCTGTAGATTTGGATAGTCTATCCAAAGCAGAATTTTCAGCATCCATCTGATTGGCTTTTGCTTGCCAATCTTTACCAAACAGATTTTCACCAGTACAAGGGATATTTCCCAATTCATCTTGGACCCAGGTCTCCAAATCAGATGCTTGAAGCCAAGCAACCCTACGTGCTGCTATAACTATAGCTGAGGCTCTGCTTACGCATTCAAAGGAATCGAAAGCTGCACGGTTGGAGAATTTGGAGACATCCTGGGCATGTTTGAGCTCAGAGAGAAATTCTTGCCTTTTATTGTCAGACATAAAAGGACTTAGTCTGCAAATGGTCAGTGACCTCTTTTAAGAACATGCCCATGTAGAGACTATAAGAATTAATTCTTGCAGCAAGCATGGAAGCTTGGAAGATTCTTCTACCAAAAGCATCCAGGGTTCTACATTCACGTCCTGGAGGATTAGAGGCATGTCTCTTGGCACTTCTAATCTTTTTCATTGCAGACTCAACCACAATAGAGTGGTGAGGAAGCTGAGTCTTATGGAAACCAGGACAAGGAGGGACACGATACATGGTGTCCAACCTGCGAGAATGAGGAGAGGTGGTTAGAGGTGCTTCCCACATCCTTAACATGAGATCATACAGAATCTCATGAATAGGCAAGGTAGCTGCCTCTTTAGGAGTTTTAGGATATTGTAAAATATCTAACTCCTTAGCTCTAGGCTCTGACTCTGGGGCTACTGTAATAGAGAGACCCCGAGCCACCTCTTTGATAAAGTCTTGAAAAGACAAGTCCTCTGGAGGAGACATCCTTCGTTTAGGAGAGGACTCCTCCTGTGGAAGAAGCATCGCTGCATCGACAAACTGTTCAGAATCCTCAGAGTCATCAGAGGAATCGAAGTATCGTCTGTCGGGATGCTCTTGCAAAGCCCGATACCCATACCGACCGGGGTCGGTATCAGGAATCATCGGTACCGGGGTATCGGTACCGGAAGGCTGCAGAGGGCAGCGTATCGGCATGGCTGACACCGATGCCGATGTCGATGCCGATGCCACCGGTACCGGAATCGGTACCGATGGCGATACCGGAGCCGGTACCTGCGGAGTAGTCTGATGCGGTACCACGGGTGTCGATGCCACAAGGAAAGCCGCCAGACTGCATTCCATGGACAGAATCCTCTGATCCTTGGACGCTGCCAATGCCTGGAAGTCGGTACCGGTGGAGGCCACCGGTACCCCAGAGCATGGCACCAGGAGATCGGTTGAGGCCACGCCATCTAGATCGTCCTGGAACCCCGATGATGATGCTTTAGAAGCCGAAGCCTCCCGCCGGGGTAATTTTGCCGGTGCAGAATCCTCGAGGGCAAGGCCAGAGGCATCTCGATGCTTAGAAGGAGATTTGCCCTTCGAGGACCGGCTGGATTTATGTTTAGTTACCTGAGATTCATGTGAAGAAGAAGAAGCCCTGGAAGACGTCGATGCCACCGAAGATGCATCAGAGGGAAACAGGCTACTGAGCTTGGCAGCTCGGTTCTGTCGACCTCTCTTAGACATCATGGAACAGGACATACAGTCTTTGATGGAATGGTCAGGGCCTAAACATTTGAGACACCAGTCATGGGTGTCGGTGATGGATATAGTACCGCCACATTTTGTGCACTTCTTAAAACCTGAGGCAGGTTTTTCCATATTTGAGGAAAAAGGTTTTGGGCCTAAGGCCCAAAACTGAAGTACACCTGAAGAAAAAATAGAAGGTCTTATTCTTTTCCTAAAAAAAAAAAAACAAGAACCGGCGGTACCGGTATAGCGTCGAGGAAGGCAGACGCGACAGAAAAGAAATAAAGAAAAAAATAAGGAAATTCTTCTGCGGTGACAGGAACACGACCTGCTGGCTCCGCGGAAAAAGAACAACTGAGGAGAGACAGTTGGAAAGGCGGGAAGGCAGCACGCAGGCGCTGTGGGATGCTCCCAAAAGCTTTCTGATTGGACGCTAGGGAGCGTTCCCGCGCAGGCTCCGTCGGTACTGATGTACCCATATGTGAAGACTCATTCCTGCTTGTTCCTGGAGATTCAAGTCTCACAAGACCAGCACCAGAGTTCCTATACTGCGCAACATGTATAGACAGAAATGCAGATAACAGTTATAGCTTCAGACATTAAGTGTCTGTATGTCTCTGTGGTGCAACTGTGGTGTGCCTGTCTGTGTGTGGGAGGCGATGTGGTTATAAGTGCCTTTGTGTGGGTGGGGTGCAGGGTTTACATTGCATATGTGTGTATGGTGCGAAGATGAGGTGCCCTGGGTATGTGTGGTACAGAGGTAGTGTACCTGTATGTGTGTATGTGTCTGTTGTGAAACACCTTGCACTCTTCCCTCCCCTTCCAACCCATTTCTTGATGGCCCCCTTCATCTGTTACCCTTCCAGACTCTCCCCCTTCACCAGTCCCCCTAGCACTTCCATCCCCCGCCCTACAATCTCCCCCAGTCCTCCCCCTGCCCCTTTAAATTATCCCTGCCTTCTCTACCTCACTTGAATCCCTCCCCTCCCTCACACCCTATCTTGCTGCGCCTCCTTCTTCTGCCCACAGGAGATCTGATCCCCACGGCAGACAATCGTTGCAGCCATCGTTGGGGCAACTCATTTGGGGGGGGGGGGAAATACCCCCCTCACCTCCCCAAACTATGCCCTTGCTTCACAAATTAATCAATTATATTGAAAGGAAAGACATTATATGTACCACATCTTTAACAACCAATCAAAACGAAATATAGATACCCGGACAATCTATTTAAGGCTACAACCCCCAACCTCTACCACATTACAACAACACAACTGAAACTTCAATATACCCCTCTCAAACCTGTAATGAGACCAACAAAGATTCCAGCTGCAAATGGTCTGAGTACATATAATTTATACCTTGTAAGGAAACCAAGTTTGTCCGGGTATCTTGTTGCAGCTGTGTGTTCTCCATGATGTGAGCTGGGATGTGGTATATACTTATGAATTTTCTATTCTAATTTCATTTATTGTATATGATGTATAATGTACTGCTTATTTTCTTTGTATTTGTTATTTGGTTGGCATTAAATAAAAACCTTAAAAAAAATAAAAAAATAAAATAAAACAAAATGAAATATAGAAAATCAATAATAAAACAAGATTTTCATAAAGAGAAAATTAATAGAAACTCCATTCCATATCATCCTGCTAAAGCAGGCCAGACAAGTGGTTTGTGTTCCCCTACAAGCAGATTGGTGGAACAAAGAACCAATGAAAAGCCCAGGTTTCAGTGACATCACTTCCATGCCTCTATTCGCCTAACCACCAGAGGGCCCTTCAGTATTTCTTTATTTCCAGCAGAAGGTGGATGGATTTTCTTCTCTCTGAAGAAAATCTAAGGATTGAGAGGAAAAGATTAATTAAATGCTTATGAACAACCACTTTGAGAAACAAAGGTGACTCTCTCACTTAAGCGCGACGTGGGAGGCTCCACAGGAATGTAGTCTTTTTGGTAGCCATAGGAGGAGGGAAAATTGGTTCAGCTCCACACTCTTATCTTGGATAAGAGCGTGTTGAGAAGCCAGAAAATGGGAAGGATTTGGAAGGATGACAGAATTCAGCAGCCTCACACAACCTCAACCTCCCCCTCCCTCCTTCTCTGTCCCCCCTGCTTTCTCCCAAAGATTGCAGAAGGCTAGCAGAGGGATCTGCCTGATAGCTACCTAAAATGCAGTGCTGCACAGCCAGCCAGCAACACTGTTTCAGGGGAGTAGAGCTGAGCCTGGCCGGATCCTCTGCCAGAAGCTCTCAGGGATGAGTACCCAGTTATTCAATGCCAGATATGATCCCAGCATAGCATATTCATGTTTGTCAAAAAGGTGATGGCCAGCCGCTTTAAAAATTCTGGCCGCTGCTGTTGAATATCTACCCCTTCATTTCCTAAAAAATATGATCTTTCGAACTGTGTCACAACAGTGGCTTCTCTTCAATCTGCTTCTTAAAATAGCTCTTGTGTCCCAGATTCTAATTCTTTTTGTTTTCCCCACATACTTTAAATTCCAAGGGCACATAAATACATAAAAATTGTTTATCACAATATGAAAACTTTTTAAAAAGTATTTCTTTTTGGTATATAATCGTGCTGTTAACAGCCTATGCCTCTTGGGGCATAAATCAATAATAGTCTTCAGGAGATGGCGGAAGCAAATTTTTCAGCTCTAAGAGAATCTGAAAAAAAACAAAAGAAGATCAAAGAAGGAAGGATTAATTTTGCTTGTGAATGACCACTTTTGATCAGCCTTTCTTGTGACATTCTCCACTGCTGCCATCAACTACTCCTTTCTCTTCTTCCCCTTCTTCCCTCCCTCCCCCCCATTGCCTATCACAGTGCATCATCTCCTGTTTCAAGACCTGCAGCAGCCATGGTACAGGTAGACCATGCAAGTGTCCTGCCCCAATGCAGACTTTCTGCTTCTGTTGGGCTGGGATATGGCTGAGCCTTCTGTATAAGCGCGTCCTATCTGCTACTGCTGCAAATTCAGGGGGGGGGGGGCGGGGTAATGTGCTGTGATCGGCCTCAGGCCAATAGGGGAGGACAAGGTAGGTTCAGACAGAAGAGGTGCTGGGCATGGAGGGGCCTTGGAAAACTTAGGGAATGCTGAACATTATTGGGGGGTGCTAAGGAGACAGAGAAGATGCTAGACTTTGGGTAACTAAGGAGACAGAAGATGCTGGATAATGGGGGAGGCGAGAAGAGACATGCTGGACTATCAAGGGAAGAGGTAATATGGAGACAAGGGGAGATGCTGGGCATGATGGTGAAGGGAACAGGATGGCACAAGGGGAGATGCAGGACATGGAGGGGACCAAGGGAAATGGAGAAGGGATACTGGTGGGGGGGGGGGGGGCTAGACAGACAAAGGAAATGATGGCTATTGAGGGAGGGTACTAAGGATACAGATAGAGGAGATGCTAGAGATGTGGCTGGGGGGGGGGGGGAGGCTAGGGAGTCAGAGAGGAGACACTGAACATAAGGAAGGACTGGATAGAGAGAACAGATGCTGGACATGGGGATATAGAGATACTGAATGTGCAGGGGTGAGAAGGAGAAGCCGAACTAGGAAGGGGGAGAGAGGAGATGCCATACAAAGTGGGAGGAGGAGCGAGATAAAGTGGGAGGTGAAACCAGGAGGGGGGGGTAGAGTTAGTGAAGGGCTAGGTAATAAGAGGCTTGGGAATGAAAAAGAGATGGGGAATGGGAGATGTTGGGGTGAGGGAAAGAGGTGGAAAGCTTTGGGTAGATGCAGTAGAAAGTAGGAAATTGAAGACTGAATGGTAAAAAGGAGAAGTAAAATCCAAATAGAGAAAAATAAATGGAAGAAAACTGAAGGAAGAGTTCAATGCTAGAAATGAATATAGGGGAGGAAGTGAAGGCAGGAGGAGAGAGGTGAAATGGGAAACGGACAGGAGACCCCAGAAACAAAATTAAGAAAAGATAGAAGAGCAAAAACCAGAGACTGGGAATAGTATGACTAGAAAAATAAAATGGCTGCACAACAAAGGTAGAAAAAATTTTATTTTCTGTTTAGTGACTGGAATATAGAAACATGGTGGCAAAAAAAGGCCATAAGGCCTATGCAATTTTTTCTATCTCCAGGAACAAGCAGGAATGTAGTCTTCACATATGGGTATCGTTGGTACCGACGGAACCTGCGCGGGAATGCTCCCCAGCGTCCAATTAGGAAGCTTTTGGGAGCATCCCACAGCACCTGCGTACTGCCTTCCCGCCTTTCCCAACTGCCTCTCTCCAGTTCTTCGTTTTCCGCGGAGCCAGCAGGTCGTGTTCCTGTCACCGCAGAAAATTATTTTCCTTATTCTTCTTTTTTGTGGTCGCGTCTGCCTTCCTCAACGCTATACCGGTACCGCCGGTTCTTCTTTCTTTCTTTTTCAAAAAAAAAAAAATATAGTATTCTTTTTTCCAAACTTTTCTTTCCAGGTGCACGTGCCATTTTGGGCCTTAGGCCCAAAATTTCCTCCACTGTGGAGAAACCCGCCTCGGGTTTTAAAAAATGCACCAAGTGTGGCGGTACCATCTCCGTCACCGACACCCACGAGTGGTGTCTTAAATGTTTAGGTCCTGACCACTCCATCTCCGAGTGCATGGCTTGTGCCATGATGTCCAAAAGGGGTCGATAGAACCGAACGGCCAAGCTCAGTGCCCTTTTTCCCTCCGATGCAGCTTCGGTGGCATTGACGTCTTCCTCCCATGGATCTCAGGTAACTAGACATAAGTCCAGCCGGTCCTCAAAGGGTAGATCTCCTTCCAAGCATCGAGATGCCTCTGGCGTTGCCCTTGAGGGTTCCATACCGGCAAAATTGCCCTGGCCGGAGGCTTCGGCTTCCAAAGCATTATCGGGGATCCAGGATGTTCTGGAGGCCTCAACCTCGGCAGAACTACTGGTGCCATGCTCTGGGGTACCGGCTGTTTCCGGTACCGACACCCAGCCATTGGCAGCGTCGATAGACTAGAGGTTCCTGGCTATTGAACGCAGTCTGGCGGCTCTCCTTGCGGCATCGACACCCTCTTAACCGTGTCAGACTCAACCGGTGCCGGCATCGATGCCGGTACCGGTGTTGGTACCGGTACCGATAGCATCGACATCGGTATTGGCTTTGCCGGCACCCAGTCATGCGATGCCTTCTGGTGCCGATACACCGGTACCGATTCCCCCGGTACCGAGTTCGGTCGGTATGGGTATCGAGCTCTTCAAGAGCATCCGGACAGACGATACTTCGAATCCTCGGAGGACTCCGAGGATTCTGATAGCTCTGCCGGTACCGGGATACTTCTCCCGGAGGAGCCTTCCTCTCCTAAACGTAGGATGTCTCCTCCAGAAGATAACTCCTTTCAAGATTTCATCAGGGAGGTGGCTCGTGGGTTGTCCATTACTGTGACTCCTGAGACAGAGCCCAGAGCTAAGGAGTTGGAGATTTTACAATATCCCAAAGCTCCTAAGGAGGCAGCTACCTGCCTATCCATGAGATCTTACATGATCTTATGTTAAGAATGTGGGAGACACCTCTCACCACCTCTCCTCACTCTTGCGGACTGGATACTATGTATCGAGTCCCTCCTTGTCCTGGATTCCAAAAAACTCAGCTTCCTCACCACTCTATTCTAGTGGAATCAGCTACGAGAAGGATCAGGAGTGCAAAGAGGCATGCCTCTAATCCTCCAGGACGTGAGTGTAGAACTTTGGATGCCTTTGGACGTCGTACTTTCCAGGCTTCCATGCTTTCTGCCAGGATCAGTTCCTATATTTTATATATGGGAATGTTCCTTAAAGAAGTCACAGGTGATTTAGAGGTTTTGAGCCCTCTTCTTCCTGAGGATAGAAGGCAGGATTTTCTCACACTGGTCAAACATGCCCAGGATGTGTCTAAGTTTGTCAACCATGCAGCTTTTGACTGTTTTGAGTGCATAAGCAGAACCTCTGCCATTGCCATAGGTGCACGTAGAATTGCCTGGCTCCAGGCATCCGATTTGGAGCTCTGGGTGCAGGACAAACTGGGCAATATTCCTTGTACAGATGAGAATCTAATTGGCAAGAAAAAGCCAATGAATTAGATGCTGGCAACTCCACTTTGGATAGGCTATCCAAAGCCACAGCTGATCCTGCAAGAAAGAAATCTTTCAAGAAGCCTTTCTTATTCCCAGCAGGGACGTTCTGCAGGTCAGCCTGCCCGAAAAGGCCAGCAACCACCTAAACAAAGGAAAGCAAAGATTGCTAAGCCTCAACCGTCTCAGCAGTCGAATCCTTCACAAGGCCTTTGACTTTCTTCTAGAGAACTTAGCCTTCCTGGCCCTCAATGGACCAGAGCCTTCCACCATTCCAGGAAGGTTATGTCACTTTGCCCCAGGTGGGAGCAGATAACAGCAGAGCATTGGACACACTCCATTATAAGAGAGGGGTAGAAACTGCACTTTCTGTGCATGCCCCCTCCCACAATGGTAAGACAGTTCAATCCTCAGACCTCTCTCATCAAACCTGTTAGATCAAGAGGTCACTATGCTTCTTGCCCAAGGGGCAATAGAAGAAGTACCCATTCTTCAACAGGGTACAGGGATTTACTCCCCCTATTTCCTTATTCCAAAGAAAACAGGGGGATACAGACCTATTTTGGACCTCAGAGAATTGAACATATTCCTTTTCAAAGAGAAATTCAAGATGATTTCTCTAGGAACTTTGTTGCCATACCTTCAGGGTCAGGATTGGCTTTGTTCTCTAGATCTCAAGGATACGTACACCCGTGTTCTCATCCATCCAAATCACAGAAAGTTCCTTCGGTTCCTTTTTCAAGGAAAGCACTACCAATACAGGGTACTTCCTTTTGGCCTGGCCTCAGCACCAAGAATGTTCACGAAATGGATGGTTGTGATAGCAGCATTTCTCCGCACTCTAGGTATATTCATCTTCCCCTACTTAGACGACTGGCTCATTCGAGCCCCAACAGAGTCAGAGACCAGGACTTCTCTATCTTGCACAATGCGTATCCTTCAGTATTTGGGTCTGGTCATAAACATCCAAAAATCCAGTCTAACTCCCACTCAGTCTCTAGAGTTCATAGGAGTTTTGCTGGATACCAGAAAAGCAAGGGCCTATCTTCCCCAGGCCCGTTGCCTTCACATAGTGCAGTTAGCTTCTCAAGCAGTGCTAAAGTCTCATCTCACTGCCCGAGAAATGCTACAACTACTAGGCCACATGGCATCTACCGTGCATGTGGATCCTTATGCTCGCCTCCATATGAGAGCAGCCCAGTGGACTTTATCCACTCTGTGGACCCAGGCATCAGGGTGCCTGTCAGACAAAATAGCAAACACAAATCGCCTTATTTTGCCCCTGCAATGGTGGCAGTCCACTCAGAACCTGTTGCTGGGGTCCACATTTCAACAACCCTTACCCCAGACAACTCTCACAACAGATGCTTCACCAGTGGGTTGGGGAGCTCATCTGCAAGACCTCTCCACCCAAGGCACCTGGACTCCACAGGAGACTCATCTACATATCAATCTCTTAGAGCTCAGATCAATCTTCCTTGCTCTTCGAGTGTTCCATACCCTGCCAGCTACAAGACAGTCCTCATTCAAACGGACAATCAGGTAGCCATGCTCTACGTGAACAAGCAGGGGGGAACAGGCTCTCTGTCGCTTTGCAGCAAAGCTTTGCCACTATGGGCCCTCGCCAGAGAACATCAGAATCATCTCCTAGCAGTGTATCTTCCAGGCATACAAAACTCTTGGGCAGACAGGCCCAGTCGAGTTCTACTTCCACACGAATGGTCTCTACATGCAGACCAGGTGGCCAAGATTTTTCAAATTTGGGGAACCCCGGACATAGACCTCTTTGCAAGTCCGTTGAATGCCAAACTTCCCCGGTTCTGTTCCAGAATTCCGGCTCAGGGCTCTCAGGCCAGGGATGCTTTCCTCCTTCACTGGGGTCAAGACTTCCTTTATGCCTTTCCACCCATTCCCCTAATTCCCAAAACCCAATTCAAGCTTCAGAGAGACAGAGGGCGTATGATTCTCATAGCTCCACATTGGCCATGGCAAGTGTGGTACCCTCTGCTTCTACATCTCTCTCAAGCTCCCTCCCTGGAGTTAGGATTTGCTCCAGATCTCCTGTCTCAGGAGGATGGAATGTTATGGCATACCAATCCCCAGTCTCTGCATCTCAGCGCTTGGTTACTGAAGGCCTAGATCTTCATGATCTTAACCTCCCTCAGCAAGTAAAGGATGTCCTTTGTGCTTCCAGGAAGCCTTCCACAAGACACTCTTATGCTTTCAAGTGGAAAAGGTTTACTATATGGTGTTTGCAGAAGGGTCTTAACCCCCTTGTGATACCTCAGGAATCATTACTGGAGTATCTCCTTGATTTATCCAATGCAGGACTTAAAACTAACTCAGCAAGGGTCCATTTGAGTGCTATTGCAGCTTCTCTCAAGCCTCTAAATGGACAACCTATCTCCTCTCATCCTCTTATAGCAAGATTTATGATAGGCCTTCTAACTAAGCCTCCCATTAGGCCACCACCAGTGGCATGGGACTTAAACCTGGTTCTTGGTCAGCTCATGAAGACACCTTTCGAACCCTTAGCTACTACCTCATTGAAATTCCTTTCTTGGAAAGTTATCTTTCTCATTGCAATCACATCAGCACGCCGCATCAGTGAGTTGCAGGCACTAGTAGCTGATCCACCTTATACAAGGTTCCATCATGACAAGGTAGTACTTAGGACTCATCCACACTTTATGCCAAAGGTGGTCTCACCTTTTCATCTTAATCAAGCGGTCTACCTGCCTGTGTTCTTCATGCATCAAATGCAGAAAGGAATCTTCATACTTTGGACTGTAAAAGAGCTTTAGCCTTTTACTTGCAAAGAACACAGCAACATAGAAAGTCCTCTCAACTCTTTGTTGCTGTTGATCCTTCTCATTTGGGACTTCCAGTCTCCAAGAGAACACTGTCCAACTGGATTGCACAGTGTATTTCCTTTGCCTATCAGAGTAAGAACCTTCCTCTGGAGGGCCATGTCACAGCTCACAATGTGAGAGCCATGGCAACTTCAATGGCTTATCTGCACTCTGTGTCTATCAATGACATCTGTCGAGCAGCCACTTGGACCTCGGTTCATACCTTCACAGCCCATTACTGCTTGGACAAGGACTCCCGCCGGGATGCCTTGTTTGGTCAGGTTGTTCTTCAACACCTGTTCCATACCTAATCAACTCCTACCCACCATCCCTGTTTGGATGCCAGAGATCCATGGGGGGAAGTGGAGCCCTTTCACAGGGGCACACAACTTCTGGGGTCTCTCCCTGGCATCTAAAGCTAGGGAGTCCCCATATGTGAAGGCTACATTCCTGCTTGTTCCTGGAGATAGCATAGTTACTCACCTGTAACAGGTGATCTCCGGGAACAGCAGGAATTTAGTCTTCACAACCCACCCACCTCCCCTAGGAGTTGTATCTCTTTATCTTTATCTTTCTTTCTCCATTTTATTTACCGCTTTGGTCGAAACATTAAAGCGGTTTACAATAAAATTAAAAAAGTCTATGCAACTAAAAATAAGGAAAAGGAACGCCATAATAAAATAGGAAGGAAAGAAAGAACAGAATAAGTAGAGATAAAACAGTCCATACTACACATAAACAAACAAATACTCAGGGGGGATAGTGGGAGGGAGCTCGAAGGCTTGTTGGAATAGATGAGTTTTCAGTAGCTCCTTAAACTTAGAGTAAGAGGATTCTAAACGGAGGGAGGGTGGCAGGGCGTTCCAAAGTGCGGGGCTGAGGGAAAAGAAGGCCGAATGATGGGTTTGTTCCAAATGCGCCTGGGATGGGGAGGGTAGGGACAGACGATTAGTATCCAGGGAACAAAG
Source organism: Ichthyophis bannanicus (assembly GCA_033557465.1). NCBI lineage: Eukaryota > Metazoa > Chordata > Amphibia > Gymnophiona > Ichthyophiidae > Ichthyophis > Ichthyophis bannanicus. The sequence goes on along the minus strand of CM066034.1, from coordinate 445,835,588 downwards.
CTGGTGGTACAGTGTGTGAAGAGAAATGAGGTCAGATAGATAAAGGGGGGTGGTTGTGTAAATGACTCTATGAGTCAAAATGAGAAACTTATATTGGAACCGAAAATGGAGAGGTAGCCAGTGAAGTTGACAGAGAATGGGAGTGACACGGTCAAATCGGCGAGCAAAGGTGATGAGGCGAGCAGCTGTGTTTTGTATTAGCTGAAGGCGTTGGAGCTGGTAGGCTGGTAAATTGGCTAAAAAGACATTGCAGTAATTAAGTCTGCTAATGACCAGGGCCAGGACTAAAGTGGTCAAGGAACCTGCAGGGAGAATAGAGCGGACAGCCCTAATTTGACATAGGGCTGCAAAAGAACGGTGAGTGAGAGTGGCTAAGTGACTGTGAAAAGAGAGGGATGAGCCTAGAATCATCCCTAGGTATCGGAAAGAGGTGACGAGAGAAATTGGGGTGGAATTAATCGGAGGGGCCACAGTCAGACATGAGCCGCTTAGGGCAACCCACAGTGCTGTGGATTTGGCGGGGTTCAGATGAAGGAAATTAGACAGCCAGCTGGCATTGTGAGAAAGGCATTGATTGAGCTGAGAGATGTCCAATTTTGATCTCTCTATCTATCTCTTCCTCTTTCCCTCTCTCTCTCTTTGTCTCAGCTTTAAACTCAACTGGAGAGAGGCAGTTGGGAAAGGTGGGAAGACAGCACACAGGCGTTGTGGGATGCTCCCAAAAGCTTCCTAATTGGACGCTGGGAAGCGTTTCCGCGCAGGCTCCGTCGATACTGACGATACCCATATGTGAAGACTAAATTCCTGCTGTTCCTGGAAATCACCTGTTACAGGTGAGTAACTATGCTTTCCGTACCATCAGCTATAGTCCCTTTTTTTTCTTTAGAGATCTGTGTTTGTCCCATGCTTTTTTAAATTCAAATACAACAATCGTCTCTACTACCTCCACTGAGAGACTATTCCATGCATCTACCAATATTTCTGTAAAGAAATATTTCTGTATATTTTACTCCTAAGTCTATCCCCTTTCACCTTCATCCTATGCACCCTCATTGCAGAGCTTTCTTTAAATTGAAAGAGGCTCTCCTCCTGTGCATTTGTGCCATGGAGGTATTCTACATCCTCCTGTTAGACCAGTCCAGACAAGTGGGTTGTGTTCCCCTACCAGCAGATTGGTGGAGACAAAAAACCAATGAAAACCCCAGGTTTTAGTGACATCACTCCCATAGCTCTATTCACCTCGGCCACCAGAGGTCCCTTCAGTACTTCTTTGTCTCCAGCAGATGGTGGAGGATTTTTTTCTCTCTGAAGAAAATCTGAGGATTGAGAGGAAAAGATTGATTGAACTCTTGTGAACAACGACCTTGAGAAACAAAGGTGACTCACTTGAATGTGACATCGGAGGCTCCACTAAGCTTTCTGTCTTTTCGATAGCCATAGGAGGAGGGAATATTGTTTCAGCTCCATGCTCTTATCACGATAAGGAATATTGAGCAGTCACAAGGAAGGATCAAGAAACATAAACTCAAAACCCCTTCCCTCCTCCTTTGTCTACCCCTGCTTTCTCCTAAAGATTGCAGAAGGCTCTCAGAAGGTTGTGCCTGCCAGCCACCTAAAACGCAGTGCTGCACAGCCAGCTAGCAACACTGTTTCAGGGGAGTAGAGCTGAGCCTGGCACGGATCCTCTGCCTGGAGCTCTCAGGGAGTGAGTACCAAGGCTTGACCTCGTCATTGTCCTTGTTGGGGGCACCCAATGCCATAATCCTGGCATGCAATTTGGGGTGGACTGCTGGCAACCATTGGCATTTCCAGCCATTTCTCTGGGAACAAGCAGGAAGTCAGTCCTCACATATGGGTGGCATCAGCATCAACGGAGCCCACGCAGAAGCATCCCCCCAGCTTTCAAAGAAAGCCTTTGGGAGATGCTACCACGCATGCATGGTCCTCTTCCTGCCCAAGGGTGCCATCTTGGTCAGTCTCCTTTTTTTCTGCAGAGCCCTTCAGACGTCTGTCTGGCTTCTACCCGGAAAAAGTTGATTTTTCAGCCTGAGTTTCATACTTGCCTCCAGTATTGCACCGGTACTCTTCCTGCCACCTGACCTCGCTGTCTCGACATCGAGTTCGGATCTTTTTTTTTTTTTGTAGCTTTCCTCCTCGGTGTTTTCGTGCCTCTTTTCCAACTAGCAGGTCTTCGACCTTGCTGGGGTACTTTTTTCCCCCATGGCTACCAGTGATTTTAAAAAGTGTGATTGGTGTGCCAAGATTATGTCTTTGACCAAAACACACAACTGAACTATGACCCCGCAGCCGGCGGTCTCTGCAAAAAGATGTTTGTTTGTTTATTGGCTCTTGATATACCGCCCTTTGTTACATCAGGGTGATTTACAATATAAAAGTAACATTCATGATAGGCTCTAGGCTGGAAGGAAAGGAAAGGGAACTACAATCATAACATGAAAGAGAAGCATCAGGCAATCAGACAGGACAGAGAGAGGTGGTTGACAAACACAAATAAAGAAACCAGGTCACGGGGGTGGGTCTGGGAGATTGTGGGCAGAGACGAAGAGGTGTGTTTTCAAGGAAGCTTTAAATTTGGATTAACTCTGTTCCAGGTGGAGGGACGTGGGTAGGGAGTTCCAAAAGGCAGGACCAAGGAAGAAGAAAGCTGAGTGACGAGTGGATTGCAGGTGTGCACGTGACGGGGAGGGAAGGTGGAGGCTGTTTATGTGGATTGAACGGAGGTTACATGTGGGGATGTAGAAATGGAGGAGGTCAGTTAAGTACTGTGGCGTGTGGGTGTTGGTAACGTATATTGTATTCAATTTCCTTGTTCAATCCTTTCGGAGAGACTGTGTCCAATAAAAATATAAACCTTTGTTCCTCTTGGGTCAATTTGCGGTTCAAATCTCCTCCACGAGGGGAGGGAAAAAATTTCTTGATAACAAAAAACGTATATCATTAATGTTGTGCTGAAACTGAACCCAATGTTGCAGAAGTGGAGCTGTGATGATCCGTCTTTTAATGCAACTTTTCTGTTCCTGAATACGCGTTTTGATAGCACGAATTGTTTTACCAACATACAGAAGGGAACAAGGACAGATTATTACGTACACAACATGTGTGGACAAACAGTCAGTATGGGTATGCAATGGATACTGTATGTTGGTGGAAGGATGTGTGAAAAAGCCTCTCATTGCAATGGCATATCTACAAATGGAACATCTGTTGCATTTATAATGACCTTTTTCTGTGTGTGAGGAAGTAGAAACTGAGGGCATAAATGAAGAATGAACCATGTCACCTAAATTACGTTGTCTACTATCTGCAATAGTAAGACGTTGATTTGAAAAGCAGGGCCGTGTTTGCAGAATGTGCCAATGAGACCTCAAAAGGACTAGAAAAAGGGACTGTTACTTCTGGAGAGAGATCTGCAACTGTGAGTATATACTTGTGGTAATTTTCTAAAAGGAATTCTTTGTATTAAAGCTAATTAATCTGTGAATCCACTATTTTTGTTAAATCACTCAGGGCCTAGCATCAGAAAATTACTTTTAGTTTTAAAACACAGAGGAGAACTTTCTGGTTACATTTCATACCCAGCAGAGAGCTTGTAGTTTAAATTTAATAGTCACTCATCAGCAAAGTACTTTTAGCTTAAATTTAAAACACAGAAAAGAGTTTTCTGGTTACATTTGGAACCCAGCAGAGAGCTTGTAGTCTAAATTTAATAGTCACTCAGGGCCTAGCATCAGCAAAGTACTTTTAGCTTAAATTTAAAACACAGAAAAGAGCTTTCTGGTTAAATTTAGAACCCAGCAGAGAGCTTGTAGTTTAAATTTCATAAGAAGTTAGAGCCTAGCAGCAGCTAAGAGCTATAATTTAAGTCAAATCAGAATATAGCTTACCTCAGCAGCACAAGACAGGGTACTGTGTAGCAGCCCTCTTTTAATAAGTGTTATTTCCCTCCCTCCCCACACCCACCCCACACCCACCCACCCCTGGGATAATCGTAGCTTTATAGGTACTTACACATCTTAAAAGACAAGAGGTGCTCTCAGGTGAAGCTCATTACCCAAATCAGTCATACACTAAGGACCTGAGATTAGTTAAGCTTCAGGTGAACAAGCTATATTACACGTATTAGGTACAGTTTTATTAGTATAAATATCCATAGCAACCCTTAGTAAGTAAAGAACTTCGATCTAAACACAAACTTAAAACTAAGATGCAGACAGCAGTCCAGCAGCGGGATGGGGGCTTTCCAGTCTTTTGCATTGAGTGTCACATGTATGATTTTCTCCCAGTTGGTGAGAGGTCTTACGTGTGCACTAGGTGCAAGGAGCTCTTTGCTCTCAGGGAACGAGTCCGTTCTCTAGAGGCTAAAGTAGCAGACTTGGAAAGCATAAGACAGACAGAGAGGTACATAGACGAGACCTACAGGGATATAGTCCTGAAGTCCCACCTCCAGTCTGGCAGCATCCCTGTTGCCATGAAGGAGAGAGGTCACGTGACAGGAAAGCATCACCCTGGTGTGGCAGGAAGTGATCCTGTAACTAGGACCTGTCCTCCAGGTGATGTAAAACCCTCTCGTACCGAGGAAGTTTCTCCAGGGCCATGTGCCCATGAGGGAAGGGTTAGGACAGCCGTTATAGTTGGTGATTCGATCATTAGGCATGTGGATAGCTGGGTGGCTGGTAGACATGAGGATCGCCTGGTAACATGCCTGCCTGGTGCGAAGGTAGCGGACCTCACACGCCACCTAGATAAGGTCTTAGATAGTGCTGGGGAGTAGTCTGCTGTCTTGGTACATGTTGGTACCAATGACATAGGAAAATGTGGTAGGGAGGTTCTGGAAGCTAAATTTAGGCTTTTAGGTAGGAAGTTGAAATCCAGAACTTCCAGGGTAGCATTCTCCGAAATGCTTCCTGTTCCACGCGCAGGACCCAAAAGGCAGGCAGAGCTCCGGAGTCTCAATGCGTGGATGAGACAATGGTGCAGAGATGAGGGTTTTGGATTTGTTAGGAACTGGGGAACATTCTGGGGAAAGGAGGGGCTCTTCCGAAGGGATGGGCTTCACCTTAACCGGGATGGAACCAGGCTGCTGGCATTAACCTTTAAAAAGGAGATAGAGCAGCTTTTAAACTAGATAATAGGGGAAAGCCGACAGTCGCCCAAGAGCGGATGGTTTGGAAGAATGTATCTTTGAAGGATACTACCAAAAGCAGAGAGGTTCCACAAAAGAGTAAAGTAGCCCAAATGCCCTCAAGTATGGAGCAGACAGAGCTTAAAGATCCCAAATTACCCATGTCTAACAATAGCCAAATTAATATGAATAAAATACATTCTTTAAAATGCTTGTATGCAAATGCTAGAAGTCTAAAGAATAAGATGGGAGAGTTAGAATATATAGAACTAAATGAGAGGTTAGATATGATTGGAATATCAGAGGCATGGTGGAAGGAGGACAACCAGTGGGACACTGTGATACCTGGGTACAAACTATATCGTAATGATAGAGCTGATCAAATTGGTGGAGGGGTTGCTCTCTATGTTAGAGAGGGCATTGAGTCAGAAAGGATTAAAGTTTTGCAGGAAACAAAATCTGCTGTAGAATCTATATGGATTGAAATTCCATGTAAAAGGGGGAAGGCAATGGCAGTGGGGGTGTACTATCGAGCGCCTGGCCAGAATGACCAAATGGATGATGAAATGCTCAAAGAAATCAAGGAAGCTAACAAACGTTACAGCACAGTAATAATAATGGGTGATTTCAACTACCCCGGTATCGACTGGGTCAGTGTCACGTCAGGACATGCTAGGGAGATAAAGTTCCTAGATGAAATAAATGACTGCTTCTTGGAGCAGCTGGTTCATGAACCAACCAGAGGGGAAGCCATATTAGACCTAATCCTTAGTGGAACACCAGATCTAGTGCAAGAGATAAGGTTGTTGGGGCCACTTGGCAATAGTGATCATAGCATGATTGCCTTTGATTTAATTAGTGGAGGAGGGATAGTAAGGAAATCCACAGTACTACCTTTTAACTTTCGAAAGGGAGACTATGATAAAATGAGGAAAACAGTTAAGAAAAAACTAAAAGGAGCAGTTGCAAAGGTTGAAGACGTACATCAGGCTTGGCTGTTGTTGAAAAATACTATCTTGGAAGCTCAGACCAGCTGTATTCCACGCTTTAAGAAAAGTGGAAGGAAGTCCAAAAAACTGCCAGCATGGTTTAAAGGTGAGGTCAGAGAGGCTGCTGTTGCCAAAAAAGCATCTTTCAGGAAATGGAAAAAAGAGCCAAATGATGAAACCTGGAAACAGCACAAGCACTGGCAAGTCAAATGCAAGGCATTGATAAGGCAGGCAAAGGGAGAATTTGAGAAGAAGCTTGCTGCGGAAGCAAAAACGCGAAGTAAAGACCTTTTCAAGTACATTCGTAGCAAAAAAACTGTGATGATAAAGGTGTTAAAGGAGCACTAAGAGGCGACAAGGCGATAGCGGAGAGACTGAATGAATTCTTTGCTTCAGTCTTTACTGAGGAAGATGTAAGGATGTTACCCATGACTGAAGTGGTATTTAAAGGTGCGGAAGAATTGAAGGAAATATCGATACATCGGGAAGATATATCACAACTATTAGGTAAGCTGAAGAGTAGCAAATCACCTGGGCCGGATGGTATACATCCAAGGGTGTTGAAAGAACTGAAATACGAGATTGCAGACCTGCTATTAGTAATCTGTGAACTATCATTAAAATCATCTCTAATACCTGAAGATTGGAGGATCGCCAATGTAACACCAATTTTTTAAAAGGGTTCCAGGGGTGATACGGGAAACTACAGACCGGTGAGCCTGACATCAGTACCGGGAAAATGGTAGAAACCATCATAAAGAATAAAATTACTCAGCATGTAGATAGTCATGACCTAATGGGAGACAGCCAACATGGCTTTAGACAAGGAAGATCTTGTCTTACTAATCTGTTATGTTTTTTGAAGGAGTGAATAATCAGGTGGACAAAGGTGAGTCAGTTGATATTGTGTATCTGGACTTTCAGAAAGCCTTTGACAAGGTCCCTCATCAGAGACCTTTGGCAAAACTAAAGAGTCATGGGATAGGAGGCAGTGTACTATTGTGGATCAGGAACTGGTTAAAAGATAGAAAGCAGAGGGTAGGGCTAAATGGCCAATTTTCCCAATGGAGAAAGGTGAATAGTGGTGTACCCAGGGATCTGTGCTGGGTCCGCTGCTTTTTGACATATTCATAAATGACCTGGAAAGTGGAATAACGAGTGAGGTTATCAAATTTGCAGCTGACACAAAACTATTTAAAGTTGTTAAAACCCAAGAGGATTGTGAAAAATTGCAAGAGGATCTTGATAAATTGGAAGACTGGGCATCAAAATGGCAGATGAAATTTAATGTGGACAAGTGCAAGGTTATGCACCTAGGGAAGAACAATTCAAACTATGGTTTCACGATGCAAGGTTCCACATTAGGAACCACCACCCAGGAAAAAGATTTAGGCGTCATTGTGGATACCATGTTAAAGCCCTCGGCCCAGTGTGCAGCAGCGGCCAAGAGAGCAAATAGAATGCTAGGTATGATAAGGAAAGGAATGGAAAATAAAACAAAAGATATTATAATGCCTCTATATCGTTCCATGGTGAGATCGCACCTTGAATATTGTGTGCAATTCTGGTCGCCGTATCTTAAAAAGGATATAGCGATTTTAGAAAAGGTTCAGAGAAGAGCCACCAAAATGGTAAAGGGGATGGAAGGATACTCCTATGAAGAAAGGCAAAAAAGGTTAGGGCTCTTTAACCTGGAAAAGAGACGGCTGAGGGGAGATATGATAGAAGTCTATAAATTAATGAACGGAGTGGAACGGGTAAACGTAGATCGATTGTTTACCTTATCAGAGTATAGAAAGACTAGGGGACATGCAATGAAGCTACAGGGTAAACTATTTATTTTTATTTATTTATTTATTTATTTATTTTATTTATAGACTCTTATATACCGCACTATTAAGCATCAGCGCGGTTCACAAAAAACAGTGAGATACACAATTCAACAGTACTTTGTGTTTACAGAAAACAGGAGAATATAACTCGGATAACAGGGTATATAATTAATAAACATAGTCATAATATCATCATGGCTTCAGTTTTGTGTGTATGTGGTCTGTGGGGTATCTGTATTGTATGTGTATGAGTGGAAGGTCTGTGGGTTGGTTGAGATGTCTTTATTGTTTACTGGATAAGATAAAAGGAAGAGGTAGTGTTTCAAAGCTTTGCGAAACTGCAAAAGGTCTGGTATTGCTCGGATGTTTTGAGGAAGGCTATTCCAACACCTTGGTGCACAGAATAAAAAGGCCCTGTCTGAAGTAGTTTTGGTACACTGTGATATTGATTTAGGGACTAACAGAGTATTGAGTGTTACTGACCTTCTGTCTCTATTGAGGGGTGGTGTTTGGATCAAGTCTGATATTGATGAAGATGAGAGTTCTTTGAAGGCTTTGAATGTAATTAGTAAAATTTTGAAAGTGAGTCTACTTTGAATTGGGAGCCAATGAAGATGTTTTAGAATAGGTGAGATGTGGTCTTTCCGGGAAGCTCCATGAAGGACTCTAGCTGCAGCATTCATAGCCATTTGAAGTGGGTGTAAGGTGGTTTGTGGAAGACCTTGTAAAATTGAGTTCGCATAATCAAAATGAGGTATGATTAGCGCCTGATAGATGGTTCTAAAATCGTCTGGCTCTAGCAAGGATCGAAGGTATCTAAGGGAGCGTATTTTGTGATATACCGCTCTTACAATATTACTAATATGTGCTTTCATATCTAATTTCTGGTCTAAAGTGACACCGAGGTATCTGATGGTGGTCTTGGTCTGGAGGTTAGCATCATTCACTTTCAAAAAGGATGGAGCAGTGAAATTTTGGTTACGTGTAATAAATAACACCTCCGTTTTCTTGTGTTGGATCCTTAGATTTTGGGATTGTAGCCAGTTGGATACTTCATTTATGCAGTTAGTTAATGGATTGAGATCAGGGTTCTCAGTTGTAAAAGGAAAATATAAAAGTACATCATCCGCATATATCATGCAGTTAACTCTAAAGGATCGAATCAGGTTACAGATAGGCTGCATGTATATATTAAACATAAGGGCGGAAAGGGATGAGCCTTGAGGGACCCCTTGTTTTTGATGAAACTGATCTGATGAAGTATCGTTGGATCGTACTTGTTGCCATCTGTCAGAAAGGTAGGATCTACACCACTCAAGTGCTTTATCAGTAATTCCCTTCCCTTTGAGACGCTCAAGGAGGCGTTCATGGCTAACAGAATTAAAAGCGGCTGCGATATCAAGAAAAACAAGGACGAACCCTTGGCGGATGTTATCAATTCCTGATAATAAGCTGCTGAACAGAGTAGTTAGAAGCGTTTCCACACCGTGGAATTCTCTGAAACCGTGCTGGCATGAGTCCAGTGGGGCGTTAAGATCTATATGATCCTGAATTTGTTTTTGTACTTCTTTTTCCAAAATTTTTGCTAGTAATGGAATACTTGAAATAGGTCTATATGATTCTGGTTTAAGAGGGTCAAGTTTGTTGTTTTTTAGTAATGGCCTTATGGATGTTTGCTTAAGGGTACGAGGGAAAGTTCCTGTTGTAAATGATTGAATCATGAGTCTGGATATGATGGGACTGAGATCAGCTCGTAGATCTTTGATCCAGAACGCAGGGCAAGGATCAGTATGAGCGGTGGTCATGTTTATGCAAGCAATGGTGTCTTCGATTTGTCGTTTAGATGGTATTGAGAAGATAGTGAGTAGAGTTTGATCTACTGGATCTAGGACTATGTTAGGAGCCGAGTTATTGTCAATTTGGCAGAGTTTGGATTGTAGATAGTTAGCAAATATTTGAGGGTGGATTTCATATTTAAGTTGTGAGGCAGGTTCATTTGTCAAACGCTTAACTATGGCAAACAGGTCATGAGGTTTGTTCAGAGATCTTTTTAAAGTGACTGCATGGTGACGTCTCATTGATTCAGTAACTGCCATGCGATGAGATGTGAGATGTTGGATATATACAGCTCTGTCAACTTCAGAGTGTGAGTGTCGCCATCGTCTTTCAAGTTTCCTTAGGGTTGTGCGCGAGGCCTTCAGCTCAGATGAGTACCATATAGCAGAGTGTCGCTTGCTTTGTAGTTTGTTTGTCGACGGACATGTGGCAATCGAACTGAAAGTACTATTCCAATTAGAAACTAAATCATCAATGCTGCACTCTGGTAAGTTGGTTAGTGGAAGTGTTGTTTTTAGGATTAGGTCTTTGTCAAATGGCTTGAATCTTCTCAGAGGGGTACTAGGATGGTCGTTTATTCCTCTTTCATCCTTTTGGTTACATCTAGCCTTGAATATAATTAGTTTGTGATCTGACCATGGAACTGGGTTGATTGATAGATCCAAGATAGATGGTAAATTGGCGGTTGTTTCAGTTGTAAATATTAGATCTAATATACCACCTTTAATATGGGTTGGATCTTTAATTAATTGATTATACCCCAAAACTTGTAGAGCTTCAAGAAAAGCTGTTACATGGGAGTCTTGGAGAGAAGGGAGATTAAAGTCTCCTAGCACCCAACTTGCTATGTGGGGGTTTTGTGTATTGGAGGCCAAGTCAATTATCATAGATAGAGAATCAGAATTGGAAGAAGGAGAGCGGTATAGTAAAGTGAAAGAACAACATTTATTTGCTATTGTAAAAGTATCTAGGAGTGATGAGCTTGTTGCTTCTTTAAGGTTGAAATGAAGGTCAGATTTGGTGATGGCTAGAACACCACCTCCCCTCTTGCCACTTCTATGACATGTATGTATAGAAAAATTAGAAGGCAAAAATTGGTTGATTAATACATTGTCAGCACAAGAAAGCCATGTCTCAGTGATTAGGAGAAGGTCAAGGCTATGTAATGAAATTATGTCAGAGATGATAGGCCATTTCTTGCGTATGGATCGGGCATTTATTAATGCACATTTCAGATATTGGGGAATTGGATTTCCTACTTGTTTCTTTTTTGTGGTGTTTTGTAATGAGATGAGTAACAGATGATGGTGGGAATTTTGGGTAGATACTCTAGAATTGTAGAAGGGAGTATCAGACCACTTTCTTCTGTGATTATGGATTGTTGGTATTCTATTATAGCTAGTGTGTAGGCTGGTAACATTACATATTCCTATAGTGATAAGGTAGAAGGTAAATGTTATAATGTAGAGTAAGGCCATATTGTATGTGTAAGTGAAATTTAAATGTAAAATTAGTGAATACAGTGATAGCAGGCTGATTGGAGCTTACAGGATGGATGGAAAGCTAACACACTATTACCAGTATTACAGTGATAGCAGGCTGATTGGAGCGTACAGGATGGATGAAAAGCTAAAGCACTATTACAGTATTATAGTGATATGTGGTAACAGGAGGTTAACTGAAGCTTATAGGATGAATGAGGAACTATGACATAGTTAACAGTGTTTCAGTGATAACAGGATAATTACAGTTGACAGGTTGAATAAGTACATATAACAAATAATAGTGCTTAACTCTGTAGTTACTGGAATGTATATATAAAGATAACTTAATAGTTGTAGAAGGAGAGGATATATTGAAAGGGTATTTAAATAAATTATAGTACTTATATTTAGGTGGATTAAGAGACAATTTTGTTTGTATACAAGGATATTATAATGGTTACTTGCGATTTTGAGGTTGTAACATTAATTTACACAATGTTGGAGGGGTTAGCTTGATGGGCGGTGGTCTCCTTCTACGGTCTCCGCCTAAGGGCCGCGCCAAAGGGCCCTCTGGCGAGGCCCTCAGGCGCGGGCCTGTCAGCTGGCAGTTGGTATTTAAAACGCCACTGCTCCTCCCCTCTCAGAGCCCCGATTGGGTTGCAGTCAGCAGAGAATGTTTAGCTCTAATAAAAGAAAATATTTTTTCACTCAACGTGTAATCAAACTCTGGAATTTGTTACCGGAGGATGTAGTAAAGGCTGTTAGTGTAGCTGGGTTTAAAAAAGGTTTGGACAAGTTCCTGGAGGAAAGGTCCATAAACCATTATTAAGAAGGGACCCAGGATATCAATGCTTGAACCAATACAAGCATTGTGGAACCTGTGTCCCTTGGGGGAACTGCTAGGTACATATGACCTAGATTGGCCACTGTTGGAAACAGAATACTGGGCTTGATGGACCTTGGTCTGACCCAGTATGGCATATCTTATGTTCTTATGTTCTAAAATTCTTTGTATTTTGGAAGAGAGGTGAGAAAAGCGAAGAACGCAGACAAATTTATCATCAGATTGTTTTTCTTTAGGCAGAAGTAACTGTGGTCTAGAAGAGGACTGAGCGCATTCAAAACCCTTTTGGACACCCTCTTTTGGATAGCCCCTGGCATGAAAGCGCGCTGCCATATGAGAAGATTTCTCTTTGAAGTCATCATTACTAGTACATAGACGCCACAGGCGTAAAAATTGTGAAAAAGGTAAATTCTTTTTGAGATGGCTGTTGTGAAAGCTTTCAAAACGGAGCAGCTTATTACGGTCTGTGGGTTTGCGATAAATAGTGGTGGTAAAGCTATCTTGAGATTTTCTAATGAGGATGTCAAGGAAGGGGAGTTCTGTGTAACTAGATTGCATCTTAAATGTAAGATTGATGTCTAAACTGTTGAGCCAATTATGGAATTGATGTAATTGGGAATTAGTGCCTTTCCACAGTACTAGAATGTCATCAATATATCTCTTCCAGGAGATGACAGGAGATGAAAAGGGGCAATCTTGTAGATTAATTTCTTCAAATTGGGCCACATACAGATTAGCTATGTCAGGTGCCATGGCGGCACCCATAGCTGTACCTTTTATTTGTTGGAAAAACCGGTCGTTGAACAGGAAATAATTTTTAGTCAAAGCTATATGGGCCAGATCCACCAGGAAGTGAGTGGGAATGCGAATAGGTGGGGTGCATTGGTCTAAATACTTAGTGATGACAGCAATAGCACCGTCTTGTGGGATGTTACTATATAGTGACTCAATGTCAAATGACACCAGTGTGATGTCTGAAAGGTTTCCACTGAAAGTACTTAAAAAAGTGATAATATCGGCTGAGTCTCTGACATATATAGCAATGAGTGGTACGAAGGGCCGTAAGAAAATGTCAATGAATTGAGACAAGGGCTCAAGTACTGACCCTATACCTGAAACTATAGGCCTGCCAGGGGGGGGATTTAAGAGATTTGTGGATTTTCGGAATAGTATATATTGTTGGAATCACAGGATGTGAAACTTGTAAGAATGAAAACTCACGTGAAGTCAAAAAAACCGGCATTATAGCCATACAGTAACAAAGAGTCAATATCTCGTTTAATTACCAAAGTAGGATCATGTGGAAAAACTTGGTAATAGTTCTCATCATTGAGTTGATCAGTGAGCTCTTGTATATAGTAGGACCGATCCATTATGACGATACCACCGCCTTTATCCGCGGGTTTTATAATAATATCTGGTCGTTTATTAAGTGTATGTAAAGCTGACCATTCCTCACGCGAAAGATTATTATATCGACATCTAGACTTATGTTCTATAAACTTAACAGCACAAAGGACACATTCCATGAAAGATTGGATGGCAGAGTCTACAGGCCCGGGTGGATACCAACGTGACTTATTACGTATAATCGATGGATCCATAGAGGTGGAGGGTTTATCTGAAAAAATCTTTTTGATCTGTAATTTACGAAAAAACTTATGGAGATCAATCCTAGTTTGGAAAGCATCATAACGGGCAGTAGGGACGAAAGAAGACCTTTCTGTAAAAGGTCTTTCTCTGGTGTAGTGATCTCAACTGACGATAAATTAAAAACAGGAACATCATAGGAAGGACCAGAATCAATGATATTAGATTATTGAGCTAATACCGGTCGTGTGAGCGATTGTAAGGAGGTCGGAAGGATCTGCCTCTGCCTCTTCCTCTCCCTCTGAACTCTAAATTTAGAAAAGAAGTTTTCCCAGAGGTCTTCGATTAAAAAATCTTGTGATGTATTAGGAGAAAGAGGAAGAGGAATGGAAACAGGAGAGGCAAAATGTTCTTCAGATTCACTTCTAACACGTTTTTTACTTCTTTCATGTGTGTCATCAATTCTGCGTACCGGTGCATAGAGGAGATTGGTATCTGTGAGAAGTAGAGGGATCTTCATGTCTATATGTGGTGTGATCATATTGTCTAAAGTTATCTTGATTATGATTATCAGAATTTCTTTCTTGGAAACTAACCTGGCGTGAGCTATTAGAAGGAACAGAAGGTTTTAACCACAGATGCACATTACCGTTTTTATAGTCCAATTCATCTCGTCTGTTTGTCTAATTTTCCTTTTTTTACTTCTTTGCGATATTCTTCTAGTTTCTTGTTGTAATCGCCTATAAGTCTATTGAAGTGTCTGTCTTCAGATTTGAGAGAGTGCATCTTTCTGTCTGCTTCGTCCTTAATTTTTTCAGCTTTCTTCTTTGCAGTTTCCGCCAAAAGGACCATGAGGTCTAGAGTGCATTTGTTGAGGATGGCACACCACCGGTCCATGAAGGATCTATCGTCACGGAACATGTTAGGTTCTCTAGTCATTCTCAGACCTCGTGGGATCCTTTTGGCTCTGCAATACTGCAGTAAACTGGCGTAGTGGAGTTCATATCGAAAAACAGCCTTCCTGGTGCGGATCATGTCGATCCATCGATCAGCAAAGCTGATGTCTTCAGGTTCATCTTCTATAAGAGGAGGCTCCTGCAGGAGATGCCCTCAGTTTCTACTTCCTCACACATAGAAAAAGGTCATTATAAATGCAACAGATGTTCCATTTGTAGATATGCCATTACAATGAGAGGCTTTTTCACACATCCTTCCACCAACATACAGTATCCATTGCATACCCATACTGACTGTTTGTCCACACATGTTGTGTACGTAATAATCTGTCCTTGTTCCCTTCTGTATGTTGGTAAAACAATTCGTGCTATCAAAACGCGTATTCAGAAACACAAAAGTTGCATTAAAAGACGGATCATCACAGCTCCACTTGTGCAACATTGGGTTCAATTTCAGCACAACATTAATGATATACGTTTTTTTGTTATCAAGAAATTTTTTCCCTCCCCTCGTGGAGGAGATTTGAACCGCAAATTGACCCAAGAGGAACAAAGGTTTATATTTTTATTGGACACAGTCTCTCCAAAAGGATTGAACAATGAAATTGAATACAATATCTTCCTTTGAACTCCACCCCTTTTTTGCAATATTGTCCTTATATGTTTTCTTTTTATTTTTATGTATGTTGTATGTACTTCTCCAACTGGTTGGTGTTTAAAAACATCAGTTCATTCTATTTGGTTTTTATAACATGTGTCTTGAAATATTGTGTTTTCAGTATTGCTTGTAATCACACATATCATTTAGTTGATGAGGTGCGTCAGATTTTTATATTTCCATTGTTATGTCTTATAATCCACTTCATGTTTTATTTTTTATTTTTTGTCTGACTTCATTAATTCATGGGGTCAGCCACGGTTCACTATGACCTGCGGTCCGTTTTCAATGCATTGCCTCCAATGAACTGTTTTTAGCTTTTGTTTTTGTTTTTATTTTACAGATTTTTCGCTTGAAAGCATCTAGTGTGTTCATTATTTATCACTACCCTTTGTTTTTACATCCTAGGTAGTTATCCAAAGACTTTTATGTTAATGATTTGTTGTTCCTGCGATTCTGATAGTTTTTAATGATATAATGTTTTTTATCTAATAGTATCTTCATATCACTATTTTTATCTATTCTGTTTTTTATTTTGTTTACATTTTACTTTAGTTTCAGTTTCCACAGCAGCTCCTAGTTTTTATAGTGCATATCCCCAGTAGGAGGAGCTTCTTTTCCTCCTTTTCTCTCTCCCCCCTCCCCCTTTAAATAGTGTTCTTATGCTCCTGCACGGCGTTTTCCCGCCTCTCACTTTGTGTGCAGGTATGATGTTCTTATTAACGGCATGTACAATTGCTCTCCTGTATTTATTGTTAAGTCGTTTTATGCACGTTCTTTTATTTAATCAACGTCTATTCACGCTTTTAATGAAAAAGGTTTTTTATTTATTTATATTTGTTTTAGATGGCTTATTTATGGCTCACTGTTCTTTTGCGGTACACACCATTATTGTAGATCTATAATATGACAATTTTTAACCCCCTCTTACTTATGCATCGTTGCGGCGGTTTCTCCGCTTCTTATAGTTTATGCAGGGACGTAGTATGCAGAGCACCATTCCCACTATCGGTGCAATTATGTGTGTCTCTATTACTCCTTTCTTGTAAATACAGTTGACGTGCCATCTATATTTAGTCTGTTTCGGCTATGCACAAAGTCAGTACAATACGCGTAGCATAATCTTCTTGTATTGGTTTTGTGATTTTACCGGCATAATCATGCGTCGTGTCTAATCCTTTTTCTGAGATAAAAGCTCACCCTCTGAATCTACTCTGCATGAGGTTCAGTACGTCATTGGCACATTCGATTCCCTACATTTCTTTTAGTCACGTCTTGCGCATCATCTTGTTAAATGTTCTTGTTATTTTCATATCGTACTTTTTTTGCAAATGTTTTTTGCTAAACTGACTCGCCGCTGGCCCCCCCCCCTTTACTACATACACAACGGATGATTATTCTAATTAGTTGTATTTCAGTATTCTAATGTCCTTTTTATTTTTTACATACGCAGAGTTCTTATAAGGCTATGCCGTGTCTCCCTCTTTCTGCCAAATAGTAACGTTGTTTATTATTTGTTGTTTCAATCTGTAATGCTCAGCGATTTCATTGTCTTGATTTATGTTTTAACTCATTGTTAAGTTATTACGATATATATGCTATTTAGGTTTTTAGCATGATGGTTTTCATATATGTGTACACATTTTAGATATTTTCCTGTGTGTTACTTTTCTGCACATATTAAGTTGTCATAAATAAGGTTCAGGTTGTTCTATTCGTTTTTCTATATGCAAAAGTTTTTTATTATGATGTTTTATTGCACTCTAATGTGTACTTTAGTCCTCTTGTAGCATATATATCTTCCTTTTTGTTGTGTTACTATTCATGCTTGTACTTTTATTATGTTCCAGATTGGGAAGAGTGGTTGCTCCACCCCATAGACGTGTCCCCTACACCTTCTATGTGGTTTTCTGGTAACATTTTTTACCCGTTAACACAGTATATTTTTAAATATCGTTTTTGTTTTATTATGCTTATTTTATGTGTGTTTGTTTTTTAGACCTCCTGATGGAGGCTTCGGCCGAAACTTGTTAAGTTGGGTCCTCAATAAAGTTTTAACCAATCACCCTGGTAGGTCTGGTCATTTGCCCTCCACTGCATCCATTGTCTTCGTCAGGGATGTGTCTAAGGCCCTAGCATTCCCGACGGAATTGGAGGAGGACCCTCGGGCGGAGGAGCTGGAAATTCTCCAGTACGAGGCCCCTCTGAGGGAATCGCTTATGGTGCCCATCCCTCCCCATGCTCCGTATGTGGGAGACACCGGTATCGGTGCCGGTGGTGAGCAAGCGGCTCAACTCGATGTATCAAGTCCGCCGAAGCCAGGGCTTCCAGAAATCGCAGCTGCCGCATAACTCCATGGTGATGGAGTTGGCCATGTGTTGACTGAAGAGTCAGAAGATGCACTCCTCAGTGCCTCCTGGCAGGGAAGCACGCACCTTGGATGCCCTTGGCAGAAAGTGTTACCAGGGCTCGATGCTTATCGGCCACATCCAGGCCTACCAGCTGTATATGGACATGTACGTGAGAGACCTGGTCTGTCCGAGGGACCCCTGCAGTGGTTGAAGAACCTGGCCAAGGCTGTCCGTGAGTACTTACTTTGTCTCGGGCAGTCTATGATGGCTTTGAGTCGGCGGCACAAGTAGTGGCAGCGCGCATAGGTGCCTGACGCCAGGCTTGGTTACAGTGGTCCGATCTCGAGCAATGGGTTCAGGACAAATTGGTCGATGTCCCATGCCAAGGAGAGAATCTCTTTAGCAAACCCATGACCAACAAGGCTGCTGAGCTGGAGAACAGAGTTCATGATGAGGACCAGGCTCTCTAAAAAGACTGCTGCCCCTCCCCGACGAAGGACTCTGGTAAAAAGCCCTTCTACTTGAGAAAAGGGGCTGCTTACAGAAACTACCCACCTTTCCAGGCCTCCCCGACTCCCAAACAGGGTCTGCGGGCCAAATGACATAGGCATGGCCCTCGTAAGCAGAAGGCTCCCATGCCCTAGGCATTGGCCCTGAACCAGCCAGGGGGGAGTTTTTGACTCCTTGGGCTTAGCCTCTCTACCTCAAGGAGGTCAGCAGCCCGCAGGTCTTTAGTTTCCCGGATCAACCCTGGAACCTTTTTTTAAACAATGGTGTTACATTGGCCATCCTCCAATCTTCAGGTATTACAGATGATTTTAATGATAGATCACAGATTACAAATAGCAGGTCTGTGATCTCATATTTCAGTTCTTTCAACGCCCTTGGATGTATACCATCCTGTTCAGGTGATTTGCTACTCTTCAGTTTAGCAAATACTTGTAATACATCTTCCCGGTGTATAAATATTTTTTTCAAATCTTCCGCAGTATCATCTTTCAATACCACTTCAGTCATGGGTAACATCCCTACATCCTCCTCAGTAAAGACCGAAGCAAAGAATTCATTCAGTCTTTCCGCTATGGCCTTGTCTCCTCTTAGTGCCCCTTTTGCCCCTCTATCATCTAATGGTCCAACTGATTCTTTCTCAGGTTTTTTGCTACGAATGTACTTGAAAAAGTTTTTATTACGTGTTTTTGCTTCCACAGCAAGCTTCTTGCTTGTGCTGTTTCCAGTTTTCGTCATTTGGCTCTTTTTACCTTTTCCTGAAAGATGTGTTTTTGGCAACAGCTTGGCTTCCAAAATAGGTATTTTTAAACAACACCCAGGCTTGATGCAAGTCTTTAACCTTTGCAACTGCTCCTTTTAGTTTTTCCTTAACTATTTTCCTAATTTTATCATAGTCTCCCTTTTGAAACTTAAAAAATAGTACTGTGGAGTTTCTTACCGTCCCTTCTCCATTAATTAAATCAAACACAATCATGCTATGATCACTATTGCCAAATGGCCCCAACACTCTTATCTCTTGCCCCAGTTCTAGTGTTCCATTAAGGACTAGTTCCAAAATGGCTTCCCCTCTAGTCGGTTCATGAACCAGCTGCTCCAAGAAGCAGTCATTTATTTCAGCTAGAAATGTTATCTCCCTAGCATATCCTGCCATGACACTGACCCAGTCAATACCGGGGTAATTGAAATCACCCATTATTATTACTGTGCTGTAACCTTTGTTAGCTTCCCTGATTTCTTTGAGCATTTCATCATCCATTTGTTCATTCTGGCCAGGCGGTTGATAGTACCCCCCACTGCCATCGCCTTCCCCTTTTTACATGGAATTTCAATCCATAGAGATTCTACAGCAAATTTTGTTTCCTGCAAAACTTTAAACCTTTGTGACTCAATGCCCTCTCTAACATAGAGCGCAACCCCTCCACCAATTTGATCAGCTCCATCATTACGATATAGTTTGTCCGCAGGTATCACAGTGTCCCACTGGTTGTCCTCCTTCCACCATGTCTCTGAGATTTATTTATTTATTTAACAAAGTTTTATATACCGCCTCTTCCTGTGATCAGAGGCGGTTTACATCAAACATCACCATGACTTTTACATTGAACATTGGAACTATATACATTTAACATGTTTGAACTATATACAGATAACTATTTACAATATCATTGCAAAGGTGGTTTTTAGTGACACTACATATTTAGGTTATTGAGATAGATGATGGTATTATTTGTTATCTCATTGGCTTTCTTGGGAATTAGTGAAATTGTCTGAGTCACCAAAATGTTCTATGAAGAGGTATGTTTTTAGGTCCCTACGAAATTGTAGGAGGTCTTTTGTTGCTCTTAGTTGGTCAGGGAGTGAGTTCCACAAAATTGGGGCCACGTATGAGAAGGCTCTGGTGTTGGTGCATTGTTTTGTATAGCGGATGTGTGATGGAATTATGTGTGTTTTGGGAACAGTTTCTCCTTACTCTAGAGTTGTTAGGGGTTGTGAGGCGAGTGGATAAGGTGGTAGAAGCAATGTTATAATGATGTTTAAAGATAATCATTATGTATTTGTATTTCATCCTTGAGGTTATTGGAAGCCAATGGAGATCACGCAGTATAGGGGTAATGTGGTCCATGTGTCTTGAGATTGTCACTATGCGTACTGCAAGGTTTTGAGCTAGCTGGAGTTGGTTTGTGTTTTTTTTTAGGGAGTCCCTGGAGGATACTGTTACAATAATCCATGAGTGAGGTTATTAGAGATTGTAGTACATTCCTAAAGTCGTGGTCTTCCAAGAGTTGTCTGAGGCATTGAATAGTTTTCAGTTTGAAATATATACTTTTTGTAACTGATTTTATGTGTGGGATCATGCTTAATTTTTATCTAGGACTACTCCTAAGTATCTGACTTCATCCTTGACTTCAATTTGTATGTCTTGTAGTGAAACTTTACTGGGTGAGGTAAAATTTGGATTTCTTGAGATATATAGCACCTCAGTCTTCTTGAGATTTATTTTGAGATTCTGATTGTTAAGCCAAGTTGAGATATCAGCCATGCATGCGGTTATTCTGGAGAAGTTTGGGTTGTTAGTATCGCAAGGGTGGTACATTAAGATATCATCTGCATATAGATGACAGTTGATGTTATGGGTTTTGAATATGTTGCAGAGTGCCTGAATGTAAATATTGAACAGGAGGGCGGAGAGGGAGTATCCTTGGGGGTTACCTTGGTATCCTTGGGGGATACCAATCATATCTAATCTCTCATTTAGTGCTATATATTCTAACTCTCCCATCTTATTTTTTAGACTTCTAGCATTTTCATGGAAGCATTTTAGATACTGTATTTTATTCATATTAATCTGGCTATCAGTAGGCAGGGGTAATTTGGAATCTTTAAGCTCTGTCTGCTCTGTATTCAATGGCATTTGGGCTACTTTTGTCTTTATTGGAACCTCTCTGTTGATATGCCCTAACTTCATTTTTTTGGTAGTATCCTTCAAGGATACATTGTTCCAAACCATGCACTCTTAAGCAACTTCTGCTCTCCCCTATTATCTAGTTTAAAAGCTGCTCTTTCTCTTTTTTAAAGGTTAATGCCAGCAGCTTGGTTCCATCCCGGTTAAGGTGAATCTCATCCCTTCGGAAGAGCTCCTCCTTTCCCATAATGTTCCACAGTTTCTAACATATCCAAAACCCTCATCCTTGCACCATCGTCTCATCCATGCATTGAGACTCTGGAGCTCTGGCTGCAAGGTTCCACATTAGGAACCACCACCCAGGAAAAAGATTTAGGCGTCATTGTGGATAACATGTTAAGACCCTCAGCCCAGTGTGCAGTGGCGGCCAAGAGAGCAAATAGAATGCTAGGTATCATAAGGAAAGGAATGGAAAATAAAACAAAAGATATTATAATGCCTCTATATCGTTCCATGGTGAGACCGCACCTTGAATATTGTGTGCAATTCTGGTTGCCTTATGTTAAAAAGGATATAGCGATATTAGAAAAGGTTCAGAGAAGAGCCACCAAAATGGTAAAGGGGATGGAAGGATACCCCTATGAAGAAAGGCTGAAATGCTTAGGGCTGTTTAACCTGGAAAAGAGACGGCTGAAGGGAGATATGATAGAAGTCTATAAATTAATGAACGGAGTGGAACGGGTAAATGTAGATCGACTGTTTGCGTTATCAGAATATAGAAAGACTAGGGGACATGCAATGAAGCTACAAGGTAAACTATTTAAGATTAATAAAAGAAAATATTTTTTCACTCAACGTGTAATCAAACTCTGGAATTTGTTACCGGAGGATGTAGTAAAGGCTGTTAGTGTAGCTGGGTTTAAAAAAGGTTTGGACAAGTTCCTGTAGGAAAGGTCCATAAACCATTATTAAGAAGGGACCCAGGATATCAATGTTTGCCCCAGTACAAGCATTGTGGAACCTGTGTCTTTTGGGAAAACTGCTAGGTACGTATGACCTAGATTGGCCACTATAGGAAACCGGATACTGGGCTTGATGGACCTTGGTCTGACCCAGTATGGCATATCTTATGTTCTTATGCCTTTTGGGTCCTGTTCACGGAACGGGAAGCGTTTTGGAGAATGCTACCCTGGAAGTTCTGGATTTCAACTTCCTACCTAAAAGCCTAAATTTAGCCTCCAGAACCTCCCTACCACATTTTAATATGTCATTGGTACCAACATGTACCAAGACAGCAGATTACTCCCCAGCACTATTTAAGACCGTGTCTAGGTGGCGTGTGAGGTCTGCTACCTTCGCACCAGGCAGGCATGTTACCAGGCAATCCTCACATCCACCAGCTACCCAGGTATCTACATGCCTAATAATTGAATCACCAACTATAACGGCTGTCCTAACCCTTTCCTCATGGGCACATAGCCCTGGAGAAACATCCTCGGTGCAAGAGGGTTTTACATCACCTTGAGGTCAGGTCCTAGCTACAGGATCACTTCCTGCCACACCAGGGTGATGCTCACCTGTCACGTGACCTCTCTCCTCAATGGCAACAGGGATGCTGCCCAACTGGAGGTGGGACTTCAGTACTATATCTTTGTAGGTCTCATGTATGTACCTCTCTTCCTTATGTCCTCAAAGTCTGCTACTCTAGCCTCCAGAGATCGGATTCATTCCCTGAGAGCAAAGAGCTCCTTGCACCTATTGCACACGTAAGACCCCTCACCTACTGGGAGAAAATCATACATCTGACACTTAATACAAAAGACTGGAAAACCCCCATCTTGCTGCTGGACTGCTGTCTGCATCTTAGTTTTAACGTTTTGTTTAGGTATTTCAGTTCTTTACCTACTAAGGGTTGATAGGTGCACTTTTATTAGTATAAGTATCCCTAATACCATTTAATGTACTTTGTTCACCTGAAGCTTCATTAATCTCAGGTCCTTAATGTATGCCTGATGAGAACAAATGGCTGCACCTTAGTGTGAATATGACACCTTCTTTCCTTTGAGAGGTTTATGCACCTATAAAACTACATTTATCCCAGGGGTGGGTGGGTGTTGGGGATGGAGTGCAGTCAGCTTTTAGTAAGTTTTTTTCCCTCACTCCATCCCCAAAACCCACCCACCCCTGGGATAAATGTAGTTTTATAGGTGCATAAACCTCTCAAAGGAAAGAAGGTACTTACCCTGTCCTATGCTTCTAAGCTAATCTGTGACCAATTTCCAGGTGGATCCAGCAGCCCTTGCTTGGATAGAGGGAGTCTTGGTTTCTAAATTTAACCAGAAAGCTCTCTGTTGTGTCATAAATTTAAACTGGAAGCTCGTTGCTGTTACTTAGACCCTGACTGATTTAACAAATACACTGGGTTCACAGATTAATCAACTTTAATCTAAATAATTCTTTTTTCCCCAAGATTTAGAAAAATTTCCAGAAGTATATACTTACAATTGCAGATCTCTCTCCAGAAGTAGCAGTCCTCTTTTGTAGTCCTTCAAGACATTCCAGGTCCTGGAACATTTGTGATTTGTGCTAAACTACCCCAAGTCCCAGCTTTTCCCGACACAGTGTCTGGAGTTCATAGGAGAGAGACTGGACACCCTCCAAGCAAAGGCCTTCCTACCCGGAGACCGAGCCGACAGTCTCAGGGCCCTGGCCCTGAGCGTACAGCACCACTCCTCGATATCCATCCTTCTGTGCCTACTTGGGCATATGGCCTCCACGGTCCATGTCACCCCAGACGCCCACCTCCACATGAGGGCTGCACAGTTGTGCCTTTGGGACCAGTGGACATAGGCCACGGGATGGCTTCAGGACAAGGTCTCAGTGACCCGCCAGTTGACAGACTCCCTGACCTGGTGGCAGACTCCCCAATACCTTGAGGCGGGGATTCCCTTCCAAGCCCCGAGCTCCTTAAGGGTCCTCACTATGGATGCCTCCTTGCTCGGCAGGGGAGTCTACTGCAAGGAACTCTGCACCAAGTACAGTTGGTCACAGGACAGGAGCAACCAGCAGATCAATCTCCTGGAGCTACGGGCTATATACTTAGCCCTCCAAGCCTTTTGTCACCACCTATGGCACCAGCTGGTGTTGGTCCAGATGGACAACCAAGTGGCAATGTTCTATTTGAACAGAGGAGCACAGGGTCTCGTGCACTCTGCCAAGAGACAGTGGTACTCTGCTCCTACACACTCCGGCAGGGTATGCTCCTTTGGGCAGTATACCTGCCAGGCCAGACCAACTCACTGGCCAACAGACTGAGCACGGTCCTCCAGCCGAACAAGTGGCAGCTGGACCCTAGTGTGGCCTACCGGTTCTTTCAGCTCTGGGGGAACCCGAAATAGACTGAGAGACTTGTTCTCTAGTCCGGACAACTACCAGTTGCCCCACTTCTGCTCCTGGCAGGCCCATCCCTGCAGGGTGGTGGCAGATGCGTTCCTCATCTCATGGTCGAGAGCAGGGCCGGATTTACCTTGAGTGAGGCCCTACGCCAACAAAAATTGTGGGCCCCCAGCAGGGGCGGCCCAAGGGGGGTGCGGACCTCATTTGCATAAGGGGCCTCATTTGCATAAATATTTGCATAATGTTACCATATACTAACTTTTAGTAAACGTGCCTCTTAATGAGTGTATGGATAAAGAAAGACTAAAAGATTTCTACATTACTATAATCCAGTGCCAACTGCCAGACACATTAGGAACTACTACAAACACTGCCCATAGTAAACCCGCCGTATCCTAACAGCACTACCAGGACTCACAAAGCACCATACTCTACCAATCAAAAGGCAACACTGCAAATATTAAACCAATACATTTCAGAGAACAACAATACATGACCTACTGGGGAAAGAGAACAAGTGGCAATGTCAAATAGGAATTATATAAACAGAACACCTCAGCTCAGTTACACATGCAGAACATAGACCATCACCAAACAAGTAATCACAATTTAGAAATAGGAAGACAATAATTAAACTGGGAATCCCAAAAGCCAAACTTGGAATGTACAACACTGTAGAAATAAAACTATACATTAATTTGCTCTTGTACTAAACAAAGCGCAGATGTTAATGATGCACATTTACCAGAGCTGACATATTCCAATTAATAAATTCAAAATAAAGAGATATTTTTCTACCTTTTGTGCATTTTTTTCAGCTGCAATTGCTCCAGCCACTTTCTTCTGGTTTCTTCGTGTCTTCTGCTAACTCTCCATCGTCTGCTGTCCATTTGTCCTTTCTTCTCTCTTCTAGATTTTTTTCCATTCTCTCTCTACATCTGCTTTAACATACTAATCTTTCTCCTTTTGCTCTTTCCTCATTCCTATTTCATCCACTCAAATTTTACCCCTCCATCCTCAATCCCCACTTACTCTCCCAATACCCGGCCAATTGTAGATTTTTTATCCCTCCCACACAAAATATTTTTCCCTTCTCCATTTTACTCTTCCAGCCCCATCCCATTCTAATCCTCCCCCAACATCAGCTCCCTTCTAGTTCCAGCCTCACCCAGCATCCATTCCCTTCTAGTCCCTGCATCAGCCCATTTCCAGTCCTAGCCATCCATCAGCCCATTTCCAGTCCTAGCAACCCCCCAACCCAATACCAGTCCTAGCCCCCCCATCACCCCACTTACAGTCCTTAACCCCCCATCACCCCATTTTCAGTCCTTAACCCCCCATCACCCCATTTCAGTTTAAGCCCCCCCTATAACCCATTACCAGTCCTAACCCCCCATCAGCCCACTTCCAGTCCTAACCCCATCAACCCATTTCCAGTCAGCCCCCCATAGCCCATTGCCAGTCCTACCCCCCCCCATCAGCCCACAGCCCATTACCAGTCCTAACCCCATCAGCCCACCTCCAGTCTTAACCCCCCAGCCCATTTCCAGCCCCAGCCCCCCATAGCCCATTACCAGACAACCCCCATCAGCCTACAGCCCATTACCAGTCTTAACCCCCCCAAAGCCCATTACCAGTTCTAACCCCCCCCAACAGCCCATTACCAGTCCTAACCCCATCAGCCCACCTCCAGTCTTAACCCCCCAGCCCATTTCCAGTCCTAGCCCCCCCCATAGCCCATTACCAGACAGCCCCCATCAGCCCACAGCCCATTACCAGTATTAACCCCCCCCAAAGCCCATTGCCAGTTCTAAGCCCCCCTAACAGTCCACAGTCCATTACCAGTCCTAACCCCATCAGCCCACCTCTAGCCTTAACCCCCCCAGCCCAGCCCAGCCCAGCCCATTTCCAGCCCCAGCCCCCCAATATCCCATTACCAGTCCTACCCCCCCCCCATAGCCCTTTACCCGCCCTACCCCCCCCCCATTCCATTTCCAGCCCCAGCCCCCCCAATAGCCCATTACCAGTCCTACCCCCCCCATAGCCCATTACCAGTCCTACCCCCCCCCCCCCGGCCTAAAGTAAAATTTAATTTAAAAAAAAACCTGGTGGCTGCCGCCGCGGGGCCCCCTCTGCTGCCGCGGGGGCCCCGTCTACAATTGAAGCCGTCGGGTCGGGTCGGGTCTCTCTCCCTCCCTCCCTCCCTCGCTGCAGGCTGCGAGAGACGCGAAGGGAGAGCGTCTCCTCGCGTCTGTGTTAAGCCCGCAGGGGCTGATGGGATTTCCCATCAGCCCCTGCGGGCTTAACACAGACGCGAGGAGACGCTCTCCCTTCGCGTCTCTTGCAGCCTGCAGCGAGGGAGGGAGAGAGAGAGACCCGACCCGACGGCTTCAGCTTGTAGACGGGGCCCCCGCGGCAGCAGAGGGGGCCCCGCGGCGGCAGCCACCAGGTTTTTTTTTTTAATTGTGTTTAAAAAAAATTAACTGGTTCTTTTTTTGTGGGCCCCTGCCGGCTGTGGGCCCTACGCCATGGCGTACATGGCGTATAGGTAAATCCGGCCCTGGTCGAGAGGCCTCATGTACACCTTCCCACCCACTCTGTTAATTGCCAAGAGATTGTTCAGGACCTTCCACGACAAAGCCTCACTCATCCTGATAGTCCCTCGATGGCCCAAGAAGCTATGGTTCCTGCTACTCCGCCAGCTATCGGTGGAAACTCCCATCCCATTGGGGAACTCTCCAGGGCTCCTGTTCCAGAAGGGGGATTCTCTTCTGCACCCTAATCTGGGGTCCCTGTCACTGACAGTGTGGCTGCTGAAAGGGTGACTCTAGCCCCTTTCAAACTCTCGGTGAAGTAGAGGAGATCCTGCTGGTCTTTCGTAAGGGTTCCACTAAGAAAGTGTACGTCCTCAAATGGCATAGGTTTTCAGTTTGGTGTGGAAGGCATG
Organism: Ichthyophis bannanicus; assembly: GCA_033557465.1. Taxonomy (NCBI): domain Eukaryota; kingdom Metazoa; phylum Chordata; class Amphibia; order Gymnophiona; family Ichthyophiidae; genus Ichthyophis; species Ichthyophis bannanicus. The sequence continues at coordinate 445,808,150 of CM066034.1, read as the reverse complement.
GGACCTGCCCAGTGGGACTGGTACTACAGTACTTTCTCCACTCTCACAATCCATGCTTAAATCAAACTCCGTCCGGGTGCACCTCAGTGCCCTGGCGGCGCACCACCATCTGTTGGAAGGCAAACCCTCTTGGTCCAGCCGCTGGTGACCCACTTCCCACGGGGTCTGCTCTTATCGAAGCCCGCAGTTCGCTCTCCAGCGGCGACCAAGTGGGACCTCAATGTGGTATTGGGGCAGCTCACTTGCCTGCCCTTTGAGCCTCTGGCTACCCTTGAAGACGACTGTGTTTTTTGCTATGGGCTTTCGGTAGTCTGTAGCTGGGGAGTCCCATATGTGAAGACTGATTTCCTGCTTGTTCCTGGATAAAGCGTATTTACTCACCTGTTACAAGTGTTTCCTGGGAACAACAGGAATCAGTCCTCACAACCCTCCCCTCCTCCCTTTGGAGTTGATCCTTTACCATCTTTTATTTATTTTTGCCGTCTTTTAGCTATGTCTTCTGACAGAGCAAGATGGCACCCTTGGGTGGGAAGGTGACCATATATGCATGGTGTCATCTCCCAAAGGCTTTCTTTGAAAGCTGGGGAGATGCTTCCGTGAGGGCTCCGGTGCCGAGGACACCCATATGTGAGGACTGATTCCTGCTGTCCCCGGAGAACACCTGTTACTGCGCTTTCATGCACGCGTTAGTAATGTTTTTGCCTATTGTGCAGCTAGTGGTCACATGGTCCTAACGCGTATACCACCCAAGTGGCTCCAATGTGCACTCCTTCCCTAGTGCTTGTAACGTGCGGTCGCACCATGGAACGATACAAAGGCATTATAATATCCTTTGTTTTATTTTCCATTCCTTTCCTTATGATACCTAGCATTCTATTTGCTCTCTTAAGAACTTAAGAAAATAAGAACATAAGAAATGTTATACAGGGTCAGACCAAGGTCCATCAAGCCCAGTATCCTGTTTCCAACAGTGGCCAATCCAGGTCACAGGTACCTGGCAGGTACCCAAAGTCCACAGCTTCCACAATGCTCGTCCTGGAGTAAGCAGTGGATTTCCCGGATCCTCTTTAATAATGGTTTATGGACCTTTCTTCCAGGAACTTGCCGAAACCTTTTTTTAAACCCAACTACACTAACAGCTTTTACTACATCCTCCGGTAACGAATTCCAGAGTTTGATTACATGTTGAATGAAAAAATATTTTCTCTTATTAGTCTTAAATGGGATACATTGTAGCTTCATTGCATGTCTTCGAGTTTTTCTACTTTTTGATGGCGTAAACAACCAATCTACATTAACCCATTTCTCTCCATTCATTAACTTATAGACTTCTATCATATCTCCCCTCAGCCTTCTCTTTTCCAAGTTGAAGAGCCTTAACCTTTTAAGTCTTTCCTCATAAGGGTATCCTTCCATCTCCTTTACCATTTTGGTGGCTCTTCTCTGTACCTTTTCTAATTCCACTATATCCTTTTTAAGATACAGTGACCAGAATTGCACACAATATTCAAGGTGCAGTCGAACCAGTGAATGATACGGAGGCATTATAATATCCTTTAATTTATTCTCCATTTCTTTCCTTATGATTCCTGGCGTTCTATTTGCTTCCTTGGCTGCCACTGCACACTGGGCGGAGGGTTTCAATGTGTTATCCACGATGACGCCTAAATCTTTTTCCTGGGTGGTGGTTTCTAAGGTGGTACCTTGCATCATGTAACCAAAGTTTGGGTTGTTCTTTTCTAGGTGCATAACGTAGCACTTGTCCATATTAAATTTCATCTGCAATTTGGATGCCCAGTCTTCCAATTTATCAAGGTCCTCCTGCAATTTTTCACAAACATCTTGAGTTTTAACAACTTTGAATAATTTTGTGTCATCTGCAAATTTGTTCACCTCATTCGTTATTCCCATTTCCAGGTCATTTATGAATATGCTAAAAAGCAGAGGGCCAGCACAGATCCCTGGGATACTCCACTATTTACTTTTCTCCATTGAGAAAATTGGCCATTTAGCCCTACTCTCTGCCTTGTCTTTGACAAGGTCCCTCATGAGGGACTCTAGGCAAAATTAAAAAGACATGGGATTGGAGGCAGTGTACTATTGTGGATCAGAAAATGCCAATCATATTTAACTTCTCATTTAGAGCTATATATTCTAACTCTCCCTTCTTGTTTTTTAGACTTCTAGCATTTGAATACAGGCATTTTAGAGGCTATATTTCAATCATATTTATCTGGTTATCAGTTGATAGGGGTAATTTGGAATCTTTCAGCTCTGTACTTAAGGGCATCTGGGTAACTGTTGTTATTATTGGAATCTCTCTGTTTGGATATCCTAAGTTTCCTGTTTTGTTAGTATCCTTCAAGGATACATTCTTCTGAATTATGCGCTCTTGGGCAACTATCGGCTTTCTCCTGTTATCTAGTTTAAAAACTGCTCTACCTGCTTTTTAAATGTTAATGCCAGCAGCCTAGCTCCATCCAGGTTAAGGTGGAACCCATCCCTTCAGAAGAGCCCTTCCCTTCCCCAGAAAGTTGCCCAGTTCCTAACAAATCCAAAATCCTCTTCTTTGCACCATCATCTCATCCACGCATTGAGACTCTGGAGCTCTGCCTGACTTTTGGGCCTGTGTATGGCACGGGAAGCATTTCAGAGAATGCTACCCTGGAAGTTCTGGATTTCAACTTCCTTCCTAAAAGCCTAAATTGGGCCTCCATAACCTCCCTCCCACATTTTCCTATGTCATTGGTACCAGCGTGTACCTAGACAGCAGACTCTTCCCCAGCACCATCTAAAACCTTGTCTATGTGGCGCGTGAGGTCTGCTACCTTTGCACCTAAAGTCTAGGACTCTCTTTTGAATGGACCTTATCAGCCCTATTCCTAATACTGACCCACATCATCTGATCATAACTGGATGCAAGATGATTACCCACTATAACATCAGAAGCACTCTCCCTATTGGTAAGCACTGGATCCAGCATGGCCCCTCACGTATGGGTTCTGTTACCAGTTTTCTGGAATAGTTCTCCCTATAGAGAATCCAGGATCTCCTTAGTTCTACATGACACTGCAGCAGGGATGTGCCAGTCAACATCTGGTATATTGAAATTGGCTATCAGCAACACTTCTCCTTTCAAAGCAATACCGCGAATAGAAATGTAATTGAAGACATTCACTTCTTCTGTCTGTGAAGGAGATCTGTATGTCACACCAATGCTAATGGATGCCCCATTCCCTCTTTCTAGTTTAACCCAGAGTGCCTCCTCCTTCCATATTAAGCCTATTAATCTGTAGCTTTAATATGATTTTTTACATATAGTGCCACTCCTCCTCCCCTTCTTCCTACCTTGGCCTTCTTGGAAAAAGTATAGCCTGATATAATTATATCCCAGTCATGGTTGTCCATGAACGATGTCTTCATAACTGCCACTAAATCCAAGTCAGCTTCTTCCATTAAAGCCTGAACATCTGGAATCTTATTTCCTATACTACGGGCATTAATGCACAGTGCTTTCAAGATGTTGCCCCTTTTTGCCCATTTCTACAGAGGTATTTAATATTTTATTTACCTGAGGACTTTTACTTATCTGGGGGCTTTCTTCACCCATCCGCAAAGAATCTAGTTTAAAGCCCTCTTCAATAGGTTAGCCAGTCTGCTGCGGAAGACACGTTGACCCTTCTTGGATAGGTAGACATCATCTCTTCTCAGCAACCCTTGGAAAATTATCCCATGCTCCTGGAAACCAGAACTTTTGTGATGACACCATTATGTCAGTTTGTGGAATGTACATCTGGCAGGGCCAGTGATGGATCGGGCATCAGGCTGGGACCCAGTCCAGGGCAAACATTTTGGAGGAGCCTCAAGGCAGAAATTTGGGAGAGAGACCAAAAGCCCACTAGCAGGCTGTGCCACCTTCAGTTTCAGGCAGGCTTGGTACCCTCTTTGGTTTGGGAGCCCAGAGCAGCTGCCCTGGTTGCACGTCTTCCTTCCTCTCTCCCCCCCCTCCCCCCCCCCCCGAGTCTGCCCTGGCATTTGTTGTCTATTTTTTGCCCAGTACAGGGAAAATCGCTTCCCTTTCTATTTCTTTGTTTTCGCACTGCATGCAGCATAGGACTTCTTGGGGTTTCAGTTAAATTGTTGTCTATATATTTCTGTTTTCACTTTGAGGTATTTGGTGAGGGTCTGTCTGTATTCTGTATGTGTCCGAAGTCAGATATTCTGTTAGTATAAATTTTCAGTTTAGTGATCTACAAGTATTGTAATTTTTTTTTCAGTTTTCCCAGTAGATGCATTGATGATCTTGGACTTAGTGCAATATTTATGGTGCTACCTTTTCCTAGATAGAGTCCCTGTTATGTGAGTTTTGGAAGTTAGTGCTGGCATGGTATATTTGCTCTAGGTCCTGAACTACTTTTCTGTAGGGTTTTGTATTACTTCACAATATACCTGGTACTGAGAGGGTTTATATTGTTCTCCAGGACCAAGCAGGAAGTCAGTCCTCACTTATGGGTGACGTCGGCGCCGACGGAGCCCTCGCGGAGCAATTTTCCCCAGCTTTCAAAGAAAGCCTTTGGGAATTGCAGCGCGCATGCGCGGTCGTCTTCCCGCCCGAGGGTGCCATCTTAGCCAGTCTTCTTTTTTCCGCGGAGCCCTACAGACGTCCCCGTCTTGTCCCCGCGAAAAAGTCGATTTTTCTTCATTATTTTATCCTTTTTCCTTCGGTTCAACGCCGATCTTTTTCCCGCCCGGACTCGCGACGCCGGTCACGAGTCCTCTCACTTTTTTTTCGGTTTTTCTGACTTTGTCAGCTTTCGTTTTCGATTTTCCCTGGCAGCCCGGTCCTTTGACCTCGCAGGGGCCCTTTTTCCCCCGATGGCTGCCAGTGGCTTTAAGCGGTGTGGTCAGTGTGACCGAAATATGTCACTCACTGACACACACGACTTTTGCCTCCGCTGCCTGGGCCCGGATCATGAGGAACTGATCTGTGGGCCCTGCGGCAAAATGTCCTCAAAAGCGTTGAGGAGTCGGCGGCATCAGCGTGATCGAATCTTCGCTGACCCCAGCCGTACCCGGACCTCGTCGGAGGCCTCCGCGTCAAAAGGCTCCAGCTCGGACCGTCGCCGGAGTTCCTCCGACCGGGGTTCTCCCTCCGGGGACCATCGTCGGACGGTGAAACCCGCGAGGGCGGCGTCGGTGGACGCTCCTGGTTCCGCGAGGGCCAGGTCGCATAGCCCCGATAGCCGCCCCGGGTCCTTGGAGAAGGAGCACCTCCCGAAGCGACCTCGCCTGGAGTCGGAGATGCCTGCTCGGGTAAGTCCTGTGGTCCTTCTGGACTCGCCTCCGCGACAGCCGACGTCGGGCCCGACGCCGTCGGGGCCCGAGTCGGGGGCTGCTGGGTCACCTGAGCTCGGACTCAGGTTGACGGCCTTGGAGAGCAGACTGTCTGCCTTCATGGACCAGCAGCGGGCACTGCTCGCTGGCCTCGCTGGCGCCGCTGCCCCGACCGCCGGGACGTCGACGTCCAAGTCGACCCCGGAGACCGAGCCGATCCTCGAGTCGATGAGAACTCGAGTCGATCCTCGGTCGAGGTCACCCTCGGCCTCCCGTTCGGGACCGAGGTCGCCGACGCCGACTCCCTCGGCGTCGGGGCGGCAGGCGCCGCGCCCTGCCCGTGCCGACCCCACCGATTCCTCGTCGGAGTCGGTCTGGGAGTCTGAAGAGGAAGAGTCTCCTGATTCTTTTCGGACTCGGTGTGTCCCCTCGGACTCACCTGAGTCCGAACCTCGGAAGCAGTCCCCCCCGGAGGATGCCCGGTTCTCGGACTTCGTTAGGGATATGGCCAAGGCTTTGGCCTTCCCTGCGGATCCCGAGGAGGAGCCTCGAGCCGAAGAGCTCGACGCCCTCCAGTATGACTCTCCCGCGAGGGAACACTTTACTGTACCGGTTCCTCCTATGCTGGAACGACTACTCTTCCGCATGTGGGAGAGTCCGGCCTCCTCGCCGGTCCTGAGCAAGCGGGTCGATTCTATCTATCGGGTCCGCAAGAGCCCTGGCTTCCAAAAGGCACAGCTACCACACCATTCCATGGTAGTGGAATCGGCCATGCATCGTCTTAAGAGCCAGAAGATGCACTCCTCAGTGCCCCCTGGCAGGGAGGCCCGTAACCTGGATGGCCTTGGTAAGAAGTGTTTCCAGGGCTCTATGCTCGCATGTCGTGTCCAGACTTACCAGCTGTACATGGGCATGTATCTCCGGGATCTGGCTAAAGAGCTAGCCGGATTCTCTGCTGGTCTGTCCGAGGAACCCTTGCGGAGGTTCCTGGCCTTGTCCACTGGCATTCGGGAATGCTCAAAGTTCATGTCCCGGGCAGCCTATGATGGCTTTGAAGCATCGGCTCGAGTGGCCGCAGCCGGCATCGGTGCCCGCCGACAGGCTTGGCTTCAGTCGTCAGACCTTGAGCCCTGGGTGCAGGACAAGTTGGTCGATGTCCCCTGCCGAGGCGAGAACCTCTTTGGCAAGCCCATGGCAGAAAAGGCTGCACAAATTGAGACTGAGACTCTCACCAGGACCAGGCTTTCTAGGAAGACCTCCGCCCCTTCCCAGAAAAAGAAGGGCTCGGGGAAAAAGTCCTTTTACCCGAGGAAGGCGGCTGCCTACAAACAATACCCCCATTATCAGGCCCCTGCAGCTCCCCAACAGGGCCAGCAGGCCAAGGGACGGGGTAACGGGTCCCGTAGGCAGCAAGCTCCCAAGCCTGCACCACCAGCCCCTGCTCAGCAGGGTGGGGGTTTTTGACTCGCAAAGCATAGCCTCTCCCCCCCCGCTGGTTCCTCCCAGCACCGGAGGCCGGCTGGTTCACTTCGCCCACAGGTGGTCCAGCATCACCGCAGATGCCTGGGTGCTTCAAGTCGTGCGAGAAGGCTATCTTCTCCACTTCCACCAGGTCCCTCCCTCCTATTTTCCGGGAGAACCTCCGCGACCCCCTCTGCACAGGGAATTGCTCCTTCAGGAGTTAGCAGGTCTTCTGCAGGATCAGGCGGTGGAACCGGTGCCACACCACCTGAGAGGTCAAGGCTTTTATTCCAGGTATTTTCTGATACCAAAGAGAACAGGGGGCCTCAGACCCATCCTGGACTTGCGCAACCTCAACAAGTTCCTTGTGCGGGAGAAGTTCAAAATGCTTACCCTTGGAATCCTTCTGCCCTACCTCCAGCAGGGAGATTGGCTATGCTCCTTGGATCTAAAGGATGCCTACACGCACATCCTCATCCACCCAAGCCACCGCCAATACCTAAGGTTTGTGGTGGCGGGAAATCATTACCAGTACAGAGTACTGCCCTTTGGCCTGTCCTCCGCACCGCGAGTCTTCACAAAATGTCTCGCGGTCGTGGCGGCCCATCTCCGGCTTCACGGCCTCTATGTCTTTCCGTACCTCGACGACTGGCTCATCAGAGCAGCGTCCGCTCGGGAGGTCGCCAACGCCACGCGCCGCACGGTGACTCTTCTGCAGCACTTGGGCTTTGTTATAAACTTCGCAAAGTCCACTTTGCTCCCCTCACAGGATCTTGAGTTCATCGGCGCAAGGCTGCACACTCCTCAGGCGCGAGCATACCTACCGCTCGACAGGGCTCATCGGCTCATGGACCTAGCCGACCGCTTTCGCAGCCAGCCCCTGGTCTCCGCCAGGCGCTTCCTGAGACTACTCGGCCATATGGCTTCCACCGTCCATGTGACCCCCAATGCCCGCCTGAATATGCGGTCTGCTCAATGGTGTCTCCGCCAGCAGTGGCGTCAAGCCACAGGCGGCCTAGCAGTCCTAGTGCGCGTCTCCGAGCCGCTGATCTCGTCTCTCCGGTGGTGGCTCCGGCAGCCGAACCTCCTATTCGGAATGCCTTTCCAGTCACCTCAGCCGACCCGGGTGCTGACCACCGATGCATCCCTCCTGGGCTGGTGAGCACATTGCCAAGAGGCACGTACTCAGGGCCTCTGGACCACGTGGGAGTCTGCTCAGCAGATCAACTTCCTGGAGCTCAGGGCGATCCGCCTGGCTCTCAAGGCCTTCTCCCACCTGACTTCCCACCAGTCCGTCCTTGTCCAGACGGACAATCAAGTTGCCATGTTCTACGTGAACAAGCAGGGGGGCACGGGCTCCTTCCTCCTCTGCCGGGAGGCACAGAAGCTCTGCTCTTGGGCCGTCAGTCACGGCATTCTCCTCAAGGCAGTTTATCTCCCAGGCCAAGAAAATTGCCTGGCGGACAAACTCAGCAGGGTCCTCCAGCCGCACGAGTGGCGTCTGGATCCCTTGGTAGTTCAGAAGCTCTTCCTCAAGTGGGGCCTCCCCACGGTGGATCTCTTTGCCAGTCCTCACAACCGGCAGCTTCCTCGCTTCTGCTCTCGTCAGCCACACCCCCTTTGGGTTGCGGCGTACGCTTTTCTGATTTCATGGTCGGGGAGCCTTCTGTACGCTTTCCCTCCCATCCCGCTAGTCTCTCGGACTCTTTTCAAGGTGCTCCGAGACAACGCCTTCATGATCCTGGTGGCCCCTCGCTGGCCCAGACAGCCATGGTTTCCGCTCCTACTGCAACTAGCGGTGGAGGATCCATTCCCTCTGGGGGTACAACCGGATCTCCTCACTCAGGATCAGGGGTCTCTACTACACCCCAACCTCAGGTCTCTCAACCTCATGGCCTGGCTGCTGAGAGGGTAGTCCTTGCTCCCCTTCTCCTGCCGGCGGAGGTGGAGGAGGTCGTCTTAGCTTCGCGACGACCTTCTACCCGCAAATGCTACGCCCTTAAATGGCGTCGCTTTGCCCTCTGGTGTACCCAACAGTCTCAGGATCCCTTCTCCTGCCCGGTGTCGGTGATCTTGCAATACTTGCTACACCTCTCTAATCTGGGACTTAAGTCCAACTCCGTCAAAGTTCACCTCAGTGCTCTTTCGGCACATCATGTGCCGGTGGACGGTAGACCTCTCTCCAGCGACCCTCTCGTAGCGAGGTTTCTCCGAAGTCTCCTTCTACTTAAACCACCTCTGCGCCCGCCAGCGCCTGACTGGGACCTGAATGTGGTTTTGCAGCGGATCACCTGTCCGCCTTTTGAACCTATGGCTACCTGTTCTCTCTCTCCGTTTTCTGTCTTGGAAAACACTGTTCTTGATAGCCCTCACTTCCGCTAGACGCGTAAGTGAATTGCAGGCCCTCGTGTCTGATCCCCCTTACACTAGGTTCTACAAGAATAGGGTAGTCCTACGGACTCACCCAAAATTTCTGCCTAAAGTGGTCTCCCCTTTTCACATCAATCAGGAGGTGGTACTTCCAACCTTCTTTCCCAGACCACACTCCAGCCGAGCTGAAACGGTCCTCCATACCCTGGACTGTAGAAGGGCATTGAACTTCTACCTTGACCGTACGCGGGAGCACCGTAAAGCTGCTCAGCTTTTTGTGTCTTTTGACCCCAATAAATTGGGGCTCCCGGTCTCCAAGCGTACTCTGTCCATCTGGGTTGCGGACTGTATCTCTTGGGCTTATGGGGCAGCCGGACTCTCCTTAGAAAGTCGAGTCACGGCTCATTGCGTTCGGGCAAAGGCTACGTCAGTGGCTTACCTCCGCTCTGTTCCGCTGGCAGACATCTGCCGGGCCGCTACTTGGTCTTCGAGCCAGACTTTTGCGGTCCATTACTGTCTCGAGAGGGAGTCCCGTAGGGACAGTGCTTTCGGACAGGCAGTCCTCCGTAATCTCTTTGAGGTCTGAGCAACTCCTACCCTCCATCCCGGATGTGGGCTACCGGTGGGTGATAATTCAGCGAAGATTCTATCCTTCTGTGCTGCTGAGCTAGAGGGAGCTCATTTTTGTGCTTAGGGTCTCCGGTAGCCTTGAGCTTGGGAGTCCCATAAGTGAGGACTGACTTCCTGCTTGGTCCTGGAGAAAGCGTAGTTACTCACCTGTAACAGGTGTTCTCCAGGAGCAGCAGGAATCAGTCCTCACTACCCTCCCTCCTCCCCTTGGAGTTGCAATCGTCTGCTTATGTTCTTTTTGCAAATTTTTATGCTGTCTTTTTTAGCTATGTCATCTGACTGGCTAAGATGGCACCCTCGGGCGGGAAGACGACCGCGCATGCGCGCTGCAATTCCCAAAGGCTTTCTTTGAAAGCTGGGGAAAATTGCTCCGCGAGGGCTCCGTCGGCGCCGACGTCACCCATAAGTGAGGACTGATTCCTGCTGCTCCTGGAGAACACCTGTTACAGGTGAGTAACTACGCTCTCTTGTTGATATGATACTAGAATCAGAATTTTGAATGTTAAGTACTTTGAAGATATCTAGCTTTGCTCTGTATCTGTTTTGGGATTGGGGCAGCAGGGATTCTCTGGATGCAGAATATATATTGGGCTTAATATAACCTGACCATCTTTTCTAAGTTCAAATATGGGACACTAGGGGAGACGCTGTGAGCAGCCAGAGCAGGAGCGCAGCGGGAGCAACAGGCTCTGTGCGGGACCGCCCCGACAACAGCTGGGGCTTGAAAAGCGTGTTTGGAGCGTGCTTTGATCGGGAGACGCTGTGAGCAGCCAGAGCAGGAGCACGGCGGCAGCAGCAGGCTCTGTGTGGGAATGCCCAGACAACAGCTGGGGCTTGAAAAGCGCATCTCCTCCTAGGCACACGTCCTTTGGCGCGTGGCCGGGGCGAGTTACAAGGGGCAGATAGGCCCCTTGGAGCCCTGCAGGTGCCCTGAACTTGTTCTTGGTTTCTTGTGTAGTCTATGGGAAAGAGAAAAAAGGTCTTGGCTGTTTTGGATCCAGTAGTTGGTCTGATGGATAAACATATGGTGGCTAAGAACATGACAACTCCTTTTTCAGCTACTGTTTCTCCATCCTCTCTCATTTTGGGGGCCTCTTTGAGCTCCCCAGAGCGGACTCCACCTCCTCATCCAATTATAGTGACTCCATCTGATGCAGCCCAACACGATCACCTAGCTCAGCAGAGCACCCCTGTTTGTTCTGCTGATATCTATCAGCCAGTGACCTGCTCTCCACCTGTGATGGACTCTGAGGTGGCTCCTGATTCTCAGGTCTCCTTGGCGGTGGTTTCCAGAACGGAGAAGACTTTGGTTGCTACTGTCTCCCAGCTTTACAGGTTTTCTCAAGAAACTGTTGCAAAGTTGGGTCAGACAGTGGCATCCGTAGAATCTCTCACTGCTCATGTGTTGAAGTGTGAAAATCAATGTGTTTCTTTACAGGCAACGAGTGAATCTGGCATGAAGGAATTTAACGATCCATAAAAAGTTAGAATTCTTTGAGAATGTACTTAGATGGAAAAATATTTGTTTTATTAATTTTCCCTTGTGTTTTATTGTCATCCGAAATTCATTTTCGTAAATATCTTAAAGAAAATTTGTTTTTCTAATTTGGATTCAATATTTTTTTCAAATTTGTATTATTTATTGGGTACAGATGATCCCAATAGAGAATTGGATATCTTGCAATCAGTTTCTGTTTCGAATTTAACTCAGTTTCTGGAGGATTCGTCTGATAATATTTCCTCCCATGCAACATTGGTTGTTTCATTTGTTTCTGAGCAGGATAGGTATTCTGTTTTTAAAAGTTACTTTAAGAATAAGGATGCTTTGTTTTGTGGTGCGAAAGTTCAGGTGTTTCCTGATGTTTCCAGAGCCACTCAATTTTGCAGGAAAGCATTTTTGGCTCTCGGGCCTAGAGTTTTGGCTCTGGGGGCTTTATTTTTTCTTCGATGTCCATGTAAATGCCTAATCACTTTTCAGGGTGTTAGGTATTTATTTTTTGATTCCTTACAGCTGGAATCCTTTTTGCAAAGTAAAGAATCTTAGAGTGTATTGGGTGGGGTTTTGTTTGGTGGAATATTTTAAAATTGGCTGTTATGTTGGGAACGTTTTTTCTACTTCCCTGATATCTTCAGTTTGTATTGCTTTGGTTTTCTCCCCGAGATGTGGGCTAATTGATGTGTATTCAGTTATAATATTGCTGTTATTTCTTGTTTATTTTTAAATTTCTTATCATTTTTCTTGTTTATGCTTTGTAAGTATAGCTGTGAAATTCCAATTAAAAACAAAAAAACAAATTCGGGACACTTGATCAAGCCAGGGGGCTCAAAGTTAAGGAAAATAAAAAATATGTTTATAATTACAATTTTAAATTTAACCTAAAATTTTAATCAGTAGGCTAGGTTTATAACTTTACTTACAAATGTGCCAATCAGGCCTACTTGTTGTTCTTCTTTATGGAGTGAATTTTCTTCAAAATAGTAACATTTCCACTAAAATAATTTAAAAAATTCTGGGCAACTCAACTCAAAATTGTACTTTACAATCATTAGACATTTGAGTGTCTCTGCATGCTGTTGGGTTTTTCTGTAGACCACACTTTGTTCATGATTGAAAAGCACCTTTCAGTTGGGGCATTGGAACCTGGCAAATGTAAAAAAAACAATTCAACCCGTTTGCATAAATATTTATATGGTACCTCATTACTTTTGAGGTGTCCAAATACTTCCTTCCATTTTTCGTCAACTGTGGTATCTGCATTTTTCCATTCTTGAACTTTTTCTTCAGAAACAAATGACTCAAGACAAGACAACTCATCAAACAGTTCAGTATCATTTATTACTGACTCTAGGCCAGGTTTTGTAAGAACATAAGATCATAAGATCACCGCCCCTAACCTATGGAACTCCCTCCCACCCTTAATCCGAACAATTAAAGACCATCAGATTTTCAGAAAAAGCCTTAAAACCCACCTCTTCACCGCTCACTATGGAGTTGGCAATACCTGCCTAAATTCACAAATAACTTAGGCATGCATTGTGATGAAGCTGAAGCCATTAAAGCTATAGACTTAGGAAAAAACACTGTTTATTATAAAGCAACTGACTCACAGAGGGTGCAGTTACCTAAAAGTGCAGCTAGAGGGAGCAGGCACGAGGCTGCAGAAGCTAAGCTGACACGCCCAGGTTTTGAGAATGCAGGAGCTAATCAGGTACACCTGAGTAGAGAGCCAGGAAGCTCAGTGGAGAAACGGCTTTATAAACAGTGCTCAGAAGGAAGAAAGCAGAGAGGATCTCGAGTTCAGAGAGGAACTGGGAGAGGATCTCAAGTTCAGAGAGGAGCTCAGAGAAGACTTCAAACTCAGAGAGGACCACAAGTTCAGAGAGGAACTGAGATGGGACCTGAGAGAGGAACCTCACATACTGAAAGGCAGAGAAGCTTGGAGTACTTACAAGGAAGAGCTAAGTTCCAGGGAGGACAAGCCTGTTCCAGAAAGCTCCAGGAGCCAGTCTTCAGGGAAGACGGTGATAGAAGGAGACTGCCGGGTAGAGCAGATACCAGCAGAGCACGTCTCAAAGATCCAAGGTACAGTTATATTTCCTTTCCAAGATGTGAGCCAGCTCCTAGAAAAGCTTATAACCCAGAGAACCGTACTGATAGGAAACAAAGCTGGGAAGGGCTTGTGAAACCTTTACAGAGAGGCATAGTAAAAAGCCATAACAGTTATTTGCCAAACCAAGACCAGCAAGGCTGGGGAATATTGGAGAGATCTATTGAACTACAACCTGCCTTATCCAGGGAAAGCTCAGGACTAGCTGACAACATGGCTGAACGGGAACCTATGCAAATAGAGGTGATAGAGCCAGAGCCGTTGCAGTTAGAGCACCCGATGGACTGCTCACAACTATTTCTTTATGAAGTGGGACTACAAAGACCATGATGCACCTGGTCTAGAAAAGTTTTTCCTCCTTCAACCAACAATATGTGTCCGCCCTCTCCTTTCTGCACGCTGCCACTAGGAGGGGCTGTGACATAATGGCATAGTTTTTAGGATATTTGCTGGGCAGCTAAAGAAGAAATTGCCAAGTTCAAAGGAAAAGAAGCACTGAGTGGAAGACGGAAGTGTGGTCACCAGTACTGCTGGAGGACGTTGGGCACATCGTTTGCTCAAGGCATGAGTCAACACCTGAAGCAGGTAACATGTAATTGGGCATGACCTGGGGTGGATTCAGGTGTGGGTATTCAGAAAAAAAAAAATAAGAGAAGGAAAAAAAAGGGGGACTGACAAAAGAGTGCCACTGCCACACTTGGGTTTTATCTCTCTCTACATTTCTCTCTAGGAAGTGGTCGCCATGGACCCAAAGGAGATCTTACAGTGGATGGTGGTATAATTTGACAAGCAACAAGAGATGGCTTGCCAAGCGCAGCAACAAGCGGTGTCGGCCATGCAGGCGCAACAAAAGCCCGTCTTGGAGATGATGGAGGCTTGGTTAGCTCAGCAGAAGACAGCACAAGCAGCAGCTCCTTCTCTTCAAGGACTAAATGCTATAGCCAGCAATGGTGGGGTAGGACCGTGGTCTTATGAGACACTAACTTTGGGAAAGTTGTCACCTAGCGATGACATTGACGACTTTTTGGAATCCTTTGATAGGATAGCGCATACCATAGAATGGCCAAAAGAGCAATGGGCTATACGCCTGGCAACCTCACTCATAGGAGAGGCGTTGTCGGCGTATAAAGCTATGCCCGCAGCCCTAGCGAATATTTACGCAGAAGTAACGAAGGCTGTAAGGGACCACCTTGGCTTGACTCCTTTGGTATACAACCGGATGCTAAGAGCTACCCGACTTAAAGCGGGAGAAACGCCAAAAGCTTTAGGTCAAAGGCTTAAGAGCCTGGCGATAAAGTGGTTGAGGCCCGAGAGTAAGAGCATTGACACTATAGTTGATGTTATTGTATTAGAGCAATTCATGACTGCTGTGCCCCAGGAGGTGCAGACCTTCCTGATACTGCAGAACTGCCGTACCACTGAAGAAGCAATCCTATTAACAGAAAGGTATTTTGAAGCACAATTGGCTACTCGCAAAAGTGGTGAAGCTTCAAAGACGGCAGTAGAGGCTATGATGCAGTCATCAGAAAGGGTGTCAAGGTATAAACCAGGAGGTTTGGAGACTGGTAGGCCTATGCCAGGAAATCACTCTGAGAAAAAGAGATGTTTTCTTTGTGGGAACACAGGGCATCTAAAGAGTGAATGTAAATCGCGTACTGCACTTATAAGTGAAAATACAAAAATGTTGCGAGAAGGATTTTTGTTAGAGGTCATAGTGCAAGGTATATCTGCGAATGCTCTTCTCTATTCTGGTGCAGACCAGAGCATGATCTCTAAAAAGCTCTGGCGCACAATTGAAGATCAAGCTGAGTCCGCACCAAATCGAGCAGAAGGAAAAGCAAAAATTATATGCATTCACGGTGCTTCTTCTTTCTATCCTGTATACAACTTGATAGTAAAAGGTTTAGGGATAGAAAAGGATATGCTACTAGCTGTGGTTCCAAAATTGCCTCACAATTTGGTGCTAGGTAGGGACTGGCCCCAATTTAGAAAGGGGTTGGAAAAAGGACTGTCTCCCCAAGAGGCCCTTGTGTCTACAAAGTCCCAATCCAAAATAGCTATGGTTCCCAGTCCACTCTTTGAAAAAGCTCCAAAGACTGATTGGGAGGTAAAGAGAGAGCCTGTGAGTAAACCGAAATTTGTATTAAAATTCTGCAAAATGTCCGAAAAAGCACAGAGTCCACAGCGAGCCTCGGCTCAGGCCGCTGGATATGATTTACACAGTGCGGTAAACCAAATAATTCCCAAGCATGGAAGAGCTTTAATAGACACAGGCCTCCAAATAGAATTACCCCTAGGATGTTACGGCCGTATTGCGCCCCGCTCTGGCCTGGCATCAAAACATTTTATAGACGTGGGGGCGAGTGTAATAGACCCGGATTATAGAGGAACCATTAAAGTCTTGCTCTTCAACTTTGCAGGAGAAGACTTCGAAGTCAAAATAGGAGACCGCATTGTGCAGCTTATCTACGAGAGAGTGGGTTTTCCCGTTTTAGAGGAAGTGCCCATAGTAACCCCTACTGGCCGTGGAACCGGAGGGTTCGGGTCCACCGGTCTATCTGACGTAAAAGGGTTAACCGCTACTTGCGAGGAACAAGTAGATGAAGATTTCGGCCCACTTCTGGACGATTGCAGGACTAAACCCGAGCCACGGGTAAGTGAGGAACTTTCTCTGATACAGAGGCAAGAGTTGGCCAGTGTATTAGAAAGGTTTGGTGATGTTCTGACACCTGTTCCTGGAAAAACGGAGCTAGTCGCCCACGAAATTATAACGCCACCCGGAAATGTGATCAGACAGAGGCCCTATCGGCTACCTGAGGCTAAGAAGCAAGAAGTGGTGGCTCAGGTGCACGAAATGCTAAGAATGGGGATCATAGAAGAATCCCGAAGTCCCTGGTGCAGCCCTATTGTCCTGGTGCCCAGACGGTACGATGAGATTCTGCATTGATTTTTGCCAAGTTAATGCAGTATCTACGTTTGATGCGTATCCAATGCCATGCATTGAAGAGCTCTTGGATAGGTTGGGGCAGGCGAGGTTCCTCACCACGCTCGATATGACCAAGGGATATTGGCAGATTCCCTTGAGAAAAGAGTCTTGCCCCAAGACAGCTTTTAGCACACCAGTGGGGCTATTTCAATTCAGAAGAATGCCTTTTGGGCTGCATGGCGCAGTGGCAACCTGTCAGCGATTGATGGATTTGGTCTTACGTCCCCATCAGGAGTATGCCATCGTGTACATAGACGATATTGTCATACATAGTTCCACCTGGAACCAGCATTTACCACGAGTAAAAGCGGTGGTACAAGCAATGAGGCAAGCTGGCCTAACATTAAATCCGGAAAAATGCATGTTCGCAGCGCAGGAAGTCAAATACTTGGGCCACCTGGTAGGACAAGGTATGGTCCGGCCACTGTTAAACAAGGTAGAAAGCGTTAGGAATTTTCCGATGCCACAAAACAAAAAGCAACTAAGGAGTTTCCTAGGACTTATAGGCTACTATAGGCATTTCATCCCTCATTTTGCGAAGGAAAGCGCCGTGTTTACAAACATGTTAAGGAAAAATGCCCCAAACCGGATACAGTGGACCTCAGAGGCCGAGGAGGCTTTCATGATGTTGAAAGGAAAACTTTGTAAGGCACCTGTATTACGCGGAGTAGATTTCCGCCAGCAATTTATTGTCCAAACAGATGCTTCTGAAACCGGGTTAGGAGCTGTCCTTTCACAAACACATGAAGGAACAGAACATACCGTCATGTTTTTGAGCCGAAAATAATCCCCGGTGGAGCAAAAGTATTCTACAATTGAAAGAGAATGTTTGGCAATTAAGTGGGCAGTCAAAGCCCTAAGATTTTATCTAACTGGGAGAAAATTTTTACTGGTCACTGACCATGCACTGCTAAAGTGGTTAAGTCAGATGAAGAATAACAGTCGCTTGACACGATGGTATATGGCATTACAACCCTTCGAGTACCGGGTGGAGCATAGAGCAGGAAAACTGCACCATAATGCAGACGCCATGTCGCGGATTACGTGCTGTGCAGGCGATGCAAGGCCAGCCCGTAATATCTTAAGAGGGGGGATATGTGATGAAGCTAAAGCCATTGACGCTATAGACTTAGGAAAAAACACTGTTTATTATAAAGCAATTGACTCACAGAGGGTGCAGTTACCTAAAGGTGCAGCTAGAGGGAGCAGGAACAAGGCTGCAGAAGCTAAGCTGACACACCCAGGTTTTGAGAATGCAGGAGCTAATCAGGTACACCTGAGTAGAGAGCCAGGAAGCTCAGTGGAGAAACGGCTTTATAAACAGTGCTCAGAAGGAAGAAAGCAGAGAGGATCTCGAGTTCAGAGAGGAACTGGGAGAGGATCTCGAGTTCAGAGAGGAGCTCAGAGAGGACCTCAAGCTCAGAGAGGACCACAAGTTTAGAGAGGAACTGAGAGGGGACCTGAGAGAGGAACCTCACATACTGAAAGGCAGAGAAGCTTGGAATACTTACAAGGAAGAGCTAAGTTCCAGGGAGGACAAGCCCGTTCCAGAAAGCTCCAGGAGCCAGTCTTCAGGGAAGACGGTGATAGAAGGAGACTACCGGGTAGAGCAAATACCAGCAGTGCACGTCTCAAAGATCCAAGATACAGTTATATTTCCTTTCCAAGATGTGAGCCAGCTCCTAGAAAAGCTTATAACCCAGAGATCCGTACTGATAGGAAACAAAGCTGGGAAGGGCTTGTGAAACCTTTACAGAGAGGCATAGTAAAAAGCCATAACAGTTATTTGCCAAACCAAGACCAGCAAGGCTGGGGAATATTGGAGAGATCTATTGAACTACAACCTGCCTTATCCAGGGAAAGCTCAGGACTAGCTGACAACACGGCTGAACGGGAACCTATGCAAATAGAGGTGATAGAGCCAGAGCCGTTGCAGTTAGAGCACCCGATGGACTGCTCACAACTATTTCTTTATGAAGTGGGACTACAAAGACCATGATGCACCTGGTCTAGAAAAGTTTTTCCTTCTTCAACCAACAATAAGTGTCTGCCCTCTCCTTTGTGCACGCTGCCACTAGGAGGGACTGTGACAGCATGTAATGACAGCACCTACGCACCTAACAACCCTCCCCTCTCCCGATACACTGTATCCCACTCTCATAAGCCCGTTTACATGTATTTATAGTTAGATGTATATAGTTTCTCTAGTTTAGTTAAGTCTATGACTAATATTGTTATAATGTAAAAAGTTCAAACTCTGTTATATGTAACATGTTTGTTCCTTATAAACCGCCCCTGATCTCTGGAAGGGGCGGTATAAAAATTTGTAATAAATAAATAAATTAAGCTATGGTTTGCAGCTTGTCGTGCTGTGAGGGCTTGCGTGCATCAGTGATGCTGAGAGCTAAACTATCGGTAGTTTAACTACTGGCAGGGTCTCCCAAGATGGACAGGTCTCAGCTGAGGTGCCAGACGAAGACAAACCACCCATCTGGGCAGCAGCAGAATGGGATAGTGTTGACGGCGGAGGATCACATTTCTGTGACAACGGCAACAACACCAAACTCAAACTGCGCAGAAGGAAGGCCCGGCAATCTACTTCTGTATCTTGCCATGAAAACCCAATGGATAGTTACAACAAAACAAATTGTGCTATGGTGCTGGAAGATGAGACTCCCAGGTCGGAAGGCACTCAACTAGCTACTGGGGAAGAGCTGAAGACTTTTCAGAGTAAAGCCAGCATTTATGATGTGGTTGGATCAAAGCCCTCGGGAAGTCTGACTGCTGATGTAGCTGCGCATGAAATGAGAGTCAGAAGCTGTAAAGATGTCTTACACATTGGAACATGGAACGTACGAAGCATGAACCAAGGGAAGTTGGAGGTGGTCAAGAATGAAATGGAACGTGTACAACTTGATCTGTTGGGTGTCAGCGAACTGAAATGGACTGGCATCGGGCACTTTGCATCAGATGATCACATGGTCTACTATGCTGGAAATGAAAGACAAAGAAGAAATGGTGTTGCATTTATAATAAAGAAGAAACTTGCAAGAACTGTAATGAAATACAATGCAGTCAGCGAACGCTTAATCTCTATTCGTCTACGAGGATTGCCTATCAACACAACTATAATTCAAGTATATGCCCCAACAACAGCTGCAGAAGAGAATGAAATTGAAGAGTTCTATGAACAAGTACAAGCTGAAATTGACAGAACATGCAAACAGGATATCCTGATAGTCATGGGTGACTGGAACGCAAAAGTTGGCAACAAAGAAGAAGGCAAAGTAGTTGGAAAATATGGACTTGGCAACAGAAATGAAGCTGGAGAAAGATTGATAGAATTCTGCAAGACCAATGATCTATTCATCTCAAACACCTTCTTCCAGCAACACAAGCGGCGACTGTACACATGGACTTCACCCAATGGATTGTATAAAAATCAAATTGACTACATCTGTGGAAGTCAACGATGGAAAAGCTCTAACATCAACAAAGACAAAACCTGGAGCTGACTGTGGTACAGATCATCAACTACTAGTATGCAAACTCAAGCTAAAGTTGAAAAAGAGCAAACCACTCATGAATGCAGCAAAATATGACCTTGAGAATATACCACTGGAATTTAAAGACTGCCTGCAAAATCGATTTGCTGCTTTAGATACAAATGACAGAACTCCGGAAGAGTTATGGAATGACATCAAGAAGGTTGTGCTGGAAGAAAGCGAGAAGTCTCTACAAAAGGTGAAAAAGCAAAAACGGCCAAAATGGATGACGGAAGAAACTCTGAAAATTGCCCAGAAACGCAGAGAAGCTAAAGCCAAAGGAGAAAGAAAGACAATCGCAGAACTCAACAGAGATTTCCAACGTGCAGCAAGACAGGACAAGGAAAAGTACTACAATGACACTTGCAAGGAAATAGAAGCAGAAACTATTAGAGGAAGAACAAGATCGGCTTTCCTAAAGCTGCGAGAGTTAAAGAAAAAGTTCCAGCCTCGAATTGGAATGTTACAAGATGCTCAAGGTTCTATGTTGAATGATGCTGAGAAGATCAAGAAAAGGTGGAAGGAATATACAGAGTTTTTATATGATAAAGATCAAGTGGACCAACAGCCGTTTCAACCTATACCTTATGATCAGGAACCATGGGTGATGAAAGAAGAAGTTGAAGCAGCATTGAAAGCCTTATCAAAGAACAAAGCACCAGGCATTGATAGCATTCCCATAGAAGTATTGCAGCAATCTGATGCAGCTGTTACTGTACTTACAAGGCTCTGCCAAGAAATATGGACGACAACATCATGGCCAACTGACTGGAAAAGATCTGTGTTTATACCAATACTAAAGAAAGGTGATCCAACTGACTGTGGAAATTATCGCACAATCGCTCTGATCCCACATGCCAGCAAGATTCTACTGAAGATTATTCAAAAGAGACTACAGCCATACCTAGAACAAGAACTACCTGAAGTGCAAGCAGGGTTCAGGAAAGGGCGAGGAACGAGAGACGACATTGCGGATGTGAGATGGATCCTTGAAAAGACTAAAGAATACCAAAAGGATATCTATTTGTGCTTTATCGACTATAGCAAGGCTTTTGACTGTGTAAACCATGAGAAACTCTGGGCCACATTAAGAAGCATGGGTATACCAGAACACCTGATCGTTCTCTTGCGCAATCTGTACATTGATCAAGAAGCAATAGTTCGAACGGAACAAGGAGAAACAGAATGGTTTAAAATAAGCAAAGGGGTAAGACAAGGCTGCATACTTTCCCCCTACCTGTTTAATTTATATGCAGAACAAATCATCAGAGAAGCAGGATTGTATGAAGACAACAGAGGTGTGAAGATTGGTGGAAGACTCATCAACAACCTTCGCTATGCTGATGATACCACATTACTGGCAGAAAGTGAAGATGATCTGAAACATTTGCTTCTCACAATCAAAGAACATAGTCTCAAAATGGGCCTGCACCTTAATGTAAAGAAGACAAAGATCATGACAACTGGCATAATCAACAGGTTCATCGTTGAAGGAGAAGAAATTGAAATCGTGAACAACTTTAACCTACTTGGATCAACTATCAATAAAGAAGCAACAAGCAGTCAAGAAATCAGACGACGCATTGCTCTTGGCAGAATGGCTATGAAAGACCTAGATAAGATTCTCAAGAGCAGAGATGTCTCTCTCCATACAAAGATTCGACTTGTTCAAGCCATGGTATTTTCCATAACATCATATGGATGTGAAAGCTGGACAGTGAAAAAGACAGACAGGAAGAAAATTGATGCCTTTGAATTATGGTGCTGGCGGCGAATACTGTGTATACCATGGACTGCCCGAAGAACAAACCAGTCGGTACTAGAGGAGATCAAACCTAAGCTTTCTTTAGAAGCTCAGATGACAAGACTTCGACTTTCATACTTCGGACACATCATGCGAAGAGAGAGATCATTAGAGAAAGACATCATGCTTGGAAAGATAGAAGGTCAACGCAAAAGAGGAAGGCCAGCAATGAGATGGATCGCTACAATAACAGCAGCTACGGGTACCAGTCTGTCAACAATGAGCCGCCTGACTGAAGACCGAACACAATTTAGGATAGCTATCCAGAGGGTCGCCATGAGTCGACTCCGACTCGACGGCACTTAACAACAACAACAACATACTGGGTCAGACCAAGGTCCATCAAGCCCAGTATCCTGTTTCCAACAGTGACCAATCTAAAAAGAAACACAGGTTCCGCAATGCTTGTATTGGGGCAAGCATTGTGGACCTTTCCTCCAGGAGCTTGTCCAAACCTTTTTTAAACACAGCTACACTAACAGCTTTTACTACATCCTCTAGCAACATAGAAACATGACGGCAGAAAAAGACCACATGGCTTATCTAATCTGTCCTTCCATAACGGCTATTACAGTAGTCCCCTCTTTTCTCTTGGAGAAATAGAAACATGACAGCAGAGTTTGATTATGCATTGAGTGAAAAAATATTTTCTCTTATATTCTCTTGTAGATAAAATGTATTCTAAAGACGACTCTAGCTCAGACAACTCCAGTTATTTTTGAAGGAGTGTCCACTGATCCAAGTAATCAATGCAAGTGATGTTGAAAGATGATACAGATTGCTTGAAATCTGTTTCATCAATGCTGCCTTCTTCATCAAGATCTTTCATCTTCTTTCTGATTGTCAGAAGCAAAAACACTTCATTTTTCCTAGTTACTTACTTGTTTCTTAAGTCATTGATTACTCCAGCCACCTCTATCATTGAGATTATTTAAGACTCAATTATTAAAGTCACATTTTGGAAAATCCACTGCCTTACTGTGCAGAAAGTACAGCCAAACCTCTGCTGATTCATTCTCAAAAAAGTTTTTTTTATGATAACGGCATTTTTCCTGACTCCAGAAAATATGATTTCTCCGGTTGGAACATTGTAATTAACCTCTCTGTGGTTGGTAGTAAAGTCAGCCGCCTAGTGTATCCAAGGAGCTTTTTATACTCACTCTCAACAAAGTCACACATCTCTTTAGGTTCTTCAATGCTCACTGTATAAATGTGAAAATGTCTGAATATCTTGTCAACAGTAACTTCAATGTCAATTAGCAGGCATTTGGCAACAGTACTGATACAATAGTGAGCTGCACAGTTTGCACCAATTAAATTACTTCCTAAATTTTTTTTGCAGCTTCTAAAAAATATTGTTACTATCCCTCCTTGCAGCCCCACCAAAATTGCAATTGGTATTGTCAGCACACAATGTCAAAACTTTGGATCTTAACCCATTGGGCTCACCTATATCAAGAAAGCACTTAGAGGGGCGGAGCCTGATGCCGAGCAGAGCAGACGTGTAGGACGTGGGCTCCCGAGAGATACGGGCAGAATCCTGACAAACGTGCCCTTTAACAACATAAAAGCGTACTATATATCGCCGAAAGATTAGGTACCTCATTGATGGCGGGTCCTAAACCGCAGCGGCTGGATTACGCTTCGGCTTTGAACAGCAATGCGAAGCGCTCTAAATCGGAGCCTCTCTCCCCTCACAAAATGGCGGCGACGCGTGAAGGCGCGGACGTTCTGCAGGAACTTCTCTCCGAGATTAGAGGAGTGAAAGATTTAGTGAAAGCTAATGGTGAGGCGCTAAGCACGGTACAAGAGGAAATCGCCGCTTTACATGGCAAAATTGAAAACTTGTCTCTTCGGCAAGACAAAGCTGAAGCAGTCCTCTCCACTCACGGGGCCCGGCTGGAGAAGATGGACAAACTAGAGAAACAGCTTCACGCGCTCCAACGAGAGATGGAAGACAGTAATAATCGTGCCCGCCGCAATAACATTCGGATGGTTGGACTCCCAGAAGGAGTAGAAGGTAAAGATATGCGTGCTTTCCTGATCAAAGTGATTCCTGAACTTCTATGCTGCACATTCAAGAAGGACTTTGAGATTGACCGCGCGCATCGAGTCCCTTCGTTTACAACCTTGCAGATGACCAGGCCGCGGCCAGTTGTGTTTCGTGTTTTACGATTTCAACATGCTACACAAATCATGGAGGCAGCGCGGGCACGTGCTCCGATTGAATACGAAGGGCGCAAACTCTCCTTTTTCCCAGACCTGGCTAAGATCACTGTGAACCGGCGTAAGAAACTTCTGGAATTTCGTCCCCGATTACAGCAGTTGCAAGCACGTTTCGGACTGTTCTACCCTGCTAAAATGCGGATTACCCTACATAATCAAACTAGGACTTTTGAAGAACCGGATATGCTGGCAGCTTTCCTGGATGAGAAGGAGGCCGCCCAGATGCGGTGACTGGTCGCTCAGGTTTTGGTGTGGTTAAGATAGCTGCAGTGTATAAGGGTACCCTGGTACAGCCCGTTGCTTTGTGGCTGGGAAGTGGGGTTTCTGTTACCTTCATTTTATATAGTGTTCTGTAACCTAAGCGCAATAAGAGGGGGGGGAATGGGATTTTCGCTTTTGGCACGGTTAATCTGAGTCCTTACAGGGCTCGTTATCTCTGTATCTCCTGAGCCAGCCCTGCCGGCTCAAGTTTCCCGATACATTATTATTGGGTGGTCTCTCCTCCAGGGTTTTTGTTTAATATGGTTCAAATAGCCTTGTTAATCTTCTGGATGTTACTTCTCATGCTATCCCTGTTATGTATTCTTTTGCAACTATGTATATCGATTGTATCCAGATCCGAAAGGGTCTATAGTATTATTTAGGCTTCAATGGCTTCTTGCAAAATCCTTTCCTTAAATGTGCAAGGGGTTAATAATCCGGTTAAAAGGCGAAAGATTATAGATTATGCGCGGCGTGAACGGGCAGATCTGCTGTTATTGCAGGAAACACATTTGAACCAAAAAGAGTCATTGAAGCTTGGGGTGTGGCCCTATGATGTTTTGGCGTACTCCGCTGCGGTTAAAAAACGCAACGGGGTCGCCATACTTGCTCATCGGTCCCTTCGGGTTCAGGCACTACTCCACCGCTCCGATACCGCGGGGCGGTGGACTATGGTGGAGCTGAATTTGAATGGGATGGAAATTGTTGTTATGTGTATATATGCTCCCACCACTGATTCTCCAGATTTCTTTACCGATGTAGCGAAGGAATTATCTGTCCAGGCTGGAAAACATCTGTTTATAGGGGGAGACTTCAACCAGGTTTTAGACCCTTTGATAGATCGACAGCCGTCTCGATCGATCAAACCGTCTAAGGGGCAAATGTTTCTGGCTTCTATGATTAAAGAACTGGCTTTGATTGACATTTGGAGACTACATCACCCTCGAGATCTGGAATTTACTTTTTTTTCTGCCCCTCATACCTCGCAATCTCGGATTGATTTTCTATTAATCTCCAAGGCCTTAGTTGCGAATGTGGATGTCTCTATGATACACTCTATCCACGTTTCAGACCATGCGGCTACTTCAGCTATACTTAATACTAATTCCCCTATCAAAGGATCGGCTGATTGGTGTCTTGACCGGTCCTTGATCGCGGATCCTGAATTTTCGATAACAGTAAAAGCTGCCATAGCGGAATATTTTTCCTTGAATTCCCTGCAGGACACCTCCGGGTGGGCCTGGTGGGAAGGCTTCAAAGCCTCAATTAGGGCGACTATTACTGGTTTTAGTATACGTAGGAAAAAACAGAGGCAACAAGAACTTTTGGACCTTGAGCAACAGATTAAAGCAGGGGAACGGGTGCTTACACGTCGAACAGATCAGTGTATATTACTGAGACTCCGACGGCTTCGATTCCAATACAATACCATAGTGAATGCTGAGGCCTCCCAGAGTATCAGGAAACAACAAGGGAATTACTATCGGGAGGGCAATAGAGCTGGCAAATTGTTAGCTACAATGCTAAAAGGAAAGCGGGAAACCCAACGGGTCAGCGCTTTGAGGGAATCTCAAGGGACCACGTTGATAGTTTGTGACCAGGCGATAGCTGCCACTTTTTCTCAATATTATACTACCCTTTATAGCTCGGAGCGGGAATTTACACAGGCAGGCTTTGATCAATTGACAGCTGGCCTTCATCGGCCTACCCTTTCGGATGAACAGCGAGATAATTTGGATATACCAATAACTGTAGAAGAAATCGGTCGCGCTATCACATCTTTGGCCTCAGGCAAAGCGGTTGGGCCGGATGGGCTGCCCGCCGAATTTTTTAAATGTTTTTCGAAGGAGCTTATCCCCTATCTTCAACAATATTACTCCTTACTTGCTATGGTAGAACAAAGTGTTGGGGCTTTTGCCGCGGCTAAGCTGGTGGTCTTTGAGAAGCCGGGGCGGGATCCTTTATTGGTCACTAACTATCGACCTATTTCACTTTTGAACGCCGACTATAAGATATATGCTTCAATTTTGTCGGCTCGACTTGCAGCCTTACTCCCCAAATTAATTCACCCGGATCAATGTGGTTTTACGGAAGGCCGGTCGACCGCGGATAATGCGCGTCTCTTATGTCATCTCCTCACAGGGGCGGATGCGATGGAGGTACCGATTGTGGGCCTTGCGCTAGATGCGGAAAAGGCTTTCGATCACTTAGAATGGTCCTTTCTCTTTGCAGTTCTTCGGTGGTTCGGATTTGGAAATGCTTTCATTCGAGCGATTGAGGTCTTGTACACTTCTCCTACCGCGAGGATCTGTATTAATGGGGTGATGTCGGCTCCTTTTGAATTGAAGCGTGGTACTCGTCAGGGTTGCCCCTTATCTCCTATGTTATTTAATCTAGCGATGGAACTATTGGCTCTTCTGATTCGACAGTGCTCAGATATCAAGGGGGCGAGAATTGCGAATTTAGAGGTTAAACTCTCAGCCTACGCGGACGACCTTCTTCTTTTCACGACCCCGGATTCTATTCCTAACATACTGAAACAGATTGAGGAGTATTCGAAGTTTTCTGGTTACAAAATTAACTGTTCGAAATCTTTAGTTTTCCCTCTAAATAAGTGGGCTTATAAGGGGCACGTCAGTGATTATCCTTTTGTGTGGGAATCGGGGGCTGTAAAATACCTGGGCGTTCACTATCGGTATCCGCTCAGTGAAACGATTGCATGGAATGTGGGTGTAGTCTTGAGGTTGGCTCAGGAGTTGACTGTAAAGTGGACGCCCCTTACGCTATCCTGGTGGGGACGTTTGGAAACGATAAAAATGATGATTGTTCCCAAAATCAATTATATATTGGAAATGCTTCCTTGTTTATTGCCCACCCATGTTTATCTACAATTAGAACGAATATTGTCTCAGTTCTTGTGGAATAATAAATCGCCGCGAATAGCAAAGGAGAAACTGAAGCTTAGACGGGAGCAGGGGGGCGTAAATTTCCCAAATTTTCAAGCTTATCATCACGCTTTCCTTCTCAAACAAGGGGCGCGATGGGTAGAGCAGCTGACCGCGGAGAGGCCGGTTTGGCTCGAGTTAGAAGAGAGGCTAGTTGCGCCTGTCCCATTGGAGTTTCTTCCAGGTATGCAGTTTTCACATCTCTCTAGGTTTCCTGTAGTAATACTAGACACACTCCAAGTTTTTCTTAATTTTCTTCACGTCAGTGATCCCAGCTGTTGCTCTCGGTCCCGGTTGCCTATCTGGAACAATCCCCTTTTTAAAATCCAAAAGTCAACCTTTGCCTGGAAGCAGTGGTTTACACGTGGAATTTGGACAGTAAATCAATTGCAGGTCGCCAAAAAATGGAAGGACTTTAGGGTACTTCAACTAGAGTTTCGTCTTCCGTCTAAATGTTATTTCCAATGGCTGCAACTCCGACACTGTTTAATCGGTGCTGGAATAGACCCAGGGCAAAGTTTTGATGTTCCAGGGATTAATGAGATTTTTCGGGACAATCTGTTAACCCCGGGGATAGCGTCACGTATTTATAAAAGACTGACCTTATCTCCGTCGTTGGTGATGCAGAAGGTTCAACAGAGATGGGAAAGGGCTGTGGGGAAGAAGCTTGCTGATTCTCAATGGAGAACGTTTTGGAACAAGCAAGTTCGAATTACCAGATCTGCCTCCGTCACTCAAACTCTTTTTTATTTTGCCCATCAGTGCTTTTATACGCCAAAACAACTGGCTCAATGGGACAAAAGTCTCACCCCTCTCTGCTGGACATGTGGGATTAAAATAGGTACCCTTAGGCATATAGTCTATGATTGTTCAGGAGTAAGGTCCTATTGGGCCTCTGTATGGAGGCAGATTCAGGATATTCTCATGATTAAGGAGCCTTTGACATGGCAGATTATAGGTTTTCGCTCGGCGGCAGATATCCCCTCATTATCCAAGGAAGGAGCTTTCCTTCTTGATTTCATGATAGGGATAGCGATATGCTTAGTTATCCGGAATTGGAAACTTACTACACAGGTGAATGCCCATGAATGGTGGCACCGAATTTGTCTATATAGTCAGTATGAACAGAGTTTTGGTAGTCCCCGGCCACCGCTACCTACAGCTTATTCCAAATGGCAACCATTAAATGATTTTGTTAAAGCTGCCAAGGTTAGATAGAGCCTTATACATTGGGTATATAGGGCTTATGTACCGTTCGGTCATTTTTTTAAAAATCCTGGAGGAGGGGATAGGGGGGAAGGGGTGGGGGGGGGGAGTTATAGTTTCTTTCAGTGTAATTATGTTTCCTTTTGTTGTGTGTTGGTTTTGTTCCATTATTCTCTTTGTTATGTATAATGAAAATAAACAATTTAAAAAAAAAAAGAAAGCACTTAGAAAGAATGTCTGAGGTTTCGCCTTTAACTTCATGGACATCAAGAACTTTTACCTTTCTGAAGAAGAAAGTACCTTATTAAAACAGGGTACACGTGAATGCTACATGATTTGAGCAATCTCAAAAAACTGTTAAAAATAAAACTTGTCTCAGAAAGATCTCTCTTCAGGGAATCAATAGAGTCAGGTTTGAAAACATTACAGATGATTGCTTCCTTTTGGTTCGTGCAGCAAGAGTATTATTCATCAAAACATTTTTTCATCAACGTTGAAGTATATAGTGTGACAACCGAAAAGAATGATTGTGGACAACACAGTGGTAAGACCATGTACCCTCAGTTGTAGCCAGTGACTGAATTTTCTCATCAAAAGTTTGACTTAAAAAAAAAAAGTCACAGTTCTACTTGAAGAAGCACTTACATCTGCTGTCTTGTGTTTGTCTGTCCTTAGATGTTGAACAATGTCACCCTTTCCTGCATGTGCGATTTGAAAAGGAAGACCGGCATTTGTTACAAAACACCCTGCTATCAGCAGAATGTTTCTTAATGAATGGGTATTCATTTTGTAGTTGATCATTAAAAACACACTTACTTTTCGGCATTTTAAAATGAAAATAAAGTCTAAAGACGAAATAGAAACATGCACCCGACAACAGAATCAATGAAATCAGCTGATCACTGATCGTGTTACTGATATTGATGTTGGCCCCAGGATCATAGGTGCCAGTGCTTGAGCACTCCCAATATTTTCTCTTGTAGGTCTGTATATCTGTAGCAAAAAAACACACCCTACTACAGAGCTGCAGGACAAGGGAGAAGGAAGGTTTCTGTATCCTAGCTACAGCTGTTGCCTACCCCTTCTTCCCTATTGGTTGGCTATGTCTGCTGCAGCCTATTGGCTGGCTTTGTCTAACTAATGGTTGTCTGTGCCCTGGGGAGGAAGCAGAGCCAGATTTGTTAGATATGCCGAGGACTCGGGAGTTTAGGATTGCTACCATCTAAAATATTTTAGGATTTTACAACTTTGTAAAGTAGCTGGCTTAGAATGATGTCTAAATTGTCTGGGTATTTTTTAGAGTTTGGCTCTACAGCTCACCAGTGCTCCCCCCTCATTGTGCAGAGTAAGTAGTAGGTTCCAACCAATGGAAAGACTGCACTAGTCACAGGAATGGTGGGCTGATTTTCTGCGCAGGATCTGGGAGAAAGTCAGTGGAATAAGTGGGTAGGGGTGATTGGGGTGCTGAGAAGGGGTAGAAATGTAAGAGAAATGGGGTAAAGTGTGAGGAGGCTATTGCAGGCTGAGAAAAAGAACTGGTAGCAAAAGCAAGAACTGGAGGCATTGAAGTAGAGGAGTGCAGAAGCATCACAGCAACAGTAGACAGTCAGAGACAGAATCTGTCTGAAAAGTGCTAGTGTGCATGTGGGAACCTGATTTGGGGGGGTGGGAGGTAGTTGAATGCATGTGTGTGTGTGACTGAAGTACAACAGAATGCATGTATGTGTACAGTATATGTTTCTGTGTCTCTGATGGAAATAGTCTCATATAAATAGACTTTCCCTTTGAAAATTTTAGCTGGAGTGGAGAAGTCTGCCTGTACAAATGTGGAGGATTGTAGGAGTGGGAAATGTGTTTTAAAATAGGGGACATTTAGGTGTCCCAACTGAAGTAATACGATTCCAAGGTCAAATCCTTAAAATACAGGACTGTCCCAACACACCCTGTTCAGTCCGAGACAACTGGGAGCTCTAAGCCAACCACCTGATAGGCCAATGAACTGATAACAAACGTAAATAAAATAAGACTGTAAATAACTGTAAACATATGACAAGCTTTGTACATAGTTAAGAGTCCCAGCCATACCGTTGAACGCTGTAGGGACAAAGGGCTCATCCTGTATATAGTTACCCCAGTTATAGTTCCAAGTTATGTCTCCCGTTCAATGTAAGTACAATGCAGGTCCTCCCTCATTGTACAAGGATAAGTTAAATGTAAACCACACTGATTTTAAAGAGCACGGTATAGAAATATAGAAAAGCTTTTAAATAAATAAAAATGAATTAAATAAATAAATACAGGACGGTTGATCACTTTACTTAATACCATATTGGGGAGCAAGTGTGTGTTGGGGGGCTTTGGTTCAATGGGGGCTAAAGAGTGCAACCTCTTGTACCCTCCCCCCCACACCCAACCAATGTGGACTGCTAATGCTAAAGCCTGCACTGCTACCCTCACTGCAGTTCTTTGTGTGGGTGGGGAAGGGACAGAGCATGGGGGTAGTGTCAGGTGGCAAGGTTTTCTCTTTAAAAAGTTGGCCCAACATGGGACTTACTGAACCACATCTCCAAAATAGCAATAGAATCTAAGTCCACCTGCACCATTAGAGCTGGCAGTTCTGGAACTTTTTTGCTTAGACTGTGAGTATTTGTGCTCATTGCTTTCCAGCTATTTAACTGACTTGCTTACGTTCTGTATAACTTTGTATCTGATATAGTCTTCGATTTTGTTGCTGATGAATGAATTACTAAAATGGTTTATTTTACTATTTTTCTCACTGTCATATTTTGGCCAAAGGTAATGTCCTAAACCCACTTCCATGTGGCATCCTTGTCCTTTAGTTTAAATACCTGGCAATATATTACCTGAATTTCTCACTCACGATACCTTTTTCTGCCACAGAAGGTTGTGCCCTGTGACCATATAAAGAGAGAAGAACATGATATGGAGAACAACTTTCAAAGCTATTTCCTAAATTGAAAAATAATTTGAAAATTATTCTTCCTCAGTCTTGCTGCAAGTACAGTATACATGAGGTGCCATAGTGTGTGTACATTTGGCCATATCAAGGGGAGGCTTGAAAATATTTGTTAGGTCACATTTGGGAAAATGGTATGCATTGACTAGATTTTCACACCTTCATGCTGTTTTTCAGTAAACATTTGCCTATAGAAAATGCAGATGCAAAATCTACATGCCCTTTTTTTTATCCACGAGCATACTTTCTTGATACAAAGTCCACAGGTATGTTGGGCGTAGATATTTAGCACCTGGATGGGCTGTTTTTGAAAAGTCTCTTAATGATGAGTTGATTGGGGAGCACATTTTATAGCCAACCAAACAATGGGAAGAATTATGATGCATTTTCTTTACACTTTTTCTTTTTTTCTTTTCAGTACACAGAAAGCGACTGGTTTTTGCTTGCATTATTTGGTTGACGTTCATGTATTTTTTTTGGAAATTGGGGGATCCATTTCCTATTCTCAGCCCCAAACATGGTACGTGATGTTTTGTATAGCTCTTGTCTTATCTTTATCTTTACTCATTGCTTAATATACCGCCCAAGCATGTGCGTCAGGGCGGTGTACAATATAATCGATAAAAGCAAGAAAAGGAAAAGAACACCATCATTTAGACAGGACAGAAAGAGGCAGAGAAAGGTATTTGAGCAGGAGAGAGATAGGTCTAGTAAGGGTACTGGCGGAGAAAGCTAGTCTTAAGGGTCTGGGAGGTCGAAAGCCTGCTGAAAAAGCTGAGTTTTGAGTGAGCACTTAAATTGTTGAAAGGACAGCTCGATACAGAGGGCAGACGGGAGGGAGTTCCTGAGGGCTAGGGCCAGAAAGAAAATGGCGGAGTGACGTGTTGATTCTAAGTGAGCTGAGGATGGGGCAGGGAGGTAGAGACGGTAACCATCTTAGCTCCAGATGGTACTTGCTGCCTCCAACAGGTCTTCCTATCCTCAGTTTAGACTTTGTATTCTATTATATTTGTTATGAAATGTGTGCTGACTTGCATTTTGACAATAAAATGGAGAAGCTGAAAGTCTTTGCTGATTACAATGCCATCTCTCACCTAAAGACAGCAGAGGATGTTTTATTTTTTCCAAATAAATGCATTTCCATATTAAAACTAAACTGCCTGCTTCCATCCACACTTCATTAAGGGAATAAGAAGTAAATACAGTACAGAGGAGGAGATAGTATGAATGAAAGTTGAACCTTGTGCATGCAGACCCTAGAGAATGATATTAGTAAAAGCTGCAGTCTCTATAACATTACTAAGAAAAGGGAGACGGGATCTGAAGTCTTCTTTTAGAATGGCAACTGCTTCTCAGCGAAAGTCATAAGGTAATTGGAAAGTGAAGAGGCAGCAGTTGAGAGAGAAAAGATCATATCCAAGGAAAGGCATGTTTTATTGAGAGAACTAGTCATTTCTTTAGTGTGTTGCTGTTTTCAGAGAGAAAGAGATTAAAAATTGGAAAGAGAGATATTCATGTAAAGCAGTGGTTCCCAAACTTGGGGTCAGATCATCAGTGGATGGGGATCACAGAAACCTGGTCATTTCCCCTTCTCTCTGAATTTTCACTGTGACCTATGCCAAGTAATGACAGTCACCAGTCAGTATGTGACCTATGAGCCAGTGAACATTCATAGACCCTCATACTGTCCTAGTTAAGCTTCCTGTTAGACTAGAAACCCATGCTGAGTATTAGGATCTGTAAGCGCACACTGTCACAAATAACCCTGTGCTGACTGCTGCTGATGTTGCCACTGCTTTCTGCTTTAGTTGAGTGGAGGGAGGGAAAAGAGGCTAGAGACCTGCTATTTTGATTTCATCATCATCTAGGGTGAATTTTGAGTTGCTAAAATGGGGTCATATAGGCAGGGGCGGCCCAAGGGGGGTACGGAGCCATGTGTGGAGACTTGGTGTAGGGCCTCATTTGCATAATGGGCCTCATTTGCATACATATTTGCATAATGTTATCATACACTAACTTTTTTTTTTTTTTTCAAAATCTTTTTATTAAACAACATAACATCATTACAACAATGTCAACGACTATAAGAACATATTTTCACATTTTTCTCCCCACACCCCCCCCCTTTCCCCCCTCCCCACCAGGGACATCTATGTATCCACAACCCGTTCATATCAGTCTTCTAGGCAGGGTGGTTTCTGATCCCTACCCAGAGGTCCCCCAGCAACGGAGGGAAGCAGGAGGATAAAGAGAAGGGGGAGAATTCCCCCATTCACACAATGATGTAAAGATGCCTCCGAGGGGTGTATACCCTAACCCCCCCTCCCCCCTTCCTACTCCCTCCCAACCCTCCCACCCCCCCCTACTCCCAGCCAGGGCCCTACCACTAACCACAAGGAGAGTATTATCCCCCTATCCTCCCTCCTCCAATATGCCCCTCCCCTCACCTAGCCGCCCCCCTACCCCAGCGCTAGGACTTCACTGCGGGCTTTAGGGCCCAAGCTTTGTATATAAGGCATCCAGACCATTAAAAAGGAGGCCCAGCGCTGCGGGGTCCCCCGAGCTGCCCTACACTCCATTAACATGAGATGGTGAAATCTATTCCGCCATTCCCAGAATGTGGGTGCTGATGACTCTCGCCATTTATGAAGGATAGGACCCTTTCCCACCAAACAAGCCTTTCGTACCAAAATGCGTCCCCATCACCCCTTAAGCTGTGATGGGCCTAAATAGTCCAGGGTAACCAATACACCCGACCACTGAACAGGGTGTAGCAATAAAGCACCCAAGTAGGTCTGCAGCCCCACCACATGTGTCCCAAATCAGCCAGGGGTAGGGTGCATTTGGGGCACCCCCCACAGTCCGTAAGCCCTGTGCGCAATGCCCGCCTCGGAGAGAAATGGGCCCGTGTAATGCACTTAAATTGCATTTCCCTCCATTTAGCCCCTTCTACTAACCGAGCAATCCGCCTGAGAGCCGCCCCAACCGAGCCCGGTGGAACCTCGCTACCCAGCTCCCTCGCCCAAGCGGCCTCTTCCCCCGAGTAGTCCACCGGGGTAACATATTGTGCTAGCCCCTTCTTTAGTACCGCTATTCTCGGCGGACAATCCGTCCCCCAAGCCCAGTGAAGCTATAATGCGTGCGGAGTGTGTTTCATGTAGTTCCACCCGTGACAACGAATCAACATAGTGTTTAAGTTGAAGATATGCAAAGAAGGAAGTGCCCCGTGCTAAATCAAATTCTATACAAAGTGTATCGATGGTTTTACAGCAACCCTCCAGCGTAACGACCTGTCCTAGACACTGTATCCCCTGCCCCTGCCAGTGCCGAAATCGCGTGGACTCAGTTCCCGGCAGAAAGGCAGCGTTACCTCGTAAGGGGAGCCAACTGGAAACTCTCGGAGAGGTGCCCCACATGCGATTAAGACATTGCCAGGCATGTCGAAGCGGGGACACCAAAACACTTTGTTTCACCCTAGTCGGCAGCAGGGCACTTTCAAGATGAACCACTGCCGGAAGCGCATGTGGTGTCAAAAGAGCCTCCTCATAAGCCCTAGGCGTATAATAATCAGTCTCCCCTAGCCAATCTCCCAAGTGCCGGGCCTGGCAGGCCAGAGCATACTGAGACAAATCCGGGAGACCCATCCCCACTTCTTTCCAGCCCCCTCGTAGTCGACCTAGCGGAATCCGGGCCCTCACCGCCCCCCATAGGAATCCCCGGACTTCCCGCTCTATCTTCCGGACATCCCGGCGGAGCAACCACACTGGCAAGGTCTGTAGCCAGTACAATAACCTAGGGAAGATAACCATTCCTATCGCCGCAAGTCTGCCAGAGAGTGACAGCGGCAGGGGCTTCCAAGCTTGCAGCTGTGTCTGCAATTTGGAAAAAAAAATGATCCAGATTAAGTTTATAAAGCATCCAGGGATCACGGGGCAGCAGAATACCTAAGTACACAAAGGATTCGTCCGCCCAGCGGAGTGGGAATTCCCCTCGCCACATTCCCCGCAGTGAACCCGCGACATCTAAAGCCTCAGATTTGTCCTTATTGATGCGCAAGCCTGCGAACCTCCCAAAAAGGGCAAATTCCGCAATGAGGTTAGCAAGTGATTTCTGAGGCGATAATACATGCACTAACATATCATCGGCAAAGGCCGCCAATTTAAATGTCTGAGCCCCTAGCCGGACCCCCCGCTATACCCGGAGAAGATTCTATTCTACGCACCAACGGATCTAGGGACAGTACGAAGAGCAGTGGGGAGAGGGGACAGCCTTGTCGCGTACCCCTCCCCAATGAGAAAGACTCCGAGAGTACCCCATTGCAGAGAATGTCCGCCGTAGGACCCGTGTACAATAAATCCACAGTTTGACAAAACAACGGCCCAAGGCCGTACTTGGGCAAAAGAAATTGCAAGTAGTCCCAGTGAACTTGATCAAAAGCCTTCTCGGCATCGAAACTTATCAACAAAGATTGCAAGTCCCTCTCCCGGACCCATTCGAGCGAGGCTAGTATTTTGCGCAAATTCCGAACCGCATAACGAGCTTTTACAAACCCCACTTGCGACTCATGCACCAGCTCGCCCAATACGCCAGCCAGTCGGTCTGCCAGTATTTTGGCTAACACTTTCAAGTCGAAGTTGATCAGGGAGATGGGCCTATAGGAAGTAGTATGCGTAGGATCTTTGCCCGGCTTAGGGATCAACGTAATGTGAGCATGATTCGTACCCCAGGTAAAGGTGCCTTGAGCAATCCGTCGATGATACATTCCCTGTAATGCAGGGGACACTTGCTCACCTAATAACTTATAAAATTCCGCCCCAAATCCATCGGGTCCTGGTGCCCGACAACAATTGGCCCCTTGAATCACTCGGAACACCTCCTCCACCGTCACCGGTGAGTCAAGGAGGGCCCGCTGAGCTGTAGTCACCTGAGGAAGGTGTGTCTCCCGGAGATAGTTAACCATATCTTCCGGGGACCCCGGCCGACTAGCATAGAAATCTTGAAAATAAGTTCGAAAAACGCGCGCTATTTCCCGACTCTTCTTTTGTAACTGCCCCCGCTCGTCCCGCACCGCCACAATTGCACGATTCCCCTGACTGCCCCGAAGACAGCGCGCGAGAAGTTTCCCCGGTTTATCTCCAAACCGATATAATTGGTAGCGATAATATAAGTGAGATTTTTTAGCTCGTTGGTGCAATAGCTCATTCAGGGCCGCCTGGGCTTCCCAAAGTCTTTTTTTATTAGTTGGATTAGGAGCACCCGCACACCTCCTCCTCTCCTTCGTAGTCAGTCTTTCTAAATGAACGATTCGAGAAGCCAGAACCCTCCGTTTCTTGGCTGCGTACGCAATAATGTCCCCCCGTAACACCACCTTTGCGGTTTCCCACAACAACTCTGGGTCCACCACTTGCCGCTCGTGATTTTTTTGAAAATCCACCCAACGCTGTTTGAGATAACTATGAAAGGCCTGATCACGATACAAGTCCATCGGGAAACGCCAGGTCTGCGACCGTGGGGCCCGGGTTCCCCAGGTGAGGCTAACCCAGATTGGGGTGTGATCGGAAATTTCTAACGGACCTATTTGCGCATCTTCAACTTGTGCGAATAAGCGCTCAGAGATTAGAGTATAATCTATCCGAGCGTGGGAGCCATGGGCGCGGGACTGATGGGTAAAGTCACGTTCCATCGGATGTAGTAAACGCCATGGATCTACGAGTCTTAAACGCTTACACATGGCACACAACGCCTTCGTAGTCTGCATCCGGGATCTCTCCCCTGCACCTGTCGAGGTATCCAAATCTATATCGAGTACCCCATTCAAGTCCCCCGCTAGTACCAGAGGGACATCGGGCCACTGCTCCAGTTTGGAGGCCAATCGGGCATATAATGCTCTATCTAATATGTTGGGACTGTACAATGTTCCAAGGATAATAGGCTTCCCATCGATGGTGCCATATAACAAAAAGTATCGACCCCCCGGGTCAGCGTATTCTTGTATTGCCTCAAAGCGTAGGCGCTTATGGATTAGAATAGCTACCCCACCTTTTTTCCCAAGGGCCGGTGCGCCCCAGACCTTTCCCACCCAATCTCGTTGTAACTTAGTATGTTCTACTGCAGTTTGATGAGTTTCTTTCAGCATAGCCACATCACAGCGAAAGCGGGCTAGGGCCTGCAATACCTTATATCTCTTGACGGGGCTCCCTATCCCACATACATTCCAAGATATGAGCCTCAGTGTTTAACACGCAGTACCATGTTTACCCAAGCCATAATACCAACCAAGAAGAGTGCGGCCGTCCCAGCCTGCGGCCGTCCCCTGAACTTTCCAAAGGGTCCACGGGGCAATCTCCCTTGCAAATAGTAGCACCACCCCGGCTGTTCCCACCCTTTCCCACCCCTTCCCCCCCGCCCTCCCCCCCCCTACCCTCTCGCTGTCTTCCCCCTCTGTACCTATCCCATGCCCCATCTCTATCCCTATACCCCGCCCCCTCTCCTAATATCCCACCCTGCGCCCTCCCATCTATTCCCTTCCCTTCCACCTGTCCCACTCCACCCAGCCTAATAAGGCCTGTCGACTTCCTGTGACAACCGGGCCCTATATCCCCTCATTCCCGTAGAATCCCTTCCCAGCTCAGCGCCCCCACAATCCCTACTGTACATAGGTACTGGGCATATCATCCTTAGAGATTTAGCCGCCTCCCTCTTCTTAACCTAAGATATATTTGTAGGAGCTACATCCTGGACATAGCCACAGAGAAAACTACCCCAGTACCCCCCCCCCCCCCAAAATCAGTGAGCACCCCATCGTTTTAAGAACAGTTAAACCATTAGTTAACAGAGAAGTTTAAAATCAATACTATATGGCATATCAATACTCTAAACAGTTGAAACCCCTCCTGTAATAGCAGCTAAGCGGGAGTCTATTCCCCCCACAGCAATTTATACTTATACTAGCATCCCACCCTAGTATCTCTGAACAAACATATCTTACAGGAGGTTTTAACGGACGTGTCAGTCACCCCAGGTACACCCGAAATCACAGCATGTAGCCATCCTTCCCCCACCTTCAGATACCCCCCATCTGTCTAAACAGACCCCCTCCTGCCTCCCGTTGCTATTACCATCCGACCCCTCCCTCGTGAAGACACCAGGGTGACTGCATGTCCGACCGGGGTGCGGGGGTGAGCCCAAGCCACGTGGATCCATCACCAGGCCCCAGCAGCAGGGCTAAAGGAAAAGGAGCACCACCACCCCCCTAAAAAAACATCCCACCCAGTCCAGGGCCTCCAACGTGGGCGTCGCTCCCACCTCTCCCCCCCATCCAAACAACCCACTCCCGGGATGGCTTCTTACTTAGGGGCTACCTCCCCCCGGAGCCAGTAGCACTAAATATCTGCCGAAAATTTGGTGACTCACCTAGTGCTCCGGTCACGCCGGGTTCGCGAATGAAAAGGTGCGAAGCCGCTGACGTTGGGGTCTCTACTTCCACCTCCCTCAAACCCCCCGGATGTAGGCCTCGTCGCCATTCGGGGCCTACCCTGTTGACTCCCCTGGCAGCCCAGCCCCAACCCTCAGCCCCCCCTGGGGTCCACCCTACGCACAATAACCCCTCCGGGGGGGGGGGGAGGAGCCATCAGATAGAAATTAGTTTTGGGGCCTGGGCCTACAGGGATCCGATACTCCCACGTCCAGGAAAGACAGAAGAAGAAAATAAAGGAACAACCCAAAAAGAAATATATAAGATAAAATAAAATAAAATGGAAGGAGGGGAAGAGAAATGAGAGACCCAAGAATAGAAACACAGAAGAGAATAAGCTGCAAGAACACCTTAGCACAGGAATACATTGTGGCAATCACATTGCAACAACCACACAGTTTCCATTGTCCCTGGTCTCAACCCTCCCGCTACATAGTCCCAGCCACCGACCAGAGCACTATAACTCAGGGTTACTTTGTGGCAAGCACAGTGCAACAATTACAAGATCTCCTGCATTCGAGGTCGAAGCTCTCCCCAATAAAGCGAATCTGCACTCCGAGGCCAGTAAGCGTCCAGAAATCCACTCTTCCATGCTCAGGGGGAAGTTGCCTCCGACTCCGTGAACTGTTCTAGATAGGTAAGAGCCTCCTCAGGGGACCTCATGTAGCGAGTGCGTCCTTGGTGTTCCACCCTGAGCTTCGCTGGGTAAAGTAGAGAGAAGCGGACCCCCTTGCTCACCATTTGCGAGCAGACCGCAGAGAAGGCACGTCTCTGCTGGCTCACCAGCACAGAATAATCTTGAAAAACTAAAAGCGGTTCCGGTTCTCCGGCTTGCCTCCGATGACTGCGGGCCGCTCGCAGCACCTCCTCCTTCTGCCGATAGTCGAGGAAGCGTGCTAGCACCGCTCGAGGCCGCCTCGCTTGTTCCCGCCGGGGGCCCAACCTGTGCACGCGCTCCAGGTGGATAGAGTTCTCTGGTCCGCTCGGGAGGATCCCGCGTATCCAAACTCGCAGGTACTCAGCAAGAGCATTGTCCGCAATATTCTCAGGGATTCCAATGAATCGGAGGTTTTTTCGTCGCCCCCGATTCTCAATGTCATCCAATTTGTCCCCCTGCTGCTTCACTAGGGCCTCCAGGGTTTGCACTTTGGCAGTCAAGGATTGTTGGGCATCCTCGAGGTCGGATATTCGCGTTTCAGCCTGCTCCATTCTGCCCGTGAACTCAGCGATATTCTGGGCTAACGGTGTGCAGCTGATCTCCCAGATCGCGAAAGCGGTCATCTAGGGCCCTCACTACCGCGGCACTCACTTCTCTCACCATATTCTGCTCATTGTCCGATCCTGGACTTTTGGGTGCCCCTTCCGCCATCTTCGTGTCCGGGCCTCGGGTCTTCTCCCTTCGAGTAACTTTAGTAGCCATCGGAGGTTTTTTTGCACACAGAATGTTCCAACCACTTTTCCAACACTAATTGTGCTAGACCGCCGTTCAACAGGGGGATTTAAATCGCTGATTTATGTTAAGTTTTGCCGCTTTGCAGGGGAATAGTGCCCGGAGCCGATCTGCACACGTCCGATCAGCTCATAGTCCCACCGGAAGTCCCTCATACACTAACTGTAGTGAGTGGAGGAGTGGCCTAGTGGTTAGGGCAAGGTACTTCAGGCCGGAAGGTCGGTGGTTCAAATCCCACTAGAGGACAGCAACCTTGGGCCGGAAGGACTGGGGTTTCTAGTCCCACAGGTGCTCCTTGTGGTCTTGGGCAAGCCACTTAACCCTCCATAGCCCATGTTCCCTGTAAAATAATTATCTCCAAGTTATAATGCCCTGTTCAATGTAATTTCAGTTTGTTCAATGTAAACCGCACTGATGCAGAATAGCGCGGTATATAAGAGAATTTAAATAAATAAATAAATAAACTTTTAGTAAACATGCCTCTTAATGAGTGT
This sequence comes from Ichthyophis bannanicus, assembly GCA_033557465.1. NCBI lineage: Eukaryota > Metazoa > Chordata > Amphibia > Gymnophiona > Ichthyophiidae > Ichthyophis > Ichthyophis bannanicus. The sequence goes on along the minus strand of CM066034.1, from coordinate 445,767,379 downwards.
ATGGATAAAGCAAGACTAAAAGATTTCTACATTACTATAATCCAGTGCCAACCGCCAGGCACATTAGGAACTACTACAAACACTGCCCATTTAGAACCCATAGCAAACCCACCGTATCGTAACAGCACTACCAGGACTCACAAAGCACCATACCCTACCTATCAAAAGGCAACACTGCAAATATTAAACCAAAACATTTCAGAGAATAACAATACATGACCTACTGGAGAAAGAGAACAAGGGCAATGTCAAATAGGAATTACATAAACAGAATACCTCAGCTCAGTTACACATGCAGAACATAGACCATCACCAAACAAGGAATCACAATTTAGAAACAGGAAGACAATAATTAAACTGGGAACCCCAAAAGCCAAACTTGGATTGTACAACAACACTGTAGAAATAAAACTATAAATTAATTTCCTCTTCTACTAAACAAAGCGCAGACGTTAATGATGCACATTTCCCTGAGCTGACATATTCCAGTTAATAAATTCAAAATAAAGAGAGAGCTTTCTACCTTTTGTGCATTTTTTTTTCAGTTGTGCTGGTTTCTTCATGTCTTCTGCTAACTCTCCATCATCTGCTGTCCATTTGTCCTTTCTTCTCTCTTCTAGTTTTTTTTCCATTCTCTCTCTACATCTGTTTTAACATACTAATCTTTCTCCTTTTGCTCTTTCCTCATTCCTATTTCATCCACTCAAATTTTACTCCTCCATCCTCAATCCCCACATACTCTTCCAATACCCGGCCAATTGTAGATTTTTCTTCCCTACCACACAAAATATTTTTCCCCTCTCCATTTCACTTTCCCAGCCCCATCCCATTCTAATCCTCCTCCAAAATCAGCTCCCTTCTAGTTCCAGCCCCATCCAGCATCCGCTCCCTTCTATTCCCCGCATCAGCCCATTTCCAGTCCTAGCCCCCCATCAGCCCATTTCCAGTCCTAGCTCCCCTGTCCATTTCCAGTCCTATCCGAGTCCCTCCATCAGCTCATTTCCAATCCCAACCCCCATCAGCCCATTTCTAGTCCTTTCCTAGCCCCACCATCAGCCCATGTCAAATCCTAGCTCCCCTCCACTCAGCCCATTTCAATCCAAGCCCCCTATGAGCCTACTTCCAGTTCTAGCCCCTCCATGAGTCCATTTCAATCCAAGCCCCCACCACAGCCCATTTCCAATCTTAGCTCCCCCCAACAGCCCATTTTCAGTCCTATCCTAGCCCCTCCATCAGCCCATTTCCTGTCCTAGCTCCCCCCCCAACCCATTTCCAGTCCTAGCTCCCTCCCCTCACAGCCCATTTCCATTCCAAGCCCTCCTCCCCATCAGCTATTTGCAGTTCAAGCCCCCCTTCCACTCAGCCCATTTCCATTCCAAGCCCCCCTCCCATCAGTTATTTGCAGTTCAAGCCCCCCTTCCACTCAGCCCATTTCCATTCCAAGCCACCATCCCCATCAGCTATTTGCAGTTCAAGCCTCCCCTTCCACTCAGCCCATTTCCAGTCCTAGCAACCCCCCCAACCCATTACCAGTCCTACCCCCCCATCAGCCCACAGCACATTACCAGTCCTAACCCCATCAGCCCACTTCAAGTCCTAACCCCCCCATCAGCCCATTTCCAGTCCTAGCCCCACATAGCCCATTACCAGTCCTAAACCCACCCCCATCAGTCCACAGCACATTACCAGTCCTAACCCCCCCATCAGCCCACAGCACATTACCAGTCCTAACCCCAGCCCACCTCAAGTCCTAACCCTCCCATCAGCCCATTTACAGTCCTAACCCCCCCATCAGCCCACAGCACATTACCAGTCCTACCCCATCAGCCCACCTCAAGTCCTAACCCCCCATCAGCCCATTTCCAGTCCTTGCCCCACCCATCGCCAATTTACTGTCCTAGCCTCCCCATTGCCTATTACCAGTCCTAACCCCCCCATCAGCCCATAGCACATTACCAGTCCTAACCCCCCTATCAGCCAACAGCACATTATCAGTCCTAACCCCATCAGCCCACCTCAAGTCCTAAACCGCCCTCCAGTCCATTACAAGTCCTAACCTCCCTCCCTCCCATCAGCCCAGGGAAAATTAAAACTTAAAAAAAGCTGGCTGCTGCCGCCGCGGCAGCAGCAGAATCGAGTGTCCCGCAGGGAACCCCCCCCTGCCCGGCAGAGCACTCCCTCCCTCCCTGCCTGCTTGCTTGGCTCAGTCCCTCTCCGCTTTGGCTTAGAGCCGCAAAGGGAGAGTTTCTCCCTCACGGCTCTGTTAAGCCCGCTGGAGCTTATGGGAAATTTCCCATCTGCCCCGGTGAGCTTAATAGAGTCGCGAGGGAGAAACTCTCTCTTCGTGACTCTAAGCCGAAGCGGAGAGGGACTGAGGGCAGCAGGGAGGGAGGGAGTGCTCTGCCGGGCAGGGGGGGCCCTGCGGGACACTCGATCCTGCTGCTGCCGTGGCGGCAGCCAACTTTTTTTTTTTTTTATTTACTTTTAAAGCAGAATGTTCTTTGTGTGGGGCCCCCTGAAACGCGGGGCTCTGTGCAAAAAACATTCTTGCTCAATGGACAGGCCGGCCCTGCATATAGGATAAAAGTTTGGAAAGCACTGATGTAAAATGTTATGCAGAATAAAGTTTAGCAGTGATGTCCATGTGCATGGTGTGATTAGTAGGGGCACAGCCTATGTGCATGGAGCAATGCTTAGCAGCAATGACCATGAATGAGGAGTAGTATGTAGCAGTGCCTTGTTCTACTAATGATTAAAAGAAGCACCGTCTGTTTACAGCAGTGGTTCTCAACCTTTTTTGTACCGTGACCCCTTTTACCGTTGGTCAACTTGTGGTGACCCCCAATGATAAAATCAAATGCGTCTCTCTTCCTTTACCGTTAACGCATTGTCGCTGTAATCATTTGTTGAATTATTAATATATTATAGGCCTTTGCAATATGTTTTTTATTTATAAAATACTTATTTAAATAATCAAAACAACAAGTAACAATATTTTGATTTCAAAATTATGATGATTTTGTAGTCAAATCACTAATATGAAATAAAATTATTTTTTCTACCTTTGTTGTCTGACCAATTTATTCTCTGATCATGCTGGTCCCGATCTGAGGCTTCTGCTTTCCTGTCTTCTCTTAGCTCTCTTTCTGTGGTCTATGGTCCATCTGCCAGTTCTTATCTCTTTTGTTTTCTTCACTTCTTTCCATCAGCCTATTTCCAGTCCCAGTAACCCTCCCCAGTATCAGCCCCTTTCCAGTCCTCACTCCCAGTACCTTCCAATGTCAACTTGCATTCCCATGACTGCCACTGGTGTCCATTCCCTTCCAGTCCCCCTCCTTCCCCACTGATCAGTCCCTTCTAGTACAAATACCATGGCAGCCCCTCTCAGATCCACTCCCTTTCAGTTCCATGCTCCCATCCCCTTGTATCAGCCCACTTGTAGCCTTAGCCCCCAGTTTTCTTCCAGGGTCAGCAGCTCTATCCTCCCCTCCCCACAATCAGCCCATTCCCAGTCAAAGCCCCCTAATCAGCTCACTTCTAGTGCTAATCCCCCTCAACCCCATTACCAGTCCTACCCCCCCCCCCTAATCAGCCCAATACCAGTCCTACCCCCCATCAGCTCATTTCCAGTGCTAGTCCCCCCCCTCAACCCCATTACCAGTGCTAGGCTCCCCTAATCAGCCCATTTCCAGTCCTAACCTCACTGATCAGCTCATTTCCAATGCTAGACCCCCATCAGTCCATTACCAGTCCTACCCCCCCTTGATAAGTCCATTCCAGTCCTAGCCTTCCCTAATCAACCCATTACCATTCGTAGCCCCCCCATCTGCCCATTACCAGTGCTAGCACCCCCATCAGCCCATTATAATCCTAACCCGCACTGTCTCTCGCCTCTGTCCAGCATTTATCCCGTCTGTCCAGTATGTCCCCATGTCTCTCCCCTTTGTCCATGCCAGCCTACTCCCTCCATGTCAGCCCCCCGCCCGCCATCCCGCCATATCAGCCCCCTCCCTCCCCTCCCTCCCTCCTTGTCAGCCCCCTCCCTCCCTCCATCCCTCCATGTCAGCCCCCATCCTTCCATCCATCCCTCCATGTCAGCCCCCTTCCGTCCATGTCAGCCCCCCTCCCTCCCTCCCTCCATCCATCCATATCAGCCCCCCTCCCTCCCTCCCTCCATCCATCCATATCAGCCCCCATCCCTCCCTCCCTCCCTGTCAGCCCCCTCCCTCCCTACCTCCCTGTCAGCCCCCATCCTTCCATCCATCCCTCCATGTCAGCCCCCATCCTTCCATCCGTCCATGTCAGCCCCCCTCCCTCCCTCCATCCATCCATATCAGCCCCCATCCCTCCCTCCCTCCCTCCCTGTCAGCCCCCTCCCTCCCTCCATCCCTCCATGTCAGCATCCATCCTTCCATCCATCCCTCCATGTCAGCCCCCATCCTTCCATCTGTCCATGTCAGCCCCCCTCCCTCCCTCCCTCCCTCCCTCCCTCCATCCCTCCATCCATATCAGCCCCATCCCTCCCTCCCTCCCTCCCTCCCTCCATCCATCCATCCATTTCAGCCCCCATCCCTCCCTCCCTCCCTGTCTGCCCCCTCCCTCCCTCCCTCCATCCATCCATATCAGCCCCCATCCCTCCCTCCCTCCCTCCCTCCCTCCCTGTCAGCCCCCATCCTTCCTCCATCCCTCCCTGTCAGCCCCCATCCTTCCATCCGTCCATGTCAGCCCCCCACCCTCCCTCCATGTCAGCCCCAACCTTCCAACTGGCCATGTCAGCCCCCCTCCCTCCCTCCCTCCCTCCCTCCCTCCATGTCAGCCCCATCCTTCCATCTGTCCATGTCAGCCCCCTCCCTCCCTCCCTCCCTCCCTCCCTCCATGTCAGCCCCATCCTTCCATCTGTCCATGTCAGCCCCCTCCCTCCATCCCTCCCTCCCTCCATGTCAGTCCCATCCTTCCATCTGTCCATGTCAGCCCCCCCTCCCTCCCTCCCTCCCTCCCTCCCTGTCAGCCCCCTCCCTCCATCCCTCCCTCCCTCCCTCCATGTCAGCCCCATCCTTCCATCTGTCCATGTCAGCCCCCTCCCTCCATCCCTCCCTCCCTCCATGTCAGTCCCATCCTTCCATCTGTCCATGTCAGCCCCCCTCCCTCCCTCCCTCCCTCCCTCCCTCCATGTCAGCCCCATCCTTCCATCTGTCCATGTCAGCCCCCTCCCTCCATCCCTCCCTCCCTCCATGTCAGTCCCATCCTTCCATCTGTCCATGTCAGCCCCCCTCCCTCCCTCCCTCCCTCCCTCCATGTCAGCCCCCTCCCTCCATGTCAGCCCCATCCTTCCATCTGTCCATGTCAGCCCCCTCCCTCCATCCCTCCCTCCCTCCATGTCAGTCCCATCCTTCCATCTGTCCATGTCAGCCCCCCTCCCTCCCTCCATGTCAGCCCCATCCTTCCATCTGTCCATGTCAGCCCCCTCCCTCCACCCATCCATCCATCCATGTCAGCCCCCTCCCTCCCTCCCTCCCTCCCTCCCTCCATCCATGTCAGCCCCCATCCTTCCATCTGTCCATGTCAGCCCCCTCCCTCCCTCCCTCCCTCCCTCCAATTCAGTCCCATCCTTCCATCTGTCCATGTCAGCCCCCCTCTGTCGATGTCAGCCGTTTTGCAGGTTGTCTGCCTCCCTTCTAATGCAGCCGCGGCTCTCTGCCTCTGAGGGAACCGCGGCTGGACGGGGAAAATCGTTGCGGAGCCCTTCCTGTCTCGATGGGCTCCATGCAGCATTGTCCCGCCTCCCAAGGAAGTTGTTTACCACTTCCTTTGGAGGCGGGACAATGCTGCACGGAGCCCGTCGAGACAGGAAGGGCTCCGCAACGATTTTACAAGTACAGCCGCGGTTCCCTAAGAGGCAGGGAGCCGCGGCTGCAGAAGAAGGCGGTGAGTTTGCTGCTGCTGCCGAGAAGCGGACTCGGCAGCAACTTGTGCACATCTTAATTTTTTTTTTAAAACTTGGTGGAGGCTAAGCGACCCCCGCTAAATCCTGTGGCGACCCCCGTTGGGGTCGCGACCCACAGGTTGAGAACCGCTGGTTTACAGGGAGCAGTTAGTGGTGATACTCTTGTCTGTTGCAGGAATTTTGTCCATAGAACAGCTCATCAGCCGGGTGGGTGTGATTGGTGTCACGCTTATGGCATTGCTCTCTGGCTTTGGTGCTGTGAACTGCCCCTACACATACATGTCCTACTTCCTAAGGTGAGCGTTCAGACTTCTCTAGATAATAGTTTACAAATAAAATGTAAATATTCTTATTTCAAGAAGATGTTTTGCACATCAGCCCTCTTTCTCAGTTTAATCTTTCTGTATATTATTGAACCATAGTATCACACAACTAGAAAGACTCAACTGATGAAAAGGTACTGAGTGCCTGTGTTGTAGCATTGTCCCTTTGCTTATTACTTCTTTCTATGAGGACAAGTAGAATACAAATTGTCATGTATGAGTGATGTCACTGAACAAAATCTAAGTCCGTATTTCATGTTTATGGTTATTGAGTTTGATATAATGCCCTTCGTAATGCAGCAAGGCGATTTACAATAAAATTATAGACAGAGAGAAAAGAAATCCATCAATAATTAAGAAAGGAGAGAACCAGAGTCATAACCTAAGGAAATGAGAGGGGAGAGAGAAAGGGGGATAGAAGTCCATGGGTTGCCTAGGAATATTGAGGATAGGGAGATCAGGGAAGCTACCAGAACTTTCTGACATACTCTTTTGAGCAGTGTGCAAGATGTCTCCTATTATGGCATTGAGTGCACAGAGAGGAGCACTTGCTCTCGCAGTAAGGTCCGGAGAAAACACAAGGAGCAAGAGTCGTGAATTGGTGAGATAGATTTATTGAATCCCCTACGCGTTTCGGCTTTCGTCTTCTTCAGGGGGCACACAACTAAACAATACAATAATTAATAATTAAAAAATTAAAAATACAATAACCATAAAAAGATTAAAAACATTGATAACAATAAATAATGAACAATAGTACAGGCACCTACATGCACACAAAATAATACTCTTGAGGAAGTGTAAAATTATATGAATAACATAAAAATATTATAAAATAATAAGTAAAAATGAATAAATAAAAGTCCAAACGCAAGGTTGGAATAACCACATAGAAAGATAAAAAGATATGTATGTGAATGGTACATTTAAAATATGTGTCAAATACTGACTGCAAAATACTGCACTATTTGTGTGTCTCATTTAAATAGATGACAGACATATTATAAATAATTATAATCTAATAAATCACATTAATATTGCCCAACCAGATTAATATTGTGGAATAGAGGAGGGGAAGGGAGAAGAGAGAGAGAGAGAGAGAAAGAGAGAGAGAGAGAAGGGGGGAGGAAAGCAGGGAGGGGAAGGGGGAGGAGAGGAGAGAGAGGGGGAGGGGAGGGGCGGGGAGGGGGGAAGGGAAGGGGGGGAAGGGAGGGGGAGGGAAGGGGAGGGGGAGGGGTAGAAGGAGGGGGAGAAGGAAGGGGAGGGGGAGGGGAGAAGGAAGGGGAGGGGGAGGGGAGACGGGGGTAGGGGGAGAGGAAAGGAGAAGGGGGGTAAGAGGAGAAGGGGGAGGGGGGAAGGGGGGTAGGGGGAGAGGAAAGGAGAAGGGGGTAAGAGGAGAAGGGAAGGGAAGTGAAGGGGGAGGAGGGGGAGGGAAGGGGGAAGAAGGGGAAGGGGGAGAGAGGGAGGGGGAGGGGAAGGGGGGTGAGGGGGGAAGAGAAGGGGGGAGGGGAGGGGGGAAGAGAAGGAGGGGGAAGAGGGAGGAGGAGAGGGGAGGGGGGAAGGGGGAGGGGAAGGAAAGGAAGACCATTGCATGATTCAAATGAGAAACAATTGTGCTAAACTGTATTGGATAAAAAAAGGGGAAACCAATGATATCACTATTACAAAATTGTTTACAAGAGCGAGGAAACTGTAGCTGCACTAGGAAATACAAGGAAGAGAAGGGATGTGAGTATGCTTACCTACGTATATGACACTGAAGGGCATCTTTTATCATCTATTCCTTCATTATCTACTAAACGGTTGATAATAGCTTATAAGCGCAATACGAATTTGTCGCATCACCTAGTTCCCTCAGCACTCTCAGGAGTAAAGCCAATACCAACAATAAAAGGGCATTATAGTTGCGGGAACTGTTCCATTTGTATACACACCATTGTCACTAAAGGCGCATTTACACATTCTTTGACGGGCACAAAAATATATTTACAACAATACACCAATTACAAAACTATTAACGTAGTATATTTGATTCAGTGTCTGTGCAATTTGGTGTACATTGGTAAAACTCAAAGACAGATACGGACTCGTATCATAGAACATAGAAGCAATATATTAAGGAAAATTCCGGATAAGCCATTAGTCTCACATTGGCTTGAAAAGTCGCATACGGTTAGAGATTTAAAATTTTTGGTCTTGAGGACAGTTTTACCCCATTGGAGAGGAGGTGATATTAATAAGATGTGGAGGAGTGGCCTAGTGGTTGGGGCAAGGTACTTCGGGCCGGAAGGTCGGGGGTTCAAATCCCACTAGAGGACAGCAACCTTGGGCCGGAAGGACTGGGGTTTCTAGTCCCACAGGTGCTCCTTGTGGTTTTGGGCAAGCCACTTAACCCTCCATAGCCCATGTTCCCTGTAAAATAGTTCTCTGTGTGCTGTGCTTTCCTGTCTAATCAATGTGTTTATACCTCAAAACTTTCCTGTCATGATTTGACAATTTCCAATCTGTAATCAAACCGCTGCTGATCGCTGGAAGTAGCGGTATACAAATGTATACTAAATAAATAAATTAATTAATTAAAGTTAGAACAGCGATATATTTATGAATTTAACAGTATGGATCCGCATGGTCTCAATCAAGAGACTGATTTGACTATATTTTTATAACAATATTTTTACAACTGTCCCTGGTTATGTCATTATTATGTTTAGATAATTTATGATTAGTCTTCTCACATGGTTGAGTGTTTTTAATATTAGTTTTTTCTGATAGTTTAGTTCTCCTTTTATTATCTTATACTTTTTATATTATTCATATTTCGTAATATATTTATTATTTATGATTTTACTGTGTATAATTTATTCATTGTTAGATACATTATGATTATTTTCATGTATGGTTTTGCAACTGTCCATGGTTTGCACACTCCTATCCTCCTTCACATACACCTCTCATTGTTCTAGATAGCATCCCATCCCCCCCTTCTCATATCTCTCTCCTCTCTTCCCCACTTCCCCTTCCCCCCTCCCCCTCCCCCTTCCCCCCTCCCCTCCTCTCCCCTCCCCTCCTCTCCCCCTCCCCCTCCTCTCCTCTCCCCCCCCTCCCCTCCTCCCCTCTCCCCTCTCTTCCCCCCCTCCCCCTCTCCCCCTCCCCTCCTCCCAACCTCTCCACATCCCTTCCTCCCCTCCTCTCCCCCCTCCCCCTCTCCTTCTCCCCCTCCCCCTCTCCCTCTCCTTCTCCCCCCCTCTCCTCCCCCCTTTTCCCCATCCTTCCTCCTTCCCCCCTTCCCCCCTCCCCCCTTCTCCCCCTCCTTCCCCCCTCCCCTCTTCCTTCCCCCCTACCTCTTTTCTCTTTCCTCTCCCCTTTCCTTCCTCCCCCTCCCCCCCCTCCCCTTCCCTTCCCCCCCTCCCCCTCCCCCCTCCCTCCCCCTCCCCCTCCTCCCTTCCCCCCCTCCCCCCTCCTCCCTTCCCCCTCCTTTCCCCCCTTCCCCCTCCTTTCCCCCCTTCCCCGCCTTCCCCCTCCTTTCCCCCTCCCCCTCCTTTCCCCCTCCCCCCTCCTTTCCCCCTCTTCCTCCCCCCTCTTCCCCCCCCTCCACCTCCTCCATCCTATCAATGGTCCACAGTCTTCCTTTTTTGGTTTTGGTTTGATTCATTCAGCTCTTAATAGTTAAGTTAATTGTTCTATTTCATTACGTATAATGAATACCCTATGTACGTTAAATAATTTTATGCCGATCATAAGTGTTTTCAGATATCACTTTCATCATTTCGTTTTTCAGCACTGGTATTGTTAAGGAACTTATTTGCAATTTCTTTTACCATGTAAGGCTCGCCCATTAGATCGTGTCTTGTGTTATCGGCATTTTCACGATTTGACTAGAGCTGGTTATTGTTTAATCTTATGTGACTATTTATGCAATTTCTCAGTTATACGCCATTGAGTATTATTGTAAAATCACAATTCACAAAGGTAATGAGGTCAAGTAAATTATTTCAGTCCCGTTTAGACTGGCATGGTAGATGCAGTTTTTTAGTTCCCCACTATTGCATTATGACTCATCTAGCACGTCATCCCCTCCCGCCCCTAATGGCACGTCACAGAATTTTGGCGCGAATTTTAGCGTTTTTAAGCACCAGAGCTATTCAGGTACAATTTCTTATCCAGTATAGAAGCTGAATTCTAATGCTGCTAAGGTTAGTAGTTTTCCTTTATAGACATATTCACAGCATTTCTTTTCAAAGAATGTTAATTGATTGGCGGTTCAATTGTGCTTTCAGTGATTTTCTTCTTATGCGCAACTCTTGCTTGTAGAACCCCTCTTAGTGTTGGATATGTAAGTATAAGCATGGATGTTTGTATCTTTTCATTTTTAGCGAAGGAACAGTTTCTTGTTTTAACACGGGTTTCACACAATCTCCAGTTATACACTTTATCACAATATTTCACCATAAAATGAGTCTCTCTAGTCCTCATTGGCATGTTTCAGATTCTCATCGCGAATCTTAGTTTTATAGCAATAGAGTCGATTAGTCCCAATTCCTTTCATGCTGTCTAGGTTAGGAGTTTTTCCTTATAGGTATAATAGTCATATCTTAGTTGCGTCTAGAAATTGTTACCTAATGCTGACTATATTATATTTTTAGTGGTCCTTTTCATACGCGCGATTTGCGCTTGCAACAAAACACCCCCTTTAGTGTCATATACGTAAGTAAGCATACTCACGTTCCATTCTCTTCCTTGTATTTCCTAGTGCAGCTACAGTTTCCTCGCTCTTGTAAACAATTTTGTAATAGTGATATCATTGGGTTCCCCCCTTTTTTATCCAATATAGTTTAGCACAATTGTTTCTCATTTGAATCATGCAATGGTCTTCCTTTCCTTCCCCTCCCCCTCTTCCCTCCTCCCTCTTCTCCCTCCCTCTTCTCCCTCCCTCCTCCCCCTCCCCCCTCTTCTCCCTCCCCCCTCCCCCCTCTTCTCCCTCCCCCCTCCTCCCCTTCCCCCCCTCTCCCCCTCTTCCCCCTCCTCCCCCCCTCTTCCCCCTCTTCCCCCTCTCCCCCTTCCCTTCCCCCCTTTCCTTCCCCCCTTCTCCTCTTTCCCCCATTCCCCCCTCCCTTTCCCCCTCCCCCTCCTCCCCCTCCCCTTCTCCCCTTCCCCTTCCCTCCCCCCTCTCCTCCCTCTCCTCCCCCCTCCTCCCCCTCCTCTCCTCCCCCTCTCCTCCCTCCTCCTCCCCTCCCCCCTCCCCTCCCCCCCTCTCCCCCTCCCCCCTCCCTGCCCCTCCCCTTCTCTCTCTCCTCCCTCCCTCCCTTCCTTCCCTCCCCCTCCCCCCCTTCTCTCCCTCCCCCTCCCCCTCCCCCCCTTCTCTCCCTCCTCCCTCCCCCCTTCCTCCCCCCCCTTCTCCTCCCCCCCTTCTCTCTCTCTCTCTTTCTCTCTCTCTCTCTCTTCTCCCTTCCCCTCCTCTATTCCACAATATTAATCTGGTTGGGCAATATTAATGTGATTATAATTATTTATAATATGTCTGTCATCTATTTAAATGGGACACACAAATAGTGCAGTATTTTGCAGTCAGTATTTGACACATATTTTAAATGTACCATTCACAAGCATATCTTTTTATCTTTCTATGTGGTTATTCCAGCTTGCGTTTGGACTTTTATTTATTCATTTTTACTTATTATTTTATAATATTTTTATGTTATTCATATTATTTTGTGTGCATGTAGGTGCCTGTACTATTGTTCATTATTTATTGTTGTCAATGTTTTTAATCTTTTTATGGTTATTGTATTTTTAATTTTTTAATTATTAATTATTGTATTGTTTAGTTGTGTGCCCCCTGAAGAAGGCGAAAGCCGAAACGCGTAGGGGATTCAATAAATCTATCTCACCAATTCACGACTCTTGCTCCTTGTGTTTTCTCCTATTATGGCATTGTACAGGATCCTCCTCAGTTCTGTTTTTTCCACGGAGTCCAACAATTGTATCTTTTATCATGCCTTTACTTACTGATAAATATTCAAACATAAACTCGGAGGGAGAGAGGGGAGAAGGGGGAGTGTTCCTCTCTCAAATTGGTTTAATTTTTCTTTCTAGTTTATTTAAAATACTTGTTGAGTTTTCACATTGCCATTGTTTTCCCGTGGCTATGTACATGTATCAGTGCATCGAGTGGTCTCAATTTGTTATTTTTCTGAGATAGCTGTAGCAAAAGCCAAAGACTGTTCCTTAGTCGATATTCCAGGAAGAAGAGACAGCCAGTTGCTTTAAAATGTATTGATGTTCCAAACAATAGAAAGCAGCTACTTGTACATTCCCAGCAAGCTTATGCAGTAATAGGCACTATGAGTTAGCCTACTGCTTTGTGATTGGAAAGCGAGGATGCCAGTGTGCCACGCTGCATACCTCAACATCAACATCTTAAACTTTATTTTATATGACGCAGACAGACAATGTAAATCGATAAATAATGAGTAACCCTAACATACATCATTGCATGATGGATCCAATTTGCTGCCATATTTTGAATGGACTGCAATTTCTTCAGCAAAAAATATGGCACCCTATTATACATCATCTTGCAGTAATACAGCCTGCTAATTATCATGGCATGAACTAGTGTTTTAAGTGCATCTTGAGCTGAAAATGGCAATAAAGCCCTAATATTACGCAAATGAAAAAAATTAAAGTTTTATGGCTAATGAAATTTGTCTCTCAAATGAAAGAGAGAGAGTCTAGTAATCTAAATTAGTTGGCTTAACCATAATAGAGAAATATTTGGAACAGACAAATGTCCCATTACCCATATAGCCTAAGGGGTCTATCTACTAAGATGCATTAGTTGTTACTGCTCCAATAACACAGCAATTGAGAGAGGTGAATAGTGTTGTACCCCAGGGATCTGTGCTGGGTCCGCTGCTTTTTGACATATTCATAAATGACCTGGAAAGTGGAATAACGAGTGAGGTTATCAGATTTGCAGATGACACAAAACTATTTAAAGTTGTTAAAACCCAAGAGGATTGTGGAAAATTGCTAGAGGATCTTGATAAATTGGAAGACTGGGCATCAAAATGGCAGATGAAATTTAATGTGGACAAGTGCAAAGTTATGCACCTAGGGAAAAACAACCCAAACTAGGGTTACACGATGCAAGGTTCCACATTAGGAACCACCACCCAGGAAAAAGATTTAGGCGTCATTGTGGATACCATGTTAAAACCCTCGGCCCAGTGTGCAGCGGCGGCCAAGAGAGCAAATAGAATACTAGGTATCATAAGGAAAGGAATGGAAAATAAAACAAAAGATATTATAATGCCTCTATATCGTTCCATGGTGAGACCGCACCTTGAATATTGTGTGCAGTTCTGGTTGCCGTATCGCGGAGAGATTGAATGAATTCTTTGCTTCGGTCTTTACTGAGGAAGATGTAGGGGTGTTACCCATGACTGAAGTGGTATTTAAAGGTGCGGAAGAATTGAAGGAAATATCGATCTCCAGGAACAAGCAGGAATGAGTCTTCACATATGGGTACGTCGGTACCGACGGAGCCTGCACGGGAATGCTCCCCAGCATCCAATCAGAAAGCTTTTGGGAGCATCCCTCGTGCCTGCGCACTGCCTTCCCACCTTTCCAACTGCTTCTCCTCAGTTTTTGTTTTTCCACGGAGCCGGCAGGACGTCCTCCTGTCACCGCAGAAACTATTTTCTTTAATTCTTTAACTCTTGTTTTCTTGTGGTCGCGGCTGTTTTCCCGGTGCTGCCGGTGGGTTTTTTTCTTTCTTTTTCTCAAACTCAGGGAGTATTTTTCCCTCAGTTTCTGTCTTAAAATTTTTTGGGCCTACAAGGCCTCTCCATCATGGAGCCTTCTTTTCCTAAGAAGTGCCTTAACTGTGGAAACACAGTTTTCTTTTTAGACTCCAATAACTGGTGTCTATCCTGTTTGGGTCCTGACCCTTTTTCCCCTGAACAATCAGGCTCCAATACTGTGAGAAGAGATTCCCTTTTTCGAGTTTCCCTCGATACCGTTTTCCCTCCCTTGGTGAGGGCACCAGCCTTTTCTTCTCTACAGGATCAGGTAACCCACAAACAGTCTGTTAAGACTAGCCAATCCTTGAGTGGTAGGTCTCATGCCAAGCATGCTGACGGCCCCGGCCTTGCCCTCAAGACCCCTTTGGCATTAAAACCCCAGCGGGAGTCTTCGGACTCCAAAGCATTTCAGGGGTTTCAGGTTGTTCCTGGGGCTCACCCCTCACAGAACATACCTGAGTCATGCTCGGTGGTGGCATCCGCTTCAAGCGGTACCGTTACCTCGGCATCGGCACCGGTGTTGAGTAATCCACTCTTCACCAGCGATCGTCATCTGGCGTCCTCGGTACCTTCGGGACCGATCGATACCTCCCAGGTTGCCTTTCCAGTATCGACAACATCGCCGATACCACCACCGGCGTCGGTACCTTCTAGACATGCATCGATAGACTCGCTCCCTTCGATGCCGAGTCTGGAATCGATATCTAGTCTAGAGGACTGGGTACCGACGCGACTCGGAACCGACCCTTATCGATTCCGGATACGCAGTACCGAGGATATTCACCAAGGGATTCTGACTCCCTCGGTACCGCTTGAGCAGCCTCCGATGACTGCTTCGATGGCGTTATCGCCTCCGATTCCGGCACAGCTACCGGTGTCGGTATCGATGTCGGTTCCTGCAGTTACATCGAGACCAGCCACGTCCATGCTTTTTTCTCCATCGCTCCTTTCTATGCCTAGTTTGGAGTCGATACCTGGCATGGACGATGCAGTACTGACTGTCTCAAATCGTGACTGCCAGTACCAGCATCCATCTAGTGGGGCTCTTTTTCTGCACCACAGTACATCCTCTGGTACCCAGGCTGCTACTTCTACTTTAGCCTATCCAGGGATGGTTCCCATTGGAGATCCTTCTTTTCAGAAATTTCTCCTTGACATGGCAGCATTCCTTGCTATTCCTATCCCTGGCTGTGATCCTACTCGAGGCTCTCCTGCTGAAAAGGAAAATATAATGCTTCCTTTACATCATTCTTTGCAGGATCTTCTTTTGAGAATATGGGAAACACCTTTAAGGGTTTCCTCACCTTCTACAGCAACTGATGTTCTGTATCAGGTGCCCCCCTCTCCAGGGTTTCAAAAGACTCAACTTCCCCATCATTCCATTGTAGTGGAATCAGCAATGAGGAAGGTAAAGAGCAAGAAAAAGCATTCTTCTTATCCGCCAGGTCGTGCATCTAGAGCACTTGATGCTTTTGGACGTCAAACCTTCCAAACATCTATGCTGGCAACAAGGATTATCTCTTATATTTTCTATATGAGTCTATCTCTCCAGGAGGTCACAAAGAAATTATCTCTTTTGACTCCTTTTCTATCACAGCCCAAGGCTGCAGACTATACCTTACTTATTAGTCATAGCCAAAATCTCTCTTGGTTTTTTTCTCGTGCTTCTCTAGACTCTTTTGAGTCTGTTAGCAGAACCTCTGCTGTAGCCATAGGAGCACGACGTAGAGCCTAGCTCCAGGCTTCAGACTTGAGCAGATGGGCACAACACACACTGGGTAATTCTCCTTGTACTGGAGAAAATCTCTTCAATAGGGAGGCTTTACGTCAGGTTGCTCATTGCTCCACTGACTTCCCTGGTTCTGGGGACCACCCTAAGCCTTCTTCTTCCCCGGGAGGTAGGAAATGTCCTACCAAACCTTCTTTCCCTAAGAAAAGAAGGTTTCACTCTTCTCCTGCCCATCATCCAGATGTACCCAAGCAGGGGACACCTCGTCCTGCTCTGAAGAATCCAAACTCTAGCCAGACTCAGCAAACCCAGCAACCATAGGTTCCTAAGGTTGCAACCTACAGTTAACTTCTTCTTAGCAGAAGTTTGTTCACTGTTTTTTCTTTAAAGCTCTACACATGGTTTCCTTTTTTCAGGACATCTTTTTCCCTCCTAGATATGCTGAGCTGTCAGGATATTCATGTCTATGGGTTACAGATTTCCCCTCTTCTTCCTACCAAGAAGAGAAGTTAACAACTATCCCATGATAGTTTTCTGTCCCAACATGAACATATTTTCCTTCAGCAGACTTACCATATGGTACGTCACCCTTCAGCTCCTGTTTCTCTACCCTCTCATCCAGGGTTTCCCCTGAATGAGTGGTACCATACTGCAGAGCTTCTCTAGCCTTTCTTTCCAGTGTAAAGTTTTTTCCTTGAATAAATTCTCTGCACAGCTTATCAGACAGGGACAGGAATTTTTCCTCTCCCTTTGTCTGTTTTCTCTGTTTTACACAGGAAGATTCTCTCTGCTGTTTCTTTCAGCTGCTGCTCATGCAGGAGTTCCAGTGATTGAACTACTGGTACCTTTCTACAAGTTTCCAGTCTGTCTTCCACTACTTTCTGTCTAGCCTTAGTAGTGATTCCAAGATAGTGCTTCATCTATCTTGTATAATCCTAATCACTTCAGGCTTCTCACATTATCTTCTTTTCTTGCCATCTCCATTTTCTTGGATTTGGCAGCACAGCTGACCTACAGTCAGCTTTATCCCCTATTTCTCCTGCATATGCTCTCTGCAATCTTCAGAGAAGCTTTCTACTATGGGCCCTTGCTAGAGAGCATTGGATTTTGTCTCTGATGGCTATTCTATATGGTGGAAAAGGCTTATCAGTCATTATCCATGACTGTGAGGGTTCTCCACACCCTGTTGTCTGCTGTTATAATACAGGATATAAGCCTTTTCTGCGTGAATGTCCAAAGAGTTTTCCAATCCTGCAGGAATATGCTCTTTTTTTCCTTACAGCTTGTCCTCATGCTATCCTACTCCTTTATGGACAGCACATATTCTACTAGTAACGCATGATACCCCTGTGTCCCTCCAGTGGGTCATCCTGGTATCTCCTCCTATGCGTTTTCTGTCCATTTACCATGTCAGAGTCCTACAAAACTCAGGACTTGCTGTTTACAGACTGATATTATCCTCTGTTTTTCACGCAACCATCCTGGTTATTTCACTGGATAGCATTCCTGCACCTTCTTAGCCCGGAGGAATAGATTCTCTATATATCTTCTCAAGTAGGTTCCACCTTCTTGTTATTAGATGAATCTTTCTCCTTCACATTTCTCATGTGAATGTTCTTATGGGGCTTAGTTGCAGACATGTATCTTCAGACATACATATTCATGTCTGTATATATCTCTATATATTTCTATAGATACATATGTCTGTAAGCTGTGTGTGCATAGGTTATGCCCCTATATCTATCTATATATATCTATATATCTATATCTATAGATAGCTACAGTATATACATATATCTTTATATATATATCCCTATATATAGATATAGATATATATGTATCTGTCGAGATACTTCTTATAAGTACATATGTATTTACATACTATCTCCCTAACTGTCTATGCTATAAAGGTTTTACCTTCTTAGAGGTTCCAGACAGTGGACTTGCATATGTTCATTCTGTCCTTCAGTATGTTGTGGGTGTTATGCACACAACCACTACTGTGGTACTGACAGCTTCCACTTTACTCTAGGTCTCGCTATCCCTGAAGCACCATGCTTCAATATCTTTCCTATCTCTTACCAGCTAGGAAAGACAGAGTAGATCTTCAGTAGTTCTGAGGTTTCAGCCCTTCACACATCTGTCCTCCTTGGGAATGCGGATTTTTCTCCATACCCCTTCTTCCCTCCAGGACTGGGCTAGTTGTCCAAATCGGTCAGTCTTTCTCTTTTACTCCGACATGTTAATATCTCTGTAGCTAAGAGTTTTTCAGCTTTTCCCATAAAGCTTTCCTCTGAAGACTTGCCGTTTTTATACTACCCCTGTTGACACCTGGGTCTCCTGCCAATTCCAGATTTGGACCTTCACCCTCACTTCTGTGAGGTCACCTTGAGGATTCCTCTACTGAATCTCCAGTAGACTCCATCACGCTCTCTACTTCATACCATCCAGTAGGTACGCTCCATATTGTGATTGTTCATTGAATAATTTTAATGGTACTTATCATACATACCAAGGACTCCTCTCCTGTAGTCCTTAGGTTCGCTGTTTTTTCTTACAGCTCCTCTCTTTTCAACTCCTACCCACCATCCCTCATGGGATGCCGGAGATCCATGTGTGGAAAGTGCAGTCCTGATCCAGGGACATGCTTTTTATGGGATCTCCTCCTGGCATCTATAGCTAGGGAGTCCCCATATGTGAAGACTCATCCCTGCTTGTTCCTGGAGATAGCACAGTTACTTACCTGTAACAGGTGATCTCTGGGAACAGCAGGAATAAGTCTTCACAACCCACCCACCTCCCCTAGGAGTTGTATCTATCTATCTATCTATCTTTCTTTCCTCTTTCTCTCCCTTTGTCTCAGCTATGAAACTCAACTGAGGAGAGGCAGTTGGAAAGGCAGTGCGCAGGCGTGAGGAATGCTCCCAAAAGCTTTCTGATTGGATGCTGGGGAGCATTCCCGTGCAGGCTCCGTCGGTACCGACGTACCCATATGTGAAGACTTATTCCTGCTGTTCCCAGAGATCACCTGTTACAGGTAAGTAACTGTGCTATACATCGGGAAGATGTATTACAACTATTAGATAAACTGAAGAGTAGCAAATCACCTGGGCCGGATGGTGTACTGTCGGAGCTCCCCCGTGTGGCCAGGCGGTTGCCTAGTGATACGAGAGGGTTCCGATTGTCCTTTGTATAGATTCAGCCCGAATAGCATGTAGTTGTGTCCTTTAAAGGATTAGAGCCAAGTGCAAAGGTCGCAGGAATATTTCTTTATTTGAGAAATAAGGATTTCCTAACCAAATTAAATTCTTTGGCAAGAATAGTTTGAAGCTTACAAACATAAAGTTCAGGATACTTCTCCATATAAACACAAGCCTATGAAACAGTCCTTGGCTTGGTTCAGTTTAAGCCTTTGTTCCACATGTAAAAACTCTTTTTACAACAGCAGTCTGCTTTCTGGTCCCCACTGTTACCTTCACAGCAGGTATAGCAATATTCCCTGGTCCACCAAGAGACTTTTCAAATGCAGTAGTATTTCTTCCAGTTACAATATGAACTTTTAGCTTCTTCCTGTCTTTCTTATCCAGCAGCTTTATCAGCCAAGCTACCATTAAAAGCCTAGCTAAAAGTTATGGGCTTTCCATAAAATATCCTTGTTAAGAACTTCTGGGTTTTCTCCAGCTAAACAAAACCCCATTCAGTTCTTATTCCTTTAGCACAGATATCGCATTCAGTAATCAAGAACTCCTGGGTTTTCCTCCAGCTCATTAAAAACCCCTATTCAGTTCTTTTACTCTTCCTTGGCACAGACAGCACAGTCTATCTCCATATCTGAAACACTGCTTGCATCAAAACTGTCCCCCAGGTCCATCTCTTCCTCGCTAGGCTCCTTCAGATATCTGCTTTCCTTAGTATCCGCCTGAGAAGCTTTTGTAGGTTGTAAAACCTTCAAGACTTGCTCCCAGCCATGCTTTGCAGAACGTGAGCTTGTGGGGGAAGGGCAGGAAAAGGTTTCCCTGTTAAGCAGCTCTTTTAAAGCTTGTAAATGGCTCACCTTGCTAGTAGTGCTTTTCCTTCCTGTAGGCTCCTTAGAGTGGGAAGGGCTAGGCCATGAGCTTCTGGAGAATATCTCCTCTTCTGAGGAATCCTCCCCTGAGCTCTCCACTGGCCTTCTCAGCTCGCTGTTCCTGCTTTCAAACTGCTTCTGTGCAAGCTGCTTCTGTGTCTCCTGTTTCTCTCGTGTCTGTGTCTGTGACTCCTTCTCTTTCTCTCTCCTTCCCTCTCCACGTTTCCTTGCCTTTGCCTTTTCCTGTTCCTCTTTGTGAGTGCAACTTCCCTGCCAAAATGTTTGGGGCTGTCCTATGGATCTTGACTCCGCCCCCAAACCACTCCCATCTCCTCCCTCTGTCTCCATGGGAACAGGGCGTGTCCCTAGGTCTGCACTCCTCTGTGGGGAATCTTTGTCTTTAGTTTGGGTGTTAACCCTTCCTGTACCTGCAGTTTCTTTGGGAAAAGAAAAAAAAGGCTGCTTTTTCTTTCTTTCTCTGCATTCTGAGCCTGCTTCTCCACCACAGTACATCCAAGGGTGTTGAAAGAACTGAAATATGAGATTGCAAACCTGCTATTAGTAATCTGTGAACTATCATTAAAATCATCTCTAATACCTGAAGATTGGAGGATCGCCAATGTAAGACCAATTTTTAAAAAGGGTTCCAGGGGTGATCCGGGAAACTACAGCCCGGTGAGCCTCACGTCAGTACCGGGAAATATGGTAGAAACCATCATAAAGAATAAAATTACTCAGCATGTAGGTAGTCATGGCCTAATGGGAGACAGCCAACATGGCTTTAGACAAGGAAGATCTTGTCTTACTAATCTGTTATGTTTTTTTGAAAGTGTGAATAAACATGTGAACAAAGGTGAGTCGGTTGATATAGTGTATCTGGACTTTCAGAAAGCCTTTGACAAGGTCCTTCATCAGAGACTTTTGGCAAAGCTAAAGAGTCATGGGATAGGAGGCAGTGTACTACTGTGGATCAGGAACTGGTTAAAAGATAGAGAGCAGAGGGTTGGGCTAAATGTCCAATTTTCCCAATGGAGAAAGGTGAATAGGTGTGTACCCCAGGGATCTGTGCTGGGTCCGCTGCTTTTTGACATATTCATAAATGACCTGGAAAGCGGAATAACGAGTGAAGTTATCAAATTTGCAGATGACACAAAACTATTTAAAGTTATTAAAACCCAAGAGGATTGTGGAACATTGGAAGAGGATCTTGATAAAGGTAAAAAGGGGACTGTTGTAGTTGTTATGGAAGGACAGACTAGATAGGCCATGTGGTCTTTTTCTGTCGTTATATTTCTATGTTTCTGTGATAAATTGGAAGACTGGGCATCAAAATGGCAGATGAAATTTAATGTGGACAAGTGCAAAGTTATGCACCTAGGGAAGAACAACCCAAACTATGGTTACACAAGGCAAGGTTCCACATTAGGAACCACCACCCAGGAAAAATATTTAGGCGTCATTGTGGATAACATGTTAAAACCCTTGGCCCAGTGTGCAGCAGCAGCCAAGAGAGCAAATAGAATGCTAGGTATCATAAGGAAAGGAATGGAAAATAAAACAAAAGATATTATAATGCCTCTATATCGTTCCATGGTGAGACCACACCTTGAATATTGTGTTCAATTCTGGTCGCCGTATCTTAAAAAGGATATAGCGTTATTAGAAAAGGTTCAGAGGAGAGCCACCAAAATGGTAAAGGGGATGGAAGGATACTTCTATGAAGAGAGGCTAAAAGATATGATAGAAGTCTATAAATTAATGAACGGAGTGGAACGGGTAAACGTAGATCGATTGTTTACGTTATCAGAATATAGTAAGACTAGGGGACATGCAATGAAGCTACAGGGTAAACTATTTAATACTAATAAAAGAAAATATTTTTTCACTCAACATGTAATCAAACTCTGGAATTTGTTACCGGAGGATGTAGTAAAGGCTGTTAGTGTAGCTGGGTTTAAAAAAGGTTTGGACAAGTTCCTGGAGGAAAGGTCCATAAACCATTATTAAGAAGGGACCCAGGATATCAATGCAAGACCCAATACAAGCATTGCGGAACCTGTATCTTTTGAGAAAACTGCTAGGTTCGTATGATCTAGATTGGCCACTGTTGGAAACAGGATACTGGGCTTGATGGACCTTGGTCTGACCCAGTATGGCATATCTTATGTTCTTATGTAAGTCGAGGAAATCCTCCTCACCTCGAGGAAGGACTCCGCTAGGCGGGCTTATGCCTTTAAGTGGAAACATTTCTCCGTCTGGTGCTTGGAACACCAGATCAACCCCTTCTCCTGTCCGGTTTGGTGGTTTCTCCAGTACCTTCTCCACCTCTCAAGGGAAGGGCTGAAGTCAGACTCTGTCAGAGTTCATCTGAGCACCATCTCAGCTAATCATCTCCCTATCGAGGTAAGACCCCTCTTGGGGCAGCCGTTAGTCTCCCTCTTCATATGGGGGTCTTCTGCTATCCAAGCCGCCTATCCGTCGTCCTCCGGCAGAATGGGACTTATATGTAGTACTCATGCAGCTCACCCATCCACCCTTCTAGCCGATGGCGACGTGTTCACTCCGGCACTTATCCTGGAAGGTGGCCTTCCTGGTGGCGCTGACCTCGGCCCGCCGAGTCAGTGTACTCCAGGTGCTCATGGCTGGCGCTCCTTACACCAGGTTTTATCGGAACAGGGTGGTCCTCTGTACCCGCCCTAAATTCCTACCTAAGGTCGTATCAAACTTCCATCTGAACCAAGAGATAGTGCTGCCGACGTTCTTCCCGAGACCCCATGCCAACGGCTCTCCACACCCTCGACTGCAAACGGACCCTTGCCTTTTATTTGCAGTGCAGCCAGACTCATCGCAAGTCTGATAGGCTTTTCGTGACCTACGATCCCAAAAGACAGGGACAAGCAGTCACCAAGCGCACCTCTCAGTTTGGGTGGCGGACTGCATCGCTTTCGCTCATGCAAAGGCTGGCATTCCCCTCGATTGTCGAGTCCACCGCACACGGGGTCCCAGCCAAAGCAACCTCTGTGGCCTTGCTGCGCTCCATGCCCCTGATGGACATATGCCGGGCGGCGACCTGGTCTCCCACAAACACCTTCGCTGCCCACTACTGCCTGGCGAGGGAGTTCCGCCGGGACAGCGCCTTCGACCAGGCTGTTCTCCGTAATCTGTTCAGGGTATAAGCAACTCCTGCCCTCTGACCATTCTTCATGGCTACCGAGGATCCAAGATGGTGTTTGATCGGGTGTGCTGACTGACACGGCGTTGCCTATGGGTAGGAAGCGAAAGACTAGAGGGGCAAAACAGCCTGCAGCCCCTTTAGTCTTGACGCCATTCCCTGCTACGGTGATTGGACCTCTTGACACTTCTTTTTCGCCGGTGCCACAACAGTGGATTGAAGGGGAGAGTAGCTCGGCTGTGCAGCGTTTGGAGGAGGTTCCCTCGTCATCTGCTTCGGGCATAGATCTCTCATCCCCGAGCTCTACTCAGGCCTCGAAAGTTCCTCGGCAGGACCGCAGCGTCCTGGAAGGTCAGCTAGTGAGCGTTGAGTTGTCAGACTCCACCGGAAGGCAGAGCCTGGGCGTGGAGTGTGGCCTGAGCTCTGAAACTCCCCATGGACAGCATCAGAGGGCAGAGGTTTCGATAGGAATGGCATATGGTGGTGAAGGCTTTATCCCCTAGCCTATCGGCCCCCGCATCATCGAAGGCCGAGGTTGCAGTGACTGTTCCTGTTGTGGAGGCTGTCTCTTCAGTGCCTATGGCTCTCCTGGAGGTGGTAACATTGGAGGTGATCTGGGCTGCCATAATGCAGCTTCGAGAGGAGTTGGCCCCGCGGATGACATCTTTGGCATCACGGGTTTCTTTTAATACTGAAGATCTTAAGGTTTTCCTCAGTCTTCTTTGCTTTCAGCTACTATCTTGTTGGAAAAGTATCTTAAGGAAGTGTTGGTGATATCGGAGTCTATAGTAGTTTCTCAAATTTATTATGTGCCTTCAACTTCTAAAAGGGAAAACATTGCTGATGATGCACTGGATGAGATAGTTCCTACTATAGCTAACCTCACCGCTTTTATTGAAGATTCCTCTGACACTATTACTTTGAGATCCACATTGTTAGCCACCTTTCATTCAGTTTCCATTAAGCAGCGTATTCTCAAAGCTTATTTTAAAGTAAAGGCGGTTAAGTTTAGTGGACAAGTTGTGCAGGTCTTCCCAGATGTGGCACGTGTTACTCAGTTGCATAGAAGGCAATTTCTAGTATTAAAACCTCGGGTTTTGGCCCTTGGTGCTACCTTCTTTTTGAGATTCCCCTGTAAGTGTGCTATTGGTTTTGATGGCACCTCTTATATTTTTACTGATGTCTCCCATCTGGAAAAGTTTCTACAGGACAGACAGTGTATAGGAGGAGCAGCTGCATTAGATGATAATCACCTTCCATATTTGTGGACCTTAGGGTCTAGGTTTCTATGCTTGGTACTTTTTATTTTTCCTTTGTTCTAAAACGCTCTCTCTTGATGTGGACTATATCATGTATATTTGCCTTTTTTCTTTTTTCAAATCTGTTAATGGCTTGTCATGTGTATTTTTTACCTTGATTGACCTGTTTATCATTTCTTGATCATGTAACTGATTGGAAAATTCAATAAAAAAAAAAAAGAAGATCATAAAGAAGCTGTGGTTAAAATAACTGCCTTACAGACTGAAGTTTCTGAATACCAGGCTAAAGTTGTGACTGTTGAGAATGAAGTAGAAGCTCTTAAAAATGTTTTTATACCTATACGGTCTAAGTTGGAATTGTTGGAGAATGCAGTTCGTATAGCAAATATCCGTTTGGTTAATTTTCCTAAAGTAGCATTAATATCTGTGAAGGATATATTTCGGAATTATAGGATTGAAAATTTGGGTATTCCTCCTGAATCCCATCCCCCTGTAGTTAAAATGTATTACTTGCCAACTGGGGAAAAAAAGTTGAGGGGCAGGGAGTAGTGAGAGGCTTAGCTAATGTTGATGTTTTAAATGTTACTGATATTTTAGAGTCATCACAAGGCGAGCAGGTTACACTTTCTACTTTATTAATTACTTTAGCGTTACTATCAGATAAAGAATGGCTTATGAAGTTGTTCTTTAAGAAATGTCACATGTTGTTTAAGGGTTTGACTGTTCGTATGTTTCCAGACTTATCTAAGGAGACTCAGAAGAGACAACGAGATTTCCTCCTTTTGTGTCCTGGGATTCAGCAATTGTGAGGGCTTTTTTTTTTAATTTCCTTGCAAATGTTTGATTAAGTATCAATCAAATTCCTATATATTTTATGAGCCCTCCCAATTGCTGTACTTTATCAATGCCCGACTTTCTGAGGGAATGGGGTGGGGGCTGATCCTCTGTCTGTTCCGGTTTGAGCGATTATTAGTTTGCCACTGTCTAGCCCACCTGAATTTCTTTCAGAATATTGGATGTTATATTTTCAAATCATTGTACCCCCCTTATTTGAGGGCTGTAGCGGGTAGGATTTAAAGGTTGTTTTCCTGTGATATAGTCGGGACTGATGTTCCACATTGTTTTCATGTTATCCATCCCAATTTCTGTTTCAAGATGTATTCTTGATATGTATGTATAAACTTAGAAAATTTTAATTAAAAAAAAAAAATACAGCAGGACAGAGCCTCTGTGTGGCCTCGACAGCCCTGGTTCCTGCTGCTGCTCTGCCTCTCATCGGAGTCTCCGGTTCCCCTGGGTGACGTGCCGGACTTGTTGATGCAGGAGGAAGGTCTGCTACCTCACCTGAACCTGAGGTCCTTATCCCTCACAGCTTGGCGGCTGAGCGGGTTGCTCTAGCCCCCTTTCATCTCCCGGTGGAGGTCAAGGACATACTGCTGGCCTCTCGCAGGGACTCGACTAGGAGGGCTTACACTTTCAAGTGGCATTGGTTCTCAGTGTGGTGCTCGGAGATGCGTTCTCTTGCCCCACACACTTGGTCCTGCGGTACCTGCTCCATCTCTCGCAGGCAGGCTTGAAGTCCAACACAGTCAGGGTCTACCTGAGCGCCATCTCGGCTAACCACCACCCTGTTGGGGGTGGTCCCCTTTCAGGTCAACCCCTGGTTTCCCGCTTCATGAGCGGGCTGCTTCTTTCCAAGCCCCCCATCTGACTGCCTCTGGCGGAGTGGGACCTCAACATCGTCCTCAAGCAGCTGATTCAGCTGCCCTTCAAGTTGATTGCGTCCTGCTCACTTTGGCACCTTTCCTGAAAGGTGTTTTTTCTGGTGGCCCTCACCTCGGCCCAGAGGGTCAGTGAGCTTCAGGCCCTGATTGCCATTGCCCTCTACACGAGGTTCTATGGGAACCGAGTGGTCCTCCAAATGCACTCCAAGTTTCTCCCGAAGATTGTCTCTGATTTCCACCTCAACTAGGAGATAGTACTGCCGACCTTCTACCCAAACCCTCACTCCGATTGGGCATCGGCAGTCCTCCATACTCTTGACTGCAGGAGCGCTCTCTCCTTCTTCCTGCAGCATACACAGGTTCACTGCAGGTCTGAGTGACTTTTTGTCTCCTACAACCCTGCCTGCATGGAGCTCGTGGTCACTAAGCAGACCCTCTCCATCTGGATGTCGGATTGCATCGCCTTCGCCCAGGCTCAGGCCGGGCTGCCCCTGACCACCGAGTCACGGTGCATGGGGTTCGTGTGAGGGCGGCGTCAGTGGCCCAACTGTGCTCCGTGCCGTTGGCGGACATCTGTCTAGCTGCAACCTGGTCTTTGGTTAACACCTTCGTGACACATTGCTGCCTGTAGAGGGAGTCCTGCCAGGATGCGCACCTTTGGCCAGGCTGTATTCCGTAA
This sequence comes from Ichthyophis bannanicus, assembly GCA_033557465.1. Lineage (NCBI taxonomy): Eukaryota > Metazoa > Chordata > Amphibia > Gymnophiona > Ichthyophiidae > Ichthyophis > Ichthyophis bannanicus. The sequence goes on along the minus strand of CM066034.1, from coordinate 445,740,678 downwards.
TCTGTTAGGGGTTTAGGCAACTCCTGCCCTCTGACCCTTCTTCTACGGCTACCGGGAGCTTGGTCTTCCGGGGACCCGGGGTACTCGGACTGTCTTTGGTTACCAGTGACTGCTCACAGCTCGCCGTGGCATTTTTCTACAGATCCTCAGTAGCCTGTAGGTGGGGATTCTCATATGTGAGGACTGACTTCCTGCTTGTTCCTGGAGAAAGCGTAGTTACTCACCTGTAGCAGGTGTTCTCCAGGGACAGCAGAAATCAGTCCTCACAATCCGCCCACCTCCCCTTGGAGTTGCCCACTGTCCTTGGTGTTTTTTGTCTTTGCCTGAGTTATGTCATCTGACTGGTCAAGATGGCACCCTTGGGCGGGAAGTGGACCACGCATGCGTGGTGGCATTTCGAAAGGCTTTCTTTGAAAGCTGGGGAAATGCTCTGCGCGGGCTTCACCCGCCGTCGACACCCATATGTGAGGACTGATTCCTGCTGTCCCTGGAGAACACCTGTTACAGATGAGTAACTACACTTTGCCTCGGAAGAAAGGCCTGGCAATCTCATTCTGGACACACTGCTAAGAAAACCCAAGAGCTGTTGGGTCTCCAGGAGTCAGCATTGACACAAAGGCACGCATTGCAGTGCACATAATTGATTTGCATTCCACTCCACTCAGGATTTTGTAGTTTTCTATCATAGCTCCCCTCACTATCTTTTTTCCAAGCTCTGAAGGGTGTATAACCTCTTTAGCGTTTCTTAATAAGAGAGCCATTCTGTCCCCTTTGTTGTTTTATTCACCCTTTCTATACATTTTCTAATCCCCGCTGTATCTGTTTTGAGATGAAGTGACCAGAACTGCAAATGGTACTCAAGATTTGGTCACACCATGTGACAATTCAATTTTCTTTGTTTTATTCTCTATTCCTTTCCTAATAATTCCTAACGTTCTGTTTGCTTTCTTGGCCTCAAACTGTGCAGAAGATTTCAACATATTGTCCAGAATGATGCCTAGATCCATAGGCATTGGAAATGGGTGGGCCGGCAGGCAGCAGTATGCTCATGGGGGATCCTATCCCCCATGGGCAAAAGAAATGCCACCATCACGACAAATACCGTTCCTGCCCGTCCGTGGGAGATTGGGTCTCTGCTTGCGGGGCTTGGCGTGGAGTTAGGGCAGAGCTTGAGGCAGTGCTTGGTCGCCCCTCCCCACCAAAGAAAAATCCCTTCCACTGCCCCTGCCAAGATCCTTTTTCTGAGTGGTGATACTTAATGTGAAACCTAGCATAATGTAACTATAATTTCATTATTTTTTCTTATGTGCATCACTTTGCACTTATCCACATTAAATTTCATCTAACCAGTCTTGTAAGGTCCTCCTGCAATTTCTCACAATGTTTTTTTTTTGTTGTTGTTGTTGTTTGTTTGTTTTTTAGTGCCATCATGTCAGTGTTGACTCAGGGCGACCCAGCTACCTCTGTGTTTTCTTGGCAATGTATCACCAGAAGTAGATTGCCAGCCTTTTCTTCCGAGGCAATGGAGGGTAAAGTGACTTGCCCAAAGTCACAAGCAGTGCCAGTCGGAATCGAACCCTTGATCTTCTGGGTACTAGGCAGTTGCTCTAACCACTAGGCTACTCCTCCACTTCCGCTCACAATGTACATATGACTTAACAACTTTGAATAATTTGGTGTCATCCACAAATTCAATGGCTTCACTCTTCTGTTACACAAAAAACGGAAGCTTTCGTAGGACAGTGGGACAGTGGCGAGTGGTCTTATGGGCAAATTGCCGGAGTTAACAGTGCCGTGCAGAGATGTTCGTCACTAGCTCTATAGCAGATAGGTACTAGCTTGTTCTTTGTATGGTGTAACTGCAGTATATTGGCTTAAGATTCTTTCAACTTTCTCTTGCAGTTTCTGTGGATGTCGAGATTGGATATTCCTATGAAAAATTTTGATTCTTACGCCTCAAATAAGCATTAGAAGCTATTTGCTGTACTCTCTGCTCTATAGTAACTACGGAAAATATATTGGACACTTTTAGCACTGGTGATGTGTTTTGTGTATGGTATGGATGTATGTAGGTTTTGATACGTTGGTACGAATGGTTTAGTGAATTCTTATTTTTTGATGTTGGTATGAATGAGAAATGAATCCTTATGTGTAGTTGATGGTAGGGAAAGTATAGTAATTTATTCTCTTTGAGGGGTTTTGATTAAATAATAATTAAAATTTGTTGAAGTTTGTCAAGGTATAGGACCTATGATGTAGGTGTCCACCATTTCCCTATGGTGATAAATTTCGCCAGATGGAGGGTGTATAAATCCTGAGGTCCAATTATTACCTAGTGCGCTATTTTGAATAGAGTTTGGAATTTTAGTAAACCAAATAGAAAATTAAATTAAATTAAATTAGAGTTGATTTTTAGATTAGTGGATTACTGAGAGGGTGGTGCTTTTTGATATTGATATTCACTCTTCTGTTCCCATTTCCAGACTGTTTATAAATATGATAAAAAGCATGGGTCCCGGAGGAGGAAGTGACGTCATCGGCAGGGATGGCAGCCTAGGAGGTGAGCTCCGGAGAACAACCCGGGAGACGGCGATTAATCCCCACAGGAGGCAGTGGAAACGGAGAGAGACGGTCATAGGAAATCGTGGAGCGAAGCCAGGGACCAATGACGACGCGGAAAAAGGCCGCGGATTTGCCAGAATTTGCGTATGGAGGTGGCAGGGCCGATGGAGTGGAGAAAAAGATGGCGGCGGAGAGCACGGGCAGTGGTGAGGCGCTGGAGCGGAAAGGGCGGCGTAGTGTGGAGGTGGAAGCTGGCGAGACGGTGGTCCACAATGTTACTCGAGACGAGCTCCGAGCGTGGTTCAAGGAGCTCAAATCGGAGCTGTTGGCGGTCAAAGCGGAGGTTGGAGAAATGTGCAGTGAGCTGCGGGAGGAGGTGGGCGAGCTGGCACGGAGAGCAGAGGAACAGGAGCAGAAGGTCGAGCGGCTGGAATTAAAGCAGACAGGGGTGGAGAAGTCGTTGCAGGAGCTGGATGGCTGGAAGGAGCAGGTAATGCTGAAAATGGAGGAGAATCGCTCAAGGCGTAACAATTTGAGGATTCGGGGGGTTCCGGACGAGAAGGAGTTTATGGACAGCGAGAAGGTGGCTCGGGCCGTGCTTACTGGTGTTTTGCAGGAGGTGGGGAAGGAGACTGAGCGGACTGTGGTGCAGTTGGTCCGAGCCCACTGTGCTTTGGGGCCGAGGCACCCGAACCGCCCGAGAGATATTGTGATTTGCGTGGCGGATTTCAAAGTAAAGGAGAAAATTTTGCAATTAATGCGGCAGCGAAGAGACTTTGTATGGCAAGGCTACACAGTACAACTGTACCCGGACCTGGCAGCAGGGACCTTACAGCGGAGACGGGAAATGCAGCCTATTACGACTATACTGCAGAAGGAAAATGTCCGGTATCGTTGGTTGTTCCCCTTCAGCTTACTTTTCACTGTGGGACTTAAAAATTGGAAAGTGCATTCATACAAGGAGGCAGTGGGAGCATTGCAGGAAGCAGGGCTGGGGAATAGCCTGAATGGGCGCCCGATGAGGGAGGGACTGGGGGAGGACTCTATGGGACTACGGCAGGTAGGGGGTAAGAGTGTGCGGAGCCCCACAAGCGTAGGTATGGAGCAGCCGGCGCAAGAACCTGGAGAGGAAGACACCTGAGGAAAGAAGGGACAAGAGGCCCTGGAATGGACTATGTGATGGACTTTGAGTTGAGGGGGGTGCTGGGGGATGTAAATGTTAAACTATGCACATAGAGGGAGGAGAGAGGGGGGAGGTGGAAGGCGGAGAGGATAGGGGTGGAGGGAGGAAGGTGGATCTGGAAGAGTATAGCTGCATGCTTAAAGATGTTGGATCACATTGTGTATCTGGTTAAAATGTTTACAGTGACAATGTTTAAAATGTATATACTGGCTATATGGAATATGTGACTAAGGGGGTGTCAAGAGCCGGGGAAGGTATCACAAGAAGGGGTGAAGGATGGGGGGAGGGATGGAAGGGCATCAGTAGGGGGGATAGGGGAAGGAGAAGTGTGGGGATAGAAAGGGGGAGTGAGGGGAGGGAGGGGGTTGCTCCATGCTGATGGGCACTACTCTAGAGGAGGCCTGTGGAGGGGGAGGGAGGGAGGGGTTCAGAGTCAGCAGGGAGGGAGGGGGGAAGGGGAGGCCGGTAGGAGCACAAAATCTAGTAGTAGCTACTATCAACATGAGAGGCCTTAGAACATGGCGGAAGCGGAGAATGGTGGAGAGGGAGGGGGGAAGATTAAGGGCGGATTGTGTGTGCTTACAAGAAACGCATTTGAAAGTGGGGCAGGAAAGAAAGCTGCAAACCAAACAATACCCGGAGGTAGTAATGGCGGGACAAAGAGCGGAGCCATGGAAAGGGGGGGGGGCCATAATGGTGGGGGTGGACTGGGTGGAGAAGGTGGTAGGGGAGTATAGGGATAGACATGGGAGGAGTGTGGGAGTGAAACTTCAGGTGGGGAAGGAACAGGTATGGATTGTGAGTTTATATGGGCCCAACGAGAGGCAGGGGGAGTTATTTGAGTGGATTCAGGGGGAATTGGAGGGGTTGGGGACTGCATCGATAATAATAGGCGGGGACTTCAATTTGATGGTGAATCCGTGCTTGGATAATGGAGGAGGGAGAGGAATGGGCAAGCATACGGATCGGGGAAAGTTGTTGAAGATGAAGGAAGGGCTCGGTTTGGTGGATATCTGGAGGGGTCAACATCAAGGGCGAAAGCAGTACACTTTTTATTCGGCCCCACATGATACGTATAGCCGAATAGACATGATTTGGGCGGGAGGTGGGTGGGTAAATAGGGTGGTAGAAGCGGAGCAAGGATCCATTACGTGGACGGATCATGCACCAGTGTATGTGACGTTCAGCCTGGGGTATGTGGATGAGGGGATTAAATTTTGGAGGATTAACGAATCCTTGTTGGAAGAGCCAGAAATAGTGGAGCGAGTAAGGAAGGTAATGGTGGAATATCAGGAATTTAACGTAAATGGGGAGGTGGGTATAGGGATGGTGTGGGACGGATTAAAAGCAGTGGTGAGGGGGTGCCTAGTGCAAGAGGTGGCAAGGGAGCACCGGAAGAAGGAGGCACGGGAGAGGCAACTACTGGATGAAATTGAGAGGCTGGAACGAGTGCATCAGGGAGGAAGGAGGAGGGAGGTGTTAGGAGAGCTGAAAAGACTGAGGAGCCAGTTAGGACAATTGCAGGTGAGGTCAATAGCGCATGAGTTAACTGTATTAAAGCAAGAGATGTTTTAAGGCGGCAACCGTGTGGGACGTAAGTTAGCGCAACGGTTGAGAGGGAGAGTGGCGCAAAATAATATTGGAGGCATACGCGGTGGAGAGGGGAGGCTGGTACATGGTAACAATGAAATTAGGAAAATGTTCGAGGAGTATTATCAAAAGTTATATAGTAGTGAGGTGGGAGGGGGGAAGGTAAAGAGTGAGGAGTACCTGGCAGAGTGCATGGTGCCAGCTCTTACAAAGGCGGAGGCGGAATGGATAGATAGACCTATAACTGAGGGGGAGGTGGAGGAGGCTATTGGTGCACTCAAGCGGGGGAAAGCTCCGGGGCTGGACGGCCTGACGGGAAGATTTTATAAAGTCTTCCAGTTGACACCGCGGCCCTTAATGGTGGAGGTGTTTAACGGGGTGTTGCAGGAAAGAGGGGTGCCGGGTTCGATGCAGGAGGCGGGAATAACTGTACTTCCCAAGCCAGGGAAAGACCCCATGGTGTGTGGATCCTATCGGCCTATTTCCTTACTAAATGTTGACGCAAAGTTGTTGGCTAAGGTGTTGGCAAATAGATTAAAGGAGGTACTGCCTAAGTTGATCAACCGGGACCAGGCGGGGTTCATACCGGGACGGCAGGGGGGGGATAGCATCAGGAAAATTTGTAATCTCACATGGGAAGTGCAGAGGACAGGCCAAAAAGCGGTGGTTCTCACAGTGAACGCCGAGAAGGCTTTCGATAGGGTGGAGTGGCCGTTTATGATAAGTGTGCTGGAAAAGATGGGATAGGGACCAAATTTTATTCAGTGGGTCCAAGCAATGTATAAAGCACCACGGGCGAGGATTCGGATTAACAGTAGTTATTCCAAAGCATTTAGATTGGGGCGGGGGACCAGGCAGGGATGCCCTTTCTCTCCCCTGTTGTTTGATTTAGTAATTGAGCCTCTGGCAGAAAAGGTGCGGAGGACGCAGGATATTAAGGGGGTACGTATGAACAACTGTGAAACGAAGATTACACTCTTTGCAGATGATGTCATATTTACAATCAGGGAACCGTTGTTATCCCTGCCGGTATTAATGAGGGAAATAGCTATAGTAAGGTGGCCGGGTATAAAATCGATGGGAGCAAATCGGAGGTATTAGGCTTCAATCTAAGGGATGCGGAGATCGCGAGTCTGAAGGGAGGATTTGCGTTTAAGTGGGTAGAGAGCACATATCGCTACTTGGGGATCACCATGGGAAAGAATATTAGTAATCTGGGGCAATGGAGCTATGGGCCATTATTGCAGGAGGTGCGGAAGGACCTGCAGCGGTGGAGGGGCCTCTATTTAACGTGGCTGGGTAGAATAGCAGTCATTAAGGTGAATGTTTTGCCTCGGCTTATCTTTTTGTTTAGTTCACTTCCGTGTAGGGTACCCAGGACTTATCTGAAACAAGTGCAGTGGGTATTGATGGAGTTTGTATGGGATGGGAAAGCCTCGCGGGTGGCGTGCAGTACGATGTATAGGAGCACGAAGGAGGGGGGAATGGGGGTACCATGGGTGGAGAAGTACTATATGGCAGCGCAATTACGGGCCCTGAAGAGCTGGCAGGGAGGTGGAGAGATGCCAAGGTGGGTGTACTTGGAGCAGGAGCAGCAGGGGGGTCAGAGCTTGAGGGCGTGGATCTGGGATCCGGGGTCGAAGCGTGAGGAGGGGAGTGAGAGTAATCCCTTTAGGGCGTATACCAAAGAGTTGTGGTTGCGATCAAGAGACCTCCTCCTGGGGAGGAAGCGGTATACTAGGGGTACACAAATAGTGGGGATGGGGGAGTTTCCGCCAGGGCGAGAGGGGGGGGGGGTTTAGGGACTGGCAGGGTAAGGGGTTGGAAGCCTTAGGGCAGTTACTGAATGAGAAAGGGGGAATAAAGAGGTGAGGGCGTTTACAAGGGGAATATGGGTTGAGGGATACGGATTACTTTGCGTATATGCAGGTGGTGTCATTTATGAGTACTAGAGGGGTGTGGGAGGATCTGCAAAAAGCTGCAACGAGGTTTGAGAAGGTAATGGGGAGGGGGGGTGATAGGAAGGGAGTAATTGCGCTCTTGTACGCGGAATTGATATCACAGGGAGGGGGTGAGGGTCGGGGGGACATTAAGGGGGAGGTGGAATGGGAAAAGGCCCTCGGGGGAGGTTGGGATAGGGAGAGATGGTATAACATATATACATGGTCTAAAAGGTTGGCCCCAGGAACATCTTACCTGGAAAATAGTTTGAAAATACGGTACCAGATGTATTGGACGCCATGGCGACTGAGGGCCTTTAAGTGGAAGGAGTCGGGAGAATGTTGGAGGGGCTGTAAAGGAAAAGGGGATTTAAAACATCTTGTATGGGATTGCCCGGTTATACAGAGGATGTGGAAGGCATGGGAGATGATCATAAGGGAAGTCACGGGAGTAGGAGTCACTCTAACGCCAGCCCTGGTGATTTTGAATGAACTGCCAACAGAGGGAGAGAGGGAGGTGCAGATGATGGTAGGGTATTGTATAGGGGCGGCGAGGGTAGAGATAATGGCGCACTGGAAAAGTCCTGCAGCACCAACTATGAGTGAGATAGTCCGCAGGCAGTTCAATCTAAGCACTATGTGTGAGATTGCTGCCTATAAGGACAATAAAGTTTCGGCCTTTCGGGGAATATGGCAGGGGTATGATGCATGAGTAGGGGGGAGGTAGGAGAATTGGGGGATGGGAGGAGGGGGAGGGGGTAGGGGGGGAGTTAGGGGGGGAGAGGGGGTGTTAGGGGGGCTAGAGAAGGAAGAAGGGGGAGGGGTTGGAGGGGGTGGGGGTAGGGGAGGCTGAGGGGGGGAGTGGGTCAGCAAAGGGGGAGAGGGCTGACTTTGTTGAGAGTGTGAAGTTATTTGTTGGAATAAGAATGTTGTGGACTATATAAGCAGTTGGTTGTTGAAGTATGGAAAGCCGAAGAAATACAAGCATTACAAAAGGACAAGTGATTGTATAAATGAAAACTGAACTGTTATAACGATGTAAGAAGTTTGAATATGGAAAGAAATTTTGAATATGTACAAAGTATTGAAGTTCAAATGTTTTATGTAAAGCAGTTCATAATGAAAATGGAAGTTACAAAAAAAAAAAAAAAGCATGGGTCCCAGTACAGGTCTTCCATGGAGAAAATTTGGCCATTTAATCCTGCTCTCTGTTTTCCTTCTTTTAACCAATTCTTTGTCCACAGTAGGACATTACCTCCTATCCTATGGCTTTTTAATTTCCTCAGAAGTCTTTCATGAGATACTTTCTCAAATGCTTTCTGAAAATCCATATGCACAGTTATCGACTGGCTCATCTTGATCCACATGATTATTCTCGCCTTCAAAAAATGATGCAGATTAGTTAGACAAGACTTGACAAAATTCATGTTGACTTTGTGCCATTAAACCATGTCTGACTGTATTCAATAATTTTATTCTTTTTAAGAATTTTGTCCAACACTTTTGTCACTCTCAATGGTCTAGAGCAGTGATGGCTAACCTTTTTGAGCCCGAGTGCCCAAACTGCCGCACAAAACCAAAGAATTTCCTCAAAGTGCCAGCACGTCATTTGCATAAGTGGTCTTATTTGCATAAATATTTGCATAATGTTACCATACACTAACTTTTAGTAAACATGTCTCTTAATGAGTGTATGGATAAAGAAAGACTAAAAGATTTCTACATTACTATAATCCAGTGCCAACCGCCAGGCACATTAGGAACTACTACAAACGCTGCCCATTTAGAACCCATAGCAAACCCGCCGTATCCTGACAGCATTACCAGGACTCACAAAGCACCATACCCTACCTATCAAAAGGCAACACTGCAAATATTAAACCAATACATTTCAGAGAATACTGGGGAAAGAGAACAAGTGGCAACGTCAAATAGGAATTTCCTCTTGTACCAAACAAAGCGCAGATGTTAATGATGCACATTTCCCAGAGCTGACATATTCCAGTTAATAAATTCAAAATAAAGAGATATCTTTCTACCTTTTGTGCATTTTTTTTTCAGTTGCAATTGGTCCAGCCACCTTCTTCTGGTTTCTTCATGTTTTCTGCTAACTCTCCATCGTCTGCTGTCCATTTGTCCTTTCTTCTCTCTTCTAGTTTTTTTTTCCATTCTCTCTCTCTCTCTACATCTGCTTTAACATACTAATCTTTCTCCTTTTGCTCTTTCCTCATTCCTATTTCATCCACACAAATTTTACCCCTCCATCCTCAATCCCCAATTACTCTCCCAATACCTGGCCAATTGTAGATTTTTCATCCCTCCTACACAAAATATTTTTCCCCTCTCCATTTTACTCTCCCAGCCCCATCCCATTCTAATCCTCCCCCAACATCAGCTCCCTTCTAGTTCCAGTCTCACCCAGCATCCATTCCCTTCTAGTCCCTGCATCAGCCCATTTCCAGTCCAAGTCCCTTCATCAGCTCATTTTCAATCCTAGCCCCACCATCAGCCCATGTCAAATCATAGCTCCCCTCCACTCAGCCCAATTCCAGTCCAAGCCCCCCCATGAGCCTACTTCCAGTTCTAGCCCCTCCATGAGTCCATTTCAATTCAAGCCCCCACCACAGCCCATTTCCAATCTTAGCTCCCCCCAACAGCCCATTTCCAGTCCTATCCTAGCTGTTCCATCAGCCCATTTTCAGTTCTAGCTCCCTTCCCTCACAGCCCATTTCCATTCCAAGCCCCCTCCCCATCAGCTATTTGCAGTTCAAGCCTCCCCTTCCACTCAGCCCATTTCCAGTCCTAGCAACACCCCAACCCATTACCAGTCCTAGCCCCCCGTCAATCAACTTCCAATCCTAACCCCCATCACCCCATTTTCAGTTTAAGCCCCCCCCCTATAACCCTTTACCAGTCCTAACCCCCCATCAGCCCATTTCCAGTCAGCCCCCCATAGCCCATTGCCAGTCCTAAACCCCCCCCCATCAGCCCACAGCCCATTACCAGTCCTAACCACATCAGCCCACCTCAAGTCCTAACCCCTCCCCATCAGCCCATTTCCTGTCCTAGCCCCCCCCATAACCCATTATCAGTCCTACACCCCCATCAGCCCACTACCAGTCTCAACCCCCCCATAGCCCATTACCAGTCCTAACCCCCCCATCAGCCCACTACCAGTCTTAACCCCCCCCCATAGCCCATTACCAGTCCTAACCCCCCCATCACCCCATTTCCAGACAGCCCTCATCAGCTCATAGCCCATTGCCAGCCCTCATCAGCCCACAGCCCATTGCTAGTCTTAACTCCCCCCCATAGCCCACTGTGTCTTAACCCCCCTCCCCAGCCCACTGCCAGTCTTAACCCCCCTCCCCAGCCCACTGCCAGTCTTAACCCCCCCTCCCTAGCCCATTGCCAGTCTCAACCCCCCTCCCTCCCTCCCTCCCTCCCTAGCCCATTGCCAGTCTCAACCCCCCTCCCTAGCCCATTGCCAGTCTTAACCTCCCTCCCTCCCTAGCCCATTGCCAGTCTTAACCTCCCTCCCTCCCTCCCTCCCTAGCCCATTGCCAGTCTCAACCCCCTCCCTCCCTCGCCCATTGCCAGTCTCAACCCCTCCCTCCCTCCCTCCCTAGCCCATTGCCAGTCTCAACCCCCTCCCTCCCTCCCTAGCCCATTGCCAGTCTCAACCCCCCTCCCTCCCTAGCCCATTGCCAGTCTCAACCCCCTCCCTCCCTCCCTCCCTAGCCCATTGCCAGTCTCAACCCCCCTCCCTCCCTAGCCCATTGCCAGTCTTAACCTCCCTCCCTCCCTAGCCCATTGCCAGTCTTAACCCCCTCCCTCCCTCCCTAGCCCATTGCCAGTCTTAACCCCCCTCTCTCCCTCCCTAGCCCATTGCCAGTCTTAACCCCCCTCCCTCGGCTCATGGCAATAAAAAAAAAAAAAAAGCTGCCCGCTGCCGCCGCAGCGGCATGGAGTGTCCCGCGGGGCTCCCTCTGCCCGGCGGGACTCTCCCGGCGCTGCTCAGCCCCTCTCTGCCGGCTTGCAGAGACGCGAAGGGAGAGAGAGTCTCCCTCGCGTCTCTCTTAAGCCCGCAGGGGCAGATGGGAAATTTCCCATCAGCCCCTGCGGGCTTAACAGAGACGCGAGGGAGACTCTCCCTTCGCGTCTCTGCAAGCCGGCAGAGAGGGGCTGAGCAGCGCCGGGAGAGTCCCGCCGGGCAGAGGGAGCCCCGCGGGACACTCCATGCCGCCGCGGCAGCAGCGGGCAGCTTTTTTTTTTTTTTTAATGTGCGACCTTCCCGCGTGCCAGCTGCAAGGCCTTCGCGTGCCACAGCTGGCACGCGTGCCATAGGTTCGCCATCGCTGGTCTAGAGTTTCCTGGATTACCCCAAGATCCCTTTTTTAAAAAGTGGCATTATGTTGGCCAACCTCCTGTCTTTCGTTATCATAGATTATTTTAAGGAAAGATCACAGATTACACAGGTACACTACCAAAAAACTGCCTCCAGTTTTGCAACTGATTCCTATAGATTTTGGGGTGCTGAATCCAGGAAAAATAGCCAAAATGTTCCATCACGTCACGTTTTCTTGCAAAATTAGATTTCTTACCCATATAAGGAATGTTCACATAATTTCTTTTTAGCCGACTGCAGTTTATTTTCTTGGCCCAAAATAGAGGTTGTAATGGTTAACTAACTAGAAACACTCCCTCATGATATTTTAGAGTGTTTTGTATTCATTTTATACATTAACAGGACAATTGGGAGGCGGGGGGCTAAATCCAGTACTCGCGCTGGCGCATGTTCTTTCCTGTTCGCCTCGCCTCGTTCGCTCGCTCAAACACGGTGGTTGCGACATGAACGTTCCTGTCAAATTTCAGTTTCTTGCAAGTTCATTATTACCTTTTGTTTGCTCAGTCGTAATCCAGCTTTATTCCGAAGTGGTTCACTACAGTTGTAGTTTGCAGTGCTGTGTATTTGTGATGGCTCACAGAGCCAGAGGTTGCGTCTATTCTCCGGACAGTTTTTGTTTTATTTGTGGAGAATATACCGTGAAAAAGCGGCAGAGGAACATTTCTGCATTTATTAAAAAAGTATATTTCGCCTATTTCGGTTTAAAGTTAGGCGATCAAGACAAACCGTGGGCTCCTCACAAAGTGTGCAAGACATGTGAGGAAGATCTACGCTTATGGATGAAAGGTAAAAAACAAGCATTTCGTTTCGGAATACCTATGATGTGGCGTGAACAAAGAGACCACAGCAGTGACTGCTATTTTTGCTCTTGCATTGTGAAGGGATACAACTTAAAAAATAAGAACGTAATAAGTTACCCCAACCTTCCCTCAGCAATTAGGCCTATGCCTCATAGCAACGAAGTACCTGTGCCTGAACCACCAAAATCTTTGGATCATATTTGTGTGGACGGTTCTGATCATGATGAGACTCATCAGATGGCTTTTCCCGATGAGTCCAGTACTTCCGAGTTTGAAAGTGAACCAGATCCGAAACCTGAACTTTTCTCTCAAGCTGAATTGAATGATTTAGTCCGGGATTTAGGACTCCCAAAAGATGCTGCCCAACTGCTAGGTTCTCGGCTTAAACAGAAAAATCTATTGTCACCAGGAACAACTTTTTATTGGTACCGCAACCGCGAGACACAATTTTTGAAGTATTTCAGCAAAGAGGAAGATTTGGTATTTTGCAACGATATATACGGAGTGATGGAAAAGTTTAAACTCAAGTATGATCCTGCTGAATGGCGGCTGTTCATTGATTTGTCAAAAGACAGCATAAAAGGTGTTCCTTATCGTCTCTCCGGGCCCGTCCAGGAACAAGTGGGTTGTCAATCCCCTTCAGCAACTGAGGACTGATATCTCAAACTTTGAAGAGCTGGCATCTGGCTCCCTCTGCTGGCCACTTTCAGTCTTTTCAGTCCTCAGCAGCTGAAGGACGTGTTCCTGGCTGGCTCCCCCCTTCAGATGTTTAAGGCTTCGAGAATTTTTATTTCTTTGATTTCTTTTTGGTGTTTTCAGAACCAGGGATCCTAGCAGGGTTCCTTTCAGTAGCAATTGCTGCCGACAGCTTTTTATCGGCGCTCAGAGGCACGGAGCTGAAGAGGCAGGGCCTGTCTCAATTTCAGCTCCGGAGGGTACAGAAGAGAGCAGAGCGGTGCTGGGAGCCCCAGATACCTGCCTGCTACCCCCGTTGAGCAGCTTCCTTCCCCGCTAGCAGCGGGTGTTAAGAGCTGAAGGAAGAACGTCTTTTCTTCTTAAGGTTGGTCAGTTTTCAGCACCTTAGTAGTTTTGTGGGTTCGGCGGCCATTTTCTTTCTTCTCAGCGGGCTTGGTTTTTCCCGCGGCACAACTGAGGGCCGGTTTCGCGATGGATTTGGCTGAGTTTTTACAGTTGCTTCGGTGGCTCGGCTGGTTTTTTTGGGCCTCTTGGGCATGGAGCCGACCGTAGCGGCAGGCCTTCTCAGCGGTTCATTTTGGCGGGAACAGATCCCGGGCGGCTTCTGCGTCCATAGCCGGGTCTCTTCAAGTTAAGGTGACTAATGTTATGAGGAAGGGGCGAAAGCTCTCTCTCTTTGCCTCCGTAAAGTAAAAATCTTGTCCTCGGGAGCCCGTGTCTCTGTCCGAGCAGGGCAGTTGGTGCACTACATAACTACATACATGATTGGATACAGGGCTCTCTTTACCATTGTTATCCTGCTCCCGGTACCGATTAAGGGCAGCGTTAGTGCTGTTCCTCTCCGGTGCTGTAGCCGTGTTTTTCGCTTTGTGGCGTCTAAAGGCTGAGCCTTCCTCACCAGAGACTGGGTCTCCGGAGCAGAGGACTCATCCCTGGGAGTCCCAGGGGTATTTTCCCTTTAATGAGCGTTTTGGAAGACCCTGCTTGAGACCAAGAAATAGTGGTCATATATTTTTATTTTCCATTCCTCTCGGGTGTAACACTAGCTCAGCTGTCATATACACCTTTCTGGCTCTCATGTTCCCTGGCTATCTTCTCAGCATTTTTATGGTTCGACTGCTGTATCTGCCTTTAAGGTCTTTGTTTTGTGCCTAAGGTTTTGTTTTCCAATGGTATTTCTATGGTCCTTCCATTTTGCTGTGACCTGCTTCTTTCTGTGATTCTCTATAAGGCTCTGGAATTGGGCATAACGTTTTCTCAATTGAAACGTTTTCCTTTTATAGTTTTCTGTTTTATATGCTTTTTGGCACTTCCATTGTAGTAGTGTTGCATTAAGTGGCTCTTCCCTTTGCCAAGTTTGCTGTCTCTGTTAGGCTTTAACAATTTTCCTGGGTAAACCCGGAGTTTTTCCTTTCAGCTAGCTGAATGGAGGAATAGCCTCGTGCTAACAGCACCAGCCTAACACCCCAGAAATCTGGGTTCATTTCGCATTGGGTTTCCTGGTGGCCGTGGGAGTGGAGCAGTAGCCTAGTGGTTAGAACACTGGCTTGGTAACCAAGCAACCAGGGTTCAATTCCCACTAGCACTCCTTGCAAGTCACTTAACCCTCCATTGCCTCAGAAGAAAGGCCTGGCAATCTACTTCCAGTGACACTGCCAAGAAAACCCAGGAGCTTCTGGGTCTCCAGGAGTCAGGAATGACTCAAAGGCACACATTGCATTTAGGCCAGTCACGTTCCCCTGGAGGAAAAGGCCTGGCAATTTACTTTGCTGTTCTTCAGGCACGTGGGGTAGCCTAGTGGTTCGAGCGCCAGCCTACCATCCAGATGATTGGATTTGCTTCCCACCGACACTTCTTGTGCTCTTAAGCAAGTCACTTTGCCCTCCATTCCCTCAGCGGAAAAGGCCTGGCAATTCCTACAGGCCAATTAGCTTTACTGTATCTGCATGCCCATTTCTATATGGGTGTGGTCTTCTCTGGTTGGGTGGCTATTTTTCTTCTTTTTCTGGGCATCTTTCCACGATTTCGGTGCTTTTCATATTGGCCTCTTTATGGTTCAGTTCGCTATAGGTGGGGGCCATTTTGTCGTTCCCTGATGGGGTTGACAATTCATGGTCCGTACACGGTACATGCATCGATTACGGGTCCTAGGGGCCTGCGGGGTCACCGAGCCCAACAGCCATATAATTCGATACCTACAGCTGAAATTGCAACACAGGTCCACTTCTTTCTCCGTAATTTGTCTTGGGTGGTCCAATGATCCCCGCACTGACGCGGCCATCAGTGAAAGTTATGGTAAAGGGGAGACAAACTCCTTATTGCTACTGCGGCAGTGAGCTTTCATACCTGCTAGAACTTCAGCTGGTCCCCTCTTTTACTTAAGGGCAATGTTTTAGCAAACGATGCTGGAATGATTTAGGGGATTTCGAGTGTTTGCTTCTGCAAGGCTTCAGGTCGGGCCACCAGTGCTCCCTGTGAGCAGGCTGAAGCGACAGTTGGTCGGGTCTGCATCATAGGGTACAGAGGCTTCCTCTGCCGCAGGGGGGGTTGGGCTCCCTTGCGCTTAACTCAGGAGTCTTGCGTGCGGTAGTTGAGGCAGCTGTCTGGGCGGCTTCTGTTTCCAGAGGTTCTCTTCAGTGGTTGGTGCTACTCTTGGCTCAGAGTCGGCGTAGGGGGCCGATCCTTTCGACACTCTAGTGTGTTTGTTCGCGACGTCCATAGCGACGGTGTTCGAGTTCCGTGTCGTGATTATGTTACGGTCGTTTAAGCTACGTGGAGACATCTAGTCATCGCTGCAGCACCTTTTGCTTCTTCGAGCGTCGACACCGTGGCACTATCTGCGGCTCCTTGGTTCCTTGGCGGCGTTCTTCGTCGGCTTTTTGTGATCGAAGAATCGCATTCTCTCGCATTCCCCTGGCTACAGGTAGACAAATGATTGCAAAATGTACCTCTGTTAGAAAACTGAGGTTATTGTTAATTTTTGTACTATGATTTTCTCTTTAATGATATATTTTTATTTTATTTATCTACTTCTCTAATAGCAGGCATCAGGAAAGAGTGGTAGATGCATGGATTAGTCTCCCAGTAAAGGTAATAGAGACTGGAACAGCAAGAGTAGAAAGCATGGGACAAACACAGAGGATCTCTTCAGCACTTCCAGACCTTAATAGAAGGAACTGCGGTCCCATTATTCTCCGACAATGCAGTGACAGTTGCATATATCAATCGTCAGGGCGGAACCAAGAGTCTTTCTCTTCTCGCCCAATCTCAGGAGTTGATGGCTTGGCAACACATTCGCTTCAGTTCCTATTGCTCACTCTGTTATTCTCCAAGAAAAATACGAGAATTTGGCCCTGATTCTTCAGAAGATTCGTTATGATGAGCATAAGTGGATGATTTGTGGAGAATTTAAAATTCTATCCATGCTATTAGGGCAGCAATCCGGTTTCACCAAATATCCCTGCTTCCTTTGCTTGTGGGATAGCCGGGCCCGCGACCTACACTGGGGGAAAAAAGACTGGCCAATTCGGGAGTATTTGAGACTCGGTGAGAAAAATGTTCTTCATGAGAGCTTGGTACCTCGTGATAAAATTCTATTACCACCTCTCCACATTAAGTTGGGTCTCATTAAGCAATTCATCAAGTCCCTTCCAAAAGATGGTGAGTGCTTTCGGTACCTTTGCTCAAAGTTCCCCCGACTTTCTGAAGCAAAGCTAAAGGAAGGAGTGTTTGTTGGCCCTGATATAAGGAAACTCATTTCAGATGGAGCATTCGCTGAAACGATGTCTGAGAAGGAAAAAGAAGCCTGGGATTCCTTCAAGGATGTTGTTCTCAAATTCTTGGGGAACAGGCAGGATGAGAACTATAAGGATATTGTTGCCAGGATGCTCAATGCCTTCAAAGAACAAGGCTGTAACATGAGCCTGAAAGTCCATTTCTTGCACTCCCATGTGAACTACTTTCCCGAAAACTTGGGGGCGTACAGTGAAGAACAAGGTGAAAGGTTTCACCAGGACATCAAGGACGCAGAGAGAAGGTACCAAGGAAGATGGAACACCACTATGATGGCTGATTTCTGCTGGTTGCTGCTGCAGGAAACCCCAGATGAAAAATACGCCAAGCAGCGCACCAAGAGAAGCATTCGGGGGAAGAAGAAACGGGCCCACCAGGAGATTGATTGACCCAAGAATGACTTTAAAATCTAAACTGTGTTGACAAATATCATGTTTTTACTAAACTTTGAAATAAAAATTTGCTAGTTATTACCACAGTGTCGGATCTCATTTATTAGAATTTTATTTTCACACCATCGGGTGTTTGTCTTCATGTATTGCAATGGTGCGGTTTGCGTTTTCTATTCTTACATACATACCTGTACAACATTTATTGCACATTTCTTTGCTTTGCTTTGTGTCTAACCTCGCTCTTATATGCTCAATGTTTGTGCACATGTATGTAGCTGTTTTAAGTGCAGACAATTTTGCTACCATCACAGTGTGTTTTGTTGACATTACTCTATTCTTATGTGCTGCCTTGTTACAATTTTCTTTATTCTTATTTGAATAACTACTAAACAATTAGTATAAAGAATTCATCCAAGAAACTTTTATCTCGATCGCACTCAATCTGAAACGTTCACCTCAAACTGCTAACCCAATGTAGCAAAAAATCTGTACGTGATGGAGCAAATTGGTTACCAGATTTGGATTCAGCGCACCAAAAAACGTAAAAATCAATCGAAACATTAGAGGCAGTTTAAAAAAAAATTTTTTTAGTGTACCTGTGTTATTAATAGTATATTTCCAATTTCATTTTTTAGTTCCTTAAGCATTTTGGGTTATATACCTTTTGGGATGGGAGATGCTCTTTGATTTATCGCTTTGGCCTATTATATCTTCCCAATTCACAGATTTATTTCAATTTCTCTGAATCACCATCATTAAATACAATTTATGGCATGAGTAGTCCTTTATATTTTCCTCAGTAAAAATTGAAGCAAATAATTAATTATGGGGCTTGTTTACAATGGGGCCGCGGCTCCGATAACAATCGGAAACCGCTACCGCAGCTTTGTAAACAAGCCCCTTAGTCTCTACTATGACCTTGTCTTCCCACAGTGCCTTTTTTACCCCATTATCATCTAATGGTCCCACTGACTCCCAAGTTTTTTCTTTGGAATGTACCTGAGAAAGATTTTGTTACCTCTCCAGCAAGTTTTCTTTCAAATTCTCTTTTTGGTGTCTTTATAAGTGCTTTGCGCCTAACTTGTCAGTGCTTATGTTGTTTGCTGTTTTTGTAATTCAGATCTATATTTCAATTAACCACATTAATTGTGGTGACCAGTTATTGCCTCTGAGCATCTGCGGGTGCTGCCGCTGAATTCCCTGATGTTAGCCAACTAGCATTGGGGCTTTCTGGGTGCATAGTGGAGGCGGCACCCAGCGAAATTCAGCCGCTGCTTAGTTATCCATTACAGTAGGTGGCAAAAGTTGTGCACCTTAAAGGGTGGCCAAACGTTCGCCGCAGATGCTAACTGGGAAGCAGTTGAGTATCATCGCTGCCCGGTTAGCTTCTCTGCTATCTGGCTGACCCAGATTTTTAATGCCGGTGGTCAGATATGGTCCCAGCATTGAATATTTGGGTCTTAAATGCAATGGTGATGGTGAGCTGCTTTACAATAGCTAACTGCTACTGCTGAATATCAGGCCCTACAGCTAGGTTCAGCGGTAATATGATTTTAAGGCAAACTTCAATTTGGAGCTTATTTGAAGCTTATTTGCTAACCAAATGCTCTGGCTAAGTGTTCTTCAAAACACTAGTAGTGTTCAAGATATTTTTGCCATGCATCAGGTGTTTTTTAAGGTTTATTTTCATTTGTATGCACACTGTAGTTAGCAATCTCCAGGAACAAGCAGGAATGTAGTCTTCACATATGGGTATCGTCGGTACCAACGGAGCCTGTGTGGGAACGCTCCCCAACGTCCAATTAGAAAGCTTTTGGGAGCATCCCACAGCGCCTTTGTGCTGCCTTCCCGCCTTTCCCAACTGCCTCTCTCCAGTTCTTCATTTTCCGCGGAGCCAGCAGGTCGTGTTCCTGTCACCGCAGAAATTTTTCCTTATTGCCCTTCTTTTTTGTGGTCGCGTCTGCCTTTCTCGATGCTTTACCGGTACCGCCGGTGGTTCTTTCTTTCTTTCTTTTCTAAAAAAAAATAATATATATGTATACTTAGTACTTTTTTCCCACTTTTTCCAGGTGCATGCGCCATTTTGGGCCTTAGGCCCAAAATATTTTCCACAATGGAAAAACCTGCTTCGGGTTTTAAAAAGTGCACCAAGTGTGGCGGTACCATCTCCGTCACTGATACTCATGAGTGGTGTCTTAAATGTTTAGGTCCTGACCACTCCATCACGGAATATATGGCCTGTGCCATGATGTCCAAGAGAGGTCGACAGAACGGAGCTGCCAAGCTCAGTACCCTGTTTCCCTCTGACGCAGCCTCGGTGGCATCGACGTCTTCCAGGGCTTCGTCTTCCTCCCGTGGATCTCAGGTAACTAAACATAAGTCTAGCCGGTCCTCAAAGGGTAGATCTCCCTCTAAGCATCGAGATGCCTCTGGCGTTGCCCTTAAGGATTCTGCACTGGCAAAACTGCCCCGGCGGGAGGCTTCGGCTTCCAAAGCATTATCGGGGCTCCAGGACGTTCTCGAGGCCTCGACCTCGGCAGAACTACTGGTGCCATGCTCTGGGGTACTGGCTCTTTTCTCCAGTACCAACACCCAGGCATCGGCAGCGTCGATAGACCAGAGGTTCCTGGCTATTGAACGCAGTCTGGCGGCTCTCCTTGCGACATTGACACCCTCGGAACCGCGTCAGACAGTTCAATCGGTACCGGTACCGACTCCGGCATCGGTGTCAATACCGGTACCGACAACATCGACATCGATGTCTGCATAGCCGGCACCCAGTCATGCGATGCCTTCCGGTACCAATACACCGGTACCGATTCCCCCCGGTACCGACTTCGGACGGTACGGGTATCAGGCTCTTCAAGAGCATCCGAACAGACGATACTTTGAGTCCTCAGAGGAATCAGAGAATTCTGACAGTTCTGTCGATGCGGGAATACTTCTCCCAGAGGAGCCTTCCTCCCCTAAACGCAGGATGTCTCCTCCAGAGGACATTTCCTTTCAGGATTTCATCAGGGAGGTGGCTGGAGGTCTGTCCATTACTGTGGCTCCTGAAACAGAGCCCAGAGCAAAGGAGTTGGAAATTTTACAATATCCCAAAGCTCCTGAGGAGGCAGCTACTTTGCCCATCCATGAGATCTTGCATCATCTCATGCTAAGAATGTCGGAGACGCCTCTGACCACCTCTCTTCACTCTCGTAGACTGGATACTATGTATCGAGTCCCTCCTTGTCCTGGTTTCCAGAAAACTCAGCTTCCTCACCACTCTATTGTAGTGGAATCAGCTATGAAAAGGATCAGGAGTGCAAAGAGGCATGCCTCTAATCCTCCAGGATGTGAATGCAGAGCTTTGGATGCTTTTGGACGTCGTATCTTCCAAGCTTCCATGCTTTCTGCCAGGATCAGTTCCTATATTTTATATATGGGAATGTTCCTGAAGGAAGTCACAGGAGATTTAGAGGTTTTGAGCCCTCTTCTTCCTGAGGATAGAAGGCCGGACTTTCTCACATTGGTCAAACATGCCCAGGATGTTTTCTAAATTTGTCAACCGTGCAGCTTTTGACTGTTTTGAGTGCATAAGCAGAACCTCTGCCATTGCCATAGGTGCACGTAGAATTGCTTGGCTCCAGGCATCTGATCTGGAGCTCTGGGTACAAGACAAACTGGGAAATATTCCTTGTACTGGTGAGAACCTGTTTGGCAAAGATTGGCAAGAAAAAGCCAATGAGTTGGATGCTGACAACTCCACCTTGGATAGATTATCCAAGGCCACAGCTGATTTATTTATTTAAAACTTTCTTATATACCGCCTCTTCCATAGATCAAAGGCGGTTTACATATAACAAGTGTAACAAGAACAGGTTTTACATAGAACAGATTTTTTAAATTATTTACAGTCAACTTTTAAATCAAAGGCGGTTTACATATAACAAGTGTAACATGAACAGGTTTTACATAGAACAGATTTTTTAAATTATTTACAATCAACTTTTAAATCAACAGTTTTTAAATTATTGACAATCAACATGATTGTGAGTAACTATATTATTAATTGTAAACAGCTATATACAGGAGTAGTAGAGTAGGTAGCGTACGTAGACATTTGTTGGATTTAATCATCATCGTTGAGGTTACGGTGTGATCGTCTGCATTTAAGGTGGGTTTGTGATCTGTATTGTGTTTGAGAAGTGTTCTGTGAATAAGTGGGTTTTAAGTTCTCTCCTGAATAGATGGAGGTCCTTTATCATTCGGAGATTTAAAGGTAGTTTGTTCCATATGGCGGGTGCAGCATATGAGAATGCTCTGGAGCTCGTGGTTTTTTTTGTTTTACGGATAGTGTTTTGTATGGCTAACGAGTATGTTGCATTTTGTCTTCGTGTTCTGTGTTCTGGTGGGGCTTGCAATAGGGTGGTTAGATGAGATGGAGAGATGTCATTGATGAGTTTAAATGTGGTTATGATTATTTTGTATGTTATTCTGCTATTTATGGGGAGCCAGTGCAATTCAAATAAGATGGGAGTTATGTGGTCGGTCAGGCGAGCTTTTGTTGTTACGCGAGCGCAGATATTTTGGGCTCTTTGGAGGAGGTTAGTGTTTGCTAGTGGTAGACCGTTTAGGAGACTATTACAATAGTCGAAGTGGGGAGTGATGAGTGCACTGATGACCGATCTGAAATCGTGGGAGTCTAGGAGTGGTCTTAGGTGTTGTATGGTTTTTAGCTTGAAGAATATTGTCTTAACTGTTTGCTTTATGTGAGGGATCATACTGAGGGTATGGTCTAGTATTATTCCTAGGTATTTCACCTCTTTCTTGATTGGGATTGTTGTGTTGTTTATTGTGATGGTTTCTGGGAAGGTTGCGTTTAGTTTTCTTGCAACAAACATTGCTTCCGTTTTTTTCAAATTGATTTTGAGGTGGTTATTCTCAAGCCAGGTGTCTGTCTCTTTGATACATTCAGACATATTCTGGTATGTGGGGTTGTTTGTGTTAATTGGGAGGGTGAGCATGATGTCGTCAGCGTAGATATAATGGCTAACTTTGTATTTTTTGAATATACTTGTGATAGGTTGGAGGTAAATGTTGAAGAGGAGTGCTGAGAGAGCTGAGCCTTGGGGTATGCCTTGGTCTTGTGTGAAAGGTTCTGATGTGTTTTGGCCTAGTTGAATGCGTATTACTCGGTGGGTTATATATGAGATGAACCATTGGAGGATTGTCCCGCTAATTCCTATATCTTGGAGTCTGTTAATTAGTGTATTGTGGTTGACACTGTCAAAAGCGGCTGATATGTCTATGAAAATGAGGAGGAATCCTTGATTGTTATCGTCTGTGCCTTTAATGAGGTTATCTAACAGTGTTATTAGTAGGGTTTCTACCCCGTGAGATGGGCGGAATCCAAATTGGTGGGAGTCAAGGGGGGCATGAGAGTCAATATGGACCTGGAGTTGAAGTTGTATGATTTTTTCAATTATTTTGGCTACGAATGGTATGCTGGCTATAAGCCTATATGAGTTTGGATCCTTTGGGTCTAATTTGTTGTTTTTTAAGATGGGTCGTATGGAGGTGAGTTTTAGGGGATCGGGCATTAAGCCTTAGGCAAGGGATTGGTTCACTATCGGTTGGATATGTACAGCGAGTTCAGTTTTTGAGGCTTTTATCCATGAAACTGGGCATGGGTCAAGGGGGGATGTTGTAGTATTGATCATTGTTATGACATTGAGGAGGTGTTTTTGGTCAATTTCGTGGAAGGTTGTCCATTTAAATGGTTGTTTTGGGTCTGAGTGCAGAGTTATAGTTTGGATGCTCGTTCTGTTTTTTAGTTTCTCAGCAAAGTGTGTGGCTAGGGTTTGTACTTTTATGTCTAGGTGATCCGGTTCAGGTGTTTGGGTTTTGGTAAGGGATTTTACGATATTAAATAGTTCTCTTGGGCGGTTGATCGCCATATTTATCACTTTAGAGTGGTAATCTTTTTTAGCTTTGTTGATTGTGTTTTTGTATATATTGAGTAGTGAGAGATATTGGGCTTTGTTGTCTTCAGATTTTACTTTTCTCCAAATTTTCTCTTGTTTTCTCAATTGTTTTCTTAGAGTAGAGAGATTTTTAGTAAACCATTTTTCAGATCTTTTTGGAGGTTGTTTTTGTGTGAGCTGGGTGGGGGTTGCTGCGCTTTTTATAGTTGAGTTCCATTGGTCTGTTAATTCATTGACGTTGGTTGTGTATGTTGAGAGTTTAGGTATTACTTCATTTAGGAAAGTATCCTTGTTAAAGTGGGTGAAGCGAGATTTGTGTGGAGGGATGGCTGGTGTGGTGTTGGGGGGTGCTGTGGGTGTGGTGAGGTTAAACGTTATTAGATGGTGGTCTGACCAAGGTACATTGGTTATTATTGGAGGGGTATGGAGTTGTTGTTTATTGAGTATTGCAGGAAGGAAGATGAGGTCTAGGGTGTTTCCTTTTATGTGTGTGGGGGTGTGTATGATCTGCATATAGCCCATTTCTGTCATGGTGTCCATGAAATTTGTCGTGTGTTGTGCATTGATTGACGGTAGATTCAGGTCCCCTAGTATGATACGAGGTTTTTTTTAGGGAGGCTGTACAGGCAAGTTCTAGGATAAGGGTGAGGTTTTTATGGTCAGCTGAGGGGGGTCTGTAGATAAGGGAAAGTGCGAGGGTTTTATTTTCTATACAGATGATGTCTAGACCCTCTAAGTTGTTTATATCTGTTAGAGTGTATTGGAGATCTTTTTTAGCGAGGATGAGGGTTCCCCCTCCTCTCTTCGCTTCTCTGTGGCTTGAGAAAAGGTCATATTGTTGTATATTGAGTTGGTTTATTATGATTGTATCGGTGGGGGTTAGCCAGGTTTCAGTGATGAGGAATATGTCAGGTTTTTCATCTCTGATTAGGTCATTGATTATAGGTATTTTGTTTTTTATGGATCTGGCATTTAAAAGGATAAACTTTCTAGGGGGGTGTGAGTTAGAAGTGGTGTTTATATCGTTAGGTGGTTGCAGGTTTATTTGTATCAATCTTGAATGAGGTCTGTGAGGGTGGGCTCGGTGGGTTGGGTTAAGTGTGTAATTGTGTGCTTGTAATGTATTTCTGTATGGATTGTGTATAATAGGGATGTTGTTGTGTGTTACATAGCTTGATTTGTGTGTGCATATGATGTGTATTAGTTGGAGGATAAGTATAGTGAAGAGAATGGTGGTCTGAGGTCTTGTGAGAGTCATTATTGTGGAGTTATTCCAAGGTAGTATGGAATATTTTATTGCAGTTGATGAACCTATGTAAATGATATATCGTTTCGGTGGGGTAAATATATTGACTGGTGTTACTACTGGCAACAGTGTCTCACAGTGACAATGCAAGAAGGGTAATTTCTACTGGCAACAGTATTTTACAATGACAGCTGATCCTGCAAGAAAGAAATCTTTCAAGAAACCATTCTATTCCAAAAAGAAAAGGTTTTATCCTGCTTATTCCCAGCAGGGACGTTCTGCAGATCAACCTGTCCGGAAAGGTCAGCAACTACCCAAACAAAGGAAAGGGAAGACTGCTAAGCCTCAGCTGTCCCAGCAGTCTCAGCCTCCACAAGGCCTTTGACTTTCAGCTAGAGAACCTAGCCTTCCTGGCTCTCAATGGGCCAGAGCCTACCACCATTCCAGGAAGGTGTGTCATTTTGCACCCAAATGGGGGCAGATAACA
Organism: Ichthyophis bannanicus; assembly: GCA_033557465.1. Lineage (NCBI taxonomy): Eukaryota > Metazoa > Chordata > Amphibia > Gymnophiona > Ichthyophiidae > Ichthyophis > Ichthyophis bannanicus. The sequence goes on along the minus strand of CM066034.1, from coordinate 445,715,613 downwards.
GCAGAGCATTGGACACTCTCCATCATAAAAGAGGGGTACAAGCTTCATTTTTTGAGCAAGCCCCCTCCCACAATGATAAGACAGTTCAATTCTCACACCTCTCTCATCAACCTGTTAGATCAAGAGGTCACCATGCTTCTTGCCCAAGGGACAATATAAGAAGTACCCATCCATCAACAGGGTATAGGGTTTTACTCCCCCTTTTTCCTTATCCCAAAGAAAACAGGGGGATACAGACCTATCTTGGACCTCAGAATTGAACAAATTCCTTTTCAAAGAGAAATTCAAAATGATTTCTCTAGGAACTCTGCTGCCATACCTTCAGAGTCAGGATTGGCTTTGTTCTCTAGATCTCAAGGATGCGTACACCCATGTTCTCATCCATCCAACTCACAGAAAGTTCCTTCGGTTCCTTTTTCAAGGAAAGCACTACCAATACAGGGTGCTTCCTTTTGGCCTGGCCTCAACACCAAGAGTGTTCACGAAATGCATGGCTGTGGTAGCAGCATTTCTCCGCACTCTAGGAATATTCATCTTCCCCTACTTAGACGACTGGCTCATTCGAGCCCCATCAGAGTCAGAGGCCAGGACTTCTCTATCTTGCACAATGCGCATCCTTCAGTATTTGGGTCTGGTCATAAACATCCCAAAATCCAGTCTAATTCCCACACAGTCTCTAGAGTTCATAGGAGCTTTCCTGGATACCAGAAAATCAAGGGCCTATCTCCCCCAGGCCCGTTGCCTTCGCATGGTGCAGTTAGCTTCTCAAGAAGTGTTAAAGCCTCATCTCACTGCCCGAGAAATGCTACAATTACTAGGTCACGTGGCATCTATGGTGCATGTGGTTCCCTATGCTCGCCTCCATATGAGAGCAGCCCAGTGGATTTTATCCACTCAATGGACCCAGGCATCAGGATGCCTGTCAGACAAAATAGCAAACACAAATCGCCTTATTTTGTCCCTCCAATGGTGGAAGTCCACTCAAAACCTCTTGCTGGGGTCCCCATTTCAACAACCCATACCCCAGGCAACTCTCACAACAGATGCTTCTCCGATGGGTTGGGGAGCTCATCTGCAAGACCTCTCCACTCAAGGCACCTGGACTCCTCAGGAGACTCATCTACATAGCAATCTCTTGGAGCTCAGAGCTATTTTCCTTGCTCTTCGAGTGTTCCATACCCTGCTCACCTCCAAGACGGTCCTCATTCATACGGACAATCAAGTAACCATGTTCTTCGTGAACAAGCAGGGCGGAACAGGCTCTCTGTTGCTTTACAACGAAGCTTTGCGACTATGGGCCCTCGCCAGAGAGCATCAGATTCATCTCCTGGCAGTGTATCTTCCAGGCATACAAAACTCTTGGGCGGACAGACTCAGTCAAGTTCTGCTTCCACACGAGTGGTCTCTGTATGCAGACCAGGTGGCCAAGATTTTTCAAATTTGGGGCACCCCGGACATAGATCTCTTTGCAAGTCCGTGGAATGCCAAACTTCCCCGGTTCTGTTCCAGAATTCCGACTCAGGGGGCTCAGGCCAGGGATGCTTTTCCTCCTTTACTATATGCCTTTCCACCCATTCCCCTAATTCCCAAAACCCTATTCAAGCTTCAGAGAGACAGAGGCCATATGATTTATTTATTTATTTATTTAGCTGTATTTATATCCCACTTTTCACCGGGTCAAAGCGGTCAATTGGGGGATACATTTAACATGAGGGGATATGAGATACATACGCTAATACTTACAGGAAACATGGGCAATGGAGGGTTAAGTGGCTTGCCCAAGACCACAAGGAGTGCCTGTAGGACTAGAAATCCCAGACCCTCCGGCCTGAGATTGCTGTCCCTAGGTGGGACTTGAACCCCCGGCCCTCCGGCCTGAAGTACCTTGTCCTAACCACTAGACCACTCCTCCCTCATAGCTCCACATTGGCCACGGCAAGTGTGGTACCCTCTGCTTCTACATCTCTCTCAAGCTCCCTCCCTGGAGTTAGGGTCTGCTCCAGATCTCCTATCTCAGAAGGACGGAATGTTATGGCATCCCAATCCCCAGTCTCTGCATCTCAGGGCTGGGTTGCTGAAGGCCTAGATCTCCATGATCTTAACCTCCCTCAGCAGGTAAAGGATATCCTTTATGCTTCCAGAAAGCCTTCCACAAGACGCTCTTATGCTTTCAAGTGGAAAAGATTTACCACATGGTGTTCGCAGAAGAGTCTTAACCGCCGTGCGGTACCTCTGGAATCACTACTGGAGTATCTCCTGCATTTATCCAATGCAGGACTTAAGACTAACTCAGTGAGGGTCCATTTGAGTGCCATTGCAGCTTCCTTTAAGCCCCTAAATGAACAACCTATTTCCTCCCATCCTCTTATAGCAAGATTTATGAGAGGCCCTCTGCTAACTAAGCCTCCCATTAGACCACCACCTGTGGCATGGGACTTAAACTTGGTTATTGGTCAGCTCATGAAGCCACCTTTTGAACCCTTAGCTACTACCTCCTTGAAATTCCTTTCTTGTAAGGTTATCTTTCTCATTGCAATCACATCAGCACGTCGCATCAGTGAGTTGCAAGCACTGGTGGCTGATCCACCTTATACAAGGTTCCATCATGACAAGGTAGTCCTTAGGACTCATCCACATTTTATGCCAAAGGTGGTCTCACCTTTTCATCTAAACCAGGCGGTCTACCTACCTGTGTTCTTTCCAAGGCCTCATGCATCAAATGCAGAAAGGAATCTTCATACTTGGGACTGTAAAAGAGCTTTAGCCTTTTACTTGCAAAGAACACAGCAACATAGAAAGTCCTCTCAGCTCTTTGTTGCTTTTGATCCTTCTCATTTGTGACTTACAGTCTCCAAGAGAACACTGTCTAACTGGATTGCTCAGTGTATTTCCTTTGCCTATCAGAGTAAGAATCTTCCTCTGGAGGGCCATGTCACAGCTCACAATGTGAGAGCCATGGCAGCTTCAATGGCTCATCTACACTTTGTGTCTATCGACGACATCTGTCGAGCTGCTACCTGGGCCTCGGTTCATACCTTTACAGCCCATTACTGTTTGGACAATGACTCCCGCTGGGATGCCTTGTTTGGTCAGGCTGTTCTCCAACACCTGTTCCATACCTAATCAACTCCTACCCACCAACCCTGGGTGGATGCCAGAGATCCATGGGAGGAAGTGGAGCCCTTTCACAGGGCACACAACTTCTGGGGTCTCTCCCTGGCATCTAAAGCTAGGAAGTCCCCATATGTGAAGACTACATTCCTGCTTGTTCCTGGAGATAGCATAGTTACTCACCTGTAACAGGTGATCTCCGGGAACAGCAGGAAGTTAGTCTTCACAACCCACCCACCTCCCCTAGGAGTTGTATCTCTCTATCTCTCTCTCTTTCCCTCTCTCTCTCTCTCTTTGTCTCAGCTTTAAAACTTAACTGGAGAGAGGCAGTTGGGAAAGGTGGGAAGGCAGCACGCAAGCGTTGTGGGATGCTCCCAAAAGCTTTCTAATTGGACGCTGGGGAGCGTTCCCGCGCAGGCTCCGTTGGTACCGATGATACCCATATGTGAGGACTAAATTCCTGCTGTTCCCGGAGATCACCTGTTACAGGTGAGTAACTATGCTTTACTAATTTTCACCATGTATTCCCTTAGTTTTAGATCAGGTTTTTTTTTTCTTTGAGCCAGGTTACTCGAGTTGGTGTGCTGCAATATTAAAAGGCATGTTTACTAAACCATGCTAATGGGATATCTCTAGGAACAAGCAGAAATATAGTCTTCGCATATGGGTGACGTCGGTACCGATGGAACCCATGCGGGAACGCTCTCTCTACTGTGCCTGCACAACTGCCTTCCCAACACCCTCTTTACAGTTCTTTGTTTTCTGCACAGCCAGCAGGAAGCAAATCCTGTCACTGCAGAAAAATTTTATTTTTGTGGATAGCGCCTCTGTCTTCCCGTCGACACCGGCACCATCGAAGACATTGCTGGTTCCCTTATTATTTTCTTTTACTTCATTCTTATTATCTTTAAAAAAAAAAAAAGACTTGGGCATTGATGTCCTTCTTAGGCCTTAAGTGTTCCATAGCCTTCACATCCTCGGAGGCAACCAACTACTAGTTTCAAAAACTGTTCTAATCGTGCCAGCACCATTTCGGGGACTGATACACATGAATGGTGTCTAAAATGTCTCGGCCGAGACCACCAGCAAAAAGACTGTCTCTTCTGTCAGAAATGACACGGAGAGGCCTACAAAACTGGGCTTCTAAATTTGGAGCACTTCAGACACTGTATCGATGGCATCCATTTCGTTGAGGGCCTTATCCTCCCATGGATCTCGGTTGTCTTTGAAGTCCAAGCATAAGGCCACATTGAAGTCCGAGAATATCTCTAGGGGAAAATCTAGCTCAAGGCATCAAGACCCCTCGGGTGTTGCCTCAGAGGTGGATTGGCCTGCTAAACGGCCCTGGTGGCAGGTCCTGTCCTCCAAAGCCATTGAGGGGCCCCAGGATGCTTCCGAAGCCTTGATCTCCGGAGAGCTACTGGTGCCATGCTCTGGGCTGGTAGAACAAATACCCATCACCAACACCCAAGCATCAGCAACTTCGATAGATTAGACTAGCGCATACTGGCCATTGAGCAGAGCTTCAACAAAAAAAAGCACAGTCCACGTACCAACAGCAACCCAGTAAAAACCGTGGAGGCAAGGAAGGAACTATAATACCACCTTTATTTCATAAAGCCAGGCCCGACACAGGCCGTGTTTCGTTTATGCCTTCATCAGGGGCTTTGGCTATAACAACATATAAAAAATTCATTTAAAACAAACAAATTCATCATAAATATACATATATAAGGCACTCAAAACATTAAAAAATCCATAAAAAACTGTAAATAAATAATTAATTAATTAATTAATTAGATGCTAACTGCTAAAGTACAGCGAAAGTCTGTGAACCAACAGACAGATAAATAAATAAATAATTAACTAAATGACTGTATACGTATGATACGTGTATAATCACATATATAAGAACTTATAGACACATGGTCACACTAATAAATACTCAATAACTTAATAAATTAGTGAGACACAATGAAATATCTATTTACTCTAAATGAATCCAACTAATAATAATAAATAACATATATATAAAAAGTACATATCATACATATAAAACCATACAGTTATAAAACTCGACTGAAAAAGTTAAATGGCTGAAGAGATCATTAACTAAAAATTGAAAATAAATCAATAAAAATTATTAATTATTATGTAGTAAATGAACTAAAAAATATATTTTATTAATTAATTAAATCACCCATTTATAAACCTATTTGTGACCAAGAAACAACATAACCCACAATTTGATGTACTGAAAATCATTTATCACATTCTTACCTATATGATTTTCTTGCCACAATGATAACTGAAGGGAAAAGAGGAAAGAAAATAGAAGAGCTAATCCAATTAACTGTACCCTATAAAAATCTTCAATGGTACAAAAATCAATAATAACCATAATTAAAATTATAAAGATAAAAAATATAATAATGAAGAAATAAAACAGAAAACTACACTACTGGAGGAAACGCTGAAGCCAGGAAGATTTTTATAGGGTACAGTTAATTGGATTAGCTCTTCTATTTTCTTTCCTCTTTTCCCTTCAGTTATCATTGTGGCAAGAAAATCATATAGGTAAGAATGTGATAAATGATTTTCAGTACATCAAATTGTGGGTTATGTTGTTTCTTGGTCACAAATAGGTTTATAAATGGGTGATTTAATTAATTAATAAAATATATTTTTTAGTTCATTTACTACATAATAATTAATAATTTTTATTGATTTATTTTCAATTTTTAGTTAATGATCTCTTCAGCCATTTAACTTTTTCAGTCGAGTTTTATAACTGTATGGTTTTATATGTATGATATGTACTTTTTATATATATGTTATTTATTATTATTAGTTGGATTCATTTAGAGTAAATAGATATTTCATTGTGTCTCACTAATTTATTAAGTTATTGAGTATTTATTAGTGTGACCATGTGTCTATAAGTTCTTATATATGTGATTATACACGTATCATACGTATACAGTCATTTAGTTAATTATTTATTTATTTATCTGTCTGTTGGTTCACAGACTTTCGCTGTACTTTAGCAGTTAGCATCTAATTAATTATTTATTTAATTATTTATTTACAGTTTTTATGGATTTTTTAATGTTTTGAATGCCTTATATATGAATATTTATGATGAATTTGTTTGTTTTAAATGAATTTTTTATATGTTGTTATAGCCAAAGCCCCTGATGAAGGCATAAACGAAACACGGCCTGTGTCGGGCCTGGCTTTATGAAATAAAGGTGGTATTATAGTTCCTTCCTTGCCTCCACGGTTTTCATTGAGCAGAGCTTGGCAGTCCTCCATGCAGACTTGGTACCCATAAAACCCTTGGCTACAGGCATCCTCCCATTGATAATGGTTATAGTACCGACTTCGACACTAATTCCGGGCACAACATCAGGGTTGCTACAGATGACAACGACATTGCGCCCACTCATGCTTTTCCTTGAAACTCTTACTGATACTGGTGTCAAATCCAAGTGGCTCACCCAGACCAATACCTTGGAGCATTGGTACCGGCATCTAGCTTCCGGCGAACACTGTTTCCGTCGATACTTCGAGTCCTTCGATACTGATTCCCCTGTTTCGGATAAGAACATAAGATATGCCATACTGGGTCAGACCAAGGTCCATCAAGCCTAGTATCCTGTTTCCAACAGTGGCCAATTTAGGTCACAAGTACCAAGCAGTTTCACCGAAAGACACAGGTTCCACAATGCTTGTACTGGGGCAAGCAGTGGATTACCCGGGTCCCCTTTTAATAATGGTTTATGGACCTTACCTCCAGGAACTTGTCCAAACCTTTTTTAAACCCGGCTACACTAGCAGCTTTTACTACATCCTCTGGTAACGAATTCCAGACTTTGATTACATGTCGATTGAAAAAATATATTCTCTTATTAGTCTTAAGTAGGTTACACTGTAGCTTCATTGCATGTCCCCTAGTCTTTCTATATTTTGATAATGTAAACAATCAATCTACGTTTACCCATTCCACTCCATTCATTAATTTATAGACCTCTATCATATCTCCCTCAGCCGTCTTTTTTCCAGGTTGAAGAGCCCTAACCTTTTTAGCCTCTCTTCATAGGTGTATCCTTACATCCCCTTTACCGTTTTGATGGCTCTTCTCTGTACCTTTTCTAATAGCGCTAAATCCTTTTTAAGATATGACGACCTGAACTGCACACAATATTCAAGGTGTGGATGTGGAGTTACTCAATTCACAGGGGCCCCGGGACCTTCGTTTCGGACCATTCCCCGTCTCAACAGTGATGCATGTCACCCCCGGAATGTCCTTCCAGGAATTCATTTGAGACCTAGTCAAAGGTCTCTCTATCACATTAACATTGGAGAAGGAGCCAAGGGTGGAGGAATTAGAGATCATCCAATGCCCATCAGCATCCAAGGAGGCAGCCACCTTACCGGTACACCACATCCTTCATGACTTTATGCTCTGTATATGGAAGATGCCTCTCACAGTCTCACCTCAAAGCAGACATCTCGATACCATGTATCGGGTACCAGAGTGTCCTGGCTTCCAAAAGCCACAGCTTCCCCAACACTCCATGGTGGATGAATCAGCAATGCGCTTAATCAAAAGCTCGAAGACTCACTCTTCTAATCCTCCAGGTAGAGAATCGAGAACTCTCGACATCTTTGGGTGCCGATACTTCCAAGCATCCATGCTCTCGGCAAGGATTAACTCCTATATCCTCTACATGGGAATGTTCCTGAAGAGGTCTCCAGGGATCTCGAGGTCTTTGCCCTTCTTCTCCCAAATGATAAAAGGGCAGATTATCTTGCCCTAGTTAAGCATAGCCAAAATGTTTTGAAGTTTGTCAATAGAGCTACTTTTGAGGTCTTTGAATGAACAAGCAGGGTCTCAGCAATATGCATTGGTGCACGTTGAATTGCATGGCTTCAAGCCTCAGATCTTGAACAGTGGGTTCAAGATAAGCTAGGCAAATACCTTGCACAGGAGAAAACCTCTTTGGCAAAACTGGCAAGATAAGGCCTCTCAATTAGAGTCAGAAAATGCTACTCTAAAGAGACTGTCCAGAGTAACAGCTGACCCTGCTAGGAAAAAGAAACCTGCAAAGAAGTCTTTCTAAAATAATAAGAAATTCTTCTCTTCTTATCTCCTGCTTCTCAGTACTAGGGTCAGGTCTCACGGAAGAGGCAGCAGCCTTCTAAGCAACAAAAGAAGCCACAGGTGGCTAAATTTCAACCAGCTCCGCAACCACAATCTTCACCTGGTTTTTGACTCTTTCCTAGAGAACATTGCCACCCTGCCTCTGTAGGGCCCCCACTCCCTCCACATAGCAGGCAGACTGTGTCACTACACCCACAGATTGCACCTCATCACCTCAGAGCAGTAGACACTCACCATAGTCCAGTAGACCATAGTGTGAAGGCTCTATTGCTAGTATGCTGTGTACATTTGATTTTGAAGGGGGGGGATTTCAAGAAGATTCCAATTTGCTGATCATCTGGGCCTTGTTGTCGATGTTCTTGAGATTAGATCGCCAGCCCCCTGTAGATCTACTACTACTACTACTACCTACTACTATTTAGCACTTCTAGAGCACCACGCACGCAACGCTGTACAGCTAACCTACAAGAGGTAGTCAGCATACATGAGACAGTCCCTGCCCGTCAGAGTCATGCTCATCAGAGCTTTCAATATAGTTAGAATAGTACATTAGTTAAAACAGTGCAGAGCATCAATCAGTTCTATGCAAGCATTAATCAGTTCTTTGCAAGGTACGGTGAGGTACAGTTTGGTCTGTAGTTGGTCATAAACGTTGACGGGGGTTGGGGTGAGAGGAGGAAAGAGTCAGGATCTGAATGCAATGATGAAGAGGTGGGTCTTCAGCCTGGACTTGAAGAGGGCCAGGGAGGGTGCCTGGCGCACAGATGCAGGTAGGCTGTTCCAGGCGTGAGGTGCAGCAAGGTGAAAGGCATTGATAGAAGTAATTTGTTAGCAGAACGCAAATTTCGAGAGGGGACATAGGGAGAGATAAGAGATGAGAGGTATTGAGGGGCCATAGAGTGAATGCATTTATAGGTCAGCAGGAGAAGCTTGAATTGGATACGGAGTCGAACAGGGAGCCAGTGGAGTGATTTGAAAAGAGGAGTAAATTGGGCATGGCGAGGCTGGCAGAAGATTAGTCGAGCAGCGTGATTTTGTATAGATTGAAGGGGAAGGAGGTGGCTCACGGGAAGACCAGCAAGGAGTAGGTTGCAGTAATCGAGGCAGGAGGAGATTAAGGAGTGGATAAGCATTTTGGTGGTGTGTTCAGAGAGGAAGTGGCGGATTTTGCCGATGTTGTAGAGAAAGAAGCGGCAGATCTTAGCTACAAGCTGGATATGCGCGGAGAAGGAGAGAGAGGTGTCGAAGATAACCCCTAGGGTGCGGGCTGAGGGAACAGGAAGGATAGTAGATTTCAATGTCCATGTTAACTCTCCCTCTTCATCCCGTGATCATGCGTTCCTTTCCCTCCTGTCCGATCTCTCCCTCTCTCAATCTGTCCCTTTTCCTACCCACATAGCTGGACATACTCTCGACCGTCTTATCCTTTCCAAGGCCTCCTCCCTCAGTCTCTCTTCCCCCTCCTCCCTACCTCTCCCTTGGACCGATCACTTCTGCCTCTTCTCTTCCCTTTCGCTTCCTCTCTCTTCCTCCCTTCCGGACTCCCAACCCAGCTCTGCACCTCCACGACTTTCTCGTCACATCACTGCTAACACTCTTCTCCAGTTCCCTTCCTCTGATACCCTTCTTCCCCCTGACTTTCATCACCTTCCTGTAAATACCCAGGTTGACACCTGGAACTCAGTCCTTTCAACCGCTCTCGATAACCTAGCCTCTCTCCAGCCGCGCCCATCTCCCCGTCACCCTCGTCGCCACCCTTGGTTCCACCCCGGTCTCTCCCTTCTTCGCAGGCATCTCCGTCATGCTGAAAGACTCTGGCATAAACATCCCTCTCCCCTTCTTCTGGTCCGCTTCCATACCTGTCATCGTCACTACCGTCTCTCGCTTCACGCTGCCAAAAAAGATTATTTCTCCTCCCTTATTTCCACTTCCGCCAACTCCTCCCGCCAATTGTACTCTGCCCTTCGCTCCCTATCTGCTCCTCACTCTTTCTCTACTCCCTCCCTCCCCCCAGTCACTCCTGAGCCTGCCTCCCTGGCAACCTACTTCTCCTCTAAAGTCCTTTCCCTCCACCTCTCATTCCCCTGCTGCCCTCCCCTGCTTTCTCCTCCCCCACCAGTCCCAGATGATATTCCTCCATCCTCTTTCCCCTCCCTTTCTCACCGATGGTCCTCCTTTGAACCCATCTCTGCCCCCGCCCTCTCCATGACCTTTAACTCCGTTTGGAAAACCTTTTACTCTTCTGATCCCATTCCCTCCGACTGGCTTTTAGATCCCTCTCTAGCTCTCTCCCCCCACATTCTCTCTATCTTTAATTCTAGTCTCTCCACTGGTGTCTTCCCCTCTCCCTGGAAACATGCTATCATTCGCCCCATTCTGAAAAAGGGTTCACTAGATCACTCTTCCACCTCTAGCTGGCGCCCCATTTCTAATCTCCCTTTCCTCTCCAAGCTCTTAGAAAAACTTGTTTTCACTCAATTGTCATCACACCTTGAAGTTTCTCTCACCCTTCACCCTCGACAATCAGGTTTCCGCCCCGGTCACAGCATGGAGTCCGTTCTTCTTTCTCTTCTAAACGAATTACACACGCTCACAATCATGGCCTTGTCACTCTTGCTGTCTCTCTGGATCTTTCTGCCGCATTCGACCTTGTTGATCATCGCACTCTCCTTTCACGCCTCCAAGATGCCGGCATCACCGGCACAGTTCTTCATTGGTTTCACTCTTTCCTCTCTGACCGTTCCTTTTCAGTTTCCACTGGTTCTCTCTCTTCACCCTCCACTCCCCTTCCTTGCGGTGTCCCCCAGGGCTCTGTCCTTGCTCCCCTCCTCTTTAATGTCTTCTTGGCTCCTCTCGCACTCCTAGTCCAACAACATGGTGTCTCCGCTTATTATTACGCTGACGATATCTTTCTTCTTTATCACACTAACTCTGTCTCCCCCGATATTACCCCCTTCAACAATTGTCTTTCCTCAGTAGCATCCTGGCTTTCCTCCAACTTCTTGCATGTCAATCTCTCTAAAACCTCAGCCATTTGGTTCACTGTCGGTAGCCCTGTCCCTTCCCTCTTTCCACTGCTCTCTTCCGCTCCAATCCCCATTGTTACCTCTCTGCGCTACCTTGGTGTGACCCTTGACTCCTCCCTATCGTTCAAAGCACATATTTTATCTGTAGTTCAGCGCTGCTTTCTCACCCTAAGACAACTCCGATCTGTACGCCCTTTCCTCTCTTTCTCTGCTATGACCACCCTCCTCATCTCTCTAGTTGTCTCACGCCTCGATTATTGCAATGTCTCTTTAGCTGGTCTCCCCCAAACCCAACTTCAATGTCTGCAACGAGTCCACAACACTGCTGCCCATATCCTCACTTCCTCTTCCCGTTTCGACCATATCACCCCTCTCCTCATTCGCCTGCACTGGCTCCCAATCCCTTTCCGTATTCAGTACAAATTTCTTCTTTTTGTTCACAGGTCTATCCATATTGGCACTCCCCTTTATCTTGCCGATCTAATCCACCTCCACACTCCCCACCGTTCCCTCCGCGCAATCCACATGAACCGCATAACCTTACCCTCCCCATCCTAGGCCCACCTAGAAACCACCCATTCCTCTGCTTTTTACTGCCTTGGTCCCCGCCTATGGAACTCGCTCCCCCCAGGCCTTCGCTTGGAACCCTCACTCAAAACATTCAAGGCAAATTTAAAAACCCATCTCTTCTGTCTTGCTTTTGGCCTCTCTCCCCCCCCCCCCGCGCCCCCTTTCACCACCCCCATGCTGATGTTTTCCCTTGCGTCTGTCACTATAATCTAGCCTCGACCTTTACTCTTCTCTCTTCTTTCCTATCACACTATGGCGTTCCTTTCTCAACTTTCTAAGCAGCCTTATTGTATTTTGTAAACCGCTCAGACGCTGTCGTGATGGGCGGTCTATTAAGTTATCAATAAACATAAACATAAACATCCATCCACATGGATTGAGAGAGGGGTAAATGGGGGGGAGGAGTTAGGTGGAAAGACAAGGAGTTCAGTCTTGGCCATGTTCAGTTTCAGTCATCAATGAGACATCCAGGCAGCGATGTCCGAAAGACAGGCAGAGATCTTGGACTGGGTTGCCGGAGAAATATTAGGTGTAGAGAGTTAGATTTGTGAGTCATCGGCATAGAGATGATACTGAAAGCTATGGGAGGAGATAAGCGCACCAAGGCCTTGGGTATAGAGAGAGAAGAGGAGGGGGCCTAAGACAGATCCCTGGGGTACACCTACATAGAGCGGGGTAGGGGAGGAGGAGGAGCCACCAGAGCATACACTAAATGAGCGATGGGAGAGGTAGGAGGAGAACCACAATAGTACGGAGTCCTTGAAGCTAAGCGAGGAGAGGGTGATGAGGAGAAGGTAGTGGTCAACAGTGTCAAAGGCAGCAGAAAGGTCAAGAAGGATGAGGATAGAATAGAGGTCCTTGGATTTAGCCAGGAACAGGTCGTTTGTGACTTTTGTGAGTGCCGTTTCAGTGGAGTGTAGGGGATGGAAGCCGGATTGAAGTGGGTCGAGGAGGGCCTGGAAGCTGAGGAAGTTGAGGCAGCGACGCTGGACTGCTCGTTCTAATAGTTTGGATATGAAGGGAAGGAGGGAGATGGGTGGATAATTAGAAGGGCATGTGGGGTCAAGTGAGGGTTTCTTGAGGAGGGGTGTGACAACAGCATGTTTGAAGTCAGCGGGGACAGTTGCAGTGGAGAGTGAGAGGTTGAGGTTATGAGTGATGGAGGGCAATGGTGAGGGGGATGGAACGCAGGAGATGGGTGGGGGATAGGGTCTGATGAACAGGTGGTGCATTTGGAGGAGGACAGAAGGTGTGCAGTTTCTTCCTCAGAGATCGGAGGGAAGGAGGAGAGGGTGGCAGAGGGAGTATGGGTGGTAGAGGAGAATTGGGGAGGAGGGGAGGTAGATGAGGGGGTAGGAATTGGAGGGTAATCTTGTGAATTTTGTCGTGGAAGTAGTCGGCTAGGGTTTGGGCAGAAAGGTAGGGCAGGATCGGGGGCGGGGGGACCTTGAGGAGAGAGTTGAGGATATTAAAGAGACGGCGAGAATCAGAGGCAAGGGAGTTGGTCAGATGGATGTGGTAATCTTGTTTGGCAAGTGCTAAGGCAGACTGGAAGGAGCCAAGCATGAATTTGAAGTGTAGAAGGTCTTCCAGGGAGCGGGATTTGGACCAAGCTCGTTCGGCAGAAGGGGCACAGATGCGTAGGTAATGGGTAGTGGGAGAAAGCCAGGGTTGGGGAGTAGATCGTTTGACAGGACGTGGAGTAGGAGGGGCAAGGGTGGCAAGGGCTGAGGATAATGTAGCATTGTATGAAGATAATGCCTCGTCGACTGACTTGGAGGATAAAATGGCGGAAAGAGATGGAGAGATGGTGGAGGAGAGAGTCAGGGGATCAGTAGTATGAAGGTTTCTAAATAGGACGAAGGAGATAGGACGAGGTTTGGACGGTGGTAGTTGAAGAGTAAATGTTAAGAAGTGATGGTCAGATGAGGGAAGGATTGATTTGCGGACGCTTGAAGGAGAGGAGTTGGAGAATAGTATTAGGTCAAGGTAGTGGCCGTGTAGTTGTGTGGGGGCAGTGGAGCAGGGCAGGAGGTCAAACGAGGAGGTAAGAGCGAGGAACTTTGAGGCATGGGGGTCGGAGGGGTTGTCGATGTGAATGTTGAAATCGCCAAGAATAAGAGAGGGGGAGGAGGGATCCATGAAGGCAGAAAGCCAGGAGTCGAAGTCGGTGAGGAAAGTTGATTTGGATTTGTCCGGTGGGCGATAAATAACAGCTATTCGGAGGGGAATTGGTGAGAGGAGGCGAATGGACTTCGAAGGAGTCTCCATGGGGTGGCAGAAGGGGTTGGATTTGGCAGGAGGGAGAGAGTAGGAGGCCAACACCACCACCGCGACCAGTAAGTCGGGATGTATGGGAGAACTGGTAGCCTCCATAGCAGATAGAGGCAATGGATGCGGTGTCGTCTGGGGGGAGCCAGGTCTCAGTCAAGGCAAGAAGGTGTAGGGCATTGGAGATGAAAAGGTCATGAATAAAAGCGGGGTTTTTTGATGACTGAGCATGCGTTCCATAAGGCACATGAAAACGGGAGGGCGGAGGGGGGGAGGAGAGGGATATAGATAAGGTTGGATAAGTTACGTGTAGATTTCTTATCAGAGCAGTGTGGGGGTCTATTTCTAGGGTGATGCCGAGATTTAGAGGGAGCAGGGTGTGGGTGGGAGTGTCTAGGTGAGTGCGCTCTCCAAGAGGGACATCAGGGAGGGAAATGAGGGGTAAATTGATGGTATCGCTTAGGTTATGTGAGGGATTATTTTTCAGGGTAGGGTTGGAGTTGATATCTATGGATAATTGAGTGTGGGATGAGTGGTGGAAGGAGGGAGGAGTGGGATGTGGATGAGATTAGATGGGGTACGTGAGGGGGGTGGGGGGCAGGGTTGGGATTGATGTTACCAGAAGAGAGAAGGAGAAGGAGTATTAGAGAGCGAGGTATAGTGGAGATGGTCCGGCGGAAGCGAGGGTGGGGTTGCCTTAAAGAGAGGGGGCTGGTTGAATTCGGGGGATGGTGTGAAGAAGCTCAAGAGCCGGTGCAAGGCTAGAGGGCAGGATGGAGGGAGAAGTGAGGAAGGTAGAGAGGGGGGCTGGTTGAATGCGGGAGATGGTGTGAGGAAGCTCAAGGGCAGGTGCTAGGCTAGAGGGCAGAGTGGAGGGGGAAGTGAGGAAAGTAGGGGAAGGGTAGGGGATGAGGAGGGAGGGTGTTGGTGGGTGTTGGTAGTAGGGGAGGCAGTTGGGAAGGATAATGAAGAGGAGGACAATGAGATGTGGGGCCATGGTAGTAGTAGCAAGGTCTGAGCAAGCAGTGGGTAGCAAGGTCTAGGCAAACAACGGATAGCACTTGATAGGCAGACAAGCAGGCAGTGGGTAGCAGTTCAGTGCAAGCAATGGGTAGCAAGCAATAGGTAGCAAGCAGAGGATAAGCAGTGGATAACAGTTCTAGACAACAGTAGGCGATGGTACTATCCAACAATGGGTGGCGACGGTATGCAATTAATGGGTAGCAGTAATATGCAGCGGTGGATAAGTAATGGATGACAGTTCAGTGCAACAGTGGGTAGCAATGCTATGCAAACAATGGGTGGCAACAGTATGCAAAACAAAACAAAGGGTGGCAAACAATGGGAGGCAACAGTGTGGGTGATAACAATATGCAAAACAAAACAATGAGTGGCAACAGTATGCAAAACAATGGGTGGCAACAGTATGCAAGCAATGAATAATGGTTCTATGCAGCGATGGGTATGCAGTTCAGTGCCCAGCAGTGGGTAGCAGTACAATGTAGGTAGTGAGCGCAATGCTAGGCAAGCAGAGGGTAGAGGTGCTGTGCAGGCAGTGGGTAGTAGTTCATTGCCAACAATGGGTAGCAGTACAGCGTAGGCAGTGGGTAGCAAGTTCTAGGCGGGTAGTGGGAGGAAGAGCAACGCCAGCAGTGGGAAGGAAGACAAAAGAGAGTCACCTGAGGGCGCCAGGGCAGAACTCATGAGCTGGTCCAGTCCGGAGGGGATGTGTGGTGGAGCGATCAAGCCCACTCGACTCCAGCAGCTACAGGGCACCAGAGCTCGTGCCTGGGACCTGCACCTAATGGCCTGCCAGACGCAGGTGTGCCTGGAGCGCTGAAGATTTAAACGCCGGTTCTTCAGCCCAATTGGCCTCGTGGGGGAGCAGGGAGGAGCTCACCTGCCTGCTCCCTTCCCCAACGCCGATCGGGTGGCTGGAGGGGAACTGATGCGGCATGCCTGGAGCGCTGAAGATTTAAACGCCGGTTCCTCGACCCAATTGGCCTCATGGGGGAGCAGGGAGGAGCTCACCTGCCTGCTCCCTTCTCCGACGCCGATCGGGTGGCTGGAGGGGAACTAGATTGCGGAGGGGCCATAGGTAGATCGCCAGCCCCACTTGGCTCCATCTCTCCAGCAGCTCGCCCCGTCGCTAGGAGAGAGCTCGTGCCGGCAGGTCATCTGTCGAGGGCTTGCTGCTGCTGCTGATCCTTTGCCTGTCTTTTTTCCCTGCCTGCAGGAATCTTGCCTCCGGGTGTATTGGGAGCGCTTGTTTTCATGCCAATAGTTTGTGGGTACCCCAAGGGGCTTCCGCCCACGCCCCTCGACGAGACGCCACATACCCGGCGTCATACCTGGTCTCCTGCCTCTCAGAATCACCCTTTCCTGCCCCCGCCCCAACATCCCTTAGAAGTATGTTATATACCGGACGATATCCATTCGCCCGGGCTTTACCTGAATACACTTACCGTATTAGTTGTGTCGTGTGCTGGTCGTTGGTCGCTTTATAGTTCGCTTTCATTAAACATTTTCGGGCAGACACAACAAAGTGTCAAGAATTTGGTGATTTTGGCGGACTTTTCCCATTTTGTTCTAACTTGCCTATGCCTTGCCTTCAAATTGGTTCAAACCACTGTGACTTTTGCTTGCCTCTGCAATTTTATTTTGCCTAGCCTTTGCGTTGATTCTACACTGTGAGCAGAATTTATTAAATCGTGTGTGGTGGTATTTGAACTTGTTTGGCAGTATTTGATTTTATCTGGTTTGCTGGACAGGGGTTTGAGTTTTTTTGATGATTGTTTGGTGATATTTGATTATTGGTGCCAGTATGATGAATTCTTATTTTTACTTTTAGAACTGCATGTGTGGTTTTGGCATCTCCAGTCCTTGTATTGCACATCATCCAGAGGTCTTCAGTTCCTGTTGATCTTTAATACTTTGGGACAGTGACAGTTTTGGACCAAATTCAGCCAGTGTTTATGCTAACTTAGCAGATTTGGCCTTCTTACATCCAGCCAACCCAGTATAACGAAGATGAGTGTTCCAAAGAAGAGCAAAAAGCTACCACTTTCATGATGAATGGGAAATGGATTACTTCTTCATCATGGTGAAAGACAAGTGTTGTTGTCTAATTTGTAACGCCCCAGTATCCTTGCCCAAAAAGGGTAATCTGGAACATCATTATAAGGCTCTGCATAGCAATAAGTTTGATGCTGATTTTCCACCCAAAAGTGAAATTCGTAAACTGAAGCTCAAAGAACTTAAATCAAAGGTTGATGGCAAAGCCAAGGTCACATTCGGTCAATGCAACCATAGCATCCTTCAAGGTCAGCAACCTGATCGCAAAGAAATGCAAACCTTTCACTGAAGGGGAATTTGTAAAAGATTGCTTTCTTGAAGCAGCTGGCAATCTTTTTGAAGGATTTAAAAATAAGAAAGAGATCATAGGTGCTATTCAAGATGTACAGTTGTCAAGAAACACTGTTGTGCGGCGAATAGAAAAGATCTGTGGAGACACAACTGTACAATTGTTGGAGGATGTTTCAAATTGTGTTGCTTTCTCACTCCAACTGGATGAATCAACAGACATATGAGACATAGCCCAGTTACTAGTCTTTATCCGGATGGTTTTTGAAAACTTCAGTGTTAAAGAAGAACTACTTGGAATGATTTCTTTAAAAGGGAGAGCTATAGTCTGCAAAAAAAATTTTTTCGAGAGCTGTTTTGGTTATTCCACGTAATCTTTGTTTTTTGGTGCGCTGAATCCGAAAATGACCTCCATTTTGTCATAGGACATCACGTTTCCTGACAGTTTAGGTAACTATGTTAAATAAGGCGATACCTCAAAATAAATGGAAATAGACTTATAAAATTAAGGTTTTATTACAATATTTTCATGAAAATCCTTTTTTGAACTGAAATGAGCTCACCTACACACACCAAACTCGATTCTTCTTCCTTGCAAGGCTCCTCTTGGTGCATTTACGCTTGTGAGTAGCATCTGGAATGTCTCTCTGAAGCATCCAGCAATAGTCTGCCATCATTGTAATGCTCCATTTTCCCTGGTATCTCCTTTCCATCTCTTTAATGTCTTGGTGGAATCGTTCACCTTGTTCCTCACTCGCAGCTCCCAAATTTTCAGGAAAGTAGTCAAGGTGGGGCTGGAGGAAATGCACTTTCAAACTCATCAGGCAACCTAAAGCTTGAAATGCTTTTCAGCATTCGTCCGACGATCTTTTTGTAGTGAGGATCTTTGTTATTGCCTAATAATTTCTGTACGACTTCTTTAATTGCAATCCACCCTTCTTTTTGAGGATCCGTCATGGTTTTGACAAACTCTTGATCAACTATAAGCCTTCTAATGTCTGGTCCGACAAACACACCTTCCTTCAATTTTGCCTCCGACAGGCCTGGAAACTTGGTGACCAAGTATTTGAAGCTGTAGAATCTCTATGGATTGACATTCCATGTAAAAAGGGGAAGGCGATGGCAGTGGGGGTGTACTATCGACCGCCTGGCCAGAATGAACAAATGGATGATGAAATGCTCAAAGAAATCAAGGAAGCTAACAAACGTTATAGCGCAGTAATAATGGGTGATTTCAATTACCCCGGTATCGACTGGGTCAGTGTCACGGCAGGACATGCTTGGGAGATAAAGTTCCTAGATGACATAAATGACTGCTTCTTGGAGCAGCTGGTTCATAAACCGACCAGAGGAGAAGCCATATTAGACCTAGTCCTTAGTGGAACACCAGATCTAGTGCAAGAGATAAAGGTGTTAGGGCAACTTGGCAATAGTGATCATAGCATGATCACCTTAGATTTAATTAGTGGAGGAGGGATAGTAAGGAAATCCACAGTACTACCTTTTAACTTTCAAAAGGGAGACTATGATAAAATGAGGAAAATAGTTAAGAAAAAAACTAAAAGGAGCAGTTGCAAAGGTTAAAGACTTACATTAAGCTTGGGTGTTGTTGAAAAATACTATCTTGGAAGCCCAGACCAGCTGTATTCCACGCTTTAAGAAAAGTGGAAGGAAGTCCAAAAAACTGCCAGCATGGTTTAAAGGGGAGGTCAGAGAGGCTGTTGTTGCCAAAAAAGCATCTTTCAGGAAATGGAAAAAAGAGCCAAATGACAAAACCTGGAAACAGCACAAGCACTGGCAAGTCAAATGCAAGGCATTGATAAAGCAGGCAAAGGGAGAATTTGAGAAGAAGCTTGCTGCGGAAGCAAAAACGCGAAATAAAGATTTTTTCAAGTACATTCGTAGCAAAAACCTGTGAGAGAGTCAGTTGGTCTATTAGATGACAGAGGAGTTAAAGGGGCACTAAGAGGTGACAAGGCGATAGCGGAGAGACTGAATGAATTCTTTGCTTCGGTCTTTACTGAGGAAGATGTGGGGATGTTACCCATGACTGAAGTGGTATTTAAAGGTGCGGAAGAATTGAAGGAAATATCGATACATCAGGAAGATGTATTACAACTATTAGATAAACTGAAGAGTAGCAAATCACCTGGGCCGGATGGTATACATCCAAGGGTGTTGAAAGAACTGAAATATGAGATGCAGACCTGCTATTAGTAATCTGTGAATTTTCATTAAAATCATCTGTAATACCTGAAGATTGGAGGATCGCCAATGTAACGCCAATTTTTAAAAAGGGTTCGAGGGGTGATCCGGGAAACTACAGACCGGTGAGCCTCACGTCAGTACCTGGAAAAATGGTAGAAACCATCATAAAGAATAAAATTATTGAGCATGTAGATAGTCATGGCCTAATGGGAGACAGCCAACATGGTTTTAGACAAGGAAGATCTTGTCTTACTAATCTATTATGTTTTTTTGAAAGTGTGACTAAACAGGTGGACAAAGGTGAGTCAGTTGATATAGTGTATCTGGACTTTCAGAAAGCCTTTGACAAGGTCCCACATCAGAGACCTTTGGCAAAACTAAAGAGTCATGGGATAGGAGGCAGTGTACTACTGTGGATCAAGAACTGGTTAAAAGATAGAAAGCAGAGGGTTGGGCTAAATGGCCAATTTTCCCAATGTAGAAAGGTGAATAGTGGTGTACCCCAGGGATCTGTGCTGGGTCCGCTGCTTTTTGACATATTCATAAATGACCTGGAAAGTGGAATAACAAGTGAGGTTATCAAATTTGCAGATGACACAAAACTATTTAAAGTTGTTAAAACCCAAGAGGATTGTGGAACATTGCAAGAGGATCTTGATAAATTGGAAGATTGGGCATCAAAATGGCAGATGAAATTTAATGTGGACAAGTGCAAAGTTATGTACCTAGGGAAGAACAACCCAAACTATGGTTACACGATGCAAGGTTCCACATTAGGAATCACCACGCAGGAAAAAGATTTAGGCATCATTGTGGATAGCATGTTAAAACCCTCAGCCCAGTGTGCAGCGGCAGCTAAGAGAACAAATAGAATGCTAGGTATCATAAGGAAAGGAATGGAAAAAAACCAAAAGATATTATAATGCCTCTATATCGTTCCATGGTGAGACCGCACCTTGAATATTGTGTGCAATTCTGGTCACCGTATCTTAAAAAGGATATAGCTTTATTAGAAAAGGTTCAGAGAAGAGCCACCAAAATGGTAAAGGGGATGGAAGGATACTCCTATGAAGAAAGGCTAAAAAGGTTAGGGCTCTTTAACCTGGAAAAGAGACAGCTGAGAGGAGATATGATAAAAGTCTATAAATTAATGAACGGAGTGGAACGGGTAAACGTAGATTGATTGTTTACGTTATCAGAATATAGAAAGACTAGGGGACATGCAATGAAGCTACAGGGTAAACTATTTAAAACTAATAAAAGAAAATATTTCTTCACTCAACGTGTAATCAAACTCTGGAATTTGTTACCGGAGGTTGTAGTAAAGGCTGTTAGTGTAGCTGGGTTTAAAAAAGGTTTGGACAAGTTCCTGGAGGAAAGGTCCATAAACCATTATTAAGAAGGGACCCAGGATATCAATGCTTGACCCAGTACAAGCATTGCGGAACCTGTGTCTTTTGGGGAAACTGCTAGGTACGTATGACCTAGATTGGCCACTGTTGGAAACAGGATACTGGGCTTGATGGACCTTGGTCTGACCCTGTATGGCATATCTTATATTCTTATGTTCTTATTCTTCATCTCTTGGAAGTGATTTTACGAATTGCTTCATCAATCCTAATTTTATGTGGAGAGGTGGTAGAAGAACTTTATGGGAAGGTACCAAAGTTTCTCGGAGGGCATTTTTTTCAACGACTGTTAGCACCCTCGGCTGCCAACTCTTCTTGGTCCAGTGATTTTGTCAGTCTGGACTGTCCCATAGACACAGAAAACAAGGATATTTGGTATACCCAGCTTTTTGCCCGAGCAGCATGCACAAGACCTTCAAGTCCCCACACACTTGCCAACCATGGCCTTCATATTTAAGTTTACGAAGAACCAATTCCAAGTTCTCGTAGGTTTCCTTCAAGTGTACGGAATGACCTACAGGTATGGAAGCGTAAAAGCCGTTGTGGGGTAAAACTGCTTTGAGACTTCTTTTTTGAAGAATCTATAAAAAGACGTCATTGCTCTGAATCATATTGGATTTTAAATTGACCCATCAGACCTTCGACATCGATGCAATAAACCAACTTGTCTTCCTCGGCAAAATAAGTAACGAACTCCTTTTCACGATGTCTGAACCATGAAGATGACACTCCTGGCAACAATAAATTCCTGCTTTTCAGCCTTGATCCGAGTAACTCAGCGGCATCTTTGGGAAGATTCAAGTCTCTAACCAAATCATTCATCTCCTCCTGAGAAAACAGTTTTGGTCTTGTATCATCTTCAAAGTCAGAACTTGATTTGTCATCTGGTTCAGGTATGACTTCACCTTCATCGGAGCTAGGTATCTATTCCAAGGTAGCAGGGGGCTTGGGTACTGATATATCTGTGTCATGGGGGATGGGACGAATTGCCGAGTGAAGATTGGGGTATGAAATGGAATGCTTCCATTTGGATTTAAACCCTTTCACATCGTATGAACAAAAGTAACAGTCGTCACTATGGTTCTTTTGCTCTCGCCATACCATAGGAATCTCATAACGGATAGATTTTTTTCTTACACTTGAACCAGTTTCGGAGGTCCTCAACACACCGTTTGCACACTTTATGAGGTGCCCAGACTTTATCTTGATCTCCAATTTTTAGTCCAAAGTATGCAAAGTATACTTTTTTCACAAAGTCTGTAATATTCTGCTGTTACTTCAACACTGTATATTCACCACAGATGAAACAGAAACTGTCTGGCGAAGAATGACGAGCTAACACGAATTGCAATGAAAAAAGTGAACAGCCTAGAACCAAGAACCTGATGATGATTCGTGCACAAGTGTGGCATGCAGGAGAGAGCAGCTCTGTGTCTGTACAGAGACATCACAGTGCTGGCCACGCCCCCCTGCAGTGTGACTGGAGCTGCTGCTATCTGCCCTGTGTCTCCCTCCCACTGGATTCTTTAGGAAAGATTAACCCCTTCTACCATTAGAAGCACAAACTTAAAACTTGCTTAGCTTATGTATATATTGCTGACCATCAGATTTACAGTGCTATATTTTTTTTTTACATAACTCGGACAGCCCCTTTAAGGTTTTTTTGGCATTTTATATCTTAAATGCACTTATGTGAATTAATTAATAGTAATTTGAAAAAAATTGATAAATTTGAAGACAGTTTTGCATGTTGTGGCAAATCATGACGTCTAGGCGTTTTTTCAATATTTTATTTGTTTTCAGCACACCAAAATACATGGAAATTAGATGAAAATAATCAAACAGCTTTTTAGTCGCAGACTTGTGCCGGTCAGGAAATATTCAGTTCTTTCCATTCTTTGTGACAAAGTGTAATCTTCCATTGCATAGACTTGTTTCCATCACTTCTGATGGAGCAAGAGCAATGACAGGTGAGGTTAACGGTTTCATAGCCCTCTGTAGACAGCATGACGACTTCCCAGATTTCCTTTCTTACCACGGCATCATTAACCAGCAAGTTTTGGCTAGCAAGAGACTCAATACAAAGACCGTCATGGACATCACTTTCAAAATTGTAAATTCAGTTCTTGGAAGATCACTTCAAAGACAGCTTTTCAGTCTTACTCTTGATGAAGGGGCAGCAGAAATCATTTTGCACACAGATGTAAGGTGGCTAAGTAGGCACAAATTTCTGCAAAGATTTCGTGATTTACTGAATGAAATAAGAAGTTTTTTGAAGGAGAGGGGAGATGACCAAGCAGAGTTGGACGATGAGGAGTGGTTATGTGATCTGGCATTTTTCACTGAACCTTCTGTCATTTACTTGGATCTGATCAGCTGTTAAGCAAATTAAGCAAAAACAAAACAGAGAGACGAAGATCCAGTAAGAACTAAGTGATATGATCCTTGAACCTCAAGGTAAAAACAAATGCATTGGGGAGATGAGTACATTTTCATTCTACAAGAGCAAATTTGAGCTAATGATGACTGACCTTGCAGACAACACTTTTGATCATTTTCTTAATACGCAGGACCATCTGGGACAATATCCAAATTTTGTTTTTCAGAACGAGAAGTATGTGACAGAAATCTGTTCTGTTATCCAGGAATTCGAAAATAGATTCTGTGACTTCCAAAAAATTGGAACAGTTGTGGAGTACTTGTCATACCCATTCAAAGTAGATGTGGACATTAAAGAAACTGCAGCTCCTATCAGTAAAAATTATTTATTGAACAATCCATCTCTTGAAAACGAAATATTAACCCTTAAAAATGACATTTTTCTCAAGACCCGTGCTGAGAAAGAATCGTTTTGGAAGCTAGTGCCTAGAGACAAATTTCCCAACTTGAGAAGATGCAGTGAGGCTGTACACTCTTGTTTCGGTTCAACCTATTTGTGTGAATCTGCGTTTTCTCTTCTGAAAATGACAGAGTACACAACGTTCCAACATGACAGATGAACATCTCCAGGATTCCCTGAGACTGGCCCTCACGCACTATTCACCCAACTTCAAAAAGCTGGTGGATGAAATGCAGGCTCAGACGTCTCACTAATGAGCAAGAGCGAAATATTAAAGATTGTGCAAGATCAGCCTGGATCAATACTCGACCTAAATTTAACACAAATTACTCAATAAAAGTTAAAGAAAGTTATTAAGACAGTTAAAGAAAGTTATTACTCAATAAAACTTTCCATTTCCCCTCACAGTTCTTACTGGATCTTCGTCTCTGTTTTGTTTTTGCTTAATTTGCTTAACAGCTGATCGCATCCAAGTAAATGACAGAAGGTTAATTAAAAATGGGGGGGGGGGGGGATTCTCCAATGTTATTGGGTTAAATTTTAATTTGAAACTAATTTGAAACTTAATTTTCATGGTGGTAAATCACCGGCACTTTTGGCCAGAAAAAGTAGATCACAACCTGTTCAAAGTTGGACATGCCTGGTATAGATGATGGTTGCGGTCTTGTGTTTAATCCTCTGGGCAATTGGTAGCCAGTGTAATCTCCTGAGAGTTGTGGTTGTGTTAGCAACCTGATGTACCTGTCAGGATTCTAGCGGCAGTGTTCTGCACTAATTGAAGTGGGTATTATGCCTGTTTCAGCAGTCCCTGATACAGTATGTTGCCGTAATGGAGATGGGGTATGATGATGCCTGGAAAACTGAACCGTAATCGTCTTGGAGAATAGGGCAAAGATGTCTGAGGACCCTAAGTTTCAGGCATGCTGCATTGGCTGCCTTATTAATGCGCAAAAGCATGCTAAGGTTTAGGTTGTTTAGGTTCCATGTGTTATGTTTCATTTCCGAAGTCTTCCCTAAAAAGAAAAATCTTTAGCTCTTAGATCTTAGGTTAGGAGATCTGAGATGGTTATTGTTTTTCTCAGCGAGAGCATTCCAAAGTACTGGTGCATATAGTGAGAAGGCATTTGTGCATGCTGTTGGTTTTCTTGAATGCTATAGCATATGTATTTTATGTACAGCGTCTCCTGGTTCTGTTTGGATATTTGTGGAAGATGGATTGTAGGTAGGGTGAAGATAAATTGATTTAATTTGAAGATGGCTATCAATACCTTATATTTGACATAAGGGTAGCCAGTGCAAATGTTTAAGATGGGTGTGATGTGGTTGATTCTTGATGTTTCATAAAGGATTTGGGCTGCTGTCTGTTGTACCAGTTATATGATGTGTAAAGCATGCTTTGGGATTCCCTGGTGGATGATATTGCAGTAGTCAAAGTGTGATAAGATCATGGCTTGGAATACTGTTTGGAAGTCTGTTGTGTTAAGCAGAGGGCACAGGTGTTGCAGTGTTCTAATTTTGTGATATATCATTTTGGTAGTTCTTTTAATGTGTGAATCTAAGGATAGGTGTTGATCAAGTAATGTTCCTCCAATTCTGCATCTTTGACTGGTAGTAATGTTGGCAGGTTGAACACCTTGTTCTTCATTATGCAGAGTACTTCTGTCTTCTTATAGTTTATTATTAATATGTATTCTGATAGCCAGAGTGAGCCTAGTGGTTAGAGCAACAGCCTAGTACCCAAGCGATCAGGGTTCGATTTCCACTAGCACTCCTTGTGACCTTGGGTAAGTCACTTTACCCTCCATTACCTTGGAAGAAAAGACCTGGCAGTCTACCTCTGGTCATACCTTGCCAAGAAAACCCAGGGGCTGCTGAGTCACCAGGAGCAGGATTGACTTGACAGCACTTTAAAACAAACAAAAGAAAAAGCCAGAGTGATATTGCATTGAAACAGTTTATTATTAAGAACATAAGATATGCCATACTGGGTCAGACCAAGGTCCATCAAGCCCAGTATCCTGTTTCCAACAGTGGCCAATCTAGGTCATACGTACCTAGCAGTATCCCCAAGAGACACAGGTTCCACAATGCTTGTATTGGGTCAAGCATTGATATCCTGGGTCCCTTTTTAATAATGGTTTATGGACCTTTCCTCCAGGAACTTAGCCAAACCTTTTTTAAACCCAGCTACACTAACAGCTCTTACTACATCCTCCAGTAACAAATTCCAGAGTTTGATTACACGTTGAGTGAAAAAATATTTTCTCTTATTTGTCTTAAATAGTTTACCCTGTAGCTTTATTACATGTCCCCTAGTCTTTCTATATTCTGATAGCGTAAACAATCGATCTACGTTTACCCGTTCTGCTCCATTCATTAAGTTATAGACCTCTATCATATCTCCCCTCAGCTGTCTCTTTTCCAGGTTGAAGAGCCCTAACCTTTGTAGCCTCTCTTCATAGGAGTAGCCTTCCATCCCCTTTACCATTTTGGTGGCTCTTCTCTGTACCTTTTCTAATAACGCTATTGTAATTAGTTTTTGAGGTAAAGAATGGAAAGCAAATCATAATGTTGTCTGCATAGATGTGGTGGAATGTTGTGAGCCTGTATGACTTTGCATATTGGCTGAATGTATATGTTAAACAGAAGCAATGATAATGCAGAGCCTTGAGGGATTCCCCGTTATTGGATGTATGGGGCAGATTTGTGTTGTCCCATCTTGACGTCTTGTTGGCATCCCGTTAGGTAAGAGCAAAACCATTCTAGTGCTATATTCTGTGTCCCAATTGCTTGTAATTATGCTAATAGGGTATTGTGACAAACTGAATTGAATACAGATTATTAATAATATCCTTTGCCTAGTACCGCAGCACAAACACTGCCCAAGGAAACGCTATGCCCCATAGTACTGCACAGAAATAAAAGAAACAAAAGGCAAACTAAGGCAAATCGAATGTCACTGGAGATACATTAAGGATCCATTTCATCACAAAGAATACTCAACCAGACAAAGAGAATACTGTGACTTAATCAACAAATGCAAAAAGGAATATCACATAAATCTCATCCTGAGCTTTCTAAATCGCCCCAGAGAACTATTCGAAATGGCAAACTTACTAACACAGGACCCACTGCAATGTAATAACACTGAACTAAAACTACAAGACATAGCCACATTCCTGCAGAGCAAACTCACCTCCAACAATGACCTGATGATTTACCAACAAGCCTCCACCAGAAACATAAGCAATATACACAAGTGGAACACGTTTGAAACAGTCTCAGGGAAACAACTCGACAACATTATAATCTCAACACCTCTACTTTCCCACTAGACCTATGCCCCGTCACATGGATCAAGATGATCAGAAACTAACACACACCTGCCATACTCAAAATTATTCACCTATCTCTCACACAAGGGCACATGCCTGTCAGCCTAAAAAACACCTCAATAGGACCCATCCGAAAGAGCCCTTCACTCAACCCCAAAATACCAAGCTCCTACAGGCCCATCGCATAATTGAAAAAGCAGTACTACTTCAACTGCAAGACCATGTCAACACATTAACCCCCCTCGACCTCCAGCAACATGGGTTCAGACTCAATCATAACGTAGAAACCTTACTCACATCTCTGACAAACAATAATAAAAGTTATAGAAAAAACAGAACAAGGATACATCCTAATATTTCTCAACATCTCATCAGCTTTTGATTCTGTAAACCACCACAAACTCATAGAACAGGTGCAAGATATAGAAATAAGCAACTCCCCATTTGCATGGTTTTGATCATACCTAATGGACCGCAGACAAGTCAAAACAGGTGGTCAGATGTCCATCCCATTCAAACACCATAAAAGAATCCCTCAAGAAGCCACACTTTCCACACTATTGTTCAACATATACCTACAACCAATTTACAACATCATCCAAAGACACAACATCATGTACTTCATCTACGCAGACATAATGTTATATGCGCCATTCTCCACAAAAACACAGTCCCCACAGCAATTTTAAAAAAATGCTTCAAGGCAGTGACAAGCTAGCTAGTGGATCACCATCTCTCAATAAACTACAACAAGTCAGAGGTCCACCACATAACCAAAATTCATCATTCATCCCACCACCAACACTAAGGATTGCTGACATCAACCTTGAGGTAAAACCGGAAGTCAAATACCTGAGAATCACCCAAGACCAATGACTAAACTTACATGCCCACATCAAGAAAACCACCAAAACAGCATATCATAAAATGAAGATTCTACAGAACTTATGTCCCCTACTGGACTCCAACCACTTTCACACAGTATGCCAGGCAATAATATCCTCTCACCTAGACTATTGCAACTCGATCCACACAGGTCTCTCAAAACGTGTTCTACACGCACTTCAACTGGCTCAGAACATGGCAACATGCATAATCACAGGCGCATCAAGGCATGACCACATCTCCCCAGTTCTCAAGCAGTTACACTGGCTCCCAAAAATAACACGCATCAAATTAAAAAAATTGATCAACATTTTCAAGGCCTTACACAACCAATCAGCGGATTACCTACACACCCAAATACAGAAAGTCGCTAACAACAGATTAAGATGGCAACCCAATCAGCACCTACTCAGCATATCAGCACACAAAGTAAAACATATTGCGACGCCCCTGCCCCGCCTTAGGGCTAAAAGACAGGAGCGGCCTATTGCCTCATGAGGAATGGAGTTAAAAACCGTTCCCTGGTAATGCTGGGTAATGTAGTTCTTGTGCTCCTTTCACTCCGAAATAAGTGTAGTTGTGCGCCAGAGACGGTAAGGCTTGTTTGCAAGTATTTTATTGTTGTTGGGGAGATTCTTCCAGCGCATCACAAATTCATACACATGAACAAAAACTGGTGCTTTAACATGAACAGAATAAACTTAGGAATAAAGTCAACTAAATTAGAATTCAGCTTTAACTTCAGCTTTACTTCTAGGGAGTTTGACTCAGCTCTGCCCCAAGAGGTGATTCCCATTTAATACAGCCTCTTTACATGCACTGTTACGTTCACAGTGGGAGCTTAATTCAGGTGCAAGTAATTAAGGTTTCCAAAGCATGACAGTAGAAACAGCTCCGTTGTATTTTACTCATACACGGCACAGCAAGCTTCTTTACTCTGGTATTTCCATACAACACAATGAACAATCCATACTATTACAGTCAGGTAAGTCAGAATCAGTTTGCATTAATTCTTCAGACTGTATAGAATTAGTATCTTTATTCAGTACTGGTTGTCTGCCTGCTTTTAGATCTAGAAACTCTTTAAAGCTTTGGAGAAGCAATTCAGCCTGTTGGTTGCTAGATAAGCAATTGTCAGCAGCTATTAAGCTTCTCTCTTGGTCAGTAATGTTTCCCTTCTCCCCTCTCGTGCTAAATAAGTCAGGGTAACATTTAGGCTCTCTTAGTAAGGCTTCAAACATAGGAGAATTGAGTTTACCTTCACTCTTGTAACTCCTAGGAAAACTGCTTACTTTTTGCCAAGCCCCTCTCGTCCTAGGTGGCTCAGATGTCTTCCAGCTGTAAGGGTTCCTGTGTCTCTCTGGTCCCAACTGTATTCCAAAGAATGCGTTTTCTTTCTCACTTGCCTGCCATGGAGGCTTCCTCTTCCAGGGCTCTGCCTTCTTCCAGGGGTCTAATCCAGGGCTACGTCCACTTTCCTCAGGACTTTCATTCACAGCCCTTGAAAAGATCCTTGCAGGTCTTCTTTTATTACCAGGGTCAAACGTACTGCCACACTGCTTCCTGGTCTTCCATTCACTCTCTGACTCACTCTCAGCTGACGTACCAAACGTCCTTCCACAGCTCGTCCTCTCACAGGTCCTTTGCTCTGAGGTCCTCTGCTCAGAGTTCCTTGTGCAGCTCTGTGCACTGCTCTGCCTACTTCGGCTCAGTCCTTTGCTGCTCTCTTTGCTCCTCCTGCACTCTCTGCTCCCTTTGCTTTCCTTAGCAGGGTCATTCTCAGGTTTAAAACGAGGTTCTCTTCCAGGCACGCCCCTTCCAACCACTGGGTGTGCCCAATCAGGACTACTCAACTCCTCCCCTGGGCTGGTATCCATTCTTAGCTCAGCAGAAAGGAGTTTTTCTTTCCTTCCAGTATTGTCAATCTGGCGTAAATCCTGTTGCCCTTCAGGATTTTCCTCGGTCTCCATTGCCTCAGGAGGGCGCTCTTCACCACAATATGCACAGGCAACATGCGATAGAACGTTCTCCATATACGGCCCATCAGTCTTGAATGCACTGTTGGACAATTTAAGATCCATCAACAGAGTAATGGAATTCCGCAAGAGACTGAAAACTCACCTCTTCCAGGAATTCTTTGAAAATAACAGTTAACAAAGCCCATACTGCCACAAACCACTCTCCTAACCACCCCCCTTTGAACTGTCCCCCTCCTCCCCTTCCCCCCAACAAATTGAGCAGCATAGCATCCCCAGACAAATTCCCATTTCCACCCACAATGATGGACGACAAGCAACCCACCCTACCTAAACTACAAACGGAATAAGGGCACTCACTTCTGTTCAAGTTATGTTCACCAAATATTTATTTAAAGCTCTTAAAGTTCAATCTGTCTTCCCTTCTCCTAAAGTTGACTGTAATTACAAAACCCATGTTTATTGTAAACTGTTTTAACACCATGAAAAGTGGTATAGAAGAAATAATGAATGAATAAATAAATGTCAAGAAAAATCTGTATGAAGCCTTGTTTAGGTTTCTCAATTCTTTTTATGATTCTGTCTGTGAGTGAGGTTAATAGTGTTTCAACACCGTGATGTGGCCTGAAGCCATGGTGTTGTGGGTCTAGTGGTATATATGTATCTGTGTGTTCCTGTAATTTTTGTTTGGCTAATTTTTCTATTATTTTTGTTAAGAAAGGAAGGCTGGATATTGGTCTTGTGATAAGGAAGCTTATCATAGCTCAGGTAGGAGCTATAGAAAAGATGATGTGACTCTGAACAAGCAACCTGTCAGTTTTGGTAGAAGTAAGAAAACAGAGTTTTCACATAAAAGACTACCAGTCCCAGAATGCACCAGGTTTCCAGCAGCCATGAGAGGGGCTGAAGTGAGAAAACGTGTGTGCAATCAAGAGAGCTATGAGGTAATCCCTAAGCACTCATCTCAAAGGGCAGGACCTGATTCAACACAGCTGCGCTGTGTTAGGGAGGAGCACACATTAGGACAGAATAAGAATAGAGCTTATTCTACAGATAATAGCTACAGAAGGAGCTTCAGGAAAGGAGACAGCAACAACTTCAAGCTCAAGCACCAGTATCACCTGGAGAAACAGAAGCCAAGCCAAGCGGATAGAGAAAGAAGGAAACTCTCTGGAAGGAAGAGAAGAAAGCCCATTGGATGGTCTGGGAGAGTCCAAGGCAGTACCCATACTGGGAGGTATTCCAAGTGCCAGCAGAGACCATTGGACTGGAGTCAGCCAGAGGAATGGAATGGCAGAGATAGGAATCACCAGTGGCTACCTGGAAGAGAGAAGACTGCACGTTGAAAGGACTTTCAGACCTATCCCAGAAGGTATGTGAGAGGAGATCCAGTGTCCAGGGATCAAGATTGGAAGGCTGGACATCAGAATTGGATTACATACTGGCCAGGCTATACAGAGAGGAATTATGATAGCAGGAGAGGCTCAGGTATGAACACTGATCCAGACCCTATCTATAATAGTGAATGGCAGCAAGGGAATAAGCATTCTCCTGATAGTGCCTTAATGAAAGACTCGTCTGTGCCAATGTATGATAGTGACCCTATGCTGATTGATGAAGGGGGAGATACAGCAGATGACACTATTAATTACATGGACTGTTCTTTATCCAAGTGCTATTGCTAGCTTTCTGTAAGCAAACACATCAGCCATCACAAAGAAACCTAACTTTGTTTCTTATTTCCACTGCAAACAGCTCTTAAAGCAGGATTTGGGTTCACACAGTAGCAGCCAGCCAGCTAAAGGGTTTCAGTTGGTCAATTGATAGTAATTAAAGCTGCACCTGATTGTGTGTGTGAGCAAGGGAGAATCACTGCTGGGATCTGCGTGGAAAATAAGCAGAAGTTAACCTAACAAGCAAAGTTTATTCATTTCTTTGTGCCTTTTCCTTTGGTAATTATTTGCTAAGAAAACATTAGCTAATTGCCTGACAAGCTGAAGGTTGTTTTCTGATTTGCTTTGTGACTTTGTTATCCATTTAAACACTGCAAGCAAGTAACCTCATTTATATTGCTACCAAGCATATTTGTGCTGGGTGAATTAAACCCCATCAATAAAAGAAGTATTTTATTGGCCTTACCACTGGTATCACAACTCAATTATTGTCTTCAGCTGTGTTTGGGAGTGAAAGAACTACATTACCCACAATACCTTGCAAGAATCATATGAATATATGCATCGTCAAGATTGTGTAAGTTCTCACCCTAGGCAGCCGTCTGACAGTCTGTATGAGGATGGGTTATTTTTATCTGTTGTGCTTTTCAGTATTGGGTTACTGAGGCATTTTTTATGCAGGAGGGGGGCATGCCAAGCCTGTGTGAATGATAATTGTATGATCTTGATTAAGATGTTAACACAGTTCGGTTCGAGCTATTTTAATCCAGTTCACTGGACATGGGTCAAGTAGTGATGTTGTGTTATTCAGGCTGAAAACAATGTTTTATTTTTATTTTATTTATTTATTTATTAAACACTTTTATACTGCACTTTCCCATGGTTCAAGTGCAGTTTACATAGAACAGTGGTATGAATGGTACAACAAGAATGGGTAACTATTGTCAGAGGGTGCCTGGGTGAGAATGTTCACAGTCTTGGCAAAGGCATATATTAATATGATTTGCAAGGGATTGTGGGAAATGTAGTCCATTCACACCAGACACAGCCGTTCACAATAATTAGTTGTGCTTGAGTGTAAAGCCAATAAGATATTTATTTA
Organism: Ichthyophis bannanicus; assembly: GCA_033557465.1. NCBI lineage: Eukaryota > Metazoa > Chordata > Amphibia > Gymnophiona > Ichthyophiidae > Ichthyophis > Ichthyophis bannanicus. The sequence continues at coordinate 445,682,678 of CM066034.1, read as the reverse complement.
TGGGGTTATTTCTCCCAACACAGATATGCTTGGTAGCACATAAAACAGGATACTTGCTTTCAGTGTTAAACTTAGAAAAACAAAATCAGGAAAACAACAGTTGAACTTGTCAGGCAATCAAATCAAAAGAATAAAGACCTGGTTGGTAACAAACTGGTCTTTTCTGTAGGCTTTAGCTAATATTTTCTTAGCAGTGCATCAAACAACAAGCAAAACCCACAAAGAAGGGAAAAACTGTTCTTTTCAGGTTAACTTCTTATATCTTCACATATAGACTCAGAAGTGATTCCCTCAGAGCTCACAAGCAATTAGGTAAGGCTCAATTGCTAGCAGTTACCCAGCTGAAACCCTTTAGCTGGCTTGCTTTCTACTGAGTGGCTCAAATCCTACTCAGGAGCTTTTCTGAGTAGATTAAAGAATAAGTTTGTATTTCTTTGTGATGGTTGTTGTACTTTGTAACAGTAAATTACCAAAGGAGTTTAGACAGAGAGCAATCCATGTATTCACAGCCTGTATCTATAACCTCTCCCCCTTCTTCAACAATCATGGGTTCAATATCATGGAATGGCACAGAGGAATTTCTCAATGGAGCACTCTCAGGAGAATACTTGTTTCCCTGCTGTCTTTCAAGGGTATAGCTAGGGCATAGATCAGTGTTCATACCTGAGCTTCCATTGCTGTTAGAGTTCCTCTCTAAATAGCCTGGCCAGTATGTAGTCCAGTTCTTATGTCCAGCCTTCCAATCCAGATCCCTGGACACTGGATCTCTCTTCACATACCTTCTGGCACGGGTCCTAGGGTCCCTTCCAAGTGCAGCCGTCTCCCTCACAGGTACCGTCTGGAGATTCCTAGCTCTGCAGCACCACTCCTCTGGTTTTCCCCAGTCCAATGGTGTATGCTGGCCTTTTGAATGTCTCCCAGTATACGTACTGCTCTGGACTCCTTTAGACCTCCCAAATGCTTTTCTCTTCTTTCTTCCAAAGGGTTTCTTGCCCTCTCTGTCCATCCGCTCTGGCTTCTGCTTCTGATGATCCTCCAGATGATGAAGCTGTCCAAGATACTGAGGATCTCCAAGACGAGGATCACCAAGCTGATGATGATTCTCTGTAGAATAAACTCTACCTTTATTCTGCTTTGATGAGTGCTCCACCCTAGCACAGCGGAGCTGTGCTGAATCAGGCCCTGCCCTTTGAGATGAGTGCTTGGGGATTACCTCATAGCCCTCCTGATTGAACACACGTTTCCCCACTTCAGCTCCTCTAATGGCTGTTGGAAACCTGGTGCATTCTGGGACTGGTAGTCTTTTATGGGAAAATTCTGTTTTTTTATTTCTACCAGAACTGACAGGTTGTTTGTTCAGAGTCACTTCACCTTTTCTATAGCTCCTTCCTGAGCTATGATAAGCTTCCTTATCACACTATTCACATTTACATAGAACTTTTATGAACTTTTTACAAGGAACATCGTGAATTATATACATTACTATATGGAAAAATATAGTAAACTACTCGTATATATATTACGATATGGGAAAACAATCCAACATTCTGATAATCATGCATCTATATATAGTGAGAGGAGCTAGGTTGATGTATCACTGACCTAGGTTGAAATGCTTGGGTTATACTCTACGTATTAGTATTTCTTATTGTGTTGTTATGGAGGTGAGGTGTATTGTTGTCTTTTTGTGTGTCCATGTTGGTTTGTGGTTGTTTTCTATGTTCTCTGGGGTGTTTGTGTCAAGAGTTTGAAGAGAGGCATCGGTAAATTTGGAATATTGTATTTGTGCTGGTTTGGTGGTAGTATTGTCAATTTTACTTTGAAAGAAGTTTGCTAGTACCTGTGGTCCTAGTTTAGCATGTTTCATATGTTGATCAGATTCTTTTGCTGGCAATTTTGCTATGTCAAAAAGTTCTCTTGTGCCATTTATTGAGCCCATGATCTATGATATTTCTTTTTGCATTTATTGATCATATTCCAATATTCTTGTAGTTTCTACATGTATGAATTGCTATTCTGTGTGTTTCTTGTGTGCCTCCATTTGTGTACTAGTTTTCTTATTTCTTGTTTTAATTTTTGTAATTCTGGAGTATACCATATGGAGTTGTTTTGTCTCTTTGTGATTTTGGTGGCTTGTGGTGTCGTTGCAGATTCATTTATGACATTGTTCCAATTGTTGATGATGACTTCTAAGTCATGTGTTTGTACACTCAGATGTGGTATGACTTCATTAAGAAATGCTTGTTTATCAAACTGTTGAAATCTGCTGATTGGTGTCTGAATGTGCACTCTCTGGGGTTTGCTTGCAGGGTCGGTAGAAGGTGATTATGCAATGATCGGTCCAGAGTAAATGGGACAGTTGTGGGAGGGTGTTATGTTTTGTTTAATCATCTTTTTGGGAGTGAATATCAGGTCTAATGCATTTCCTTTAATATGTGTTGGTGTACTGACTACGTGTTTATAATCTAATGATTCTGCGGCTTGTAGGAAAAATCTGTATTTTTTTTGGGATGCTGAGGATAGATTGAGGTTGTCTAGGAGTACTAGTTGTTTATCCTGTGTCGTATTTTTACACACTGTTTCAAGAAGAACTGAGAACTCATTGAGTCATGCCATAGGAGATGTATATGCATGGTATATGAATAGATACTTGTTCGATATTGTGATTATGTACAGTCCTTCTATGCTTTCTGCTGCTTAGATTTTGCTAGGACAAGGACCCCTCCACCTCAACGTCCTATTCTTTGATAGTTAAAAATGTCATAGTTTTTTATTTTGAGCTGATTTTTTAGTATATCAGTTTCGGAGGGCCAGGATTCTGTTATGCACTAATATCTAAATCATTTTCTATTAGGTGGTCTGTTAATATTGAAATTTTGTTTCTGGCCAAGCATGCATTGATCAGAATCCCCTTTAGGTTGTGCATGGTCAGTGATGGTATCTCATGTAATTATATTTTCACCATAGCATGTGGGCCTCTGTTGTGAATTTTGTGAATGTTATTTCTTGTCACATAACGACCATGGCCTTGGATGATTGGAATGAAGCTAGTGTATAGCATTAAGGTTTCATTTACTGTGATTAGAGTTATAAGACTTGTTAGAATGCAAAGCACGTAATAAATCCTAGGCATGACTGATTTTATTTTTAACTTTTTTATTTACATTTTCATACAAATTACAACAAAACCAAATTTGCAATTAAAATGATACTTCTCTTTAACATAAAAGCAAAAATAAGGCCATTAACAGCCTACCCCACCCTTAACCCTCCCTTCACCATGCGATCATCAAAGACTATGAAAAGTAAGCACAAAAAAAAGACTTGAAAGGCCTATAAGGGCTATGACATATCAAGTAGCACTCTACCATGTGAAAACAGGATGGCTTGACTAATTGCCCCTTAGTTTACACCATATCGTGCTTTTGAGATGTAATTATGCAGGGGTTTCCACTTGAGGAAGGTGGAAGGCATAAGAGCTATGCCATAACATGGCATTTGTTCATATTTGCAGCATAAGCACAGGCGGTTCCACCATTCGTGCCAGATAAGCTCTGCTGTATGTTTCCAGTTAGAAATAACGAGATGCAGAGCCACTCCCATCATGAAGTCAAATAAAAAATGACAATCCCTCTGTAATGACGAGATGCCAGTTGTTGATTGAAAGACGACAACAGACTAGGAGAGAGTGGCCCTGAATCCCAATACCTTTTGGATTCGATTCCAGATCGAATAAGACTGAATATTAGGGCAATCATATACCACATGTCTTAAAGTGCCAACATCATTCTGACAAGACCAACATTCATTCCCAACTGATTTATCCCACTTAGCAACCTTTATCGGAGTAAAGTGAGCTCTATGTGCAAAGAAATCTAAAGCTTGGGAAACAGAGGCAGACTGAGATACTCTATTTATCTTGTTCCAGAATTTCACCCATGATTCTGGCGAAAGAGCTTCCCCAGTGTCGTGTTCCCAAATCCATTGAACACCAATGGCCTGTGGGGTGTGGTTCTGAACGACCAATTTATAATAGTAGGAAGCCACCCCAGAAGCTGTTTGGGCTGAACCTATAATATTCAGCAACCCCCAATCTTCAGGTAAAGATTTAATATCAATAGGAGATTTCTCTATACAATGTCTCAGCTGAATCCACTGGAAGTATAAGGATTTAGACAAGTCAAATTCACGCTGTAGACAAGCAAAAGGTTTCTACTTGCCATCCAATATCAGTTGGCCAACAGCCCAAATGCCACTACTGAACCATTGTTGCCATGCAAATGGACTTTGATGAATTTTTTAAAAAGGACTGTGCCAATTGGGAATTGCCTTAGGAATTTCCCTCGCTAGCTGCTGAAAGGCCCTTTGAGTGTCTGCTATTACCCTATGAGACTTCAACCTCTCAGAAGACACCATGCCAGGGAGAAGATTCAAGGGGAAAGGAGCACTCAATCTCTCTTCCAGGTCAAGTCATACTGGGTGTTTCCCCCGGGCCCCTCCACCCATACTGAACCTTGTTTTAGCAGAAAAGCACAATGATAGGCCTGAAAGTCAGGAAAGTTCACACCCCCTCCTCTTTTTTAGACTTAAGTTTCCTGAGAGCAATTCTAGGCGGTTTATTTTTCCATAAGAATTGGACAAGAGTCCTTTTAACTTGACAATAGGTGTTACTTATAAGAAAGACTGGTAACATTTCTAAGACATAGTTCACTTTAGGAGTGATAGTCATTTTTATCGCTTCAAGACGACCCCACCAAGAGAGAGACCAGCAACCATTTCACAGTTATATTACGAACTGTAGAAAGGAGCTCCCTTTCATTGTACTGTAAAGTTTCACTAAGAGGATAACAATAGTGAACTCCCAAGTATTTCACCATCTTGGGCTCCCACACAAAGGGAAAATCTTCCAAATCCGCCCTAAGTCTCTAGACTGAGTTGCATTCACAGAGATATTAGCACTTGGTCTCGCATACATAAGTTTGATTAATTTACAGAAACCCTCACTAGACCCAAACCACTTCAAAACAGCAAACAAGAAAGGCCACTCCAGCTGATCAAAAACTTTCTCTGCGTCTAACGATAATCCCACAAGTGGGCCCTCTGTTCCTTCCGCACCTTCCAGAACGTGACAAAGCACTCTAGCATTATCGGCTGTGGAGCATCCCTCAGTGAAGCCACATTGGTCCGGATGAATCAAAGAAGGGATCAATTTGGAGAGACTACCAGCTAAAATGGCCACAAAAATTTTATAATCTGCATTTAACAGCGAAATTGGGCGATAGTTACTAACCAACTGAGGGTCCCTCCCAGGTTTTTCCAGAACAACGTTTGCAGAGGTGAACGCTCCAGTCTGAGCCTTCCGCTTCCAAAAGAAGCCTATAATATTTTGTAGATATGGGCCTAAGGTTTTGGAAAAAGTTTTATAAAATTCAACCGGAAGGCCATCTATGCAAGTGGGCAAGGCTACTGGACCAGATCTCTGGAATGTCAGAGTCCTTGACAATCAATTGTTGTATCTGAGGATCTCTCAAAGCAGTGATGCAAAAAGCTTCCTTATGACCTTTTAACGAGTTAGCTAGTAACCGTCCGGCTCTGTTACCTTCCAAATAATACCGCCCTTTCTACACTTGAATATTGTGAAGCCTCAGTAGTCAAAATCGAGTTATATCTAAATCTAAGACGCTGTAACCGTATCAAAATGTTAGGATCAGTTTTCTGACCTATGATGCGTTCTTCCGCTTAAATCTGCTTGTCTAAAGCTTCAAGTTCTGCTTTACGCTTTTTGGCCTGCCGTATAGCAAAACTGGTAATGGTGGCCCACATGTTAGCTTTGAAGCCTTCCCACCACGCCCACCCTGAGGTAAATTAAACTGAAAATACTCCTCTATAGCCATCATTATGGTCTCTCGGAACTCCTGACTGCCAAGAAGAGTTCTATCAAAATGCCAGCGTGAGTGAGATGGGCAGCTCGTTGAGTCAAATAGGGTGAATGAAATTGCGGAGTGATCAGAGATATGAGCCGCATGGATACTGGACTCACTAATTCTAGAACAGACTCTTTTGGAGACTAGGAAAAAATGTATGCGTGATACCGAGTTATGAGGAGAGAAGAAGGTGTATTCTTTGTCCAAAGGGTGCTGTAACTGCCATATATCGACGAAGAAAATATACTACGAAGAAAATATACTTTAAACTCAAAGTATTAAAACAATTACGCCCACTGGTACACCTGCAAGACTTCCTGAGCATCATTCAAGCCATTATCACACCACATTTTGACTTTGCCAACCTCTCTCTACTAGGCACAACTAACCAAAACATCAAAAGGCTCCAACTGGCCCAAAATGCTGCAGCCAGAACCATAATGAAGGTACACCCATTTGAGCACATTTCACCCTATCTAGCCAAACTACACTGGCTCCCTATTCAATGCAGAATAAACTATAAATTAATAATAACCACCTTTAAAGCTTTAAATAACACCGCCCCAGCTACACTAAATAAACTTCTCACTAAAGACACACCCCAATCTACTCAGAGAAGAGGCAACGTCAATAAATTAAGGATTCCAAAAGAGTTCACAAAGACTAAAAAAACAACCAATAAAAAAGCGTTTTCCCATGCAGCCCCTATTCTCTGGAACTCACTACCTGATGAAATCAGAGCCTTAACCGATCTTAAAGATCTACGCAAAACATTAAAAACTCACCTCTTTATCTCCTACTACGGTCCACTGGCGAATTCACAACACCAAAATGAAAAGGGATAATTACATAACACATCGAGCCTAATACCACAATGTCCCATGATATCATGACCTTTAACACTGCCTATGATGTTTATATATAACTACCTCTCTCGTTGAACTCACTTTTGTTAACTGTACATAGTTGATTGTACATAGTTCACCTAAGTTAATTGCTAGAGTTAAAATGTACATCCTGTTTCCTTGACTGTTTTATGTAAACCGCACCTGATCACCGGAAGGTTGCGGTATATAAAAGATGTTTAAATAAATAAATAAATATCTATCAGGCCCAATTCCTGCATTAGAGACAAAAGAACAGGGTGAGCCTTGGGAACCTTAATGGTTCTCACTGGACTCCTGTCTACCACAAGGGGTCTAGCACGAGGTTGAAGTCTCCCCCCCACAATGGTCGGATATCTGGACACTTCTTGCGCCAAGGCCGCAATGGAGCTAAAGAAGGTAGGGTAATCTATATTAGGAGCATACTGTAGATATTGATTAGGGCCAGTTCAGTGGATCCAATTTTAATGACAACCATTGCCCACCGCCCTTCTGTATCAGATCTGGTTTGCATTACAATGGGGGATAGCGATTTCCTTACTAAAATGGCTACCCCGTTTTTTTATGATTGGCAGCTGAAAAAGCCACTAGTGAAAAGGGTTTTATATCTAGTTTCAACGACTCCTTCACATTCAAATGTGTCTCCTGCAGCAGTAAGATGTCAGCACTTTCTTTGCGTCCGTATAAAAAAAATATTTTCTTCTTAATGGGATTGTTAATGCTCTTAACATTCAGTGAAACTATCTTAAAGAAAGACATATTGACAGTATACCACAGAATGATAGTCAAATGTTACAGAAACATACCAAGTTGTAACATATAATTTTACATTGTTGATCCATACCTTAAAAGCACTCACAATGATAGCTTGCACTTATAGCCCAAGAGAAAAACAAAAAGAAAAGCCACTGCTTAGCCATATCCCCTGTGAAAGATCGCTCAAAATAAGAACACATAATTCTAAATAACAAAGCCACCAAAACCCTGGGGGTCTATAACAACTCAAAACTTAGCGGGTGAGCCCAAAAGGACAAGACGGGCACGGAGAGTATAACTAATTGGTTCACTTCAACTTCTTTGCCACTTAAAGCATCTCAAACTGCACACTACCCATTCCCGAAACAGAAATAGCATCCTCAAACCCAAAGCGCCAGAACATTATAGCAGAATTGCCCCCATCAAAACAATTTATGATCATAGAAGGCCCTATGTATGTAGGCAAGGGCTGTCCTGCTCCTCCAAGCCCCATTGCCCTCCCAACCACAACAGATACCACAAACAACATAAAACACAAAGGAAGAGAGAGAGAAACAAAGAGTAAGACATTTTGACCAGGATAATACCCTGGAGTTCCTCCAAGAGAGTCACAATGAATGTCATATTGAATGACAACTCTGCATGAATTGAGTTACTACTTCATGACCTCAGACCAGTCAAAATGCCTATATTAGAAAGCGTTGAAGAACTTTTGCAGGCCACAAATTGCAAGGCAAGTTTCACCGCATAAGCACCAGCTCCTTGTCCTCCAAGAACACGTGTAAATGCCCTGGATCATCAAAAGTCCTAGTCTGGTTGTGCAGCGTGACTCATGCGGGCAGGGTAGAGTAGCCCGAATCGGGTCTGCAGATGCAATAAGCCTGGACGTAGCACCAAAAAGGTCTTCCTCCGATCTACCGTCGCCCTCGCGAAGTCAGGGAAGAATAGGAGTTTGTGCCCCTGAGGGAGAGCGTGCTCTGGCTGCTTCCATTGTTTGCGTGACTTGTTGAAAGCGTAAAACTTTTAGGATGATTGGGCATGGACGCTTACCCGTAATCACTGACTGAGTAGGCACTCGGTGGGCGCGCTCGATCTCAAAAGGCATGGCGAACTTCAATTTCAACACACCCGGGATCATTGACTGCAAAAAAGCCACCATATCAGGACCCTCGGCTCCCTCGGGAACTCCCAAAATTCTTATGTTGTTCCTTCGAGCAAGATTGTTACCATCCTCTGACTCTCTTTGCAGTGATCATATCAACTTTGCTTGCTTATCAACGGCCCTGAACCGCTCCCCATGCATTGCCACCATGCTCTCCACCTTCTCCAGTCGCACCATAATTGACTCCAAAGTATTTTTCAGTGCACTGATATCCTCCTGCATTGTGCCCAACGAGCCTCCATTAGATTTGACCAAGTCTTTAACAGCACGAATCTCAGCAAGAAACTCCTGCAAGGCCTCAGGACAATCTCGGATGACCGCCGTCTTGTGAGGTGAGAGAGGCTCCGTTTTGGTTCTCTTTGTGCTGTCGTTTTGAGATATTTGGTAATCCAGACGCGTCGGCTTGGGGCCAGACATATCCAAGATCGAATGATATCAAAGTAGGTAGGATCTACTTAGTTAAAGTCTGCAGAAGTCAGGATTCTTGACCATTGCCCTCCGGAGCTCAGCTCTTACACGTCCATCTTGTCCAAAGCCAGGCTCTTCCCCCCCAGGTATGACTGATGTTTGATGTAGTTATTAATCCTTAATGGCTGGCTTTGGTGATATACTTAGCAGTATATTGTGTATTAGTTATTTTGCCTTGCTAGTCTGTTTTGAGTGAGGAGGTTGCTTAGGTGTTGTGATTCAAAGGTCTGAATCATTAACTCCCCTGTCCCTCCTCTCCTCCAGAGTGTACATATTTAGGGCTTCAAGTCCCTTCTCATAAGTCTTCTGATCAGGCTCCAAATCATTTTGGTCACGTTCCTCTGAACCGCTTCCAGCCTTTTTATATCCTTTGCGAGATACAGTCTCCAAAACTGAACACAATATTCTAAGTGAGGCCTCACCAGCAACTTGTACAGTGGCATTAGTACCTTTTCCTTTCTGCTGATAATTCCTTTCTACATGCAACCCAGCATCCTTCTGGCTTTTGCCACCGGCTTGTCACACTGTTTTGCCACCTTGAGATCATCAGACACAATCACACCAAGGTCTTCTCCTGGTCTGTGCACATCAATCTCTCACACCCTATCGCATACAATTGCCTTGGATTTCTGCTTCCCAAGTGCATTACACTGCACTTCTTCACATTAAATCTTAACTGCCAAGCATTAGACCATTCTTCCAGCTTTTGTTCCCCACTCCCTGTTGCAAATTTTGGTGTCATCTGCAAAAAGACAGACACTTCCATTCAGCCCTTTGGCAATATCACTACGAATATATTGAACAGTATCGGTCCCAAGACCAAACCCTGGGGCACACCGCTAATCACCTTCCTTTCATCCGAGTGAGTTTATTTATTTATTTATTTAAAGTTTTTCTATACCGCGCTTTTCAATTTCAGCTCGGTTTACAGGTAACAATAACTTTATCCAGTCTTGGAGGAACGTACTGGACTTACAGAGAACAGGGTTGGTAAACTTGGGTTGAACTGGGTAAACTATACACAGGTTTTAGGCTAGCTATTTACATTCTAGAATATTATAAGCATTATAAACATTTTGGATACTATGTACACGGTCCAGCTCGGGTTCTGGTAGAGCTAACATGTTGTGCTAGGGTCATGTATAGTGGATGGCGCAGGGTGGTTGTTTAGTTGATTGGAGATAACTGGATGTTGTGTGGTGCCGTAGTGCTGAATGAAGAGGTAATGTTTCAGGGCCTTTCTGAAGGTGGTGAGGTCTGTTATGGACCGGATGTTAGGTGGAGTGCATTCCAGCACGAGGGAGCATAGTACTCGAAAGCTCTTTTTTTTTTGTGGACTGTGAGCATTTTGTGATCTTGTTGGAGATATTCAGGGTGTTTACTGTAAATGATCTTCTGGCTCTATTTGAGGGAGTGGGTGTGATGAGATCTGAGATAGAGGCGGAGGTGATTCTATGGATGGCTTTGAATGTCATCAGCAGGGTCTTGAAGGTGACTCTACAATAAACTGGTAGCCAATGAAGTTGCTCCAGGCTTGGTGTTATGTGGTCCCTCCTGGATGCACCATGTAGAATTCTGGCTGCAGTGTTCATGGCTAGTTGTAGTGGGATCAGCGCGTTTTTTGGTAGTCCTTGTAGGATAATATTGGCATAATCGAAATGGGGCATGATTAGTGCCTGGTAGATTGTCCTAAAGTCATCAGGGTCCAGCAGAGGTCGTAGGTGGCGGATTGTGTGAATCTTAAGGTATACTGCCTTGACGGTGTTATTTATATGGGCTTTCATGTTCAGGTGTTGATCAAGTGTTATCCCTAGGTAGCGGATAGTTGGCTTGCTTTGAAGTTCGGCGTCTCTTACTTTTAGTGCCATTGGTGGTATGAAGGATTGATCCTGGGTAATAACTAGCGCCTCAGTTTTCTTTAAATTTATCCTTAGGTTTTGGGTGTGGAGCCAGTCTGCTATGGCGCTAAAGCAGGAGGTTAATGTTGAGAAATCTGGCTGGTCGGTGGAGAACGGTGTATAGAGTAATATGTCATCGGCATATGCAAGGCATGATATGCCGAAGGCTTGAGCAAAAGTGCAGATGGGCTGCATGTAGATATTAAAGAACAGCGCCGAGAGGGATGATCCCTGTGGAACACCTTGTTTAAGCTGGAAAGCTTTGGACATTGTGGATCCTGTCCTCACATGCTGCCATCTGTCTGAGAGGTAGGATTCACACCATCTCAAGGCTGTGTCCTGGATCCCTTTCTCTGCCAGCTGCTCGATGAGTAGTGTGTGGTCCACGGAATCGAACGCTGCGGCGATGTCAAGGAAGATAAGTGCGTAGCCTCCTCTGGTTTTATTCAGACCAATGGTTAAGATGTTGAAGAGGATGGTCAGTAATGTCTCGACCCCATGTGCTTCTCTGAATCTGTGTTGACATTGATCTAGGGGTGCGTTGGTCTCAATGTGAGTCCGTATTTGTTGTTGCGCGATCTTTTCAATTATCTTGGCCAATAGAGGAATACTTGAGATCGGCCTGTATAAATCAACTTTCTGGGTATCCAGCTTGGAGTTTTTTAGTAAAGGTCTGATGGATGTTTGTTTCAGGGTCTGTGGGAATGTTCCCGTGTTGAAAGAGAAGTTAATGATTTTAGTTAGGAAGGGGCTGAATTCCTTACATAGTGTCCTTATCCAGAATGCAGGACAGGGATCATTTGGTGCTGTGGTGGTGTTGATTGCTTTGATTGTGTCTTCAACTTGTTTTGCTGAGGGCATTGAGAAGGCGGTTAATGGTGTATGGTGCTGTGGCCTGTTTACCGGGGTGAGTGGTGGTGTCTTAACAGTCTGGATTGTTTTTGATTGTAGGTAGATGGCATATTCCTGTGGATCTGGCATGTTTTGTTGGGCATGGGAGGTTTCCTTTGTGAGGGTTCTTACAATGCTAAATAGTTCTTTTGGTTTGTTTAGAGAACGTTGCAATAATGTTGCATGGTAACTTCTCCTTGTTGCGTTTACTTCGTTGCGGTGTTTCTCTAGGTTTGTGTTGTAGTTGTCCAGGTCTTCAGTGGATCGTGAGCATCGCCATTTTCTTTCGAGTTTTCTTAAATGGCGAAGTGATGTCAGTAACTCGTGGGAGTACCATGGGATGGGCTTCCTTTTTCTTGGTGTTGTGTTTCTAGAAGGATGGTTCGCGATGGTGTTGAGACTGTTATTCCATACAGAGAGCAATTCTTCGAGATTGGCTTCTGGGAGGTCGAACCTCGGTAGGGTTTTGGAAAGTATCTCTTCCTTGTTGAAGTGTCTGAATTTTGTTTTTGGGTAGGTGTTGGTTGCAGGTTGGGTTCTTATTTGCTCCTGTTGGTTGGGTAATTGGAACAGTATTAGCTTATGGTCAGACCATGGGACTGCCATGAGGGAGGTAGCAAGTGTATGGTCTTGACTTACGGCTGATTGTGGAGCGAATATCAGGTCTAGCTTGCCTCCCTTTGTATGTGTGGGTTCTTCGATCACTTGCACATAGCCCAGCTGTCTGAGGGCATCCTGGATGGAGGAGGCGTGCTCTTCAGGTAGTGATGGAAGGTTGAAATCGCCCATAATCCAGTTAAATATGCGTGGGTTCTTGGTGCTGCAGGCAAGATCTACGTTGATAAGTCATCTGGGGAGGCTGATGGAGGACGATATATTAAGTTGATGGAGTTGTGCTTGTTTGATATAGTTATGTAGTCTAGATGTGTGGTACTGGTAGCAGTAGTCAGTTGGAATTGTAGCTCAGGTTTTGTGAGAGCAAGGGTTCCACCTCCCCTGCGGTTATCCCTGTGGCAGGCATAAGCTGAGAAGTTGGGAGGGGTAAGTTGGTTCAGGATGGTGGTATCGGCTTCTGTGAGCCACGTTTCTGTAATTAGTAGGATGTCTAAGTTGTAGTGGGATATGAGGTCAGATATGACTTGCCACTTCTTCCGGACAGAGCGAGCATTTATGAGGGCACAGTTCAGGTGGTGGGGTTGGTGTTTTCTTGGCAGGGATTTTTTAGAGTGCTGGAGTGAGATGTACAGTAGGTGTGGGCTTTGGTTGTGTCTGGATTCTGCATCCGGGTGCCAGGGTGTGTTTGCCCATTTTCTCCCGGTACTCCGTAGTGTCGGTATGGGGTTGCCGGCCGTTGTGAAGGCAACAGCGCTATGGAGTAGGCTATACAGAATGTATATGTTGATTGCTGTAATAAGGGAGGGAGTCATCTTAAATGGTTGGTATGGTGGTTTGTAACTGTTGTGTAATGTATGTCTGGGGTTAAGGTATTATGGTGGTTTTAGATTCTGTGGCAGTACTATAGCAGATTCTGAGTCTGAGGCATTAGCATGGTGAGTTCTGGTTTGCAGTTGGACAATGGGGATACTGGATCAATGTGGTGTAATTTGAGGGAGGGGTAATATTAATTGGATTCTGATTATCAGTGATGACCTAGACTGAAGATTCAATTACTTAGTGCCAGATAGAGTGTTATGGTGGACATTACATGTTGCAACTGATAGGTTAGGTAGACCTGTGCAGTTATGGTTGGATACAGTTTTGGCTAGGTGATTATGTATGGATGAAAACAGTTTAAGTAAAGCTGTGTAGTTTTAGTTGGATACAGTTTCAGGCTAAGCAATTAAAACTGGATACAAACAGTTTAGGTAAATCTAGGCAATTTCATTGGATACAGTTTCAGGTTAAACACTTTTATTATCTGAATGTAGACTGTTTAGATAGAGCTTAGCAAGTACAGCTAGTTAATTCAGGTTCAGAGTTACTTGTGTTTAGTTGTTGGCTGTTATTGCCTTGTTCGTTGGTGGTTAGATGCTTATGGAGAACCTTAAGTCTGCTGCTACCTTAGTGTAGATGAGGCCTCTTATGTCTTCCAGTACTTTATGAGCCTTTGAGAACGGTGAATCTCGTGTAATTCAGAGGAACTATTCGTCCCTTGCCCCTCGTGCCCCGCCTAAGGGCCACGCCAAAAGGCCCTCTGGCGAGGCCCTCAAGCGCGGGCCCGCACGGCGCGGGTGCGCCTGTTTACTGTCACTGAGTTCCGTTTACTGTCACCTTCTGTCGTCTATCAGTCAACCAATTTCTGAATCAGCTGTTGAGTTTGATAAGCTTCCTATGAGGAACAGTATCAAAGGTTTTGCTGAAATCTAGGTAGATCACATCCATCGCATACCCTTGATCTAGTTCTCTGGTCACCCAGTCAAAGAACTCAATCAGATTTGTTTGGCAAGGTCGTCCTTTGGTGAAACCATGTTGCCTCGGATCATGCAGCCTGTTGGTTTCAAAGAAGTCCACTATTCGCTCTTTCAGAAGCGCCTCCATTACTTTTCTCGCCATAGAGGTAAGGCTTACTGACCTATAGTTTGTCACTTCTTCCCTATTACCACTTTTGTGGAGAGGTACCACATCAACCCTTCTCCAGTCCTGTGGAACTTCTCCTGTCTCCAAGGATCTATTAAAAACATCCTTTAAAGCCCCTGCAAGAACTTCTCTGAGCTCTTTTGGTATCCTGGGGTGTATCCCATAGACTTGTCCACTTTCAATTTTGCAAGCTGTTCTAACACATCATCTTTTGTAAATAGTGTGGTATCTACTCCATTCCCATTTGTATATTTATCAATCACAGGTGGTCCTTCTCCAGGATTTTCTCTAGTGAAAACAGAGCAGAAGTATTTGTTTGCATTATCGCTTTTTTGATGTCACTTTCCACGAATCCATTTCCAGCACTTTTGAGTCCTGCAGTTCCAACTCTGATTTTCCTTCTCTCCCGAGTATACCTAGAAAAAGTCTTCTGCCTTTGATTTTGCTATCCTTATTTCTCTTTTTGTCTCTTTTAGTTTGATCTTGTATTCTTTTCTGTGTTCCTCTGTTTGCGAGCTTCTGACATTTGTGAAAGCTGTGTTTTTTGCCTTTATTTGTGCAGCCACTTCTTTGGAGAACCAAATAGGTTTCCTTTTCCTCTTGTTTTTATTTACTTTCCTTATATATGTATTTGTTGCACCTTTTATTGCTTTCTTTAGTTTAGCCCACTGCAATTCCACTTCCCTTAACCCCTCCCACCCTACCAACTCCTCCTTCAGGGACTTGGCCATTTTATTGAAGTCAGCGTTTTTGAAGTCTAAGACTTTGAGTTTGCTGTGATTGGATTGCACCTTGGCTTTTATCTCAAACCACACCGTGTGATGATCCCTGCTGCTTACATGGGCACCAACCTGGATATTTTACACGCTATCTCCTTTGGTGAGCACTAAATCCAGCACGGAGCTCTCCCTGGTCGGTTCCATCACCATTTGTTTAAGTAATGCATCTTGGAAGGCATTCACAATTTTTTTACTTCTTTCCAGATTTGCAGAAGGAACCCAATATGATCACTTCTCCCTTCATGGCTATCTTTGCAATATCAACAATCAATTCGCTATCCATTTTTTCGGTTTGAGTTGGAGACCTGTAGACCACACCAGTATGAATGACAGTGGCATCTCCTGTTTCCAACACAATCCAGAGCGCTTCTTCTTTTCCCCATGTCCCCTGCTTTTCAGAAGCTTTAATACTGCTTTTGACATACAGGGCTACTCCTCCTTTTCTACCCTCTCTATCTCTTCTAAATAGATTTATAGTCAGCTATGTCTATATCCATTCATTTGACTTGTTAAACCATGTTTCTGTAATGACCACAATGTCCAAGTCCATTTTCACCATTAGGGCTGGCTAGGTTTTGTGCATTTGTACTCATTGCTTTCCACCATTGGTTGAATGGCTTGCTTGCTTTTTGCATGGGTTTTGTTCTATATGCCCCTTCACGCTTGCCATTGATGTGGTGTTCAGAAGTGTGGCTGTTTCCAATGTTGTTTTTCTTTTGCTGGGAGTGACGTACTGAACTTGTCCTTCTCCATCCGTCACCCTCCTTTCCCTAGTTTAAATGCCTGTCCACATAATGCCTGCATTTTTCACTTAGGATCCTTTCCCTGAGGCGGAGAGATGTAGTCCATCAGTACAGTATAGTCTCTTGTTGATCCATATGTTTCCCCAGTCACCTATATATCTAAAACCTTCTTGTTTGCACCAGGTTTGGAGCCATGTATTAAAGTTGTTTATGCGATGCAGCCTTTCTGCCCCCTTACCATGAACAGATCTGAGAATGCTATAGTGTTAGCAATGGGCTTCAGTTTCTCTCCCAGAGTCTGGAAGTCCCTTTGAACTGTAGAGCCCCTGTTTCTAGTCAGGTCATTTGTACCCAAGTGGATGACGATATCAGTTTTGGCATGCTTGCTTTCTGCACTAACTATATATCAACAATTTGGTTTGTATTGGAAAACATAGAAACATGATAGCAGAAAAAAAACCACATGGCCTATCTAGTCTGCCCTTCCATATCAATCACTACAACAGTCCCCTTTTTCCTTTAGAGATCCTCTGTGTTTGTCCCATGCCTTTTTGAATTCAGACACTGTTCTCATCTCTACCACCTCCACTGGGAGACTTTTTTTCCATAAAAAACTATTTCCGCATATTACTCCTGAGTATATTCCCTTTCACCCTCATCCTATGTCCCCCTCGTAGCAGAGCTTGCTATCTCCTCTATAGCAGAGCTTGCTTTCAATCAAAAGAAGCTCTCCTCCTGTGCATTTATGCCACGAAGGTATTTAAACGTCTCAATCATATCACCTCTACCCCGCCTTTCCTCTAAAGTATACATATTAAGATCCTTAAGTCTGTCCTCATATGCTTTTTAACGAAGACCACTGACCATTTTAGTAGCCACCCTCTGTTTTGACTCCCACCTATTTATATGCTTTTGAAGGTGTGGTCTCCAGAATTGCACACAATACTCCAAATGAGGTCGCACCAAAGACTTATACAGAGGCACTATCACCTTCTTTCTTCTGCGGGCCATTCCTCTCCCTATGCACCCAAGCATTCTTCTAGCTTTTGCCTCTTCTTTTCTACCTGTTTAGTTACTTTAAGATCATCGGACACAATCACACCTAGGTCCCGTTCTTTTGTGGACAGAAGTACTTCACCCCCTATATTATATCGCTCCCTTGGATTGCTGCAGCCCAAATGTATGACCTTGCATTTTTTAACATTAAATCTCAGCTTCTAAATTCTAGACCATTCTTCAAGTTTAGCTATATCCCTCCCCATGTTATCTACACCTTCCTAGGTGTCTACTTTATTGCAGGTTTTGGTATCATCCGCAAAGAGGCAAACCTTACCTGACAGCCTTTCTGCAATATCACTAACAAAGATGATTCCTAGCATTAAATTTGCCTTCTTGGCCACTGCTGCACACTGGGTGGAGGGTCTCAACATTTTATCCATGATAACGCCTAAATCTTTTTCCTGGGTGGTGGTTCCTAATGTGGAACCTTGCCTCTTGTAACCTTAGTTCTGCTGGCTGAAGATCCTGGGAGGCATTTGACCATCCTCCTTTGAGCTGAGTTCCCAAGTTGGTGCTTCTAATGATGTAAATCCAATGAGTAGTAGTTTTCTGTTTTGTGATATTTTTTCTTCCTTAATATTAAAACTGAAAGGCAGTCCTGTATATTTGGTCTATTATTAAACATCTTTGGCTGCAGGATCTTGTCATTGTTCAGGTTTCCAATTGGGATTTATTAGATTTCTACCTGCTCCCCTCACATACTCCCCATTGCCCCTTCCTTTCTTCCCCCTTTCCATTCTCCTCCCCTCCTTTTCCCCTTCCTCCATACCTTCCCCCTCTCCTTTTCTGTCCCTTCCCTCTTTTCTCCTCTTTGGTTTGTTTCCCTTCCTTTTTCTTTTTCTTTTGATCTTCCCCTTTTTCTCTCTTCTCCAATCCCTCTCCCACCCTCTTGCTCTTTTCCCACTGTTCTTTTACTCCATCCCACTCTTTCCTTTTTCTCTCTCATTCCCCTCCCCTTCCTCCTTATCTCCCCTTTTTTATTGTCTGTTTTAAGATAGTTGTTAAGCATCTTTTTATTTACTACACTTCTCTTTTCATTTAGCAGGTGACCATTTGTTTCATCCAGTAGGCAATCACTGTCATCTCTCAAGAGTGGCCCAGTTCTGGAAGGGCTTCTTCACTTTTTTTATATGGTAGAAGACATCTGTCCATAAACAATAGCCCTCATCAGTTTATCTTTTGGAAAATTTGTTAGTGTATTTGTTTGTCCTGTACATGTATGTATATTGTGATACAGTAGCCGGTGTAGAGCCCATGATAATAGGTGAAAAAGAGGAATTTACCTTGGAGTCTGATAGGCAGCAAACACACTCAGCTCACAGGAGGCAAAAGAGCAATAGAATAAGTTTACCACACACTAGTCCTGACGTAGCAGGAAGGTTAAAAGCTAATCAGGATCACCTGTCCATGAAAGCACAGGCAGCGTGCAAAGGACATGAGGATAAAAGCTGCTGGGTAAATCCAGGAGAGGCCAGAGGGGGCAGCGACCTGGGAGGAGTGAGCAACCAGGTTGAGAGCAGACGTCACACAGAAGGAAGCCTGCTCAATCAAGGAAGCAGTAGGTGTGGTCCAGTAGCAGGAAGCAGCCGGGGAAAAACTTCTCAGGAACGTGGCCATAGCACTGCTCAGACTGCTGGTGGCTGGAGGTCCCGGGAAGGAGCTGTCCGTAGCCCAGAGAGAGGAACCAGGACAACAGAGAGAAGGTGGGAACCTAGCTTTAAGAGAGAAAAAGCTAAGAACTCTGTTTTGTCTGGAGGTCCAGGGCATGGCATGGCATAAGAAGTAAAGTAAATGCTGGGAGTTATGACATAATTCCACATTACTGGGGAGAAAAGGAAAGCCAGAGGGAAACTGCCACAATACCAGGTATTCAAAACCCTGCTTACCTAGAGCAGTTTCCTGATAAGCTGACCAGTGCCTCACAGAGAGGGTTTTACAATGAAAACAGCTATGAGGATTTTAACCCACCTGCTGCCCCGGAGGATTGTGAACTAATGCAGTGGGAAAATAATAGCTGTAACCTTGAACCCATACCAATGGACTGTACGTTATGTTTCTCTGATGATATTGAATCATTGTGCTAATCAAGTGGGCAGAAGCTCTGGAAAAATACCAAAGGAAAAGAATATATTTTTCTTTGAAGAAGCTGTTTTTGTTCCTGGTTTTTGGTGTATAAAAGGAGATCCTTAGGGGAGGGGAAATAAAGCCCTATTCTTATTTTGCCTTAATTACTCGACTGCAGACTGTTATTGTGCTAGAAGGCAACTTGATCCTCAAGGCCCTAGGCGGATGCCTAATAGGGACTGGGAGAGGAGTCACAATATGTTATAATTTTTATACAAATTTTTATATTTTGGTTTTAAATTGTAGTTTTTTTTTAGTTTCCCTTTGAAATATTTACATTGTTCTATTATGTGTACACTATTCCGCAAAACCTGTCTTCATTTTCAACCATATGCTGAAGCCATTTTGATTTTCAAACAATTTTTGATTGGTGCAGAATTTTCTAAACTTGTTCCTTCATTGCTGACTGACTGCAAGTCTGTGGCTTAGTAATTAATTTTCTTAAAACTGAGGCCTTGATTGTATTTCAAAACAAAGATTACATCCCTCTACCCACTATCACTTTGCAAATAGGGATGTTCTAGAGTAGCAAGAAGTATGTTACCTGGGGGTCATTCTCTGTGCTTAGTTCTCTTTTTGCTCAAAGGTACCAAAAACTGTGAGAGTTGTTAATTTTAAGCTTTGCATGGTTTGTTGTTTGAAATATAAATTAGATCCTCCTAATTTTAGGGCAGTCGTTCAGGCTCTAGAAATGCATTACCTGGACTATTGTAATGTGATATAGCTGGGAATACCTAACTGTGTTTTAAAATATTTTCCAGTTACAAGGGTTATTGTTGGTCTGCACCAGTTTGATCACGTTACTCCAGCCTTTACTGGCAGTACATTGGTGGCCCATTACTTACTGACTACTATTTAAATGCCTTTGTGGTGTTTTTAAAGTCTTATACTTACAGCAGCTAGTGATCTTATGTCACAAAATTTGGTATCTCTCCCCAACTCAGTTCTTGTCTCCCTGTCTCTATCTTTAACAGAGCAAGGAGGTGCTGCTTTTTCAACACATGTGGATCAACTTCTGATCAAACTGGATAATGTTACAATGCAACCAAATGGCTGCCATGATCTGCATTCTGGAAGAGTTGTTCTATTTGAAGATTGACAGTTTATCTTGTACAGTGATACTCTACAGCCTTTGAGTGAAATTGATGAATACGTTACTTTCTAGGAATGTGAGAGATGCGGATATCCTGTTACTGGAGCGAAGACTCTTGCAGACAATGGATATGATTGTCAGCAAGAAGAAAAGGTGAACTTGGAAAACCCAGGAGCCCATCATCACTACTTCCAGCCTGTGGCATATGGTTTTTGATCTATTTGAATCATGCTTTAGCTCATTTCTGCCCATCAGCTGTGTGTGGTGGCTTGCTGTGTATATGTAAATCTGTGCCAATCTGCATAGATCTCTGGATCTGTTTTATGTGTGTTTTCTGAAACTTGCAAAATATATGTGGTGCAATAAACTCAAGTACCCCTTCTCTGCCATCACTTACCTCTGGTTGACTCTAGGACTTCCTTCTCCCCTTTCCAGTCTGACTTCAACTACCTTTATGCCCTCCCATCCGCAGCTCAACTCCAGTACTTTTTCCTTCTTAGCTTCCCCATCCTGCGTCTGCCACTGCATCCAGCCCACATTGGCCCCATAGCTGTTTCCTATATCCGTTGACCCATAAGGGCCACTAACATCTATCCACATGGTGGGAGAATCAATCTTAGCCCCTATTTGGGGCTGTGCAACAGACCCCCCTTTCCTCTTTTTGGCTACTGCCTTTTGTCCATGCATCAAAGCAGCCAGTGGCATGTGTCCAGATGTCTGAGAGGGTCTCACCACTTTCCTTTATGGTTTATTTAATTTTGATACTGACTTTAAAACAAATGTCAAAGCGGTTTACACATAATAATGAGATGAAAGAAAGGAACTCCAGTCCATATAAAAAGAAAGATCAGTAAAAGAATACAATTACAGAATAGTAAGTAAAGAAATAAACATTTTTAATTGTAAATTAAAGTTTAAAACAGAAAAATAGAAATTAAGAAAAAATGTAAAAATTAAATTTTAGCATTAAAAGAGGAGGTTTCACTAGACCCTCTGCACGCCCTTCCCCGGATGCCAGTCTTGACAGAATACTGATTGAAAAAGATGTTTTTTTTTTGTCTGGCCTTAAATGCCTTGCATGAAGGTTCAAAATGGAATAATGGGGTTAAATCAGTCCAAAGATAAGAAGCTAATGCAAAAATGCTGCCATAGCAGCTGCCAATGTTTAAGATTGTCTCCATCCTGCGTAGCTGCTGGGCACATCGCACTGCAGGCCAAGAGAAACCTACTGTCCTGCAAGCTGATTATATATGTAAATTTGTTCATGGGTACAATAGTGTGTAAATATATGCCAGGCTATCTGTGTATCCATCTTTGTCACTCATTTATATATCATTTGCATATGTGCTCCGCTCTAGTGTATATTCATAATCTTGATCCTAAAATGTATGTGTGTTTTCATGCCTATTCTCGAAGGATAAGTCAAATATATAATCCTCTCAAATGTGTAATATCATCCAATGGAGCCCAGGTCAGAAAAAAGTAAGGTAAGTTTTAAGAGCTTTCTAGAGCTATGTAACATGCATATGTGGGCCCTCTATACTGCTGTTATCGCATAGGGTTATTTAATTTCCCTTCTTCTCAAGGAGTCCAGTGGTCATCTATTTTTGGTGGGGTCATTCACGTTTTCGTGCATATTGGGGTTTTGTTATACTTCTATGTCCATAACGTCCTGCTAGACCATTCCAAACAAGTGGATTGTGTTCTCCTAGCAGCAGAAGTGAAGGCAGAAGAAAAATCCAGAGGTTTCTTATGACCTCATCCTGCTACTGTAGCTGATGCAGCTGGAGGGACACGCCAGTATTTCTCTGTCTCCAGCAGATGGTGCATGCAGTCTGATGCAGCTCTGTTGAAAATCTGTGGGAAATCTGTTTTATCTTTATCTTTATTAGTAGAGTTTGATAAACCGCCCATGCTGGAGCGTCAGGGCGGTGTACAATACAAAATAGATAGAGGCTACTGAAAAATAAAGTCAGAAAGGAACGCCATCAATAGACAGGACAGGGATAGACAAAACGACCCTTGTCCAGCTTTCTGGATAAGGTCACTGCGTAATGAATTCAGCCCGATAATAGCCAAAATCATTGACCTTCTCTTCGGGACAATTCCCTTCTAGCCTTAAGCAGACATCCATTAGACCCCTCTTGAAGAACACCAAATTAAACTCCCAGAAGGTGGAATCATACCAACCTATATCGAGTATCCCGCTGCTAGCAAAGATAATTGAGAAGGCTGTCCAACGTCAAATACAGGATCATGTTGACTCTACAGCTCCCCTTGACCCATGCCAACACGGCTTTAGGGAATCTCATGGTGTTGAAATGCTTCTCACCACACTCATCAACATGCTTATAACCGGGATTGACAATATCAAACAAGGGTATGCTTTATTTTTCTTAGACATCGCTGCTGCATTCGATTCTGTAAACCATGAGCAACTCCTAATACGTCTCCATGATAAAGGGATAAGTGAATCAGCATGGCGATGGTGTAAATCTTATCTAACCGATAGATGGCAGCAGGTTCGGATAGGAACCACAACATCCCAACCTTTCCAACAACAGCATGGTGTACCTCAGGGCTCGTCTCTCTCTGACCTCCTATTCAACATTTATATGCAACCTATATGCAAAATAATCCGCTCATTTAACATCTCATGTCTGCTCTACGCGGACGATGTGTTACTCTTTACCCCATTCACGATTGAGAATCCGGACTTCTTGCAACTGGTAAAATGCTTCGACGCCATAACCGACTGGCTCCACTCACAGAGCCTCAAGATCAACTTCAACAAGACTGACGTACTATTCATTACTAGAAACCAGTCTTTCTCACCTCCGCCAACTTTAAAGACAAGAGACGCAGAACTCTCGAGCAGACCCAGCATCCGCTACCTAGGCGTTACATTAGACCAGCAGCTCAACTTCAGAGCACACATCAACAACACTATCAAACAAATCTACCACAAAATATGAACTCTATGACATCTTCGACCCCTGTTGCAACCTGACGACTTCAGATCAGTTTTTCAGGCACTGGTGACCCCCCACTTTGATTATGCCAATGTGATCCTGCAGGGTTTACCCCAAAACACATTAAACCCCCTACAGTTGGCAATGAATGCTGCCGCATGCGTCCTGAGCGGAGCCGCCAGAAGTGATCACATCACCCCAATCCTTAGGGACTTACATTGGCTACCAAGCTACTGCCGGCTATCCTATAAAGTAATCATTATAACCTTCAAGGCCATCAACAAAATAGCCCCCACAGCCCTAACGGACCTTGTTCACCCCATGCCAGTGAACAGAGCAAGGAGAACATGCACTGCCAATACCCTACAGATACCCAGTGAAATAACAAAATGCACCAAGACAAGGAACAGAGCCTACAAGTTCTATGCTCCCAGCTGTTGGAATGCGCTCCCAACTACCATCAGAGCCATAACAGATCTTGCCCAATTCTGAAAGGCACTAAAACACCACCTCTTTCTTTTGCACTACTCTCACCCCACCAACCTAACATCATCTATCACACACCCAACTAGGAACTCATGAGTTACTGTCAACGCATGTACATACTGTAGGTAAATTGAAATTGATGTACATAGTTCCCCCAGTTGAAGCCCAAGTTTAACTTCCTGTTCTTTGTAAGTGCCTAATAGGAACCTATTCGGCACAGAACCGTTTTATGTAAACCGCGCTGATTTTTAAGAGTGCGGTATATAAGAACAATAAATAAATAAAAATAAATAAAACAGAAAAAGATAGAGAACAGAGACAGTTCCAGAGAAAGAACATGGTGACAAGGAACAGGGCAGGGGAAGGGGGCAGAGGAGCAAATTAAAATATGAGGGGAAAATATTATGAAAGGTGGGGGGCACGGCTGGGGGATGTGGCGCCATCGGTGGAAGAGGAGAGATCGAAGGCCTGGCAGAAAGATGATTCTTAAGGAGAGCTTTGAAGCGGGGGAGGGATAGTTCAGTGCGAAGCGATTATGGGAGCGAATTCCATAAGGCGGGGCCTAGAAAGAAAAATGCAGAATGACGGGTGAGTTCAAGGTGGGCCTGAGATGGGGAGGGGGGAGGAAGAGGCGATTGCCATGAGCAGAGCGAAGAAGACGTGGGGAAGGTTGAAGGTGGCCAAATACTGAGAGATGCTGACATGAAGAGCCCCTCAGTAGCTCATGAGCAACTTCTCTCTGCGGTAACTTTCTCACTGGAGCTCGATGAGGGAGCGCTCTCAGAGGGTCACCCATAAAAAAGGGGCTTTCTTGAGATTTGCCCATATGAAGGAGAGAAATTGGCTCAGTTCCCTGTCCCTTATCCAGTTAAGGACTGGTTGAACAGCCAGAATTATTGGATCAGGCATCATTGCCTACCATGGTTTCAGTGCCTCCATCCCTCTCCTCCTCCCCCAGCTGTCCTCTGAAAATTCAGGTGAAGGTTCTTCAGAGGTATGTGCCTGCAGGAGTTGACAGCAGGGGAGCAGCATGGAGTCCAGCACAGTTGCTGTTCTGGAAACCTCAGGAGGTGAGTACCAGTTTTAAGTTACTTCTGCTTGATGAATTTTGTCTTGGGTGGTGACCTGACCTCGTCCACTGTGTCCAGAGAAAACATTGATTAGACTCATTTTTTTCTCCTGTTGGTTCTCACGTCCCGCTCACGCTTGGCTGTGAGTTTACCTGCATACAGCGCTGTGTGCATTGGTACAAGTGGGAACTTGTGCACGTGTTTGCAGCATGTGGAGTTAATGTGCACTGGCTTGGTGCTTGGTTTCTGAGTGCGTTCCCAGCACACATTGATGTGTCTACACCTCCAGCATACGCGCCTAGAGTGCAGCTAATTCTAGCACACTTTTGCTGATCTCATGGAGAGGATTTACTGGCAGACCACTGGGGCTGCTCTTCTTTAGGCAGCCACATGTCAACTATGAGGAAAAGCTACCTGGTCTGTGGCTAATCCCTCAGTGGCACCACCCCCCCCCCCCCCTGCAGTTAGCAGACAAGGATGCTCTTTCTTTGTCACCCTTTCATTAGGGGAAAGTGGGGACAGCTGTGGAAAGGGACAGTGCCCCAGACTTGGTTGGACATCCTCTCGCTCTACTGACTGTTCCCTGCTGCTTCTTGGAATTTCTCAGCAAGGACCTGAGGCAGCCAATCTGTTCCCCGACGGTGGGGGCTGGCACAGTCTTACAGGAAGTTCTCAGCCTCCAGTTTGTCATCTCAAGAGTTCTTTTCCTTTCTCCAGCAAGCATGATCCTTCTGGTGAGGCAGCTTGGATAGAGAGGTCTCCACACCCCATTCACTCTTTGCTCAGAGGAGGATCCTGGTACACAGGGCAGGCAAAGCACTGCAGAAGTGGCCTCAACAGAGATTCAATTCTGGGGTCTCGGACCATCTCTCCTGTCCTCGGGTTCCTGATCTGGGCTCCAGTAGCTCTGATGGAGACTCCACGGTTGAGGAAGGTGAGCCTTCACCACCAGAAGACCGAGCTGATTCCCTCATCACCCAGTTGTTCTGGAGGGGACAGCTGGTGGCACTGATCAATCAGGTATCTTCCACCTTGCCACTGTCAGATCTTCTGGCAGTGAAGCAGGCGTCGCAGGTGCTCCCCCTCTTTCAGGGAGTTCAGAAACTTTCCCGGAGGTTCTAAAGAGCGTGGTGCAAATGGAATAGGACCTGCCCAACTCCACTTTTAAGGAGGTCAGGATCATGAAAGGGCTTTACATCCTTCCTCAGGAAGATTTCAACACATGGCTATGTTGGCCTCAGGTGGGACATGCATTTCACTGTGTGTACCACTTTCCCGGTGGAGGGTATTGAGGCTCTCAAAGACCAATTGGATTGCGAGGTGGAGGCTATTCTCAAGAGTCAGTTTTCAGCCTCTTCCCTTATTCTCCAGACAACGATTTTTGGAAGATGGTGATGCCCTTATCTAGTGGATTCAGTTGCTCCCTCAGGACGACACATCTGTCCTTCTGTAGTTGGCAGCAGTTTTCTTTTTTTACCCCATGCATGATCTGATCTGTCTGGTAGTCAAGAATGTTGCGTAGTTACATGTAACTGACTTTGACGTTACCATTGGTCAGCAGACATGGTCTCTAAGTCCTGATTGTCTAAGCTTATCTTTAAGAGGAAGCTGTTGTTTGGGGAGGACTTGAAGAGAATTCAAGCCTAGTCAGCTTCTGGAGGATAGGCCTAAAGGGCCCAGGAAGTGTTTGTGCCCATATTCTTTCTCTTTGCCCTCACGTTATTATCGTTCTTGGTACCAGATTCCTAGGACTCCTGAAAATATCACCCGGGGAAGCACTCCTGTCCCTCCTCTGGCTCTCTTTCCAAACTCAGTCCTTTTGCAGGCCTCACGGGCCCCAGGAGACTACCTGTTCCAGATCTCACTTCTCCCTTCTAACGCAATGATGGATCAGGGGCCCATTCCGAGGTGCCTCGTTTGGGCAGCAGGCTCTGCCTTTTCTACCAGGAAATGGCCATGTGACCTTGAACCATTGGATGCTAAACATTCAAGATGGCTACATTTTGGAATGCAGAGATCCCATCTCGGACACCTTGTGACTTCTCCATGTAGTTCTGTGGCCAGAAAGGCTGCTGTCCAGGTGACCCTGAGCAGATTTCTCTATTCTCCAGGCCATCGTTCTGGTGCCACTCACCAAATGGGCTAAGGGCCGGTGTTCCATCTATTTTGTGGTGCCAAAGGAGAATGAGTCCTTCTGACTGATCCTCAATCTCAAGGGCATCAATGCTTGCCTCAGGACATTTCACTTCCACATGGAGACGCTGAGGTTGGTCATCTGGGCAGTTTGGCACGGGTATTTTCTCACATTCTTAGAACTGGCCAAAGCCTATTTCAACATTCTGATCAGTGAGGATCAGTGGAGCTTCCTGTGCTTCACCATTCCCAGTTATCATTTTCAGTTCGCCACTCTTCTCTTCAGCCACTCCACCGCCCTGAGAACATTCTCCAAGATAATGGTGCTGGCAGCCACTGCTTTGCAACATGAAGATATTTGTTTTCATCCATACCTAGATGGCTGGCTTATCTGAGGCAAGTTGCTGTTGTAAGCATTTTGGGTGTTAGCCCAAGTGGTATGATTTCTGGAGAGTCCTGGGCCAGGTGATCCGTCAAAACAAGAACCATTGGGAGCATGCACAGTCACTAGAGTACCTT
This sequence comes from Ichthyophis bannanicus, assembly GCA_033557465.1. NCBI lineage: Eukaryota > Metazoa > Chordata > Amphibia > Gymnophiona > Ichthyophiidae > Ichthyophis > Ichthyophis bannanicus. Next base: position 445,655,140 of record CM066034.1, on the reverse strand, counting down.
GAGGCCCAGTTCAACACCAGCACTGATAGGGTCTTCCTACCTGAAAAGAGATTGGAAAAGCTGCTGTCACAGTCTGCAGCCTTTCAAAAGCATCAGACTCCCAAGGTTTGGGATTACTTCTAGCTCCTCAGCTCATTAGCAGCAAAAATGGCCATTGCCATCCAATAATAGGTCTTAAAATTTGGTAAAGACAGTCCACCCTTACTTTTTGGATGCATCAAAGATTCCAATTTCATTCTCAGTCTTGCCATTTCAGATAAATTTTGCGATCCTTCTGTTGAGATCACAGAAGAAACTGTCTGGAATGGGAACATTATAAAAAGATACATGAAACATAGTGTTCATTTTGATCACGTTAATCCTCGTAAGGAGAGAAGAGGACAGGAATGCCCAACTATGAAGATCCTGCCTCACTCTCCGCAAAAGAGAATACAAATGAGATAGATGGGTGGGAATCTTTACTCCCAGGTATTGTAGATGTTTCTTTTTCCATTGATACGAGAATGGCTTATGACGGTTTCTTCTAGATTCCCACAGAAATTTGTGTACATGAGAATGGACTTAGCCACATTGAGCTTGTAACCAGATGCCCTTCCATATGCCTCACATTCCTCCCCAAAAACTCTTAGTGAGGAAATGGGGTCTACTAAGAACAAAAGAGCGTCATCGGCATAAAGGGCAATTTTCTGCATCCATCCCCCACTTTGACTCCCCGTATCCCATTATTCCACCGAAACGCCTGGGCAAAATGTTCCAGCAAGACGGCAGAAGGGGGGAGGGGAGAATAGGGAGCATCCCTGCCTCTTGTATCTCTACCAACCATAAATTCCAATTACAATGTTCGCTTGATTTGGCGGCTAGAGGATGGGAAGCTGTATAAAGTCCTGTTCACTCTTAGAAAAAAACAAGACTTTATCTTTTTATCTTTATCTTTATTGAAATTCTTGATATACCAGCCAGGCATAAGGGCATTAGAGCAGTTTACAAACAAAATTGGCTGTGTGGAAGAAGGAAAGGAATGCCATAATTTAGACAGGATAGCACAGAGAGGTAGGATAAGGAGATGGGGGAGGAGAGTGGAGGGGGCAGAGAAAAGAAGACTTCATGACGTGGGGGGGGAGGGTTAGGATAAGACTGACTGAGACTGGGGGAGAGGGAGATCAAAAGCTAGATGAAAAAGGTGAGTTTTCAACAGAGATTTAAACTTGGGAAATGAGAGTTCTGTTCATAAGGTAATTAGGGAGTTCCAAAGTGCAGGGCCCAGGAAGAAAAAGGCAGAGTTTGGGTCTGCTCCAGGTGTGCAAGTGATACTAAGGGAAGCGCTAAGTGGTTAATGTGGATGGCTCTAAGGAGGCGATGGGGAATATGGAACTGAAGGAGATTAGCAAGATATTGCAGTCTATTAGTGTGGATGATTCTGTGAACTAATGTGAGGATCTTGTAGTTGATACGGTACATGAGGGGAAACCAGTGAAGATGAATGAGAAGGGTGGTGATGTGGGTGGAACTGGAGGAGTACGTGATTATGTAGACAGCCATGTTTTGGAGAAGCTGGAGATGCCATAGCTGATAACTGGGAAGACTGGCAAGTGCAATATTATAATAATCAAGCCTAGAAATGACAAGGGACAGAAGTGTTGTGAGGGAGGACGAGGAGAGGAAGGGACAACAGCACAAATCTGAAGAAGAGAGAAAAAAGCGGTGAATCAGGGACAACAGCACAAGATGCCACTGGTAGTCTCTTTAAATAGCCCACTGTGCCCATGGGAACGTGGCCGTGTCACTTCCGGTGTGGGGGGAGGAGGTGGAATTAGTACCTGGAGACAGCTGGAGGATACCTGAAAGTATAAATCAAGCTTAAATCAAGCGCAGCCAGGTGCTTAAACAAAAGGACTCCAGCACCAACAACCCCCGATCGGCATCAGGGTGAAAGGCAGGAGCTGCAACTACCCCTGCCTCCCACCGCAAGGCCAATCGGGCCTCGACCACGTGAGCCAGCAGCATAGCTTAAATCAAGCGCAGCCAGGCACACCCGCACCAAAGGGCCCTTTGGTATGGCCCTTAGACAGGGACCAGAGGCGGAAGTACAATTGAATGAGTGGAGGAGTAGCCTAGTGGTTGGGGCAATGTACTTCAGGCAGGAAGGTCGGGGTTCAAATCCCACTAGAGGACAGCAACCTTGGGCCGGAAGGACTGGGGTTTCTAGTCCCACAGGTGCTCCTTGTGATCTTGGGCAAGCCACTTAACCCTCCATAGCCCATGTTCCCTGTAAAATAGTTATCTCCAAGTTATAATGCCCTTTTCAATGTAATTTCAGTTTGTTCAATGTAAACCGCACTGATGCAAAATAGCGCGGTGTATAAGAGAATGTAAATAAATAAATAAAATAAATAAATAAATTGAACTCTTCAGTTCTCCCAAAGACTTACATCGCAAACAGACACGACTCTCTCAAACAGCAGGGTTAAACATATCTGGATTTCCAACAGAGCTGAACATCATGAAAACACCTGGACAGCCTCTACCCCTACCACGCCAAGATTAGAAGTCTGACCAAAGCTCCACAAGGGCCCCCCTCCGGTCTTTTCCCTCAGCCTTCTCCCTACGACGCCACTACAGGAACAAAAAATCCACAGGCCTACAAGGAAGACTTCAAACGGTAAGTAGTGCACATTAACCATGTTGCACACTGACATAGAGCACCAATACCTCCCCAGGCCACTGCAAAGAAGCACAGATCCATCCCAAATCAACAATAGCACAACTCACCTACCGCCAATAAAATTTGGGGGGGTCCTCATCATTCTCAGTGTACTATGCCGACCCACTAAAGCTACCTATATCACCACTATATCTACAACAGCCCTTCAAGTTCTTCCACTTTACATACCATTCCACCCACCAATATGGCAACCCACTTATAGACAACCAATCAGGAAAACTTCCAGACTAATAAGAATTCAACCATCTCTACACACTACATTCCATTATGTCCAATCCATGCTAACCTCCCCTATCAACATGAGTCTTATTAACGCTCGCTCCATTCGAAATAAGATAAACACAATTATAGACCACATGCAATTCCACCAATCTGACATTCTGTGCATCACAAAATCGTGACTTAAGAGCACAGACCAAGTTATTATGAATCAAATTACTCCACCCACTCACACGGCATATAACTGTCCTCGCACCCACAAGAGAGAAGGAGTACTAATCCTAGCCCGAACTGACCTCAAATTTAAGACCTCCAGGTCCTCAAACTCCAAAAACTGCAATATAATCACTATTGAAAACAAGCACGTAGCTATCTGTCTAACATACAGATCGCCCAGTGCGGTGGCTGAAGAAACATCCTTCATTCTTGAATCAATATGTGCAGCCAGTTCTCCCCACAAGCCAATGATTTTACTAGGAGATCTAAACTTCACCTCAGCATCCAGCAAGAATGAAACAGCTTTTCACCAAGCTATGGAATCTCTTCAACTCCACCTAATACCAACACAACCTACGCACCTCTCAGGATCCACCCCAGACCTTGTATTTGCCACTAAAAACCTCTTAGACCAGGATGGCATAACCCCTCCTTTAGTCACGCCAATACTCTGGTCAGACCACCACGCCATACATTCTAAGATCCATCTCCCACCCACACATGAACCACAGAAGACACCCAGCCCAAGAAGAAGATACAAAGGATTCGACAGAGACAAATTCCTCAAGGACACCTTACACAACCTCCCCCAAAACTGCAGTGATCTCAACGAGACAATCGACATATGGAACACCACCATCAGCACAGCCGCTAGGGCACCAGACCGAATCAACCCAAAACACAAGAATCCCAGAGCAAATTCAGCCCCATGATACTCCGAAGCAGTAAGAGTGACTAAAAGAAAATTATGTCAGAAGGAGCGGAAAAGGAGGCGTGACCACTCAGAAACACATTAAAAGAATACCAAATAACGCAACATAGCTACAACAGCCACAAACAACAATATAATACCAACCTCATCTTAAAGGCCAGCAACAAGCCTGGAGAACTCTTCGAGATAGTCCGGTCCCTTACAAAAGATCCAACACAAAAGGAGGAAAATAAGATTCACCTTCAAGCATTTGCTGACTTCCTTCTTGCCAAGAGCAACCCCCCTTGAAAACCCTAGAGCCCACTAACACGAACACAACGCCTATCTCCTCAAACAGGTGGAGTGAATTCTACATCCCCACAACTGAGCAAGTTACCCACACAATCACTGAGCTAAACTCCAGCACAGCTCCATCAGACCCCTGTCCGGTGACATGGATTAAATCAATAAAGGAAGAACTGAACAAAAGTATCCACAAGATATTAAGTACCTCCCTAGCTCAAGGGTACATTGCCACCGTACTCAAAGGAAGCCACTATCTGACTGATCCCGAAGACCACATCACCGGACCCTACAGACCTGTTTCCAGCCTTCCTTTTCTAACCAAAATTATTGAGAAGACAGTACAAAGACAGCTCCAGGACCACTTGGACACATATGCCCCTCTGGACCCTCAACAACACTGCTGTCGCCCTAACCACAGTGTTGAGACTCTATTCATCTACCTATTTGACACCCTACTCAGAGGAATCGACAACATTAGGATCGGCTTCCTGCTTGTGTTCATCAACATCTCCTCTGTTTTTGACAAGGTATCTCATAGCATTCTCTTGAAAAGGCTAGCAGACATTGGCCTATACAACACCACACATAAATGGTTTCTATCTTACCTCAGCGACAGACAACAGAAGGTCAAAGTAGGGTCACACACCTCAGCTCCTTTTCATACAACACAGGGGGTCCCCCAAGGATCCGCCCTGTCTGCTCTTCTCTTTAACGTATACATACAGCCAGTTTGCAATATCTTCAAAAAGCACAATATGCTATCTACACGGATAACATCATGGCGAACACCCCAATCTGCCTAAACTCTCCAGACTATAGTACCATGTCCAAATGTCTCCAGGAGATAACCATCTGGCTTTCCAACAACAATTTATATATAAACATGAAAAAATCAGAGGCACTAATCATCACTCCAAATACCTCCTCCATCCTCCCTACTTCAATCAATGTGGCAGACACTGCCATCCCAATAAAGGATGAAGTTCGATACTTTGGAGTAACCCTCGACCACCACCTAAGCTTACAACCACACATCAATAGAACCACTAGGAATGCCTTATACAAGCTTGCCACCATTCGAAGACTCAAACCCCTCCTCAACCAAGACCATTTCCGATCAGTCTGTCAAGCCATTATAACACCAGTACTAGACTACTGCAACTCCCTTTATCAAGGACTACCAAAGCAAGCTACATAACCTCTACAACTGGTCCAAAATATGGTCATTAGAATCGTCACCGGATCAAATAAGCAAGATCCTATAACGCCCCTCTTACACCAGCTCCATTGGCTTCCAATTACCGCCCGTGCCAGATACAAATCTGCTCTGACCATTTTCAAAATTAGAAATATCATGTCAGCTGGAGTTCTAGAGGAGATGTTTTGCACCAAACCCAATAACAGACCAAGGAGACCGAGCACCATTGATACTATTCCAATGCCCTGCTCATACATAAAGGCCAACAAATCTACCATGAGGAGAGCATTCTGTCTTGCCGCACCTGCCATCTGTAACTCTCGCCCTGAAAAATTAAGGTCCTCCACTGACATGAAAGACTTCAGAAAGCAACTAAAACCCTCCTCTTCACTGATCATTTCAATGAAAACACTTGACACCATAACCGCTAGACTTCTACCACATACTGTTTGTACATATGTTCCGTTGTAAATAAGTCATGCTTCAGAGCATCCCCTGCATAACGCTCCTCTCCGAGTTCCATAATAAGTTCTCTGTAATTGTGTGTGTTTTAATGTAAACCACTTTGATTTTATGATAAAGCGGTATATAAAAATTGTTAAATAAATGAAGTATAGGAGACAGAAGACAGTCAATCGGAGGGAGACAATAGGCAGCAGTAGCAGCAGTAATAGGTAGGAGCAGCCATTCTACTCTATCGAAAGCCGCCTCCTCATCTAATGTCGAGAAAGCTTCTGTGTATCAGTCCTTTCCATATAGTGGTCCACAATGCCTAAGACATTCTGGACATTGTCTGCTGAATTTTGATCCTTGATAAAACCAGTTTGGTCTTTATGAATCTAAAAAAGAATCAGAGTTCAACCGGTTTGCTAATATTTTTGCCGTTAACTTAGCGCCAGTATTTAACAAAGAGATTGGTCAATATGAGTTGCACAAGCTGAGGTCCTTGCCCTTTTTATGTATCAACATAATGTATGCCTAGAGAAAGGACCTGGGTATCTCCCCATACTCTTACCCCATTTATAACTTTCAGCAACATGAGTACTAATAACTCAGCAAAGCCCTTGTTAGAACTCAGGTGGGAAACCTATTGGATCCTGGAGCCTTGCCTGTGGGGAGATCAGCATTAGCTGCCTGCCCTTCTGCTTTAATGATCAGGGCATCCAGCCAAGCCTGATGGGTCTCTGTTAACTGTCTCAATTTTCTCCCCTAAGTAATAATCAGTATCCCTTAGGTCCCTGCTAAATTCAGAGGCGTTCTAATCCTTATAGTATTCTACAAAAGCCTATTCTATACCATCCCTATCATGGTGCACTACCTTTTTTTTATTCTACTACTAGTATTAATTCTGTGCTTGTATTATACCATTTGGGCCTGCCTCTTTTTTAGTAGAGAAGATAACAGTTTATCAATTTTGCCTCCTTTCAGAAAATAGATCTATGTCATTCCTTCATAGAGCACCTCCAGAAATGAGGACATTAATCTCCCCCCTCTTCTTTGCAAGCTTACAAGAGAGCTGCTTATTAGGCATTCTTTATGAGCCTCCTCAAAGTCCCTTAACTCCCTTTCCACTGGTACAAGAAATGAAGTGAGATAAAGAAAGACACAACTCGCTGCTGTAAATTGTCTAAAAGTAAAGGGCAATAGCACCTCGTCGTCTCATAGCCTTCCCCTCTGACCTCTAAACCAGATATTCAATACTATGTCAACAGCATTGAATATCTGGTGAATGCCACAAAAGCCGGAAGCAGCCGAAGCTAACTGGGCAGCAGCGATATTAGATGCGCCTCTCTTTAAGGCACAGATCGCTAACCAGCAGCATCCAATATTGCTGCTGCCCTGTTAGTGCCATTCTCTACCTCTGCTCTGCCCTGGAACGCCCCCAACATGCCCCGATGCTAACAGGATTGCATCGGGGCGTGTAGGGGACATAGACGGAAATATTCAATTGCACTTACACGGTTTACAGCCCTGTAAACCGTGTAAATGCCTTAGACGAGAATATTCAACAGCACTAACCATGTAGGTGCTATTGAATATTCCCGCTAAGGCATTTACACGGTTTACAGGGCTGTAAACCATGTAAATGTCTTCGAATATCAGGCCCATGGTTTTTGTTGTCCTCTATTATATCACCTTACACGGCTGTGTTTCGGCATGTGCCATCATCAAGGATGTCACCTCAAGTGTAAGAACATATTAAAAAACTGGTGAAGATAAATTAATTTTTGTCTGTTCCATATTTATTCTTTTATATAAAAATAAGAAAATTGCAAGCCACCCTATGTAATGTCACTAGGTGTAGGTAATATTAAAAACCGGGATTATTACAGAGCCTTTTGACAATGAAAATCTCACCTTGTCTAAACCCACAAAACAAAGGTATCACTGGAATATTTCACTAAATAGTGGCACTCTGCCTGTCTACATTCTTTTACTAACGTGTCATCCAGCCTGTAACCCAAAATTGTAAATGGTCACAGGGGCTTTTGATTTTCCTGTCACACCCTGTCTGAAATCTACTTTAATGTATCAAACAAAATTATTACTTACCCAACTGGAGATCCGCTGCGAAACCTGAGATGAGCCCCCATAAATGTAACCTTTCGCTGCTTCCTACATTTGGTAACTCTCCTGTTGGTCCTAGGTCCACTTCGCAGAGGCAGTAGGGTTGGTAGCACAACAAGACAACCAAACTAGTGTGGTTTGAAAAAAGGTTTTTATATAGAAATAGACCTCTTACAGGGGTACAGAACAGAGGTATATAGTGGAAGGGACCCGGAGCAGCCGAGGCACGTAACCACTGTCCTCGTTGAGGACTCTCCTTCGGGAGAACCAGTGCCTTCGGGCCCCAAACCAGGGGCTGCGGAGCCTTCTGAGCTCGGTCTTAGAATGGTGGCCTTGGAGTGCAGCATGTTTGCCTTCATGGAGCAGCAGCGGGCGCTGATAACCGGTCTCACCGGTCCTTCCTCCCCAACCACCGGGCCACTGTTGTCCAAGTCGACCCCAGAGGCCGAGCCGATCCTTGAGACCATGCATACTCCCTCGACCTCCCGTTCGGGACCGAGGTCGTCGACGCCGATTCCACCGGCATCGGGGCGGTTGAAGTCAAAGCCCTCAAGGCCGGAGCCACTCGATTCCTCTTCGGAGGCATCGGGCTGGGAGATGGAGGAGAAAGAGTCCCCAGACACCTGCCAGACCAGAGACGTCCCATCTGTTTCCCCGGTATCTGAACCTCGGAGAAGGTCCCCCCCCCCCCCCCCATCCGGAGGACACTCGGTTCTTGGACTTCGTAAGGGACATGTCAAAGGCTTTAGCATTCCCTGCGGAGGCTGAGGAGGAGCCCCGAGCCGAGGAGCTCAAGATCCTCCAATATGACTTCCCCCCTCGGGAAGCCTTTACTGTACCGGTGCCTGGAACGGCTGATGCTCCGCATGTGGTAGACACTGGTGTCGATACCGGTGATCAGCAGGCGGATCGACTCGATATAATGAGTCCGCAAGAGTCCTGGATTCCAGAAAGCACAACTGCCGCACAACTCCATGGTTGTGGAATTGGCCATGCGCCGGCTCAAGAGCCAGAAGACGCACTCCTCGGTGCCTCCTGGCAGGGAGGCCCGGAACTTGGATGCCTTCGGCAGAAAATGCTACCAGGGTTCTATGCTGACATGCCATATCCAGGCATACCAGCTGTACATGGGCATGTACCTGCGAGACCTGTCAAAGGAGATTGCCGGGTTCTCAGCTGGTCTCTCCGAGGGACCTTTGCAGTGCTACAAGACCCTGTCCACTGGAGTCCATGAGTGCTCGAAGTTCATGACTCGAGCAGCCTATGACGGCTTCGAGGCATCGGCCTGGGTAGCCGCGGTGTTCATCGTTGTCCGCTACCAGGCGTGGCTACAGTCATCAGATCTTGAGCAATGGGTACAGGAGAAGTTGGTCGATGTCCCCTGCCATGGTGAAAACCTCTTCGACAAACCCATGACCAAGAAGGCTGCTGAGATCGAGTCCGAGTATATGACCAGGACACGGCTCTCGAAGAAGACTTCTGCCCCAGCAAAGAGCTTTTAGATAAACTGAAAGCTACCTGTTGAATTTTTAATTTAAGTTTAAAACTCAGCAGAGAGCTACTAGTTTAAATTTAATACTCATTCAGGGCCTAGTAGCAGCAAAGAGCTTTCAGTCTAAATTTAAAACACAGCAGAGAGCTTTCTGGTTAAATTTAGAACCCAAGTCTTCCACTATCCAAGTAAAGGCTGTGTGAATCACCCAGGAAATTGGTCACAGATTACCTTAAAAGCACAGTACAGGGTACTGTATAGCAGGCAGTTTTTAATAAGTCTTCTTTCTCTCCCTCCCTCCCCGACACCCAACCACCCCTAGGATAATCGTAGCTTTATAGGTGCTTAAATCTCTTAAAGGAAAGGAGGTGCCATATTCACACTCAGATGCAGCTGTTTATCCTCATCAGGCATACATTAAGGATCTGAGATTAATTAAGCTTCAGATGGAGGAGTGGCTTAGTGGTTGGGGCAAGGTACTTCAGGCCGGAGGGTCGGGGGTTCAAATCCCACTAGAGGACAGCAACCTTGGGATGGAAGGACTGGGGTTTCTAGTCCCACAGGTGCTCCTTGTGGTCTTGGGCAAACCACTTAACCCTCCATAGCCCATGTTCCCTGTAAAATAGTTAATCTCCAAGTTATAATGCCCTGTTCAATGTAATTTCAGTTTGTTCAATGTAAACCGCCTTGATATCATGAAAGGCGGTATATATGAAATGTTAAATAAATAATAAATAAAAATAATACATTCAACATATTAGGTATAATTTTATTAGTATAAGTATCCCCAGCAACCCTTAGTAAGTAAAGAACTTACATATCTAAACACAACCTTAAAACTAAGATGCAGACAGCAGTACAGCAGCGAGGTGGGGGTTTTCCAGTCTTTTGCATTGAGTGTCACATGTATGATTTTCTCCCAGTTGGTGAGGGGTCCTACATGTGCACTAGGTGCAAGGAGCTCTTTGCTCTCAGGTAACAAGTCCAATCTCTAGAGGCTAGAGTAGCAGACAGAGATGTACATAGTGGAGACATACAGGGATATAGTACTGAAGTCCCACCTGCATTCTGGCAGCATCCCTGTTGCCATGGACGAGAGAGGTCACGTAACAGGACAGCATCATCCTGGAGTGGCAGGAAGTGATTCTGTAGCTAGGACTTGTCCACCAGGTGATGTAAAACCCTCTCGCACCAAGGAAGTCTCTCCAGGGCTGTGTGCCCACGAGGGAAGGGTTAGGATAGCCATTATATTTGGTGATTCAATCATTAGGCATGTAGGTAGCTAGGTGGCTGGTGGACATGAGGATCGCCTGGTAACATGCCTGCCTGGTGCGAAGGTAGTGGACCTCACACCCCACCTAGACAAGGTCTTAGATAGTGCTGGGGAGGAGTCTGCTGTCTTGGTACATGTCGGTTCCAATGACATAGGAAGGTGTGGTAGGGAGGTTCTGGAGGCAAAATTTAGCCTTAGGTAGGAAGTTGAAATCCAGAACTTCCAGCGTAGCATTCTCTAAAATGCTTCCTGTTCCACACACAGGACCCAAAAGGCAGGCAGAGATCCGGAGTTTCAATGCATGGATGAGACAATGGTGCAAGGATGAGGTTTTTGGATTTGTTAGGAACTGGGGAACATTCTGGGGAAAGGAGGAGGTCTTCCGAAGGGATGGGCTTCACCTTAACAGGGATGGAACCAGGCTGCTGGCATTAACCTTTAAAAAGGAGATACAGCAGCTTTTAAACTAGATAATAGGGGAAAGCAGACAGTCGCCCAAGAGTGCATGGTTCGGAACAATGTATCCTTGAAGGATACTAGTAAAAGATTGAAGTTAGGGCATATCAGCAGAGAGGTTTCAATAAAGACAAAAGTAGCCTAAATGCCTTTGAGTACGGAGCAGATAGAGCTTAAAGATTCCAAATTACCACTGTCTACCGATAGCCAGATTAATATGAATAAAATACAGCCTCTAAAATGCTTGTATGCAAATGCTAGAAGTCTAAAAAATAAGATGGGAGAGTTAGAATATATAGCACTAAATGAAAGGTTGAATATGATCGGTATCTCAGAGACATGGTGGAAGGAGGACAACCAGTGGGACATTGTAATACCTGGGTACAAACTATATCATAATGATAGAGCAGATCAAATTGGTGGAGGGTTTGTGCTCTATATTTAGAGAGGGCATTGAGGCACAAAGGATTAAAGTTTTGCAGGTAACAAAATTCACTGTAGAATTTCTATGGATTGAAATTCCATGTAAAAAGGGGAAGGGGAATGCGATGGTAGTGGGGATGTACTATCGACCGACTGGCCAGGATGAACAAATGGAAGATGAAATGCTTAAAGAAATCAGACAAGCTAACAAAAGTTACAACACAGTAATAATAATGGGTGATTTCAATTACCCCGGTATCGACGGTAAATGTCACTGCAGGACATGCTAGGGAGATAATGTTTCTAGATGAAATAAATGACTGCTTCTTGGAGCAGCTGGTTCATGAACCAACAAGAGGGGAAGCCATTTTGGACCTAGTCCTTAGTGGAACATGATCTGGTGCAAGAGATATGGGTGTTGGGCCCACTTAGCAATAGTGATCATAGCATTATCGCGTTTGATTTAATAAATGGTTCCCAATATCTTATTCGGTAAGAATCCTGAGATATTTTCTTGATGCTGAACTTAATTTTAATGATCAAATTTTGGTGACAGTTGAAGGCCTGGTTTTATTCATATATGTCAGATTAAATCCATTCAGGCCTTTCTGGATAAAAGAGCACTTTTGACCTTAATTCATGCTCTTGTCATATCAAGTTTGGATTACGTTCATGTCCTTTATCATGGTCTTCCAGGGATGGCTATTAAAGATTATAAATTGTTTAGAATGTAGCAATAAAACTTGTCTACTTCGCTAAGGTTTTCGATCACATCACTCCCTTTCTCCTAGAAAGTCATTGGCTCTTTTTAGCCTTTAGAATTAACTTTAAACTCTTATAGGCCGATGCTGAAAACTGGCGCTAGACCTGCACTGGATCGATTTTTTTTAACGCTCTTGACAACGCACACATTTTAACATGTGATGCAGGACAGTTAAGGTATGCAAATGCCCATCACAGTAACCCTGTACATGAAAATGAGCCACCGCAGTGTTAAACTGGGAAAGTAAGCCAAACACATGCGCACAAGAAATTTGTGCTAGTTTGGCTTGCTCTCGCAGTGGTGGCTAATTTGCTTTTTTTTTTTACTGAATTGCCAAACAGAGGTTCTGCTACAAAAATGCTCTTAAGGCCTATTGCTGACTATAGGGAGCAGGAAAGTTGGTTTCCAGAGCTTCAGGAGAGAATCTCTCTGTCTCTTACTGTTGGGGGGAGGGGGGACGGGGCACTAGGGATTCCTTTTTGTCAGCACTGCACAACAGTGTTTTGATGGCATCGGGGGCTTTGCTTGATGCCTGATCATCGGGGGAGATGATGATTTAGGTATCTAGGAAAGCACCTGGTGCCATCAAAATACTGTCGGGGGCAATGTTAGAAGTTTACTTCTACTCAGACCCTGCATACAAATGTTATCGCTATAGCTGGTTGCAAAATCATCTATGCCTGTCTCTGCATCGGATGTAGCCATGATTTGCATACCAGCCCAGCAGATTAAAAACATTTAAATAATTTATAAGAGTTAAACATATTATACAGGAAAATAATAATTTATAGGTAAATTCAGCCAATAATAAGTAAGGGCTCGTAAAGCCCATGCTAGCTTTCTGCATTGGCCTATTAAACTTATTTTATAGGATCTTGGGTATGGGCTATCTGCTTCCATTACATAATTTGATTCCTTACTTTCCTATCAGGATGTTGGTACCCCAAGTAGATAGGCTTCTTGAAACTCCTTCCCTAGCCAGGGTTAATTGGGAATCCACAAGAAAGCATTTTATGCTTTGGCTTATCTCCAGGAACAAGCAGGAATAAGTCCTCACATATGGGTACGTCGGTACCGACGGAGCCCGTGCGGGAAAGCTCCCCAGCTTCTTAGAATAGAAGCTTTTGGGACCTCCCACTGCACATGCGCACTGCCTTCCCGCCTTCCTGAACAGCTCTCCTCAGTTTCTCTTTTTCCGCGGAGCCAGCAGGTCGTGTTCCTGTCACCGCTGAAGAAATTGTTATTTTATTTGTTTCTTTAGACCGCGTACCTGCCTTCCCCATACCGATACCGGTATCGCCGGTCTTTTCTTTCTTTCTTTAAAAAATTATAATTCTTTTTTCTTATTTTTTAGCTTTTTGGTCACTTCAGAGAGGCCTCTCGGCCTACTCAATTTTCTCCTCATGGAGAAGCCAGCCCCTGGATTTAAGAAGTGTACCAAATGTAATGCTGTTATTTCAGTCACAGACACCCATGACTGGTGTCTGAAATGTTTGGGGCCTGACCATTCCATACCGGACTGCCCATCTTGCTCCCACATGTCTAAACGTGGGCTGCAGAACCGGGCCAACAAATTCCATGTGCTGTTTGCTTCAGAGAATACAGCATCACAGTCATCCAGGTCTTCTTCTCCGGATGGATCTCAGGTAACCAAACCTTCTGTGGGCAAGTCCTCAAAGAGCAAATCTCCTTCAAAGCATCGAGAGGCTCTTAGCTTAGAACTTGAGGACCCTGCCCCAGCCAAACAACCCCGGCGGGAAGTCCAACTTCCAAAAACGCCAATTCAGGGGTCTCAGGTTGATATCGATGCTACGGCCTCGACAGATCACCTGTTAGCCTGCTCTGGGGTACCGGGTCACTCCGGTACCGACATCCAGGCAGCTATGGCGTCCATGGGCGATACTGTACAGTCCATGCAGCAGGCCGTCATGGCTTTCATTAAAGCTGCAACGCCATCGGTTCCGCTTTCAGCGGTTCCGGGCCCGATACCGGTATCGTCCGCCATGCCGGTATCGAGGCCGTCCACCTCTAAACGCAAGTCGGTACCGTATGGGCTTTCGCTCCATACCGGTTCCATACCCGATACGCCCGATATCGATACCGATCGGTACGCGTATCGTGCGTTAGAGGAAAGCACCGATTCCTCTGAGGATTTTCACTCCTCTGATGATTCTGCTGAGTTTTCACTCAACTTACCTGAGGAGCCCTCTTCTCCTAAAAGGAGAATGTCCCCTCCAGAGGATTTGTCCTTCCAGGACTTTGTTTTAGATATGGCTACAGCCCTTTCTATTACCACATCCTCTGAAAAGGAACCCAGATCCAAAAAACTGGATATTTTGGGATACTCAAAGGCCCCTAAGGAGGCAGTTACCCTGCCTATCCATGAAATCCTTCAAGAACAACTGATGGATTTCTGGGAAAATCCTTTGACTTTGTCTCCTTATTCCCGTAGGTTGGACACCATGTATAGGGTCCCTCCTTCTCCTGGTTTCCAAAAGACTCAATTGCCCCACCACTCTATTGTGGTGAAGTCTGCAATGAAGAAGATTAGGAGTACCAAAAGGCACTCTTCCACCCCTCCAGGACGGGAATGTAAGACTTTGGACTCTTTTGGTAGGAAAATTTTCCAGGCTAGTATGCTTATAGCCAGGATTAATTCCTACAGTCTCTATATGGGCATGTTCCTGGAGGAACTTGCCAAAAAGGTGCGGCATTTTGCCCCCTTTATCCCTGAGGATAAAAAGCAGGGTTTCCTTTCCCTAGTGAAACAACTCTTAGAGGTTTCTAAGTTCTCTAATAGGGCAGCATATGATTCCTTTGAGGGAGCCAGTAGGGCTTCGGGCATTGCTATTGCAGCCCGACGTCTTGCTTGGCTCCAGGCCTCTGATCTGGAACCTTGGGTTCTAGATGGCTTACGTAATCTGCCCTGTACAGGTGAGAACTTATTTGGGGAAGAGTGGCAAATCAAAGCCACCCAGATGGATGCTGAAAATGCCACCTTGGAAAGACTTTCAAAGTCCACTTCAATTCCTACTAAGAAAAAGTCTTTTAAAAGGCCTTACTATAAGAAGGCCAGAGTTGCTTCAAATACTGGCCAGCAGTCTTCTCAACCTCGCTATACTGCTAAGCGTCAGCAATCCAAACAAGCACGAGCTAAGCCTGCAGCAGCTACTGTAGCTCAGCAGGCTCCAACCCCTCAGGGGTTTTGACTTGCTCCTAGGGAACTTGCCACTTCTGGTTCTAACACAACCAGAACCTCTCACCATACCCGGAAGGTTGGTTCACTTTGCTCCCAGATGGGAACAAATCACAACAGAACAATGGACCCTCTCTATCATTCGAGAGGGTTACAAACTTCATTTCTCCAGCCTTCCTCCCCATCATATGGTGAGACCATTCAATTCTCCCCCATCTCTCCTAACCCTGTTGGGTCAAGAGGTTTCCTCTCTTCTTGCCCAAGGGGCCATAGAAGAGGTTCCTCTTCCTCAACAAGGGTCCGGTTTCTACTCCCCTTATTTTCTCATTCCAAAGAAGACAGGGGGATTCAGACCAATCCTAGATCTGAGAGAATTGAACAAATTTCTCTTCAAGGAGAAATTCAAAATGCTGTCTCTCGGCATTCTCCTTCCTTACCTCCAGGGTCAGGACTGGCTTTGTTCTCTAGACCTACAGGATGCGTATACACATATACTCATCCATCCATCCCACAGAAAGTATCTTCGCTTTCTGTTTCAGGGAAAACATTTCCAATACAGAGTACTCCCCTTCGGTCTAGCCTCTGCTCCAAGAGTATTCACAAAATGCATGGCAGTCGTAGCCGCATTTCTAAGAGGCATGGGAATCTTTGTCTTCCCATATCTGGACGACTGGCTCATCCGAGCTCCAACTCAGTCACAGGCCCAGATTTCCCTGGACCACACAAGGAGCCTTTTGCAGTATCTGGGACTGGTAGTAAACCTTCCCAAGTCCCAACTCATCCCTACTCAATCTCTAGAATTCATAGGGGCCCAGTTGGACACCATCACTGCAAGGGCCTACCTTCCACAGGTTCGAGGCCAGCGCCTCCTGAGTTTGGCCTCCCAAGCTCAGTCCAGCACTCACTTGACAGCCAGGGAAATGCTACGCCTACTGGGTCATATGGCCTCCACAGTGCATGTGGTGCCCTATGCTCGTCTTCATATGAGAGCAGCTCAATGGACCCTGGCCACTCAGTGGACTCAGGCGTCAGGAGCGCTCTCAGACCAAATACAAACCTCCGATCGTCTGTTTTGGTCCCTCCACTGGTGGACTTCCACCAAGAATCTGTTGTTGGGGGCTCCATTTCAACCATTGCTACCCCAAGCAACCCTCACAACAGATGCCTCCCAAACAGGGTGGGGAGCCCATCTGCAAACTCTCTCCACTCAGGGCACTTGGTCTCTACAGGAGACCACCCTTCATATCAATCTTCTGGAACTGCGAGCAATTTACCTTGCCCTCAAGGTCTTCCACTCCCTCCTAGCCAACCTCACTGTCCTAGTTCAGACGGACAATCAGGTGGCCATGTTTTACATAAACAAACAAGGAGGGACGGGCTCTCTGTCGCTTTGCAACGAAGCTCTAAGACTATGGGCCTTCGCCAGAGAGCATCAGATTCACCTGCTAGCAGTGTATCTCCCAGGAGTTCAAAACTCTCGGGCAGACAGGCTCAGTCGAGTTCTGCTGCCACACGAATGGTCCCTACATTTGGACCAAATAAACCGAATCTTTCAGGAATGGGGGACCCCGGACATAGACCTCTTTGCAAGTCCGTGGAATGCCAAACTTCCCCGGTTCTGTTCCAGAACTCCGTGTCAGGGAGCTCAGGCTACGGACGCCTTTCTCCTGAATTGGAATCAGGCATTCCTATATGCCTTTCCACCCATTCCTTTGATTCCCAAGACTCTGTTCAAACTCCAGAGGGATCATGGAACTATGATCCTCATAGCTCCACGCTGGCCACGCCAAGTGTGGTTCCCTCTACTTCTACAGCTCTCCCAGGGATCCTACTTGGATCTGGGAGCTGCGCCAGACCTCCTGTCTCAGGAGGAGGGGACTTTGTGGCACCCAAACCCCAAATCCCTTCACCTCAGTGCTTGGTTACTGAAGGCTTAAGCCTTCAAGACTTTCATCTTTCCCAACCAGTGAAAGATATCCTTTCTGCCTCTAGGAAACCCTCTACCAGGCGTTCCTATGCTTTCAAATGGAAACGTTTTTCCATTTGGTGTGCTCAGCAGGGTCTTGACCCTCTGGCACTTCCTTTGAATTCTCTTCTTGATTATCTCCTGCATCTATCCAATGCAGGCCTCAAGACGAATTCGGTAAGAGTCCATTTAAGCGCTATTGCAGCATCCTTGAAACATATAAATGGACAACCTATCTCCTCTCATCCTCTTGTTGCAAGATTCATGAGAGGCCTGACTCTCACTAAACCTCCCATCAGACCACCCCCGGTCGCATGGGATTTGAATCTAGTGCTCGGTCAACTTATGAAGCCACCTTTTGAGCCAATGTTTTCCACCTCCTTGAAATTTCTTTCCTGGAAGGTCATCTTCCTCATTGCAGTCACTTCGGCTCGCCGCATCAGTGAGCTGCAGGCTTTAGTGGCTAATCCACCTTACACAAGATTTCATCATGATAAGGTGGTCCTTAGGACGAATCCCCACTTTATGCCTAAAGTGGTCTCGCCTTTTCATCTTAATCAAGAGGTATATCTACCTGTCTTTTTTCCAGCTCCTCATGCATCCAATGCAGAGAGGAACCTTCATACTCTGGATTGTAAAAGAGCTCTCGCTTTTTACCTTAATAGGACTCAGCCACATCGAAAGTCTTCTCAACTTTTTGTGGCCTTTGATCCTTCCCATTTGGGACTTCCAGTCTCCAAGCGTACACTTTCCAATTGGATTGCTCAGTGTATTTCTTTTGCTTACCAGAGCAAAAACATTTCTCTGGAAGGCCATGTCACTGCTCACAATGTGAGGGCCATGGCAACTTCTATGGCTCATCTGCACTCTGTTTCCATAGATCAGATCTGTCGAGCCGCTACCTGGGCCTCGGTTCATACCTTCACAGCCCATTACTGTTTGGACAAGGACTCCCGCCGGGATGCCTTGTTTGGCCAGGCTGTCCTCAAGCACCTGTTCCATTCCTAAACAACTCCTGCCCACCTTCCCAGAATGGATGCCTGAGATCCATACGAAGATGGCGAACCTTTACAGGGGATCCCATGCATCTAAGCTAGGGAGTCCCCATATGTGAGGACTTATTCCTGCTTGTTCCTGGAGATAGCACAGTTACTTACCTGTAACAGGTGATCTCTGGGAACAGCAGGAATTAGTCCTCACAACCCACCCACCTCCCCTAGGAGTTGTATCTTTTATCTATCTATCTTCCTGTCCTCTCTGTTGACTCAGCTATAAACTCGAAACTGAGGAGAGCTGTTCAGGAAGGCGGGAAGGCAGTGCGCATGTGCAGTGGGAGGTCCCAAAAGCTTCTATTCTAAGAAGCTGGGGAGCTTTCCCGCACGGGCTCCGTCGGTACCGACGTACCCATATGTGAGGACTAATTCCTGCTGTTCCCAGAGATCACCTGTTACAGGTAAGTAACTGTGCTTTCACCTCAAACTCCTTGCCAAAATATTTCCACCTAGCAAGTTCCTATAAG
This sequence comes from Ichthyophis bannanicus, assembly GCA_033557465.1. NCBI lineage: Eukaryota > Metazoa > Chordata > Amphibia > Gymnophiona > Ichthyophiidae > Ichthyophis > Ichthyophis bannanicus. Next base: position 445,636,132 of record CM066034.1, on the reverse strand, counting down.
AAATTTTCGAAATAAATCTTAAAACCTTTCCGTTCACAGAAGCTTTTGAGCATAAGTAACTTGGTTAGCAATTTGTATAGGCAGCTGTAAAACTTCCTGGTGATGTTTCTGCTATCTTTCTTTGTAGTTTCTTTGTTATGCTCTGGTATTGTTCTGAAGGAGGATATATTAAATAAGTAATAAACATAAACATAGCTTGGTTTTGGCCAAAACAGATCAGGTTCCTGCTCCTGTGTGAGCTGTCCATTACAGAAATATGTGACTGGGTATTCCCCAGTTCTAATCACACAGAATCAAGCCTGAATGTTGAGAGGGCAGTATTTGATTGGCTGAATTTACCTGTGGACATCTCTCAAATCCTTTCGACTTCACTAGTAAGTCTTATGGTTCTAAGTGGAAGAAGTTTCAGTCTGTTGGGATCGAAAGACCCTAAACCCTTTCTCCTGTCCTAAAGGAAAAATTCTTGAATACCTTTTACATCTACAAGCATCAGGTTTAAAAACTGATCTGAGTTCACCATCATGTAGAAGGTAATCCCATCCCTTGAAAATCTCTAGTTCTTTTCATGTGGGGCTGGCTTCTAATAAAACTTCCCAGTACATCTTGGAACTTCAGAAGTTGAAATCTCCCTTTGAGCCAATACTAATGTGAGCTGAAGTACCCGACCTAGAAGGTGGTCACTTCAGCATGAAGAGTCTGTGAGCTTGGTGTTCTATACAGACAACCTCTCCATCCTTTACAAGTGGTGTTGGATTTCTACCTTAACCAGTCAATCATCCTTCCAATATTTTTCCTTAAGCCACTTCTCAGTGAAGGTGAATGTGCCTTGCACAGCTTGGATTGCAAAAGTCTTAACCTGGTTGAAGCAGACTAAAATCTTTAAATTCCATCCAACATTAAGATTCTTTTGGCCCCCAATAGACCTAGTACTACCATAGCCAAGCACACGCTGTCTAATTAGATTGCAAATTGCTTCTGTTTCAAGTATCCCCAAGCAGGTTAACCCTGGAAGAGAATGTGAGGTTAAGGTAATATCAAAGCCTTGGTGGCTTCGGAGAACCCACCTGAGGTCAGTCACCATGGAAGAGATCTGTAAGACTGTGATGTGATGTCAATGTGTGAATAGAAGACCACATTACTGTTTGGGGAGAGATTCCCAACATATGAGTAGACTTGGTCAGTCTGACCTTTTCAATATCTTTGAAATTTAGACTCCAGCTCCCCTAAGGGCCATTTTTATTATTCCGAATTTATATTTAAAATAGTCTGTTGCCAGAAAACATATTTCTTGCTCATTCTGGGGGTAATTTTATATGTAGGCATGTAGACCTTTCTGGGAGGCCCACACCTGTTTTCAGTGTCTATTTGACTTGTATTTTCCTGTATAATATGGGTATTCATGTATTTATGCTGCCTGAAGTCACATACATAAGTCATGCCTGCTCAGAAATAGGAGGGTTTTTATCGTAGACTGTATAGCTATTACAAGCTACAGAGACTCATCTCTCTGAGGCAAGGAAAGGGAGAATATGGAGGTCTATCTGGGAAGGTTGTGGAATTGGTGGAGGCTGTGGTAGGATGTAAGGAATGTGGTTTGAGGTGGAGTAGATGGTGGAGGTTACTTTGTGTTCGTTACAAGGCGTATAATGTTACCCAGATGGTTGCCGGGGATTGTTGGCTGTACTCTTTTACAAATGGCTGTACTCTTTTACAAATGCTGAATAAAATTTAAATTACAAAAAGAAATAAATAGGTATAAATATACGCATATACTACGGCAATTTTATCCATGTATTTTACAAAATGTTTGTATATTCCAAATTCTACTCTGTTCTGCCCCTAGGAATGCCTGTCTTTTAAATTTATAAAGTATGTATGAGTTTAACTCTTATAAATTCTTTTGCGCAAGTATATGCTGTGCATTTTGATAGGAAGTGATTTCTGTATGTATAGCCTCATTATGCACACAGAAATCATTTATAAAATTAGCCCCTCTGTGTTCAGTTCCCCGCCCCCCCCCCTCTTTTTTTTTCTTTTGGTCAAAAGCAGCCAGAAATTCCATGTGTAAAGACTAGATATCCTGCTTGTCTCAGAGAAAGTAAAGTTCCTCACCTGTAGTAAGTGTTCTTTGAGGGTGGCAGGATATCAGTCCTCAAAAAAAACATCCCTTCTTCCCCAGGAGTTGGCTTCTCCTAAAAATAACTATATACAAAAGCGATGTGGCATTACACAATGACGCCAATCAGGAAGACTGCATATGCATGGTACATCTCTCTCGAAAACTGTTAGAACTTTTGTTTACTTTTCTCTTGTCCAGACTGTTAGATGACATCACCTATATGTGAGAACTGATATCCTGCTATGTTCGAAGAACACCTTTTACAGGTAAACAGCTTTACTTTCTTTACAAGGGCTGGAAACTCTATTCTCAAGTGTTCTTGAAGGAAGAGTGTTCTTATGAATGCTTGCAAGGATCTATCTGTTCTCCATGGACCAGCAGGATTGCATCAGCCACAATTGCTCCTGCCAACCCAGTCCACATATATGCACCCACCGGAGCACCAAGTGACCTTGACCACGGACGCTTCCAACTTAGGCTGGGGTGCTCACATTCTGCAATACAGCACACAAGGAGCCTGGTCGCCGCAGGAGAGACTCCTATTTATTTATTTATTTATTTATTTACATTCTCTTATATACCGCGCTATTCTGCATCAGTGCGGTTTACATTGAACAAACTGAAATTACATTGAACAGGGCATTATAACTTGGAGATAACTATTTTACAGGGAACATGGGCTCTGGAGGGTTAAGTGGCTTGCCCAAGACCACAAGGAGCACCTGTGGGACTAGAAACCCCAGTCCTTCTGGCTCAAGGTTGCTGTCCTCTAGTGGGATTTGAACCTCTGACCTTCCGGCCTGAAATACCTTGCCCCAACCACTAGGCCACTCCTCCACTCCACTCCTACACATCAACCTCCTGGAGTTAAGGGCCATCAAGTACGCTCTCAAAGCATTCTTAACTCCGTACAGAAGAAATCCGTCCTCATCCAGACGGACAACCAAGTGGCCATGTTTTACATCAACAAGCAAGGGGGCACTGCTTCTTGCTCACTCTGCAAGGAAGCCCTGCAGATCTGGTCCCTGACCCTGACACAGGGGTGCAATCTCCGTGCCTCCTACCTGCCGGGCGATCAGAATACCTTAGCCGACAAGCTCAGCAGGCAGCTGCAACTGCACGAGTGGACACTCCTCCCGGAGGTCACAGACAGTCTCTTCCGCCAGTGGGGGTGCCAGAACATCGACCTATTCGCCACGGAACAGAATACAAAATGCCCTCTCTTTTGCTCCAGACACCCGTCCAGTAGCGACTAGCGGCGGATGCATTCGACGTATGTGGACTGGGTTGGCAGGAGCAAGTGTGGCTGACTTATCCTGCTGTCCACGGAGAACTCCCGTTACAGGTAAGTAACCTCGTTTTCTTGGGGAAGGGATTGTTGCTGATGTGCCTTTACATTCTTTCAGGGCAATTTCTCCAAATTGGTTAGTTTTGCGCATACCATGACAATCATAAACCTCACTCCTAAGCCACAGTATGTGGAATATGATCTCAGTATCTCAAATTTACTGCTTGAAAGGAGGGTTGTGTGCATGCTACTTATGGCTGTTTTGAGGAGGACTTTTATATTCTCCTGGTTTTCTAGAGATAAATTATAAGCTTTTTGGAATTGTTTATATTTCATTTGCTTCATGAAAATTGATAATACACTGGTATTGAAAGAGACTCTTTTAAGAAGTAGTGGTTTCCATAAGTTAGTGCAGCACTTGTGACTGTGGATCCAAAGAACTTGGGAGAATGACAGGCATTATGCTGTGAAATTGTTTAGATGGGAGATGATATGATAGTCAATATGGTCAACAAAATTTACAGCATCTCACTGTGTATATCTCCCTACCTTCTTGCTCCTTTCGTCCTCCACCTTTCTTCCTTTCTCTTCCACAGACACCCTTATTATCTAAATATCTTCTTTCAGAATGGCAATGATCAGAAGAACCATGTTCCAGAAAGGGGAAGTTAACAGCAAGCCAACAGGATTCTGGAAAATGATAAAGAGTGTAACTGCTCCTACTCCAGGAAGTGAAAGTATCCTTTCCTAGCACTAGGGGATAATAGGATAGTGCTGTGACAGTGGTGTGGGGAGAAAGCATGAAGGAGCAGGCAGAAGAGACTTGCAGTTTGTTCACTCTTTCCTAGAGAAAGGTTTGGCCATGGAGAAGAAGGTGTGGGAGTGAGACACATAGAACCTATGCTGTATGACCTGTAGGACAGTATGGTACAGAAGGGAACACCCCGCACCTGCAGCAACTATAGAACACAGAAAGGACAGGATACACCATGCCGTAGAATCCAGCACGGAGCTTTATTAGGTATCCACGAGGTCACCCTTCACGTGTTTCGGCTGAAGCCTTCTTCAGGGGATACTGACTTCTCTACAACAAGATATTGAACAAAACAATACACAAATATATTTAAAAGCATGCATAATCACATATACATATATATATATATATACATATACATATAATCAGAATTATAAATATATATATAAAACAATATCATGATAGAAAATTTAAAAGAATGTTAAAGAAGCACAAGTGCCAACGACATAAAAGAATTAACAATAAGAGACAGAAAAAACATCATAAGACCCATTGAAAAGCTTGATAAAAAAACAATATAACATCAAAAATAATTAAATAAAGCCAAGCCAATTCGGGCTAATAAACAGCAGAGCAAAGTTAATGGAAGGTTAGTTAAATGGTGAGCAGGACCATGGCAAAAAGAGATCATTATGTAAACCAGAGGTATTGCAAATAAAAACTCACCAACATATGCTCTCCTGGCTGTGACAGTTTGTAAATACCTGCAAATCACAAGCTTATTCAATTTAAGTGGGTACCTCCGAAGACTAATGGCAAGAGTGTATAACTCCATTCTCCAGGAACAAGCAGGAAGTCAGTCCTTACTTAATGGTGATATCGGCACCGACAGAGCCTGCGCGGAGCAATTCCTCAGCTTTAAAAGAAAGTCTTTGGGATTGCTGCCATGCATGTGTGGTCCTCTTTCCACCCAAGGGTGCCATCTTTCTCAATCTCCCTTTTTCCACGGAGCCCTTCGGACGCACGTCCTCGTCCCTCGGAAAAAGATTTTTCTCTTCTGGTCCTTCGGTCTTTTGCCGGTTGCACCGGTCCTCTCCCGTCCTCAATGACACCCCCGCTTTGGCTGTGGGCCAGGGGATTCCTATTTTCCCTTTATTCCTTGCTTCGGACCCTTTTCGCGCCCATTTTTCTAACCGCTGGCCTCGAGGCATTCGACCTCGCAGGGGCTCTTTTTGCCCCCATGGTCACCGGCTTCAAAAAATGTGACAGGTGCTCCAAAAATATGTCACTCATGGACACCCACAACTGTTGTCTGCGGTGCCTGGGGGCTGACCACAACCTGGACCTCTGCTCGCTCTGTAAGAAAATGTCCACTAAGGCCTTGCTAAGCTGTAAGCAGAAGTCAGACGACTTTTTCCGTAAGGCAGCCCCGGGGTCCCCGGTGGTGCCCCAGTCCACCGATCTACCATTTGCGAGGTCCCCCGCAGTGACTCTGCATCCCAGGCATCACTCCAACCAGGGTTCGCCCGAAGTGGAATGGTGAAAGAAGACAACCTCAAAGTCACTATCGTGGGCTCCGGATAAGCATGAGCGGTCTCGCGCTCATTCCCTTAGCCCTCCCCTGCGTTCCTGAGAGACGAACAAGGAGCGGCCTCGAAAGGTACCTCGTACAGATACGGAGGCCTCCGGCGATGGTGCCCAGTCTCCTGATAGTCGTCCTGGTAAGGACCCCCTCTCCTCCTCCACGCCAGACCCGGTAACCCCGGCATCGGCGTCCCAGGGACCAACTCCTGAGTGGGAGTCTCGTATGCTGGCACTAGAGCGCAGCATTTCTGCCTTCCTAGCTGCCCAGCAGGCACTTTTGCCCAGCACGGCTGGCTCACATCTCAAGACCAAGGGTCCCTCGACTGTGGTCCCGAAAACTGTCTTGGAAACGTCTGAGAGCCATGGGCCTCGTGAGGATCCTAGGCACTGGTCTCGCTCGCCGTCTCATTCCTCGGGGATGAGGTCTTCCAGAGTCAGTGCCTCTGGCTCCAAGCGGGCCTCAGCCACCGGACATGGGGATCAGCCCAACTCTGAGTCCTTCTCAGACCTCTCGGGCTGGGAATCAGACGGGGACATGTCCCCTGAAACCCGCACCCATAGGGACCTTCCTTTTAACCTATCTCTGCCTGCCTCGCAAAGGCGGTCACCCCCGAAGATATCTCCTTCTTGATATTTGTACAGGATATGGCTTGGGCCCTCCATCTGCCCATGCAATCCGAGGAAGAGCCAAAGGCAGAGGAACTTGACATCTTGCAATATGAGTCTCCCCTAGGGAGTCTCTCACGGTTCCTGTGCCCTCCATCCTGACCCGGCTGCTCCTCCGCATGTGGGAAGCACCCGCCTTGGTCCCTATTGTCAGTAAAAGATTCGATGCCATGTACAGAGTCCAGCGCAGTCCTAGGTTTCGAAAGGCCCAATTTCCCCATACCTCCATGGTAGTGGAATCCGCGATGCAGAAGCAGAAGAGCCCGAAGTCGCACTCTTCGGTCCCGCCTGGTAAAGAATGCCTTGATGCCCTTGGGTGCAAGGCTTACCAGGGATCCATGCTGGCATGCCGCATCCAGGCATACCACTATATATGGATATGTTCCTTTGCGATCTTGCTAAAGAGCTCGGCGGTTTCTCCGCAGGCCTCGGAGGTGAACACCTTCTCAGATTTCAGACACTCCTGAGATCGATTGCGGACTGCTCAAAATACCTTTCCCGCGCCGCATAAGACGGGTTCGAGTCTTCCACCCGTGTGGCAATGACTGGCATCGGAGCCCGACGTCAAGCGTGGTTCCAGTCCTCAGACCTGGAACAGTGGGTCCAGGAGAAACTCTTGGATGTTCCCTGCCTCGGTGAACAACTGTTCAGCAAGCCCATGGAGGACAAGGCAACCGAGATCAAGACGGAGTTTGTGACCCGCACCCATCTCTTTCGGAAAACCTCTTCCCTTCCCCGGAAGAAACAGCACAGTAAGAAACCCTTCACTGCCTGTCCCTGTGCCGGCACCCAGCAGCCAAGGCAAAGGGGGAGCTCAGGGTCACCGGAAACCTAAGGGGCCCAAGACCCAACCACCAATGCCACCCCAGCCAACCCCTGGGTTTTGACGCCAAATGCATAGCCTCTCGCCTCCCAGCGACATCCCCACCAGTGGGAGGACATCTGTCCCTTTTCACCCCTGAATGGGAGGCCATCACATAAGAACATAAGAACATAAGATATGCCATACTGGGTCAGACCAAGGTCCATCAAGCCCAGTATTCTGTTTCCAACAGTGGCCAATCTAGGTCATACGTACCTAGCAGTTTCCCCAAGGGACACAGGTTCCACAATGCTTGTATTGGTTCAAGCATTGATATCCTGGGTCCCTTCTTAATAATGGTAGTCCGGGACGGTTATCATCTTCATCTGGACAGACTCCCTCCTCCTTTCTCCCTAGTGGAGCCTACTCAGCTTCCCTCGCACCAGACTTGCTTACAGCAAGAATTGAACAACCCCCTCTGTCAAAGGGTCCCGCCACATCTTCGAGGTCGGAGGTTTTACTCCCATTACTTCCTCATTCCAAAGAGGATGGGGGGCCTGTGCCCCATCCTCGATCTCAGAAACCTAAACAAATTTCTGGTGTGGGAGAAGTTCAGAATGCTATCGCTTGGCATCCTGTTGCCTTTCCTCCGTAAGGTCAATTGGCTATGCTCCTTGGATTTCAGAGACACTTACGCCCACATCCCTGTCCAACCCAAGCACAGGAATTACCTGCATTTCAGGGTACAGGGGGATCACTTCCAGTACAGATTGCTCCCCTTTGGGCTTGCGTCTGCCCCGCGAGTCTTCACAAAATGCCTGTAAGCAGCCACAGCCCACCTCCGGCTGCAAGGCATATCCATCTACCCTTACCTAGACAACTGGCTCATCATGAGCGCATCGGCAGAGGAGGCTCGCCTCTCAGCATCGCGCACAGTCCTCCTCTTTGAGTGCCTCGGTTTGCTAATCAACAACTCCAAGTCCCACTTCGAACCAGGGCAGGCACTGGAGTTCATCGGCGCTCTGCTCAACATGGAAAGGGCGACCACCTTCCTTCCTCGAGCATGTGTGGACCACCTCTGTGCTCTGGTTGCCAAGGTCCAAAGCTGGTCCAGGGTCTCGGTGGTGGCCATTCTGCGCCTCCTGGGGCACATGGCCTCGACCGTGCACATCATTCCCCACGCTCACATGCATATGCGAGCAGCTCAATGGTGCCTCAGAGCGCAATGATCCCAAGCCTCAGGCCGGCTCCAGGATCCCATCTTGGGCTCCCGCAGCCTATCCAGTTCCCTGGATTGGTGGCAGAGTCTCCGAAACCTTCTTCAGGGCATGCCCTTCCAGACTCTGCAACACGAGCTCATCTTGACGACGGATGCCTCGCTGTCGGACTGGGGAGCCCACTGCGACAACCACCGTACCCAGGGACGGTGGTCACCCGAGGAATCTCAGCAGCAGATCATCCTGCTCGAACATCTTGTTGTTTGGTTGGCCCTGAAGGTCTTTGAGTACCACTTGCGAGGCAAGTCTGTGCTCGTGCAGACCGACAACAAGGTCACAATGTTCTACATAAACAAGGAAGGTGATATGGGCTCCCGCCTCCTCTATCGGGAGGCAGTCCTCCTCTGCTCTTTCGCCATACGCCGGGGCATGAATCTAAGAGCTGTCTACCTCTGGGGCCAAGACAGTGTCCTCGTGGACATGCTCAGCAGGCTTCTCCGCCCACACAAGTGGCACCTGAGTCCAGAGGTGGTTCTCCACTTGTTTCGCCGCTGGAGGACTCCGTCCATAGACCTGTTCACCAGTCTGGTGAACGCATAGCCTTCCTGCTTTTGCGGGCCGATACCACACCCATGCAGGATAGCCCCGTATGCGTTCCTCTTGAACTGGACCTCCGGGCTTCTGTATGCATTCCCCCACTCTTCTCATTATGAGGACTCTCCACAAGATTCAGCGGGACCAAGCCTCGGTGTTTCTTGTGGCTCCCTTGTGGCCTCGACAGCCTTGGTTCCCGCTTCTACTCCAACTCTCGTCAGAGCCTCTGGTCTCCCTGGGCAGTGCCTGAGGTCTGCTGACACAGGAGGAGGGACGGGTGCTTCACCCGAACCTGGACTCACTATCCCTAACAACCTGGCGGCTGAACGTGTCTCTTTAGCCTTGCTGCACCTCCCAGAGGAGATCAAGGAAGTCCTGCTCGCGTCGAGGAAGGACTCGACGAGATGAGCCTACGCCCTCAAGTTTCAGCGCTTCTCGGTCTGGTTCTCCGAGCTGCAGATCGATCTGTTCTCTTGCTCCACCAGGTGGGTTCTCCAGTACCTCCTCCACCTCTCGCAGGTGGGACTGAAATCCAATTTGGTCAGGGTTCACCTGAGTGCCATTTCAGCCAACCACTTCCCTGTTGAGGGTGAACTCTTGGGCCAGCCTCTGGTCTCCAGCTTCATGCGAGGCCTCTTGCTTTCCGAGCACCCTGTCTGGCCTCCGCTCATGCAGCTGACGCAGCCACCCTTCAAGCCGATGTTGACGTGCCTGGTCGGTCCCTCTCCTGGAAGGTAGTCTTCCTGTTGGCGCTGACCTCGGCTTGGCGAGTCAGCGAACTGCACGCCATCATGGCCGGGACTCCCTACACCAGGTTTTACGGAAACAGAGTGGTCCTTTGCACTCACCCCAAGTTCCTACCAAAGGTTGTCTTGGATTTCCATCTCAACCAAGAGATAGTCTTACTAACTTTCTTCCTGAGACCTCACACTGTCCGAGCGTCAGTGGTCCTGCATACGCTGAACTGCAAGACGGCTCTCGCTTTCTACCTGCAGTGCATCCAGGGTCATCGCAAGTCCGACCGGCTCTTCATCGCTTACGATCCTAACCATTTGGGGCTTGCAGTCACCAAGCGTACTCTCTCTGTCTGGGTGGCAGACTGCATCACCTTCACTCAGGCAAAGGCTGGAGCCCCATTGGATCGGCGAGTCACCATGCACGGCGTCCGTGCCAAGGCGGCGTCTGTGACTTCACTGCGCTCAGTGCCTCTGACAGACATTTGCCAGGCTGCGACCTGGTCTTCAGCGTATACTTTCGCTTCACATTACTGCCTGGAGAGGGAGTCCCTCCGGGACAGTGTCTTCAGCCAGGCTGTACTCCGTAATCTGTTTGTGGTATAAGCAACTCCTGCCCTCCGACCCTTCTTCTGCTGCTACCGGGAGCTTGGTCCCTGAGGACCCGGGCTTCCTTAGGATCGTCGGCATCTGCTCACGTCTTCACGGAAGCGCTTTTGCTTACAGGTTTCGGTAGCCTGGAGCTGGGGAGTCCCATAAGTGAGGACTGACTTCCTGCTTGTTCCTGGAGAAAGCATAGTTACTTACCTGAAACAGGTATTCTCCAGAGACAGCAGGAATCAGTCCTCACTACCCTCCCACCTCCTTTTAAGAGTTGCTATTTTTATCCTTCCCTTGCCATCTGCTTGGTAGGGCTCGAGCTAAGGGACCTGACTGAGCAAGATGGCACCCTTAGGCGGGAAGAGGACCACACATGCATGGCAGCAATCCCAAAGGCTTTCTTTGAAAGCTGAGGAATTGCTCTGCGCGGGCTCAGTCGGTGCCAACATCACCCATAAGTGAGGACTGATTCCTGCTGTCCCTGGAGAACACCTGTTACAGGTGAGTAACTATGCTTTCTACTAATTATTCAGAAAAGGGGCACTGAAATTCCATACTATGGCAAATGAAAATACTGACACCCGAAAGGCGGATGGTGCCTATATTATAAACTATATATTTTGAATTCCAGTCATTTGTCTGGAAGATGACAGACACCATCACAAAAATACTAAATAAAAAGATTACAAAAAAGCAGGGCTTGCACTGGAATTACAAACGCATATATATATGGCCTGTCTTAAATGAGCACCATTTGGAGAATCTGCATTTGTCATTTGGGAACCAGGTGTATGTGTCAGTGTATTGTGGTGGGGCAACCAGCAGCCCCATGCCAGAAACCACTGTCAGCATGGAAAACATATAGGCAAACTATTAATGGGCATAAATTAAATTTCGTGTAAAGATATGGTGTTTCTATATATGCAATGTCATAAGCTGAGCATTATTTGATTCATGAACACATCAAAAAAGGGGTGGCATTGGGAATGCATGCGCAGTTCACTTCAAAACCAATGTACATAATAATGCAGTGTGTTAAACCAGGCGGAAGAGCATCTGTACAGCAACCATCGGCGCTCTCAAATCGGTGGAAAAACCAATGATGATAACCATATAAGTAGTGCTTACCTCAAGCAGGAAATACATTGTAAAGAAGAAATTGGCGCCAAAGTGCTCATTTTTAGAAAGAGGCCAATGATGTCATGCCAACGTCACACTAGAATGGTAATGGGTTCAGAAAAACAAACTCAGCCTGTTACAGAGATCAGCAATTGCTTTCAATATAAAATCCTATACTAACAGTATTGTGCAAAGCATATGAAGGTGCTATAGCCATGATAGCAATTATTCAAAATTTTAGTAGCCTCACCGAACAAACTGATACAGCTAAATCCACTGGTGTCTCACTATTTGAAGGCCAGTCCAAGGCGTGATAAAATGGAAAGACAAAGTCCTTTATTGAGCCTTTGACCGCCCGACACAGGCCGTGTTTCGTCACCCTTCGTCAGGGGCTAGCCAGGCAAAAACTAAAAACATAAATGTACAAATATTTAAAATTGTAAAAGAACAGACAAACAAACCAATAAATAAGTATAAATAAATACAATTAATAATATCATAGAACAATAAACAAATAGTAATATAAAATCAAATAAAACTAGTATGCTCTGGACCAAAAACCAATATAAAAACATGTCAATATATAGATATTTATAAATAAAAGCACATGAATACCAACCTCTGTTGAAGGAAGTAAAAAAAGTCTTACTTGATGCTGTTATAAGAATGTCTAGGTAAGCATTTACACTAAAAAGCATAAATAAACTGATTAAAAACATTAAAATAACATATGGCATAAATAATACATATGAAAGAATCAATAAACAATCAAAAAAGTGGAAAAACGGGGAGAGAAGGAGGAGGCAGGACATGGAGTGAGCATGAAATATAGCTCAGTATAACCACGAGCAGTACAGGAGATACAATAGAATTAGCAGGAGTGAGTCAGTAACCAATATAACGGGGAATTCCAGTTAAAATACATAACATAGCAAGGAAAAGTATCAATATGTGACATAATACTACAGAAGTCAGTACCAAATACAAAAAAGCTAATGCACGTGGACTGCATGCACGAAAAAAATATAATAATAAAATAAATAAATAAATAAATAAATAGATAGCATATTAAAAGGAAATCTAACATCCCAGGCAAGAAAAGGACAATGTAAAAGTAAATAAATAGCATTAAGAGGAAATCGACTTCTCAGGCAAAAAAGGGGCAATGCGATTATAAACAGGAGATTGTTAAAAAAGAACGTAGCCAAAAATGGTGCATGGAGTTTTGAAACATAAGGGATATGTCATAGCGCTAATAAATATAAAGTGTGCTCATACAGTCATAAAAAATAAATAAAGTGAAGATTAAAACCAAAATCTAAAAATAACACCACGTTTTTAAAGGAGATCGAATGTGTAACTCAATCGGGATCAATTGTGTATAGTATACTCATAAGGGATGATACCGGGTTCAAATAACGTCATATAACATTAAAAAGCCCTCGATCCAAGATTATATATTGAAAATATATGCTGATAATAACATAAAAACCCTGCAATCATAAAAGAAAAGGTCACCTTTTAGAGCTGCCGTCTATGCTCTGTAGACCCGCAGCAGGCTGAAAAAACGCCAACGCATGCGCTTAAAACCAAGGGGAAAGGGGCGGAGTAAAGACGTTTAACGGGACTAGTGAAAGTACCTTGGTAAAAAAGAATAAATGAAAAATAAAAATACTACCAAACTCATATGAGGTAATAAAAGAGGAACATACAGAACTGTTAAAATATATATAAAACCTGAAATGTGCACTGCAACAACCTTTACAAAAATGAAAGGGGAACGGAGTGAACACGTATAGGGAAACTCTTGTGAAAAAGAATAAAAATACAACTAAGATCGTGCAAGCTGGAAAAGGGAGAGATTTTTAAAAAAGTGTGAAACCACACGCTGCAGCAAACCTATTGGATAAGAATTAACAATTGTAATAGTGACGAGTAAAACCCGACAATACTAAACTAAACATGTCATAAAGTAATACCTACTTAGGTAACAAGGGGTGAAATTATATACTAATGATGTAAAAAAAATGATGAATAAATAGATAAATATATAATAAAAGGCACGACAACCTAAAAAACACCCATGAAAAGGAAATAAAATAGGTATACCAAAAAACTGATGTATACCTATTTTATTTCCTTTTCATGGGTGTTTTTTAGGTTGTCGTGCCTTTTATTATGTTTAATTTAGCATTGCATTTCTATTATGTGTTTGCCTTTATGTACATACAGCACAATCTTGATCAATATTTGCCTATATGCCCTTGTCTCTTTGTCGGGTTTTACTCGTCACTATTTTTTTGGCTACGTTCTTTTTTAACAATCTCCTGTTTATAATCGCATTGCCCCTTTTTTGCCTGAGAAGTCGATTTTCTCTTAATGCTGTTATTTATTTACTTTTACATTGTCCTTTTCTTGCCTGGGATGTTAGATTTCCTTTTAATATGCTATCTATTTATTTATTTATTTATTTATTTTATTATTATATTTTTTTTCATGCATGCAGTCCACGTGCATTAGCTTTTTTGTATTTGGTACTGACTTCTGTAGTATTATGTCACATATTGATACTTTTCCTTGCTATGTTATGTATTTTAACTGGAATTCCCTGTTATATTGGTTACTGACTCACTCCTGCTAATTCTATTGTATCTCCTGTACTGCTCGTGGTTATACTGAGCTATATTTCATGCTCACTCCATGTCCTGCCGCCGCCTCCTCTCCCCGTTTTTCCACTTTTTTTGATTGTTTATTGATTCTTTCATATGTATTATTTATGCCATATTTTATTTTAATGTTTTTAATCAGTTTATTTATGTTTTTTAGTGTAAATGCTTACCTAGACATTCTTATAACAGCATCAAGTAAGACTTTTTTTACTTCCTTCAACAGAGGTTGGTATTCATGTGCTTTTATTTATAAATATCTATATATTGACATGTTTTTATATTGGTTTTTGGTCCAGAGCATACTAGTTTTATTTGATTTTATATTACTATTTGTTTATTGTTCTATGATATTATTAATTGTATTTATTTATACTTATTTATTGGTTTGTTTGTCTGTTCTTTTACAATTTTAAATATTTGTACATTTGTATGTTTTTTAGTTTTTCCCTGGCTAGCCCCTGACGAAGGGTGACGAAACACGGCCTGTGTTGGGCGGTCAAAGGCTCAATAAAGGACTTTGTCTTTCCATTTTATCACGCCTTGGACTGGTTTTTCTCTGCTTTGCGTGATTTGGTGCTTCCCTATTGTTGTTCACTAGTTGAAGGCTTCACACAGTCTGACAGACCTCCACAGGTCCATCCACATTGCCGTGGGGGTGATACAGAGAAGACTCTTACGTCTCGAACAGAGATTGATTTTTGAAATGAATGTATTGTCCTCTTTGGTTTAAATCAAGATACGGACCTTTCAGTTTTTTTGTAATGGCCTGGTCTGTTACCATGCTGCCCTTTTGTTCCCTGTCCCGGAGTCTTTTAAGAGTTTTTTCCTCCCCTTCCTCTTCCCCTACCCTTCTCCTTACCTTCCTCCTTCTTCCTTCCCCCTCCCGGCCCCCTTTTTCAATACGATTATGCATAATATGGCTATTTCCAATCATTTTTATGATGCATTGTTCTTTAAAATTATCCATGAACCCTATTGCACATGGAGTCCAGTTTTTATGCTGCTATTTGTATTTTTATCTTTATTTTATCTTCGCTCTATTTTTATTCTCTTGTTCTTATATTTGTTATCATTAATGCTTAGCATATTTTCTGTAATACGTTTTAGAATAGTAGCCAGTTGCATTTATATGCCCGGTTCGATTAACATTCCCTGGTTCCCATAATAAGGTCTTTCCCATTCTTATAGGGGCCGGTTTTACCCTCAGTTTTTAATAAGTATGGTATGTGTTGCCTTTTTTAACTTTTTTTTTTATACCGCCCTATCATAAGATTCAGAGCGGTTTACATATAACATGAACCAGTAAGAAGTTTACATTGAATAAGGGTGCTGAACTTGGATGATCATATTGGGCTACAAATAATTTACATGTGTAATCGCAGTGGGTAATATTAATGCAGTGGGTAATATTAATGCAGCAAATAGTTTATACAGTGCATGTATTTATTATGAGGAGTAGGTTGAAGGATAGATAGTCTGGGGAAGGTCCATTTCGGAGGGACCATATATGAAAGTGGAGGATCTGGGGAGGGGTATGATCTTGGAATGGTTAATCTGATTGGGTGGAAAGGTGTTGGGTTGGGTTTCCAAGTGAACCTCGCATGCATTCTCAAAGGTCTGTTTATGAATCAAATCACACATGGAGTCCAGTTTTTAATTTTACTTTTACTTTTAATTCCTTTTTTTGCACTGGCTCCAAGCCCTGACTGACCCCTTTGTCAGGCCATTAGTTTGATGGTGCTCATAGGAAAACTGGAGAGTGATGCCTCATCAGTGCAGAAGGCAATATTATTATTATCTGGCCACAGATAGTAGCCCTCAGTCCGACACTCTAGAAACTAGAATACTATGCAGATACCCTAGGTGAACCCTGTTCACTACCCCCGGCAGAAGCTCCATTAGTGTTTTATTTATATTTTTATTCCTTGGATTTATTATTAATTCATTATATTATATTGTTTATGATATTTTGTCTATATTGGTAGTCCGTTGCATTAATGTGCTTGGCTAGACCAATGTTCATTTTTTCCCATAAGTTCAATTTCGTTCCTATAGAGGCCATTCTTACTCTCAGTTCTTAACTAGTGTGAGAAGCAGTGCATTTATAAGCAAACGCTCATGGAGTCCAGTTTGCATTCTCAATCTTTTTTATTTATTCTCATTTTATTATTTAGCATTTTATTATGGTAGTCAGCAGTATTAATAGGTCCAGTTGGATTAATGTTGATTGCCTTTTATAATGAGCTTAATCTCACCATTTCAGAGGTTGTTTGTCCTTTTGGTTTATTACTATGGAAATAGGACACTATTGCTACAAATGCTGGATGTGCCCTCCATTAAGCATTTTTGGAACTTATGCTCTCCTTTATTTTGGTTTATTTTGGAATGGCTGACTTGTGTCTCTGCCTGAGAGCTCTTAAAAGGTTTTTGGCCTACATTTTTAGAAAGAGAGTGTCTTTTTGGCTGCTTTATTTTAAAAGGGGAAATACTTGGGGGTTTTTAGAGGTGTAAGTTTAAAATTCTGCTGTTAGTTTCTCTTTCTCTCAGCTCTTTAAAGCCACTCACACCTCATCAGGGGTTAGTGGGCCTGATTTGCTGCATAAAAGTCTTCAGAATCTTGCAAGGCATTCCTAACAGGGTCTCTCTCTCAGCTGGTATACTCCAAGGATTTGTCTTAGGGCCACTCCTTTTCTCTCCCTATAGACAGTCCCTTGGTTCCCTCATCTCTTCCCATGGCTTTCAGTGCTATCTTTATGCTGATGACTCCCAAATCTACCTCTCTACACCTGAAATCTCTCTGGCAATCCAGACCCGGATCTCTGCCTGCCTTTCTGACATTGCTGCTTGGAAAAGGTTCAGAGAAGAGCCACCAAAATGGTAAAGATGATGGAAGGATACTCCTATGAAGAAAGGCTAAAAAGGTTAGGGCTCTTTAACCTGGAAAAGAGACAGCTGAGGGGAGATATGATAGAAGTCTATAAATTAATGAACGGAGTGGAACGGGTAAACGTAGATCGATTGTTTACATTATCAGAATATAGAAAGACTAGGGGACATGCAATGAAGCTACACGGTAAACTATTTAAAACTAATAAAAGAAAATATTTCTTCACTCAACGTGTAATCAAACTCTGGAATTTGTTACCGGCGGATGTAGGAAAGGCTGTTAGTGTAGCTTTGTTTAAAAAAGATTTGGACAAGTTCCTGGAGGAAAGGTCCATAAACCATTATTAAGAAGGGACCCAGGATATCAATGCTTGACCCAGTACAAGTATTGCGGAACCTGTGTCTTTTGGGGAAACTGCTAGGTACGTATGACCTAGATTGGCCACTGTTGGAAACAGGATACTGGACTTGATGGACCTTGGTCTGACCCAGTATGGCATATCTTATGTTCTTATGTTATGTTCTTATGGATGTCTCACCGCCTCTTGAAATTGAACACGGTGAAAACTGAGCATCTTATTTTAGCCCTAAAACCTCTTCTCCTCTTCCTCCTTTCTCAGTCTCTACGGATAACGCTCTACTCCTCCGTGTTCCCTCGACTCACAACCTTGGGGTTGTCTTTGACTCCTCTCTCTCCTTCTCCACACACATCCATCTGATAGCTAAGATCTGCCATTTCTTTCTCTATGACATCAACAAAATCCGCCCATTTATTTTTGAACACACTACTAAGACACTTATCCACTCCTTAATCACCTTTCATTTTGACTATTTTAACCTACTCCTTGCTGGTCTCCCACTGAATCATCTCTCTCCCCTTCAATCTATTCAACACCCTGCTGTGTGACTACTCTTCCACCAGCCTCATCATGTTCATATTACCCCTCTTCTCAAGTCACTTCATTGGCTTCCTATCTGTTTCCGCATCCAGTTCAAACTTCTCCTGCTGACCTATAAATGCATTCACTCTGCAGCTCCTCACTACCTTTACTCTTATACCTCCCTACATCCCTTCCCAGAAACTCCGCTCTTCTGGCAAATTGCTTCTATCAATGCTCTTCTCTTCTAATGCTAACTCCAGACTTCGCTCCTTTCACCTTGCTGCTCGTTATGCCTAGAACAAACAGCCTCCTCTGGCCCTTTTCAAATCCAGGCTGAAAACTCATCGCTGCCGATTTCAGATCTTCATTCACCTGATCTCCTTTGTGTTTCTTTACTATTCTGCCTAGATGTATCCCTGTTTACACCTACTGTGTTATCTGTCATGACCAGATTGTAAGCTCTTATGAGCAGGGACAGTCTCTTACATGTCTGTGCAGTGCCGTGTATGTCTTGTAGTCCTATACAAATGCTCAGTAGTAGTAGTAAATCTAGGGAAAGGTGTGTGGCTTTTAATTACTAGCTCTCTACCTGAGAACTCTTTAAAAGTGTTTTGGTCTACATTTTTAGAAAGAGTCTTTTTGCTGCTTTATTTTTAAAGGGGAAAATACTTGGGTTTTTTTTAATGGTGTTTAAAATTCTGCTGTTAGTTTCTCTTTTTCTCAGCTCTTTGAAGCCACTCACATCTCACCAGGGGTTAGTGGGCCTGATTACCCTGTGAAAGAATTGATGGACTGCATAAAAGTCTTCAGAATCTTCCAAGGCATTCCTAACAAGGTCTCTGCATTTCAAAGCAAGGTACCAAAGCTCCACCAACTGAACAATGGCTGGGAAAAATCATATTGCCAAAGCTGTTGCCCCTGTTACAGCTTCTACTTCTGTCCAGACACAAATCCCAATGCCAGTTGAAGGACCGGTTCCATGTGCAGGATGCCTACATGCTGAAGCTCTCAGGAAACAGGTGGAGGAGCTCAGAGAAGAGGTGGCAAGGCTGAGGAGCATTCAAGACATTGAGAGGTACATTGATAAGATGCTTCTTGAAACATCCAAGCTCTCCAGCAGAGATAGAGGATAGAAGCCTACAGAAGGACCATGGTTGGACACGAGTCACCATTGCCTGCAGAATCACCAGTCCAACTCCTCAAACCCTTGAATTGAAGAACCATTATGCAACTTGTAAGTGGAGGAGGCAGAAGCATCCCAGGAAAGGGAAGAAACACAGCTTGAGCACACCAAAGTTGCTGAATCAATGGCCACTAGGAAGAGAAGGGTAGTGGTAGTTGGTGACTCTCTTCTGAGGGGTACTGAGGCAACCATCTGCTGACCAGACTTGATGTCCAGAGAGGTATGCTGTCTGCCAGGTGCCAAAATCCAAGATGTTAAAGAGAGTTTGCTGAGACTCATCAAACCTACTGACTATTACCTGATGCTGTTCATCCATTCGGCACAAATGATATTGCCTCTGAGTTTATCAAGAGTGACTCCATGGCTCTGGGACAGAGGGTGAAGCAGATAAGAGCGCAGGTGGTGTTCTCTTCAATCCTCCCTGTTGAGGGTAAAGACCAGGCAGAGAAGCTTGCATCCTGGAGATAAATGCATGGTTGTGTGGCTGGTGTTATTGAGAGCGTTTTGGTTTCCTAGACCATGGGATGATGTTCCAAGGGCTGTAGAGCAGAGATGGTGTCCATCTGTCCAAGAAGGGTTGACATGTCTTCAGTAGCAGACTGGCTAACTTATTGAAGAGGGCTTTAAACTAGATTCATTAGGGATGGGTGAAGAAAGCCCCCAGGTAAGTGAAACATAAAATAACTTTATAGAACTAGGTAAAAGGGGCAACATCTGGACAGCACTACCTATAAATGCCCGTAGCATGGGAAATAAGATCCCAGATGTTGAGGCTTTAACGGGAGAGGCTGACTTGGATTTAGTGACAGTTACAGAGACATCGTAAACGGATTGCAGGCTATACATTATTCAGAAAGGGCAGGGTAGGAAGAAGAGGAGGAGGAATAGCGCTATATTTATTTATTTGTTTTTTTTTATACCACACTTTTTATAATCAGCGCAGTTTACAGAAAAACAACTCCTTACAAGTAACAGGTTAAATACATGGAACAAATTATAATGATTAAGTAAATATAAGTTTACACAATAACAGATTACATTAAATATTTGAATACAAACTTAAAGTAATCAATAACAGATGCCTTTAAGAAGGTGAACTATATTCAAGCTGAAGGGAACTAGGCATTGTATGGAAGACAATAATGAGCTAAGGTATATGGTCGAATGAAAGTTGGAATAGATGTGTCTTTATTGCTTTACAGAAAATTGACAGGCCAGTGATGAGATGGATAGGAGCAGGGAGGGAGTTCCAGAGCAGAGGGGCAAAGAGAGAGAGAAGGCTCTGTGTCTGGCGAATTGGGAGCTTTTGCCAGCCAGGGCTGGGATGGCAAAAGTGTTTGCCATATCTGTTGTTCTGGCTCTGTTGCTGGGCGTCCAATGCAGGCGATCTTCCAGGGAGGGTGCAGAGAGGTGATGAAGGATATATGTAAAAGATAATATTAAAGCTATGGAAATGCAGGGCTTAAAATGGAGAGAAGAGGCAGTGTGGGTTCAACTAGAAAGAGGGAAAGAGAAATCCATTTGCATTGGCGTGATATACAGACTTTCATCACAGGGCGAATAGGTGGACGGAGATTCAATAGAAGACATATGCAGCATTGCGAGGAAAGGTGAAGTGCTACTGATAGGGGATTTCAATATGCCGGATGTTGATTGGTGCATCCCTGCTGCAGTGTCATCTAGAAGCACAGAGATCCTGGATTCGTTACAGGAAGAAATATTCAGGAAACTGGTAACAGAACCTACACATGAAGGGGCCATACTGGACTTGGTGTTTACCAATGAGGAGAGTGTTTCTGAGGTTATATTGGGAGATCATCTCACATCCAGTGATCACCAGATGGTATAGTTCAGTATTAGGACTAGGGCTGATAAAATCCATTCAAAAGCGAGGGTCTTAGACTTAAGAAAACTAACTTTGCCAATACCTCAAGGAGTCATTAGCAGGATGGGAACAGCTGGGGAATGTAGAAAAACAATGGGCAAAACTGAAAGGGGATATTTTATGGGCAACCAGCCTTTTTGTTAGAATGGTAAATAAAAGGAAAAGGAGGCCACTATGGTTCTCAAAAGAGGTAGCTGAAAAGATGAAGAATAAGAGGGAGGCCTTCATGAAATACAAGAGATCACAGAGAGAGGAAGACAGGCACCTATATTTGGAAAAACTTAGGGAGACTGGCAAAGTAGTCAGGAAAGCAAAGGTACAAAAAAGAAGAAATAGCCAGTTCAATAAAATGGGGGGATAAGACATTTTTCAGATATGTTAGTGAGAAGAGGAAGGGCAAAAGTGGTATTGTCAGGCTCAAGGGTGAAGGGGAGGAATATGTAGAAGCAGATGAGGATAAAGTGGAATTGCTTAACAAATATTTTTCTTCTGTGTTCACAGATGAAGGGCCGGGAGCAGGGCCTCAGACAACACCCACAAACAGGAAGAAAAGTGAGGGGCATCTCAAACGATTTTCAGAGGGACTATGTTCATGAGAAACTAGCTAAACTAAAAGTGGCCAAAGCGATGGGACCAGATGGGATACATCCAAGTATACTGAAGGAATTTGGGGACGTTCTAACAGCAACACTGACTGTCCTTTTCAATGCCTCTTTGGAGTCAGGGGTGGTGCCAGAGGACTGGAGAGAGGCACATGTGGTCCCTTTACACAAAAGCAAAAGTAAGGATGTGGTTGAAAACTACAGGCCAGTTGATTTAACCTCAGTGGTGAGTAAATTATTGGAAATGCTGCTGAAAGAAGAAATAGTGAGGTTTCTGGAGTCCAATGGATTACTGGATCCTCGGCAGCAGGGATTCACCAGGTCAGGTCTTGTCAGACAAATCTGAGTGATTTCTTTGACTGGGTGACCAGGGAGTTGGACCAAGGGAAAGCCCTAGAAGCAGTGTATTTAGATTTCAATAAAGCATTTGACACTGTTCCGCACAGGCAACTTATAAACCAACTAAGCACCCTAGGGATGGACCCTAAAGTTACTGTTTGGGTTAGAAATTGGTTGAGGGGGAGGTGACAAAGGGTACAGGTAAATGAAGTTCACTCTGAGGAGAAGGAAGTTACCAGTGGTGTGCTGCAAGGATCTGTCCTTGGTCCAATTCTTTTTAACATCTTTGTTAGTGATATTGCGGAAGGTCTGTTAGGTAAGGTTTGCCTCTTTGTGGATGATACCAAAATCCACAACAGAGAAGGCACCCAGGAAGGTGTAGATAACATGAGGAGGGATCAAGCTAAACTTGAAGAATTGTCTAGTACTGTATTTGGCAGCAGAGATTTAATGCTAAAAATGTAGGGTCGTGCATTTGGGCTGCAACAATCCAATGGAGCAGTACAGTACAGGGGGCAGGACCATACCTAGCCCTGTGCGAGCAGTGCGGCCGCACAGAGTGCAAAGGCTTAAGAGTCGCATTTCAGCTGTCTGCCATTGCCTGCCGCTGCTACGTTTTCTTCTCTCAGTGGTGGCAGACAGCTGAAATGTGCCCCTTAAGCCTTCTTGCAGCACACTAAACAGGTCTGGTCCCTCCCTCCTCTGACACGATGTCAGAGCAAGGAGGGACAGATCTGCTTAGCGCGCCGGTGACTGCAAATCGGGCGCGCCTCTTCTCTCCCATCACTGGCCAATAAGGGAATGGATGGAGGTGCGGGGTGGGGAGGTGCGCTCTCGATGTGCAAATTGCACAGGGCACTATTCACACTTGATACGGCCCTGATAGGGGGTGATGTACTTCTGTCCATGAAAAAAGAATGGGACCTAGGCATGATTGTGTCTGATGTTCCCAGACTAGCATTACAGGTAGAAAAGGTGACAGTGAAAGCTAGAATGATGCTTGGGCTCATAGGGAGAGGAATGGCCAGCAGAAGAAAGGAGGTGATAGTGCCCCTGTATAAGTCTTTGGTGTGACCTCATTTGGAGTATTTTGTGCAATTCTGGAGACCACACCTTCAAAATGATATAAACAGGTTGGAGTCTGTGCAGAGGATGGCTACTAAAATGATTAATGATCTTCATTATAAAGCATATGAGGACAGACTTAAGGACCTTAATATGTATATTTTAGAGTTAAGGCGGGACAAAGGTGTGTCAGACGGCTGCCTAGGGTGAGAACTTACACAATCTTGACGATGCATATATTCATATGATTCTTGCAAGGTATTGTGGGTAATGTAGTTCTT
The DNA here is from genome assembly GCA_033557465.1 of Ichthyophis bannanicus. NCBI lineage: Eukaryota > Metazoa > Chordata > Amphibia > Gymnophiona > Ichthyophiidae > Ichthyophis > Ichthyophis bannanicus. The sequence goes on along the minus strand of CM066034.1, from coordinate 445,612,864 downwards.
TCACTCCCAAACACAGCTGAAGACAATAATTGAGTTGTGAAACCAGTGGTTAAAGCCAATAAAATACTTCTTTTATTGATGGGGTTTAATTCACCCGGCACAAGTATGCTTGTTAGCAATATAAATGAGGTTACTTGCTTGCAGTGTTTAAATGGATAACAAAGTCACAAAGCAAATCAGAAAACAACCTTCAGCTTGTCAGGTAATTAGCTAATGTTTTCTTAGCAAATAATTACCAAATAAAAAGGCACAAAGAAATAAATAAACTTTGCTGGTTAGGTTAACTTCTGCTTAATTTCCACACAGATCCTGCAGTGATTCTCTCTTGCTCACACACACAATCAGGTGCTGCTTTAATTACTATCAATTGACCAGCTGAAACCCTTTAGCTGGCTGGCTGCTACTGTGTGAACCCAAATCCTGCTTTAAGAGCTGTTTTGCAGTGGAAATAAGAACAAGGTTAGGTTTCTTTGTGATGGCTGAGGTGTTTGCTCACAGAAAGCTAGCAATAGCATTTAGATAGAGAACAGTCCATGTAATGAATAGTTTCATCTGCTGTATCTCCCCCTTCATCAATCAGCATAGGGTCACTATCATACATTGGCACAGACGAGTCTTTCCATAAGGCACTATCATGAGAATGCTTATTCCCTTGCTGCCATTCACTATTATAGATAGGGTCTGGATCAGTGTTCATATCTGAGCCTCTCCTGCTATCATAATTCCTCTCTGTATAGCCTGGCCAGTATGTAATCCAGTTCTGATGTCCAGCCTTCCAATCTTGATCCCTGGACACTGGATCTTTCCTCACATACCTTCTGGCATAGGTCTGAAAGTCCTTTCCACGTGCAGTCTTCTCTCTTCCAGGTAGCCACTGGTGATTCCTATCTCTGCCGTTCCATTCCTCTGGCTGACTCCAGTCCAATGGACTCTGCTGGCATTTGAAATACCTCCCAGTATAGGTACTGCCTTGGAATCTCCCAGACCTTCCAATAGCCTTCCTTCTTTTCCTTCCAGAGAGTTTCCTTCTCTCTCTATCCGCTTGGCTTGGCTTCTGTTTCTCCAAGTGATGTTGGTGCTTGTAGCCGTTGCTGTATCTTTTCCTGAAGCTGTTATCTGAAGAATAAGCTCTATTCTTATTCTGTCCTAATGTGTGCTCCTCCCTAACACAGCGCAGCTGTGTTGAATCAGGCCCTGCCCTTTGAGATGAGTGCTTAGGGATTACCTCATAGCTCTCTTGATTGCACACACATTTTCTCACTTCAGCCCCTCTCATGGCTGCTGGAAACCTGGTGCATTCTGGGACTGGTAGTCTTTTATGTGTTTTCTTGCTTCTACCAGAACTGACAGGCGCTTGTTCAGAGTCACCTCATCTTTTCTATAGCTCCTACCTGAGCTATGATAAGCTTCCTTATCACATACCCCCCTGCTTAAGTTATTACGGACTGGTTTTACTGGTGAAACCTCTTCTCTACAGTCCGTAATACCTACGAGAGTGTTATCTTCTTGAAGCTCACTTACTTCCTGACTGGGTTCAAGGTCATTATTTACAGGCCTCTCCTTCCAAGACTTAAGTACATTAATATGGTAGGTCTGCCTACGCCCTCTTGCATTTTCTACCATATAAGACACTGGTGCTGGCGGCGAATACTGTGTATACCATGGACTGCCCGAAGAACAAACCAGTCGGTACTAGAGGAGATCAAACCTAAGCTTTCTTTAGAAGCTCAGATGACAAGACTTCGACTTTCATACTTCGGACACATCATGCGAAGAGAGAGATCATTAGAGAAAGACATCATGCTTGGCAAGATAGAAGGTCAACGCAAAAGAGGAAGGCCAGCAATGAGATGGATCGCTACAATAACAGCAGCTACGGGTACCAGTCTGTCAACAATGAGCCGCCTAACTGAAGACCGAACACAATTTAGGAGAGCTATCCAGAGGGTCGCCATGAGTCGACTCCGACTCGACGGCACTTAACAACAACAAGACACTGGGCTCACTTGTTTAACAACCTCCCATGGCCCTTTCCACTGTACCTCAAATTTTGGAGCAGTTCCTGCTACTTGAACCAAAACCTTTTCACCAATGCTTAATTGGCGGCTTTTGGCCTTTCTATCATACCACCCTTTCTGGCGAACTTGACTGTCCTGCAGGTTCCTCTCAGCAACCTGCGACGTCCTTTTCAAACGTGCTCTCAAGTCACGTAGAAACAGTGGCACCTCCTGACTTCCTGGTTCAGGATCAATCCATTGTTCCCTCAAAATATCCAACAAACCCCGTGGAGCCCTACCATACATCAACTCATATGGAGTTACACCTAGGGACACTTGAATTCTTTCCCTGCAGGCATATAAGGCAAAGGGTAATAACATATCCCATTCTTTTACCTCTCCTGCTAACCCCCTTCTCAACATTTGTTTGAGAGTTTGGTTGAATCTCTCCACCAAACCATTTGATTGTGGATGGTAGGCTGAGGTTTTCACGTGACGAATGCCAAAGGCATCCCAGACCTGGGCCAAATATTTGGATACAAAATTGGACCCTCGGTCAGTCAACACCTCTCTTGGGAATCCCACTTCACAAAACAATTTTACTAGCTCTAAAGCTATTGTTTTTGCAGAAACATTCCTCAATGGTATGGCCCAGGGAAACCTTGTTGCCTGATCTACCATAACTAGGATGTATTGGAAACCTCGGGGCGTTTTGACTAATGGGCCTACAATATCCATGGCAATGCGACCAATTGGGTCTGTGATAATTGGCATGGGGATCAATGGCACCACCGGTGGGTGAGCCGCTGTAACTCGCTGACACGCTGGACATGCAGCACAAAACTGGGCAGTTTCTTTGAAGATACCTGGCCAGTAAAAACGCACAAGAATTTGATCCAGCGTTCCTTGCATACCTTTATGACCTCCCACTGGATGATCATGTGCTAGTCTAAGTACTAGCCCTTTGAAAGTTGTGGGTACCACCAATTGTTTCCGTATGGCACCATTTCTGGGGTCCTGACTCTCTCTATATAATATGTCATTATCTAGTCTGAATCTGGGCAATTCCTCCCTGAGCTCCTGAGCATACTTAAAAGCTCGGGTGAGAGCTTGATCAGCTCGCTGCTCTTGTGGAAAGTTAGGAAACTTTGCCACCAACTCAGCTGGCACCCAGGGTAAACTTTGACCAGCTAACATCTCAGCCCTACCCTGTGCTCTACAAAGTCTCTCACGCCTCTTTTGTGCTTTCAACTTTCTTACTTTACCAGATGATGGGGTTATTAAATCATCATGAGAGGGTAAGTCTCCTAATAACTCTGCCTGCTCCCCCTCCTCCTTCTGCTGGCTCTCTAACTTAGCCTGCGAGCGGGTGGATACAAGGCCCCTCTTATTACCCATAGTTTGGCCTTCTGGAAGCTTAACCATCTTTTTAGCTAGGGACTGAGGACTTCCAAAGAAAGGCCCGGGAGCTATTTCCATTATTAAACCTTCTCCCTCCTTCTTTCCTAGCCCTTTCACTAGTTCCTGCTTAAATCTTGGCCAGTCCTTTCCTAGAACCAAATCAAAGGGTAGCCTAGGCACTACTGCTAATAGGACTTCCTCTTCTTCCCCCAGGCACTTAACCTTAAGCCTATAGGTGGGATATGATGATGCAGCACCATGAATGCATCTGATGTGAACTTGGCTTTCAGGGGTTTTAGGCACAAATCTTTCCTGGGCCTCTATCCTCTTCCAAAGCCTTTTTGACATCATACTCTGGTCTGCCCCAGAGTCTAATAATGCATTTGTGGTAATTCCCTGCACATCAACCATCAAAAGAAATCCTTCCTTGGGCTGTTTTAAATCCAGACCCATTAAACTAGTGTGTGTCTGGCATCTCTTCTCTAAATGTCCCAATTTTCCACACTTGAAACATTTCTTTCTATTCCACTGTGTCATCTGGTTTGATACAGTACATTCATTTTCAGAAACATTCTGAATTATTCTCTTTTCTGATACAGCACATCTAGCCTCAGCATCCATCTTTAGAGGGCCACCCATTCTATGGCAAGCCTGCGTGGCTTCCAAGAATCTCTCGGCTAGCATGGTTGCCTCTCCAAGATTTTGGCAATTTTGCTGTATAAGAAAAACATTAAAATCTTTTGGTACCCCAAGCATAAATTGTTCCAGCATTATAATATCTAATAACATTTCTACTGTCTTTTGCTCAGGCTCCAACCATTTTACAGCTAAACTTCTAATTCTCTGACTCAGAGCCCTGGGTGTCTCACCCACTTTCAATGTAACAGCTCTAAACATTCGCCTATACTCTGAAATAGACAACCCTAGGCGATCTCTAATAGCTGCCTTTACATCCTTATAATTCAAAGCCTGGGCTGCTGGCATTGCTCTGTAAGCTGCAAGTGCCTCTCCAGTTAATGAGGCTGCCAGCCTTACTGCCCACTGGGTCTCTGGCCATGCTAAAGCCTGTGCCACTCTTTCAAAAGACTCTAAAAAATCATCAACATTATCATCTGGAGTTAATTTCCCAAAATTAAATGCCCCAATCCCTTGATTGAGTCCCACATTGTCCACATGTGGTGTACCAGTACTAATTGCTGGTCTTGCATCTGTTCCACTTTGGCTCTGCAGCTGAACTAGAGCTTGCACCAGATCAAGCACTGGTTTCTGCTGTTCCATTAAGGCCTTCACAGCAGTGTCCTGGGCCTGCTGTGATAGCTCCTGCTGCTTGCTAAATTGGGCCGCCATCCACTGAGCCATCAACCTCGGATCCATCTTGACCCCTGCAAGAAATAAAGAAAAAAAAAAAACCAAAGTGCAGCACCTTCCAACCAGGTGTGTTTTTTTCAACTTTTTTTTTTTTTTTCCAATTACCCCCTGTGCTTACACACATCCACCACTAGACATGCCCAGGTACATATTACCTTGTCTCAGTGATGAATCCAGCTTTGCACAGGGTCTTTTATCTGGGACAGCTTCCTGGAACAACCACTTCACCTCCAAAGTGCAGATGAGGGAAAAAATCTTCTTTCAGCTTCAAACTTGAATTTTATTTGTAATCCACAGCAAATAAATCCTCGGGTGAGAACTTACACAATCTTGACGATGCATATATTCATATGATTCTTGCAAGGTATTGTGGGTAATGTAGTTCTTTCACTCCCAAACACAGCTGAAGACAATAATTGAGTTGTGAAACCAGTGGTTAAAGCCAATAAAATACTTCTTTTATTGATGGGGTTTAATTCACCCGGCACAAGTATGCTTGTTAACAATATAAATGAGGTTACTTGCTTGCAGTGTTTAAATGGATAACAAAGTCACAAAGCAAATCAGAAAACAACCTTCAGCTTGTCAGGTAATTAGCTAATGTTTTCTTAGCAAATAATTACCAAATAAAAAGGCACAAAGAAATAAATAAACTTTGCTGGTTAGGTTAACTTCTGCTTAATTTCCACACAGATCCTGCAGTGATTCTCTCTTGCTCACACACACAATCAGGTGCTGCTTTAATTACTATCAATTGACCAGCTGAAACCCTTTAGCTGGCTGGCTGCTACTGTGTGAACCCAAATCCTGCTTTAAGAGCTGTTTTGCAGTGGAAATAAGAACAAGGTTAGGTTTCTTTGTGATGGCTGAGGTGTTTGCTCACAGAAAGCTAGCAATAGCATTTAGATAGAGAACAGTCCATGTAATGAATAGTTTCATCTGCTGTATCTCCCCCTTCATCAATCAGCATAGGGTCACTATCATACATTGGCACAGACGAGTCTTTCCATAAGGCACTATCATGAGAATGCTTATTCCCTTGCTGCCATTCACTATTATAGATAGGGTCTGGATCAGTGTTCATATCTGAGCCTCTCCTGCTATCATAATTCCTCTCTGTATAGCCTGGCCAGTATGTAATCCAGTTCTGATGTCCAGCCTTCCAATCTTGATCCCTGGACACTGGATCTTTCCTCACATACCTTCTGGCATAGGTCTGAAAGTCCTTTCCACGTGCAGTCTTCTCTCTTCCAGGTAGCCACTGGTGATTCCTATCTCTGCCGTTCCATTCCTCTGGCTGACTCCAGTCCAATGGACTCTGCTGGCATTTGAAATACCTCCCAGTATAGGTACTGCCTTGGAATCTCCCAGACCTTCCAATAGCCTTCCTTCTTTTCCTTCCAGAGAGTTTCCTTCTCTCTCTAACCGCTTGGCTTGGCTTCTGTTTCTCCAAGTGATGTTGGTGCTTGTAGCCGTTGCTGTATCTTTTCCTGAAGCTGTTATCTGAAGAATAAGCTCTATTCTTATTCTGTCCTAATGTGTGCTCCTCCCTAACACAGCGCAGCTGTGTTGAATCAGGCCCTGCCCTTTGAGATGAGTGCTTAGGGATTACCTCATAGCTCTCTTGATTGCACACACATTTTCTCACTTCAGCCCCTCTCATGGCTGCTGGAAACCTGGTGCATTCTGGGACTGGTAGTCTTTTATGTGAAAACTCTGTTTTCTTGCTTCTACCAGAACTGACAGGCTGCTTGTTCAGAGTCACATCATCTTTTCTATAGCTCTTACCTGAGCTATGATAAGCTTCCTTATCACAGGTGATATGATTGAGATGTTTAAATACCTCCGTGACATAAATGCACAAGAGGAGAGCCTCTTTGAATTGAAAGAAAGCTCTGCTACGATTGGACATAAGATGAGGGTAAAAGAGGATAGACGCAGGAGTAATATGCGGAAATATTTCTTTACAGAAAAAGTGGTAGATGCATGGAATAGTCTTCCAGTAGATGAGGTAGAGATGAGGATAGCATCTAAATTCAAAAAAGCATGGGACAAACACAAAGGCTCTCTAAAGGAGAAAATAGGACTCTTGTAGTGGGTGATATGGCAGGACAGGCTAGATAGGCCATGTGGTCTTTTTCTGCCATCATGTTTCTATGTTTTATTTTGATTATAGCTATATTTTTCATGTTATGGGGCATATATTTTCTGTTGACCGTTCTGTGTTAGATATGCATATATTCATTAATCTTTCAATCGGTTTGTTCGGCGAGGCTACTAAAATTTCGAATAATTGCTATCGTGGCTATGAGATCTTCATATGCTTTGCACAATGCTGTTACTGTAGGATTTTATATTAAAAACAATTGCTGATCTCTGTAACACACGGAGTTTGTTTTTCCGAACCCATTACCATTCTAGTGTGACGTCGGTATGACATCATTGGCCTCTTTTTAAAAATGAGCACTTTGGCGCCAATTCCTTTCTTCCAATGTATTTCCATTGTGGATTTCTTGCTTGAGGTAAGCACTACTTATATGTTATTATCATTGGGGTTTTTTCCACCAATTTGAAAGCGCCGACAGTGCTGGACAGCTGCTCTTTCGGCTGGCTTACCACCCTGCATCACATTGGTTTCGAAGTGAACTGTGCACACATTCCCAATGCCACCCCTTTTTTGTCTGTTTATGAATCAAATAATGCTCACAGTATGTAGTTTTGCTTACCACATTGCATATATAGACACACCATATCTTTACACAAAATTTGATTTATGCCCGTTAATAGTTTGCCTATATATTTTCCATGTTAACAGTGGTTTCTGGCACTGGCTGCTGGTTGCCACACGGCTTCTAAGGGGCTCAAGCAGATCGGGTGAGCAGCAAACAACATCGGAGGGAGTGGGCGGGAGCTCCTCCTCACCTCCATTACCTGCCAATCAGCAGCCCTCTCCAACGGCTCAGAAACCACCGCTTCTAAGGCATGCCCGCGCCTGAGGGCCTCGCCACAGGGCCCTTAGGCATGGGTCTGTGGTGTGTGAGTAAAATCTACTTTATAACTTTGGGCTTAACTGTCATGCTGCTATATCATGGCTGTAACCTGCTGTTCTCCTTCCTTGTCTCTTCTTTTCTTTTATCTATCACTGTATCTCTTACTCTGTCCTATCTCATAAATGTGGTTCTTTTCTTATTTTCTGTAATATTTATACTGTATTGTAAAGCGCTCTGATGCTTTGGTCTGAGTGATATATCAAGCAATTAAACTTAAAGTTAATGCACCGACACACACACACCTAGTTCTCAAATGACCAAAGCATGTTCTCCAAATGATGCTCGTTTAAGACAGGCCATGTACATATGGTGATTGTATTTGTATCTCCAGTGCACGCCCTTCTTTTTTGTAATCCTTATGTTATTTTGTATTTTTCTGATGGTGTCTGTCATCTCCCAGACTGTAATTCAAAATATAGAGTTTATAGTATAGACAACATCCGCCTTTCTTGGTATCAGTACTTTCTTTTGCCATAGTGTGGAATTTCAATGCCCCTTTTCTGAATAGTAGAATGGGGTTATATACTCCTGCTGTTAGTCTTTGGAGGTACCCAATTAAATTGAATATACTTGTGACTTGCAGGGTTTACACATTGTCACATCCAGGAGAGAGTGTATGTTCAATATCCCTGTTGGTGAGTTTTTATTTGCTATACCTTTGGTTCACATAATGATCTCTTTTTGCCATGGTCTTGCTCACCATTTAACTAACCTTAACTTTTCTCTGCTGTTTGTTAGCCCAAATTAGCTTGGTTTTATTTAATTATTTTTGATTGTTTTTTATCAAGCTTTTCATTGCATCTAATGATGTTTTTTCTCTCTTATTGTTATTTATTCTTTTATATCCTTGGCACTTTTTGTTCTTTAACACTATTTTACATTTTCTGTTATCATATTGTTTTATATATTTTTTTAAATTTTGGTTATATGATATGGATATGTGATTTATGTATGTTTTTAATGTATTTATGTATTGTTTTGTACAATATCTTGTTGTAGAGAGGTCAGTATCCCCTGAAGAAGGCTTCGGTCAAAATGCGTGTAGGTGACCTTGTGGATACCTAATAACAAGGGAGAGGAGTGGCTCAGTGGTTGGGACAGGTTACCTCAGGCCGGAAGGCTGGGGGTTCAATTCCCGCATGGGGACAAGCAACCTCAGGCCGGAGGGACTGGGGTCTCTAGTCCCATGGCCACTCCTTGTGGCCTTGGGCAAGCCACTTAACCCTCCATTGCCTCAGGTACACTTAGATTGTGAGCCCTTCGGGGACAAGGGGAATAAAAAGTAGCTGTTAGTATACATGTAAACCACACTGATTCTAAAGAGTGCAGGATAAAAAATAAATAAAATAACGCTTCCTGCTGCATCCTACAGCCTGGTGTGTCCTGCTCTTTCTGTGCCCTGTAGGACAGTACTACATGATGGGAGAAATGTATAAGAGCTCTAGATGCTCTTCTTTCCTAATACAACATTGTAAGAAAGACAAAGGGGTGAGAAGCTCAGTTGCAGGAAGTAGGTGCAGAAGATAAGGTTTGGATTTCAGAATCGAAACATCTGCAGTACCTCTGTCCCTTCACCTTGAAGATTCGCTTTAAGGGAGAGATGGAAACCTGGGGAAACATTCTAGTTAGTTGGCTCATCTAGGTTTTTATTTCTATAGGTTCATTTTTTTCTTAGTTCTTTCCTCTCAGATCTCTCCCTGATTCAACAGGAAGTCGATGCACTGGAGGAACTGAGTAGACAGCTTTTCTTAGAAACTGCTGACCTTTATGCAACTAAGGTACTAAAAGAGGCAATAAGCAGAATGCCACAAGCCATTCTACATATAAAATGTATCAAGCAGGTGCTATTTTGCCAGAGGAACCGGGCATTAATCTTCATTATATACACAGCAATCTGGAAGAGGAAGTTAATTCATCAGTTCTCACTGCTCCCTCTGTACGCTGCCAGTAGCTTCCAACTCATGGAACACCCTCCCTCTTCCCCAAATACACACATCTCAGCACATGAGCCTGGGCTCAGTCTTTAGATATTTATTTATTTTTGACATTGTTACTGCCTTAACAGCTATATCATCCATTCTCCAGGAACAAGCAGGAAGTAAGTCTTCACTTACAGGTGACGTCGGCACCGACAGAGCCTGCACGGAGCAATTCCCCACATTTCAAAGAAAGCCTTTGGGATTGCTGCCATGCATGCGTGGTCCTCTTCCCGCCCAAAGGTACCATCTTGCTCAGTCTCCTTTTTCCGCGGAGCCCTTTGGACGCATGTCCTCATCCCTCGGGAAAAGGTTTGTGTCTTCAGCTTTTTGGCCTTTTTTCTGGTAGCACCGGTCCTCTTCCGTTCTCCCCTTTCCCCCTGCTCTGGCTGTGGGCTAGGGGATCCATTTTTTCACTCTTTAGTGTTTTTTTTTTTTTAGCCCTTTTCGCGCCCTTTTTTCTCCAACCACTGGCCTCGAGTTTTTTCAACCTCGCAGGGGCCCTTTTTGCCCCCATGGCCACAGGCTTCAAGAAATGTGACAGATGCTCCAAAAATATGTCTCTCACGGACACCCACAACTGCTGACTACGGTGTCTGGGGGCTGACCACAACCTGGAGCTCTGCTCGCTTTGTAAGAAAATGTCCGCTAAGGCCTTGCTAAGCCGCAAGCAGAAGTCCGTCTGGTAACATGCCTGCCTGGTGCGAAGGTAGCGGACCTCATGCACCATCTAGACAAGGTCTTAGATAGTGCTGGGGAGGAGTCTGCTGTCTTGGTACATGTCAGTACCAATGACATAGGAAATGTGGTAGGGAGGTTTTGGAGGCTAAATTTAGGCTTTTATCTAGGAAGTTGAAATGCAGAACTTCCAGTGTAGTGTTCTCAGAAATGCTTCCTGTTCCACGTGCAAGACTCAAAAAGCAGGCAGATCTCTGGAGTCTCAATGCGTGGATGAGACAATGGTGCAAGGAGGAGGGTTTTGGATTTGTTAGGAACTGGGGAACATTCTGGGGAAAGGAGGGGCTCTTCTGAAGGGATGGGCTTCACCGTAACTGGGATGGAACCAGGCTGCTGGCATTAACCTTTAAAAAGGCGATAGAGCAGCTTTTAAACTAGATAATAGGGGAGAGCCGACAGTCGCCCAAGAGCTCATGGTTCGGAACAATGTATCCTTGAAGGATATTACCAAAAAAGTGAAGTTAAGGCTCATAAATTGTAAGACTGGCCATCCAAATGGCAGATGAAATTTAATGTGGACAAAAGCAAAGTTATGCACCTAGGAAAGAACAACCCAAACTATGGTTACACGATGTAAGATTCCACATTAGGAACCACCACCCACATTTAGGCATCATCGTGGATAACATGTTAAAACCCTCTGCCCAGTGTGCAGCGGCGTCCAAGAGAGCAAATAGAATGCTAGGTATCATAAGGAAAGGAATGGAAATTAAAACAAAGGATATTGCAATGCCTCGGTATCGTTCCATGGTGCGACCGCACCTTGAATATTGTGTGCAATTCTGGTCGCCTTATCTTAAAAAGGATGTAGTGTTAGAAAAGGTACAGAGAAGAGCCAACAAAATGGTAAAGGGGATGGAAGGATACTCCTATGAAGAGAGGCTAAAAAGGTTAGGGCTCTTCAGCCTGGAAAAGAGACAGCTGAGGAGAGATATGATAATGGTCTATAAATTAATGAATGGAATGGAACGCGTAAACGTAGATCAATTGTTTACATCATCAGAATATAAAAAGACTAGGGGACATGCAATGAAGCTACAAGGTAACCTATTTAAGACTAATAAGAGAAAATATGTTTTCACTCAACGTATAATCAAACTCTGGAATTTGTTACCAGAGGATATGGTAAAAGCTGTTAGTGTTGTTGTTGTTAAGTGCCGTCGAGTCTGTGTCGACTCATGTCGACCCTCTGGATAGTTGTCCTAAATTGTGTTCGGTCTTCAGTCAGGCGGCAGATTGGTACCCATAGCTGCTGTTGTTCTATCGATCCATCTCATTGCTGGCCTTCCTCTTTTGCGTTGACCTTCTATCTTGCCAAGCATGATGTCTTTCTCTAACAATCTCTCTCCTCGCATGATGTGTCCAAAGTATGATAGTCGAAGTCTTGTCATCTGAGCTTCTGAAGAAAGCTTAGGTTTGATCTCCTCTAGTACTGACTGGTTTGTTTTTCGGGCAGTCCATGGTACACACAGTATTCGCCGCCAGCACCATAATTCAAAGGCATCAATTTTCTTCCTGTATATCTTTTTCACTGTCCAGCTTTCGCATCCATATGATGTTATTGAAAGGACTACAAAAGAGGACTGCTACTTCTGGAGAGAGATCTGCAATAGTGAGTATATACTTCTGGAACTTTTTCAGAAAGGAATTCTTTGGATTACTGCTGATTAATCTGTGAACCCAGTGTATTTGTTAAATCAGTCAGGGCCTAGTAGCAGCAGTTTAAATTTAAAACACAGAAAAGAGCTTTCTGGTTAAATTTAGAAACCAACAGAGAGCGTCTAGTTTAAATTTCATACTAAGTCAGAGCCTAGCAGCAGCAAAGAGCTTTAATTTAAATCAATTCAGAATATTCTCCAGGACCAAGCCAGGAAGTCAGTCCTCACATTTGGGTAACGTCGGTGCCAATGGAGCCCCCATGCGGAGCATTTCCCCAGCTTTCAAAGAAAGCCTTTGGGAATGCAGCACGCATGGGTGCCCCCCTTCCCGCCCAAGGGTGCCATCTTTCTCAGTCTTCTTTTTTCCGCGGAGCCCAACGCAAGTGTGTCGTGGTCACCCGTGAAAAAGTTGATTTTTTTCGGTGTGGATCCGTGGTTTTTCTCGGTTTGACACCGGTTTCCCTTTCCCGCCTGGGCCCGGTACACCGGTATCGAGCCTGGACCTCATTTTTCAGATTTTGTCCTTTGAGACTAGCGTTCGCGCCATTTTTCTATTTTTCACTGGCAGCCCTATCTTTTGACCTTGCAGGGGCTCTTTTTCCCCCGATGGCTGCCAGCGGGTTTAAAAAGTGTGATCGGTGTAAGAAACTTATGTCTCTTACCGACACACATGACTGTTGCCTCCGCTGCCTCGGGCCCGATCATGACCCGATGATCTGTGGCCCATGTGGGAAAATGTCCTCGAAGGCGTTGAGGAGCCATCAGCATCAGAAGGAAAGAATCTTCTCTGACTCCGCGTCCGGTCGGGCCCAGACTTCGTCAGAGGCCTTGACGTCTCGGGACTCCGATCCCGAGCATCGCCGGGGTTCCTCTGAAAGGGGGTCTCCCTCGCGGGAGCATCGCAGGAAGAAGAAACCCGCGAGGGCGGCGTCGGTGGACGCACTTGGCTCCTCGAGGGCCAGGTCGCATAGCTCGACCGCCGTCCCGGGTCTTCAGAGTCGGAGAGGCCTGCTAAACAACCTCATGTAGAGATGGAGGCGCCGAGTCAAGTGAGTACTGTAGTCCTCTTGGACTCTCCTTCGGGGGAGCCGACGTCGGGTCCGACGCCATCGGGGCCCGAGTCGGAGGCTGCTGGGTCTCCTGAACTCGGACTCAGGTTGACGGCCTTGGAGAGCAGCTTGGCTGCCTTCATGGAACAGCAGCGAGCACTGATCGCCGGTCTCACTGGTGCATCTGCCCCGACCACCGGGACCTCGATGTCCAAGTCGACCCCGGAGGCCGAGCCGATCCTCGAGTCCATGCGGTCTCGAGTCAGTCCTCGGCCAAGGTCTCCCTCGGCCTCCCGTTCGGGACCGAGGTCGTCGATGCCGGTACCCTCGGTGTCGGGGCGGAGGGCATCGGTGCCTGCACATCCGGAGCCGCTCGATTCCTCCTCCGAGGGCTCGGGCTGGGAAACGGAGGACGAGGAGTCCCCGGACATGTTTCGGACCCGGTGTGTCCCTTCGGACTCACCGGAGTCTGAACCTCAGAGAAGGTCCCCTCCGGAGGATACCCGGTTCTCGGATTTCGTGAGGGACATGGCCACGGCTTTGGCCTTCCCCGCGGACCCTGAGGAGGAGCCTCGAGCTGAGGAGCTCGAGGCCCCTGCAGTATGACTCTCCCCCCAAGGAGGCCTTTACTGTACCGGTTTCTCCGATGCTGGAACGGTTGCTCTTCCGCATGTGGGAGGCGCGGGCCTCGACGCTGGTTCTTAGCAAGCGGATCGATTCCATCTATCGAGTCCGCAAGAGCCCCGGGTTCCAGAAGGCACAGCTACCGCATCATTCCATGGTTGTGGAATCGGCCATGCATCGCCTGAAAAGTCAAAAGATGCACTCCTCAGTGCCTCCAGGCCGGGAGGCCCGGAACCTGGATGCCCTCGGTAGAAAGTGCTTCCTGGACTCTATGCTTGCTTGCTGTGTCCAGACCTACCAGCTGTACATGGGCATGTACCTTCGGGACCTGGCAAAGGAGATTGCCGGGTTCTCTGCTGGTCTCTCCGAGGAACCTTTGCAGAGGTTCACAGCATTGTCAACTGGAATCCGAGAATGCTCGAAGTTTATGTCTCGAGCAGCTTATGATTGCTTCGAGGCTTCGGCCTGAGTAGCCGCGGCCGGCATCGGTGCACGCCGTCAGACTTGGCTACAGTCATCGGACCTCGAGCCATGGGTGCAGGACAAGTCAGTCGATGTCCACTGCCAAGGTGAAAACCTCTTTGGCAAGCCCATGGCTGAAAAGGCTGCAGAACTCGAGTCTGAGACTCTCACCAGGACAAGGCTGTCCAGGAAGACCTCTGCCCCTTCTCAAAAGAAGAAGGGCTCGGGAAAAAAGTCCTTTTACCCGAGGAAGTCATCTGCCTACAAAACCTACCCTCAGTACCAGGCCTCCACAGCTCCCCAACAGGGTCAGCAGGCCAAGGGGCAGGGACATGGGCCCCGTAGGCAGAAAACCCCCAAGCCACCAGCTCCGGCTCCTGCACAGCAGGGAACAGGGTTTTGACTCCAGTGCCATAGCCTCTCCTCCTCAGCTGGCCCCTCTCAGCACAGGAGGCCGTCTGACCCTGTATGCCCACAGGTGGTCAGCCGTAACAACGGATACCTGAGTGCTAAGCATAGTCCAGAGAGGCTATCTGCTCCACTTATTTATTTATTTATTTAGCTGTATTTATATCCCACTTTTCACTGGGTCAAAGCGGTCAATTGGGGGATACATTTAACACGAGGGGATATGAGACACATACGCTAATACTTACAGGGAACATGGGCAATGGAGGGATAAGTGGCTTGCCCAAGACCACCAGGTACCCCCCTCCTACTTTCCAGGGGAGCCTCCATGACTCCCTCTGCACAGGAACCTACTCCTGCAGGAGTTAGCAAGTCTTCTAAAGGAGCAGGCGGTGGAACCGGTGCCCCACCACCTGAGAGGTCAGGGCTTCTACTCCAGGTACTTCCTGGTACCAAAAAGGACAGGAGGCCTCAGGCCCATCCTAGACTTGTGAAATCTAAACAGATTCCTGGAGAGGGAAAAGTTCAAGATGCTTACCCTTGGGATACTGCTGCCCTACCTCCAGCAGGGAGATTGGCTATGCTCCTTAGACCTAAAGGATGCTTATACTCACATCCTTATTCATCCAGACCACAGACAATATCTCAGATTTGTGGTGGGAGGAAACCATTTTCAGTACAGGGTACTCCCTTTTGGCCTAACCTCCGCCTCCAGGGTTTTCACCAAGTGCCTGGTGGCGGCCTACCTCAGGGTTCAAGGACTCTTTGTCTTTCCATACCTGGACGACTGGCTCATCAGGAGTCAGTCTCCACAGGAGACCAATCAAGCCACCCTCCGCACTATTTCTCTTCTGCAGCATCTGGGTTTTGTCATAAACTTCGCAAAGTCCACTTTGCGTCCCTCACAGAACATGGAGTTCATAGGAGCAAGACTGGACACCCTTCAGGCAAAGGCTTTCTTACCTGTGGACAGGGCCCACAGACTGATGGATTTGGCCAGACAATTCCGCAGCAATTCTCTGGTCTCCGCCAGACAATTCCTGAGGCTCTTAGGCCACATGGCATCCACGGTCCATGTAACTCCAAATGCCCGTCTGCACATGAGGCCAGCTCAGTGGGGCCTCAGAACTCAGTGCAGGCCACAGGAAACCTGAAGGACAAAGTGAGGGTGTCCAAACTACTAGCATCTTCTCTGCAGTGGTGGCTTCATCTTCCGAATCTGGTGCAAGGAGTGCCTTTTCAGGCACCTCCACACTCCCAAGTGCTGACAACCGATGCTTCTCTTCAGGGTTAGGGTGCATATTGTCAGGGAGCATGCACTTGGGAGGCCGCACAGCAGATCAATCTCTTGGAGCTGAGAGCTATCCGCTTAGCCCTGCGGACTTTCTCTCATGTCCTCTCTCACCAGTCCGTCTTAGTTCAGACGGACAATCAAGTTTCTATGTTCTATGTCAACAAACAGGGGGGCACAGGGTCCCGCACTCTCTGTCAGGAAGCACAGGACCTGTGTTCCTGGGCAGTCAATCATGGCATAGTTCTCAAAGCGGTCTATCTCCCTGGGCAGGAGAATTGTCTGGCCGCCAGCTTGGGCAGGATCCTACAGCCACACGAATGGCAGTTGAATCCTCTGGTGGTTCAGCAAATCTTCCTAAGATGGGGTCTTCCAAACATAGATCTCTTCGCCATTCCACTGAACCGTCACCTGTCCAGGTTCTGCTCCAGACAACCGCATCCGCTAAGAGTAGCAGCGGATGCGTTTCTCATTCCGTGGTCTGCAGGCCCTCCTATATGCGTTTCCTCCCATGCCTCTAGTGCCCAAGACACTGTTCAAAGTGATCCGGGACAAGTGGTGGTTCCCACTTCTTTTACAACTGCCGGTGGACACTCCTCTTTCTCTGGGGATGCAACCAGATCTCCTGACTCAAGAGCAGGGATCTCTCTTACACCCCAACCTCCAGTCCCTCAATCTGATGGCCTGGCTGCTGAAAGGGTTGTTCTAGCACCCTTACTGCTGCCTAGGGAAGTGGAGGACGTGGTCTTGGCCTCTAGGAGACAGTCCACCCGGAAATCTTATGCCTTCAAGTGGCATAGGTTCTCCACCTGGTGTGCTCAACACAAGGGAGGATCCTTTCTCATGCCTGGTGCCGGTGGTGCTGCAATACTTGCTTCACCTGTCCAACCTAGGCCTTAAATCCAACTCTTTTAGGGTCCACCTCAGTGCTCGCTCAGCGCACCACTCTCCGGTAGAGGGCCAGTCTCTCTCAAGCCACCCTTTGGTGACGTGCTTCCTCAGAGGCCTGCTTTTGCTTAAGCCTCCGGTTCATCCACCTGCCCCTGAGTGGGATTTGAATGTGGTCTTGCAACAGCTTACTTGCCCACCATTTGAGCCTATGGCTACTTGCCCTTTGCGCGTTCTCTCCTGGAAAGCGTTGTTTTTGGTGGGTGTTACCTCAGCAAGGCGAGTGAGCGAGCTTCAAGCCCTGGTGTCAGATGCACCATACACTAGGTTCTATAGGAACAGAGTAGTCTTGCAGACTCGCCCTAAGTTCCTTCCAAAGGTTGTCTCCTCCTTCCTCCTTCCTCCTCAACCAGGAGGTGGTTCTTCCGACTTTCTTTCCCAGGCTGCATGCCAGCCAGGTTGAGATGGTCTTGTATACCCTGGACTGTAGGAGGGCGTTGTCCTACCTTGACCGTACGCAGGGACACCGAAGGGCTGTGCAGCTCTTCGTCTCTTTTGACCCTAACAAACTGGGGTTGCCTGTCGCCAAGCGTACCTTGTCCATCTGGGTAGCAGACTGTATCGCCTGGGCGTATAGGACAGCCGGCCTCTCCTTGCAGGGTCGAGTCATGGCCCACCATGTCAGGGCGAAGGCTGCGTCAGTGGCTCATCTCCGCTCTGTTCCGTTGGCAGACATCTGCAGAGCTGCTACTTGGTCTTCAAGCCAGACTTTTGCGGCCCACTACTGCCTCGAGAGGGAGTCCCGCAGGGACAGTGCTTTCGGACAGGCGGTACTCCGTAATCTCTTTGAGGTATAGGGAACTCCTACCCTCCGGCCCTGGTGTTGGGCTACCATACGGGGGTGATATCAGAGAAGATTCTTTTCGCACATGCTGAGGCTCTAGAGGAAGCTTATTTTTCAGCTTGGGTCCCCGGTAGCCTTAAGCTGGGGAGTCCCATATGTGAGGACTGACTTCCTGCTTGGTCCTGGAGAAAGAGTAGTTACTCACCTGTAACAGGTGTTCTCCAGGAGCAGCAGGAATTGCTCCTCGCAACCCTCCCTCCTTCCCTTGGAGTTGCAGTCATATATTTCATTTTCTTTTTTGCTGTCTTTTAGCTATGTCATCAGACTGAGCAAGATGGCACCCTTGGGCGGGAAGGGGACCGCGCATGCATGCTGCATTCCCAAAGGCTTTCTTTGAAAGCTGGGGAAATGCTCCGCATGGGGGCTCCGTCGGCGCCGACATCACCCATATGTGAGGACTGTTTCCTGCTGCTCCTGGAGAACACCTGTTACAGGTGAGTAACTACTCTTAACTTGGCATGAAAGGCCAAACAGGTCAGTATTCTTTGAGCACTAAATAAATTCTTCTAGAGACCTTTACAAAGAGGCCTTCTACCTAGGGGGAAAGAGACCCGTGAAACTTTTTAAATAGGTGTTAAAGCCAGGTGAAAAGGCCATTTTGAAAGACTCCTTCTATCCAACCAAGGACTATTAATCACCCAGGAGGTCGGTCGCAGCTTATCTCAGAAACACAGGCAGGGTAATGTGTAGCAGCCCTCTTTTAATAAGTCTTATTTCCATACCTCCCTCCCTGACACCCACCCACTCACCCCTGGGATAATCGTAGCTTTATAGGTACTTACACATCTTAAAGGAAAGGAGCTGCTCTCAAAGGAAAGGAGCTGCTCTCAGGTGCAGCTCTTTATCAAAATTGGTCATACATTAAGGACCTGTGATTAATTAAGCTTCAGGTGAACAAGGTTTATTAAATGTATTAGGTACACTTTTATTAGTATAAGTATCCACAGCAACCCTTAGTAAGTAAAGAACTTGATGTTCTAAACACAAGCTTAAAACTAAGATGCAGACAGCAGTCCAGCAGTGAAATGGGGGCTTTCCAGTCTTTTGCATTGAGTGTCACGTGTATGTTTTTCTCCCAGTTAGTGAGAGGTCTTACGTGTGCACTAGGTGCAAGAACTCTTTGCTCTCAGGGAACGAGTCCGTTCTCTAGAGGCTAGAGTAGCAGACTTGGAAGACATGAGAAGGCAGAGAGGTACATAAACGAGACCGACAGAGATATAGTCCTGGAGTTCCACCTCCAGTCTGGCAGCATCCCTGTTGCCATGGAGGAGAGAGGTCACGTGACAGAGCATCACCCTGGTGTGGCAGGAAGTGATCTTGTAACTAGGACCTGTCCTCCAGGTGATGTAAAACTCTCTCGCACCAAAAAAGATTCTCCAGGGCCATGTGCCCATGATGGAAGGGTTAGGACAGCCGTTATAGTTGATGATTTGATCATTAGGCATGTAGATAGCTGAGTGGCTGGTGGACGTGAGGATTGCCTGGTAACATGCCTGCCTGGTGCGAAGGTAGCGGACCTCACGCACCACCTAGGTAAGGTCTTAGATAGTGCTGGGGAGGAGTTTGCTGTCTTGGTACATGTCGGTACCAATGACATAGGAAAATGTGGTAGGGAGGTTCTGGGGGCTAAATTTAGGCTTTTAGGTAGGAAGTTGAAATCCAGAACTTCCAGGGTAGCTTTCTCCGAAATATTTCCTGTTCCTTCCACCATTTCTCTGAGATTCCATCCATATCTAACCTCTCATTTAGTGCTATATTATTCTAACTCTCCCATCTTATTTTTTAGACTTCTAGCATTTGCATACAAGCATTATAGAGACTTTATTTTATTCATATTAATTTGGCTATTGGTAGTCATGGGTAATTTATTGTCCCCAAGCCCTTAGGAAAGGGAAAAGAGCACACTTTTACCTTAAGGGAGAGAAGCAGCAGGCGGGGATGTGAAACACAAAATGTTTTGGAACAGGAAAAAACTCACCTAGTGAATAGCTGCAGGCCACGCCCCAGCTTAGGAACAAGCTGTAGGGGTAATGAAGACCAGCTGGGGAAGCAGCACGTGATCACTGCTCAGACACGTGCAAAGGGAGTTCCCAGGGGATTACAAAAGGAAAGGAGCAGTAACAGAGAGCATATGCAGCAGTTGGAACACAGACACAGAGTGGAGAGAGCTGAGTCAGAGAGTTCAGACAGTGGTGAGGAAAGTCTGAAGCTCAGCCTGCTTCCTGAGGCATACTCTGATGCCTATGCTAATGCTGAGGTTGAGAAGCAGCATTACAGGAAGAAGGGAGTTCCCAGGGGAGGAGCTACTGGAGACTCAGAACGGAGCAGGAAGCCTAACGTGCTGGAGGTAGGAAAAAGCCCTCGGGTATCTGAAGTGAGAGGTATTTCCCAGGACAGCCCAGCCTTAGAGGAAACTGCTAGAATACTCAAAGGAACAAGCCACAAAGCAGGGAGGTTTGCTTTGGAACCTGGAGGCAGGAGATTTCCTTTGGAGGGAGCTTTGAATGAGGACAGTTTTACTACAAGCCAAAGGCTTGGTAAAAGCCCATCTGATAACAGGAGAACCGTGAGTAACCCTCTGTCTAACAGACAGTTAAACCAGCTGAAAGCATTAAGCCATTCATGGAGAGAGGAAGAATTGCCAGTATGTGCTAAGCAGCCTAGAGACAGAAAAACCTCTAGGTGGAAGGAAATTCTTAAACTTTTAGAAAGTGCAGAGCCGGGTATTACCAGGAGGAGTTTTAATCTTGATGTACAAGAGCCAGACACTGAAGATATGGAGATAGGAAGCTATTCTTCTGACAGCGAATGTGAATGCCCAATGGAATGTGCTCTATGTTATAAGACAAGCGTTTGAGCCTTGGAAAGGGGAAAGCTCAAACAGCTGCCTTTGCTAGTTAAAAGGTGTAAACAGGCTGGACTGTGTTTTAAAAGCCTTGTTTCCTTTTAGAAATGGTCCTGGAATAAAGCTAGAAAGTGCTTGTATGTGAGAAAGTTTTAGCAAGGCAAACTAGCACTTGTGTTAAAGAGGCTAGGAGAAGTAATGAAGCCTTTGTTCATGAAGTCTGGAAGTAACTGAAGTTAATTGTATCAGGAGAAGAAAATCCTTTTTACTTTCTTGTTATGCGTTGAGCTTTATACAAGCTCTATTTTGGAGAAGCAGTGAAAATCAATAAATTTCCTGTGTTAGCCTTAAAGCCTCTCGGACTTTCATTTTTACATGAGAACCCACAACTACAAAATAAAGAGGTGACGCGCCCTATTAGGCGACCGCCTAGGGTGGCCATTAGGGTGCGGGTAGATCACAATTTATTTATTTAAACAGATTTATATCCCGCTTTTTCCTTCAATCAAAGCGGTCACAGTAAAATACAAGGTTAAACAGGTGAATGAAACATATACCACTCTTCATAACATCAGAGCAGTAGTAAATGGGATTACATAACACAGGGATACATTACAATACATATATAGCATAACTATACAGAATAAGTTACAACATGGGTTACAGTACATTACATACCATCTGCAAGGGGTGAGAACAGTCCCAGCCACCGCACCTCGCCCAAAGGCCAAGCCAAACCGTAACAGTAAAAATAAAATACCACAACAACCCAGACCGCATCATCTGCGGAACTTCAAAAACAGACGCCACGGACCAACGCCTAAGGGCCACGCCAAAGGGCCCTCTGGCGAGGCCCTCAGGCGCGGGCGCGCCCTGGAAACGGCGGTTTTTATGCCGTTGAGCATGTTGTTTGATTGGAATTTGGAATCTTTAAGCTCTGTCTGCTCCATACTCAAGGGCATTTGGGCTACTTTACTGTTTTTTGGAACCTCACTGCTTTTGGTAGTATCCTTCAAGGATACATTCTTCCGAACCATGTGCTCTTGTGTGACTGTCGGCTCTCCCCTATTATCTAGTTTAGAAGCTGCTCTATCTCCTTTTTAAAGGTTAATGCCAGCAGCCTGGTTCCATCCCGCTTAAGGTGAAGCCCATTCCTTTGGAAGAGCCCCTCCTTTCCCCAGAATGTTCCCCAGTTCCTAACAAATCCAAAACCATCCTTGCACCATTGTCTCATCCACGCATTGAGACTCTGGAGTACTGCCTGCCTTTTGGGTCCTGCACGAGGAACGGGAAGCATTTCAGAGAAAGCTACCCTGTAAGTTCTGCATTTCAATTTCCTATCTAAAATCCTAAATTTAGCCTCCAGAACCTCCCTACCACATTTTCCTATATCATTGGTACCGACATGTACCAAGAGAGCAGACTCCTCCCCAGCACTATCTAAGACCTTATCTAGGTGGCGCGTGAGGTCCGCTACCTTCGCACCAGGCAGGCATGTTACCAGATGATCCTCAACACGCCAAAAGACTACACAAAGGCATGCAAGTCCACCGCACGAAGAGCGCTGTCAAAATGGCAGCACCTGGAATGTGGAACGCACTCCCTGACGAACTGCGATCCACGGAAGACACTAAGGACTTTCGGAAACAACTAAAGACTCGGCTCTTCCTGGAACACTACGGCTCAAACACATAAGGGAGAAACAGCCACGGACTTACGACTTATCCCCACGCTCAATGTACATAACACTGTATAAAGCTCATGCTGTAAATAGCGCACACTAATCAACCTACCCACACACATCCACATCCACTGTACAGTACAAGAATACCTTGAACACAAATGCCAACTCCTTGATTTTTTGCAGTGTACACCGCCTTGATTGAAGGATAAGGCGGGATAGAAATACCCTTTAAATAAATAAAATAAAAATAAGAAGTAGCAGTCCCCTTTTTTAGTCCTTCAAGACTTATAAATTGGAAGACTGGGCATCAAAATGGCAGATGAAATTTAATGTGGACAAGTGCACAGTTATGCACCTAGGGAAGAACAACCCAAACTATGGTTACACGATGCAAGGTTCCACATTAGGAACCACCACCCAGGAAAAAGATTTAGGTGTCATTGTGGATAACATGTTAAAACCCTCCGCCCAGTGTACAGCGGCGGCCAAGAGAGCAAATAGAATGCTAGGTATCATAAGGAAAGGAATGGAAAATAAAACAAAGGATATTATAATCCCTCTGTATCGTTCCATGGTGTGACCGCACCTTGAATATTGTGTGCAATTCTGGTCACCGTATCTTAAAAAGGATATAGCGTTATTAGAAAAGGTTCAGAGAAGAGCCACCAAAATGGTAAAGGGGAAGGAAGGATACCCCTATGAAGACAGGCTAAAACGTTTAGGGCTCTTTAACCTGGAAAAGAGATGGCTGAGGGGAGATATGATTGAAGTCAATAAATTAATGAACAGAGTGGAATTGGTAAAGGTAGATCGATTGTTTACGTCATCAGAATATAGAAAAACTAGGGGACATGCAATGAAGCTACAGGATAAACTATTCAAGACAAATAAGAGAAAATATTTTTTCACTCAACGTGTAATCAAACTCTGGAATTTGTTTCCGGAGGATGTAGTAAAAGCTGTTAGTGTAGCTGGGTTTAAAAAAGGTTTGGACAAGTTTCTGGAGGAAAGGTCCATAAACCATTATTAAAAAGGGACCCAGGATATCACTGCTTGACCCAATACAAGCATTGTGTAATCTGTGTCTTTTGGGGAAACTGCTAGATACGTATGACCTAGATTGGCCACTGTTGGAAACAGAATACTGGGTTTGATGGACCTTGGTCTGACCCACTATGGCATATCTTATGTTCTTATGTTCTAAAATACCATGGCTTGAACGAGTCGAATCTTTGTATGGCGAGAGACATCTCTGCTCTTGAGAATCTTGTCTAGGTCTTTCATAGCCATTCTGCAAAGAGCAATGTGTCATCGGATTTCTTGACTGCTTGTTGCTTTCTTTATTGATATTTGATCCAAGTAGGCTAACGTTGTCCACGATTTCAATTTCTTCCCCTTCAACGATGAACTTGTTCATTTTGCCAGTTGTTATGATCTTTATCTTCTTTACAGTAAGGTGCAGGCCCATTTTCAGACTATGTTCTTTGATTGTGAGAAGCAAATGTGTTAGATCATCTTCACTTTCAGCCAGTAGAAACATAGAAACTTAGAAATATGATGACAGAAAAAGACCACATGGTCTATCTAGTCTGTCCTTCCATCAACCAGTAATTTGGTATCATCAGCATAGCGAAGATTGTTGATGAGTCTTCCACCATTCTTCACACCTCTGTTGTCTTCATACAATCCTGCTTCTCTGGTGATTTGTTCTGCATATAAATTAAACAGGTAGAGGGAAAGTATGCAGCCTTGTCTTACACCTTTGTTTATTTTAAACCATTCTGTTTCTCCTTGTTCCGTTCAAAATGTTGCTTCTTGATCAATGTACAGATTGTGCAAGAGAACGATCAGGTGTTCTGGTATACCCATGCTTCTTAATGTGGCCCAGAGTTTTTCATGGTTTACACAGTCAAAAGCCTGCTATAGTCTTTAAAGCACAAATAGATATCCTTTTGGTATTCTTTAGTCTTTTCAAGAATCCATCTCACATCCGCTATGATGTCTCTCGTTCCTTGCCCTTTCCTGAACTCTGCCAGCACTTCAGGTAGTTCTTGTTCCAGGTATGGTTGTAGACTCTGTTGAATAATCTTCAGTAGAATCTTGCTGGCATGTGGGATCAGAGCGATTGTGTGATAATTTCCACAGTCAGTTGGATCACCTTTCTTTAGGATTGGTATAAACACAGATCTTTTCCAGTCAGTTGGCCATGATGATGTCCTCCAAATTTCTTGGCAGAACCTTGTAAGTACGGTAACAGCTGCATCAGATTGCTGTAATACTTCTATGGGAATGCCATCAATGCCGGGTGCTTTGTTTGATAAGGCTTTCAATGCTGCTTCAACGTCTTCTTTCGTCACCAATGGTTCCGGATCATAAGGTACAGGTTGAAACGGCTGTTCATCCACTTGATCTTTATCATATAAAAGCTCTGCATATTCTTTCCATCTTTTCTTGATCTTCCCAGCATCATTCAACATAGAACCTTGAGCATCTTGTAACATTCCAATTCGAGGCTGGAATTTTTTCTTTAACTCTCGTAGCTTTAGGCAAGCCAATCTTGTTCATAGAAACATAGAAATATGACGACACATGGCCTATCTAGTCTGTCCTTCCATATCAACAACTACAACAGTCCCCTTTTTTCCTTTAGAGATCCTCTGTGTTTGTCCCATACTTTTTTGAATTCAGATACTGTCCTCATCTCTACCACCTCCACTGGGAGACTATTCCACGGATCCACCACTCTTTCCATAAAGACATATTTCTGCATCTCACTCCTGAATCTCTCCCCCCTCACTCTCATCCCATGTCCCCTCGTAGCAGAACTTGCTTTCAATTGAAAGAGGCTCTCCCCCTGTACATTTATGCCACGGAGGTATTTAAACATCTCAATCATATCACTTCTATCCTGCCTTTTAAATTAAATCTCTCTCCCCAGACCCTGCTGTGTGTTTAAACTTTTTTTCCTGCCCTAGCCTGCTTGAGTGAATCCTCCCCTCCCCCCCCTTGCTGAGGTATTGTGTAGCCTTCTTCCTGTTTTCTCCACGTGTGCATAGTCTGTTTTTAGTTTGCTTCTCTCTGATCAGAGAGGAGCAGTGCTTTTTACAGTGCTCTGCTAGAAAAGTGGATTTTGCCTCCTGAGACACCTTGCTGGGAGTTCTAGCTGTTTATTTAACTATTTATTGTTTGTCTAACTGTTTATTTAATTATTTATTGTTTGTCTTAGTGGTGTGCTAGTTCATCTTTCTCTGCTGTAATTTACCTTGCCTCTCTCAACTAACTGGGCTTTGTGTGGTAGCCAGGTTAACTGTTCATTTTAAATTAAATCTCTCTCCTCAGACCCTGCTGTGTGTTTAAACTTTTTTCCTGCCCTAGCCTGCTTGAGTGAATCCTCCCCTCCCCCCCCCTTGCTGAGGTATTGTGTAGCCTTCTTCCTGTTTTCTCCACGTGTGCATAGTCTGTTTTTAGTTTGCTTCTCTCTGATCAGAGAGGAGCAGTGCTTTTTACAGTGCTCTGCTAGAAAAGTGGATTTTGCCTCCTGAGACACCTTGCTGGGAGTTCTAGCTGTTTATTTAACTATTTATTGTTTGTCTAACTGTTTATTTAATTATTTATTGTTTGTCTTAGTGGTGTGCTAGTTCAGCTTTCTCTGCTGTAATTTACCTTGCCTCTCTCAACTAACTGGGCTTTTTGTGGTACCCCCCCTCCCCCCTGCCCCCCTCCCCCCTGCTGAGGGTTCAGGACAGGGTACCTTGTAACTGCCCTCTTTAATAGGACTTATCTCCCTCCCTCCCTCCCCAGCACCCACCCACCCACCCCTGGGGTAATTGTAGTTTTATAGGTATTTGCACATCTTAGAGGAAAGGGGTTGCTCTCAGGTGCAGCTCGTTATCCAAATCAGTCACACACGGAGGACCTGAGATTAATTAATTAATTAAACTTTAGGTACACAAGGTGTATTAGGGGTATTAGATACACTTTTATTGATATAAGCATCTACACCAATCCTTATTATATACAGAATTTAAAAGATCTAAACACAAGCTTTAAACTAAGATGCAGGCAGAAGTCCAGCAACGAGATGGGGGTTCTCCGGTCTTTTGCATTGAGTGTCACATGTATGATTTTCTCCCAGCTGGTGAGAGGTCTTACGTATGCACTAAGTGCAAAGAACTCTTTGCTCTCAGGGAACGAGTCCGTTCTCTAGAGGCTAGAGTAGCAGACCTGGAAGACATAAGAAAGACAGAGAAGTACCTGGATGTGAACTACAGGGATATAGTCCTGAAGTCCCACCTCCAGTCTGGCAGCATCCCTGTTGCCATGGAGGAGAGAGGTCACGTGACAGGAGAGCATCACCCTGGTGTGGCAGGAAGTGATCCTGTAACTAGGACCTGCCCTCCAGGTGATGTAAAACCCTCTCGCACCGAGGGCGTTTCTCCAGGGCCATGTGCCCATGAGGGGAGGGTCAGGACAGCTGTTATAGTCGGTGATTCAATCATCAGGAATGTAGATAGCTGGGTGGCTGGTGGACGTGAGGATCGCCTGGTAACATGCCTGCCTGGTGCGAAGGTAGCGGACCTCACGCACCGCCTAGATAGGATCGTAGATAGTGCTGGGGAGGAGTCTGCTGTCTTGGTACATGTTGGTACCAATGACATAGGAAAATGTGGTAGGGAAGTTCTGGAGGCTATATTTAAGCTTTTAGGTAGGAAGTTGAAATCCAGAACTTCCAGGATAGCGTTCTCCGAAATGCTTCCTGTTCCACGTGCAGGACCCAAAAGACAGGCAGAGCTCCGGAGTCTCAATGCGTGGATGAGACAATGGTGCAAGGATGAGGGTTTTGGATTTGTTAGGAACTGGGGAACATTCTGGGGAAAGGGGGGGCTCTTCCGAAGGGATGGGCTTCACCTTAATCAGGATGGGACCAGACTGCTGGCATTAACCTTTAAAAAAGAGATAGAGAAGCTTTTAAACTAGAAAATAGGGGAAAGCCGACAGTCACCCAGGAGCGCATGGTTCGGACAAAGGTATCCTTGAAGGATACTACCAAAAGCAGTGAGGTTCCAAAAGGGAGTATAGTAGCCCAAATGCCCTTGAGTAAGGAGCAGACAGCGCATAAAGATTCCAAATTACCCCTGCCTACCAATAGCCAGATTAATATGAATAAAATACAGTCTCTAAAATGCTTGTATGCCAATGCTAGAAGTCTAAACAATAAGATGGGAGAGTTAGAATATATAGCACTAAATGAGAGGTCAATACGTACAAAATGGCCAATAATTACCGATCTGGTATCGACCCATGATCTTGATATCATCATGGTCACAGAAACCTGGCTATCAGAATGTGACAATGCCATCATCAACCAGTTGTTACCCACAGGTTTCTCAGTCTACACATGCCATCGAACCAATCAGAGAGGAGGAGGAATACTCATCCTGGCCAAAACTTGCCTAGGCTTCCAGATGTGCAACGCAACCAGCACAGTCCACCTGGACTCCCTCACCATAACAAATGACACCTGCACGATCAACCTACTGTACCGAGCACCAACACCATCTTCAGAAGACCTTGCAACGATAATGGGCCTCGCCTGCAACTCAAACAGACCTCGATCCCAGAACTGGATCCTAGGTGATTTCAACCTGCCTACGCTACAGGAATCTCAAGCCTCTGCTTTCCTAGAAGCGTTACAAGAGCTAGGTTACGATCAACTAGTCAATAATCCCACCCACATCAAGGGAAACAAACTTGACTTGATCTTTGCCCCACAGACAGATAAAGATACCACCCAACCAATGCCACCAACCGTAACTCCTGTACCATGGTCTGACCATAGTCTGCTCCAATTCCAGATACCTATTAAAACACACAATAAAAACTCCAACAAAGCCAACTCTGTCCACGAAACCTCTTTGAAGCGCTTCCGCCCCTTTGATAAAGAAGAGCTTCGAGAGAAGATCCTCCCACTCCTCAACAACATACCACATGACCTAGACAAAATGGTGTCCACCTGGGACGAGAGCCTCAAGACCATCGCATGCATACCAGCCACACATAAAAAAACAACAAAGAAACGAGTGCACGCACCATGGTATACCAAAGACCTCCGAGATTCACTCAAGTGCCTGCGCAGGCTTGAGAGAAGATGGCGTCGGTCTCACTCTACTGAAGCACAAGATACTTACATGGCTCACCTAACAGCACACCGTGACGAATTATCAAAAAAGAGAAAACAATATCATTCTGACATCTTGAAGCGGTCACTAAACAAGCCCCACGACCTCTTCAATATAGTGAAATCTCTCATAAGAGAACCTCCCGCAGACCAGTCACAGATGCCACACCCTCAGGCATACTCCAACTACTTACAGTCAAAAATGATCCAGACTACTGCATCTGCAACCAACTACCTACAACCTGAAGTGACCCAGGCTGGTGCAACTCCGAGCTCCGCTGAAAACAGCTCTCAACATAACTTGCCCCAACCATCACCGCTATCCAAATTTGAAAAAATATCACACAGAGAGATTGAAGACATTATCGCTGCTATCAACCCCACTACCGCACCCAATGACCCATGCCCTGCTTTATGGATAAAGGAGTTACGATGTGACTTAAGCCAATATCTGAGCGAAATAATAAACCAATCCCTTACAACCGGATCGTTTCCACAAAGTCTGAAACAAACATCAATCAGACCACTGCTAAAAAATAACAAGATGGACCCAACGAAAGTGGAATCATACAGACCAATTTCAAGTATCCCCATGCTTGCCAAAATAATCGAAAAGTTAGTACAGCGCCAAATCCAACAGCATATTGATACCGAAGCCCCACTCGATCCTGCCCAGCATGGGTTCAGAGAAGCACATGGGGTGGAAACCCTCCTCACCAACCTATTTGATCACCTAGTCTCTGGAACCGACAAAATTCATCAAGGATTCGCCCTCATATTCCTTGACATAGCAGCGGCCTTCGACTCGGTTAGCCACGAGATCCTCATACAACGCCTCAGCGAGAAAGGAATTCAGGGAACAGCCCTAAAGTGGTGCAAGTCATACTTGACTAATAGATGGCAACATGTAAGGTCAGGCTCTACAACCTCGGAACCATTTTTACAAAACCAGGGTGTACCACAGGGCTCGTCACTATCTGCATTGATGTTTAACATCTACATGCAGCCCATATGTGCCCTAGCACGTGCATTCAAGGTCAACTGTCTAGCCTACGCTGACGACATCCTTCTATACATCCCATTCAGGACCAACCAACCAGACCTCTCCCCTCTAACAAGATGTTTTGAGGCAGTAGCAGAATGGTTCAGCACACAAAACATGAGAATCAACTACAACAAAACAGATGTCCTTTTCATCTCAAGGAACCAGGACTTCACCCCTCCACTCTCTTTAAAAATCGGCAACACAGAACTAAAAACCAAACCCACTATCCGCTACCTTGGCGTTACACTGGATCAACAACTGGATCTGAAAACCCACATAAAAAACACAGTAAAAACAGTATATATGAAAATAAGGACCTTAAAACATCTCCGACCGCTACTTGACTTCAGCGACTACCGATCGATCTACCAGGCATTAATATTACCACATTTCGACTATGCCAACGTAATTCTTCACGGTCTCCCTCAAGCAACGCAAGCCCCTCTCCAGCTTGCAATGAACACTGCTGCAAGAGTACTAACAGGGGCCTCACGGAGAGATCACATAACGCCAGTACTGATGAACCTCCATTGGTTACCGGTTCAAGCAAGAACCCTGCATAAAGTTCTAACCTTAACCTTTAAAGCCTTAAACACTTTGACCCCCACAACTATCAGCAAGATGATACATAAGGTACCACTGAACAGAAGCAGAAGACCCATGATGCAAAACACCCTAGAGGTCCCAAAAGTAATAACGACATGCACAAAAGCAACAACAAATAGGGCCTTTACAATCTATGCTCCCAGAGCATGGAATGCTCTTCCCACCTCTATTCGAAACATCACTCACCTAACCCAATTCAGGAAGGCATTAAAGCAGCACCTGTTCACCACATACTACCCTGAATCCAGCCTTAGTAAGCATACTTATTGCCCCTCAGACAATCACTCACCCCAACTAAACAAGCAGACTCAGCATGAAAAAGGATAACCAACCGATCTCTAAGAAGTACCCACTGAACTAAAATTCAGACTCCTAGTGTAAATAAGATGTAGATATGTTCTGCCTGAAATCAGGTACCAGTGTAATACAATGTTAATAATTACACAATATACATAGTTTCCCACAGTTAATTCCAAGTTGATCTCCCTGTTTATTGTAAATACAACTCAAAGTG
Organism: Ichthyophis bannanicus; assembly: GCA_033557465.1. Classification (NCBI taxonomy): domain Eukaryota; kingdom Metazoa; phylum Chordata; class Amphibia; order Gymnophiona; family Ichthyophiidae; genus Ichthyophis; species Ichthyophis bannanicus. The sequence goes on along the minus strand of CM066034.1, from coordinate 445,582,178 downwards.
CCTGTGTTGTATAGTTGATGTTAAATGTAAACCGCTCTGATCTAAAATAGAGCGGTATAGAAGAACTGTTAAATAAATAAATAAATAAATAGATATGATTGCACTCTCAGAGACATGGTGGAAGGAGGATAACCAGTGGGACACTGTGATACCTGGATACAAACTATATCGTAATGATAGAGCTGATCAAATTGGTGGAGGGGTTGCGCTCTATGTTAGAGAGGGCATTGAGTCAGAAAGGATTAAAGTATTGCAGGGAACAAAATTTGCTGTAGAATCTCTATGGATTGAAATTCCATTTATGAAGGGGAAGGTGATGGCAGTGGGAGTATACTATCGACCGCCTGGCCAGAATGAACAAATGGATGATGAAATGCTCAAAGAAATCAAGGAAGCTAACAAAAGTCACAACAGAGTAGTAATAATGGGTGATTTCAATTACCCCGGTATCGACTGGGTCAGTGTCACGGCAGGACAAGCTAAAGAGATAAAGTTTCTAGATGGAATAAATGACTGCTTCTTGGAGCAGCTGGTTCATGAACCGACCAGAGGGGAAGCCATACTGGACCTAATCCTTAGTGGAACGCCAGATCTGGTGCAAGAAATAAGGGTGTTGGGACCACTTGGCAATAGTGATCATAGTATGATCATGTTTGATTTAATTAGTGGAGGACAGATAGTAAAGGAATCCACAGTATTACCTTTTAACTTTCAAAAGGGAGACTATGATAGAATGAGGAATATAGTTAGGAAAAAACTAAAAGGAGCGGTTCCAAAGGTTAAAGACTTACAGCAAGCTTGGGTGTTATTTAAAAATACTATCCTCGAAGCCCAGACCAGCTGTATTCCACGCATTAAGAAGAGTGGAAGAAAGTCCAAAAAACTGCCAGCATGGTTTAAAGGTGAGGTCAGAGAGGCTGTTGCTGCCAAAAAAGCAACCTTCAGGAAATGGAAAAAGGAGCCAAATGATGAAAACTGGAAACAGCACAAGCACTGGCAAGTTAAATGCAAAGCATTGATAAGGCAGGCAAAGCGGGAATTTGAGAAGAAACTTGCTACGGAAGCAAAAACACGAAATAAAGACTTTTTCAAGTACATTCGTAGCAAAAGGCCTGTGAGAGAGTCAATTGGACCATTAGATGATAGAGGGGTAAAAGGGGCAGTAAGAGGAGACAAGGCTATAGCGGAGAGACTGAATGAATTCTTTGCTTCGGTCTTTACTGAGGAAGATGTAGGGATGTTACCCAAGACTGAAGTGGTATTTAAAGGTGATACTGCAGAGGAATTGAGAGAAATATCGCTACACCGGGAAGATATATTACAACTGTTTGATAAACTGAATAGTAGCAAATCACCTGGACCGGATGGTATACATCCCAGAGTGTTGAAAGAACTGAAATATGAGATTGCAGACCTGCTATTGGTAATCTGTGAACTTTCATTAAAATCATCTGTAATACCTGAAGATTGGAGGGTCGCCAACGTAACACCAATTTTTAAAAAGGGTTCCAGGGGTGACCCAGGAAATTACAGACCGGTGAGCCTGACGTCAGTACCAGGGAAAATGGTAGAAACCATCATAAAGAACAAAATTACACAGCATGTAGATAGTCATGGCCTAAAGGGAGACAGCCAACATGGCTTTAGACAAGGAAGATCTTGTCTTACTAATCTGATATGTTTCTTTGAAGGTGTGCATAAACAGGTAGACAAAGGTGAGTCGGTTGATATAGTGTATCTGGACTTCCAGAAAGCTTTTGACAAGGTCCCCCATCAGAGACTTTTGGCGAAGCTAAAAAGTCATGGGATAGGAGGCAGTGTACTATTGTGGATCGGGAACTGGTTAAAAGATAGAAAGCAGAGGGTAGGGCTAAATGGCCAATATTCCCAATGGAAAAAAGTGAATAGTGGAGTACCCCAGGGATCTGTACTGGGTCCGCTACTTTTTGACATATTCATAAATGACCTGGAAAAGGGAATAACTAGTGAGGTTATCAAATTTGCAGATGACACAAAACTGTTTAAAGTTGTTAAAACCCAAGAGGATTGTGGAAAACTGCAGGAGGATCTGGATAAATTGGAAGACTGGGCATCCAAATGGCAGATGAAATTTAATGTGGACAAATGCAAAGTTATGCACCTAGGAAAGAACAACCCACACTATTGTTACACGATGCAAGGCTCCACATTAGAAACCACCACCCAGGAAAAGGATTTAGGAGTCATCGTGGATAACATGTTAAAACCCTCCGCCCAGTGTGCAGCGGCGGCCAAGAAAGCAAATAGAATGCTAGGTATCATAAGGAAAGGGATGGAGAATAAAACAAAGGATATTATAATGCCTCTGTATCGCTCCATGGTACGACTGCATCTTGAATATTGTGTGCAATTCTGGTCACCTTATCTTAAAAAGGACATAGCGTTATTAGAAAAAGTACAGAGAAGAGCCACCAAATTGGTGAAGGGGATGGAAGGCTACTCCTATGAAGAGAGGCTAAAAAGGTTAGGGCTCTTTAGCCTGGAAAAGAGACGGCTGAGGGGAGATATGATAGAGGTCTCTAAATTAATGAATGGAGTGGAACGGATAAACGTGGATCAATTGTTTACGCTATCAGAATATAGAAAGACTAGGGGACATGTAATGAAGCTACAGGGTAAACTATTTAAGACAAATAAGAGAAAATATTTTTTCACTCAACGTGTAATCAAACTCTGGAATCTGTTACCGGAGGATGTAGTAAGTGCTGTTAGTATAGCTGGGTTTAAAAAAGGTTTGGACAAGTTCCTGGAGGAAAGGTCCATAAACCACTATTAAAAAGGGACCCAGGATATCAATGCTTGACCCAGTACAAGCATTGTGGAACCTGTGTCTTTTGAGGATATTGCTAGGTACGTATGACCTAGATTGGCCACTGTTGGAAACAGGATACTGGGCTTGATGGACCTCGGTCTGACCCAGTATGGCATGTCTTATGTTCTTCTTATGTTCTTATGCCTTTCCTCTAAGGTGTACATATTAAGATACTCAAGTCTGTCCTCATATGCTTTATAATGAAGACCACTAACCATTTTAGTAGCCACCCTCTGTACAGACTACATCCTGTTTATATGCTTTTGAAGGTGCGGTCTCCAGAATTGCACACTATACTCCAAATGAGGTCGCATCAAGGACTTATACAGAGGCACTATCACCTCCTTTTTTTCTGATAGCCATTCCTCTCCGTATGCCCCCAAGCATCCTTCTAGCTTTTGCCATCACCTTTTCTACCTGTTTAGCTACTTTAAGATCATCAGACACCACCACGCCTAGGTCCCACTCTTCTTTAGTGGACAAAAGTGCTTCACCCTCTATACTATATTCCTCCCTTGGATTGCTGCAGCCCAAATGCATGACCTTACATTTTTTAACATTAAATCCCAGCTGCCAAATTCTAGACCTTTCTTAAAGCTTAGCTAGATCCCTCCTCATGTTATCTATACCTTCCTGGGTGTCTACTCGATTGCAGATTTTGGTATCATCCGCAAAGAGGGAAATCTTACCCGACAGCCCTTCCGCTATATCACTATCAAAGATGTTAAAAAGAGGAGGAAATGATGTCATCAAGCAGAGCGGCCTCGTGAGAGTGGAGCTGAGGGGAAGCGACAGGAAAATTGCCAGCAAATAACATAAAGGAGGGTATAGAAACGAGTAAAACCAATCTAGTAAGTGCTGCAGAGGAGCGGCTTTGTGGTGAGATGAAGAAGAGCACAGCGGACTTAAAAGGGTTCGCGTATAAAAACGCTGCGGGAAGCACCGGATGGAAGAACAAGATGGCCGTGGTGAGTGCTACAAACGTGGAGGAGGATGGTAAAGCTAAGAATGGAGACAGCAAGCCGAGTGGAGACATGGAGGTACTGAGAGGGGAGATAAAAAGCTGGTTCATCACTCTCAGGCAAGACTTAGCTCATTTTAAAACAAAGGCACAATCATGGATAGAAGAGCTGAGAGTAGATGTAAGAGATGTTGGGCAGCATGTGGAAGACATTGAGAATAAAATGGAGGTGCAGGACAATGCAATGCAGAAAACGCAGGAACGAATGGATAACCTGGAAATGGAAACAGAAGATTTGTGGTCCAAAGTTGAAGATCTGGAAAACAGATCAAGGAGAGCAAATATTAGGATAAGAGGGGTCCCTGAGAATATGGAAAAATTGGACTGTGGGAATCTGGTTGAAAATATATGCCAACAGATACTGGAAGAAGCAGGTCAAGATGGCTCTCAACTATGTTGGAAAGTAGACCGTGCTCATAGGGCACTAGGACCTAAAAGAGATGGTTACACCAGGGACATAATTTTAATTTAATTAATTAACAGATTTTTTATATACCGCTCCTTCCATTGATCAGGTGCGGTTTCCATATAACAACAATAAACAGGGCGAGCTGTTTTTACATATAACAGTTTGTAGCTAGGTAATTACAGTTAACAATTAACAATTGGTGAACTATTTACAATTGAACAGAAATTAAACTATATACATAGGTTTTTGTTTTTTTATAATTCTTAATCACTTTGTCTTAGGGCTACAGCACTTCATTCCTTTATTGACTAATCTATTACCTGGGGTAGGATTATCCTTTATCTAGCTGAGAGGTGAGAAATGGGCTGGTCATAGATCCATAATGTTTAGTAAATAAGTGTGTTTTGAGTTTTTTTCTGAACTCCATTATATCAGGTAATTGTCTTAATTCTATTGGGATTGAGTTCCACAAGATGGGGGCTGTGTGGGAGAAGGCTTTCTTGTTTGTGGATTTATTGGCCCTGATGAATTCTTTTGGTGAGGTTAATTTTTTTAACTGGTCTCTCCTTTGGAGATTATAGGTAGGTTCTATTTTGATGAGGTTATTTATGGACAGGGGTGCTGTTTTAATTATGGCTTTGTAGGTGGTTAAGATAGTTTTGTATTCTATACGGCTTTGAATTGGGAGCCAGTGTAAGTATTCTAAAATCGGGGTTATGTGTTGGAAAGGTGGGGCCTTCGTAATGGTCCTTGCTGCTGCGTTTTGTGCTAACTGAAGTTTTTTTAAGGTTTCCTTAGTTACACCAAGTAGGATTTGATTTGCGAAGTCAAAGTGTGGGGTTATGATTGCTTGTATGACTCGTTGAAAATCCTGTAAGTGCATTAGGGGGCGGAGTGGCTTTAATATTTTCAGTTTATAGTAAACTTTTTTTGTTATATTTCTTACATGTGTGTCCATGCTGAGGTGTTTGTCCAGTATAACCCCTAAGTAGCGTATTTCAGATTTTATTATGATATCATTATTTTGCAATGTGATATGTGAGGGGGGAATAAATGTTGTGCATTTTGTTACTATTAGAGCTTCTGTTTTTGAGTGATTGATGTACAGATTGTTTTCATTTAGCCAGTTGTTGATTTCAGCGAGGCAGTCGTTAATGAGTTGTATGGATATGTTTGGAATTTTGAAAGGGACATACATCATAATGTCGTCCGCATACAGGTGATAGTGGACATTGAATTTTTTAAAGATTTTGCAGATGTGTTTTAAGTATATATTAAATAGTAACGCTGACAGTGCTGAACCTTGTGGGAGGCCTAGTTCTTGTTTGTATGTTTTTGATTTGAGATTTCCGATTTGTACCGTTTGAGTTCGATCTGTTAGATAAGAAGTAAACCATTTTAGCTTGTTTTCATGAATACTCCACTAAACGTGCAGTAGTAGAGGCAGTGAAGAAGATCAATACTTTCAAGTGGAACAATCAACGAATCAAACTATATACAGATCTGTCAGCCATCACAATGAGAAGAAGGAGGGAAATGGCAGCAGTAACTAAAATATTGAAAGAGAAATCTGTCAGATATAAGTGGCTATTCCCTTTCGGGCTGCAATTTTGTATTGAGGGGAAAACATCATATGTTAAGACACCGGCAGAAGCGGTAACAGTGATGAAAGAAGCAGGATGGACTGAGATACCGGAGGCTCCACTCCCAAAGTACAATAAAGGGACAAGACGACAAGCGAAGGAAAGCGAATGGTGCAGAGCACCACAAGGAGATCGTAGACTACGGAGGCAAAAGCAAAGCACTGTCCCTGTAGTAGAAGACAAAGGATGAAGGAATGGATGATGTAGCAATGTGGTTATAATATAAGTTGCGGCAAGTTCTATGCATATTACTGTTGGGTGTTGGTGGTACTGTTAAAGAAGGGGGGGAGGGAAAAAACATATTAGCTGGCAAAGGAGAAAAGAATGAGGAAAGGGATAGAGCTTCCAGGGGCGGTGAGTCATGCCTCAAGGAAACAGTGCGCAGAGTGGGTTGGAGAATAGGAAGGGGGATGGGGAGGGGGGATGGAGAAGGGAAGGGGGGTAAAGGGGGCAAAAGGATTTCCAGCAGCACATTAATGGGATAGCAGGAGACGGGAGAGCTGTCAAATGGAGAGATTTAGAATATTGACGATGAATGTAAGGGGGTTGAACTCCCCGATTAAAAGGCAGAGAATGTTTAAGGAGATTAATAGACTTAAAGGTGACATATTCATACAGGAAACACTCCTGAAAAAAATGTGATGAATGGAGGGTGACACTTAAAAAATTTCAAGGGAACTGGTTTGCATCTAATAGGCTGGAATTGAAAAAGGGGGGAGGGGGGTGGGAATTCTGATGAATGGGTGAATACCATACTCTGAGTGTGGTGTGCAGCAAGATAAAGTGGGAAGGTATATCGTAGTTAAGCTGTGGATAAAGGAACAAATGTATACCCTGGTAAATATATATGGTCCAAATGTGGCTCAAGGGGCATTTTTTGAACGATTGAATGGTATGGTGGCAAAGTTTGCAGAAGGTCCAATAATTATGGGGGGGACTTTAATCTAACAATCAACCCTGACATAGGTAACTCCATGGGGAAGTGGACGGGGTGTGCAAAAAGTAGGAGAAGCTTGAAGTCACTGGGTAAAAACTTGGGGGTGGTAGACGCTTGGAGGGAATTGAAAGGGCGGGAAAAAATATTTATGTTCTACTCGCCAGTGCATAAATCCTACTCGAGAACAGATATGATATGGGTGTCCAAATCCTTAGTGGGGGAGATAGGAAAGTGTGAGATTGGAGAGAGGACCTGGTCTGATCACGCACCAGTGTGGATTGAAGTTAATATGGGGAGTGGTGGGAGGAGAAATAGGGGGTGGACACTAAATGAGTCCTTACTGGAGAATTCGGAAACAACCCAACAAGTTAGGGAAAAAATAAAACAATATTTGGAGGTGAATGATAGGGATGGATGTAGGATTGGAACCTTATGGGAGTGTTTGAAAGTGGTGATGAGGGGATTTAATATCCATAGGTACCTATGTGAAGAAACGTAAGGAGCACCAAAAGGAAGCCTTAAGGGAAAAGATTAGGGAATTAGAGGGCTTGCAGATGCAGGGAAGGACGGAGAATACCATAATACAGGAATTAAATAAGGTAAAAAGGGAATTAAATGAATTAGAACTAGTAGAGATTAAACATGTGCAGGATATGTTCAAACAACAATTTTTTGAATTGGGCAATAAACCCAGTCGCCTGCGGGCACATACATTAAAACAACATCAGAATAGGAATTATATAACAAAAATAAGGGATGCAAAGGGGAAAGAAGTGAGACAGAATGAATTAATCTAGCAAAGATTTGTTGAATTTTATAAACAACTATATACGGATGAGACTAATAATGTAGGGGAAAAGCTGGATCAATATTTACAAATGCATCTACTGAGGCTAGCAAGAGAGGAAACAGAATAGATTTCCCATCCCATAGAAGAAAAGGAAGTAATGGAGGTGATTAAGATACTTCCACCCAATAAAGCACCGGGGATGGATGGCTTTACGAATAAATTTTATAAAATATTTCGTGATGTGGTGGTTGGCCCTCTGACTAGACTTTTTAACACCTTTAAGGAAGGGGAGGAAATACCCAGAAACAATGCGGACAGCAGGGATTACCATTTTGCCTAAAGAGGGAAAGGATCCTAATTTATGTGGATCATATAGGCCAATATCCCTTCTAGGAACGGATTTTAAAACATTCACTAAAGTTTTGGCAAATAGATTACATCCGCTTATGCCCAAGTTGGTACATGAGAACCAATCCGGGTTTGTTTCTGGGCGTCATACAGTAGATAATATGTGTAAAGTGTTAAATGCTATATGGAGGGGGAGAAAGGGGGGAGAGCAAATGATTCTATTGACAATCGATGCTGAAAAAGCGTTCGATCGAGTCTCTTGGCCATTTTTATTTAAAGTCTTAGAACGAATGGGGATTGAGGGGAATTATTTGAAGTGGATTAAATCTATTTATGCGCAACCAATGGCAAGAATTCGGGTTAATGGTGACTATACAAGGCCGTTTGCATTGTTTAGAGGAAAAAGGCAGGGGTGCCCTCTGTCCCCGATGCTATTTGTGCTCTCAATGGAACCTTTAGCTCAGAAGGTGAAGGAATGTAGGGGAATCCATGGGGTAAAATGGAAAAATCTGGAAAGCAAAATATCACTCTTTGCAGATGACCTGCTGTTTATATTGACGAAGCTAAGGGAGTCTCTAGTAGCACTAAATAAGCTGCTAAAGGAGTTTAGCGACTACTCAGGTTTTAAAATTAACGCCACAAAATCGGAAATATTGAATATCTCGGCAGGGGAAGACCTGCAGGTAAAGATAAAAGCTGAATTCCCCTTCAGATGGACAAAACATAGTATTAGATATCTTGGAATATACTTAACATCTAGGGAATTTGACCTGTTTAAAGAAAATTATGTTCGGGTGGGAAAAATAAAATAAGGAGAGAACTAGAGGAGTGGAAATGTAAAACACTGTCATGTATGGGGAGGATCTCTGCTATAAAAATGATGGCATTACCTAAATGGTTATATCTTTTTATGAACCTTCCCATAAGGGTCTCAAAGGACTATATTGGGAAACTACAGAGGATTTTTATGCAGTTTATTGGAGGGGGGAAGAAAAATAGGGTAGCAGGGAGGATATTGATGAAGCTGAGAGAACAAGGGGGTATGGCTGTTATGAATTTATTAAAATATTGGGAGGCAGCACAACTGAGCGCTATTGTGGAATGGGGGGCGGAGGAACAGAAAGAATGGGTGCAGATGGAATCAGAGGATTTAGAAGACGGGACGGTAGGAGATTGTGTGGCTACCGAAAAATGCAAAAATTTATTTATTTATATTCTCTTATATAGCGCACTATTCTGCATCAGTGCGGTTTACATTGAACAAACTGAAATTACATTGAACAGGGCATTATAACTTGGAGATAACTATTTTACAGGGAACATGGGCTATGGAGGGTTAAGTGGTTTGCCCAAGACCACAAGGAGCACCTGTGGGACTAGAAACCCCAGTCCTTCCGGCCCAAGGTTGCTGTCCTCTAGTGGGATTTGAACCCCCGACCTTCCAGCCTGAAGTACCTTGCCCCAACCACTAGGCAACTCCTCCACTCCAAAAAAAGGATACCCAGGTAATAATCTCTATGTACAAGGCTTGTCAGACGGCTGCCTGGGTGAGAATCTTCACAGTCTTGGCAAGTGCATATATCTATATGATTTGCAAGGGATTGTGGACAATGCAGTTCATTCACACCAGACACAGCTGCTGACAATAATTTAGTTGTGCTCAAGTGTTAAAGCCAATAAGATATTTATTTATGGGGTTATTTCTCCCAACACAGATATGCTTGGTAGCACATAAATCAGGTTACTTGCTTCCAGTGTTTAACTTGGAAAAACAAAATCAAAATCAGGAAAACAACATTCAAACTTGTCAGGCATTAGCTAATGTTTTCTTAGCATATATCAAACAACAAACGAAAAGCCACAAAGAAAGAAAAAAACTGTTCTTTTCAGGTTAACTTCTGATAACTTCCCACATAGATTCAGAAGTGATTCTCTCCTAGCTCACAAGCAATTAGGTAAGGCTCAATTGCTAGCAGTTATCCAGCTGAAACCCCTTAGCTGGCTTGCCTTCTACTGTGTGGGTAAAATCCTGCTTCAGGAGCTTTTCTGAGTAGATTAAAGAACAAGTTTGTATTTCTTTGTGATGGTTGCTGTACTTTATAACAGAAAATCACCAAAGGAGTTTGGACAGAGAGCAGTCCATATAAACACATTCTTCATCTGCAATCATTCCCCCTTCTTCAACAAGCATGGGTTCAATATCATGGAATGGCACAGATGAATCTCTCAATGGAGCACTTTCAGGAGAATACTTGTTTCCCTGCTGTCTTTCAAGGTTATAGCTAGGGCATAGATCAGTGTTCATACCTGAGCTTCCATTGCTGTTAGAGTTCCTCTCTATATAACCTGGCCAGTATGTAGTCCAGTTCTTATGTCCAGCCTTCCAATCCAGATCCCTGGACACTGGATCTCTCTTCACATACCTTCTGGCACGGGTCTTAGGGTCCCTTCCACGTGCAGCCGTCTCTCTCACAGGTACCGTCTGGAGATTCCTAGCTCTGCAGCACCATTCCTCTGGCTTTCCCCAGTCCAATGGTGTATGCTGGCCCTTGGAATGCCTCCCAGTATACGTACTGCTCTGGACTCTTCTAGACCTCTCAAAGGCTTTTCTCCTCTTTCTTCCAAAGGGTTTCTTTCCCTCTCTGTCCGTCCGGTTTGGCTTCTGCTTCTGATGATCCTTCAGATGAAACTGATGATCAAACTCAAGCTGATTCTCAGGATAAGGATAATTCTCTGTAGAATAAACTCTACTCTTATTCTGCTTAGATGAGTGCTCCTTCCTAACACAGCGCAGCTGTGCTGAATCAGGCCCTGCCCTTTGAGATGAGTGCTTAGGGATTACCTCATAGCCCTCCTGATTGAACACACGTTTCCCCACTTCAGCTCCTCTAATGGCTGTTGGAAACCTGGTGCATTCTGGGACTGGTAGTCTTTTATGGGAAAATTCTGTTTTCTTACTTCTACCAGAACTGACAGGTTGCTTGTTCAGAGTCACTTCACCTTTTCTATAGCTCCTTCCTGAGCTATGATAAGCTTCCTTATCACATGCTCCCTACCAATATGGAATAAATGGAAGTGTATATGGCTGTGGGGAAATGGAATATCTCCAGGAACAAGCAAGAATGTAGTCTTCACATATGGGTATCGTCGGCACCGACGGAGCCTGCGCGGGAACGCTCCCAAGTTTCCAATAGGAAAGCTTTTGGGAGCATCCCACAGTGCCTGCATGCTGCCTTCCCGCCTTTCCCAACTGTCCCTCTCTAGTTCTTCGTTTTCCTCAGAGCCGACAGGTCACACATCCTGTCACTGCAGAAAATATTCCCTTTTATTCTTCTTTTTGTGGTCGCGTCTGCCTTCCCTCGATGGTATCGCCGGTTCTTCTTTCTTTAAAAAAAAAACAGCCTTTCTTCTGGAGTCTTTTCCAGGTTTTTTTCTCCTTCAGGTGCCCCGCGCCATTTTGGGCACTAGGCCCAACTTTTCCTTTAAAATGGAAAAACCCGCTTCGGGTTTTAAAAAGTGTTCCAAGTGTGGCGGTACCATCTCCGTCACTGACACCCATGAGTGGTGCCTCAAATGTTTAGGTCCTGACTACTCTATTTCAGAGTGTGTTGCCTGTGGGATGATGTCGAAGAAGGGCCGGCAGCACCGAGCTGCTAAACTTAGCACCCTTTTTCCCTCCGATGCAGCCTCTGTGGCATCAACGTCTTCCAGGGCTTCGTCTTCCTCCCATGGATCTCAGGTAACTAAACATAAGTCTAGCCAGTCCTCAAAGGGTAGATCTCCTTCTAAGCATCGAGATGCCTCTGGCGTTGCCCTTGAGGAACTTGTACTGGCAAAATTGCCCCGGCGGGAGGCTTCAGCTTCCAAAGCACTATCGGGGCTCCAGGATGTTCTCGAGGCCCCAACCTCGGCAGAACTACTGGTGCCATGCTCTGGGGTACCGGCTACTTCATCCGGTACCGATACCCAAGCATCGGCAGCGTCAATAAACCAGAGATTTTTGGCTATTGAGCGCAGTCTGGCGGCTCTCTCACGGCCTCGATGCCGCTGAAACCGCTTCAGACAATTCAACCGGTACCGGCACCGACTTCGGTACCGGTACCGACTGCATCGACATCAGCAGGTATTCTACTGGGACCGAGTCATGCTTATCCATCCGGTATCGACAAGTCGGTACCGGACCCCTCCAATGCCGACTTCGATCGGTACCGGTACCGTGCTTTGCACGATCACTCAGATCGGAGATACTTTGAATTTTCATATGAGTCTGAAGACTCTGAAAGCTCTGCCGATACCAGAGTACTTCTTCCTGAGGATTCATCTCCTCAGCATAGGATGTCTCCTCCAGAGGATATGTCCTTTCAGGATTTTATCCGAGATGTGGCTCGAGGTCTTTCCATCACAGTGGCTCCTGAAAAAGAGCCTAGGGCAAAGGAATTGGAAATCCTGCAATACCCTAAAGCTCCCAAGGAGGCAGCTACCTTACCCATTCATGAGATCTTGCATGATCTCATTTTAAGGATGTGGGAAACACCTCTAACCACTTCCCCTCACTCTCGAAGGCTCGACACCATGTATTGAGTTCCTCCTTGTCCTGGGTTTTAGAAGACTCAGCTACCACACCATTCCATGGTGGTGGAATCAGCTATGAGAAGGATCAAGCGTGCAAAAAGACATGCATCTATTCCTCCGGGACGTGAGTGTAGGACTCTTGATGCCTTTGGATGTTGAACCTTCCAGGCTTCCATGCTTTCTGCTAGGATCAGTTCATATATATTATATATGGGAATGTTCCTTAAGGAGGTCACCGGAGATTTAGAGTTTGAGCCCTCTCTTTCCTGATGATACGAGGCAGGATTATCTTGCACTTGTCAAATATGCTCAGGATGTATCCAAGTTTGTAAATCGTGCAGCCTTTGACTACTTTGAGTGCATAAGCAGAACCTCTGCTATTGCCATAGGTGCACGTAGGATTGCCTGGCTCCAGGCATCTGACTTGGAACTTTGGGTACAGGACAAACTGGGGAATATTCATTGCACAGGAGAGAATTTCTTTGTCAAGAATTGGCAGGAAATAGCTAATGAGATAGATGCTGAGAATATCACCCTGGATAGATTGTCTAAATCTACAGCTGATCCTGCAAGGAAGAAATCCTACAAGAAACCATTCTTAAGTAAGAAGAAGTTTTACTCCTCCTATACGCAACAGGGACATCGTGTTGGTCAGTCTACCCAAAAGGGACAGCAGCAACAGCCTAGGCAAAGAAAATCAAAAGCTGCTAAGCCTCAACCTGCTCAGCAGACTCAGCCTTCACAGGGGCTTTGACTCTTATCTAGAGAACTTTGTCTTCCTGGCCCTGAACGGCCCAGAACCCTCCACCATCCCAGGAAGGTTATGTCATTTTGCCCCCAGATGGGAGCAGATAACAGCAGAAAGTTGGACTCTGTCCATTGTAAGAGGGATACAAGCTTCACTTCCTCAGCATGCCCCCTCCTACAGTGTTAAGACAGTTCAATTCTCAGACCTCTCTCAACGTCCAGTTAGGTCAAGAGGTCACTTTGCTTCTTGCCCAAGGGGCAATAGAAGAGGTACCCATTCCCCAACAGAGTACAGGGTTCTACTCCCCCTATTTCCTTATCCCAAAGAAAACAGGAGGACACAGACCCATTTTGGACCTCAGAGAATTGAACAAATTCCTGTTCAAAGAGAAGTTCAAACTGATTTCTCTGGGAACTCTGCTGCCATACCTTCAGAGTCAGGATTGGCTTTGTTCTCTAGATCTCAAGGATGCATACACTCGTGTTCTCATCCATCCAACTCACCGAAGGTTTCTTCACTTTCTATTTCAAGGGAAGCACTACAAATACAGAGTTCTTCCTTTTGGCCTGGCCTCGGCACCAAGGGTGTTTACAAAATGCATGGCTATGGTGGCAGCATTTCTTTGCACCCTTACTTATTCGTCTTCCCTTACTTAGACGACTGGCTCATTCGAGCCCCGTCAGAGCCAGAGGCCAGGATTTCTCTATCTCACACAATGCGTATCCTTCAGTATTTGGGACTTGTCATAAACTTCCAAAATCCAACCTAGCTCCCTCCCACTCAGTCTCTAGAGTTTATAGGAGCTCTGCTGGATACCAGACAGACAAGGGCCTATCTTCCACAGCCCCGCTGCCTTCGTTAGCTTCCCAAGCAGTGCTAGAGCCTCACCTCACTGCTCGGGATATGTTACAATTGCTAGGCCACATGGCATCCACCGTGCATGTGGTTCCTTATGCTCGCCTCCATATGAGGGCAGCCTAGTGGACTTTATCCACTCAATGGACTCAGGCATCAGGTTGCCTGTCAGACAAAATAACAAACACGGATTGTCTTATTTTGTCTCTCCAATGGCGGCAGTCACCCCAAAACCTTTTGGTGGGTCCCCTTTCCAACAACCCCCACCCCAAGCCACTCTGACAACAGATGCCTCACAGGTGGGTTGGGGAGCTCACCTGCAAGGTCTCTCTACCCAGGGTACCTGGACTCCACAGGAGACCTATCTACACATCAATCTCCTGGAACTCAGAGCAATCTTCCTTGCTCCTTGCTCTTCGAGTATTCCACACCCAGCTCCAGCTACAAGACAGTCGTAGTTCAAACGGACAATCAGGTAGCCATGTTCTATGTGAACAAGCAGAGCGGAACAGGCTCTCTGTCACTCTGCAACAAAGCTTTGCGACTATGGGCCCTCGCCAGAGAGCATCAGATTCATCTCCTTGCGGTGTATCTTCCAGGCATTCAAAACTCTTGGGCAGACAGACTCAGTTGAGTTCTGCTTCCATACGAATGGTCTCTCCATGTAGACCAGGTGGCCAAAAGTTTTCAAATGTGGGGAACCCTGGACATAGACCTCTTTGCAAGTCCGCTGAATGCCAAACTTCCCTGGTTCTGTTTCAGAATTCTGGCTCAGGGTTGTCAGGCCAGGGATGCTTTCCTCCTCCATTGGGGTCAGGACTTCCTGTATGCCTTTCCACCCATTCCCCTAATTCCCAAAACCCTGTTCAAGCTTCAGAGAGACAGAGGTCATATGATTCTCATAGCTCCACATTGGCCTCGGCAAGTGTGGTACCCTCTGCTTCTACATCTCTCTCAAGCTCCGTCTCTGGAGTTGGGATCTGCTCCAGATCTCCTGTCTCAGGAGGACGGGATGCTGTGGCATCCCAATCCCCAGTCTCTGCATCTCGGGGCCTGGTTGCTGAAAGCCTAGAACTTCATGGTCTTAACCTTTCTCAGCAGGTAAAGGATATCCTTTATGCTTCCAGGAAACCTTCCACAAAACACTCTTAGGCTTTCAAGTGGAAAAGGTTTACCATATGGTGCTTGCAGAAGGGTCTTGACCCTCTTGTGATACCTCTGGAATCATTACTGGAGTATCTCCTTCATTTGTCTAGTACAGGGCTAAAGACCAATTCAGTGAGAGTTCATTTGAGTGCTATTGCAGCTTCTTTCAAGCCTCTGAATGGACAACCTATTTCCTCTCATCCTCTCATAGCGAGATTTATGAGAGGCCTTCTTTTAACAAAGCCTCCCATTAAGCCACCAGCGGTGGCATGGGACTTAAATCTGGTTCTTGGGCAGCTCATGAAGCTGCCTTTTGAACCGTTAGTTACTACCTCTTTGAAATTCCTTTCCTGGAAGGTCATCTTTCTTATTGCAATCACATCAGCACGTTGCATCAATGAATTGCAAGCATTGGTGGCTGATCCTCCTTATACAAGGTTCCATCATAAGGTAGTCCTTAGGACTCATCCACACTTTATGCCAAAGGTGGTGTCACCTTTTCATTTAAACCAAGCGGTTTACCTTCCTGTATTCTTCCCAAGGCCTCACGCCTCAAATGCAGAAAGGAATCTTCATACTTTGGATTGTAAAAGAGCTTTAGCTTTTTACTTGCAAAGAACTCAGCAACATAGAAAGTCCTCTCAGCTTTTTGTTGCTTTTGATCCTAGTCATTTGGGACGTCCAGTCTCCAAGACAACACTGTCCAACTGGATTGCACAGTGTATTTCTTTTGCCTATCAGAGTAAAAACCTTCCTTTGGAAAATCATGTCACAGCTCACAATGTGAGGGCCATGGCAGCCTCTATGGCTCATCTTCACTCTGTGTCTATCAACCATGGCAGCCTCTATGGCTCATCTTCACTCTGTGTCTATCAACGACATCTGTCGAGCAGCTACTTGGGCCTCAATTCATACCTTCACAGCCCATTACTGCTTAGACAAGGGCTCCCGCCGGGATGCCTTGTTTGGTCAGGCTGTTCTTCAACACCTGTTCCATATTTAATCAACTCCTACCCACCATCCTTAGTAGGATGCCAGAGGGGGAAGTGGAGCCCTTTCACAAGGGCACACAACTTCAGGGGTTTCTCCCTGGCATCTGCAGCTAGGGAGTCCCCATAAGTGAAGACTATATTCCTGCTTGTTCCTGAAGATAGGATACTCACCTGTAACAGGTGATCTCCGGGAACAGCAGGAATTTAGTCTTCATGACCCACCCACCTCCCCTAGGATTTGTATCTCTCTCTTTCTCTCTTTCCCTCTCTCTCTCTGGCTCAGCTATAAACTCAACTGGAGAAGGACAGTTGGGAAAGGCTGGAAGGCAGCACGCAGGCGCTGTGGGATGCTCCCAAAAGCTTTCCTATTGGACGTTGGGGAACATTCCCCGCAGGCGCCGTCGGTACCGACGATACCCATATGTGAAGACTAAATTCCTGCTGTTCCTGGAGATCACCTGTTACAGGTGAGTAACTATGCTTTCCTCATAGACGAATAGAGATTACGCATTCACTGACTGCATTGTATTTCATTACAGTTCTTGCAAGTTTCTTCATTATTATAAATGCAACATTTCTTCTTTGTTTTTTATTTCCAGCATAGTAGACCATGTGATCATCTGGTACAAAGTGCCCGATGCCAGTCCATTTCAGTTTGTTGACACCCAACAAATCAAGTTGTATACATTCCATTTCATTCTTGACCACCTCCAACTTCCCTTGGTTCATGCTTTCTATATTCCATGTCCCAGTATGTAAGACATCTTTGCAGCTTCTGACTCTCATTTCATGTGCAGCTACATCAGCAGTCAGACGTCCCAAGGACTTTGATCCAACCACATCATAAATGCTGGCTTTACTCTGAAAAGTCTTCAACACTTCCCCAGTAGCTAACTGAGTGCTTTCCAAACTGGCGGTCTCATCTTCCAGCGCTATAGTGCAGTCTGTTTTGTTATGACTATCCATTGGGTTTTCATAGCAAGATACAGAAGTAGATTGCTGGGCCTTCTCTCCGTGCAGTTTAAGTTTAGTGTTGTTGCCGTTGTCACAGAAATGTGATCCTCTGCCGTCAACCCTGTCCCATTCTGCTGCTTACCAGATGGGTGGTTTGTCTTGGTGTGGCACCTCAGCTGAGACCTGTCCATCTTGGGAGACCCTCCCAGTAGTAAAACTACCGATAGCTTAGCCCTCAGCATCACTGATGCACACAAGCCAGCACAGCACGACAAGCTGCAAAATAAATGAGGCTGTTAGTGTAGCTGGGTTTAAAAAAGGTTTGGAGAAGTTCCTGGAGGAAAGGTCCATAACCCATTATTACAGGGGACCCAGGATATCACTGCTTGACCCAATACAAGCATTGATACAAGTGTCTTTTGGGGAGACTGCTAGGTACTTGTGACCTGGATTGGCTACTGTTGGAAACAGGATACTGTGCTTGATGGACCTTGGTCTGACCCAGTATGGCATATCTTATGTTCTTATATGTTCTCTATTTTCCGCAAGGCAGCCCGGGGTCCCCGGTGGCACCTCGCCCTACTGATCCACCGCTTGCAGGGTCCCCCGCAGTGACCCAGCATCCCAGGCGTCACTCCGATCAGGGTTCGCCCAAGGTGGAGCGTGGAAAGAAGAAGAAGACCTAAAAGTCTCTGTAGGGGGCTCCAGACAAGCGCAAGCATGCTCTGGCTCGTTCCTTTAGCCCTCCCCGGTGTTACCAAGAGTCAGACAGCCTCAAAAGGTACCTCGTGCAGACACGAAGGCCTCCGGCAATGGCGCTTGGTCTCCTGAGGTTCGTCCCAACGAGGAACCCCTCTCCTGCTCCACCCCAGACCTGGTAACCCCGGTGTCAGTGTTGCAGTGACCCACTACCAATTGAGAGTCCCGTATGCTGGCGCTGGCATTGGAGCGCAGCGTTTCTGCCTTCCTAGCCACCCAGCAGGCACTTTTGACCAGCATGGCTGGCTCGCGCCTTAAGACCAAGGGTCAACCAACTGGGGTCTTGAAAACTGCTTTGGAAACCCCCAAGAGCCGCAGGCCTTGTGAGGGTCCTTGGCACCAGTCTAGCTCGCCGTCCCGTTCTTCGGGGGCGAGGTCTTCCAGAGTCAGAGCCTCTGGCTCCAAGCGGTCTTCGGCCACAGGATGCGAGGATCAGCCTGACTCAGTCCTTCTCTAACTCTCCTGGCTGGGAATCAGATGGGGACACTTCCCTGGAGACGCGCGCCCATAGGGATCTCCCCTCTGACCCATCCCCGCCCACTCGCAAAGGCAGTTGCCTCCCGAAGACACCTCTTTCTTGGTTTTTGTGCAGGATAAGGCTTGGGCCCTCAATCTGCCAATGCAGACCAATGAAGAGCCAAGGGCAGAGGAACTTGACATCTTGCAGTACGAGTCTTCACCCAGGGAGTCTCTTACAGTTTCGCTACCGTCCATCCTATCCCGGCTGCTTCTCTGCATGTGGGAAGCACCTGTCTGTCCCTATTGTCAGTAAAAGACTCGAAGCCATGTATAGGGTCCAGCACGGCTCGGGGTTTTGGAAGACCCAACTTCCTCATACCTCCATGGTAGTTGAATCCACAATGCGGAAACAGAAGAGCTTGAAGTCGCACTCTTCGTTCCTGCCTGGTAGGGAATCCTGTGCCCTCAACGCCCTGGGGCGCAAGGCTTAATAGGGATCCATGCTGACGTGCCGCATCCAGGCGTACCAACTGTATATGGGTGTGTTTCTTCACGACCTCACCAAAGAGCTCGGCAGTTTTTCCATGGGCCTTGGTGGGGATCACCTTCTCAGGTTCCAGACCCCCCTGAGGCCGGACGCAGACTGCTCAAAATACCTTTCCCGCACCGCATATGACTGGTTCGAGTCTTCCGCCCCTGTAACAGCGGCTGGAATTGGAGCCCAATGCCAAGCGTGGCTCCAGTTTTCAGACCTGGAACAGTGGGTCCAGGAGAAGCTCCTGGTTGTCCCCTGCCTCGGCGAACAGCTGTTCTGCAAGCCCATGGAGGACAAGGTAGTCGAGATCGAGACGGAGTTCATGACACGCACCTGTCTCTCTTGCAAAACCTCCTCTCTTCCGTGGAGGAAGCAGCACAGCAAAAAGCCTTTCTTCCAGAGATAAGGGCTCCCCTACCGAGGATACCCGCCTACCCCTGATCCGACGACGAGCGCTCAGGGCAAAGGGGGGGAGCTCATGGTCACCGGAAACCTACGGGGCCCAAGACCCAACCACCGGCATCACCTCAGCCAGCCCCAGGGTTTCGACCCTGAAAGCATAGCCTCTATCCCCCCGGGGACACCTCCACCCGTGGGAGGACGCCTGTCTCTTTTTGCCCCCAAATGGGCAGCTATTACATTGGATACCTGGGTCTTGCAGGTGATCTGGGACGGATATCGTCTTCATCTAGACAGACTCCCTTCTCCCCAGCAGAACCTATTCAGCTTCCCTCGCACCAGGCTTGCTTGCAGCAAGAGCTGAACAACCTCCTCAGTCAACAAGCGGTCGAGAGATTTTATTCACGGTACTTCCTCGTTCTGAAGAGGACAGGGGCCTGCGCCCCATCCTCGATCTCAGAAATTTGAACAAGTTTCTGGTGCGGGAGAAGTTCAAAATGCTATCCCTTGGCGTCCTGCTGCCCTACCTCTGGCAGGGTGATTGGCTATGCTCCTTGGATCTCAGAGACACTTATGCCCACATTCTTGTCCACCCAAGCACAGGAAGTACCTGCGTTTCAGGTTACAGGGAGAACACTTCCAGTACAGATTGTTCCCCTTCAGGCTTGCGTCTGCCCCGCGAATCTTTAACCAAGTGCCTGTCAGCAGCTGCGGCCCACCTCCGGCTACAGGGAGGTGGGCCGCTGATGACTGGCTCGTCTCAGGCACCTTGGCAGAGGAGGCTCGCCTCTCGGCGTCGGGCACGGTCCTCCTCCTCAAGCACCTCGGTTTCCTGATCAACTACTACAAATCCCACCTCAAGCCGGTGCAGACCCTGGAGTTCATTGGTGTTCTTCTCGACACAGAACGTGCTACCGCCTTTCTCTCTCAAGCATGCACGGATCGGCTCCGTGCTCTGGACGCACTCTGTCCACGTCATTCCCCATGCTTGCATGCACATGCGAGTGGCCCAATGATGCCTCAGAGCGCAATGGGCCCAAGTCTCAGGCTGCTTCCTGGACCCCGCCCGGGTGTCTCGCAGCCTAATCGAATCCCTAGTCTGGTGGCAGGACCCTCAGAGCCTCCTTCGGGACATGCCCTTCCAGACTCGACAGCACGAGCTCATCTTGACTTCGGATGCCTTGCTGTTGCGCTGGAGGGCCCACTGTGACCACCTCTGCACCCAGGTGCGGTGGTCACCTGAGTAATCTCGGCAGCAAATCAACCTGCTTGAGCTTCAAGTGGTCCGGTTGGCCTTCAAGGTCTTTGAGTACCACCTGAAGGCCAAGTCGGTGCTCATGCAGACCTACAACAGAGTCACAATGTACTACATAAACAAATAGGGGGGTACGGGCTCCCGCCTCCTCTGTTGGGAGGCATTCCTCCTCTGCTCCTTCGCTGTGTGCAGGGGTATGATGCTGATAGCGGTCTACCTCCTGGGCCAGGACAACCTCCTCGTGGACAGACTCAGCAGGCTCCTTCACCCACACGAGTGGGACCTGAGTCCAGAGGTGGTTCTCCACCTGTTTCGCCGCTGGTGGACTCTGTCCATAGACCTGTTTGCCAGCCCGGCAAACGTGCAGCTTCCCCATTTCTGCGGGCTGATACCACACCTGAGCAGGGTGGCCCTGCATGCGTTCCTCCTGAACTGGACCTCCGGACTTCTATATGCATTCCCTCCCATTCCTCTCCTTGCGAGGACCTCCACAAGATCCAGCGTGACGGAGCCTCGGTGAATCTCGTGGCTCCTTCGTGGTCTCGACAACCTTGGTTCCCGTTTCTACTCTGACTCTCGTTGGAGCCTCCGGTCCCCCTGGGAAGTGCTCCAAGTCTGCTGACGCAGGAAGAGGGATGGGTGCTTCACCCGAACTTGGTCTCACTATCCCTGACAGCCTGGCGGCTGAACGGGTCTCTTTAGCCTCGCTGCCCCGTCCGGTGGAGATCGAGGATGTCCTCCTCGCGTTGAGGAAGGACTCGACAAGGCGGGCCTATGCTCTGAAGTGGCAGGGGTTTTCGATCTGGTGCTCCGAGCTCCAAATCGACCCATTCTCCTACTCCACCCGTTGGGTTCTCCAGTACCTTCTCCACCTCTTGCAGGCAGGACTGAAGTCCAACTCGGTCAGGGTCCACCTGAGCACCATCTCAGCCAACCACTTGCTCGTTGAGGGTAAACCCCTCTTGCTTTCCAAACCCCCCATCCGGCCTCCACCAGTGGAATGGGACCTGAACATCGTGCTCATGCAGCTTACGCGACCACCCTTCAAGCCAATGGCGACATGCCCGCTTCAACACCTCTCCTGGAAGATGGTTTTCCTGGTGGCACTGGCCTCGGCGCATCAAGTTAGCGAACTTCAAGCCCTCATGGCCGAGACACCCCTCCCCCCCTTACACCAGGTTTTACAGGAACAGGGTGGTCCTTCGCACCCACCCCAAGTTCCTACCGAAGGTTTTCCCAGATTTACACCTCAATCAGGAGGTGGTCTTGCCAACTTTCTTCACGAGACCTCACGCCAACCGGGCATCGGAGGTTCTGCATACACTCGACTGCAAGAGGGCTCTCGCCTTCTACCTGCAGCGCACCAAAGGTCATCGCAAGTCCAACCAGCTCTTCATCGCCTACGATCCCAACTGCCTAGGGCTGGCAGTCACCAAGCGCACCCTCTCCATCTGGCTGGCGGACTGCATCGCCTTCACCCAGGCAAAGGCAAGCGCCCCACTGGATCCTCGGGTCACCGTGCAAGGTGTTCACGCCAAGGCAGCGTTGGTGGTTCGCTGCACTCCGTGCCTCTGACGGATATCTGCCGGGCTGCGACCTGGTCTTCAGCAAATACCTTTGCTTCGCATTACTGCCTGGAGAGAAAGTTCCGCCGTGACAGCGCCTTCGGCCAGGCTGTACTCCATAGTCTGTTCGGGGTATAAGTAACTCCTGCACTCTGACCCTTCTTCTGCAGCTACAGAGAGCTTGCCCCAAAGGCCTGAGGACTCGGACTTCCTTCGGACATCGGCTACTGCTCACGGCCTTGCGGAGGTGTTTTTGACTTACAGGTTCGGTAGCCTGTAGCTGGGGAGTCTCATAAGTGAGGACTGACTTTCTGCTTGTTCGTGGAGAAAGTGTAGTTACTCACCTGTAACAGGTGTCCTCCAGGGACAGCAGGAATTAGTCCTCACTACCCTCCCACCTCCCCTGAAGAGTAGCAAATTTTTTATCCTTCCCTTGCCGTCTGCTTAGTAGGGCTCTAGCTTTGGGACCTGACTGAGCAAGATGGCACCTTTGGGTGTGAAGAGGACTGCGCATGCGTGGCAGCAATCCCAAAGGCTTTCTTTGAAAGCTGGGGAATTGCTCTATGTGGGCTCCGTCGGGGCCGACATCACCCATAAGTGAGGACTGATTCCTGCTGTCCCTGGAGAACACCTGTTATAGGTGAGTAACTACGCTAAACAATGAGCACCAAAAGCAAAACTACTGGCAATGCACAGTGGGAGCAATGCGAACTGGTGAATTAACTTCCTTTCCCAGATTGCTGTGTATTTAAAAAATATATATATTTTTTTTATTTATGGATTTTACAAGAATATTTGCAAAAGCAAATACAAAGAAAAAGTAAAACATCAAAGGCATATTAATCAAAAACATGAAAACCTACAAATCAAATTTAGCCCACATCACAGTGAGAATAGATAAACATAGAAACTGGGGAACACCCCACATAAAGGAAATAAGGAAAACAATTTCCAACCTTACTGCTCTAATACATTAATCCCACTATTCATATACTAATCCCCTAAACCACCCTTGCTCTCCTTACTCAGCAGAAAAGTCTCCAACTGTGCAGAATCCAGAAAAACATATCGGATACCCTGAAACATAATTAAACATTTACAGGGATAATGCAGAAAAAAGGAAGCTCCCAGAGCCACAACCCTGGGTTTCCGAGCTAAAAAAGCCTTTCTTCTCAGCTGTGTGACTCTGCTGGAGACATCTGGAAATAGTTGAACTTTAGCACTACAAAACATTTTGTCTTTATTTTTAAAGTAATTTTTAAGAATTAAGGTTTTATCCTGATCACTAGCTAGAGTGATCACTAAAGTAGCTCTAGTGGAGATGCTGTTCTGTGTGTCCTCAAGAAACTTGGTTAAATCGAAATCAGGCTGCGATTGTAACACATCATAATCATCTGAGGAACCA
Organism: Ichthyophis bannanicus; assembly: GCA_033557465.1. Lineage (NCBI taxonomy): Eukaryota > Metazoa > Chordata > Amphibia > Gymnophiona > Ichthyophiidae > Ichthyophis > Ichthyophis bannanicus. The sequence goes on along the minus strand of CM066034.1, from coordinate 445,558,535 downwards.
GCTGACAGCCTCCTACCAATAAGGTAGTAAGATTTAGCAACCTCAATTGAATCACTATTAGACAAAAGCAGAACTTCTTAAGATATTTATATAATAACACATCAGCTGAAAGCAAACTATGACAAGGAAAATTTAACAAGCGAACATTTTTTGCCCTCATGTTCCAAGGGATTCTAACTTATGTTGTATCACAATACCATCCTTAACTGTGGAGGTATTTACTGCCTGTAAGGCAGAGTATTGGGTCTCGCACCTAAGAACTGAACTAGCTAAAGAATCCATCTGTTCCTCCATGGCCCACAGTCTCCTGATAGAATTGGCAAAGCTGTGAAATGGTAGATGCAAGAGACTTCTCTATCCGCGTTACTGCTCTCCAAATATCCGCCAAAGAAATCTGAAACTCCCCCTTTTCCCCTACTTTCACAACAGGAGGAGGCCAAGTAACTGACTTATAGGTGGACCGTACCAACTGTGGAGTGCTGTGCTGTAGTGGTGCCTCACTATAAGCGGACACGGGTGGAGTCACTATAATTGGGGAAAGAGGCAGTCCAGGGAGCTTAAAGAAGTTCCTGTAAGAGATGGAGCCTGTACAACAGTACTTGGTATAGACGCAGTTGCCTCTTTAGGTTGAAGATGTTTATCCATTGGGTCTTGCACTGTTCCAGCAACTGGAAACTCCTCCTTCTTATGTTCCCCCATCAATGGGGTTAAATATAGCAGGACCCTTGCACCTAAGCTCCCAACGTGCTCCAAAGGGGCTTGCAAGGAGCATTACATGCCCCTTGTGGCACGCCCCTTTGGGTACGCCATGGTCACGCGCCAAAGGCCACGTGCTTTACTAGGGACCTGGTTTTAAATGGTCTGCAGCTGGTGTTCACAGACGTTCATTGCTGGATCTGTTCCTCTGCTCCACCCATCAACATGCAGGCAGGTAGGGAAAACTCTCACTGATTGCTGGGTATATGGTGAAGATTAACATCATTTTCCTCTGGTAAGATAACACCTGTTTGACAGCAGGTCAGGGTAAACTCAAAGACATCAGCATGGTTTGAACTACAACAGGGAATGCTGCAAGGCTTGGCACTTTCTGTGCTATTGTTTAACCTGCTTTGTACGATAACTAATTAAGTCTTATGATGATCTGTACTGTTTGTATGCAGATAATATTTTTCAAGTTTATTTAAATTATTCAATACAAAAGCAGTACAATACAGTTAGCATAAAATTATATGATGATACATATATTACCCCGATAAACTGGAAAAGAGGGAGAAAATTTAAAATAAGGGGGTGGGGAGAGACAGAGGTCCATACATAATGGAATTCATGAACAAAGCAGATCATGGCCTAGATAAGTATACATCCAGATATCTCCATAGCCTTTCAGTCTTATCAATACAGTTGAAGAAATAGAGGCGGCCCCCCTCGAGCTTACGGATCTGGCAAATACGGATGCCACCAAATGGTCACATTTAATGAAGAAGTATCCTTCCAGCAGTGCATGACATGCTGGATAGCAATTGATAACATGATGTCGAGGAGCATTCTATTATACTTGGTAATTTCCTCTTTTGAACACAAAGATCGGAACAAGACAATCTGCAGTGAAAAAGGGGAGTCAAGCTCGAATATGTCACAAATGTATCCCCAAACACCATGCCAAAAGGATTTGATTGGGGGGCAATTGAACAGCATGTGAGTAAGTGTACCAAGATCTGCAAAGCACCACCAGCATAAGTTGGACTGAGAAAGGTCCACTTTATACATGTGGAGCAGGTTCCAAACTGCATGATGTGCTAAAAAAAGCAGTTTGCGCAATGCTGTTGGACATCATGGGCCTTATTATGTGGCTCCAAAAAGTGTTCCACCTAATCATATCCTGTGATAAATCAATATCAGATTCCCAAGTTCAACGAAGCCCCAATAAGGATGGGACTCTTGTTATCCATTAACAATTTATAGAAGAACAAGGTTAATTTACCCCACCCATAGCCTTATGACAAATTTCAATCAAATCGGAGGCTGGGCAACCCATCTGTTCAGAAAAAGGTTTGCATCAAGCTCCAGACCAAAAGGATAAGTTTAGAAGCCTGTAATGGTGAAAAACTATATAGCTCAACCAGTCGTTGCTCGGTAATTATAGTACTCCCGTCAATAAGTTGACTGATTCTGTAAAGCCCTTTGAGTCACCCTTTCCAATAAATTTTCCTACCATGCAGATTATACCATAGGGGGGAAGCCTCTGAGTTTCAGTAAGGAACTGCACAATTATCCAAATCTTTGAAGGCATTAATGGTGCTAATGATAAGTAGAGACTTCAATTTGTTACTAGGAATCTTCATCATAGGCAGTTCTGATGGCCTAAAGGGTTTCACCAGGTCTTTCTCCATTACCAGTCAAGGAGTGGACAGATGCAGCATGATATGTTAGACAATCTGGAAAATTTACACCTCCTTTCCTCCTGGAGAGCTTCAGTTTGGCTAAGGCAAGGTGTGGTCTTTTGCCTTTCCATAGAAAAGTTGATAGAGATTTATCCAATCGAGTGTAAAGGTACTTTTTGCAAAACCCTGAGAGCATTCCCAACTTATAGACATTGCTGGGAAGAACCATCATCTTGATGGTATCCAGTCTGCCCCACCAGGATAATTACAGGGGGGGAGACCATCGCTGCAGGACTCTTTGTAAATCTGTGACAATGAAGTTACAATTGCGTTTATTTGTTTCCTATAGAGAAGTGCAATGTGCATGCCCAGATATTTAATGCCCAGGGGAGACCATTGAAAAGGAAAAATGTCTAGGTCACTCCACATGCTGAAGTTGTTCTAGGGGAGTAGCTTGCTTTTGCCCCAGTTTATTTTAAACCCGGAAAAGATAGAGAAGCTATCCACCAATCTCAGTAGATATCTTATGGATATAGCAGGATCTGAGAGGAACAATAAAATGTCATCCGCATAGGCAGCTAGTTTCCAACAATTACCATTGGATCTTGTGCATGTAATGCCAATATCATTTTTAATTCTAAGAAGAAGAAGCTCCAGTGCAAAGTTAAAAAGCAAAGGTGAAAGGGCAACACTGCCATGTTCCCCAACCAATAAGATAGAAGGCCATTCACCGCAATCCTAGAACGTGGAAAGGCATATAAAACCTTAACCCGGTCAATAAAGGCTGGACCACAGCCAAACCAATTTAAGGTCCGATAGAGATAGGACCATTCAATGTGCTCAAAGGCCTTCTCTGCATCTAAAGAAAGCGCAACAGCCGGACCACCACCTCAGTGCTCTAGCATTGCTAAGTTGTGAAAAGATCAGGCATTATCCCCTATATACCTACCTTTAATAAACCCTGTTTGCTCTTCACCAGTTAGAAGATGTACTACACGACTAAGCCGTATGGTCATTACCTTCGCAAGGATCTTATAATCTATATTTAATAGGCACATGGATGTATTGTTTTCCAGACAAATGGGTTCACGGCCAGGCTTAGCAAAGAGAAATTAGAAGACTCAATTGGTCACAATAGAACACTCTGATATAATTGCCTAAGCTTTGGAGCTAGTGTCGGTGCGAACTGCTTATAAAATTCTACTGTCAGACCATCAGGACCTGGAATCTTATTACTGAACATCACCTTTATTGCTGAAATAATTTCTCCAACTTGCACTGGAGCTCCTAATCGGCTCCTTTCTTGTTCAGAAAGTTTAGGGTGCTCCTGCAGAGACAAAAATGTATCCTTCATATCCGCATTACTAGCATTTTCAGATGAAAAAAGCTTCTTCTAGAAGGACGCAAAAGCCTTGGAAATGTCCTCAGAATTGGTAAGAATAGAGGATCTTCAGGTTGAATGGATGGTATAAAATTTTTGCTTTTTGTACTTTTAACAGATTTGTGAACATTTTACCAGATTTGTCTTTACCAGCATAGTAACCTGTTCTTTTTTACAAAAATCTCCTTCTCTGCTTGGCATGTTAAGACTTTGTTATATTTATAACGTTGTCGAGTAAGGCGCTGAAATATGACGTTATCATTTGTCCTAACATGAACCTCTTCTAATCAAGCTATTTCCTCTTCCAGTTTTTTAGCACAATCTGCTTGACTTTTGCGAAGTCAAGATGAGAAACGTATTACTTCTTCACATAGAGTGACCTTAAAGGCCTCCTATACTATACCAAAAATAAATGCAATCAGTCTAATTTTGTTGGAAAAATTCAGTGATAAATATATTCAGTCTGTTTATAAAGGAGGCTTCAAGTAGTAAACTATTTCGAAAACACCAAGGACTTACCTGGGCATGCTGACTCCAAGGCAAGAGATTAAGAATTATTGCAGTGTGATCTGAAATATGAAAAGGATTGCTTGTGCAATCTTTCATTGTGGGAAGAAATGATTTAGCCACAAAAAAAATAGTCAATATGCATATACGATTCATGGGGAAAAGAGAAGAAGGTATATTTCATTTTTGGCCTACTGGCCTTCTATTTTCTGGTTGCATCGGCCATCTACCCGTCCTTCCCCTGCTCTCCCTTCTTAGAGCTATTCAGGGACAGTTTTTTTCTTCACCTTTTTTGCCAGCGTGCTTCGCGCCCTTTTTCTGTCACTAACCGCTGGCCGCGTGGGTCTTCGACCTCGCGGGGGCCATTTTTGCCACTATGGCCACCGGCTATAAAAAATGTGATAAATGCTCTAGGAACACGTCGCTTACGGACACTCACGACTGTTGTCTGCAGTGCCTCAGAGCTGATCATGATCCAGAGCTCTGTTCGCTCTGTAAGAAAATGGCCTCTTAAGACTCTGCTCAGTCGTAAGCAGAAGTCTGAAGACATTTTTAAAGGCTGCTTCGGAATCGCCGGTGGCTCCCTCAGTCGTCTCTCCCCCAGTGGGGTCCCCCTCTTCGGCCCCGCGCTCTCAGCGGCACTCCAACCAGGAATCCCCTGAGGTGGAGCAGCATAAGAAGAAGGCCTCGAAGTCGCTATCAGGGGCTCCCAACAAGCGCGAGTGCTCCCGTGCTTGGTTGCTTAGCCCCCTTCAGCGTTCCCGAGAGTCAGACAAAGAGCAGCCCCGCAAGGTACCCCACACAGATACGGAGGCCTCTAGCAAAGGCACCCGGTCTCCTGAGGGCTGTCCCGGTGAGGACCTCCTCAATGCCTGACCTGGTGACCCTGGGGTCGGCGTCGCAGGGCCTCACGCCCATGTGGGAGTCCCGCATGCTGGCGCTAGAGCGCAGCGTTTCTGTGTTCATCGCTTCCCAGCAGGCGCTCACAGCCAGCTTCACTGACTCGGGCCCAAAGACCATGGGTCCCTCTCGTGGGAAACCGAAATCTGTCCAGGAAACCCCTGAGAGCCGCGGGCCTCGTGAGGGTCCTCTATGTCAGTCTCGCTCGCCCTTCTGTTCCTCGGAGGCGAGATCTTCCAGGGCCTCCGGCTTCAAACAGGCCCCAGCCACCGCACAGGGCGATCTGCCCGGCTCAGACTCCTCGACCGAGTTCTCGGATTATAGGAGTCCGATGGGGACACCTCTCCGGAAACCCGTACTCACCAGGACCTTCCGTTGGAAGCCTCCCCGCCCGCATTCCAGCAGCGCTCGCCACCCGAGGACATCTCTTTCCTGGTGTTCGTCCGGGTTATGGCACGGGCTCTTAACATGGCCACTCAGGCCGAGGAGGACCCCCGAGTTGAAGAACTAGATAGTCTTCAGTACGAGTCCCCGCCTAGGGAACCTCTCACTGTTCTGGTCCCTCCCATTCTGTCTCGTCTGCTGTTCTGCATGTGGGAGGCACCCGCCTCAGTCCTCATCATGAGCAAGCGCCCTGATACTATGTACAAGGTATAGTGTGGCCTGGGGTTTAGAAAGACCCAACTTCCCCACACCTCTATAGTGGTGGAGTCAGCCATGAGGAAACAGAAGAGCTTGAAATCACACTCGTCGGTCCCTCTGGGCCGAGAGTCGAGAGCCCTTGATGCCCTGGGCCGCAAGGCCTACCAAGGTTCCATGCTATCTTGTCGCATTCAGGTATACCAACTATACATGGGTATGTTCTTGCACGACTTAGCCAAGGAGCTCAGAGGTTTCTCCGCGGGCCGCGAGGGTGAGCCGTCGCAGACTGCTCAAAATACCTCTCCCGAGCCAGCTACGATGGATTTGAGTCATCGGCTCAGGTGGCGGCCACGGGCATCGGGACCCATCGCAAGGCATGGCGCCAATCATCAGATTTGGAGCAATGGGTGCAGGAGAAGCTCCTAGATGTCCCCTACCTCGGCAAACAACTCTTCGGCAAGCCGATGGAGGATAAGGCCGCGGAGATAGAGACTGAATTCGTCACCAGAACCTGTCTCTCGCGCAAGACCTCCACTCTGCCCCAGAAAAAGCAACAGGCCAAGAAGCTTTTCTTTCTAAGGAAGGGCCTTCAATACCATGGCTACCCACTGTACCAGACTACCCCAACGCCAACCACTCCGGCGCAGGGTAAGTCCGGCCAAGCGCATCGCAAGCCGAAAGGGCCAAAAGCCCAAACTCCGGCTCCACCACAACCCGCACAGGGTCTTTGACACCATTGGCATAGCCCCTCGCCCTCCGGCGATGCAGCAGTCCATGGGGGGACGTCTGTCTTCTTTCGCTCGTTTGTGGGCTTCCATCACCTCAAACACTTGGGTACTCCAGGTCATCCGAGTTGGCTATCGCCTTCGCTTCGACAGGCTTCCACCTCCCTTCTCCCCAGCGGAGCCTCCTCGACTCCCTGCGCACCAGGTTTTACTGCAGCGGGAACTACTCTCTCTCCTCGTCCAATGGGCAGTCGAGAAGATCCCTCCACACCTTCGAGGTCAGGACTTCTATTCCCAGTACTTCCTCGTCCCGAAGAAGACGGGGGGGGTCTGCGGCCCATCCTCGACCTCCGAAAGTTGAATAAATTCTTGGTGCGGGAGAAGTTCAAGTTGTTATTCCTTGGCTTTCTGCTGCCCTTCCTCCGACAGGGTGACAGGCTATGCTCCTTGGATCTCAAGGACGCTTACGCCCACATCTTAATCCACCTCCAGCACAGGCAGTATCTGCGCTTCAGGGTGCGGGGAGAGCACTTCCAGTACAGGGTGCTCCCCTTCGGCCTCGCGTCCGCCCCAGGAGTCTTCACAAAATGCCTCTCAGTTGTCACCGCCCGACTCTGGCATCAGGGTGCACCAGTCTTTCCCTACTTCGACGACTGGCTCGTCACGGGATCCTCAGTCGAGAAAAACCAGCGAGCAAGGTCGCACACAATCATTCTGTTGGAAGGCTTGGGGTTCTTGGTCAGCTACCCAAAGTCTCACCTCGAGCCGGTGCAGGCACTCGAGTTTATCGGGGCATGCCTCGATACTCAGCGGGTGACCACATTCTTACCAGCAGATCACACTGACTGTCTCTGAGCCCTGGCAGCTTGGGTCCAAAGCACTTCCCGAGTCACAACTCGGACTATGCTGTGCCTCCTGGGTCACGTGGTCTCTACCATACATGTTGTCCCCCATGCCCTCCTGCACATGTGGACAACTCAGTGGTGCCTCAGCGCCCAATGGGTCCCATTCATCGGCCACCTCAGGGACCACATCAAGGTTCTTCCTGACCTTCACTTGTCCCTGAGCTGGTGGCAAAACCCCCTACAACCTCCTCCAGGGGTTGCCCTTCCAGGCCCCACAGTACGATGCAGTGCTGACTACAGATGCTTCCCTGTTAGGGTGAGGAGCCCACTGTGGGCCGCTGTGCACGCAGGGGCAGTGGTCGCCCAAGGAGTCTCAGCAACAGATAAACTTGCTTGAACTCCGGGCGATTCGGTGGGCCCTGAAGGCCTTCGAGGTCCACCTCAAGGGGAAGTCGGTACTCGTGCAGACCGACAACTGCGTCGCAATGTTCTACGTCAACAAAGAGGGAGGCACTGGATCTCGCTCTCTCTGCCGAGAAGCGGTTCTCCTTTGCCATACGACAGAAGATGTCCCTCGCGGCGACCTACCTTCAGGGTCAGGAGAATGTCCTGGCGGACAGGCTCAGCAGGATTCTTCGCCCCCATGAATGGCAGCTAGATCCAGGGATAGCGGGCTTGCTTGTTTCTTTGCTGGGAGATGCCGGCAATAAACCTCTTCGCCAGTCCCCAGAACGCGCAGCTTCCCCGCTTTTGTGGCCTGGTACCACACCCAATGCATTCCTTCTGGACTGGTTATCCAGACTGCTCTATGCGTTTCCTCCTTTCCCTCTCATTGCGAGAACCCTTTTCAAGGCTCAGCGGGATCAGGCATCGTTGATCCTCGTAGCCTCCTCGTGGCCTCGGCAGCCTTGGTTCCCGCTTCTGCTCCAGCTGTCGATGGAGCCTCCTGTTCCCCTGGGCTCTGCCCCGGGTCTGCTAACACAGGAGGAGGGACTTGTGCAGCACCCGAACCTAGCCTCCTTATCCCTCATGGCCTGGCAACTGAACGGGTTTCCCTAGCCTCACTGGCTCTTCCGGAGGAGGTCAAGGGAGGTGGTCCTCGCCTCAAGGAAGGACTCCACTAGACGGGCTACGTCTTCGTGGCGACATTTCTCGGTCTGGTGTTTGGGGCTCCAGATTGACCTGTTCTCGTGTCCCATTCGATGGATCCTTCAGTACCTCCTCCATCTCTTGAAGGAAGTTCTGAAGTCGAACTCTGTCAGGGTACACTTGAGCGCCATCTCAGCGAACCACCTCCCCATTGAGGGAAAGCCCCTCTCCGGACAGCCGTTAGTCTCCCGCTTTATGTGGGATCTTTTGCTTTCAAGGCCGCCCATCTGACCTCCACTGGCGGAATGGGACCTGAATGTGGTGCTCATGCAGCTCACCCATCCACCCTTCGAGTCAATGGCGACGTGCTCGCTCTGGCACCTGTCCTGGAAGGTGGCCTCCCTGATGGCGCTGACCTCGGCCCGCCGAGTCGGTGAGCTCCCGGCTGTCATGGCTGATGCCTCTTACACCAGGTTCTGTCGGAATAGGGTGGTCCTCTGTACCCACCCTAAATTCCTGCCTAACGTTGTCTCGGATTGCCATCTTAACCAGGAGATAGGCCTGCCGACTTTCTTCCTGAGGCCCCACGCCGACCAGGCATTGGTAGCTCTCCACACTCTCGACTGCAGAAGGGCTCTCGCCTTCTACTTGCAGCGCACCCAGACTCATCGCAAGTCTGGCCAACTGTGACCTACGATCCAAATTGACTGGGACAGGTAGTTATCAAACACATCCTCTCGGTTTGGTGACAGACTGCATCGCTTTTGCTCGTATGAAGGCAGGTGCATTGTTAGATCGTCACGTCACCGCACACGGGATTTGAGCCAAGCGGCCTCGGTGGCCTCGCTGCACTCCGTACCCCTGATGGACATCTGCCAGGAGGCAACCTGGTCTTCCACGAATACGTTTGCTGCACACTACTGCCTGGAGAGGGAGTCCCGCCGGGACAGTTCCTTCAGCCAGGCTGTACTCCATAATCTGTTCGGGGTATAAGCAACTCCTGCCCTCCGATCCTTCTTCACGGCTACCGAGGGCTTCGCCCTGAGGACCCAAGGACTCGGGCTCCTTCGGGCATCGGCTTCTGCTCAGGCCTCACGGAGGAGTTTTTTGGTTACAGGTTCGGTAGCCTATAGCTGGGGAGTCCCATAAGTGAGGACTGACTTCCTGCTTGTTCCTGGAGAAAGCGTATTCTCCTGGGACAGCAGGAATCAGTCCTCACTAACCTCCCACCTCCCCTGATGAGTTGCTGAATTTTTATCCTTCCCTTCTGCTTGGTAGGGCTCAAGCTAAGGGACCTGACTGAGCAAGATGGCACTCTTGGGTGGGAAGAGGACCACGTATGCTTGGCAGCAATCACAAAGGCTTTCTTTGAAAGCTGGGAAATTGCTCCGCGCGGGCTTCCTCGGTGCCAACGTCACCCATAAGTGATTCCTGCTGTCCCTAGAGAACACCTGTTACAGGTGAGTAACTACGCTTTCTTAACACCTGGAGAAAAAATGTGATGTTCCAACCATCTGGTCCGGAACCTGAGACAGGACTCCTAATTCATATGAGTTTCCTCAAGAAACATAGAAACATGATGACAGAAAAAGACCACATGGCCTATCTAGTCTGTCCTTCCATATCAACAACTACAACAGTCCACTTTTTACCTTTAGAGATCCTCTGTGTTGGTCCCATGCTTTTTTGAATTCTGTTACTGTCCTCATCTACCACCTCCACTGGGAGACTATTCCATGGATCCACTACTCTTTCCGTAAAGAAATATTTCCGCATATCACTCCTGAATCCATCTCCCTTCACCCTCATCCCATGTCCCCTCGTAGCAGAACTTGCTTTCAATTGAAAGAGGCTCTCTCCCTGAACATTTATGCCACGGAGGTATTTAAACATCTCAATCATATCACCTCTATCCCGCCTTTCCTCTAAGGTGTACATATTAAGATCCTTAAGTCTGTCCTCATATGCTTTATAATGAAGACCACTAATCAATTTAGTAGCCACCCTCTGCACCGACTCCATCCTGTTCACATCCTTTTGAAATGTAACATCAGTATTCGACTTAAGGTAACAAAATATTTTTTTACACTTTATAGGGTGATTGATACCATTAACATTTATAGAGATAATTTTAAGACTCATTATTAAGTGTGGAGATGATAGGAGCTGAGTGATGTTCTACTTGCATAAGGGTAAATAGTCAAAGAGTAAAACTATAGATCTCTGCTCAAAAGGATTGTTAAAAAAAAATTAAGGAGTAACGAAAAGAAAGCCAAAAGAGAGAGAATATTAAGCAAATGCCCCCGACCCCACCCACAAAGCCCCAATCAATCCACAAACCCACCCAAAAGCCCCCAACAGTAGCCCAAGGCCACATAGTAGGTTACAGCTACCCAACCATCTAATCATAGGGAAATCCCAATAAGTAATTCAACCCCTCTGTTCCATACAAATAATTCAGAACATTTACTCAATAGTACATAGCACATCCATATCTTAATCTTTCATACACATCCCATTTCAATGGCCTTGAACGCCCAAATATTAATTGGAAGCAATACATATTATAATGAAATATGATACATTTGTAACATGGTGAATTCCATAGCATCCTATAAGAAGACCACATGTCATATCTTTTAAGTAATGCAAAAGAGAGAAAATGTATATATATAATATTTAGGTAAGAGATTGTTGGCATCAATTGATTCAACTAGCCAGAACTTATTACAAACTTAATCAAACAGCCGTCTAGAATAGCCAAGAGCAGAAATCTCACTTCTGTAACCATGCAATATAGTTCCCGTGGATTTCTAATATCAGCCATCTAGGTTTTCAACTTAGTGACACAGTGGAGAACTCGGCATCCACTTATAGCAGAACATCCAGCCAACAGTACTAGCGCCAGAGGCCTCCCCCAAAGTCCTGACCTAGTCAAGGCCACACCATTGGCCTCAAAGCCCAAGCACATGCCCACAACCTCCGGATCCACCCCCCACCCCCCCCCCCACGCTACCAGACACCCAGACACCTCAGAGACAGCTCCCGATCACCACAAGAAACCAAATCCGGAACTATACACCCGACCATGCGTGATGATGAAACAGCTTCTCCTGTCATTAGTCGCAGCGGAACAATGAAAGCAAGTGACGTATTGCAAGTAGGACTGGCATTCAGAACTCTACAAATGTATTTACCAAAAGGATACAATCAATTTTCTCTGTTCTCTTCATTAACTTTGGACTCATGGCAAATCAGGAATCACCCTTTGCAGGGAACACTTGAACCTTTGAATCGCCAGTTCTCTCCGTTAATACAATGAGTCTTCCAGTTATGTCGCAGGTATACTCCCAGCAATGCCAAGGATGAGATCTTAAGTTATGTAAAAAAAAAAAATGCATGAACTGAGTTACGATATTGCACAATCACAAACCACAACGCAGCAGTCCAGCGATGCGCACAGCCCTAAATCCAGCCCTTGCGATAACCAGAAGCTACCCCAACCGCATCCATATACCCGACAGCATGGAGAACAAACATGACACACACAGACAAACTCTCAAGCCCCACAACAAACAATGCAGCCTAGATGCCCCCTCCCCCACCAGATCAGGACTGGAGAGCGCATCTAGGTCCAGCGCCAACAGCCCAGCACACTACTCCAATACCTAGCAAATTCAAGCCAACTTCCCACTATACCCATCAAGTTGACGCCGCACACCTGGGCGCACAGAATGGAAACTGCAGGACACCACTGATCAAGCCAGAAGCCCCGATCCAGCGGTCAACTCACCCAGTCAGCCTCTCCAACTGAACTGGAGCATCGGGACCCTCTGTCCAGCCAAAGAAGCCTCAAGCCGCATGGAGGTAAGTTCCTCCCACCAGCCGACATCATCCACTGGTGCCGCTGCACTTTTAAATGCCCAGTGCTTCTGGACCTGGCAGGCCCACTCTTAAGGGCCACACCAAAGGGTCTTTAGGTGTGGCCCTTGTGTGTGAACTGCAAATGGAAACAAAGAACAGTAAACCCTCGGGAGCTGGGTAAGAAATACATCAAGCTAACCCAACGTCACCTGCTAAAACAACCAGCTATGAGCTGTGCACTATATACACTCATATTACTACTATTAGGAGCTAGATAACAAATGAATCACTTCCAAAAAAAAAATTATGGCTAACTATCACTGTATCCACCTCATTCTCTTATGCATGGTACTGCTACTCTCCCTCCTAATCCAGGCATTTTGCCTTACAACAAGCCCTAGATTATATATACCAATCATTCACAGATGCGGTAATCTGGGATCCAGATATCTACCTCATAGGATGAGAAACAGAGCTCAGTCCAGTATTATACATATTCCACTCCTTGACCTAGCCACTTTTGATAAACATACCGATTTTGCCAGTCATCCTAAACTCCTAAGGTGCATTCTAATCAATGTTCTTTCCACAAGAAACAAAACCCAGATCCTCTCCAATTGATTACCTAATAGATTCTGATCTGAACATTATGTTTGTGACCAAATCTTGGTTCACTGCAACAGATACCATCCGTATTAACCAACTAAAACTTCCAAATTATGATCTATTCAACTGCCCTAGATTGTGCCGTAGGGGTGGTGGTGTATTTATACTTGCAAAGAGCAATTTGCATTTCAACACAATGTCCACTTCTAGCACAGATGGGAATGGATGTGATCACCATTTCAAATAAGCAAATCTCGCTATGCCTCACTTATAGATCACCAACTGCAGGTAACAAAGAACTATCAACACCCATCGAAGAGGTGTGTACCCACATAAATCCGAATTGTCCACTCACACTGATGAGTGATTTAAACTTATCATCTGTTCCTCTGAAGCAAGCCAAAGCTTTCATGGATGCAATGGTTTACCCAAGCTTTACACAAGTGGTTCACTTTCCAATACACAATAAAGATAACACCCTTGACCTGATTTTGTCCCATCCCAGTTCCTTGACGTTTGCCCTGCCTAATCCCCAATTAGCACAAATCCCTTGGTCTGAACACCACACTATTACCTTTCAACTGCCTCATTCGATGCCACCAACTGCAAATACCATACAAAAAACAAACCATTGTCGCTTTAAACAATTTGGTAAGTATTTCTTCCTGGATAATGTTATCCCTCTACTGGACACAGACTCAAATGACTTGGACTTCATAGTCAATAACTGGCCAAAGGTCATCAGTACAAATGCTTCTGAACCTTCCCCCAAATCAAAGGAAATCCGCTGCAACCATCACACTGCTTGGTACACCACTGAACTTAGAAGACTAAAACGTGAGCTCAGGAAAGTTGAATGCAGATGAAGATATATCCAAGAGGAACAAATAAAAAAAATAGTTACCTACTCACCCTACAGGCTTATCATCTTGAGACTAATAAGGCAAACAGGGAATACCATACAAAACTAATAATGAAATTACTAAATAAGCCCAGAGAGCTATACAATATAATCAAGTCCTTATTAAAAGAGAACAACCAAGCAGTGCCCCTGGACACTCCAGATACACATGCCTTCGCTATCTGCTTCCAATTGAAGCACCTTAACACACCCCTTGGTGAACATAAAATTTATTCTCCAGGACCAAGCAGGAAGTCAGTCCTCACATATGGGTGACGTCGGCGCCGACAGAGCCCCCGTGGGGAGCATTTCCCCAGCTTTCAAAGAAAGCGTTTGGGAATGCAGCGCGCCTGCATGGTCCCCTTCCTGCCCAAGGGTGCCATCTTGCTCAGTCTTTCTTTTTCAGCGGAGCCCAATGGACGTGAGTTCATGTCACCCGAGAAATGTTGGGGGGGGGGATTTTTGCGTTCTTTTATCCGGTTCGACGCCGGTTCCCCTTCCTGCCTGGACTCGGTACACCGGTATAGAGTCCGGACTTGTGATTTTCGGTTTTTGTCCTTCGTGACTAGCGTTCGCGCTCTTTTTGTGTTTTCACTGGCAGCCCGGTCCTTTGACCTTGTAGGGGCCCTTTTTCCCCCGATGGCTGCCAGCGGGTTCAAAAAGTGTGATCGGTGCAAGAAACTTATTTATTTATTTATTTATCATTTCTTATATACTGCCTTTCATGATATCAAGGCAGTTTTACATTGAACAAACTGAAGTTACATTGAACAGGGCATTATAACTTGGAGATAACTATTTTACAGGGAACATGGGCTATGGAGGGTTAGGTGGCTTGCCCAAGACTACAAGGAGCACCTGTGGGACTAGAAACCCCAGTCCTTCTGGCCCAAGGTTGCTATCCTCTAGTGGGATTTGAACCCCCGACCTTCCGGCCTGAAGTACCTTGCCCCAACCACTAGGCCACTCCTCCACTCCACTTATGTCTCTCACTGACACACATGACTGCTGCCTCCGATGCCTCGGGCCCAACCATGACCCGCTGGCCTGTGGCCCGTGCGGCAAAATATCGTCGCAGGCACTTCGGAGCCGTCAGCATCAGCATGAGAGTATATTCTCTGATTCCGCATCCAGCCAGGCTCGGACTTCGTCAGAGGCCTCGACATCTCGGGAGTCCAACCCCGAGTGCCGTCGGGGGTCCTCTGAAAGGGAGTCTCCCTCGAGGGAGCACCGAAGGAAGAAAAAGCTCATGAGGGCGGCGTCGGTTCCTGGTTCCTCGAGGGCCAGGTCGCGTAACCCTGACCACCGCCCCGGGCTCTCTGAGTCGGAGAGGTCTTCCAAGCTACCTCGTGTGGAGCCGGAGTCCCCGAGTCACGTAAGTGCAGTTCTCCTCATTGACTCTCCTCCGGGGGAGCCGACGTTGGTCCGACGCTGTCGGGGCCCAAGTCGGGGGCTGCTGAGTCTCCTGAGCTCGGACTCAGGTTGATGGCCTTGGAGAGCAGCTTGGCTGCCTTCATGGAACAGCAGTGGGTGCTGATCGCCGGTCTGACCGGTGCATCTGCCCTGACCACCGGGACCTGGACATCTAAGTCGACCCTGGAGACCGAGCCGATCCTCGAGTCGCTGAAGTCTCGAGTCGATCCTCGGTCGAGGTCCCCCTCGACCTCCCATGTGGGGCAGAGGTTGTCGACGCCAATACCCTCGGTGTCGGGGCGGGTGGCACCGAGGCCCACAAGGCCGGAGCCGCACAACTCCTCCTCGGAGGAGTCGGAGTGGGAGACGGAGAACGAGGAGTCCCCGGACACCTTCCGGACCCAGTGCGTCCCTTCGGACTCACCGGAGTCTGAGCCTCGGAGAAGGTCCCCCCCCCCTGGAGGATACCCAGTTCTCGGACTTCGTGAGGGACATGGCCAAGGCCCTGGCCTTCCCTGCGGACGCCGAGGAGGAGCCTCGAGCCGAGGAGCTCGATGCCCTCCATTATGACTTTCCTCCGATGGAAGCCTTTACTGTACCGGTGCTGGAACGGCTGCTCTTCCGTTTGTGGGAGGCACCGGCCTCGGCGCCGGTTCTTAGCAAACGGGTCGATTCTATTTATCGAGTCTGTAAGAGCCCTGGGTTCCAAAAGGCGCAGCTACCGTACCACTCAATAGTTGTGGAATCGGCCATGCACCGTTTGAAGAGTCAGAAGATGCACTCCTTGGTGCCCCCCGGCCGGGAGGCCCGGAACCTGGATGCCCTCAGTAGAAAGTGCTTTCAGGGCTCTATGCTGTCTTGCCGTGTCCAGACATACCAGCTGTATATGGGCATGTACTTAAGAGACCTGGCAAAGGAGATTGCTGGGTTCTCAGTTGGCCTCTCCGAGGAGCCTTTGCAGAGGTTCAAGGCTTTGTCAACAGGGATTCTAGAGTGCTCGAAGTTTATTTCTCAAGCAGCCTATGATGGCTTCGAGGCTTCGGCCCGGGTAGCCGTGGCCGGCATTAGTGCATGCCGTCAGGCCTCGCTACAGTCATCGGGCCTGGAGCCATGGGTGCAGGACAAATTGGTCGATGTCCCCTGCCGAGGTGAAAACCTTTTTGGTAAGCCTATGACTGAAAAGGCTGCAGAAATTGAGACTGAGACTCTCACCAGGACAAGGCTGTCCAGGAAAACTTCTGCTTCTTCTCAGAAAAAGAAGGGCTCAGGGAAAAAGCCATTTTTCCCGAGGAAGGGTGCTGCCTACAAATCCTACCCTCACTATCAGGCCCTCCAGCTCCCCAACAGGGCCAGCAGGCCAAGGGGCAGGGACATGGGCCCCGTAGGCAGAAAAACCCCACGCCGCCAGCTCCGGCTCCTGCACAGCAGGGAGCGGGGTTTTGACTCCCACAGCATAGCCTCTTCTCCACTGCTGGCTCCACTCAGCACAGGAAGTCAGCTGACCCTGAACGCCTACAGTTGGCCAGCCATCACAGGGGATACCTGGGTCCTCAGCATAGTCCAACAAGGCTACATGCTCCATTTCCACCAGATACCCCCCTCCTACTTTCCAGGGGAACCTCCAAGACTCCCTTTGCACAGAAACCTCCTCCTGCAGGAGTTGACAAGTCTTCTAAAGGATCAGGTGGTGGAACTGGTGCCTCACCACCTGAAAGGGCAAGGCTTCTACTCCAGGTACTTTCTGGTACCAAAAAGGACAGGAGGCCTCCAGCCTATCCTAGACTTGCGAAACCTAAACAAGTTTCTGGTGAGGGAAAAGTTCAAGATGCTTACCCTTGGAATACTGCTGCCCTACCTCCAGCAGGGAGACTGGCTATGCTCCTTAGACCTAAAGGATGCTTATACGCACATCCTCATTCATCCAGACCACAGACAATATCTCGGATTTGTAGTGGGAGGAAACCATTTCCAGTACAGAGTACTTCCCTTTGGCCTAACTTCTGCCCCCAGGGTCTTCACCAAATGCCTGGCAGTGGTGGCAGCCTATCTCAGAAATCAGGGAATTTTTGTCTTCCCATACCTGGACGACTGGCTCATAAGAGGTCAGTCTCTCCAGGAGGCCAGACAAGCCACTCTTCGCCAGCATTTGGGCTTTGTCATAAACCACGCAAAGTCCACTTTGCTCCCCTCACAGAACCTAGAGTTTATAGGGGCAAGATTAGACACTCTGCAGGCAAGGGCATACTTGCCCGAGGACAGGGCCCACAGATTGATAGACTTGGCCAACCAGTTCCAAAGCAATTTTCAGGTTTCCGCCAAGCAATTCCTGCGGCTCCTGGGCCACATGGCATCCACAGTGCATGTGACTCCAAATGCTGTCTGCACATGCGGGCTGCTCAGTGGTGCCTCAGTGCTCAGTGGGCGTAGGCCACAGGCGACCTCCGAGTCAGAGTGAGGGTGTCCAAACCACTCTTGGGCTCCTTGCAGTGGTGGCTACATCTCCCAAACTTTCTCAGGGGGGTACTCTTTCAGGCCCCAGCACCCACTAGGGTGCTGACAACCGATGCTTCTTTAACGGGCTGGGGTGCACATTGCCAGCGCACATACACTCAAGGCCTCTGGTCTCCTCGGGAGGACACA
Source organism: Ichthyophis bannanicus (assembly GCA_033557465.1). Classification (NCBI taxonomy): domain Eukaryota; kingdom Metazoa; phylum Chordata; class Amphibia; order Gymnophiona; family Ichthyophiidae; genus Ichthyophis; species Ichthyophis bannanicus. Next base: position 445,540,641 of record CM066034.1, on the reverse strand, counting down.
CAGCAAATCAATCTTTTGGAGCTGCGAGCAATCCGCTTGGCTCTACAGACTTTTTCTCTTGCCCTCTCTCACCAGTCTGTCTTAGTTCAGACAGACAATCAGGTAGCAATGTTCTATGTGAACAAGCAAGGGGGCACAGGGTCCAGGCCCCTATGTCAGGAGGTGCAGGCCCTTTGCTCCTTTGGAGTCAAGCACAGCATGTTTCTCAAAGCAGTTATCTACCGGGTCAGGAGAACCTTTTGGCAGACAAACTAAGCAGGATTCTCCAGCCTCACGAATGGCAGTTGAATCCACTGGTGGTTCAGCAGATCTTCCTACGATGGGGACTTCCATCCATCAATCTCTTTGCCAGTCCTCTGAACCGTCAGCTGCCCAGGTTTTGCTCCAGACAGCCGCATCCCCTGAGAGTGGCAGCAGATGCGTTTCTGATCTCTTGGTCTACGGGCCTACTGTATGCGTTTCCCCCCACGCCCCTGGTGGCCCGAACTCTGTTCAAGATTCTACGGGACAAGGCCTCGGTGATTCTGGTGGCCCCCAGATGGCCGAGGCAACCGTGGTTTCCACTTCTTCTGCAGTTGGCAGTGGAAACTCCATGCCCTCTGGGGTGGCAACCACTGTTCCCTCTAAGCTGTGCACGTGTGCGCGCGCACACACCTCGCCGAGCGAGCGCACATACTTTACAACAGAGTGCACAAAAATTACGGTTCTGATTCTGATAGAAAACAACACAGATGTCTTAAAATTTAAAAGTTGTGTATTTACGGTTTTCACAAGTTCTACAATATTTTCTAGTGCAATCAATGTGGTGTACTGTCAGACGGCTGCCTGGGTGAGAATCTTCACAGTCTTGGCAAGTGCATATATCTATATGATTTGCAAGGGATTGTGGGCAATGCAGTTCATTCACACCAGACACAGCTGCTCACAATAATTAGTTGTGCTTTTGGGTAAAGCCAATAAGAGATTTATTTATGGGGTTATTTCTCCCAACACAGATATGCTTGGTAGCACATAAATCAGGTTACTTGCTTTCAGTGTTAAACTTGGAAAAACAAAATCAGAAAACAATATTTGAACTTGTCAGGCAATCAAAGCAAAAGAAATAAGACCTGGTTGATAACAAACTGGTCTTTTCTGTAGGCTTAGCTAATATTTTCTTAGCATGTATCAAACAACAAACCAAAAGCCACAAAGAAGGAAAAAAAACTGTTCTTTTCAGGTAAACTTTTTATATCTTCCCACATAGATTCAGAAGTGATTCTCTTAGAGCTCACAAGCAATTAGGTAAGGCTCAATTGCTAGCAGTTATCCAGCTGAAACCCCTTAGCTGGCTTGCTTTCTACTGCGTGGCTAAAAATCCTACTCATGAGCTTTTCTGAGTAGATTAAAGAACAAGTTTGTATTTCTTTGTGATGGTTGCTGTACTTTATAACAGAAAATCACCAAAGGAGTTTAGACAGAGAGCAGTCCATGTAAACAGATTCTTCATCTGCTATCACCCCCTCTTCTTCAACAAGCATGGGTTCAATATCATGGATTGGCACAGATGAATCTCCCAATGGAGCACTTTCAGGAGAATACTTGTTTCCCTGCTGTCTTTCAAGGTTATAGCTAGGGCACAGATCAGTGTTCATACCTGAGCTTCCATTGCTGTTAGAGTTCCTCTCTATATAGCCTGGCCAGTATGTAGTCCAGTTCTTATGTCCAGCCTTCCAATCCAGATCCCTGGACACTGGATCTCTCTTCACATACCTTCTGGCACGGGTCTTAGGGTCCCTTCCACGTGCAGCCGTCTCCCTCACAGGTACCATCTGGAGATTCCTAGCTCTGCAGCACCATTCCTCTGGCTTTCCCCAGTCCAATGGTGTATGCTGGCCCTTTGAATGCCTCCCAGTATACGTACTGCTCTGGACTCTTCTAGACCTCTCAAAGACTTTTCTCCTCTTTCTTCCAAAGGGTTTCTTTCCCTCTCTGTCTCGGTTTGGCTTCTGCTTCTGATGATCCTCCTGATGATTAAGATGATCAAGCTCAAGCTGCTTCTCTGTAGAATAAACTCTACCTTTATTCTGCTTAGATGAGTGCTCCTCCCTAACACAGCGCAGCTGTGCTGAATCAGGCCCTGCCCTTTGAGATGAGTGCTTAGGGATTACCTCATAGCCCTCCTGATTGAACACACGTTTCCCCACTTCAGCTCCTCTAATGGCTGTTGGAAACCTGGTGCATTCTGGGACTAGTAGTCTTTTATGGGAAAATTCTGTTTTCTTATTTCTACCAGAACTGACAGGTTGCTTGTTCAGAGTCACTTCACCTTTTCTATAGCTCCTTCCTGAGCTATGATAAACTTCCTTATCACAGTACATACTGTATTCTGACATGTAGTCAAATTTTAAAGTATATAACTCCGAGTGTCGTTATGTGGCGCACAAAAATTTAACCTTCCTTCAAAAGCTGCACAGCTGATATTTTATGCGCACACAGCCTACAGAAAATTAGAGGGAACATTGGTGGCAACCCGATCTCCTGTCTCAGGATCAGGGCTCTCTTCTGCACCCCAATCTCAGATCCCTCAATCTGATGGCCTGGCTGCTGAAAGGATAGTACTAGCTCCTCTACTTCTCCCTAGGGCAGTTGAGGAGGTCGTCTCGGCCTCAAGGAGGCAATCCACCAGAAAGTCCTATGCACTCAAGTGGCGCAGGTTCTCAGTGTGGTGTGCTCAGCACAATGAAGATCCTTTCTCCTGCTTGGTGCCAGTAGTGCTACAATACCTACTTCACCTGTCAGTTCTAGGCCTTAAGTCCAACTCTGTTCGGGTCCACCTCAGTGCTCTTTCGGCACACCACTCACCAGTGGAGGGACAGGCGCTGTCGGCTCACCCCTTGGTGTCCCGCTTCCTCAGAGGCCTGCTTTTGCTCAAGCCTCCGATTCGTCCCCCTGCCACTGAGTGGGACTTGAACATGGTCTTGCAACAACTTACTCGCCCACCGTTTGAGCGGAAGGCTACTTGCCATTTACGCTTCCTTTCTTGGAAGGCGCTCTTCCTGGTAGCTCTTACCTCGGCCAGACGTGTGAGTGAACTACAAGCTCTGGTTTCTGATAGACCGTACACAAGGTTCTACAGGAACAGGGTGGTCCTTCGGACTCATCTGAAGTTCCTTCCAAAAGTTGTCTCCTCTTTCCACCTCAGTCAGGACGTGGTTCTTCCGACATTCTTTCCTAGGCCGCATATCAGCCGGGCTGAGACAGTCTTGCATACTCTGGACTGTAAGAGGGCGTTGTCCTTTTACATAGAACGTACGAAGGGGCATCGAAGGGCTACTCGGTTCTTCATATCCTTTGACCCCAATAAGTTGTGGTTGCCTGTCTCCAAGCGTACGTTGTCCACTTGGGTAGCAGATTGTATCGCCTGGGCGTACAGGGCAGCCGGCCTCTCCTTGCAGGGTCGAGTCACGGCCCACCATGTCAGGGTGAAAGCTGCATCAGTAGCTCATCTCCGCTCTGTTCCATTGGCAGATATCTGCCGGGCTGCTTCTTGGTCTTCAAGCCAGACTTTTGCAGCCCACTATTGCCTCGAGAGAGAGTCCCGAAGGGACAGTGCTTTCGGACAGGCGGTACTCCGTAATCTCTTTGAGGTTTAGGCAATCCTACCCTCTGGCCCTTGTGTTGGGCTACCGTACGGAGGCGTTCTCAGAGGATATTCTTATCACGGATGCTGAGGCTCTGCAGAGGGAGCCATTTTTTCAGCTTTAGGTTCCCGGTAGCCTAGAGCTGGGGAGTCCCATATGTGAGGACTGACTTCCTGCTTGGTCCTAGAGAAAGAGTAGTTACTCACCTGTAAGGTGTTCTCCAGGAGCAGCAGGAATCAGTCCTCACGACCCTCCCTCTTCCCCGGGAGTTGCAGTCATATACTTTATTTTGTTTTTTGCTGTCTTTTAGCTATGTCATCAGACTGAGCAAGATGGCACCCTTGGGCGGGAAGGGGACCGCGCAGGTGCACTGCATTCCCAAAGGCTTTCTTTGAAAGCTAGGGAAATGCTCCGCACGGGGGCTCTGTCGGTGCCGACGTCACCCATATGTGAGGACTGATTCCTGCTGCTCCTGGAGAACACCTGTTACGGGTGAGTAACTACTCTCAATCAAACCTATACTGGGAACCTACTCCAATCATTCACCTCCCCTGAAAACCTAGAAAACATCATGCATAACCTTAACACAACATCTCCACTAGACCCCTGCCCGGTCAGCTGGCTCAAATCGGCAAGATATGAGCTAGCCCCAGTCCTAAGAAAAATGTTACACCTCTCCTTTTCACAAGGTTACATGCCTACTAACCTACAGACAGCATCAATCCGCCCAATATTTGAGAACCCTAAACTGGATCCTTCCAACCTAGGCTCATACCGACTAATCTCAAGCCTGCCCTTCTTAGCAAAAATAATAGAAAACATGTCCTTCAACAATTACAGGATCATCTCAACTCATATGCATCCCTTGACTTGCAGCAGCATGGATTCCGACATGGTCATGGAGTAGAAGCTCTACTCATCTCACTGATTGACAGACTCATAAAAGATATAGAGAGCCCTAAGCAAGGATTCATCCTTATATTCCTGGACATTGCAGCGGCATTTGACACAATATGCCATGTCACTCTTCTACAACAATTACAAAGCATTGGAATCCACAGCACAGCATTAAACTGGCTTCGCTCCCACCTGTCTGATCGTCAGCAAATCGTTAAATCAGGTCCTAACACATCTGACCCATATATACAAAAGCAAGGAGTTCCCCAAAGAGTCAGTGCTATCAGCATTATTATTCAACATCTGCGATCTTATATGATCTTATATGATCCCATAATATCCTCTTTTACCTATACACAGACAATATCATGATCTATGTACCTTTCTCTACCCAAAGCCCAACCTTCACTCCAATAATAAACTGCTTCAATGCAATAACCCAATGGCTATCCGACTACCGACCCTCAATAAATTACAAAAAAATGGACATGCTCTTCTTTACCAGAGATCAAACCTTCTCCCCACCAACATCACTCAATAATGTAGGGTTAGCAGTAAAACCTGAAGTTCTATGCCTTGAAGTCACCAGTGCCTCACCCTTCAAAACCACATTAACAAAAGACTCAAACTATTTACAACAAAATAAGGACTCTCCAACATCTCCAGCCACTACTTGAATCACACAACTTCCAAACAGTTTTCCAAGCCATGATACTCCCCCACAACTACTGCAATGAGATCCTACAAGAAATACCGAAAAGTGTTATCTCCAGGAACAAGCAGGAATGAGTCTTCACATATGGGTATCGTCGGTACCGACGGAGCCTGCGCGGGAACGCTCCCCAGCGTCCCAAAGGAAAGCTTTTGGGAGCATTCCACAGCGCCTGCGCGCTGCCTTCCCGCCTTTCCCAACCGTCTCTCTCCAGTTCTTTTCCGCGGAGCCAGCAGGTCGTGTTTCCTGTCACCGCTGAAGAATTTCTATTTTCTTGTTTTATTATTCTTATTTTCTTTAGTCGCGTGTCTGCCTTCTCGAAGACCGGCACCGCCGGTCTTTTTTCTTTCTTTTAAAAAAAAAAAAACAAACAAACTTCTTTTTGCCTCAGTGCATTTTCTTCTGTGGCCCTAGGCCTACAGCCTATTTTCCTCATGGAAAAGCCCGCCTCCGGGTTTAAAAAGTGCACAAAGTGCAGTGGCACTATTTCTGTCACAGACACCCATGATTGGTGTCTAAAATGTTTAGGTCCTGATCATTCCATCGCGGATTGTGAGTCCTGCTCCATGATGTCTAAAAGAGGGTTACAGAATCGGGCAGCCAAGCTCAGTACCCTGTTTCCCTCCGATGCAGCTTCGGTGGCATCGACGTCTTCCAGGACTTCTTCTTCATCCCCTGGATCTCAGGTAACAAAACTTAAGTCCGGTCGGTCCTCAAAGGGTACATTTCCTTCTAAGTATCGAGATGTTCCCGACATTACCATTGAGGAATCCACACCAGCAAAATTACCCCGGCGGGAGGCTCCGGCTTCCAAAGCATTATCTATGGGGTCACAGGTTGATATCGATGGCACGGCCTCGACCGATCACCTGTTACAATGTTCTGGGGTACCGGCGGTTCCCGGTACCGACATCCAGACATTGGTGGCGTCGATGGATCAGAACATTCTGACCATGCAGTGTGCCATTACGGCCTTCACACAAGCTGCGACGCCCTCGGTACAACAACAAACCCCGTTGTCGATACCGATTCCGGTTCCGGATCCAGCTCCGGTTCCGATACCAGTACCGCTTGCATCGGCATCAGCACCGAAAGCAGCGATACGGTATCCAGTGATGCCTATTAGTACCGATCCGGTACCAATGACTCCCGATGTCGATACCCCTCGGTACTCGTATCGGGCTCTACGAGAGCATCCAGACAGTCGATACTTCGATTCCTCTGATGAATCTGATGCATCAGAGGTTTCCATCGAAGCATCGGAGATCCGTCCTCAGGAACCCTCTTCTCCAAAAAGGAGAATGTCTCCTCCTGAGGACTTGTCTTTCCAGGACTTCATCAGGGAGGTGGCCAGAAGCCTGTCCATAGCAGTAGCCTCTGAAACTGAACCCAGAGCCAAAAAATTGGATATTCTTCAATATCCTAAGGCTCCTAAAGAGGCAGCCATTTTACCTATACATGAGATTCTTTATGACCACATGTTAGGTATATGAGAAACTCCTCTTCCTTGTCCTGGATTTCATAAGACTCAGCTTCCTCACCACTCTATTGTGGTAGAGTCTGCTATGAAAAAAATCAAGAGCACAAAAAGACATTCCTCTGCTCCTCCAGGAAGAGAATGCAGAACCTTAGATGCTTTTGGCAGGAAAATCTTCCAGGCCAGTATGCTTGTAGCCAGAATCAACTCCTATAGTCTCTATATGGGGATGTTTCTAAAAGAGGTTACAGACCATCTACACACCTTATCTCCTTTTATGTCAGAAGATAAGAGAGAAGAATATATTACCTGGCTTAAACATGCACAGGATGTATCAGTTTTCCAATCGTGCAGCTTTTGACTCCTTTGAGGGTGCCAGTAGAGCTTCGGCTATTGCCATAGGCGCACGCAGAGTAGCTTGGTTACAAGCCTCTGATTTGGAATCCTGGGTACAGGATGGTCTGGGCAACCTTCCCTGTACAGGGGAGAACCTGTTTGGCAAAGATTGGCAAGCAAAAGCCACCCAGATGGATGCTGAAAATTCTGCTTTAGATAGACTTTCAAAGTCTACTACTACTCCTTTCAAGAAGAGGTCATTCAAGAAAGGATCTTTCCCAAAGAAAGGGAAATTTTCTTCTGGTTATACCCAGGCCTCTTCTCAGGGTCGTTTTGCTACAAAGAGACAGCAGCAACCAAAATAGGCCAAGCCTCAGGCTGCGAGGACTGCTACAGCCCAACAGCCTCAGCCTCCTCAGGGCCTTTGACTTTCCACTAGAGAACTTAGCATTTCTGGCTCTAGAACATCCAGAGCCTCTCACCATCCCAGGAAGGTTAGCTCACTTTGCTCCCAGATGGGAACAAATCACAGCAGAGAAATGGACCCTCTCCATTATAAGGGAGGGATACAAGCTACATTTCTTAAACCTTCCTCCACACACCATGGTGAAACAGTTCAACTCTCCAACTTCTCTTCACGACCTTCTAGGTCAAGAGATTGCTACCCTTCTTGCCCAAGGGGCAATAGAAGAAGTACCCCTGCTTCAACAGGGCTCAGGGTTCTACTCCCCCTATTTTCTCATCCCAAAGAAAACAGGGGGCTACAGACCCATCCTAGATCTCAGAGAGTTGAACAAGTTTCTATGCAAGGAGAAATTCAAGATGATTTCTCTTGGTACTCTCCTTCCATACCTCCAGAGTCAGGACTGTCTTTGTTCTCTAGACCTCAAGGATGCGTACACCCATGTCCTTATCCATCCAACACACAGAAGGTTCCTTCGGTTCCTTTACCAAGGGAAGCACTACCAATACAAAGTGCTTCCTTTCGGTCTGGCCTCTGCTCCAAGAGTGTTCACCAAATGCATGGCAGTAGTAGCTGCATTTCTACGCACTATGGGGATATTCGTATTCCCATATCTGGACGACTGGCTCATCCGAGCTCCATCCCAATCAGAGGCCCAGACTTCCCTGGCCTGCACAAGGCGTGTTCTTCAGTATCTGGGATTGGTAATCAACGTTCCAAAATCCCATCTCACCCCTACTCAGTCTCTAGAGTTCATAGGGGCCTTACTGGATACCACAACTGCAAGGGCCTATCTTCCCCAGGCCCGTTGCCTACGCCTGGTGTAGTTAGCCTCCCAGATTCAGTTAAAATCCCATTTAACTGCTCGAGAGATGTTGCAACTCTTAGGCCACATGGCATCCACAGTGCATGTGGTTCCTTATGCTCGCCTTCACATGAGGGCAGCTCAGTGGACTCTATCCTCCCAATGGACCCAGGCATCAGGTTGCCTGTCAGACAAAATAGCAACCTCCAGTCGCCTCTTTTGGTCCCTCCACTGGTGGAAGTCCACCCAAAATCTGTTGTTGGGGTCCCCCTTTCAACAGGTGTTACCCCAAGCCACCCTTACAACAGATGCCTCTCCAAGGGGTTGGGGAGCTCATCTTCAAGATCTCTCCACTCAAGGCATCTGGTCTCCACAGGAGACATCTCTTCATATCAACCTCTTAGAGCTCAGAGCAATCTTCTTGGCTCTCAGAGTATTTCACACCCTGCTCAACTACAAGACAGTCCTCATCCACACGGACAATCAGGTAGCCATGTTCTATGTGAACAAGCAGGGGGGGATGGGCTCTCTGTCGCTTTGCAACAAAACTCTGAGATTGTGGGCCTTCGCCAGAGAGCATCAAATCCATCTCATGGCAGTATATCTTCCAGGGGTTCAAAACTCTTGGGCAGACAGACTCAGTCGAGTTCTGCTTTCACACGAATGGTCCCTCCATGGGGACCAGATAGCCAGGATTTTTCGGATTTGGGGTACCCCAGACATAGACCTCTTTGCAAGTCCGTGGAATGCGAAACTTCCCCGGTTTTGTTCCAGGATTCCATGTCAGGGAGTTCAGGCCAGGGACGCCTTCCTCCTTCACTGGGGGCAAGACTTCCTCTATGCCTTTCCACCTATTCCCCTAATCCCCAAGACACTGTTCAAGCTTCAGAGAGACAAGGGGTCTATGATCCTCATAGCACCACATTGGCCACGCCAAATGTGGTACCCTCTACTTCTGCATCTCTCTCAAGCTCCCTCCCTGGACCTGGGGTCTGCTCCAGATCTCCTCTCCCAAGAGGAGGGAACCCTGAGGCATCCAAATCCTCAGTCTCTTCATCTCAAAGCCTGGTTGCTGAAGGCCTAGACCTTCAAGATTTACACCTCAGCAAGTGAAGGATATCCTTCATGCTTCCAGAAAGCCTTCCACCAGATGCTCTTATGCTTTTAAATGGAAAAGATTTTCGATTTGGTGTGCAAAAAATGGTCTTAACCTTTCTGCAATACCTTTGAATTTGTTACTGGACTATTTGCTGCATTTATCCCATGCAGGCCTTAAAACAAATTCAATCAGGGTCCATTTGAATGCTATTGCAGCATCCCTGAAGCCTCTTAATGCACAACCCATTTCCTCTCATCCTCTTATAGCAAGATTCATGAGAGGCCTTCTTTTAACTAAACCTCCCATTAGACCACCTCCAGTGGCATGGGAATTAAATCTGGTTCTTGGCCAGCTTATGAAGCCACCCTTTGAACCCTTAGCCACTACCTCCTTGAAATTCCTTTCCTGGAAGGTTATTTTTCTCATTGCACTCACCTCAGCTCGCCGTATCAGTGAGTTACAAGCTCTAGTGGCTAATCCTCCTTATACAAGGTTCCATCATGACAAGGTAGTTCTCAGAACTAATCCACACTTTATGCCTAAAGTGATCTCACCTTTTCATCTGAACCAGGAGGTATATTTACCTGTCTTCTTTCCAGGACCTCATGCATCAAGTGCAGAGAGGAGTCTTCATACCCTGGATTGCAAAAGAGCACTTGCTTTCTATTTACAAAGAACACAACAACATAGAAAGTCCTCTCAACTTTTTGTTGCTTTTGATCCTTCCCATTTAAGACTTCCAGTCTCTAAGAGAACTCTGTCCAATTGGATTGCTCAGTGTATTTCCTTCGCCTACCAGAGTAGGAATCTTTCTCTGGAAGGCCGTGTCACAGCTCACAATGTGAGGGCCATGGCAGCCTCTTTGGCTCATCTAAATTCTGTGTCCATCGACCAAATCTGTCGAGCAGCCACCTGGGCCTCTGTTCATACCTTCACAGCCCATTACTGCTTGGACAAGGATTCCCGCCGGGATGCCTTGTTTGGTCAGGCTGTTCTCAAACACCTGTTCCATACCTAATCAACTCCTGCCCTCCATCCCTCTCTGGATGCCTGAGATTCATAGGTGGAGATGGAGCCCTCCAGGGACTCACAATCTGGGTGATCTCCCAGGCATCTCTAGCTGGGGAGTCCCCATATGTGAAGACTCATTCCTGATTGTTCCTGGAGATAGCACAGTTACTTACCTGTAACAGGTGATCTCTGGGAACAGCAGGAATTAGTCTTCACAACCCTCCCACCTCCCCTAGGAGTTGTATCTCTCTATCTATCTTTCCTTTCCTTTCCTCTCTCTCTCTTTGTCTCAGCTTTAAAACTCGAACTGGAGAGAGACGGTTGGGAAAGGCGGGAAGGCAGCGCGCAGGTGCTGTGGAATGCTCCCAAAAGCTTTCCTTTTGGACTCTGGGGAGCGTTCCCGCGCAGGCTCCGTCGGTACCGACGATACCCATATGTGAAGACTAAGTCCTGCTGTTCCCAGAGATCACCTGTTACAGGTAAGTAACTGTGCTTTACACCCCTTACAAATGGTCCAACATGCAGCTGCGAGAATCTCACTAAGAGCATCCAGTACCAACCATATCACCCCATTCTAAAAGAATGCCACTAGCAACCCCTGAAGAGCTGAATAAAATACAAAACTGTTATGACCACATTCATAGAGCAGCGCCGTCCGGCGCTCAGGAGAGTAGCGAGTCCCCAATCGGGGGACAGGACAGCTTCAGCCTCCCGCCGCCGCTGCGCTGCCCAATCGGGGCAGGCAGCCAGAGGATAAAAGAGCAGCGCCGTCCGGCGCTCAGGAGAGTAGCGAGTCCCCAATCGGGGGACAGGACAGCTTCAGCCTCCCGCCGCCGCTGCGCTGCCCAATCGGGGCAGGCAGCCAGAGGATAAAAGAGCAGCGCCATCCGGCGCTCAGGAGAATAGCGAGTCCCCAATCGGGGGACCAATCGGGGCAGGCAGCCAGAGGATAAAAGAGCAGCGCCGTCCGGCGCGCCCGCACCTGCGGGCCTCGCCAGAGGGCCCTTTGGCGTGGCCCTTAGGCGGTGGCCCCCTCAACAATAAGAGCGACGCCCCTAAAACCACCCAAGACCGACGCAACCGGGACTCCTGACTAGCCCCACTCAAACTCTAACTCCCCTTCACCGGTCAAGACCCACAACCTGCGCGAAGTCCACGAAAACCTTTTGGAACTTGGGACTACGAAATCACAAGACCACTGACCAAACTGACAGCTGTAGCCCAACGAAGCTTGAGCTCCCGGCACAAGTCGAGCTCGCCGAAACCTCCTTCCTAGCCGACCACCTTGAACTCAGATAACATTACCCTCAAGCCCTTATCGGTACACCTCATACACCAGCCAGCATACTAAATCTGACTCGTTGCACAGGTGCAATACCCATACTAACGTACCTGTCCCTGCTATGTTTAAGAAAGTTGTCTCTGAATGTGTTACTTGCATAGTTTGTCTCTGTAATGTGTTACTTGCATAGTTTGTCTCTGTAATGTGTTACCTACATAGCCTAAATGTAAAAAATTTAAACCAGGCTATCTGATTGCCATAGTTGTACCGAATGCCTAAAGGTGAAAGTGTGAAACTAGCTAAACTGGATGCCCTAAATGCCTAAATGTATATACACTGAAGCCTTTAAATTTTAAAGGTAGTTAAGTCAATATAAGGTACACAAGGTGCACTACAAGAAAGATACTCAAGGTACCCTACGAGAAAGATAAATGGATCCCGTTAACATCTCCGTACTTTGGTTCCTTTGCCTAGCATTAGCCACCTGCATAGGAGACCCCATCCCCCACCTATACACCCCTTCTGCATGGAAACCACTATTTGTATGCAACCCACTACCTGTCCTTGTACTTCACAACTCTTACCTGAACCCACGCACGCAAGTAAGCACACAACCCATTCATGGGCCCAACAATGTTCCCAATAGAAAACAGTGACCCCACCACAACCCCAAATCAAAAAAGGAACACCGTCCGGAGAAACCAAAAAACACCAAGCCAGGCAAGAACTTGGTCAGGAGCCCACAGACTGATTTCCCACATCAGTCCACTATCTCCATCATTCTAATAAATGCCAGGTCAATAAGAAATAAAACTCACATAGTACATGACCTCATCACGGATTCAAAGCCTGATATACTATGCATCACTGAGACATGGATAACCGAAACTGACCCAGTAATCATCAATCAAATAAGCAAACCAGGATATACAACCTATAACTGTCCCCGCTCCAAGAGAAGGGGAGGAGGAGTCCTAATCATGGCCAAATCAAGCTTAACTCTAACCAGCACACCACTAAGCGTGCTTGATGGCATTGACATACTCAAAATTGAAAACAGAACTTTATCCATATGTCTTATCTACAGACCACCAGCTTCCCCGCAGGAATCCCTGGCAGCAGCTCTAGAAACCATCTCAGCTACTGCGCCCAAAAAGAACCAGATCATCCTAGGAGATCTGAACCTAGCCTCTACATCCGCAGTGCAATCAAACACTTTCCATGAAGCTATGGTACAACTGGGTTATGAACAAATCATCCAAAACGCAACCCACATCAAAGGTAATACCCTGGACATGGTGTTTCTACCCAACAAACATCCTAGTCTGTTGAAATCCAAACCACGAATAACTCAAGTACCATGGTCAGACCATCATCAAATCGAGCTAACCCTAATGCTCCCCACAGCACCTGACCAACCACAACCAGACCAAGCATCTAAAGAGCGAAGATGCTTCCAAAAATTCAACAAGGAAGCTCTCCTCGAATCCATGGCAAACCACGTATACACGGATCTCTCGGACCTTGAGCTGCTGACAAACCTCTGGAACATGGGGATCGAGGCCACCTCAAAACCCACCTGGAGTCACCCTAAGAGCTCAACCTTAACCAAGTCTGAACCTTGGTACTCTGCAACCCTACGAGAACTCAAGAAGGACCTGAGAAAGCAAGAACGAAAATGGAGAAAACACAAAACCGAGGAGCGCAAAAAGGCTTACCTCAACCTCCTGTCAACATACAAGAATGAGGTCAACCAAGCAAAGAAAACATACCACACAAGCACACTCAATAAGGCCCTCAACAGGCCTAGGGAGCTTTTCGCTCTCGTCAAATCTCTCACCAAGGCACCACAAGAAACCAACCCTAGTGGTTCCATAACAGCCCAACGGCTAGCGGATCATTATGCCAGCAAACTCAATCCCACAGCACCTGCCCTCCCCGCTCCAAAACTGGACTCAGCCAACTCCCTTCAAGTAATCAACACCCGGGGAAGTCCTGACCATGGCGGAAAATGGTCAACCTTCCAGAGAGTGGATGACCAGCAGATAAAAGACATCATCACCAACCTACGAACCACTACCTCCCCTCTTGACCCCTGTCCAGCCTCCTGGATCAAGGCAACCAAAGAGGAAATAGCGCAACACATCTCCCACATAGCGAACCTTTCACTACAACAGGGCCTCATGCCATCACTTCTCAAGAAGTCTCTTATACGTCCCATCTTGAAAAACAAAGCGCTCAACAAGGACGACCCTACCTCTTACCGCCCTATCTCAAGCATACCCTTCCTCGCCAAGATCATTGAAAAGGCAGTGCAGCGGCATCTGCAAAACCACATTGATGACACAAACGCCCTTGATGTACATCAATACGGGTTTCGGCAACATCACAGCATAGAAACCCTCCTGTTAGCCCTAATGGACAAACTACTCAAGGGTCTGGAAAACAAGAGCAAGATGTACATGCTTATATTCATAGACATCTCAGCAGCCTTCGACTCAGTGCATCATCCCACACTATTAGAACGACTCCAGTCCATAGGTATCTCAGGAGCTCCACTAAAATGGTTCTCCTCCTATATAACAAACAGAATGCAGCAGGTGAACTTCAACAATGTCAAAGCAACCCCCTTCCCGCAGACCCAAGGCATTCCACAGGGCTCCGCCCTCTCCTCCCTCCTTTTTAACTTATACCTTCAACCAGTATGCAATATTTTCCAGGGCTACGACATCAACTACCATATCTACGCAGATGACCTAATGCTTTATACACAACTAGATGTAAATAACCCAAACCTCAACAAGCTAGAAAATTGCCTACACGAACTTCAAGTCTGGCTCCAACGCAACAATATGTCCATAAACCACAAGAAAACAGAAGCAATGTGTATCTCCAGGAAACCGGGATTCAAGCCCCCCACAATGATCACCATGAACAGTAATAACTACAACATCAAAACAGAGATAAAATATTTGGGAGTAATGCTTGACAGCAACCTGCATATGGACAAGCACCTTCGAATTACCAATCGGGCTGTTTTCCACAAATTAAGAGTCTTGCAGCCCCTACGTAGCATCCTCGATCATACTGACTTTAGATCTGTCGCTCAAGCCCTCATCATCCCACACTTGGACTATTGCAATGCCATACTGCAAGGCCTGCCAAGAAAAACTATAAATATTCTACAAATGGCACAAAATGTAGCGGCCCGAATCATTATGCAAAAAGGACTCTCTGACCACATTACGCCCGCACTAATTGAGCTTCACTGGCTCCCAATCACGGCCCGCATTCAATACAAAATCATAGTCACAACTTTCAAACTCATCCATGACATAGTGCCCTCACACCTCAATAGCTTAATATCCAATCTACCCAACAACAGAAGTAGACGAACACCGAACCTAAATACCCTCAGTATCCCGAAGTGCTTCACAAAGGTTAATGCATGCACCAGCAACAGAGCTTTCTCATTTATAGCTCCGGCACTCTGGAACCAGTTGCCAAGTGATCTACGTGAAGTCTGCGATCTGAAAGACTTTCGAAAACAACTTAAGACGCACCTCTTCCAATCACATTTCAACTTAACCGCATGAAATGCACTAATTTTATGAAATGCACCCAACCGTATGTAAATATGTATATAAGGATCCTTCGTATAAATTGTAAATATGTTTTTAAGTACCCTGTATGTAGCTTTTAAGTACCCTGTATGTAGCTGCGATATTCAATCAACTCTAAATCCTGTAACCCCATGCTTGCTGTGCACTATCTCCCCTCCCTAATCGAAATGTACATACTCTAATTACCGGCCGGTACAGCCAACTCTCCCATGTATAGCAACCGCTGCTGATCACTGGAAGCAGCGGGATACAAATGTACGTTAAATAAATAAATAAATAAATAAATTCAAACTTACCACCAATCAACATCACAAAAAAGTAGTATTCTGTTTTTTGACTCAACATAACATCTATCTGCATATTATGTACTATCCTGGTAATGTTCTTCTTCTTTTCACTAATTTATTCAATTATTTTATTTACTACTTTTTTATGTTTTGTGATATTGTACATGCATTGTTTTAATTTATATGTCTGTTTTTTAGACCCCTGATGAAGGCCCCTGGCCGAAACTTGTAATGTTGGGTCTTCAATAAAGTTGGTTTGATTAATCGTCTGGTTAGCCGTGGTTTCTGCCCTCCGCTTTACTTTCAATTCGAAGAGAAAGAAGCGACAAGACTTAACAATTTGTTGAATATGAGAGGAGAATGACAGAGAGGAGTCTAATATGACCCCAAGGTTACAAGCAGAGGAAACAGGAAGAATAGGAGCGTTATCAACAGTGATGGAGAAAGGAAGAAGGATGGATGATGGACCCGGGGGTGGGGGGAGAAACAAGAAGTTCCGTTTTGGCCATGTTCAATTTTAAACTGTGCTGAGACATCCAGGCAGCAATGTCGGATAAACAGGTGGAGATATGTGCTGGGAGAGAAGGAGAAAGGTCAGGTGAAGAGAGAGAAACTTAAGAGTCATCCGAATAAAAGAGGTACTGAAAGCCAAGGGATGAGATAAGGGAACCAAGTGACTGTATAAAGAGAGAAGAGGAGAGGGCCAAGAAAAGACCCCTTTGGGAACACCAACTGAGAAAGGGATAGCAGAGGAAGAAGTACCTTGAGAACAAACACTAAAGAAGCGATTAGAGAAATAGAAAGAAAAGCAAGACAGGACAAAGTCTTTAAAACCAAGAGATGATAATGTTGCAAAGAGAAGAGAGTGATCAACAGTATCAAAGGCAGCAGAAAGGTTGAGAAGGATAAGAATGGAGTATAGGCCTTTAGATCTCGCCATGAATAAGTCACTGGAGACATTGGCAAGGGCCGTTTCAGTGGAATTAAGAAGGCAGAAGCCAGATCGGAAAGGATCAATGAGGGAATGAGTGGAGAGAAAATCGAAACAGCAAGAAAAAACAGCATGCTTAATGAGTATGGAGATAAAGGGGAGATAGGGTGATAGCTAGAGGGAGCAGTAGGTTCAAGTGAGGGTTTTTTGAGAAGAGGCGTGATCAAAGCATGCTTATAGGCAGCAGGGAAGGTGGCAGTGGACAGAAAAAGGTTGATAATATCAGAAATGGCAGGAATAACTGAGGAGGATATGGAGTTGAGATTAGTGAGGATGAGATTGGAGGAGCAAGTATTTGGGTTAGCAGATGGAAAGAGTAGAGGTTTCCTCATCAGAGATAGTAGGAAAGGAAGAGAGGGAAGGGGAGGGTAGTCTTACTGATCTTATTGTGGAAGAAAGGCAAAGTTTTGGGCTGTGAGGAAGGGAGGAATTGAAGGGGGAGGAGCCTTAAGTAGAGAATTGAGAGTAGAGAAGAGACAGCAGGGGTTAGAAGCCAAAGAGTCGGTCATATGGATAAAATAGTTTTGTTTAGCAAGTGAGATGGCAAAATTAAAAGAAGTGAGCATGAATTTAAGTGAAGGAAATCAGAGAGGGAGTGGGATTTGAGCCAATTCTGTTCGGCAGAACGGGCACAGGAGCATAGATAACAGATTGTAGAAGAAAGCCAAGGACGAGGTACTGTACGCCTCACAGGGCATGAAATTGGGGGAGCGAGGGTATGGAGGGCGGAGGAGAGAGCAGAATTATAGGCAGTTACAGCCAAATCGACAGACTTGACAGTGTAGAAGAAAGAAAAGTAGAGACAGTAGATGATAGAGACAGTGGGTCAATAGCTTGAAGATTTCTAAAAAGATAGAAGGTGATAAGGCGAGAGGGCTGAAGAAAGAAGCTCAGGAGATGGTGGTCAGACAGTGGGAGAACTGAGTAAAGGAAATTAGGGGGTGAGCAACTGGAGTGGAAAATGAGGCCAAGGCAGTGACCGAGCCGATGAGTGGGGGCGGAGGGGCAAAGCTGGAGGTTGTAAGGGAAAGATATTTTGATGCATAGGGATCTGAGGGGATATCAATGTGAAAATTGAAGTCACCAAGAATGATAGAAGGGGATGACGAACCCAAGAATAAAGGGAGACAAGAATCAAGGTCATTAAGAAAGGAAAAAATAGGCTTGTCAGGGGGGTCTATAGATGATGGCAATACGAAGAGGGAAGGGATAGAACAGATGGAGCAAAATTCAAAGGAGGGGAAAGGTGTGGGATTGAAGTGGGAGGAAGGGATGAAACTGACAGGAGGGAGAGAGTAGAAAGCTGACCCCATTACCATGGCAGCTGGCATGAGGGATGAGGGAGAAATGGAGGCCTCCAAGAGAGAGTGCAGCGACGGAAGCGGTGTTGTCAGGGTGAAGCCAGGTTTTGGTTAGGGCCAAGAGCTGAAAAGCATGAGAAATGAAAAGATTGTGTGAAAGAGTTTATTTGAAATTGAATGAACATTCCGTAGAGCACAGGAGAAAGGAAGAGGGAGAAATGAGAGGGATGCTGATGAGACTGCAGTGGTGTAGAGGATGAGACAAAGGGGGGCCAGGATTAGGACTGATGTCACCAGTGGATAGCAGTAGGAGAAGAAGGAGGCAAGGGAGAGCGGAGGGAGCGCAGCAGAAGTGAGAATAAGGTTGAGAAAGTGAGGAAGGAGAGGATGAATATGAGGGAGGAGATGGTAATACTCAAGAGCAGAGAAAAGTGAGGAAGAAAGGAAAGCAGAGGTAATAGGGAGGATAGGCTAGTGTAAATAAGGGTTTGTGGAAGGGGGGAGTAAGGTTGGAAAGGAGCATAAAAGACAAACCAAATAAAGTGCAAAGGGAGCTAATACACAACAGCATAAAGGAATAAATCATAAAACAAAGACAATGAACTAGGGACCATGTTAAAGTCAAGCACAAGCCTCTCAGAAATGTCCACAACTCAACTGACACATAGAGCTGCACTACTCAGCAAGCAGTATTGGGAATGGTGATGGCATGGAGACAAGAAGGTGGTCAGGCCGTGAAAAGGAAAAGTGCTGCTGATAAGTGATTTCATTATGCTGGATGTGTATTGGCACATCGGTGCTGTGGTGTCATCTAGAAGTAAGGAGATCCTGGATTCTCTACAGGAGAACTATTCAGGCAATTGGTAACAGAACCCACACGTGAGGGGGCCATAAGAACATAAGATATGTCATACTGGGTCAGACCAAGGTCCAAAAGCCCAGTATCCTGTTTCCAATAGTGGCCAATTTAGGTCATAAGTACCTAATAGTCTCCCCAAAAGACACAGGTTCCTCAATGCTTCTATTGGGTCAAGCAGTGATATGCTGGGTCCCTTATAATAATGGTTTATGGACCTTTCCTCCAGGAACCTGTCCAAACCTTTTTTAAACCCAGCTACATTAACAGTTTTTACTACATCATCCGGTAACAAATTCCAGAGTTTGATTACATATTGCATGAAAAAATATTTTCTCTTATTAATCTTAAATAGGTTACCCTGTTGCTTCAGTGCATGTTCCCTAGTCTTTCTATATTCTGATGATATAAACAATCGATCTACATTTACCCGTTCCATTCCATTCATTAATTTATAGACCTCTATCATATCCTCCCCTCAGCCGTCTCTTTTCTAGGTTGAAGAGCCCTAACCTTTTTAGCCTGTTTGCATAGGGGTATCCTTCCATCCCCTTTACCATTTTGGTGGCTCTTCTCTGTACCTTTTCTAATAACGCTATATCCTTTTTAAGATACGGCGACCAGAATTGCATACAATATTCAAGGTGCAGTTGCACCATAGAATGATACAGAGGCATTATAATATTCTTTTTTTTATTTTCCATTCCTTTCCTTATGATACCTAGCATTCTGTTTGCTCTCTTGGCTGCTGCTGCACATTGGGTGGAGGTTTTTAAAAATTTATCCATGATGATGCCTAAATCTTTTTTGCTTGGTAGTGGTTCCCATTGTGGAACCTTGCATCATGTAACCGTAGTTTGGGTGCACTTGTTCACATTATATTTCATCTGCCATTTGGATGCCCAGTCTTCCAGTTTATCAAGGTCCTCTTGCAATTTTCCACAATCCTCGTGGGTTTTAACAACTTTAAATAGTTTTGTGTCATCTGCAAATTTGATAACCTCACTCATTATTCCCTTTTCCAGGTCATTTATGAATATGTTAAAAAGCAGCGGACCCCACTTTCCATTGGGAAAATTGGCCATTTAGCCCTACCCTCTGCTATCTATCTTTTAATCCAGGGGTGGGCAATTCCAGCCCTCGTGCACCATAGTCCAGTCTGGTTTTCATGATGTCCCTAATGAATATTCATGAGATCTATTTGCATCCACTGCCTTCCATTGTATGGAAATAGGTCCATGAATATTCATTAGGGACATCATGAAAACCAGGCTGGATTGTGGTGCACGAGGGCTGGAATTGCCCTCCCCTGTTTTAACCAGTTCCTGATCCACAATAGTACACTGCCTCCATGACTTTTTAGTTTTGCCAAAAGTCTCTGATGAGGGACCTTGTCAAAGGCTTTCTGAGAGCCCAGATACACTATATCAACTGACACATCTTTGTCTACCTGTTTATTCACACCTTCAAAAAAACATAACAGATTAGTAAGACAAGATCTTCCTTGTCTAAAGCTATACTGAACTTAGTGCTTACCAATGGGGAAAGTGTTTCTGATGTTAAAGTGGGAGATCATTTCGCATCCAGTGATCACTAGATGGTACGGTTCAGTATTAGGACTAGTGCTGATAAAATCCATTCAAAAATGAGGATCTTAGACTTAAGGAAAACATAAGAACATAAGATATGCCATACTGAGTCAGACCAAGGTCCATCAAGCCCAGTATCATGTTTCCAATAGTGGCCAATCTAGGTCACAAGTACCTAGCAGTTTCCCCAAAGGACACAGGTTCCACAATGCTTGTATTGTGACATGCAGTTGATTTCCCGGGTCCCCTTTAATAATGGTTTATGGACCTTTCCTCCAGGAACTTGTCCAAACCTTTTTTAAACTCAGCTATACTAACAGCTTTTACTACATCTTCCAGTAACAAATTCCACAGTTTGATTACGCATTGAGTGAAAAAATATTTTCTCTTATTAGTTTTAAATAGGTTACACTGTAGCTTCATTGCATGTCCCAGATGGGAGAATACCGCAGAGTCATTAGTGGGATGGGAACAGCTGGGGGATGTAGAAAAACAGTGGGCAAAACTGAAAGGGGATATTTTAAGGGCAACCATCCTTTTTGTTAAAAAGGTTAATAAATGTAAAAGGAAAAGGAGGCTGCTATGGTTCTCAAAAGAAGTAGCTGAAAAGGTGAAGAAAAAGAAGGAGACCTTCATGAAATACAAGAGATCACAGAGAGAGGAAGAAGGAAAAATGTCAAGAAGCTAGCAAAGTAGTCAGGAAAGCAAAGGTACAAAAAGAAGAAATAGCCAATGCAATAAAATGCGGGGATAAGACATTTTTCAGATATGTTAGTGAGAGAAGAAAGGGCAAAAAAGGTATTTTCGGACTTGAGAGTGCAGGGCAGGGGTGGCTCTATAATGAGGCTGAGTGAGGTGGTAGCCTCAGGCGGCAACATTTTGGGGACAGCAAAAAATTTCCCCAAAAAGGCCACCTCACTCGGCCTTCAAAATTTAAATAATAAACAGGGCTGACAAGCTGCTGCCACTGCTTCTCGGCAGTGGCAGAATCAGCAGCCCACCCCCCCCTCCCCCACTGCCCCGGAAGAGCTCTCCGTCACTTTTCACCTTTGCAGAGCCATTAGAAGGGAGAGCATTTTTCTTCTTTCCTGTGGCTCTGTTAAAGTTGAGCCCACCAATGCTGAGCGGGGGGTGGCGGTTAGGACTGGTAGTAGGCTGATGGAATGGCTAGCCCTGGAAATGGGCTGGTGGGGGGGGGGGGGGCTAGAACTGGAAATGGGTGCTTAAGGGAGGCTAGACTGATAATGGGCTGATCAGGTGGGGTTAGGACTGGAAATAGGCTGCAACTGGAAATAGGCTGATCGGGGGGCTAGGACTGGAAATGGGCTTATCAGGGGGGGTTTGGACTGGTAATGGGCTGATTGGGGGGGCTAGGACTGGAAATGGGCTGATGGGAGAGGAGAGAGCTGCTGACACTGGAAGAAGACTGAGGGCTAGAAATGGAAATAGGCTGATGGGGGGAGGGGAGGAGAGTGCTGCTGGCCTTGGAAGAAACCTAGGGGCTAGGGCTACAAATGTGCTGATGCGGGGGATGGGAGAATAGGACTGGAAGGGAGCAGATGCTGAGAGGGTCTGCTAGGAGAAGGAGGGGGCAGGAAGGGATCTGACAGTTGAAGGAGGGGGCTGGAAGGGAGCTGAAACCTGGGGATGGGACTGGTAGGTGGCTGGGTAATGGGGAGGAGGCAGGAAAGGAACTTACATGCGGGGATGGCACTGGAAGGGGGTGAACAGAGGGTAGGGTGACTGGAAAGGAACTGACATGAGAGTGGAAGTGAGCTGATACCTGTGATGGTATTTGGACTAGAGGGGGCTGGACAGTGGGGAAGGAGGGGAACTGGAAGGAAATGGACATCAGAGGCAGTCCTGGGAATGCAAGGCGGTTGATAGTGGAAAGTACTGGGAGGGGAGAACCAGAAAGGAGGCTGATACTGGGGGGTGGGGTTACTGGGACTAGAAATAGGCTGGTGGAAGGAAGTGAAGAAAACAAAAGAAGAGAAAAGAAATGGTAGATGGACCATAGAGAAGACAGGAAAGCAGAAGCCTCAGATCAGGACCAGCATGGTCAGAGAATAAAATGATCAGACAACAAAGGTAGAAAAATCCATTTTATTTTCATTTTAGTGATTGGACTTTGTGCTGTCTTTATATTTTACACAGTATGGGGAACTGCGTCTCTTATTTATCTGATATTGCACTGCATGCGCAGTCTGGCTTCTTGGGGTCTCAATTTAATTTTTGTCTACTGTCACAAGCACAACGCCAAAACCACTAGTCTTCTAGTTGTTGAGGGCGTGGTGGTTGAGAACCTTCTTCTATCAGCTGTTATATTTATGCTTTAAGTAGAAGGATTGTAGTCGTGTTAAACCAAGGGTAAGGCTTATGACAGAAAAAGAATTTATTTTGAACACAATAGAACAGATCAGGTTCCTGGTACCATTTACAGAATTTTAAATTATAGGATTTTTGCTTAAGGTTCAGCAAGTTGGTGGCAAAGCAAACAGAATTCAACATTGGCTTTTAAAGTCCTCTTCACTGCTGAAGCTCAAAATGGTTGACTTTGCCACACTACATATTTTTATTTTAGGTTGTTGTCACTTATTCTGTACTTGGTGAGTGCCTTTGTTATGAGTGTGTGACCAAGACCAGGTGTTCTGTTAACATGGAGTTTGTATGTAGGGATCTGTACTGTAGTAATCTGAATTGTTCAGCTTTTCAAATAGGAGTTTGGATGTTCCAGGGCCCACTGTAGTATTTACAGTGATGCTTTTTTTTGTATGGGCTCCTTATGTGAGTTTGGAAGTTGATGCTGATATGGTATGGTAGATTTGCTATATAGATACTCAGTGACTTTGCTGTAGGGTTTTGTTTTAGTTCATATTATGCCTGGTAGTGGAGAATGTTTGTTGTTGCTGTTAGTGAGATGATCAGAATCATATATACAGTGGTGTGCAAAAGTCTGGCATCACTTGGGAGTGTTGCGTTTTTCATACTTTCTAACGTTTTGGTTTTTTTTTTAAATTTTGCGTTAGCCGAGCATATTCATCTTTCTACCACATTAAAAGGGATACATTTGGCTATTAGAGTTAACTTTTTCGCATTCCTTGCTTCCAATTTAAATACTTTACAGACACTGGGAGATAGCTACTGCGATTTTTGTGGATCCTGCGTCAAAACTGGGGCCAAGTACATCACCATACTGCAAAAGTGCATGGTGCCATCAGCACACCAGCTGTTTCCTTGCCAGTTCCTGTTCCAAGATGACAATATGCACACGTTATTTCTGACAATCAGGAGGCTGGTTTCACTAACCAATCACAATGCAGATATCTAGCCAAGAGTGCAGCTATAAAAACGCGCAGAATTTTTGAATTTCATATGCTTTCTGGATCACCATGAAGATGACTTGGACCCTGACATTAGAGGAGCATGTTCGTATGTGCTTTATGAGCGAGGAAGGATTTTAAAGCAGTCAGATAGCCAGGAAAGTTGGCTGCAGTCAGAGCGCTGCTGTTAAGATTGTACAGAAGAAGAAAGAAACGGGTTCAGTGGTGGACAAGCCTCGTTCAGGTCGTCCACATGCATCAACATCACGCCAGGACCGCACACTACGATGCATTTCACTGACTAATTGCAAGTTGACCTCGCCTCAGCTACTTCGAGAATGGTCAGACAAGAGTGAGGTCAGTGTCAGCTCATCAACAGTTTGTTGCCGGTGCCTGCAGTTTGGTCTCCGGGACTTCAAAGCACGGAATAAGCCACTGATGACTGACATACAAAGACACAACCGGATTGTGTGGGCGAGAAAGCACTCAACCTGGTCGACTGAAATGTGGGAAAAGGTGCTATTCAGCGATGAAAGCACCTTCTGCCTGTTTGGTAACCAGGCCCACACCTATGTGAGCAGATTTCCTGGAGAGGAATTCAAGCCTGTCTCAACCTCACTGTGAAGCATCCTTTGAAGGTCATGGTCTGGGTCTGCATGGCTGCCAGTGGCGTTGGACGTCTTCACATCATCAATGGAATGGTCAACGGGGCCAAGTACATCACCATACTGCAAAAGTGCATGGTGCCATCAACACACCAGCTGTTTCCTGGCCAGTTCCTGTTCCAAGATGACAATACACCCTGCCATCGCTCCAGACAGGTGATCAGCTGGAAGCAGCGGAACAACATCAAATCAATGGACTGACCTGCCCAGTCTCCAGATCTGAATCCAATCGAGAACCTGTGGCACAAGGTGGCCTTGGAAATATCCAAGAGGCATCCGACATCAAAGCGTGAGCTGATTGAGTCACTCATTGCAGCTTGAAACCGTGTTGTCACCAACGATCACCTTGTCAGACTGGTTCATTCAATGCCAACAAGGTGCAGTCAGGTGATCAAGAACAAAGGGTGGCCCATAAAATACTGAGCCATCACCGACACATAAAAACGGCCTTTTTCAAGGCCACATACATTAATTTGAAGGAAACCTGGCATGCGTCTATAATATTTTAAAGCATACTTACAATAATATATCGTTGTCCAACGATGTACATTACGCGATCTTCACAGAAAATCTATCAACAGGACAACTATGGGGAACAAACTCAGAAAATAAGGGCCAAACCAATACTAAAAGTTGGCCCTAATAGCCAAATCTATCACTTTTCATGAGATACACAGAAAAAGCCACTGGGAGGAAAAAGAAATTAAGATATAAGGTCACGAAGTTGAAAAAACTTCAAATTTACAAGTGATTCCAGACTTTTGCACACCACTGTATATATATATTTTTAAGATATTGAGTTCTGTGGGTGAATGTCCTTGTTCTGCTCTGCACCCACTGTTGAACGGGGGTTCTATAATGCAAAATATATATTCAAAAAGAAAAAGCAAGAACCATAACGCAGTTTAGAACAAAATAAAAGTGAGTTATAATTTAGTTTTATAAACTGTGCTGTAGTTCTCGCCCTCTTTTAGTTCCTTGGTGTGCAAACATCTTGCATTTCCTCCATATAATCTAATCGGCTTTTTGGTTTGGTTCAGTCCCTGACTCGAGTTTTGAGAAAGCACCCCCCCACAAACTGTGGGGAGAGGGGCACCATCTCATCCTTTGCCTCAGGCAGCAGATTGCCTTGAGCCACCCCTGGTGCAGGGGAAGAATATTCAGAAACTGATGAGGATAAAGCAGAATTATTTAACAAATATTCCCCGGGAACAAGCAGGAAGTCAGTCCTCATATGTGGGACATTGGCACTGATGGAGCCCTTGTGGAAGTATCCCCCAGCTTTCAAAGAAAGCCTTTGGGAGATGCTGCCACGCATGCGTGGTTCTCTATCCGCTCAAGGATGCCATCTTGCTCACTGTCCTTTTTTCCACGGAGCCCTTCAGACTTTTGTTTGCTCTTCCCCGGAAAAAGTTGATTTTCTCGACCTGAGTTTCATACTCTCCTCTGGTAGTGCGCTGGTTCTCTTCCTACCACCCAAGCCCACTGCCCTGGCATCGAGTCTCGGGTTCTTTCTTAATTTTTCTTTCTTCCCTTCCTGGCGCCTTCTGGTAGCGCCGCAGGTTTTCGACCTCGCTAGGATACTTTTTTCTCCCATGACTACCAGTGGCTTTAAGAAGTGTATTGTGTACCAAAATAATGTCCTTGATTGACACACAAAACTGCTGCCTTCACTGCCTGGGACCGGACCACAACCCCACGGCATGCGGCCTCTGTAAAAAGATGTCCATCAAGGCCCTCAAGAGCTGACAGCAGCAGCACGATAAGTTTTTCCTGGAGTCCCCGGTACCTCCAAAGGCCAAGGCCTCCTCTAGAACCACAGAATCTCAGGGTAGCCTGACGGACCCCGACTGACCCCGTGGTTCCTCGGAAAGGAGGTCTCCCTCGAGGGAACTCAAGAAGAAGAAGAAGGCCTCAAAGGCGACGTCCCTGGATGGCTCCGACAGGCCAGGTAAGTTCTGAGCCAGGTCCCGCAGTCGTAAATGCTCATCCGAGGGATCGAAGAGGGAGCGGCCTGCTAAGGTCCCCCGAAAGGACTTGACCTCGGACCGGCCTCAGTCGCTGGACACTGTCCTTGTCAAGGACTCCCATTCAGGGGAACCTGCATTGGGCCCATTTTTCTTGGTGCCCCTGCCAATGTCTGCGGAGCCTTCTGGCTTGGAGTCCAGAATGGCGATCCTGGAGCACAGTTTGTCTGCCTTCGTGGACCAGCAGCAGGCATTGTCCGGTACCACCAGGCCCTCGATGTTGAGGACGTCCCTGGAGGCCAAGCCGATCCTCGAGATCTTGCAGCCTTGTCAATCCTCGGCCAAGGTCTCAATCGGATTCCCGTTCCACAGGGCCATGATCTTCCCCAGCTAGTGTGCTCTGCACCAGCCATGGGGCCTCTGAGGGCCACGGGCGGGGATCAGCCCTGGAGCCCGCAAGCCATCCTTCACTCTAGTTCTCGATGGACTATTCCGAGTGGGAGACAGAGGACGAGGAGTTGCCAGACACTTGTCGCAACCGTGACATCCCCTCAGACTCCTCTCCTTTGGAGCTCCAGCGGCGGGCCCTGCCCGAGGACATAGCATTCCTCGATTTCATCAGGGACATGTCCAAGGCTCTAGCGTTCCTGATGGAATCGTAGGAGGACCCTTGGATAGAGGAGTTAGAAATCCTCCAATACAAGGCCCCTCAGAAGGAATCGCTTACGGTGCACATCCCACCCATCCTGGAATGGCTAATGCTCTGTATGTAGGAGACACCGCATCGGTGCCGGTGGTGAGCAAGTGGCCCGACTTGATGAATCGAGTCCGCTGGAGCCCAGACTTCCAGAAGTCACAGCTGCCGCACAACTCCATGGTGGTGGAGTCAGCCATGCATTGTCTGAAGAGTCAAAAGACACACTCCTAGGTGCCCCCCGGCAGGGAGGCATGCACTCCTAGGTACCCCCCGGTAGGGAGGCATGCACCTTGGATGCCCTCGGCAGAAAGTTCTACCAGGACTCAATGCTCATCAGCCAGGTCCAGGCATACCAACTGTACATGGGCATGTACCTGAAAGATCTGGCGAAGGAACTTGCTGGGTTCTCGGCTGGTCTTTCCAAGGAATCCCTGCAGCGGTTCAAGAACCTGGCCAAGGCCGTCCATGAGTGCTCCAAGTTTATGTCTCGAGCAGCCTATGATGGGTTTGAGTCAGCGGCTCAAGTAGCGGCGGCAAGCATCGGTGCCAGACTCCAGGCTTGGCTACAGTTGTCCAACCTCGGCTACAGTTGTTCATCCTCGAGCAATGAGTTCAGGACAAGTTGGTCGATGTCCCATGCCAAGAGAAAACCTATTTGGCAAACCCATGACCGACAAGGCTGCCGAGCTGGAAACCGAGTTCATGACGAGGACCAGGCTGTCTAAGAGAAGACCGCTGCCCCTCCCCGATGGAAGGACTTGGGTAAAAAGCCCTTCTCCAGGACCAAGCAGGAAGTCAGTCCTCACTTATGGGTGACATCGACGCCGATGGAGCCCCCGTGCGGAGCATTTCCCCAGCTTTCTAAGAAAGCCTTTGGGAATACTGCAGGCATGCCCGGTCCCCTTCCCGCCTAAAGGTGCCATCTTGCTCAGTCTTTCTTTTTCCATGGAGCCCATCGGACATCTGTCCATGCAACCCAGAAAAGTTGACTTTTTTTCTGTGATTACTTCATTCTTTTCTCCGGTTCAATGCCGGTTCCCCTTCCCGCCGGGTTCAGTATGCCGGTATCGAGCCCGTCTTCTATTTTTCGGTTTTTGCCCTTCGTGGCTGGCGTTCGCGCCCTTTTTTGCTTTTTCCCGGGACAGCTGGTCCTTTGACCTCGCAGGGGCCCTTTTTTCCCCATTGGCTTCCAGTGGTTTCAAAAAGTGTGATCAGTGCAAGAAACTGATGTCTCTCACCGACACACACGACTGCTGCCTTCGGTGCCTCGGCCCAGATCATGATCCTAAGATCTGTGGCCCATGTGGCAAAATGTCCACCAAGACACTTCGAAGCCGTCAGCATCAGAAAGAGAGGATTTTCTCGGACTCTGCCTCCGGCTGGGCCCAGACCTCGTCTGAGGCCTCGACGTCTCGGGAGTCTGATCCCGAGCATCGCCGAGGTTCCTCGGACAGGGGGTCCCCCGATCGGGAACGTAAGAGGAAGAAACGGCTCGTGAGGGCGGTATCGGAAGAGATCCCTGGTTCCTCGAGAGCCAGGTCTAAGACCCCCGACCGCCGTCCCGGGCCCTTGGAACAAGAGAAACCGTCCAAAATGCCTCACGTAGAGCCGGAGATCGTCGGACACGTAAGTCCTGTAGTCCTCGTGGACTCTCCTCCGAGGGAGCCGACGTCGGGCTCAGCGCCGCCAGGGCCCGAGTCAGTGGCTGCTGAGTCTCCTGAGCTTGGACTCAGGCTGACAGCCTTGGAGTGCAGACTGTCTGCCTTCATGGATCAGCAGCGGGTACTGATAGCCAGCCTCGCTGGTGCATCTGCCCCGACCACCGGGACATCGACGTCGAAGTCGACCCCGGAGACCGAGCCAATACTCGGGACCATGAAGGCTCGAAGTCGTCCTCGGTCACGGTCAACCTCGACCTCCCGCTCGGAATCGAGGGCGTTGACGCCGGTGCCTTCGGCGTCGGGGCAGGTGCCACCAAGACCCACGCAGTCGGAGCCCCCCGACTCCTCTTTGGATGAGTCTGTGTGGGAGACGGAAGACGAGGAGTCCCCCGATACTTTTCGGACTCGGTGCGTCCCTTCAGACTCACCGCAGTCCGAGCCCCGGAGTAGGTCCCCACCGGAGGACACCAGGTTCTCGGAGTTCGTCGGGGACATGGCCAAGGCATTGGCGATTCCCGCGGACCCCGAGGAGGAGCGTCGAGCCGAGGAGCTTGAGGCCCTCCAGTATGACTCTCCTCCGAAGGAGGCCTTTACTGTGCCGGTCCCTCCGATGCTGGAACGGCTCCTCTTCCGGATGTGGGAGGCACTGGCCTCGGCGCCGGTCTTGAGCAAGCGGGTCGATTCCATCTATCGACTCCGTAAAAGCTCTGGATTCCAGAAGGAGCAGCTGCCGCACCATTCCATGGTGGTGGAATCGGCCATGCATCGTCTGAAGAGCCAGAAGATGCACTCTGCAGTGCCTCCCGGTAGGGAGGCCCGGAACCTGGATGCTTTCGGCAGAAAGTGCTTCCAGGGCTCGATGCTTGCTTTCCGTGTCCAGTCCTACCAGCTGTATATGGGCATGTACTTACGAGACCTGGCGAAAGAGATTACTGGGTTCTCTGCTGGCCTCTCCGGGGAACCTTTGCAGAGGTTCCAGACTTTGTCCTCAGGAATCCGGGACTGCTCGAAGTTCATGTCCCGAGCGGCCTACGATGGCTTCGAGGCTTCGGCTCGTGTTGCGGCAGCCGGCATCAGAGCCCGACGCCAGGCATGGCTGCAGTCATCGGACCTCGAGCCCTGGGTGCAGGACAAGTTGGTCGATGTCCTTTGCCGAGGTGAAAACCTTTTTGGCAAACCCATGGCCGAGAAGGCAGCTGAGCTCGAAACTGAGCACCTGACTAGGACAAGGCTGTCCAGAAAGACTTCTGCCCCTTCTCACAAGAAGAAGGGCTCGGAGAAAAAGCCCTTTTACCCGAGAAAGGTACCTGCCTACAAACCTTTCCCTCAGTACCAGGCCTCCCCAGCTCCCCAGCAGGGTCAGCAGGCCAAGGGGCAGGGACATGGGCCCCGTGGGCAGAAGACCCCCAAGCCTCCGGCTCCTGCTCCTGACTCCTACAGCATAGCCTTTCCACCTCTGCTGCCCCATTCCTGCACAGGAGGTCGTCTAGCCCTGTTTGCCCACAGGTGGCCACCCATTACAGGGGATGCTTGGGTATTGAGCATAGTACACAGAGGCTATATGCTCCATTTCCGGCAATTGCCCCCTGTCTACTTCCCAGGAGAGCCTCTAAGACCTCCTCTACACACAGATCTCCTCCTTCAAGAACTTCAAGGTCTGCTTCTGGACAAGGCAGTGGAACCTGTACCTCCTCGCCTACAGGGGCTCGGATTCTACTCCAGATACTTCCTCGTGCCAAAGAGAACCGGTGGTCTAAGGCCTATTTTAGACCTCAGGAACCTCAACAAGTTCTTGGAGAAAGAAAAGTTCAAGATGCTTACTCTTGGAACACTTCTGCCCTACCTCCAGCAGGGAGATTGGCTATGCTGCTTAGATCTCAAGGATGCGTACACTCACATCCTCATTCATCCAGACCACAGAAAGTACCTCAGGTTCATTGTGGGAGGAAACCATTACCAGTACAGAGTACTACCTTTTGGCCTAACCTCCGCCCCCAGAATCTTTACAAAGTGCCTGGTTGTGGTGGCGGCCTACTTGAGAAATCAAGGTGTTTTTGTCTTCCCCTACGTGGACGACTGGCTCATCAGGGGCCAGACTTATCAGGAGGCCAGGCAAGCCACCTTCCGAACTGTCTCCCTCATTCAACATCTAGGCTTTGTCATAAACTTTGCAAAGTCCACTTTGCTCCCTTCCCAGAATCTGGAGTTCATAGGGGCGAGGCTGGACTCCCTGCAAGCAAAGGCTTACTTGCCAGGAGACAGGGCACAAAGGCTCATGGACTTGGCAAGCCAGTTTCTGGGCATGCCACGGGTTTCCGCCAGACTATGTCTAAGGCTCCTAGGCCACATGACATCGACAGTACATGTGACCCCCAATGCCCGCCCCAACATGAGGCCTGCTCAATGGTCCCTCAGAACTCAGTGGAAGCAGGCCACAGGGAGCTTAGCAGACAAAGTAAGGGTGTCCAAACCCTTCCTGAATTCCCTGCAGTGGTGGCTACACCCCCCCCCCAACTTACTTCAGGGGGTGCCTTTCCAGGTGCCTGTCCCCACAGTGGTGGTGACGACCTATGCCTCCTTGCAGGGCTGGGGTGCCCATTGACTGGGAACGTGCACTCAAGGACTGTGGTCTCCATGGGAGGCCACGCAACAGATCAACCTACTAGAGCTTCGGGCTATCCGGTTAGTCCTCCAGACCTTTGCTCACACTTTGGCTCACCAGTCTGTTCTGGTTCAGATGGACAACCAAGTGGCCATGTTTTATGTGAACAAACAGGGAGGCACTGGGTCCAGGCTCCTGT
The DNA here is from genome assembly GCA_033557465.1 of Ichthyophis bannanicus. Lineage (NCBI taxonomy): Eukaryota > Metazoa > Chordata > Amphibia > Gymnophiona > Ichthyophiidae > Ichthyophis > Ichthyophis bannanicus. The sequence continues at coordinate 445,509,175 of CM066034.1, read as the reverse complement.
GTCAGGAGGCGCCAGCCCTGTGTTCCTTTGCGCTCAAGCACAACATGTTCCTCAAAGCTGTGTATCTCCCTGGCCAGGAGAACTTCCTGGCGGACAGGTTAAGCAGGATTCTGCAGCCCCACAAGTGGCAGCTGCACCCACTGGTGGTTCAAAAGATTTTCCTATAATGGGGACTTGCATCCATGGATCTCTTTGCCAGTCCCCTGAATCACCAACTACCAAGGTTCTGTTCCAGGCAACCGCACCCCCTGAGGTTCGCAGCGGATGCCTTCCTGATGTCTTGGTCCCAGGGCCTCCTATATGCGTTTCCTCCCACACCTCTGGTGGCCCGGACATCATTCAAGATTCTAAGGGACAAGGCCTCGGTACTTCTGGTAGCCCCCAGGTGGCCGAGGCAGCCCTGGTTCCCGCTTCTGCTTCAACTTGCAGTGGACATTCCACTCCTTCTGGGGTTGCAACCTGATCTTCTCTCTCAGGATCAGGGTTCCCTTCTGCACCCCAATCTCAAATCTCTCAATTTGATGGCCTGGAGGCTGCAAGGGTAGTGTTGGCTCCCTGGGGCCTGCCTCAGGAGGTGGAAGAAACATAGAAACATGATGACAGAAAAAGACCACATGGCCTATCTAGTCTGTCCTTCCATATCAACAACTACAACAGTCCACTTTTTACCTTTAGAGACCCTCTGTATTGGTCCCATGCTTTTTTGAATTCAGTTACTGTCCTCATCTCTACCACCTCCACTGGGAGACTATTCCACGGATCCACTACTCTTTCCGTAAAGAAATATTTCCGCATATCACTCCTGAATCTATCTCCCTTCACCCTCATCCCATGTCCCCTCGTAGCAGAACTTGCTTTCAATTGAAAGAGGCTCTCTCCCTGAACATTTATGCCACGGTGGTATTTAAACATCTCAATCATATCACCTCTATCCCGCCTTTCCTCCAAGGTGTACATATTAAGATCCTTAAGTCTGTCCTCATATGCTTTATAATGAAGCCCACTAATCGTTTTAGTAGCCACCCTCTGCACCGACTCCATCCTGTTCACATCCTTTTGAAGGTGCGGTCTCCAGAATTGCACACTATACTCCAAATGAGGTCGCACCAAGACTTATACAGAGGCATTATCACCTCCTTTTTTCTGCTAGCCATTCCTCTGCGTATGCACCCAAGAATCCTTCTAGCTTTTGCCGTCGCCTTTTCTACCTGTTTAGCTACTTTAAGATCATCAGACACAACCACGCCTAGGTCCCGCTCTTCTTTAGTGGACAAAAGTACTTCACCTCCTATACTGTATTGCTCCCTTGGATTGCTGCAGCCCAAATGCATGACCTTACATTTTTTAACATTAAATCCCAGCTGCCAAATTCTAGACCATTCTTCAAGCTTAGCTAGATCCCTCCTGATGTTATCTACACCTTCCTGGGTGTCTACTCTATTGCAGATTTTGGTATCATCTGCAAAGAGGCAAACCTTACCAGACAGCCCTTCCGCTATATCACTAACAAAGATGTTAAAAAGAATCGGACCAAGGACAGATCCCTGGGGCACACCACTGGTAACATCCTTCTCCTCAGAGTGAGTTCCATTTACTTGTACTCTTTGTCGCCTCCCACCCAACCAATTTCTAACCCAAGCAGTAACTTTAGGGTCCATCCCTAGGGTGCTCAGTTTGTTTATAAGTCGCCTGTGAGGAACAGTGTCAAAGGTGATCTTGACCTCCAGAAAGCAATCCACCAGAAAAACGTATGCCCTAAAGTGGAGAAGGTTCTCCTTATGGTGTCAGCAGCGCAAGGAAGATCCTTTCGCCTGCACTGTGCCAGTAGTGCTTCAGTACCTACTGCACTTGTCCAATCTGGGCCTTAAGTCCAATTCTGTTCAGGTCCACCTCTCTACTCTAGCAGTTCACCACTCACTGGTGGAAGGACACTCTCTGTCGGTTCACCCCTTGGTGTCCAGGTTTCTCAGAGGCTTGCTCTTGCTCAAGCCTTCTCTCCATCCACCGGCCCCTGAGTGGGAGTTGAATGTGGTCTTGCAGCAACTGACTCGCCCACCTTTTGAGCCGATGGCTACATGCCCTCTTCGCTTCCTTTCTTGGAAGACTCTCTTCCTAGTGGCCCTGACCTCGGCCAGGCAAGTGATTGAGCTTCAAGCCCTGGTCTGTGACAGGCCTTACACTCGCTTCTATAGGAACAGGGTAGTCCTTAGGACTCATCCTAAGTTCCTTCCAAAGGTTGTCTCCTCTTTCCATCTCAACCAGGAGGTGGTTCTTCCCTAGGCCCCATGCCAGCCGGGCTGAGACAGTCCTGCATACCCTGGACTGTAGGAGGGCCTTATCCTTCTACCTTGAGCGTACGCAGGGGCATAGGAGGGCTACTCAGCTCTTCGTATCTTTTGACCCTAATAACTTAGGGTTAGCTGTCTCCAAGCGTACCTTGTCCATCTGGGTGGCTGACTGTATCACCTGGGCTTACAGGGCAGCTGACCTTCCTTTGCAGGGTAGGGTCACGGCCCACCGTGTCAGGGCAATGGCTGCATCAGTGGCTCATCTCCGCTCTGTACCGTTGGCAGACATCTGCAGGGCTGCAACTTGGTCCTCAAGCCAGACTTTTGCGGCCCATTACTGCCTGGAAAGGGAGTCCTGTAGGGACAGTGCTTTCGGTCAGGCAGTGCTCCGGAATCTCTTTGAGGTTTAGGCAACTCCTACCCTCCAGCCCTCTGGTTGGGCTACCGGTGGGGGTATGGTCAGTGAAATCCTTTCTCTGATGCTGCGGCTAGAGGGAGCTCATTTTTCAGCTCAGGGTCCCCGGTAGCCTGAAGCTGGGGCGTCCCATAAGTGAGGACTGACTTCCTGCTTGGTCCTGGAGAAAGAGTAGTTGCTCACCCGTAACAGGTGTTCTCCAGGAGCAGCAGGAATCAGTCCTCACAACCTTCCCTCCTCCCCTGGGAGTTGCAGTTGTACATAGTTACAGGTGAGTAACTACTCTTTCTACCTGAGGAAAGGGGCTGCTTACAGAAACTACCCACCTTTTCAAACCTCCCCGGCGCCCCAGCAAGGGCAGCAGGCCAAGGGACATGGGCAGGGTCCTCGTAAGCAGAAGGCTCCCAAATCCCAATCGTCGGTCCCGGCCCAGCCAGGGGAGAGTTTTTGATTCCTTCGGCATAGCCTCTCCATCCCAAGAAAGTCAGCAGCCCACAGGGGGCATCTCATTCACTATGCTCAAAGGTGGCCAGCCATCACCACCAACTCTTGAGCACTCCAGGTGGTCAAGGAGGGTTACCTCCTCCATCTGGCCCAGACACCTATCCCTTTCTTCCTGGGAGAGCCCCCCAGGTCTCCCCTTCACCGGGACCTTCTACTGAAGGAACTGGCAGGTCTTCTTGAGGACAGAGCGGTAGAACCAGTTCCCCACCATCTCAGGGGCAAGGGGTTCTTCTCCAGGTACTTCCTCATACCAAAAAGAACAGGGGGCCTAAGGCACAATCTGAACAGATTCCTGGTGAGGGAGAAATTCAAGGTGCTCTCCCTTGGAACATTGCTGCCTTACCTCCAGCGGGGAGATTGGCTATGCTTCTTGGATCTGAATGATGCTTATACACACATCTTCATTCATCCAAACCACAGGCAGTAACCGAGGTTCATGGTGGGGGGCAGCCTTTATCAATATAGTGTGCTGCCCTTCGGCTTGGCTTCTGCCCCAAGGGTCTTCATTAAGTGCATGGCAATCGTGGCCGCCTTCCTCCATCTCCAAGGGGCTTTTGTCTTCCCCTACCTGAACGATTAGCTCATAAAGGGAGGCAAGGCCTCAGAAGTGCAGCAGGCAACCACTCGTACCATCCAGGTCCTGCAGCATCTGGGGTTCGTAATAAGAACATAAGATATGCCATACTGGGTCAGACCAAGGTCCATCAAGCCCAGTATCCTGTTTCCTACAGTGGCCAATCAATGTCATAAGTACCAAGCAGTTTCTCCAAAAAACACAAGTTCCTCAATGCTTGTATTGGGTGAAGCAGTGATATCCTGGGTCCCTTTTAATAATGGTTTATGGACCTTTCCTCCAGGAACTTGTCCAAACCTTTTTTAAACCCAGCTACATTAACAGCTTTTACTACATCCTCCAGTAAGAAATTCCAGAGTTTGATTACACATTGAGTGAAAAAATATTTTCTCTTTATTAGTCTTAAATAGGCTACCCTGTAGCTTCATTGCATGTCCCCTAGTCTTTTTATATTCTGATGACGTAAACTGTCCCGTAGTCTTTTTATATTCTGATGACATAAACTACCCCAAGTCCCATCTCCTCCCGACCCAGTGTCACCCTCCAGGAAAAGGCCTTCCTTCCAGGGGACCGAGCCAACTGCTTCCCGGCACTGGCCCATGACATACATCACTGCTCCTATGTGTCCGCTCGACTGCTTGTACGCCTACTCAGACATAGGGCTTCCACAGTCCATGTCACCCCAAATGCCCGCCTCCACATAAGGACCGCACAATGGTGCCTTCGGGACCAGTGGATACAGACCATAGGCCGTCTCCGGGATAGTGACCTGGCAGTTGGCGAAATTCCTGACCTGGTGGCAAAGCCCCCAATACCTCAAGGCAGGGATACTCTTCCAAGCTCTGTGCCCCTTAAGGGTTCTCACAACGGACGCCTCTGGGCTGGGGATCCCACTGCGAGGAACCTGCACCCAGGGCAGCTGGTCGCAGGATGAGAGCAACCAGTAGATCAACCTCCTAGAATTGTGGGCGATACGCCTAGCTCTTTGAGCCTTTTGCCTCCGCCTATGGCGCCCATCAGTGTTGGTCCAAACAGACAACCAGGTGGTTATGTTCTCTGTGAACAAGGAGGGGGGGCATGGGGTCCTGTGCCCTCTGCCATGAGGTGATGGCCCTCTGCTCCTATGCAGTCCAGCAGGGCATTCTCTTATGGTCAGTATACCTGCCGGGCCTGGGCAACTCACTGGCCGACAAATTAAGTAGGGTCCTCCAGCTGCATGAGTGGCAGCTGGACCCCAGAATGGCCAGCCGGCTCTTTCACCTCTGGGGGAACTATGGATAGACCTGTTTGCCAGCCCGGACAACTACCAGTTGCCCCACTTCTGCTCCCAGCAAGCCCACCCCTCCCGGGTGGTGGCAGATGTGTTTATCATCTCGTGGTCAAAAGGTCTCATGTACGCCTTCCCACCCATGCCTCTAATTGCCAAAACATTATTCAGGACCCTTTGCGATGAGACCTTGCTGATCCTGATAGCCCCTCGATGGCCCAGGCAGCCGTGGTTTCCGCTACTCCTCCAGCTGTCGATGGAGACTCCCATTCCATTGGGGATCTCCCCAGGCCTCCTGGTTCAGGAGGGGAGCTCTCTCTTGCACCCCAACCTGGGGTCCCTGTCACTGACAGCATGGCTGCTGGAAAGAGTGACCCTAGCCCCTTTTAATCTCTTGGAAGAAGTGGAGGAGATCCTGCTGGCCTCCTGTAAGACATCTACCAGGAAAGCATATGCCTTCAAGTGGCTCAGATTTTCTCTTTGGTGCACGAAGCACGGGGTTAGCCATTCTCCTGTCCGGTGTAGCTGGTACTGCAGTACCTTCTCCATCTCTCCCACTCCGGGCTCATATCGAACTCTGTCAGAGTGCACCTCAGTGCCTTAGCGGCACACTACCACTCAGTGGCTTTTCAGAACAGGGTATATTTATAGCATTATGTGACAGATCATGTGACACTGATTGCACAAAGGTGGACCCTAATCAAATAGTTGTGACTTCTGAGGTTTCATAGTAAAAGGGATGAATACATATACACTTTTCAGTTCTTACCTGTTTTTGTTGTCATTCCACTTTACCAATTTGGACTACGTGGGAACAACCATCCAGAAAAAAAGATTTAGTCGTCATCTTGAATATTACGTTGAAACCCTCTGCCCAATGTGTAATGGCCAAGAAAGCAAATAGAATGCTAGGAATAACAAGGAAAGGAATGGGGAATAAAACAAAGGATATTATAATGCCTCTGTATCACCATGGTGCGACTGCACCTTGAATATTATGTGCAGTTCTGGTCTCTTTATCTTAAAAAGGATATACAGTCAAACCTCGGTTTTCGGTTGCCCCGGTTTTCGTCGGTTTCGGTTTTCGACGTCTTTTCAGACTGAGATCTTGTCTCGGTTTTCGTCTATCGCCTCGGTTTTCGTACTGCAATACACGCTGGTCTGCATACACTGCCTGCCCAGTCCCGGCAGCACTACCCCCCCCCCCCCCCGGACTCACCGATTGCGTGTGCCAGATCTGAAAACCAACAGTACTGCAATAGTGTACATACACCTTCGCGCTGGTCTGCATACACTGCCTGCCCAGTCCCGGCAGCACTACCCCCCCGGACTCACCGATCGCGTGTTGAGATGCGAAAGTCAGGTGAGCAACATCCTCGAGCCAGAGATGCAAGGATTGCAGAGAGGAAGGCCCCGATCTCTCCACCGCCTGCCTGTTCTCTGGAGCGCCCCCTCAGGCTCGGAGGTAGCAGGGTAGCAGGAGATGTTGAATGGGTAAGCAGGAGATGTTGAATGAATGTGGCAGGCAGTTCTTTCTCTTGCGGGGTACGCTGTTGAGACGGAGTCAGCGATCAGATTAGTGTCCTACAGTATCTGTGTGTTTGCTGTGCTGTGGACGATCGGGCAGCTGAGAGAAGTGACAGGAGCTGTTCTACTGCTGGCTGAGTTATTCTCTATAAAATGTATTTTCTGTCAATATTTTTGGGTGTCTGGAACGGATTAATTGAATTTACATTATTTCTTATGGGAAATCTTGCTTCGGTTTTAGTCCGTTTCGGTTTTAGTCAGACTTTTTTGAACGGATTAATCATGAAAACCGAGGTTTGACTGTAGAGGAATTAGAAAAGGTACAAAGAAGAGCCTCCAAAATGGTAAAGGGGATGGGAGAATACCCCTATACGGAGGAGCTAAAAAGGTTAGGGCTCTTCAACCTGGAAAAGAGACAGCTGAGGGGGAGATATGATAGAGCTCTATAAACTAATGAATGGAGTGGAACGGGTAAACGTAGATCTATTGCTTATGCCATTAAAATATAGAAAGACTAGGGAACATGCAATGAAACTACAGTGTAACCTGTTTAATAAGAGCAGATATTTTTTCACTTGATGTGTAATCAAACTTTAGCATTCGTTACTTGAGGATGTAGTAAAAGCTGTTAGTGTAGTCGGGTTTAAAAAAGGTTTGGACAAGTTCCTGGAGGAAAGATCTATAAACCATTGTTAAAGGGGACCCGGGAAATCTACTGTTTGCCCCAGTACAAGCATTGTGGAACCTGTGTGTCTTTTGGGAAAGCTGCCAGGTACTTGTGACCTAGATTGGCCACTGTTGGAAACAGGATACTGGGCTTGATGGACCTTGGTCTGACCCAGTATGGCATATCTTATGTTCTTATGTTAAACCCCTCTCGGCCCAGCCACTGATGACCTGCTTCATGAAGGGACTTCTATCAAAAGCCACGGTGTGCCTCCTGGTGACCGAGTGGGACCTCAGTGTGGTACTGACACAGCTTACTCGCCCGCCTTTGAGCCCCTGGCTACTGTGACAATGTCAGCTATACTGAACAAATGGAGGTAGAGGGAAATGGGGACTATACCTTTAAGACTGAGGAAAGGCAGGGTTTCCATAGAGCTCAAACTATAAACAAACCAGAGAAGCACGTTGTAGCAGAGGCTGAGCCCCGCCCAAACCTTAACGTGGGGGCAGGTTTAAGCCCAGATAGCAAGTACACGTGCACAGAACAGGGCGTGGTGGCTAGAAAGCACCTTTTTAAACCTGCGTCACAGAAGTCAAAGGGGCAGGAAGTGAGCAGAGGAAAGAGCAGAGTGGGAGCAACCAGAGTTGGAGAAGAAGGAAGCAGCAGATACAGCAACCGAGAAGGTAGAGATTCCAAACCAAAGCACAGAGTTCAGTCTGTAGCTGGAGTTGCTGCTGAAGCCGAGAGTCCAGAGCCAGGAGGTTCAGAGAACGCTGAAAGGTCAGTGTGGACAGAAGGCTCAGTAAGAGCAGGAAACTCAGGGCTGGAATCCTTTTCAGAGGAAGCACAGAAGCCAGAGCATTTAAAAGTGAGAACTGCTTTTAAGAAACCCAGAGAAGTCAAAGCTGGAAAGTTTTATTCCACCGGGCAACTTAACTCTAGTAGCAAAGAAAGCAATTCCTTTGTGGCAGGTGTGGCTGACTCAGAGCCCAGCAAGAGGTTTGCAGAAGACGTTGCTAATGAGCTAAGGAGAAGTGCAGGGCAGAGTGCTCCAGGACCTTTGAATGCCAGAAGGTGGGTGAAAGCGATTCCTAATGCTGATATTCTGAAGACAGACAAAAGCAGAGATAGAGACTTGAACCTGATTAAGAAGCTAAAGCAACTGTTTCCAGATAGTGGAAGTTTTCCAGAGAGCATAGCTAATCCTTGGTTAGGAGAGCAGCATGTGAGAGAGTTTCTGAATACCCTTTCAAACAATAAGCTGAACTCTTCCATTAGAAGCCAAAGTCAGGAGAAAGGACTTGCAGGGGAAGAAGATATGCAAGTAGATTCTCCTACGGCTGAAGCTGTGTGTGACAGTATTCCCATGGATTGCTCTTTCTCCAGGAACAAGCAGGAATGAGTCTTCACATATGGGTACATCGGTACCGACGGAGCCTGCGCGGGAACACTCCCCAGCTTCCCAAAAAGGAAAGCTTTTGGGAGCATCCCACAGTGTCTGCGCGCTGCCTTCCCGCTTTTCCTAACCTTCTCTCCTCAGTTCTTCTTTGCCACGGAGCCAGCAGGTCGAGCCCTGTCACCGCTGAAGAAGTTCTTTATTTTATTTTATTTCTTTGGTCGCGTGTCTGCCTTCCCCGACTCCGGACCGGTACCGCCGGTCTTTTTTTCTCTCTTTCTTTCAAAAAAAAAAAATCTATTTTTCTTCACTTAGTGTATTTTTCCTCTTGGGCCTCAGGGCCTACAAGAAAATTTCCCTCATGGAAAAACCAGCCTCCGGGTTCAAAAAATGCACTAAGTGTAGTGGTACTATTTCTGTTACAGATACCCATGAATGGTGTCTTAAATGTTTGGATCCTGAACACTCCATTCCGGATTGTCCGTCCTGCTCTCTAATGTCTAAACGGGGTTTACAGAACCGAGCAGCTAAGCTCCATGTGCTGTTTCCCGCTGATGCAGCGTCGGTAGCATCGACATCTTCCAGGTCTTCTTCTCCTGATGGATCTCAGGTAACCAAACATATACCTAGCAGGTCCTCGAAGGGTAGATCTCCCTCTAAGCATCGAGATGCCTCCGGGCTTGCCCTCGAGGATCCTGCACCAGCAAAACAACCCCGGCGGGAAGCTCCGGCTTCCAAAGCTCCTCCTATGGGGTTACAGGTTGACATCGATGGCACGGCCTTGACCGATCACCTGTTAGAATGCTCTGGGGTACCGGCACAATCTCCCGGTACCGACTTCCAGGCATTCATGGCATCGATGGACCACAATGTTCTGTCCATGCAGCAGGCTATTACGGCCTTCATTCAAGCTGCGACGCCGCTGGTACCGAAACAAACTCCGTTGTCGGTATCGGCTCCGGTACCGGCACCAGCGCCGATACTGGTACCGACTGCATCGACATCGGCCAGGATACCGGCTGCAGCGGTTCCTTATCCAGGGCTGCTTACCGGTACCGATCCGATCCGGTACCGGGGACGCCCGATGTCGATACTGCTCGATACGCGTTGGAAGAGCACCCTGACAGGCGATACTTTGATTCCTCTGATGATTCTGATAGATCAGGCGAGTCTCCTGAAGTATCCATAGCCCTTCCTGAAGAGCCTTCTTCTAAAAGAAGAATGTCTCCTCCAGAGGACTTGTCCTTTCAAGACTTCATAAGAGAAGTAGCTAAAAGACTTTCTATTTCAGTAACTTCTGAATCAGAGCCTAGAGCTAAAAAATTGGATATTTTAGGCTATTCTAGGGCTCCTAAAGAGGCAGTCACCTTTCCAATTCATGAGATTCTTTATGAACACATGATTGATGTATGGGAGACTCCTCTCACTCTCTCTCCTCATTCTCGCAGATTGGACACTATGTATCGTGTCCCTCCTTGTCCTGGATTTCAGAAAACTCAGCTTCCTCACCATTCCATTGTGGTGCAGTCAGCTATGAAGAGGATAAAGAGTACAAAGAGACACTCTTCTGCTCCTCCAGGAAGAGAATGCAGGACCTTGGATGCTTTTGGTAGGAAAATCTTCCAAGCCAGTATGCTTATTGCCAGAATCAACTCATATAGCCTTTACATGGGTATGTTTCTAAAAGAAGTTGCACAAAAACTGCACACTTTCCTCCCTTTTCTTCCAGAGGATAAAAGGGAGGAATTCCTCATTTGGCTTAAGCATACTCAAGACATTTCAAAGTTTTCCAACAGGGCAGCTTTTGACTCCTTTGAAGGTGCCAGCAGAGCCTCAGGCATTGCCATAGCTGCTCGCAGAATTGCTTGGCTCCAGGCTTCTGATTTAGAACCCTGGGTTCAAGATGGCTTAGGAAATCTTCCCTGTACAGGTGAAAACCTATTTGGCAAAGAGTGGCAAATAAAGGCCACTCAAATGGATGCAGAAAACTCTGCTCTGGATAGACTTTCAAGTCAACCTCCATTCCTGCCAAGAAAAAGCCTTTTAAAAAGTCTTTCTTTAAAAAGGGCAGATTTCCTTCTACTTCTGGCCAACAATCTTCTACAGGTCGCTTTACCACTAAGCGTCAGCAACCTAAACAGGCCAGGCCTAAGCCTACAGGGGCTGCTGCAACTCAGCAGGCACAACCTCCTCAGGGTTTTTGACTTGATGCTAGAGAACTTAGCCTTTCTGGCTCTAAAGCAGCCAGAGCCTCTCGCCATTCCAGGAAGGTTGGCTCATTTTGCTCCCAGATGGGAGCAGATAACATCAGAGCAGTGGACCCTCTCCATCATAAGAGAGGGCTACAAGCTTCATTTCTCAGACCTTCCTCCCCACACCATGGTGAGACACTTCAATTCTCCCACATCTCTTCTCGACCTTCTAGGTCAAGAGGTAGCTACCCTTCTTGCCCAAGGGGCAATAGAAGAAGTTCCTCTTCTTCATCAAGGGTTAGGGTTCTACTCCCCCTATTTTCTCATTCCGAAGAAGACAGGGGGATTCAGGCCCATCTTAGATCTCAGAGAATTGAACAAATTTCTATACAAGGAGAAGTTCAAGATGCTTTCTCTGGGCACTCTCCTTCCATACCTTCAAAGTCAGGATTGGCTTTGTTCTCTAGATCTCAAGGATGCATACACACATGTCCTCATCCATCCCTCTCACAGAAAATTCCTACGGTTTCTTTTCCAAGGAAAACATTTCCAATACAGAGTCCTTCCTTTCGGTCTAGCCTCTGCTCCAAGAGTGTTCACCAAATGCATGGCAATAGTTGCTGCATTTCTATGCACTCTGGGAATATTTGTCTTCCCATACCTGGATGACTGGCTCATCCGAGCTCCATCTCAGTCAGAGGCCCAGATTTCTCTGGACCGCACAAGGCGCATTCTGCAGTATCTGGGACTTGTGGTAAACCTCCCAAAGTCTCAGCTCACCCCTACCCAGTCCCTAGAGTTCATAGGAGCCTGGTTGGATACCACTACTGCAAGGGCCTACCTTCCTCAGGCCTGTTGCCAACGTTTAGTGCAGTTAGCCTCCCAGATTCAGTCAAAGAGCCACTTAACTGCCCGGGAGATGCTACAACTGCTAGGCCACATGGCTTCCACAGTGCATGTGGTACCCTATGCTCGCCTACACATGAGAGCAGCTCAATGGACTTTGTCCACCCAGTGGACTCAAGCTTCAGGAGCTCTCTCAGACCAAATAGCAACCACCAAACGTCTCTTTTGGTCTCTCCAATGGTGGATGTCCACTCAAAATTTGTTGCTGGGGTCCCCCTTCCAACAGTTGTTGCCCCAAGCAACCCTCACAACAGATGCCTCCCAAGCAGGTTGGGGAGCCCATCTACAGGACCTCTCCACTCAAGGCACTTGGTCCCCACAGGAGACCTCTCTTCATATCAACCTCTTGGAGCTTCGAGCAGTTTTTCTAGCTCTCAAGGTCTTTCATACCCTCCTCAGCTACAAGACAGTCCTCATTCATACGGACAATCAAGTAGCCATGTTTTACATAAACAAGCAAGGAGGAACTGGCTCTCTGTCGCTTTGCAACGAAGCTTTAAGATTGTGGGCCTTCGCCAGAGAGCATCAAATCCATCTCCTGGCAGTATACCTCCCAGGAGTCCAAAACTCTTGGGCAGACAGACTCAGTCGCGTTCTGCTTCCACACGAATGGTCCCTGCACATGGATCAGGTACTCAGAATCTTCCAAGAATGGGGAACCCCGGACATAGACCTCTTTGCAAGTCCGTGGAATGCCAAACTTCCCCGGTTCTGTTCCAGAATTCCGTGTCAGGGAGTTCAGGCCAAGGATGCCTTCCTCCTTCATTGGGGTCAGGGCTTCCTCTATGCATTTCCACCCATTCCCTTGATTCCCAAGACTCTGTTCAAACTCCAGAGGGATCAAGGATCTATGATCCTCATAGCTCCACGCTGGCCACGCCAAGTGTGGTACCCTCTACTTCTACATCTCTCCCAAGCCCCCTCCCTGGACTTGGGAGCTGCTCCAGACCTTCTGTCCCAGGAGGAAGGGACTTTGTGGCACCCAAACCCCAAGTCCCTACACCTCAGAGTTTGGTTACTGAAGGCCTAGACCTTCAAGATTGGAATCTCTCTCAACAAGTGAAGGATATCGTCCATGCTTCCAGAAAACCTTCCACCAGGCGTTCTTATGCTTTTAAATGGAAAAGGTTTTCCATTTGGTGTGCTGAAAAGGGTCTTGACCCTCTAGCACTACCTTTAAATTCTCTGTTAGACTATCTCCTGCATCTTTCCAATGCAGGCCTTAAAACAAATTCAGTAAGAGTCCATTTGAGTGCTATTGCAGCATCCCTTAAGCCCATCAATGGACAACCTATTTCCTCTCATCCTCTCATTGCAAGATTCATGAGAGGCCTAACTTTAATTAAACCTCCCATTAAGCCTCCTCCGGTGGCATGGGACTTAAATTTGGTTCTTGGTCAGCTTATAAAGCCACCTTTTGAACCCTTAGCCACTACCTCCTTGAAGTTTCTTTCCTGGAAGGTTATTTTCCTCATTGCAGTCACTTCAGCTCGCCGCATCAGTGAACTGCAGGCCTTAGTGGCTAATCCACCTTATGCAATGTTCCATCATGATAAGGTAGTCCTTAGGACAAATCCACACTTTATGCCTAAAGTGGTCTCACCTTTTCATCTTAATCAAGAGGTATATTTACCTGTCTTTTTTCCAGCTCCTCATGCATCCAATGCAGAGAAGAATCTTCATACTCTGGATTGTAAAAGAGCTCTTGCTTTTTACTTACAAAGGACACAGCAACATAGAAAGTCTTCCCAGCTTTTTGTTGCTTTTGATCCTTCTCATTTGGGACTTCCAGTCTCCAAGAGAACACTGTCCAATTGGATTGCTCAGTGTATTTCTTTCGCCTACCAGAGTAAGAACCTTTCTCTGGAGAGCCATGTCACAGCTCATAATGTGAGGGCCATGGCCACCTCTATGGCTCATCTAAATTCTGTGTCCATCGACCAGATCTGTCAAGCAGCCACCTGGACCTCGGTTCATACCTTCACAGCCCATTACTGCTTGGACAAGGACTCCCGCCGGGATGCCTTGTTTGGTCAGGCTGTCCTCAAACACCTGTTCCATTCTTAAACAACTCCTACCCTCCTTCCCTGGATGGATGCCTGAGATCCATAGGAGGAAGTAGACCCCTTCCCAGGGTCTCATATCCTTGGGGATCTCCCAGGCATCTTAGCTAGGGAGTCCCCATATGTGAACTCATTCCTGCTTGTTCCTGGAGATAGCACAGTTACTTACCTGTAACAGGTGATCTCTGGGAACAGCAGGAATAAGTCTTCACAACCCTCCCACCTCCCCTAGGAGTTGTATCTCTTTTTCTATCTTTCCTTTCCTCTCTCTCTCTATTGTCTCAGCTTTAAACTCGAACTGAGGAGAGATGGTTAGGAAAGGCGGGAAGGCAGCGCGCAGGTGCTGTGGGATGCTCCCAAAAGCTTTCCTTTTTGGGAAGCTGGGGAGCGTTCCCACGCAGGCTCCGTCGGTACCGACGTACCCATATGTGAAGACTTATACATGCTGTTCCCAGAGATCACCTGTTTACAGGTAAGTAACTGTGCTTTCTGTAAATCTGTTTACCCTGAATAGGAGAAAGACAAAAACCCCATTGAAAGCAAAGAATATTTCTGAAAGTCTACATGTGATTTTGAAGAGTTTGAATGAAGACAAGAGATAAATGCTCGTTGTAAATAAGAGCAATAGCTGTGATTCTTTATTACTGGAAAAGGCCGGTGAACAGCTATTGTCGCTGTATAAAGAGCTTTTGCCAAGTTCTGATATTCCAGATAACCTTTATGCTCCTGTATTATTTTCTTTTGGAGAAACTATCCTTGCTGTTTGTGTATATGAACTTTCTCCAGGACCAATCAGGAAGTCAGTCCTCACATATGGGTGTCATCGGCACCGATGAAGCCCCAGCGGAGCATTTCTCCAGCTTTCTATGAAAGCCTTTGGGAATGCAGGCACGCATGCGCGGTTCCCTTCCCGCCTAAAGGTGCCATCTTACCTCAGTCTCTTTTTTTCCGTGAAGCCCACCGGACGTGTGTCCAGTTTTCCCGTTTAAAATTAGATTTTTCAGCGATTTTTTTTTTGCTCTTTTTCTACCGGTCCGACGCCGGTTCCCCTCCCACCGGGTTCGGTACACCAGTATTGAGCCCGATTCCTCTTTTTCGGTTTTTGCCCTTAGTGGCTGGCGTTCGCGCCCTTTTTTCTCTTTTTCCCTGGAAGGCGGTCTTTTGACCTCGCGGGGACTCTTTTTTTCCCCCGATGGCTTCCAGTGGTTTTAAGAAGTGTGATTGGTGTAAGAAACTAATGTCTCTCACCGACACACACGACTGCTGCCTTCGGTGCCTGGGCCCCGACCACGATCCTAAGTCGTGCAGGGCCTGTGGAAAAATGTCTTCCAAGGCACTACGAAGTCGCCAGCAGCAAAAGGAAAGGCTTTTCTCGGACAGCCTACGGCCGGGCCCGGACCTCATCTGAGGCCTCAACATCTCGGGATTCCGATCCCATGCACCGTCGAAGCTCCTCGGACAAGGGGTCCTCCGACCGGGAACGCAAGAGGAAGAAACGGCTCGCGAGGGCGTCGTCGGAAGAGGTCCCTGGCTCCTCGAGGGCCAGGTCTAAGACCCCCGACCGTCGCCCCGGGCCTGTGGAACCGGAGAAGCCTGCCAAAGTTCCTCGTGTGGAGCCGGAGTCTGCTGGACACGTAAGCCCCATAGTCCTTGTGGACTCTCCTCCCAGGGAGCCGACGTCGGGCCCGGCGCCGCCGGGGCCTGAGTCGGTGGCTGCTGCGTCTCCCGAGCTGAGTCTCAGGATGACGGCCTTGGAGAGCAGAATGTCTGCCTTCATGGAGCAGCAGCGGGCACTGATGGCCAGCCTGTCTGGCGCATCTGCCCCGACCACTGGGACATCGATGTCCAAGTCGACCCCGGAGACCGAGCCGATACTCGAGTCCATCGTGGCTCGGAGTCTACCTCGGTCGTGATCCCCCTCGACCTCCCATTCGGGACCGAGGGTGTTGACGCCGGTGCTTCCGGCGTCGGGGCAGGTGCTCCAGGGCCCTGTGGGGTCGGACCCCGACTCTTCCTCCGATGAGTCGGCTTGGGAGACGGAGGACGAGGAGTCTCCTGACACCTTTAAGACTCGGTGCGTCCCTTCGGACTCACCGCAGTCTGAGCCCCGGAGTAGGTCCCCCCCCGGAGGACACCCGGTTCTCGGAGTTCGTCAGGGATATGGCCACTGCCTTGGCTATTCCGGCGGATCCCAAGAAAGAGCCTCAAGCTGAAGAGCTCGAGGCGCTGCAGTATGACTCTCCTCCGAAGGAGGCCTTTACTGTCCCGGTTCCTCCGATGCTGGAATGGCTCCTCTTCCGTATGTGGGAGGCACCGGCCTCGGCGCCGGTTCTTAGCAAGCGAGTCGGTTCGATCTATCGGCTCCGTAAGAGCCCTGGTTTTCAGAAGGCACAGCTACCACACCATTCCATGGTTGTGGAATCGGCTATGCATCGTATGAAGAGTCAGAAGATGCACTCCGCGGTGTCTCCTGGCAGGGAGGCCCGAAACCTAGATGGCGTCAGTATAAAGTGTTTTCAGGGCTCGATGCTTGCTTGCCGTGTCCAGTCTTACCAGCTGTACATGGGCATGTACTTGCGGGATCTGGCCAAGGAGTTGGCCGGATTCTCTGCTGGTCTCTCCGGGGAACCCTTGCAGAGATTTAAGTCCTTGTCCTTGGGGATTCGGGACTGCTTGAAGTTCATGTCCCGCGCCGCCTACGATGGCTTCAAGGCTTTGGCCCGAGTTGCGGCAGCCGGCATCGCAGCTCGACGCCAGGCATGGCTGCAGTCATCGGACCTCGAGCCATGGGTTCAGGACAAGTTGGTCGATGTCCCTTGCCGAGGTGAAAACCTTTTTGGCAAGCCCATGCCCGAGAAGGCCTCTCAGCTCGAGACCGAGCACCTCACCCGGACAAGGCTGTCGAGGAAGACCTCTGCCCTTTCTCATAAAAAGAAGGGCTCGGGTAAAAAGCCCTTTTACCCGAGAAAGGGCACTGCCTACAAACAGTACCCACAATATCAGGCTGCCCAAGCTGCCCCCAGGGTCAGCAAGCCAAGGGCCAGGGTAATGGGCCCCGTAGGCAGAGGACCCCCAAGCCTCAGGCCCCTGCTACCACTCAGCAGGGTGGGGGCTTTTGACTCCTTGAGCATAGCCTCTCCTCCACTGCTCTCCCAACCCTGCACAGGAGGTCGTCTCGCCCTCTTTGCCCACCAGTGGCCTCTTATCACCGGGGACAGTTGGGTGCTGGAGATAATCCACAAGGGATATGCCCTCCATTTCCACCAACTGCCACCCCAATATTTTCCAGGGGAGCCTCCAAGGCCTCCTCTGCGCACAGACCTTCTCCGTCAGGAGCTTCAGGGTCTGTTGGTGGACAGGGCGGTGGAGCCTGTGCCTCCCCACTTGCAAGGTCACGGATTCTACTCCAGGTATTTCCTGGTGCCCAAAAGGACCGGTGGCCTTCGTCCCATTCTGGACTTCAGGAACCTCAACAAGTTCCTAGTGAAAGAAAAGTTTGAGATGCTTACTCTTGGAACCCTTCTGCCCTACTTCTAGCAGGGAGATTGGCTATGCTCCTTAGATCTAAAGGATGCGTACACTCACATCCTCATTCATCCAGACCACAGAAAGTACCTAAGGTTCATCGTGGGAGGAAACCATTATCAGTACAGAGTGCTGCCTTTCGGCCTCACCTCCGCCCCCAGAGTCTTTACAAAGTGCTTAGCAGTGGTGGCGGCCTACCTGAGAAATCAGGGCCTCTTTGTCTTCCCCTATCTGGACGACTGGCTCATCAGGGGTCAGACAGGTCAGGAGGCCAATCAAGCCACCCTCAGGACCATTGCTCTTCTACAACGCCTGGGGTTTGTCATAAACTTCGCAAAGTCCACTTTGCTCCCTTCCCAGAACTTGGAGTTCATAGGGGCAAGGTTGGACTCTTTCCTGGCAAAGGCATTCTTGCCAGAAAACAGAGCCCGAAGGTTAATGGCCTTGGCAAGTCAGTTTCTCAGCAGGTCCCTGGTCTCCGCCAGACTCTGCCTGCGGCTTCTAGGCCATATGGCTTCGACAGTACATGTGACCCCCAAAGCCAGGCTCCATATGAGGCCTGCACAGTGGTGCCTTCGGTCTCAGTGGTCACAGGCCACAGGCAGCCTCAGAGACAGGATAAGGGTGTCCAGACCATTTCTGCACTCCCTCAACTGGTGGCTACACCCACCCAATCTGCTGAAAGGGGTGCTCTTTCAGATTCCAGGTTACACAGTGATGCTAACAACAGATGCCTCCCTGCAAGGCTGGGGAGCGCATTGTCTGGGCAAGTGCACCCAGGGCCTCTGGTCTCCCTGGGAAGCTGCACAGCAGATCAGTCTCCTCGAACTCAGAGCTATTCGATTAGCACTCAAAGCTTTCACTCCTACCCTGGCTCAACAGTCTGTCCTGATTCAGACAGACAACCAAGTTGCCATGTTTTATGTGAACAAACAGGGCAGAACTGGGTCCAGGATCCTTTGTCGGGAAGCTCAGGACCTTTGTTCTTTTGCCCTCAAGCACAACATGCTCCTCAGGGCTGTGTACCTTCCGGGCCAGGACAACTACCTGGCAGACAGATTGAGCAGGATACTGCAGCCCCACGAGTGGCAGCTACATTCTTCAGTAGTTCATAAGATCTTCCTGAAATGGGGTCTCCCTTTGATGGATCTCTTTGCCAGCCCCATCAACAAGCAACTGCCATAGATCTGCTCCAGACAACCACATCCTCTGTGGACAGCAGCAGATGCTTTTCTGATATCTTGGTCTCAGGGCCTCCTCTATGCGTTTCCTCCCACGCCCTTGGTAGCCCGAACCCTATTCAAGATTCTCCAGGACAAGGCCTCGGTCCTGCTGGTAGCTCCCAGGTGGCCGAGACAGCCTTGGTTTCCTCTTCTGCTTCAACTGGCGGTGGATCCTCCACTGCCTCTGGGGTTGCAACCCGACCTTCTCACACAGGACCAGGGTTCCCTTCTGCACCCCAATCTCAAGTCTTTCAATTTGATGGCCTGGACGCTGCAAGGGTAGTTTTGGCTCCCTGGGGCCTACCTCAGGAAGTTGGGGAGGTTGTCCTAGCCTCTAGAAAACAGTCCACTAGGAAAACCTATGCTCTCAAATGGAAGAGGTTTTCTATGTGGTGTCACCTACGTACATAAGAACATAAGAACATAAGATATGCCATACTGGGTCAGACCAAGGTCCATCAAGCCCAGTATTCTGTTTCCAACAGTGGCCAAACTAGGTTATATGTACCTAGCAGTTTCCCCAAGAGACACAAGTTCCACAATGCTTGTACTGGGTCAAGCATTGATATCTTCGGTCACTTCTTAATAATGGTTTATGGACCTTTCCTCCAGGAACTTGTCCAAACCTTTTTTAAACCCAGCTACACTAACAGCCTTTACTACATCCTCCGGTAACAAATTCCAGAGTTTGATTACACGTTGAGTGAAAAAATATTTTCTTTTATTAGTCTTAAATAGTTTACCCTGTAGCTTCATTGCATGTCCCCTAGTCTTTCTATATTCTGATAACGTAAACAATCGATCTACGTTTACCCGTTCCATTCCGTTCATTAATTTATAGACTTCTATCATATCTCCCCTCAGCCGTCTCTTTTCCAGTTTAAAGAGCCCTAACCTTTTTAGCCTTTCTTCATAGGAGTATCCTTCCATCCCCTTTACCATTTTGGTGGCTCTTCTCTGAACCTTTTCTAAAATCGCTATATCCTTTTTAAGATACGGCGACCAGACTTGAACACAATATTCAAGGAGCGGTCTAACCATGGAACGGTCTAGAGGCAGTATATGATCTTTTGTGTTATTTTCCATTCCTTTCCTTATGATACCTAGCATTCTAGGTGCTCTCTTGGCCGCCGCTGCACACTGGGCCGCGGGTTTTATCATGGAAACCATAATGAAACCTAAATCTTTTTCCTGGGTGGTGGTTCCTAATGTGGAACCTTGCATCGTGTAACCATAGTTTGGGTTGTTCTTCCCTAGGTGCATAACCTTGCACTTGTCCACATTAAATTTCATCTGCCATTTTGATGCCCACTCTTCCAATTTATCAAGATCCTCTTGCAATTTTTCACAATCCTCTTCGGTTTTAACAACTTTAAATAGTTTTGTGTCATCTGCAAATTTGATAACCTCACTCGTTATTCCACTTTCCAGGTCATTTATGAATATGTCAAAAAGCAGCAGACCCAGCACAGATCCCTGGGGTACACCACTATTCACCTTTCTCCATTGGGAAAATTGGCCATTTAGCCCTACCCTCTGCTTTCTATCTTTTAACCAGTTCCTGATCCACAATAGTACACTGCCTCCTATCCCATGACTCTTTAGTTTTGCCAAAAGTCTCTGATGAGGGACCTTGTCAAAGGCTTTCTGAAAGTCCAGATACACAATATCAACCGACTCACCTTTGTCCACCTGTTTATTCACTCCTTCAAAAAAACATAACAGATTAGTAAGACAAGATCTTCCTTGTCTAAAGCCATGTTGGCTGTCTCCCATTAGGTTGTGACTATCTACATGCTGAGTAATTTTATTCTTTATGATGGTTTCTACCATTTTTCCCGGTACTGACGTCAGGCTCACCGGTCTGTAGTTTCCCGGATCACCCCTGGAACCCTTTTTAAAAATTGGTGTTACATTGGCGATCCTCCAATCTTCAGGTATTAGAGATGATTTTAATGATAGTTCACAGATTACTGATAGCAGGTCTGCAATCTCAAATTTCAGTTCTTTCAACACCCTTGGATGTATACCATCCGGCCCAGGTGATTTGCTACTCTTCAGTTTATCTAATAGTTGTAAGACATCTTCCCGATGTATCGATATTTCCTTCAATTCTTCCACACCTTTAAATACCACTTCCGTCATGGGTAACATCCCTACATCTTCCTCAGTAAAGACCGAAGCAAAGAATTCATTCAGTCTCTCCGCTATCGCCTTGTCGCCTCTTAGTGCTCCTTTAACCCCTTTATCATCTAATGGACCAACTGACTCTCTCACAGGTTTTTGCTACGAATGTACTTGAAAAGGTCTTTATTTCGCACTTTTGCTTCTGCAGCAAGCTTCTTCTCAAATTCTCTCTTTGCCTGCTTTATCAATGCCTTGCATTTGACATGCCAGTGCTTGTGCTTTTTCCAGGTTTCGTCGTTTGGCTCTTTTTTCCATTTCCTGAAAGTTGCTTTTTTGGCAACAACAGCCTCTCTGACCTCACCTTTAAACCATGCTGGCAGTTTTTTGGACTTCCTTCCACTTTTTTTAAGCGTGGAATACAGCTGGTCTGGGTTTCCAAGATAGTATTTTTCAACAACACCCAAGCTTGATGTACGTCTTTAACCTTTGCAACTGCTCCTTTTAGTTTTTTCTTAACTGTTTTCCTCATTTTATCATAGTCTCCCTTTCGAAAGTTAAAAGGTAGTACTGTGGATTTCCTTACTATCCCTCCTCCACTAATTAAATCAAAGGCGATCATGCTATGATCACTATTGCCAAGTGGCCCCAACACCCTTATCTCTTGCACTAGATTTGGTGTTCCACTAAGGACTAGGTCTAATATGGCTTCCCCTCTGGTCGGTTCATGAACCAGCTGCTCCAAGAAGCAGTCATTTATTTCATCCAGGAACTTTATCTCCCTAGCATGCCCTGACGTGACACTGACCCAGTCGATACCAGGGTAATTGAAATCACCCATTATTATTACTGCACTGTAACGTTTGTTAGCTTCCTTGATTTCTTTGAGCATTTCATCATCCATTTGGTCATTCTGGCCAGGCGCTCGATAGTACACCCCCACTGCCATTGCCTTCCCCCTTTTATATGGAATTTCAATCCATACAGATTCTACAGCAGATTTTGTTTCCTGCAAAACTTTAATCCTTTCTGAGTCAATGCCCTCTCTAACATAGAGCGCAACCCCTCCACCAATTTGATCAGCTCTATCATTACGTTATAGTTTGTACCCAGGTATCACAGTGTCCCACTGGTTGTCCTCCTTCCACCATGTCTCTGATATTCCAATCATATCTAACATTTCATTTAGTGCTATATATTCTAACTCTCCCATCTTATTGTTTAGACTTCTAGCATTTGCATACAAGCATTTTAGAGAATGTATTTTGTTCATGTTAATTTGGCTATTGTTATACATGGGTAAATTGGGATCTTTAAGCTCTGTCTGCTCCATACTTGAGGGCATTTGGGCTACTTTACTCTTTTGTGGAACCTCTCTGCTTTTGGTAGTATCCTTCAAGGATACATTCTTCCGAACCATCTGCTCTTGGGCGACTGTCAGCTTTCCCCTAATATCTAGTTTAAAAGCTGCTCTATCTCCTTTTTAAAGGTTAATGCCAGCAGCCTGGTTCCATCCCGGTTAAGGTGAAGCCCATCCCTTCGGAAGAGCCCCTCCTTTCCCCAGAATGTTCCCCAGTTCCTAACAAATGCAAAACCCTCATCTCTGCACCATTGTCTCATCCACGCATTGAGACTCCGGAGCTCTGCCTGTCTTTTGGGTCCTGCGCGCGGAACAGGAAGCATTTCGGAGAATGCTATCCTGGAAGTTCTGGTTTTCAACTTCCTACCTAAAAGCCTAAATTTTGCCTCCAGAACCTCCCTACCACATTTTCCTATGTCATTGGTACCGACATGTACCAAGACAGCAGACTCCTCCCCAGCACTATCTAAGACCTTATCTAGGTGGCGCGTGAGGTCCGCTACCTTTGCACCAGGCAGAGGATCCTTTCTCCTGTACTGTGCCAGTAGTTCTTCAGTACTTACTGCACTTATCCAATCAGGGACTTAAGTCCAATTCTGTTCGGGTCCACCTCTCAGCTCTAGCAGCTCACCACTTAATGGTGGAAGGACATTCTCTGTCGGTTCACCCCTTGGTGTCCTGCTTTCTCAGGGGCTTGCTTTTGCTCAGGCCTCCAATCCGTCCTCCTGCCCCTGAGTGGGAGTTGAATGTGGTCTTGCAGCAACTGACTCGCCCACCTTTTGAGCCCATGGTTACTTGTCCACTATGCTTCCTATCCTGGAAGACACTCTTCCTGATAGCCTTAACCTCGGCCAGGCGAGTGAGTGAGCTTCAGGCCCTGGTCTGTGATAGGCCTTACACCAGGATTTATAGGAACAGGGTAGTCCTCAGGACTCACCCAAAGTTCCTCCCAAAAGTTGTCTCCTCTTTCCACCTCAATCAGGAGGTGGTCCTTCCAACATTCTTCCCTAGGCCTCATGCAAGCCAGGCTGAAGCAGTTCTGCATACCCTGGACTGTAGGAGGGCCTTATCCTTCTACCTTGACCATACGCAGGGGCATAGAAGGGCTACTCAGCTCTTCATATCCTTTGACCCCAATAAGTTGGGGTTGGCTGTGTCCAAGCGTACCTTGTCCATCTGGGTGGCTGATTGTATCACCTGGGCTTACAAGGCGGCTGACCTTCCTTTGCAGGGTAGGGTCACGGCCCATCGTGTCAGGGCAATGGCTGCCTCAGTGGCTCATCTCCGCTCTGTGCCCTTGGTAGACATCTGCAGGGCTGCAACTTGGTCTTCAAGCCAGACTTTTGCGGCCCATTACTGCCTGGAGAGGGAGTCCCGTAGGGACAGTGCTTTTGGCCAGGCAGTACTCCGGAATCTCTTTGAGGTTTAGGCAACTCCTGCCCTCTGTTGGGCTACCGGTGGAGATTGTGTCCTTGAAAAGCCTTTCTTTGCAGCTGGGACTAGAGAGAGTTCTCTTGTTCAGCCTGGGTTCCTCGGTAGCCCAGAGCTGGGGAGTCACCCATATGTGAGGACTGACTTCCTGCTTGGTCCTGGAGAAAGAGTAGTTACTCACCTGTAACAGGTGTTCTCCAGGAGCAGCAGGAATCAGTCCTCACAACCCTCCCTCCTTCCCTTGGAGTTGCAGTTGTACATAGTTTATTTTTTCATTTTTGTGTGCTGTTCTTAGCTATGTCATTTGACTGGGGTAAGATGGCACCTTTAGGCGGGAAGGGAACCGCGCATGCGTTCCTGCATTCCCAAAGGCTTTCATAGAAAGCTGGGGAAATGCTCCGCTGGGGCTTCATCGGCGCCGATGACACCCATATGTGAGGACTGATTCCTGCTGCTCCTGGAGAACACCTGTTACAGGTGAGTAACTACTCTTTAATGCGTGAAGGGGAGCCCAAAAATAAAAATATTCTGGTTTTGCCTTAAACAAATCCGTGTGGTGACTACTACTTTGTCTGCAAGTAATACAGAGAAACTACAGCTCCCAGAATTCCTTGAGGGAGGGAGAACCAAGTGACTCTATACTTAAGGGCAAACAAGGCCCCCCTCCTGCTTATAGCCTTGGCCAGCAGGTGGAGTGCGACACTACCTACCACCTGCATTACCTCTCATGGTAGGTGGTGTTCTTGGTTGCGCTCACCTCCAATCGATTAGTGAGCTCCAAGCTTTCGTGGCAGAAGTGCCTTACACCAGGTTCTACAAAAACAGGGTTGTGCTCCGCATACACCCCAAATTCTTTCTGAAGGTGGTATCTCCCTTTCACATCAACCAGGAGGTGGTGCTGCCTACCTTCTTCCCGAGGCCTCACGCCAGTAGGGTGGAAACTGTCCTTCACACCTTGGACTGTAAAAGGGCCCTGTCCTTCTACATCCAGCGTACCCAGGGCCACTGTAAAGCTGCTTAGCTTTTTGTTTCATATGACCGTAGTAGGCTGGGGGAAGTGGAAACCAAACGTACACTGTCTACCTGGGTGGTAGACTGTATTACCCTCGCCTATGAGCAGGCAGGGCTCCCGCTGGAAGGCTGGGTCACGGCGCACCATGTCAAGGCCATGGCGGCCTCTGTGACAAACCTGCATTTCGTCCCGATGGTGGACATCTGTCGGGCTGCCACCTGGTCTACAGTCCTTACCTTTGCAGCTCTTTATTGCCTTGAAAGGGAGTCCTGACGGGACAGTGCTTTTGGTCAGGCCGTGCTCTGTAATAATTTCAGGGTCTAGGCATATCCTACCTTCCGACCCTTCTGTTTTCAGGCTACCAGAATCTGGTTCCAATTGGACACATGGGTCCTACTGCAGTCTGCTCCTTTGGACTCAATTGCTGCTGCTCACTGCTTCTCCTGAGGGTAACCTTGGTTTTTCTCTATGGGCTTTCGGTAGCCTGTAGCTAGGGAATCCCATTTGTGAGGACTGACTTCTTGCTTGTTCCTGGAGAAAGCGTAGTTTCTCACTTGTAACAGGTGTTCTCTGGGTACAGCAGGAATCGGTCCTCACAACCCTCCCTCCTCCCCTTGAAGTTGCTTCTTACCATTTTTTTTTTATTTTTGCCGTCTTTTAGCTATGTCATCTGACTGAGCAAGAACATAAGACATGCCATACTGGGTCAGACCGAGGTCCATCAAGCCCAGTATCCTGTTTCCAACAGTGGCCAATCTAGGTTATACGTACCTAGCAATATCCCCAAAAGACAGGTTCCACAATGCTTGTACTGGGTCAAGCATTGATATCCTGGGTCCCTTTTTAATAGTGGTTTATGGACCTTTCCTCCAGGAACTTGTCCAAACCTTTTTTAAATCCAGCTATACTAACAGCCCTTACTACATCCTCTGGTAACAGATTCCAGAGTTTGATTACACGTTGAGTGAAAAAATATTTTCTCTTATTTGTCTTAAATAGTTTACCCTGTACCTTCATTACATGTCCCCTAGTCTTTCTATACTCTGATAGCGTAAACAATTGATCCACGTTTATCCGTTCCACTCCATTCATTAATTTATAGACCTCTATCATATCTCCCCTCAGCCGTCTCTTCTCCAGGCTAAAGAGCCCTAACCTTCTTAGCCTCTCTTCATAGGAGTAGCCTTCCATCCCCTTCACCAATTTGGTGGCTCTTCTCTGTACTTTTTCTAATAACGCTATGTCCTTTTTAAGATACGGTGACCAGAACTGCACACAATATTCAAGGTGCGGTCGTACCATGGAGCTATACAGAGGCATTATAATATCCTTTGTTTTGTTCTCCATCCCTTTCCTTATGATACCTAGCATTCTATTTGCTTTCTTGGCCACCGCTGCACACTGGGCGGAGGGTTTTAACATGTTATCCACAATGACTCCTAAATCTTTTTCCTGGGTGGTGGTTTCTAATGTGGAGCCTTGCATTGTGTAACTATAGTGTGGGTTGTTCTTTCCTAGGTGCATAACTTTGCACTTGTCCACATTAAATTTCATCTGCCATTTGGATGCCCAGTCTTCCAATTTATCCAGATCCTCCTGCAGTTTTCCCACAATCCTCTTGGGTTTTAACAACTTTAAATAGTTTTGTGTCATCTGCAAATTTGATAACCTCACTAGTTATTCCCTTTTCCAGGTCATTTATGAATATGTCAAAAAGCAGCGGACCCAGTACAGATCCCTGGGGTACTCCACTATTCACCTTTTTCCATTGGGAATATTGGCCATTTAGCCCTACCCTCTGCTTTCTATCTTTTAACCAGTTCCCGATCCACAATAGTACACTGCCTCCTATCCCATGACTTTTTAGCTTCGCCAAAAGTCTCTGATGGGGGACTTTGTCAAAAGCTTTCTGAAAGTCCAGATACACTATATCAACCGACTCACCTTTGTCTACCTGTTTATGCACACCTTCAAAAAAACATATCAGATTAGTAAGACAAGATCTTCCTTGTCTAAAGCCATGTTGGCTGTCTCCCATTAGGCCATGACTATCTACATGCTGCGTAATTTTGTTCTTTATGATGGTTTCTACCATTTTCCCTGGTACTGACGTCAGGCTCACCGGTCTGTAATTTCCTGGGTCACCCCAAGATGGCACTCTTGGCGGCAAGGGGACCATGCATGCGTGGTAGCATCTCCCAAAGGCTTTCTTTAAAAGCTGGGGGGATGCTTCCATGAGGGCTCCATCGGTGCCGATGTCACCCATATGTGAGGACTGATTCCTGCTGTACCCGGAACCTGTTACAGGTGAGAAACTAAGCTTTTATGTTCTGTGTTCACAAATGAAGGGCCAGGAGCAGGACCTCAGAAAACACCCACAAATAGGAACAGAAGCAACAGGGATCTCGAACGATTTTCAGAAGACTGTGTTTTGTGACAAACTAGCTAAACTAAAAGTAGACAAAGCTGTGGATCCGGATGGGATACATCCAAGGATACTGAGAGAACTTGGGGACCTTCTAGTGACTCCACTTTCTGACCTTTTCAATGCCTCTTTGGAATCTGAAGTGGTGCCAGAGGCCTGGAAAAAGGTACATCTGGTCCCTTTACACATAAGCCGACGTAAGGATGACATTGAGAGCTCCAGGCTGATTTGTCTCACCTCAGTAGTTAGTAAATTATTGGAAAGGCTACTAAAAGAGAGAATAGTGAGGTTTCTGGAGTCCAATGGATTGCAGGATCCAAGGCAACATGGATTCGCCAGAGGCAGGTTTTGTCAGACAAATCTGATTGATTTCTTTGACTGGATGACCAGGGAGTTGGACAGAGGGAGAGCCCCAGAAGTGGTGTATTTAGATTTCAGTAAAGCCTTTGTTTATAAGTCGCTTGTGAAGAGCGGTGTGAAACTGAGCACCCTAGGGATGGACCCTAAAGTTACTGATTGGGTTAAAAAATTGTTGACTGGGATGCAACAAAGGGTACAAGTAAATAGAGCTCACTCTGAGGAGGGAGAGATAATATCATTGTTAGTGATATTGCGGAAGGGCTGTCTGGTAAGGTTTGCTTGTTTGCGGATGATACCAAAATCTGCAATAGAGTAAAGACCCAGGAAGGAGTAGATAACATGAGGAGGGATCTAGTTAAGCTTAAATAATAGTCGAGAATTTGGCAGCTGAGATTTAATGCTAAAAAAAGCAGGGTTAGGCTGCCAAAATCCAAAGGAGCAGTACAGTGTAGGAGGTGAGGTACTTCTGTCCACAAAAGAAGAACAGGACCTGGGCATAATTGTGTCTGACTATCTTAAAGTAGCTAAACAGGAAAAAAAGGCGACTGCAAAAGCGAGAAGGATGCTTGGCTGTATAGGGAGAGGTATGGCCAGCAGAAAAAAGGAGGTGATAGTGCCTCTATATAAGTCTCTGGTGTGACCTCATTTGGAGTATTGTGTGCAATTCTGTAGACTGCACCATCAAAAGGATATAAACAGGCTGGAGTCAGTACAGATGGTGGCTACTAAAATGATTAGTAGTCTTCATTATGAAGCATATGAGGACAGACTTAAAGATCTTAATATGTATACTTTAGAGGAAAGACGGGATAGGGGAGTTATGATAGAGATGCTTAAATATCTCCATGGCATAAATGCACAGGAGAGTCTCTTTCAATTGAAGGCAAGCTCTGCTATGAGGTGATTAAACTCAGCAGTAATATGCGGAGATATTTCTTTACAGAAAGAGTGGTAGATGCGTGGAATAATCTGCCAGTGGAGTTGGTGGTGAAGAGGACAATATCTGAATTCAAAAAAGCATGGGACAAACACAGATGATCTCTAAAGGTAACAAGGGGACTATTGTTGTAGTTGTTGATATGGAAGGACAGACTAGATAGGCCATGTGGTCTTTTTCTGTCGTCATTTTTCTGTGTTTCTATTGTAGTTGATATGGAAGAGCAGACTAGATAGGCCATGTGCTTTTTTATCTGCCATCATGTTTCTGTGTTTTTCTGTTTCCATGTTTCATATCAGTAAACGTGATCCTTGCCCACTACTCCTGTTAAGTGCCCATTACCATCATACTCTGATGTCTGTTGTATCCATCCCCCTCCCCAACCTACCAACAAAATGCTAGGTTAAATTGTTTTTATTTGAATTGTCTTGTAATGTTTCTTTGTTATAAAGTTCTCTGTAATTTCAAAGTTATGTTATATGTAAATGGCATTGATCATTGGAAATGTAGTATATAAACCTTTTTAATAAATAAGTTGAAAATTCAGCAGCATGGTGACAGAGGGAGTTAACTAATAAAGTAGAACCTGAAGCTCGATTGGTCTTAATACACACAGCATTAGGAGCCTCGCAAAGCACTCATTCATACTCTTCCATTGCATTCAGTCCACAGTAGCTAAAAACAAATAGTCATTAAGTCATTTTGATCAAATCCAGAAATTTTCTTAATTCATCTTGTTCTTGAAAGACCAATGTGCGATCATCATAGGAAACCACATCTTAGCTGGATAGAGTAGACCAGGCATGTCCAACTTCGAACAGGTCATGATCTACTTTTTCCGGCCAAAAGTGCCAGTGATCTACCACCATGAAAATTAAGTTTCAAATTAAATTTTAACCCAATAAATTTGGTGGATTCCCCCCCCCCCCCCATTTGTAATGAACCTTCTGTCATTTACTTGGATGTGATCAGCTGTTAAGCAAATTAAGCAAAAACAAAACAGAGAGACGAAGATCCAGTAAGATCTGCAAGGGGAAATGGAAAGTACATTTTTTCTTAAAGTTTTATTGAGTAATAACTTTTTTTAACTGTCTTAATAACTTTCTTTAACTTTTATTGAGTAATTTGTGTTAAATTTAGGTCGAGTATTGATCCAGGCTGATCTTGCACAATCGTTAATATTTCTCTCTTGCTCATTAGTGAGACATCTGAGACTGCATGTCATCCACCAGCTTTTTGAAGTTGGGTGAATATTGCGTGTGGTGGAGAAGCAGGCTCAGAGTGCAGGAAAAGAAAGGGGAAACAGTCTTTTTTTTCTAAACCCAAAGAAACTGCAGGCACAGGAAGGGTTAACACCCAAAGTAAAGCCAAAGATCTCCTGCAGAGGAGTGCAGGGCCAGAGACACACCCAGTTCCCATGGAGACCGAGGGAGGAGATGGGAGTGGTTCGGAGGTGGAGTCAAGAGCCATAGGACAGCCCCAAACATTTAGGCAGGGAAGTTTCACTCACAAACGGATTGCACAGACGTGGAAGGAGACACAGGAACAGATTGCACAGAGACAGGCATGGAAGGAGAAACAGACACGAGCTGAGAAGGGGGATGAGATTGGAAGCAGACACAGAGGCACTGAGACAAGCAGAGTTGTTGCAGCGCCAGTGGGACGAAGGAAGCTGACCAAGGACAGGAACAGAGAGGTGAGAAGGCCAGAGGAGAGCTCAGGGGAAGATTCGTCTGAGGAGGAGATATTTTCCAGAAGCTCCTGGTCTGGCCCTTCTCAGTATAA
Organism: Ichthyophis bannanicus; assembly: GCA_033557465.1. Lineage (NCBI taxonomy): Eukaryota > Metazoa > Chordata > Amphibia > Gymnophiona > Ichthyophiidae > Ichthyophis > Ichthyophis bannanicus. Next base: position 445,479,194 of record CM066034.1, on the reverse strand, counting down.
GGGGCCTACAGGAGGACAACACTCTACTGGCAAGGTGAGCCCTTTACAAGCCTTAAAGAAGCTTTTTAAATAGGGAAACCTTTTCCTGCCCTTCCCCCACTAGCTCACGTACTGAGAAGCATAATTGGGAACAAGTGTTGAAAGCTTTACATCGTGTAAAGCAGGGGTCTCAAACACGCGGCCCGCGGGCCGCATGTGCGGCCCGCGACGGCGGAAAACCAAAAATACCCCAAAACCCTGGCTTCTGCTGCTGCCGTTGCCGCCGTGGCAGCAGCAGAATCAATTGTCAAATTAAAAAAAAAAACTGACTTCTGCTGCTCAAGCAGCTGTCCTGCGGCCCCTTTCCCTCTGCCCGGAGATCCGACTCTGCTCTCAGCGGCGTGCTTTTCAAGCCGCGAAGAGAGTATTCCCCTCTCGCGCGGCTTGAAAAACCGCGCGAGAGGGGAATACTCTCGTCGCAGCTTGAAAAGCACGCCGCTGATAGAGCAGAGTCGGATCTCCGGGCAGAGGGAAAGGGGCCGCAGGACAGCTGCTTGAGCAGCAGAAGTCAGTTTTCTTTTTAATTTGACAATTGATTCTGCTGCTGCCACGGCGGCAACGGCAGCAGCAGAAGCCAGGGTTTTGGGGGTTTTTTTTGTTGGCCGGTAATGAGCTATGGAGGGGCTGACTGAACTGGACGTGGGCTATTGGCAGAGGGGGGAGGGGGGGGGTTATGACTGGTAATGGGCTGGGGGGGGTTATAACTGGTAATGGGCTATGGTGGGGGCTAGGACTGGAAATGGGCAGATGGGGGTTAGGACTGGAAGTGGGCTATTGGCAGGGGGGGGTTATGACTGGTAATGGGCTATGGTGGGGGCTAGGACTGGAAATGGGCAGATGGGGGTTAGGACTGGAAGTGGGCTATTGGCAGGGGGGGGTTATGACTGGTAATGGGCTATGGTGGGGGCTAGGACTGAAAATGGGGTGATGGGGGTTAGGACTGGAGGTGGGCTGATTGGGGGGTTAGGACTGGTAATGGCCTATGAGGGGAGGTAAGACTGAAAATGGGGTGATGGGGGATACGACTGCAAGTGGGCTATGGGGGGGACTAGGACTGGTAATGGGCTATGGGGGGGGTAAGACTGAAAATGGGGTGATGGGGGGTAAGACTGGAAGTGCGCTATGGGGAGGTTAGGACTGGTTATGGGCTATGGGGGGTCTAGGACTGGTAATGGGCTGGGGGGGTTGCTAGGACTGGAAATGGGCTGAGTGGAAGGGGGGCTTGAACTGCAAATGGCTGATGGGGAGGGGGGCTTGGAATGGAAATGGGCTGTGAGGGGAGGGAGCTAGGATTGGAAATGGGCTGATGGGGGGCTAGGATTGGAAATGGGCTGATGGTGAGGCTAGGATAGGACTGGAAATGGACTGATGCAGGGACTAGAAAGGAGCAGATGCTGGGTGGGGCTGGAACTAGAAGGGAGCTGATGTTGGGGGAGGATTAGAATGGGATGGAGCTGGGAAAGTGAAATGGAGAGGGGAAAAATATTTTGTCTGGAAGAGAAGACAAATCTACAATTGGCCAGGTATTGGGAGAGTAAGTGGGGATTGAGGATGGAGGGGTAAAATTTGAGTGGATGAAATAGGAATGAGGAAAGAGCAAAAGGAGAAAGATTAGTATGTTAAAGCAGATGTAGAGAGAGAGAATGGAAAAAAACTAGAAGAGAGAAGAAAGGACAAATGGACAGCAGACGATGGAGATAGCAGAAGACACGAAGAAACCAGAAGTGGCTGGAGCAATTGCAACTGAAAAAAAATGCACAAAAGGTAGAAAAATATCTCTTTATTTTGAATTTATTAACTGGAATATGTCAGCTCTGGGAAATGTGCATCATTAATGTCTGTGCTTTGGTACAAGAAATTATTTATAGTTTTATTTCTACAGTGCTGAGGTATTCTGTGTAATTCCTATTTGACATTGCTACTTGTTCTCTTTTCCCAGTAGGTCATGTATTGTTCTCTGAAATGTATTGATTTAATATTTGCAGTGTTGCCTTTTGATAGGTAGGGTCTGGTGCTTTGTGAGTCCTGGTAGTGCTGTTATGATACGGGGGGTTTGCTGTGGGTTCCAAATGGGCAGTGTTAGTAGTAGTTCCTAATGTGCCTGGCGGTTGGCACTGGATTATAGTAATATAGAAATTTTCTAGTCTTTCTTTATCCATGCACTCATTATGCAACATTATGCAAATATTTATGCAAATGAGGCCCCTTATGCAAATGAGGCCCTGTCTTATGCGGCCCCCGGGTTACTTTACAAGTCCTCATTCGGCCCTCAAAGCAATTTGAGTTTGAGACCCCTGGTGTAAAGGCTCCTCAGGCAGACCCTGAGGAGGACAAATATCTGAAAGAGCCCAGTGAGGAAGAATTGGACTTAGGAGACACTTTTTATGAAAGTGGGGTTTCAGATATGGAAATTGAATGTGCTATCTGTGCCAAAGAAGAATAAGGAACTGAATAGGGTTTTAGTAACTGGAGAAAAACCCAGGAGTTCTTAATAAGGACATTCTATGCAAAAGCCCATAACTTTTAGCTAGGCTGACCAATGACTGCTTGGCTGAAAAAGCTGCATGGTTAATGAAGCCAGAAAGGAGCTAAAAGTTTAAATTGTATCTTGAAGAAATACTACTGAAGTTTTAAAGTCTGTTGGTGGACCAGGGAATGTGATGCTATACCAGCTGTGAAACGAACAGTGAAGTATTGTACTGCCTCCTGGGGACCGGAGAACAGACTGCTATTGTAAAGGATTTTTACTTGTGAAAAAGGTGTGTTTAAACTAAGCCAAGCCAAGGACTGTTTAACCAGGCTTACGTTTATGATGGAGAAGTATCCTGAACTTTATGTTTTGTAGTCTTCAACATTCTTGCCAAAGAATTTAATTTGGTTGGGAAAACCTTATTTCTTAAATAAAAGAAATTTCCTGCGACCTTTGAACTTGGCTCTAATCTATTTAAGACACAACTACATGCTATTGGGCTAACTTTTTATACAAAGGACGATCGGAGCCCTCTCACACTGCTAGGCAACTGCTTGGCCACATGGGGGAGCTCCGACATGCGTGAGGGCCAGTCTCCAGGGCCAATCCTGGAGATGTTCATCTGTCATGTTGGAATGTTGTGTACTCTTTGTCATTTTCAGATGGGAAAACGCAGATTCACACAAATAAGTTGAACCGAAACAGGAGTGTACAGCTTCACTGCATCTTCTCAAGTTGGGAAATTTGTCTCTAGGCACTAGCTTTCAAAACGATTCTTGCTCAGCAAGGGTCTTGAGAAAAATGTCATTTTTAAGGGTTAATATTTTGTTTTCAAGAGATGGCTTGTTCAATGAGTAATTTTTACTGATAGCAGCTGCAGTTTCTTTAATGTCCACATCTACTTTGAATGGGTATGACAAGTACTCCACAACTGTTCCAATTTTTTGGAAGTCACAGAATCTATTTTCGAATTCCTGGTTAACAGAACAGATTTCTGTCACATACTTCTCGTTCTGAAAAACAAAATTTGGATATTGTCCCAGATGGTCCTGCGTATTAGGAAAATGATCAAAAGTGTTGTTTGCAAGGTCAGTCATCATTAGCTCAAATTTGCTCTTGTAGGATAAAACTGTACTCATCATCTCGCCAATGCATTTGTTTTTACCTTGTAGTTCAAGATTCATATCACTTAGTTCGTCTGTAAAGTCAGCGAGAAATGCCAGATCACATAACCACTCCTCATCTTCCAACTCTGCTTGGTCATCTCCCCTCTCCTTCAAAAAACTTCTTATTTCATTCAGCAAATCATGAAATCTTTGCAGAAATTTGTGCCTACTTAGTCACCATAATCTGTGTGCAAAATTATTTCTGCTGCCCCTTCATCAAGAGTAAGATCAAAAGCCGTCTTTGAAGTGATCTTCCACGAACTGAATTTACAATTTTGAAAGTGATGTCCATGACAGTCTTTGCATTGAGTCTCTTGCTGGTGAGTGATGCAGTGGTAAGAAAGGAAATCTGGGAAGTCATCATGCTGTCTACAGAGGGCTATGAAACCGTTAACCTCACCTGTCATTGCTCTTGTTCCATCAGTAGTGATGGAAACAAGTCTATGCAATGGAAGATTACACTTTGTCACAAAAGAATGGAAAGAACTGAATATTTCCTAACCGGTAGTACTCCCTTTTAAAGAAATCATTCCAAGTAGTTCTTCTTTAACACTGAAGTCTTCAAAAACCATCCGGATAAAGACAAGTAACTGGGTTATGTCTCTTATGTCTGTAGATTCATCCAGTTGGAGTGAGAAAGCAACACAATTTGAAACATCCTCCAACAGTTGTTCAGTTGTGTCTCCACACATCTTTTCTATTTGCCACACGACAGTGTTTCTTGACAATTGTACATCTTGAATAGTAGCTATGATCTCTTTCTTATTTTTAAATCCTTCAAAAAGAGTGTTAGCTGCTTCAAGAAAACAATCTTGTACAAATTCCCCTTCAGTGAAAGGCTTGCATTTCTTTGCAATCAGGTTGCTGACCTTGAAGGATGCTATGGTTGCATTGACCGAATGTGACCTTGGCTTCGCCATCAACTGTTGCTGAGTAGCCAATTTCGATTTAAGTTCTCTGAGCTTCAGTTTACGAATTTCACTTTTGGGTGGAAATTCAGCATCAAACTTATTGCTATGCAGAGCCTTATAATGACGTTCCAGATTACCCTTTTTGGGCAAGGATACTGTGGCGTTACAAATTAGACGACAACACTTATCTTTCACCATGATGAAGAAGTAGTCCATTTCCCATTCATCATGAAAGTGGTAGGTTTTGCTCTTCTTTGGAACACTCATCTTCGTTATACTGGGGTGGCTGAAACTGTCACTGTCCCAAAGTGTTAAAGATCAACAGGAACTGAAGACTTCTGGATGATGTGCAATACAAGGACTAGAGATGCCAAAACCACACATGCAGTTCTAAAAGTAAAAATAAGAATTCATCATACTGGCACCAATAATCAAATATCACCAAACAATCATCAAAAAAACTCAAACACCTGTCCAGCAAACCAGATAAAATCAAATACCGCCAAACAAGTTCAAATACTACCACACGCGATTTAAGAAATTCTGCACATAGTGTAGAATCAATGCAAAGGCAAGGCAAAATAAAATTGCAGTGTAGAATCAACGCAAAGGCTAGGCAAAATAAAATTGCAGAGGCAAGCAAAATTCACAGTGGTTTGAACCAATTCGAAGGCAAGGCATAGGCAAGTTAGAACAAAATTGGAAAAGCCTGCCAAAATCACCAAATTCTTGACACTTTGCTGTGTCTGCCCGAAAACATTTAATGAAAGCGAACTATAAAGAGACCAATGACCAGTACACGACACAACTAATACAGTAAGTGTATTCAGGTAAAGCCCGGGCGAATGGATATCGCCCGGTATATAACACACTTCTAAGGGGTGTTGGGGCAGGGTTAGGAATGGATGATTCTGAGAGGCAGGAGACCAGGTATGATGCCAGGCCTGTGGCGTCTCGTCTTGGGGCGCGGGCGGCGGCCCCCTGGGGTAGCCACAAACTATTGGCACGTAAACAACAAGCGCCCCCAATACACCTGCAGGCAAGATTCCCGCAGGCAGGGAAAAAAGACAGGCAAAGGATCAGCAGCAGCAGCAAGCCCTCGGCAGACAACTTGCCGGCACAAGCTCTCTCCTAGCGATGGGGCGAGCTGCTGGAGAGATGGAGCCAAGTGGGGCTGGCGATCTACCTCTGACCCCTCCGCGATCTACAGGCAGATCGCGATCTACCTGTTGGACATGCCTGGAATAGACCATACTGAGCCCTAATCTTTTCTAGGGATTGCCGAAGGGGCAGAAACTCTCTCCTTCATGAAATAGTTTCTCTTGCCATCTGGTACTAAAATTGGTGGCTTCTCATTGGTCTTCATCTTATCTGGATTTCCTCTTACTAATGAAAGCAACTGAAGAACCTGTGAAAAGCAATTGAAACAAAGTAAAACAGGGCGAGGATGTCACTGGAAAGCCGTTGGCAGGAGCCATGGAGAACAATAAGCAGATTCAATTTCTAGTGGCATTCAAACATCTTTGCAAAGAATATTAAGATATACTTTAACAGGTTATCTCCTTCAGTGTCCTCGGGTAAGCCTTATACCGCACAATTTGATTCTTGCTAAAGTTTATTGTATTTTCCAGTTCTCGTTTCAGACCTGCTCTTCGAGAGTAGTAAAAGACTGCTGCAAGGCACTCATCTGAGCAGATAGTAGTTCAATATTCTTCCTAATGCCAACAGAAACTTCTCTTTGATGCTCCATTATAATCTTAAGGGCACAAACTTCCTGCAGAACCAGATCAACCGGAGCATCAGTCATCTTATCCGGTGTCGGTGGTCCTTTTTTCTGCTGTTTTAAACCTGGTGGAGGCTGAATTGAGATGCTGAAACCTGAGATTTCTTTTCAGCCATACTGTACTGCTTTCAGGTGCAAAATAAAAGGCAGAAGTGCTTTAAATTAGGACAGAAGGTCAAAATAGCTTAGATGCCCCATGGAGGTGAGGGCTTAAACACCCATCTTGCCAGGCTCCAGATTCCAGAACCTTGTATGCAGATAATATAATCCCTTTTTTTTCAAATTTCAACAATTTTATTGAAAATAAATTAAGGAAAAATATATAGTACAAACCTTACTCCACTTTTGAATAGACCTGAATAGGTTGATCACAAAACTTGTCACTTGTGGAAAAACAAACGTGGATTAAATTCTTATCCAGATCTGATAAGAAAGCGACAATAAGAGTTGCACGATTAGGTATATCATCTACAGAGGATTCCAAAAAAGCGGAGACATCAAGGCTATCAACTGGAGATAATTGCTCTAAATCCTCACCTCCTTGTCCCTCAATTTTAGCTCCTCTAGGCACCTAATATATATTAGATAATATAATAATATTGATACCTTCCCCCTATATCATGGATAAAAACAACCAAAAAAGAACTCAGCGGAATAATCACCAAAATCACACAAGCGATACGTCAACAAGGCAAATCTCCTCCAGTTGCCCAACATTAAAAAAAACAACCCTGGACACATCAGACCCAGCATCATACAGACCCAATGCAGACCTGCCCTTCACAGCAAAGGTCATAGAGAAAACAGTGCAGCACCAACTACAAGACCATATCAACAGACACAATCTCCTAGACCCCCAGCAACATGGCTTTCGACCGCAGCATGGAGTGGAAACATTATTAACCACCTTAATAAGCACACTAACACAAGGAATGCAACGAACCAATCAAGGCTTCCTGTTAATCTTCCTAGACATTTCATTGGCCTTTAATACCGTGAACCACCCAATACTATTACAACATCTCCGCACAATTGGAATACTGGGAACTGTCCACAAATGGATCACATCCTACTTCACCGACAGATATCAACAGATAAGGATTGGAAACAACTCCTCCAGCTCATACAAGCAAACCCATGGAGTCCCACAGGGATCCACCCTCTCCGCTATGCTCTTCAACCTATACCTGCGACCACTCTCCATAATCATAAGAACACACAATCTAAACCTCCACGTCTATGCCAATGACATTATGATATATGGACCAATCGACACGCACTAACCCAAAATAACAGCCCACCAAGAATGCTTCAGAGAAGTAACAAAATGGCTAACTGACAACAACCTACAAATAAACTATAGCAAGACAGAGGCCTTCTGCATAACAAGAAACACTATGTTTCCCCCCCCCTCCCACGATAACACTGAACAACACCATAATTAAAACCAAAGCTGAGGTGACACGTAACCTTCAAAACACACATAGAAAAAACACTCAAACAATTTACTTCAAAGCAAAGACACTCTAGCGCCGCCTCCTACTCCTCGAACCAGATGACTTCCATACTGTACTCCAAGCATCAATAATACCCCACCTGGACTACTGCAGTGCCTTCTTCCAAGGACTGCCACAATTGACACTCTTATCTCTCCAGATAGCTCTCTACTCAACAGCAATGATCTTACAAGCAGTAGCGAGAAAAGAACACATCACCCCAATACTCAAACAGCTTCACTGGCTCCTCCTGCAGAGCCGCATAACATACAAACCCATCATGCTAACCCACAAAGCAATCCACTCAGACACCTACGATCACTTATACAGCCCTCACAACCAAGTGTGAATCACGCCCTGTGCAACTTGCACATTGGGTGCATGCCCCCCCCCCCCTCCGCACCTCCATCCAGCCACTTTCTGGAAAGCGGCGAGAGAGAAGAGGTGCGCCCGATATGCAGTCGCCGGCACTCTAAGCAAATCTGTCCCTCCTTGCTCTGACGTCGTGTCAGAAGAGGGAGAGACCAGACCTGCTTAGAGTGCCACAAGAAGACTTAAGGGGTGCATTTCAGCTGTCTGCCATTGCCTGTCGCCGCTGAGTGAAGAAAAAGTAGTGGCAGCGGCAGGCAATGGCAGACAGCTGAAATGTGCCCCTTAAGCCTTTGCACCCTGTGCGGTTGCACCACTCGCACAGGGCTAGGTACGATCCTGCTCACAACCATATAGAGCTAGACGGACCTAGCCAATGAATACCCTCAACATCCCCCTTATCAAAACCAAATCAAACCAACAGGCATGCACAAGAGCTTTCCAGCTCTATGCACCTTCCATATGGAACAGACTGCCGGATCAGCTCAGGAACATCACGGACCTCAAGACTTTCCGCAAACAGTTAAAGATATATCTGTTTACCAAACACAAGCGATTAACACCCCCCCCCCCCAGAAGAACATTGCACAACCGCCTAGCACTCCTGTTGTATATAATCAAACCTGTATATAGTTCAGCCAAAAGCTTTTTGATTGCATGCTGTACATAGTTTGATACCATTGGTTCAATGTAAGTTACATTTCAGTTCCATTTAAACTTCTTGGACCCGGAGAAAGGCAGTATATAAATACAGCTAATACAGCTAAATAAATAAATAGTAATACCTCCTTAAGGTATTTTTGAAAAAGAATAATAGGAGACAGGTATTATGTATGAGGAACATTCAGAAAACCCAAATATTTCCCACCAGCAGCATTTTTTATTGTCTCTAACTGATGATGTATTACAACACTGTCTTTACTGAGGAAGGAAGAGCAGCCTATACTACAGACTGTTGATTCGCTGTCGTAACCATACTTGAATCATGTAACTAGCCTCGAATTCTGCTTGGGAAGCTTACCCACAGCATAAATTGAGAGACTTTCAGCAGGGAAGTCTGAATAATCATTTCAGTATGAGGTGGAACAAGCATATCAGACCCATGCATAGGAAATTCAGTAGGAACTGGCACTGGGAGGATATGCTGAGAATTAATCCCAAAATCCAAAGGAGAGACCTCCATCTGGGAGATTACGAGTGAGGGGACCTTACCCTCCTGTTGCAAGGCAGGGGAGGCAACGCCCTCAATAGAAACAACACACTGGCTGGTGAAGAAATGCTCACAGATGATAATGATGCCGTATTATCACCAGCAGTCTGTTCTTCTGGGGTTGTCACTTCTAAGTGGCGATCCATAGGACTATCAACTTTGGCTAGCTTAGATTCGGATGACTATAGGCCTTTCTTCTTCCTTTTCCCCATAACAGGGGAATTGTTCCCAGATATAGCTCCTCAAGACTCCAAAAGGACATGCGCCTGTGACTGCATCCCACAAAGGGCATAGATTTTAAAGGCCCCTGGGATGACATCAGAAGTCTACACCACTCTTTCCGTGGGAGTGAAAATCTAATACAGTCAAAAGAAATCCAATTTGTTTATTTTGCTACCACTAGTAATGTATATAATTCATCAATAATATCTTGTTTTGATGGTGGTGTGACCTGGCTTGTTCAACATGGGTTGGAAATCAATTACAAGACAATGATCCTATTTGTTACTTGGGACCTGCAGTTCATAGCTCCGCCAGTATTGAAAAAGCATAGTGCAGAACTTATTGTTTATAAGGAAGTAAGATTTTGGGAGTGATTACTTGATCAAAATATAATAGAAACATAGAAACATGATGACAGAAAAAGACCACATGGCCTATCTAGTCTGTCCTTCCATAACAACAACTACAACAGTCCACTTTTTATCTTTAGAGATCCTCTGTGTTGATCCCATGCTTTTTGAACCTGGAGATTCAAGATGGCTGCCAGCTCCACTCGTCTGTGAGCTGTTTTTTTCCTGATGCTGAAGCAAAGGGGGAAGGGGGAACCCTCCCCAGCCGCTACAATCTCCTTCTGCTCTTACTACTAAGATTGGGCTGATGGATTCCTTTCTTCAGCTGCATGGAGAGTGTCGGATAGAAACCGGAGATAGCCTGCTTGTGTCGACTCCAGGACCCGTGAGTCCGGTGTCTTCCTCTGGGTGTGATCTTACTCCAGATCTGCAACTCCCACCTGTGCTGCCTGCAGACTTTCTGAGCCTCAGCCCTTCTGGAATTGTGGGACCCGAAGTGGTTGATGCTGTTTCTTCAGTTGGAGGGAAGGCTCTGGCTTCAAGTTCATCTGTTTCTTCTTTGCTGGGGATCAGCGTCTGCAGAAGCTGAGTTGGGTATTGGAGCAGCGTTGCAAGACCCCTGAGGTGTTTTATTTTCATCCAGGGAGTCGGGAAGCTTAACGGTTATATCTGAGGCTTCACCTGAGCAAGTTTCAATGGCACCCTTCTCTTTACAGCGTCCAGAACATATTACCTTGGACTCCATTTGGACGGCATTAACAAAACTTGGTGACTGTTTGGTGTCCCAAACCAATGCTATTTTGTTGCTGATTCGAGGAAATGCTATGACTGTTCAGCAGTGCCAAGATTCAGTGGCTGCCTTGCAGTCTCAAGTGTCTACTATTGATAATAAAGTTATAGAGTGGAGGATAAGTTTACTACTGTTTGTAAAGATTTGTCTGGATTTAAGTTTAAAATTGAATTGTTGGAAAATCAGTATAGGGCTATGAATATTAGATTATTGAATTTTCCTCGTTCCCCATTGGTTTCCTCATCTCACCCCAACCCCCTCAATGTTCATGACCAGCTACAGACCAAACTGTACCTCACCATACCTTGCGTAGAACCGATTATTGCTTGCGTAGAACCGATTGATGCTCTGCGCTGTTTAACTAAAATTACTATTCTATTCTAACTAGATTGTAAGCTCCGATGAGCATGACTGACGGCAGGGACTGGTTCATGTATGCTGCTACCTCTTGTAGGTTAGCTGTACAGCGCTGCATGCGTGGCGTTATAGAAGTGATAAATAGTAGCAGTAGTAATTGTTTATGCCTCAAGATATGTTTAAGTCATACCTTTTGGAAGTTTTGAATGTTCCTGTGGAGTCTCAACCTCCGCTCTCAAAAATTTACTATCTTCCTACAAGTAAGAAGACTAAAGGATCGGATTTGGAAACACCTGCTGAAGCTGAAGTTATGGATGTTCTAAATGTTTCAGAAATTTTGGACACTTCTATTTCTGAGACTGTGGTTCCTGCAACTCTTTTGGTATCACTGGCTCTGGTATCTGATCGTGAGTGGCTACTTATAATGTATTTTAAGAAACGATCTGTTTTGTTAATATCACAGAATTCTTTTGGATAAGTTCCTAAAAGAAGTTTTGGCTATTCCTGATACTATTGATTTTTTACAGATTTATTATATTCCTTCAACCGTTAAGAAACTTAGGGCCTTTTTTAAGGTTAAACTGGTTAAGTTCTGTGGCCAGTCGGTCAATATTTTTCCTGACGTTGCTCGGAGCACCCAATTGCGCCGGAGACAGTTTTTAGATCTTAAGTCTCGGGTTTTGGCATTGGGTGCTACGTTCTTTTTAAGGTTTCCCTGTAAATGCATCATTGGTTATGATGGTGCTTCATATACCTTTGTTGAAGTTTCTCATCTTGAGAACCTTTTGTCCGGAAAACGGGGCTTATGTTAAAGGAGGGGATGTAACCTCTATTTGTGGATAGTTTATATTCTTGTTTTCCTTTTTCTAAATGTTTCTTTGGTATTTAACAGTTGGATTCCATGATGTGGACTTTATCACAGTTTATTTTCCTTACTTGATGAAACAATGTTTTGTTATTTGTTTGTTACGGTATTATGGGATTGACCTGTATCTATTTTGGTTATTGTATTGACTAAAAATCTATAAAAAAAAAAAGAAACTATCTGTTTTGTTTAAAGGCCTGGCTGTCCGAATGTTCCCTGATTTATCACGTGACACTCAGAAAAGAAGAAGGGAGTTTTTGTTGCTTTAAGTCTGGTGTGATTCAGTTGGGAGGTCTGTTTTTCCTGAAATTCCCTTGTAAATGTTTGGTCAAACTACATTCTGTATCTTATATTTTTTATGACCCCTCCAACTTAGTTTCCTTTATTAGCTCTCGCCTCGCTGCGATCCCTTAGGTGGGTGGGTTAATTAGCAGAAATAGGTAATTCCGGACCTCTGGTGGATCTGCTTATTCTTTTCGAGTGACATTTCTTTTTGTTTTCTTAAATTATCTTGGGTCTCCTTTGGTGTGAGGGCTAGTAAGGCTTGGGTTTTGTTGGCTTTGTTTGCCTTGAAAAATTGTATTGTAAGATATTACTTGCTCATGCCTTTTTTCTTTTTCAAGTATTGTTGACTTGCTTATGTAAAGTGAAATTTCTATAAATAAAAAATATATACATAATCTTTTAGCTGCAGGTAAAAAGTATTATTAAAAAGGCTTATTATAGGAGGAAGGTGGTACGTTGACTACACCTTTTATTATCAGATGCAACTTTTGCACAGTTTTGCAGGTGCTAGTATTGGCCATCTTTGATTATAGCAATATTATCTACCAAGGTTTGCCCACCTGCACAATTAAGATACTTCAGATGGCACAGTATATAGCAGTCAGGTTGATGACAAAACAACCTTGGTCTGCCCATATAACACCACTTTTAAAACACCCTCATTGGCTTCCTATTTCAGCTAGGACAAAATTTAAGGTATTGGTCATTGTATCCAAAGTTATATGCAATCTTACAGTTGATAGTATATGGAGAGTACTCCAGAGGTGTGCAGTTGTTCACCCAATGCGGGCTCTTTCTCAAAATTCCCATAGTTGTTCCTCCATCTATAGGACTCAGTTTAGCTGTGTTAAAGCATTTGTTATATTCCCCAGAGCTGTGGAACTCCTTACCTGATGAGCTCCGGGCATGCAGGGATTTACTGGGATTTAGGAGGGTATTGAAACCCATCTCTGTATTGAATATTTTGGCCAGACGTGTAATTACGTTCTGTTAGTTTGTTTGTCTGTTATTGTTTTATTGTCATGAGGATGCATATGTTGTAACCCACTTCTCTAGGACCAAGCAGGAAGTCAGTCCTCACATATGGGTGATGTCGGCGCCGACGGAGCCCCCGTGCGGAGCATTTCCCCAGCTTTCAAAGAAAGCCTGTGGGAATGCAGCGCACATGCGCGGTCCCCTTCCCACCCAAGGGTGCCATCTTGCTCAGTCTTTCTTTTTCCGCAGAGCCCAACGGATGTGAGTTTGTGTCACCCGGGAAAAGTAGATTTTTTTCAGCTATTTTGGCTTTTTCTGTTCCGGTTCGATGCCGGTACCCTTTCCCGCCTGTGCTTGGTACACCGGTATTGAGTCCGGAGTTTTGATTTTCATTTTTTGTCCTTCGTGACTAGCGTTTGTGCTCTTTTTGTGTTTTCACTGACAACCTGGTCTTTTGACCTTGTAGGGGCCCTTTTTCCCCCCGATGGCTACCAGCGGGTTCAAAAAGTGTGATCGGTGCAAGAAACTTATGTCTCTCACTGACACACATGACTGCTGCCTCCGTTCCCTTGGGCCCGACAATGACCCACTGGCCTGTGGCCCATGCGGCAAAATGTCATCGAAGGCGCTTTAGAACCGTCAGCATCAACGTGAGAGAATTTTCTCTGACTCTGCGTCCGGCCGGGCCCGGACTTTGTCAAAGGGCTTGACATCTCAGGAGTCTGACCCTGAACGCCGTTGGGGTTCCTCTGAGAGGGAGTCTCCCACCCAGGAGCACAGAAGGAAGAAGAAGCTTGCGAGGGCGGCGATGGTGGAGGCTCCTGGTTCCTCGAGGTCCAGATCGCATAGCCCTGACCGCCGCACCGGGCTCTCGGAGTCGGAGTGGCCGTCCAAGTTACCTCATGTGGAGCCGGAGTCCCCGAGTCACGTAAGTACAGTTGTCCTCGTGGACTCTCCTCTGGGGGAGCCGATGTCGGGCCCAACGCCAGAGGTTGCTGAGTCTCCTGAGTTTGGACTCAGGTTGACGGCCTTGGAGAGCAGCTTGGCTGACTTCATGGAACAGCAGCAGGTGCTGATCGCCGGTCTGACTGGTGCATCTGCCCCGACCACCGGGACCTCGACGTCCAAGTCGACCCCAGAGACCGAGCCGATCCTCGAGTCAATGAAGTCTCGAGTCGATCCTCGGTCGAGGTCCCCCTCGACCTCCCTTGCGGGGCCGAGGTCGTCAATGCCGATACCTTCGGCGTTGGAGCGGGTGGCACCGAGGCCCACATGGCCGGAGCCGCTCGATTCCTCCTCGGAGGAGTCGACGTGGGAGGAGGACAAGGAGTTCCCCGGACACCTTCCAGACCCGGTGCATCCCTTCGGTTGCACCGGAGTCCGAGCCTCGGAAATGGTCCCCCCCCGGACGATACCAGGTTCTCGGACTTCGTGAGGGACATGGCCAAAGCCTTCGCCTTCCCTGCGGATGCCAAGGAGGAGCCTCGAGCCGAAGAGCTCGATGCCCTCCAGTATGACTTTCCTCCGAAGGAAGCCTTTACTGTACCGGTTCCTCCGATGCTGGAACGGCTGCTCTTCCGTATGTGGGAGGTACCAGCCTCTGTGCCGGTTCTTAGCGAATGGGTCGATTCCATTTATCGAGTCCGTAAGAGCCCTGGTTCCAAAAGGCGCAGCTACCGCACAACTCCGTGGTTGTGGAATCAGCCATGCACCATCTGAAGAGTCAGAAGATGCACTTCTCGGTGCCCCCTAGTCGGGAGGCCCGGAACCTGGATGCCCTCGGTAGAAAGTGCTTCCAGGGCGCTATGCTATCTTGCCGTGTCCAGACCTACCAGCTGTACATGGGCATGTACCTACGAGACATGGCAAAGGAGATTGCCGGGTTCTCAGCTGGCCTCTCCAAGAAACCTTTGCAGAGGTTCAAGGCTTTGTCAACAGGGATCTGAGAGTGCTCGAAATTTATCTCTTGAGCAGCCTATGATGGCTTTGAGGCTTCGGCCCGGGTAGCCGCGGCCGGCATCAGTGCACGCCATGAGGCCTGGCTGCAGTCATCAGACCTGGAGTCATGGGTGCAGGACAGGTTGGTCGACATCCCCTGCTGAGGTGAAAACCTTTTCGGTAAGCCCATGACTGAAAAGGCTGCAGAAATAGAGACTGAGACTCTCACCAGGACAAGGCTGTCCAGGAAAACCTCTGCCCCTTCTCATAAAAAGAAGGGCTCGGGAAAGAAGCCCTTTTTCCCGAGGAAGGGTGCTGCCTACAAATCCTACCCTCAATATCTGGCCTCTCCAGCTCCCCAACAGGGCCAGCAGGCCAAGGGGCAGGGGCATGGGCCCCGTAGGCAGAAGACCCCCAAGCCACGAGCTCCCGCTCCTGCACAGCAGGGAGCGGGGTTTTGACTCCCACAGCCTAGCCTCTTCTTCACAGCTGGCTCCACTCAGCACAGGAGGTCAGCTGACCCTGTACGCCTACAGGTGGCCAGCCATCACAGGGGATACCTGGGTCCTCAGCATAGTCCAGAAGGGCTACATGCTCCACTTCCACCAGCCACCCCCCTCCTACTTTCCAGGGGAGCCTCCAAGACTCCCTCTGCACAGAAACCTCCTCCTTCAGGAGTTGGCAAGTCTTCTAAAGGAACAGGCGGTGGAACCAGTGCCTCACCACCTGGAAGGGCAAGGCTTCAACTCCAGGTACTTCCTGGTACCAAAAAGAACAGGAGGCCTCCGGCCTATCCTAGACTTGCAAAACTTAAACAAGTTTCTGGAGAGGGAAAAGTTCAGGATGCTTTCCCTTGGTATACTGCTGCCCTACCTCCAGCAGGGAGACTGGCTATGCTCCTTAGACCTAAAGGATGCTTATACTCACATCCTCATTCATCCAGACCACCGACAATATCTCAGATTTGTGGTGGGAGGAAACCATTTTCAGTATAGAGTACTTCCCTTTAGCCTAACTTCTGCCCCCAGGGTTTTCACCAAATGCCTGGCGGTGGTGGCGGCCTATCTCAGGAATCAGGGAATTTTTGTCTTCCCATACCTGGACGAATGGCTCATCAGGGGCCATTCTCTCCAGGAGGCCAGACAAGCCACTCTTCGCACTGTCTCTCTTCTTCAGCATCTGGGCTTTGTCATAAACTACGCAAAGTCCACTTTTCTCCCCTCACAGAACCTAGAGTTTATAGGGGCAAGATTAGACACCCTGCAGACAAGAGCTTACTTGCCTGAGGACAGAGCCCACAGACTGATAGACTTGGCCAACCAGTTTTACAGCAATTCTCAGGTCTCTGCCTGGCACTTCCTGCGGCTCCTGGGCCACATGGCATCCACGGTATATGTGACACCGAATGCCCGTCTGCACATGCGGGCTGCTCAGAGGTGCTTCAGAGCTCAGTGGGCGCAGACCACAGGTGACCTCCGAGACAGAGTAAAGGTGTCCACACCACTTTTGGACTCCTTGCAGTGGTGGCTACATCTCCCAAACCTTCTCGGGGGGGGGGGGGGGGAGGGTACCTTTTCAGGCCCCAGCACACACAAGGGTGCTGACAACCGATGCTTCCTTAAAGGGCTGGGGTGCACATTGCCAGGACACGTGCACTCAAGGCCTCTGGTCTCCTCGGGAGGCCACACAGCAGATCAATCTTTTGGAGCTGCGAGCAATTCACTTGGCTCTACAGACTTTTTCTCATGCCCTCTCTCACCAGTCTGTCTTAGTTCAGACAGACAATCAGGTAGCAATGTTCTATGTGAACAAGCAAGGGAGCACAGGGTCTAGGCTCCCTATGTCAGGAGGCGCAGGCCCTTTGCTCCTTTGCAGTCAAACAAGGCATGTTTCTCAAAGCAGTTTATTCTCCTGGACAGAAGAACTTCTTAGCAGACAAGCTAAGCAGGATTCTCCAGCCCCATGAATGGCAGTTGAATCCACTGGTGGTCCAGCAGATCGTTCTACGATGGGGATTTCCATACAACGATCTCTTTGCAAGTCCACTGAACCCTCAGCTGCCGAGGTTTTGCTCCAGACAGTCGCATCCCCTGAGAATGGCAGCAGATGCTTTTCTGATCTCTTGGTCTACGGGCCTCCTGTATGCGTTTCCTCCCACACCCCTGGTGGCCCGAACTCTGTTCAAGATTCTCTGGGACAAGGCCTCGTTGATTCTGGTAGCCCCCAGATGGCCGAGGCAACCTTGTTTTCCACTTCTGCTACAGTTGGCGGTGGAAACTCCTTTCCCTCAGGGGTTGCAACACGATCTCCTGTCTTAAGATCAGGGTTCCCTTCTGCACCCCAATCTCAGATCCCTCAATCTGATGGCCTGGCTGCTGAAAGGATAGTGCTAGCTCCCTTGCTTCTACCTAAGGAGTTTGAAGAGGTGGTTTTGGCCTCTAGGAGGCAGTCCACCAGAAAATCCTATGCCCTCGTGGCGTAGGTTCACAATATGGTGTGCTCAGCGCAATGAAGATCCTTTCTCCTGCCTTGTGCCAGTAGTACTGCAGTATCTACTTCACCTGTCAGACCTAGGTCTTAAGTCTAACTCTGTTTGGGTCCACCTCAGTGCTCTATCAGTACACCACTCACCGATGGAAGGACAGTCTCTGTCGGTTCACCCCTTGGTGTCCCGCTTCCTCAGAGGTCTACTTCTTCTCAAGTCTCCGATTCGTCCACTGGCGACTGAGTGGGATTTGAACGTGGTCTTGCAGCAACTTACTCGCCCACAGTTTGAGCCGATGGCTACTTGCCATTTTCTCTTGGAAAGCGCTCTTCCTGGTAGCTCTTACCTCGGCCAGACGTGTGAGTGAACTACAAGCTCTGGTTTCTGATAGACTGTACACACGGTTCTATAGGAACAGGGTGGTCATTCCGACCTTCTTTCCCAGGCCACATACTAGCCGGGCTGAAACAGTCTTGCATACCCTGGACTGTAAGAGGGCGTTGTCTTTTTACATAGAACGTACGCGGGGGCATGGAAGGGCTACTCAGCTCTTCGTCTCTTTTGATCCTAATAAACTGGGGTTACCTGTCTCCAAGCGTACGTTGTCCACTTGGGTAGCAGATTGTATCGACTGGGCGTACAAGGCAGCCGATCTCCCCTTGCAGGGTCGAATCACGGCTCACCGTGTCAGGGCGAAAGCCACGTCAGTAGCTCATCTCCGCTCTGTTCCATTGACAGACATCTGCCGGGTCGCTACTTGGTCTTCAAGCCAGACTTTTGCAGCCCACTACTGCCTCGAGAAAGAGTCCCAAAGGGACAGTGCTTTCGGACAGGCGGTACTCCGTAATCTCTTTGAGGTTTAGGCAACTCCTACCCTCCGGCCCTTGTGTTGGACTACCGTACAGAGGCATTCTCAGAGGATATTCTTATCACGGATGCTGAGGCTCTTGAGAGGGAGCCATTTTTTCAGCTTAGGTTCCCGGTAGCCTAGAGCTAGGGAGTCCCATATGTGAGGACTGACTTCCTGCTTGGTCCTGGAGAAAGAGTAGTTACTCACCTGTAGCAGGTGTTCTCCAGGAGCAGCAGGAATCAGTCCTCACGACCCTCCCTCCTCTCCTGGAGTTACAGTCATATACTTCATTTTTGTTTTTTGCTGTCTTTTAGCTGTGTCATCAGACTGAGCAAGATGGCACCCTTGGGCGGGAAGGGGACCGTGCATGCACGCTGCATTCCCAATGGCTTTCTTTGAAAGCTGGGGAAATTCTCTGCAAGGGGGCTCCGTCGGTGCCGACGTCATCCATATGTGAGGACTGATTCCTGCTGCTCCTGGAGAACACCTGTTAACAGGTGAGTAACTACTCTTTACTGCAGATCTTTTTGTAATTAAGTAGGGTATATATCTATAAATAAATGAACAAACAGGTAACAAGACTGACATTACACCCACCCATACAGTATACAGCAGAACCAGCTAACATCATAAATGAAAACTCAACAACAACTGTAGTAAAAGGAAAGAAAGAATAAACTGCAACCCATTAAATTGCTTTGTTCTCCCAAAGCATAGTCTGCACTGTATGACTCTTGTTATATATAAAGAGCCAGATTTTGACTTTTTTTTTGGAGATCGGATAATTACTTGTAATATCCAAAGGAAGCTTGTTCCACAAAAGTTTGCCTATCACTAATACTGCTCTTGCTCTAGTCTAGAGCATAACTTTCTCATCTCTTCAACTGTTGGAACCTCCAGAAGACCCTAAGCATTCATCTTGAAGTCCTACATTTTAATCTAGCAAATAGATAAATTGAACCATGCATTTTCATGGCCCAATCAAAAATAGGGAACCAATATCTTTGTAATGTAATACCTTTAACTAGAAAACTAGACCCCTTGGATCTTGGATACCAACTAGGGCTGTAAACATGGTTCCAATCTGGTAATTCTTGACTGTATTTCTGAAGCTCTGTATGAAGTCTTTTTTTATGATGAATATGATTATAGTCCAGTATTAATACGTAGAGAAACTGAGTGTATGAAATAATTTGACCATGTATTTTCTTTCTGTTTTTTTAGGAGCGAATAGAATACTCCAAAACTTTTCAAGGGAAATATTTCAACTTTATGGGTTACTTTTTCTCTATTTACTGTGTTTGGAAAATATTCATGGTGAGACATTGCTTATGTTTTTGTAATAGTGGTTTGTATTTGTAGAGAGCAAAGTAAGCTGCCAATTTTAGTACTTTATATGTATTCTGCAATAATTTTCAAAGATAAATAATATGGATAGTTTCTTTTTGAAGATTAGTTTAAAGTATCCAACTTTAAAAAGAATGATGTACTTCATATTTTTTCTTTTTTCTGGATGATGTATGCTGACAATGACCAAGGGAGAAAATAGCATGTGTGCTTTTGAAAATGTCCTATGTGCTCACTTTTTTCCAATACCTTTAGCAGTACCTTGCAATCCAACTAAAAAAAAAAAAGTATGCATGCAATGGAAGCCTGAACATTCTTTCAACCAGATTGCAGGTGTACAGTTTTCAGACCTGTTAATTTACTGGGATAAATGTCTTTGAAAATTGCCAAGCAACATATATGCAAATGAATTTCATGCATATTCATTGCAGGTATTTTGAAAACTTGTGAGGACTATGTTGAGAAACCACCACAATATACAAATTGGGACAAAACTTTAGTTTTCTAGAGAAAATGCTTAGTGTGTAGGGCTCCGAGTGTGTCTCAGATCTACCTCTTAGACGTGCCTGCACTGCTCTTCTCTGTGTTTGGCACCAATATATCCCCTCGGACCCATCTCCCCTGGTGCCCTGACACCATTCTCCCCCGGAGGACGTGGCCTTCCACATCTTTGTCAAGGATATGGCCAGAACCCTCTTGGTGCAGACCGAGGCGGCGGAGGAGGATCCATGCACCGAAGAACTGGAGATTCTCTAGTACGAGTCTCCACCCAAGGAAACCCTCACGGTGCCGGTGTAGCCATTCCTTGAGCGGCTCCTGTTGAGAATGTGGGAGACCTTGGCATCTGTACCGGTGGTCAGTTGGGCCTCAACGCCATGTACTGCGTCAGGAAAGGGCCAGGGTTTCACAAACCCCAACTCCCACATAACTCCATGGTTGTTGAGTCAACCATGCAAAAACGTAAGAACCAAAAGACCCTTTCTTCTGTTCCCCCTGGAAGGGATACTAGAGCCCTCGATGCCCTTGGGCACAAGTGCTACCAGGTCTCGATGCTGGGGAGTCTGATCCAGGCCTATGAGTTATACATAGGCATGTAACTCAAGGCTCTAACCCAGGAGTTCTCTGGGTTTTCAGCAGGGCTTACCAGGGAACCCCTCCAATGGTTCCAGTCCCTAACCTCCGGGATCAAGGACTGCTCTAAGTTCCTTTCTTGGGCAGCCTATAATGGCTTTGAGTCAGCGGCTAGGGTAGCAGTGGCTGGCATTGGAACCCTGTGCCAAGCCTGGCTGCAGACTTCTGACCTCAAATAATGAGTCTAAGACAAGCTGCTCGACATCCCCTGTACCGGGGAGAACCTGTTCAGCAAGCCTATGGCCGACAAGGTGATACAGGCTGATGTGATGACTCGGCAGAGGCTCTCTAAAAAGACCTCATCCTTCCCCTGTATGAAACCATCGGGGAAAAGACCCCTGTTCCCGAGGAAGAAGGGGCCCTTTCCTCAGAGTCACCACTACCAGCCCTTCTTGGGCCAGCAACAGGATTCTCACCCTAAAAGACAAAGCCATGGAGCTCAGAAGCCAAAGGCACAGAAGCCCCAGGCCCCAGCTCCCACCCATAGGGGGAATTTTTGACTCTTGGTGCAGGACCCCCCTCCCCCGGGAGACTTTCACCAGCCCACAGGGGGCCATCTAGCACTCTTCGCCCACAGGTGGACCGGTGTCACCTGGGAGCAGTGGGTACTGCAGGTGGTAAGGGAGGGATACCTCCTCCACCTACAGCAGGTACCAGCCAGGGTCTTTTCAGGAGAGCCAGTGCGACCTCTCCTTCACCAGACTCTTCTGCTCTCAGAGATTGCAGGTCTGCTCAGGGGCAATGCAAGAGAGCCTGTACCCAAACATCTTCCTTGTCCCAGAGAGAAATGGAGGCCTCAGGCCCATACTAGACCTGAGAAACTTAAACAAGTTTCTGGTGAGGGAGAAGTTCAAGATGCTCTCCCTTGGAACACACTGCCTCACCTGTACCAGGGAGATTGGCAGTGCTCCTTGGACCTACACACATCCTGATCTGCCCCTCCCACAGGCAGTGCCTACAATTCATGGTTGGAGGAAGGCTCTACCAGTACCAGGTGTTACCCTTTGGTCTTGCCTCCTCGCCAAGGGTCTTTACCAAATGGCTGGTGATGGTAGCCGCCAACCTGCACCTTTTGTCTTCCCCTGTCTGGATGACTGGCTCATCAGGGGCAGTACAGCCTCAGAGGTCAGTCAGGTTGCAGAGCGGGCAACCTTTTTTTTGCAGCACCTGGGGTTCATCATCAACTGTCCCAAATCCCATCTCTCTCCAGCTCAAAGTCTGGAGTTCATAGGTGTCCAGTTGGACACATTACAGGTCAAGGCTGTCCTCCCAAGAGAAAGGGCAGAATGCCTCAGGCAACTGGCAGGAGAGGTACAGCACCGCCAGTCAGTGCTGGCTCGTCTCCTCCTCCACCTATTGGACCATATGGCCTCGATGGTCCATGTCACATCTTCAACCCGCTTACACATGTGGGTTGAAGTGCCTACGCTTGCAGTGGGCTCAGGCTACGGGACAGGGTCAGGGTTACCCGCCAACTGGCGGAGTCCCTCAACCGGTAGTAAAACTTGTGCCACCTCCAGGTAGGAATACCCTTCCAGGCACCTGTGCCACAGAGGACCCTGACCACAGATGCCTCCTTCCTGGGTTGGGGGGGGGCACATTGTGGAGACCACCACACACAGGGCAGCTGGTCTCAGGAGGAGTCGCTCCTACAAATCAATCTCCTGGAGCTCAGTGCAATCTTCTTGGCCCTACGAGCATCCAGCCACTGCCTGTGACACCAGCCTGTACTGATCCATACAGAAAACCAGGTTGCCATATTTTACATTAACAAGCAGGGTTGCCATATTTTACATTAACAAGCAGGGGTTTGTACTCCTTCTGCCAGGAGGCGGTGGCCCTCCTTTCCTTCGCAGCACGCAACAACATGCTTCTGTGAGTGGTGTACTTCCCGGGCCTGGACAACTGCCTAGTGGACAGGCTGAGCAGAGTCCTTCGCCCACATGAATAGCGCTTAAACCCCAGAGTAATGAAGCAGCTCTTCCACCTCTGGGCTTGGCCTGTGATGGACCTATTCACCTTTCCAGACAACACGCAGCTACTCCACTTCTGCTCCTGTCAGCTGCACCCGGAAAGAGTGGCGGCAGATGCCTTCCTGATCTCGTGGTTTGAGGGCCTACTCTATGCATTCTTACTGACCCCCCTGGTTGCCAGGACCCTCTTCAAGGTTCACAGTGAAAGGGCATCAGTTATACTGATTGCCTCCAGGTGGCCCAGGCAACCCTGGTTTCCTCTGCTGCTTTCCATGTCTGTGACACTCCCAGTCCCTCTGGGTCGAGCCCCGGACCTCCTGTCACACACCGGGCTGAAATCTAACTCAGTGAGGGTACATCTGAGCGCCATAGCCACTCATCACCACCCTGTCAAGGAAAAACCCCTCTCAAGCCAGCCCCTGGTCTCCAGGTTCCTCCAAGCCCCCTCTCCGCCCTCCAGCAGCAGAGAGGCACCTCATTGTGATGTTCTCTCAGCTCACCAAACCACCGTTCAAGCCACTTGTCACCTGCAGTACCTGTCATGGAAAGTGGCTTTTCTGGAGTGAGTGAACTCCAGGCCCTGGTGGCAAATCCACCATATACAATGTTCTACAAGGATAGGGTAGTGCTCTGCACATACCCCAAAGTCCTCTGGAAGGTGGTGTCCCCTTTCCACCTCAATCAAGAGGTGGTCCTCCCCATCTTCGTCCCGTGGCCTCACGCCGGCATGGAGGAACTAGTACTTCATACACTAGATTGCAAACGGGCCCTGTCCTTCTCAGGCCCATCAAAAAGCTCCTCAGCTTTTCGTGTCTTATGACCCCAGCAGACTGGGGCTTCCCGTGACTAAGCGAACTCTGTTCACTTGGGTGGCAGACTGTATTGCCCTCGCCTATGAGTGAGCTGGCCTGTCTCTCAAGCACTGGATCACAGCACATCACATGAGGGCGATGACCACATTGGTGGCCAACCTCTGCTCAGTGCCGGTGATGGAAATCTGCAAGGCCGCCACATGGTCTTCAATTCATATATTCGCAGCTCACTATTGCCTGGAGAGCGAGTCCCACAGGGACAGTGCCTTTGGCCAAGCAGTACTCCATAATATTCTCGGAGTGTAGACATCTCCTGCCTTCCAACCCTTCTGTGTACAGGCTACCAGAGTGGTAGTGTTGCTAGACACTGGGGTCTTGCAGAGTCTCTCAGTGGGGACTTACCTTCTGCAACTCACGGCTACCCATTTGGTCGCTGCTGGTGCTGTTGTAGTTCAGTCCTTGGCAGCCTGGAACTAGGGAATCCCCTATTTGAGAACTGACTTCCTGCTTGTTCCTGGAAAAAGCGTAGCTACTCACCTGTAACAGGTATTCTCCAGGGACAGCAGGAATCAGTCCTCACAACCCTCCCTCCTCCCCTGGGAGTTGCCTCCCTACTTTGTTTTAGCCGTCCTAGCTATGTTATCTGACTGATGAAGATGCCACCCTTGGGCAAGAAGAGGACCACACATGCGTGGTAGCATGTCCCAAAGGCTTTCTTTGAAAGCTGGGGAAATGCTTTGTCGGCACCAACATCATCCATATATGAGGACTGATTCCTGCTATCCCTGGAGAACACCTTTTACAGGTGAGTAACTACACTAGCCTGTTTTCCTTTGTTTTGTTGCCCCTGATTGGAAAATGTGCCTCCACCTTGGCTGAACCCTGCACTGAGATTTATATGCCAGCAACAGGACCTCCTCCCGCATTGCTTATGCTCATGAAGAACAGGAGCCAAAATTCGGGTCACTGCACCACAATATACAGTGATCTGCCTCACCTATAGAGCACCACATGCTGCCCCAGATGAACTATCATCAATACTGGAATCAGTCTGTGCCATCAACAACCTCCACAAACCCCTGTTGATGCTTGGGGACTTCAGCCTAAAATCTGCTACGATCAAGGATGCAGAAGCCTTTCTGACAGCTATGGACTCCCTTCAGTACACCCAGATAATCAGCGCCCCCACTCACAGACAGGGATCATCTCCCAATCTCATCTTCGCCCCCAACAACATTATCGAAAGTAACATCATCACAAGACCCTTGATCACACTAGTGCCCCTGGTCGGACCATCACATAATAAGAATCAAGTTACAAGTGACAGGCCCTACTGATCACCAAGACCAGCCATCCACACCTAGGAGATTTAGAAACTTTGACAAAGACCAATTCCTCCAGGACATTCTACCCCACCTGAACCAAAAACAGAGGACATAAACAAACAAATCGACAACTGGAGCAGCACCATCACGTCTGCAGCCAAAGCCACTAATTCCAGAAACCATAAAGCACACAGTGCTAAAATCATTTCCACCCCCTGGTACTCACAGGAAATCCGAAACACAAAGAGAGCCCTAAGACAACTAGAACGACGCTGGAGATGCACCAAATCAACCACCACACAGGACTTATACCAATCAAAGCAAAGGGAATACAACAACCTCATCAATCAAAAGAAGAGGGAATACTACACAAACCTGATTCTCAAATCCTCCAACAAACCAAGAGAGCTCTTTGAAATAGTAAAACTCCTCAACCAACGAACCTAATCCTGAGAAATCTGATCAAATAGATCCACCGACCTTCGCAGACTACCTCCAAGCCAAATTCACCACCTCCCCCCAGATGACCGTGAGCAACACCCAAAAGCTACCACCACCCAACCGAATCTGGGACAAGTTCAGCATCTCGTCAATAGATCAGATTTCACACATCATTACATCGCTCTGGATCTGGATCAAAGCAGTCAAAGAGGATCTTATCCAAATCATCCACAACATGGTTCACAATTCCCTTACCCTAGGAATCATGCCTAGCACGCTAAAGTTAGCAACTATACGCCCAATCCCAAAAAAAAATACACTAAGTAAAATCAATCCAGCCACCTTCAGACCTATCTCAAGCCACCCCCTCCTGTCAAAGGTTATCGAAAAGGTAGTACAGCATCAAATCCAAGATCATATCGACAACCATGCACCTCTGGACCCTAATCAACATGGCTTCCGTCGAAGCCCTACTGATACACCACTTTGACAATCTGATCCAAGCCATCGACAATATCAAAAGGGGCGTCTTCATGATTTTTATAGACATCTCCTCAGCTTTTTACACTGTCAACCACAGATCTGTCCTATCAAGACTACAGGACATCGGCCTACACGCCACCACCTTGAACTGGTTCTCTTCATACCTCACAGACAGACACCTCCAAGTCAAATGCGGCTCAGCCACCTCCCAGCCACTGAGAGCCACCCAGAGAGTGCCACAAGGATCCTCCCTCTCTGCCCTATTATTCAACCTGTACATACAGCCTATCTGCTCCATCATCAAGAACCACCAGATACAATACACCATCTACGCAGATGACATCATGATATATCATCATTAATTACAGCTGTACACTATATTCTCTGCTCTGTTAGTTGTTTTATACAAACAGTCAATCATTATTGTATTGTAGATAGTTACCCTTGTTGACCAAGTTTTCTGCCCTGTTATCTGTAACTCATACGTATTTCAAATGTACTGAGATTGTTCTGTTCTATGTAAACCGCGCTGATGATAAATAGCGCGGTATATAAGAGACTTTAAATAAATAAAAATAAATAAAATATACCCCTATCAACCTTGACAGCCTGGACTACTCCAGCATCGCCAACTGTCTCCAACAAATGACAAGCTGGCTTCTAGAAAACAACCTAAACATAGATTACAACAAAACTGAATCGCTAATCATCACCAGAAACCACATCTTCACCCACCCTCCCATCATCAAGCTGAACGACATTACCTTACCAATAAAAGACCGAAGTAAAATACCTCGGTGTGATGCTTGACAAGAACCTGAGCCTACAGTCACACATCGCCAGAACCACCAGGAATGCATACCTAAGAATGAGAACCATCAGATGCCTCAAGCCTATCCTCTTGCAGGATCACTTCCGCACCATCTGTCAAGCACTAATCACTCCCATTCTAGACTACTGTAACCCCATTTACCTTGGGCTATCAAAACAAGCACTCCAGCCATTACAGATAGCACAGAACACTGCAGCCCACATAATAACTGGTTCCTCAAGGCACGAGCACATCACCCCCATTCTCAACCACCTCCACTGGCTCCCAATCAGCTCCCGCATCCGATAAAAGGCTCTGCTAATCATTTTCAAAATCAAACTAAACCTCTCAGCACACAGTTTGCAGCCACTCATCAGATCTGACCCAGGTAGAGAGGCACCTCAGACATCATCATCACCCCCAGAACATTCGCTAAAACAAGACAAGATACCTCAAGAAGAGCGCTATCCCTGGCTGCGCCTGCTCACTGGAACACATTCCCCGACGACCTGAGATCAACTGTGGACCTCAAGGACTTCAGAAAGATGTTCAAAACGACCCTCTTCAGAGAACACTTTAAGGACACCAAGTGACCCGACCTACGGACACTCAGCATGATCCCCTCCCTTCTGGACCCAGCCCCCCCACCCCCTCCTCTCAGCTTGTATATAGTCCTTTGTAAATAGCTCACAATGTATGTAGCTCACCAATAAATCATTTATACACTACACACATACATAATCTGTTGATTCTATCACTGCATGCCCACTCCCACGCACCTTCCCACGTGATTTGTTTGAAGTGTAAACCGCTTTGATTCCACGATAAAGTGGTATATAAATCCTTTTAAATAAATAAATAAAATAGTATGATGTTGATATTTTGGAACACACAATTTTGCTTAATCACAAATTTTAGTGGGCCTTGATTGTGCAGTTTGAGTGATAACTAAGATGTCTCTCTGACTAAGCCCAGAGAAACCTGCAAAGTTTGAGACAAGAAAAGAAGATAAACAAAGTTCCTCTTGCTTTTTCTCTCTGTCTCTGCTGACATGATATCTGTTACTCTGATAGGCAACCATCAACATTGTGTTTGATCGAGTTGGGAAGACTGATCCAGTCACAAGAGGAATCGAGATCACTGTGAATTACCTGGGGATTCAGTTTGATGTGAGGTCCAATTCCATTGTTTTAAGTGCTAGTTATACAGTTGTTGTTGTTATTTTTTGCATAGTTATAATTAGGGCTTCTTTGGTTAGGGTTTAACTAAAAGACACTGATAATCATCAATTTGGGTGTGAGGAAGGAGTTATCAGTTAAACGCCTGTAATCCTGCACTGTTCTCACAAAAAGAGTACTGTGCTGGAGTAAAGGTATCTGCAAGATCCAAACTTATAGAGCTACATATATAGCCCAGCAGTGATGGAGAAGAAGAGCCAGTGGACATAGGAGCTGGACAGTGATATCAACCAGTTCCTCAATGATAGCAAGACGAGGAAGAGAGAGGTAGGGTTGCCAACTGCAGGGTTTTCAACTAGAAAGTCAAGTTTTTTAAGAGGAGCTGTACTATGCCCTGACAGATGCTGTGTTAAAAATGATGTGCCTTGGAGAATTAGAACCCAGTATTCATAAAAAAAACTCAGCATCTGATTTTAGGCAACTTAATTAGGCTTCTATGTTGAAGCACCTAAAAATCGGGCTGAAAATAGGTGCCTATATTTTTTAGAAACCTAAAATTAGATTGTTTAGCCTTTGTTGAATATAACTATCTAGTACCATCAATGCTCTGGGATACTCCCATGCCTTCGACAAAGCTATTCCAGCTATTCTCCCAATTGTAATGCAAAAAAGATTTGTGCCTGAGATATCTTCTAATTCCCCAGCATAATTTCTCACCTAGTAATAGTGGAAGAAGTAGCTGACACTCTGCAGCATCTTCTCTTTCACCTTTACCCTCCACCAGTGACAAGCTCTTTCTGACCCTTCTCAAGTGAATCAGAGAGGAGAAGAGTCTCTTATCCTGAATTTCCCAAATACTAAGGCGGGATAGTTACTAAAGAGAATAATAATGAAATGCAAATGCATGAAGAACACCTCATTATTAAAAAAGGATAATGCAGCTTACATTATTACCGCAAGCCACACTATTCTTGGAAAAATATGGTATTTTGGCCCCTAGTGGTAGTATCACGAGACTACTGCTAGGGATCACAGATGCCATTTTAAACCCGATGAACATAAGAACATAAGATATGCCATACTGAGTCAGACCAAGGTCCATCAAGCCCAGCATCCTGTTACCAACAGTGGCCAATCCAGGTCACAAGTACCTAGCAGTCTCCCCAAAAGACACAGATTCCTCAATGCTTGTATTGGGTCAAGCAGTGATATCCTGGGTCCCTTTTAATAAAGGTTTATGGACCTTTCCTCCAGGAACCTGTCCAAACCTTTTTTAAACCCAGCCACACCAACAGCCCTCACTACATCCTCCGGCAACAAATTCCAGAGTTTGATTACACATTGAGTGAAAAAATATTTTCTCTTATTAGTCTTAAATAGGTTACCCTGTAGCTTCATTGCATGTCCCCTAGTCTTTCTATATTCTGATGACATAAACAATCGATCTACGTTTACCCGTTCCATTCCATTCCATTCATTAATTTATAGACCTCTATCATATCTCCCCTCAGCCGTCTCTTTTCCAGGTTGAAGAGCCCTAACCTTCTTAGCTTCTCTTCATAGGAGTTTCCTTCCATTCCCTTTACCATTTTGGTGGCTCTTCTCTGTACCTTTTCTAATAACGCTATATCCTTTTTAAGATATGGCAGCCAGAATTTCACACAATATTCAAGGTGTGGTCGCCCCATGGAATGATACAAAGGCATTATAATATCCTTTGTTTTGTTTTCGATTCCTTTCCTTATGATACCTAGCATTCTATTTGCTCTCTTTGCCGCCACTGCATACTGGGCGGAGGGTTTTTAACAAGTAATCCACGATGACACCTAAATCTTTTTCCTGGATGGTGGTTCCCAATGTGGAACCTTGCATCGTGTAACCATAGTTTGGGTGGTTCTTTCCTGGGTGCATAACTTTGCACTTGTCTACATTAAATTTTATCTGCCATTTGGATGCCCAGTCTTCCAGTTTATCAAGGTCCACTTGCAATTTTCCACAATCCTCTTGGGTTTTAACAACTTTAAATAGTTTTGTGTCATCTGATTTGATAACCTAACTCGTTATTCCCTTTTCCAGGTCATTTATGAATATGTCAAAAAGCACCGGACCCAGCACAGATCTCTGCGGTACTCCACTATTCACCTTTTTCCATTGGGAAAATTGGCCATTTAGCCCTACCCTCTGCTTTATATCTTTTAATGAGTTCCTGATCCACTATAGTACACTGCCTCCTATCCCATGACTTTTTAGTTTTGCCAAAGGTTTTCTCAAAGGCTTTCTTAAAGTCCAGATATACTATAATCAACCATCTACCTCTTTATTCACACCTTCAAAAAACAAAACAGAATAGTAAGACAAGATCTTCCTTGTCTAAAGCCATGTTGGCTGTCTCCCATTAAGCCATGACTATCTACGTGATGAGTAATTTTGTTCCTTATGATGGTTTCTACCATTTTTCCCAGTACTGACATCAGGCTCACTGGTCTGTAGTTTCCCGCATCACCCCTGGATTCAAAATACTGCCACTCGAGACCATATAACTTCCCTTCTCCTCCACCTCCACTGGCTACCTGTCCCCTTCCGCGCACAATTCAAACTGCTCTCTCTGGTTCATAAAGCTCTCCACACCAGTACTCCACAATATCTCGCAGACCTCATCACCTTCCATTCTCCCAGGCTCACGCCCCGATCTTTTCACCTCAACCGCCTTACCCTTCCCTCACCCTCCAGCGCTCATCTACAATCCACACGTTCCTCTGCCTTCTTTTTTGCAGATCCCGCCCTTTGGAATGCCCTCCCTTCCTCCCTCCATCTGGAACCCCACCATCCCACCTTTAAACGTAACCTAAAGACTCATCTCTTTTCCCTGGCCTTCGACCTTCCCTCCCCTTTTATGTAATTAGCCTTCCTACGACCGCCTCTGTATCTCCCACCCAATACTATATTTACCTATGTCCTGTCCAGTCTCTCTCTTCCTCTTGCTATCCTATCAAAGAATTGTAAATTTCCTTTCGATTTCGTTGGCCTTGTGCCCATTTCAGACTTTTTTGTAGACTGTACACCGCTGTGCTTATTACTGAAGGGCGGTTAATCAAATAAATAAACATAAAACATAAACATAAACCCTTTTTAAAAACTGGCTTTACATTGGCCATCCTCCAATCTTCAGGTATTACAGATTATTTTAATGGTAATTCACAGATTACTAATAGAAAGTCTGCAATCTCATATTTCAGTTCTTTCAACACCCTTGATTGTATACCATCCGGTCCAGCTGATTTGCTACTCTTCAGTTTATCAGATAGTTGTAATACATCTTCCCGGTGTATCGATATTTCTTTCAATTCTTCTGCAGTATCACCTTTAAATACCACTTCAGTCATGGGTAACATCCCTAATCTTTCTAAGTAAAGACTGAAGCAAAGAGTTCATTCAGTTTCTCTGATATAGCCTTGTCCCCTCTTACTGCCCCTTCTACCCCTCAGTCATCTAATGGTCCAACTGACTCTCCCACAGGTTTTTTGCTACGAATATACTTGAAAAAGTCTTTATTACGCGTTTTTGCTTACGCAGCAAGCTTCTTCTCAAATTCTCTGTTTGTCTGTCATATCAATGCCTTGCATTAACTTGCCAGTGCTTGTGCTGTTTCCTGTTTTCGTCATTTGGCTCTTTTTTCCATTTACTGAAAGATGCTTTTTTGGCAAAAACAGCCTCTCTGACCTCACCTTTAAACCATGCTGGCAGTTTTTTGGACTTCCTTCCACTTTTCTTAAAGCATGGAATACAGCTGTTCTGGGCTTCCAAGATAGTATTTTTAAACAACACCCAAGCTTGATGTCAGTCTTTGACTTTTGCAACTGCTCTTTTTAGTTTTTTCTTAACTATTTTCCTCATTTTATCACAGTCTCCCTTTTGAAAGTTAAAAGGTAGTACTGTGGATTTCCTTACCAACCCTCCTCCATTAATTAAATCAAACGTGATCATGCTATGATCACTATTGCCAAGAGGCCCCAACATCCTTATCTCTTGCACCAGATCTGGTGTTCCACTAAGGACTAAGTACAAAATGGCTTCCCCTCTGGTGGGATCATGAAACAGCTGCTCCAAGAAGCAGTCATTTATTTAATCTAGAAACTTAATCTCCCTAGCATGTCCTGCCATAACACTGACCTAGTCAATACCGGGGTAATTGAAATCACCCATTATTATTACTGCGCTGTAACTTTTGTAAGCTTCCCTGATTTCTTTGAGCATGTCATCATCCATTTGTTCATTCTGGCCAGGCGGTCAATAGTACAACCCCACTGCCATCTCCTTCCCCTTTTTTTACATGGAATTTCAATCCATAGAGATTCTACAGCAAATTTTGTTTCCTGCAAAACTTTAATCCTTTGTTACTCAGTGCCCTCTCTAACACATTGTGCAACCCCTCCACCAATTTGATCAGCTCTATCATTACGATATAATTTGTACCCAGGTGTCACAGTGTCCCACTGGTTGTCCTCCTTCCACCACCATGTGTCTGAGATACCAATAATATCTAACTTCTCATTTAGTGCTATATATTCTAACTCTCCCATCTTATTTTTTAGACTTCTAGCATTTGCATACAAGCATTTTAGAGACTGTATTTTATTCATATTAATCTGGTTATCGGTAGGCAGGGGCAATTTGGAATCTTTAAGTTCTGTCTGCTGTGTATTCAAGGGCATTTGGGCTACCTTTGTCTTTATTGGAATCTCTCTGCTGATGTGCCCTAACTTCATTTTTTGGTAGTATCCTTCAAGGATACATTGTTGTGAACCATGCACTCTTGGTCGACTGTCGACTCTCCCCTATTACCTAGTTTAAAAGCTGCTGTATCTCCTTTTTAAAGGTTAATGCCAGCAGCCTGGTTCCATCCCATTTAAGGTGAAGCCCATCCCTTCTGAAGAGCCCCTCCTTTCCCCAGAATGTTCCCCAGTTCCTAAAAAATCCAAGACTCTCATCCTTACACCATTGTCTCATCCACGCATTGAGACTTCGGAGCTCTGCCTGCCTTTTGGGTCCTGTGCGAAGAACAGGAAGCATTTCGGAGAACAATACCCTGGAAGTTCTGGATTTCAACTTCTTACCTAAAAGCCTAAATTTAGCCTCCAGAACCTCCCTACCACATTTTCTTATGTCATTGGTACCAACATGTACCAAGACAGCAGACTCCTCCCCAGCAATATCTAAGACCTTGTCTAGGTGGTGCATGAGGTCTGCTACCTTCACACCAGGCAGGAATGTTACCAGGCGATCCTCACATCCACCAGCCACCCAGCTATCTACATGCCTAATGATCAAAGCACCAACTATAATGGCTGTCCTAACCCTTCCCTCATGGGCACATGGCCCTAGAGAAACCTCCTCGGTGTGAGAGGGTTTTACATCACCTGGATGACAGGTCCCAGCTATAGGATGACTTCCTGCCACACCAGGCTGATGCTCTCCTGTCACATGACCTCTCCTCCATAGCAACCAGGATGCTGCCAGACTGGAGATGGGACTTCAGGACTAAATCCCTGTAGGTCTCGTCTGTGTACCTCTCTGTCTTCCTTATGTCTTCCAAGTCTGCTACTCTTGCCTCCAGAGATTGGACTCGTTCCCTGAGAGCAAAGAGCTCCAGCAGGAGTGAGAGGGGAGTGTTTTTCCCAGCCTTCCCCTAGATTACTTGGGTCACTTTGGGGTGGAAGGGCCTTCAAGGACAGGGGGATGGTGATTCATTTTTTTGGGGGGGGGGGTTCTGCTGGGCATTGGGGGACGCTTGGGTCTTTTTGGGAAGATGGGGGATATTTTGGGGGATCTGATACATTGATAATGCTGAGGGGAGGATCCTTACTACCAGTTTGATTTTAACACATTGCCCCTTTAAGACTGAGGCAGAGCACAGCAGGCCACATGTTAGCGGCCCAGTGCCCAGGGGAAAATAACACCAGTTCCAAATCATTCCTCCAGTCCAGTCTTGACGATTGGGTTCTCCCCCACCTTCAGCAGCTGAGACTGAGCCTGTCAGAATTCTGATCTCCCCTATAAGAGCTCCCTCTTCAGCTCTAGTTTCCAGTATCCTGTATCCTCAGTTCTCAGCAGCTGAAGACACATCCGAAGACTTAGGGAATTTTACCGAGCGATTAGGTTAGAAGGATTGGGACTAATTGGACAGAAAAGGCTAAGAAGGAGACACACATCTTCTAGCCTTAAGCTGGGTCATTCTCACTCAGAACTGTTGAGTGAAAGGGCTGACAGAGCTGAGCTGCAGGATGCCTATCTAACACCAGGATCCTTTGCTGAGTCTGGTGGGCCCTAAGGGAATAAATACCTGGTGATCCAGGTCCCTTTCCCCCCTGGCTAGACTACCGACTCCTCTCATCCACAGATCTGGGTTTTCCTTTCAAATTGCTGAACTTTTATATTCTCCGTCAGAACTGGTTGAGTGAGAGGGTTGACAAGGCTGCAGTAGGCCTCTCTGCCACCAGGATCATTTGGTGGGGCCCAAGGGGTTAGATACCTGGTGGTCCAGGGGCCTTTCTCCCCTGGCTGGGCTACCCACACCTCTGAGTTAAAGATCTTGTCAGCTAGATAAGCGGTAAGTTTTTTTTGTTTTTCGTTTGGCAGAGAGTCCCCGGGGAACCATGCATGTGCCTGGCTTTTTCTTTTGCGTCAGCAGTGGGGGAAACTCTGGCTTGTTAGCCGACAGCTTCTGACTCATTTGTTTAAAGCAGGGAAGAGCCCTGCAGTGTGGATTGGCCTTGGGGGGGGGGCCATGGATCGCTCCGGGCAGAAGCCAGGTTCTGATCTGGCAGAGCCAGAGACCCCAAAGTTTTGGTGGGAGCTGCTGCAATGTTAGATTCAGCGGCCATTTCCTCGGCTATGAAAACAAAGGCAAAACAATCAAACCACAGCTCAGCATCGCAGACAGCATCTTTGCTGGCTAGTGAGCAGGGGGACCCAGTTTTCTCAGCAGATTCTAGTTTATTATTGCATAAGGCCAATAGGTTAAAGAGACAAGAGGTTCAGACCCTGCTCGGCCTACTCTGCCTTCCATTATGACGACAGAAGCACTGCAAGAGTCTCCTCTGCTTAGTCATTAGCCTCCAGGGTAGAAAGCTAAGACTGAACTGGATCCATGGAGAACATCGGAGTCTCCCCACTCCCAGACTTTAGAGGATGCCAGGAAGGGTCCCTCAGACCTCTGGGGTGACTCTGCTAGCCCAGACTTGGAAGAAGATGAGTTCCCCATGGGAGAGGACCCTAATGTGTTCAGGGTTATTCATAAGGAGAAATTAGTGAGTTTTATCAAGCACTCCTGTCGGCTTAAATATTGCCTAGCCCACGGTGTTGTTGGAGGAGCCATTGGAGGATCTCCTCCTGCAGGGGTTCAAGGACAGCCAGAGATGCTACCCAGTGTATAGAGTGATTGAAGCGAAATGGGAGGTCCCTGAAGCGGGCCTCAAGGGGGGTGGTGCATCTCTTGGTCACCTTAGAGAAGGTATTTAGCTGTTATTTTGGGTTGTTTCTTTTGTTTCCTGAGGTTTTCAGCAGAAATGTCCGTTCTATCCTTCCTTCCTTCCTTGTCCAATGGCGTACTTAGGGAGAAAGACGGCACAACATTAAGTGAAAGCGCGAGAAGCGCTCTCTGAAGCATTTCACATAACTGATGTGCCTGCAATATATAGAATATATGTAGGAATTGGCCTACACTATGTAATTGACATACCTGAAATACATGAGATAACTGATCTATATATCATAAATGCTTTGAATGGGAAATGATTTAAATGATATACATGATGGACCATATTGGTCTATCTCCAGGAACAAGCAGGAATGTAGTCATCACATATGGGTATCGTCGGTACCGACGGAGCCTGCATGAGAACGCTCCCCAGCGTCCAATTAGAAAACTTTTGGGAGCATCCCACAGCGCCTGCGTGCTGCCTTCCCGCCTTCCTGCTCCTCCCTGTCTTAAACTTCCACTCTGTTCTCTGCTTTCCTTCTCTTTCTCTCCTCATCTTTTTCTCACAACTAATGGCGTTCTTTCTTCCTCTTCTTTTTCTACAGCCAAAGCGCTTGTTTAATTAACTTGCCTGATTTTATCTATTGTAAACCGCTCAGATGCCTACGGTATTGAGCGGTATAACAAGTTTTTATAAACATAAACATTTCCCAACTGCCTCTCTCCAGTTCTTCTTTTTCCACAGAGCCAGCAGGTCGTGTTCCTGTCACCGCAGAAGAATTCTTTTTTATTTATTTCTTTTTTGTGGTCGCATCTGCCTTCCTCGACGCTCTACCGGTACCGCCGGTTTTTCTCTTCTTATTTTTGTAAAAAAAATATATATATATTCTCTTTTTTCTTTTTCTTCAGGTGCACGCGCCTTTTTGGGTCTTAGGCCCAAAAATATTTCCTTATCATGGAGAAACCTACCTCAGGTTTCAAAAAGTGCACCAAGTGTGGCGGTACCATTTCCGTCACCGACACCCATGAATGGTGTCTAAAATGTTTAGGTCCTGACCACTCCATTACAGATTGTATGTCCTGCGCCATGATGTCTAAAAGAGGTCGGCAGAACCGAGCTGCTAAACTCAGTACCCTGTTTCCCTCTGATGCAGCTTCGGTGGCATCGATGTCTTCCAGGGCTGCTTCTTCCTCCCGTGGATCTCAGGTAACTAAACATAAATCCAGCCGGTCCTCAAAGGGTAGATCTCCTTCTAAGCATCGAGATGCCTCTGGCGTTGCCCTCGAGGATTCTGCACCGGCAAAAGTACTCCGGCGGGAGGCTTCGGCTTCCAAAGCATTATCGGGGTTCCAGGATGTTCTCGACCACGGCAGAACTACTGGTGCCATACTCTGGGGTACCGGCGGTCTCCTCCAGGACTGACATCCAGGCATTGGCAGCGTCGATAGACCAGAGAGTTCTGGCTATGGAACGCAGTCTGGCGGCTTTCCTTGTGGCATCGCCGCCCTCGGGACCACGACAGACAATTCCACCGGCACCGGCCTTGGTATCGGTACCGGTACCAATAGCATCGGCATCGGTGTCTGCTTTGCCGGTACCCAGTCATCCGATGACCTCCGGTACCGATACCCCGGTACCGACTTTGGTAGGTACGGGTATCGGGCTCTTCAAGAGCATCTGGACAGACGATACTTCGAGTCCTCAGAGGAATCTGAGGATTCTGACAGTTCTGTTGATGCAGCGTTGCTTCTTCCAGAGGAGCCCTCCTCCCCTAAACATAGGATGTCTCCTCCAGAGGATATTTCCTTCCAAGATTTTATCAGGGAGGTGGCTCAGGGCCTGTCCATTACTGTGGCACCTGAAACAGAGCCAAGGGCCAAGGAGTTGGAAATTCTATAATATCCCAAAACTCCTAAGGAGGCAGCTACCTTGCCCATTCATGAGATTTTATATGATCTCATGTTAAGGATGTGGGAAACACCTCTTACCACCTC
This sequence comes from Ichthyophis bannanicus, assembly GCA_033557465.1. Taxonomy (NCBI): domain Eukaryota; kingdom Metazoa; phylum Chordata; class Amphibia; order Gymnophiona; family Ichthyophiidae; genus Ichthyophis; species Ichthyophis bannanicus. Next base: position 445,441,660 of record CM066034.1, on the reverse strand, counting down.
TCCTCATTCTCGTAGACTGGATATTATGTATCGAGTCCCTCCTTGTCCTGGTTTCCATAAGACTCAGCTTCCTCACCACTCTATTGTAGTGGAGTCAGCTATGAGAAGGATCAAGAGTGCAAAAAGGCATGCCTCTAATCCTCCAGGACGTGAGTGCAGAACCCTGGATGCTTTTGGACGTCGGATCTTCCAAGCTTCCATGCTTTCTGCCAGGATCAGTTCCTATAGTCTCTACATGGGAATGTTCCTGAAGGAGGTCACAGATGATTTAGGAGCTTTAAGTCCTTTTCTTCCTGAGGATAAAAGGCAGGATTTTCTCACTTTGGTCAAACATGCCCAAGATGTTTCTAAATTTTCCAACCGTGCAGCCTTTGACTGCTTTGAGTGCATAAGCAGAACCTCGGCTATTGCCATAGGTGCACGTAGAATTGCTTGGCTCCAGGCATCTGATCTAGAGCTCTGGGTACAAGACAAATTGGGAAATATCCCTTGTACTGGTGAGAACCTGTTTGGTAAAGATTGGCAGGAAAAGGCCAATGAAATGGATGCTGAAAATTCCACCTTGGATAGATTATTCAAGTCCATTGCTGATCCTGCTAGAAGGAAATTGTTCAAGAAACCATTCTTTTCTAAAAAGAAAAGATTTTATCCTGCTTATGTTCAGCAGCTCTCACTTGGTTTGCAGCTTGTCGTGCTGTGTGGGCTTGCGTGCATCAGTGATGCTGAGAGCTAAACTATCGGTAGTTAACTACTGGCAGGGTCTCCCAAGATGGACAGGTCTCAGCTGAGGTGCCAGACCAAGACAAACCACCCATCTGGGCAGCAGCAGAATGGGATAGTGTTGACGGCGGAGGATCACATTTCTGTGACAATGGCAACAACACCAAACTTAAACTGCGCGGAAGAAAGGCCCGGCAATCTACTTCTGTATCTTGCCATGAAAACCCAATGGATAGTTACAACAAAACAAATTGTGCTATGGTGCTGGAAGATGAGACCCCCAGGTCGGAAGGCACTCATCTAGCTACTGGGGAAGAGCTGAAGACTTTTCAGAGTAAAGCCACCATTTATGATGTGGTTGGATCAAAGCCCTCAGGAAGTCTGACTGCTGATGTAGCTGTGCATGAAATGAGAGTCAGAAGCTGTAAAGGTGTCTTACACATTGGAACATGGAACGTACGAAGCATGAACCAAGGAAAGTTGGAGGTGGTCAAGAATGAAATGGAACGTGTACAACTTGATCTGTTGGGTGTCAGCGAGCTGAAATGGACTGGCATCGGGCACTTTGCTTCAGATGATCACATGGTCTACTATGCTGGAAATGAAAGACAAAGAAGAAATGGTGTTGCATTTATAATAAAGAAGAAACTTGCAAGAACTGTAATGAAATACAATGCAGTCAGCGAATGCTTAATCTCTATTCGTCTACGAGGATTGCCTATCAACACAACTATAATTCAAGTGTATGCCCCAACAACAGCTGCAGAAGAGAATGAAATTGAAGAGTTCTATGAACAAGTACAAGCTGAAATTGACAGAACATGCAAACAGGATATCCTGATAGTTGGAAAATATGGACTTGGCAACAGAAATGAAGCTTGAGAAAGACTGATAGAATTCTGCAAGACCAATGATCTATTCATCTCAAACACCTTCTTCCAGCAACACAAGCGGCGACTGTACACATGGACCTCACCCAATGGATTGTATAAAAATCAAATTGACTACATCTGTGAAAGTCAACGATAGAAAAGCTCTGTAACATCAACAAAGACAAAACCTGGAGCTGACTGTGGTACAGATCATCAACTACTGGTATGCAAACTCAAGCTAAAGTTGAAAAAGAGCAAACCACTCATGAATGCAGCAAAATATGACCTTGAGAATATACCACTGGAATTTAAAGACTGCCTGCAAAATCGATTTGCTGCTTTAGATATAAATGACAGAGCTCCGGAAGAGTTATGGAATGACATAAAGAAGGTTGTGTTGGAAGAAAGCGAGAAGTCTCTACAAAAGGTGAAAAAGCAAAAACGGCCAAAATGGATGACAGAAGAAACTCTGAAAATTGCCCAGAAACGCAGAGAAGCTAAAGCCAGAGAAGAAAGACAGACAATCGCAGAACTCAACAGAGATTTCCAACGTGCAGCAAGACAGGACAAGGAAAAGTACTACAACGACACATGCAAGGAAATAGAAGCAGAAACTATTAGAGGAAGAACAAGATCGGCTTTCCTAAAGCTACGAGAGTTAAAGAAAAAGTTCCAGCCTCGAATTGGAATGTTACAAGATGCTCAAGGTTCTATGTTGAATGATGCTGAGAAGATTAAGAAAAGATGGAAGGAATATAGAGTTTTTATATGATAAAGATCAAGTGGACCAACAGCCGTTTCAACCTGTACCTTATGATCAGGAACCATTGGTGATGAAAGAAGAAGTTGAAGCAGCATTGAAAGCCTTATCAAAGAACAAAGCACCAGGCATAGATAGCATTCCCATAGAAGTATTGCAGCAATCTGATGCAGCTGTTACCATACTTACAAGGCTCTGCCAAGAAATATGGAAGACAACATCATGGCCAACTGACTGGAAAAGATCTGTGTTTATACCAATACTAAAGAAAGGTGATCCAACTGACTGTGGAAATTATCGCACAATCGCTCTGATCCCACATGCCAGCAAGATTCTACTGAAGATTATTCAAAAGAGACTACAACCATACCTGGAACAAGAACTATCTGACGTGCAAGCAGGCTTCAGGAAAGGGCGAGGAATGAGAGACATCATTGCGGATGTGAGATGGATCCTTGAAAAGACTAAAGAATAGCAAAAGGATATCTATTTGTGCTTTATCGACTATAGCAAGGCTTTTGACTTTGTAAACCATGAGAAACTCTGGGCCACATTAAGAAGCATGGATATACCAGAACACCTGATCGTTCTCTTGCGAAATCTGTACATTGATCAAGAAGCAACAGTTCGAACGGAACAAGGAGAAACAGAATGGTTTAAAGTAAGCAAAGGTGTAAGACAAGGCTGCATACTTTCCCCCTACCTGTTTAATTTATATGCAGAACAATTCATCAGAGAAGCAGGATTGTATGACGATAACAGAGGTGTGAAGATTGGTGGAAGACTCATCAACAACCTTCGCTATGCTGATGATACCACATTACTGACTGAAAGTGAAGATGATCTGAAACATTTGCTTCTCACAATCAAAGAACATAGTCTCAAAATGGGCCTGTACCTTAATGTAAAGAAGACAAAGATCATGACAACTGGCATAATCAACAGGTTCGTTGTTGAAGGAGAAGAAATTGAAATTGTGAACAACTTTAACCTACTTGGATCAACTATCAATAAAGAAGCAACAAGCAGTCAAGAAATCAGACGACGCATTGCTCTTGGCAGAATGGCTATGAAAGACCTAGATAAGATTCTCAAGAGCAGAGATGTCTTTCTCCATACAAAGATTCGACTTGTTCAAGCCATGGTATTTTCAATAACATCATATGGATGTGAAAGCTGGACAGTGAAAAAGACAGACAGGAAGAAAATTGATGCCTTTGAATTATGGTGCTGGCGGCGAATACTGTGTATACCATGGACTGCCCGAAGAACAAACCAGTCGGTACTAGAGGAGATCAAACCTAAGCTTTCTTTAGAAGCTCAGAGGACAAGACTTTGACTTTCATACTTTGGACACATCATGCAAAGAGAGAGATCATTAGAGAAAGACTTCATGCTTGGCAAGATAGAAGGTCAACGCAAAAGAGGAAGGCCAGCAATGAGATGGATCGATACAATAACAGCAGCTATGGGTACCAGTCTGTCAACAATGAGCCGCCTGACTGAAGACCGAACACAATTTAGGATAGCTATCCAGAGGGTCGCCATGAGTCGACTCAGACTCGACGGCACTTAACAACAACCACATGTTCAGCAGGGACGTTCTGCAGGTCAGCTTGCCAAGAAAGGTCAGCAACCACCCAAACAGAAGAAAGCAAAGACTGCTAGGCCTCAGCCGGCCCAGCAGGCTCAGCCTCCACAGGGCCTTTGACTTTCAACTAGAGAACTTAGCCTTCCTGGCTCTTGAGGGACCAGAGCCTTCCACCATTCCAGGAAGGTTATGTCATTTGCCCAGATGGGGGCAAATAACAGCAGAACATTGGACACTCTCCATCATAAAGGAGGGGTACAAGCTTCATTTTTGAAGCATGCCCCCTCACAAAATAGTAAAGCAGTTCAATTCTCTGACCTCTCTCATCAACCTGTTAGGTCAGGAGGTCGCTATCCTTCTTGCCCAAGGGGCAATAGACGAAGTACCCATTCATCAGCAGGATACAGGGTTCTATTCCCCTTATTTTCTTATCCCAAAGAAAACAGGGGGTTACAGGCCTATCCTAGACCTCAGAGACTTGAAGAAATTCCTTGTCACGGAGAAATTCAAGATGATTTCTCTCGGATCTCTGCTGCCATACCTTCAGAGTCAGGATTGGCTTTGTTCTCTAGATCTCAAGGATGCGTACACTCATGTCCTCATCCATCCAACCCACAGAAGGTTCCTTCGGTTCCTTTTTCAGCAAAAGCACTACCAATACAGGGTGCTTCCTTTTGGCCTGGCCTCAGCACCAAGGGTGTTCACGAAATGCATGGCTGTAGTAGCAGCATTTCTCCGCACTCTGGGGATATTCGTCTTCCCTTACTTAGACGATTGGCTCATTCAAGCACCAACAGAGTCAGGGGCCAGGACTTCTCTATCCTGCACAATACGTAAACTTCAGTATTTAGGGCTGGTAATAAACATCCCAGTCTGACTCCCACTCAGTCTTTAGAGTTCATAGGGGCTCTGCTGGATACCAGAAAGGCAAGCGCCTATCTCCCCCAGGCCCATTGCCTTCGTATGGTGCAGTTAGCTTCTCAAGCAGTGCTAAAGCCTCATCTAACTGCTTGAGAAATGTTACAACTACTAGGCCACATGGCATCTACTGTGCATGTGGTTCCCTATGCTTACCTCCATATGAGGGCAGCTCAGTGGACTTTATCCACCCAATGGACCCAGGCATCAGGATGCCTGTCAGACAAAATAGCAAACACAAGTTGCCTTATTTTGTCCCTCCAGTGGTGGAAGTCCACTCAAAACCTGTTGCTGGGGTCCCCCTTTTCAACAACCCTTACCCCAAGCAACTCTCACAACAGATGCTTCTCCAATGGGTTGGGGAGCTCATCTGCAAGACCTCTCCACCCAGGGCACCTGGTCTCCACAGGAGAGTCATCTACATATCAATCTCTTGGAGCTCAGAGCAATCTTCCTTGCTCTGCGAGTGTTCCACACCCTGCTCAGCTACAAGACAGTCCTCATTCATACGGACAATCAAGTAGCCATGTTCTGTGTAAACAAGCAGGGGGGAACAGGCTCTCTGTTGCTTTGCAACAAAGCTTTGCGAATATGGTCCCTCGCCAGAGAGCATCAGATTCATCTTCTGGCAGTGTATCTTCCAGGCATTCAAAACTCTTGGGCAGACAGACTCAGTCGAGTTCTGCTTCCACACGAGTGGTCTCTGCATGCAGACCAGGTGGCCAGGACTTTTCAACTTTGGGGAACCCCGGACATAGACCTCTTTGCAAGTCCGTGGAATGCCATACTTCCCCGGTTCTGTTCCAGAACTCTGGCTCAGGGGGCTCAGGCCAGGGATGCTTTCCTCCTTCATTGGGGTCAAGACTTCCTGTATGCCTTTCCACCCATTCCCCTAATTCCCAAAACCCTGTTCAAGCTTCAGAGAGACAGAGGCCATATGATTCTCATAGCTCCACATTGGCCACGGCAAGTGTGGTACCCTCTGCTTCTACATCTCTCTCAAGCTCCCTCCCTGGAGTTAGGGTCTGCTCCAGATCTCCTATCTCAGGAGGGCGGAATGTTAAGGCATCCCAATCCCCAGTCTCTGCATCTCAGGGCTTGGTTGCTGAAGGCCTAGATCTCCAAGATCTTAACCTTCCTCAGCAAGTAAAAGATGTTCTTTTTGCTTCCAGGAAACCTTCCACAAGACGCTCTTATGCTTTTAAGTGGAAAAGGTTTACCATATGGTGTTCGCAGAAGAGTCTTAACCCCCTTGCGATACCTCTGGAATCATTGCTGGAGGATCTCCTTCATTTATCCAATGCAGGACTTAAAACTAACTCAGTAAGAGTCCATTTGAGTGCTATTGCAGCTTCCTTTAAGCCTCTAAATGGACAACCTATTTCCTCTCATCCTCTTATAGCAAGATTTATGAGAGGCCTTTTTCTAACTAAGCCTCCCATTAGGCCACCACCGGTGGCATGGGACTTAAACCTGGTTCTTGGGCAGCTACTACCTCCATAAAATTCCTTTCTTGGAAGGTTATCTTTCTCATTGCAATCACATCAGCACGCCGCATTAGTGAGTTGCAAGCGCTAGTAGCTGATCCACCTTATACAAGGTTCCATCATGACAAGGTAGTCCTTAGGACTCATCCATACTTTATGCCAAAGGTGGTCTCGCTTTTTCATCTGAACTAAGCAGTCTACCTACCTGTGTTTTTTTCCAAGGCCTCATGCATCAAATGCAGAGAGGAATCTTTATACCTTGGACTGTAAAATAGCTTTAGCCTTTTACTTACAAAGAACACAGCAACATAGAAAATCTTCTCAACTCTTTGTTGCTTTTGATCCTTCTCATTTTGGAATTCCAGTCTCCAAGAGAACACTATCTAACTGGATTGCTCAGTGTATCCTTCGCCTATCAGAGTAAGAACCTTTCTCTGGAGGGCCATGTCACAGCTCACAATGTGAGAGCCACGGCAGCCTCAATGGCTCATCTGCACTCTGTGTCTATCGACGACATCTGTCGAGCAGCCACTTGGGCCTCGGTTCATACCTTCACAGCCCATTACTACTTGGACAAGGACTCCCGCCGGGATGCCTTGTTTGGTCAGGCTGTTCTCCAACACCTGTTCCATACCTAATCAACTCCTTTCCTCCATCCCTGGTAGGATGCCAGAGATCCATGGGGGGAAGTGGAACCCTGTTCAGGGACACACAACTTCTGGGGTCTCTCCCTGGCACCTAAAGCTAGGGAGTCCCCATATGTGATGACTACATTCCTGCTTGTTCCTGGAGATAGCATAGTTACTCACCTGTAACAGGTGATCTCCGGGAACAGCAGGAATTTAGTCCTCACAACCCACCAACCTCCCCTAGGAGTTGTATCTCTCTATCTATCTCTTTCCTTTCCCTCTCTCTCTCTTTGTGTCAGCTTTAAAACTCAACTGGAGAGAGGCAGTTGGGAAAGGCGGGAAGGCAGCATGCAGGCGCTGTGGGATGCTCCCAAAAGCTTTCTAATTGGACGCTGGGGAGCGTTCCCGCGCAGGCTCCGTTGGTACCGACGATACCCATATGTGAGGACTAAATTCCTGCTGTTCCCGGAGATCACCTGTTACAGGTGAGTAACTATGCTTTATCTGCTGTCATTTACTATGTTACTATATGTTACTATGTAACTCATCTGAATGATGTACATGAGTTGAATGCTATACATGAAGTACATCCATATATAAGTTGTTAATGCCCTGTATGACTTGAATGAAATAGAGGCAGTTCTTGTGGTACAAGTCACATGTAATCTAAATGATTTTCTGATGTAAAAGATTTTATTCAGTCAAGGGCATCAATGTAATAACTTTATTCAATACTGAAGATGGGATGCCCTCAGAACAGAAGTTCTTGTTCGGGGCTTTTCTCTCATTGTCTGAGGGGCAGTAGTGGTTGCCCTTTGGTGCGATCCACCTTTTCTATGTACATGGATGTGCCTTGCTGCTTGGTTGCTCACATTCTGAGTCTCAGGTGTGTGTGTATGTGCATGAGCGGAAGGATTGGTATTGGTTTGTTTCCAAAGGGCCTATCTTTCACTGGCTTGCACATCAGCCTTTTGGGCTGGCAACAGCTCCGTACACCTTCACAAAAGTGATGTTGGTAGTGGTAGCTGCCCTGTGGAAAGAGGGCATCATGGTCCATCTGTTCTGGAATGACTGATTGAGTTAAGCAAAGACAGATCAGGAGGCGCAGCTGGCCACCCAATGGGCAGTGCGGTTCCTTTGGAGTCCAGGATGGGTGGTCAATCTGGCCAAGTCAGTTGCAACCCGTCCTGCAGCTGCTGTACTTGGGGGGTGAGGTTCAATGCAGAAATGGGTCTCAACTTGCTTCCAGAGACAGATCCAGCATTAAATCCAGCTGCTACATCTCCTACTGTTGCCTGTCTGTTTTGCTCTTCTGTGCTTTGCTGTGCCTTGCTGTACTGTAATCTGCTTGTCTGTGTCTCCAGGACTACCCAGCCTCCTTCTGCTCAGCCCATTCAGCTCTGCCTCCCGGAAGTGACCATTTCACCAAGGTACTCCCCGCATTTATAAGAACTCTGCCTGTGGCGTCCAGCACCCAGTACATGCTCCTTGGGCAAACTCCTTGGGGCAACGATGGGGGCGACAGGTTTTCGCATCCATTACACCATTCTCGGTTACCTGGATCTGTATATTACCCTGGCTTCCCAGGTCAGTTCTCTCTCCCCTGTTTGCAAGTGCGTCAGGTAGTCCTCTGGGCTCTTTTACCCCTAGGTAAAAAGTCAGTTGCAACCCGTCCTGCAGTTGCTGTTCTATGGGTCGCTGCTCTGATCCACCCCGGCTCGTTTTATCTGGCCCCTCCTCTCGCAATAAGGCTAATCTTCTACTATGTCTACCTACGACACCTCCACCCCCCCATGCAATGTTCGGATGCAACCCTAATGGTCCTCTCTTTGGCTCTTCTGAACTGTCGCTCACTATAGTCCAAATTCCACCTTATTCAGGATCTCACAGTTCACCATTCTCTCGATGCCATATTTCGTACTGAGACCTGGCTTCGAGAAGGGGAGAAGGCACTCCTGCATCAATGCCTCCCTCCCGGGTATTCCATTTTTCTCACTTCACGCCAGGGCCAAAACGGAGGGGTTGTGGTGGTCCTCCACCACTCCTCCCTCCCTTTCACAGAAGTCCTTCCCCCTTTGCAGTATCCCGAGTCATTACTTCTCCGATTGGATTCCTCCCCACCAATCTATTTTCTCCTGTATGCCCTGCCCTCGCTTCACATGGATCTTTGGGATACCTTGTTGCTTTCATTCTCAGAGATATCTCTCTTGTCTCCCCATTTGGTGATTCTTGACAATTTTAACACTTACCCTGATTCATCTTCTAGGCCCAGGGATAAAACACTTTTGACCCTGTTTGAAGATTTATTTCTGGGTCAGCACATTTCCTGCCCCACCCATATGGCGTTTCACACTCTAGAATTCATCCTTACACCAGCTGATTCTCCATTCACACCAGCTTCGGTCTCTACTATCTCTCTACCCTGGTCTGACCACTTCTGCCTTCTTTTCACTTTCCCTCTCCCTGCAGCTCCTCCTCTGCCCAACTCTGCTCCTTTGCCTTCTTCTCATCTCAAACGCCATATCATGCTATCTACCCTTTTGAAGTTTCCCTCTGCTGATACTCTCCTTTCCCCCTGGTTTCCCCACCCTTCCTGTAAATGATCAGGTTGCTGTCTGGACCTCTTCATTATCCTCTGCCTTGAATCACCTTGCTCCTTATGTCCGGTACCCTTATCCCAAAAAAGCACTCACCATCCCTGGTATCATCCAGGACTCTATCTGCAACACACTCATCTCCACCATGTGGAGGGAGTATGGCGCAAATACCCTTCTCCAGATTCACTTGTCCATTTCAGCTCCATCAACAACAATACCGTTCCATGATCTGTGTCACTAAGCAAACCTACTACTCCAATCAAATTACCAGCTCATTCAATTCCTCTAGGCAACTCGATCAAACACTCTGCTCCCTTTCATCACTCCAACTGTTCCCCATCCTGCCCCAGATCCAACCCTCCTGGCTACCTTCTTTTCAGAGAAAATGCATTCTCTTCACCTTACCTTTTCTTCCTATCCTCCCCCCCCCCCCCATGTGCCCCCGTTTCTCCCTCTTCTTTTCTAGTTCCTTCCACCTCCTCAACTCTTTTGCACATCTGGCACTCCTTTCGACCAGTTACATCTGTTGAATTTACTAAAGCTCTCACTTCCTCCCGCAAAACCACTTGCCCATTGGATCCCGTCCCCTCTTCTTGGCTATCGGAATCTTCTCTTGCCCTTTCTCCATGTGCTGTCCATAGTGTCAATTCCAGCTTATCCTTGGGTGTTTTCCCTACTCCTTGGAAACACACACTTGTCAAGCACATTCGGAAAAACCATCCCTTGACCCTTTCATACCTGCACATTGGTGTCCGGTGTCTAACCTTCCTTTCCTATCTAAAATCCTAGAAAGGTTGGTCTTCTCCCAGCTGTCTGCACACCTTGACACTACCTCTGCCCTCCACCCCACCCCCACCCCCATCGGTCAGGATATAGAACCGGACACAGTACTGAAACCATCCTTCTTTCATTCCTCAATGAGCTTCACCAATCACATGAAAGGGGTAATCTTTCTCTTGCTGTATCTTTGGATCTGTCATCTGCATTTGACTTCGTTGATCACCCCACCCTACTCACCCGCCTGCATGATCTTGGTATCCACGGCACAGTTCACCACTGGCAAGGAGAATATACAGGTCAATTTTCTCAGATGTCACTATTTGGATCCGGGCAAATGGTTGCTGAACGAGACTGGGTTTCACAGTATCATGAAGCATTGGGACACATCTGTCATAGATCTGATGGCGTCGTTTACCAGTGCCATTGTGGCCAGGTTCTTCAGCGGGCGCATGGAGTGCATGTCTGAAGCGTTCGATACCCTAGCACAGCAGTGACTAAGGAATGGTCTCCTGTACATGTTTCCTCCCAGGCCACTGATCGGTCAGCTCTTGCAGCACCTAGAAGTGCACTGGGGGCAGGTGATTCTGATAGCCCTGGATTGGCCCCATAGATCTTGGTACACGGACATGGTATGGCTTCTGGAGGACAAGCTATGGCGGCTTCCCTACCGGAGCAATCTATTAATGCAGGGTTTGGTACTGCTGCTGTAAATGGATTGATTTCTCACTTATGGCATGGCCCTTGAGAAGGTGCAATTGAGACATAAAGTATATTCAGCCTCAGTCATCGCCACTCTCCTGCAAGCAAGGAAGAAGTCCACTAAGCTGGCCTATATATGCATCTGGTGAATATTCGAGAGCGGGTGGAGTCGGAAGAATGTTCGACTTTTTGCAGCAGATAACTCTGAGATTCTCTTATTCCTACAGGATGGCTTGGAGAGAGGATTGGCACTCATTTCTCGGAAGGTGCAGGTAGCGACCCTCGCCTGGTACAGAGAGGGCGAGTTCAGGACTGACCCTGGCAACCCATCCGGATGTGGTCCGGTTCTTGTGAGCAGTGAAGCAGATTTGGCCGCTGGTACACCCAGTGGTGCCTCCTAGGATCTCAGTCTGGTGCTGTCAGTGTTGGCGGCAGCTCCTTTTGAGCCATTGTCGGGCCTTGCTACAGCAAGTCACCATGAAAACGGTGTTACTCGTGGCTATGTGCTTGACATGCCAGATTTTGGAGTTGAATGCTCTGCTGTGCCAAGAGCCTTTTCTCATCTTATCAAAGGAGAAAGTTGTATTGCGACTGGTGCCATCCTTCTTACCTAAGGTGGTGTCAGTCAGACAGTGTCTCTCCCACTGTTCCTGAGTTTGGGGAGCTCAGAGGAGTACAGGCAGTTGTACAAGCTTGATGTGTGCAGAGCAGCCACAAGTCAACATGACAAGCTTTAAACAAGTAGCAGCCAATAGCAGCACTCCAGAGGCAGGGCTTCCTGGCAGTGTTGTCCCTTCTGCCTGAGTTGTTCCGGGATACAGTCGGCCACAACAAACCTACTCGCTAGCTCAGGCACGGTCCAGGTGAGCAAGATCTCTTTTCCCACCTGGTGTTTGCACACACCGAGCTTTAAACAAGCAGGAACCAATAATAGCACGCCAGAGGCGGGGCTTCCAGGCAGCATTATCCCTGCTACCTAAGGTGTTCTGGGATATAGTCAGTCACAGCAGACCACCTTACTAGCTCAAGCTCGGTCCAGGTGAGCAGGACATCTCTCCCTCATTTTCCCATATATAGTAGATAATGAGGATAGATGATGACATACACCACATTTGTAGTGTTACAACTGGAAAAAAATTGTAGCCTGAATTGCCATCATCCCAGGTAGGGTGAAAAAGTCAGTCACAATCATCTGTTTACAAAATATACAATTTTCACATCTAAAATGGCCTATTTTATTTTATTTATTTATTTATTTATTTAGCTGCATTTATATCCCGCTTTTCACCGGGTCAAAGCGGTTGGGGGATACATTTAACACGAGGGGATATGAGACACATACACTAATACTTACAGGGAACATGGGCAATGGAGGGTTAAGTGGCTTGCCCAAGACCACAAGGAGCACCTGTGGGACTAGAAACGCCAGTCCTTCCGGCCCAAGGTTGCTGTCCTCTAGTGGGATTTGAACCACCGACCTTCCGGCCTGTAGTACCTTGCCCCAAGCACTAGGCCGCGCCTCCTTCTTTGGTTTCTTATCAAAAGAGGGGAGGAGGGCAGATGATACCAGCTTATATTTCAAATTCTGTCCCCATGTGTGAGTAAAAAGCATAGACTGATCATTAAAACAATCCACACTTTGTATGACTTGCCATTGTCTTTGAAAGATCCTTTTAATATCATGAGAGGTGTGAAAAATATATATAGTGCAAGTCGTTCTTTGGTCTTTTCTCGTATCTGTATTATTCAGCAAGCTCACTTTTGTAGTTCTATAAAGGTTTTGCCAGTACATCTATTTGGATCCTTTGTTGTTGTTGTTGTTTTTAAGTGCTGTCGAGTCGGAGTCGACTCATGGCGACCCTCTGGATAGCTATCCTAAATTGTGTTCGGTCTTGAGTCAGGCGGCTCATTATTGACAGACTGGTACCCGCAGCTGCTGTTGTATCGATCCATCTCATTGGCCTTCCTCTTCTGCGTTGACCTTCTATCTTGCCAAGCATGATGTCTTTCTCTAATGATCTCTCTCATTGCATGATGTGCCAAAGTATGAAAGTCGAAGTCTTGTCATCTGAGCTTCTAAAGAAAGCTTAGGTTTGATCTCCTCTAGTACCGACTGGTTTGTTCTTCGGGCAGTCCATGGTATACACAGTATTCACCGCCAGCACCATAATTCAAAGGCATCAATTTTCTTCCTGTCTATCTTTTTCACTGTCCAGCTTTCACATCCATATGATGTTATTGAAAATACCATGGCTTGAACAAGTCGAATCTTTGTATGGAGAAAGACATCTCTGTTCTTGAGAATCTTATCTAAGTCTTTCATAGCCATTCTGCCAAGAGCAATGCGTCGTCTGATTTCTTGACTGCTTTTTGCTTCTTTATTGATAGTTGATCCAAGTAGGTTAAAGTTGTTCACAGTTTCAATTTCTTCTCCTTCAACGATTATCCTGTTGATTATGCCAGTTGTCATGATCTTTGTCTTCTTTACATTAAGGTGCAGGCCCATTTTGAGACTGTTCTTTGATTGTGAGAAGCAAATGTTTCAGATCATCTTCACTTTCAGCCAGTAATGTGGTATCATCAGCATAGCGAAGGTTGTTGATGAGTCTTCCACCAATCTTCACACCTCTTTTGTCTTCATTCAATCCTGCTTCTCTGATGATTTGTTCTGCATATAAATTAAACAGGTAGAGGGAAAGTATGCAGCCTTGTCTTACACCTTTGCTTATTTTAAGCCATTCTGTTTCTCCTTGTTCCGTTCAAACTGTTGCTTCTTGATCAGTGTACAGATTGTGCAAGAGTACGATCAGGTGTTCTGGTATACCCATGCTTCTTAATGTGGCCCAGAGTTTCTCATGGTTTACACAGTCAAAAGCCTTGCTATAGACGATAAAGCACAAATAGATATCCTTTTGGTATTCTTTAGTCTTTTCAAGGATCCATCTCACATCCGCAATGATGTCTCTCGTTCCTCGCCCTTTCCTGAACCCTGCTTGCACTGCAGGTATTTATTTATTTATTTATTACAAGCTCTTATATACCGCACTATTTGGGATCAGCGCGGTTTACAGTACAACAAAAGACCAGAACAACAAGCTGTTTGGTTTTACATTGAACAGGAAAGAGAACTTGGATAATACATGGGGAAATTTTGAACTGAAACAAATTACAAAGTATTTACATGTATATACAACAGTATAGTAGTTCTTGTTCCAGGTATGGTTGTAGTCTCTTTTGAATAATCTTCAGTAGAATCTTGCTGGTAAGTGGGATCAGAGCGATTGTGCGATAATTTCCACAGTCAGTTGGATCACCTTTCTTTAGTATTGGCATAAACGCAGATCTTTTCCAGTCAGTTGGCCATGATGTTGTCTTCCATATTTCTTGGCAGAGCCTTGTAAGTACGGTAACAGCTGCATCAGATTGCTGCAATACTTCTATAGGAATGCTATCAATGCCTGGTGCTTTGTTCTTTGATAAGGCTTTCAATGCTGCTTCAACTTCTTCTTTCATCACCAATGGTTCCCGATCATAAGGTACAGGTTGAAACGGCTGTTGGTCCACTTGATCTTTATCATATAAAATCTCTGTATATTCCTTCCACCTTTTCTTGATCTTCTCAGCATCATTCAACATAGAACCTTGAGCATCTTGTAACATTCCAATTCGAGGCTGGAACTTTTTCTTTAACTCTCGTAGCTTTAGGAAAGCCGATCTTGTTCTTCCTCTAATAGTTTCTGCTTCTATTTCCTTGCATGCGTCATTGTAGTTCTTTTCCTTGTCCTGTCTTGCTGCACATTGGAAATCTCTGTTGACTTCTGTTATTGTCTTTCTTTCTCCTCTGGCTTTAGCTTCTCTGCGTTTCTGGGCAATTTTCAGAGTTTCTTCCGTCATCCATTTTGGCCGTTTTTGCGTTTTCACCTTTTGTAGAGACTTCTCACTTTCTTCCAACACAACCTTCTTGATGTCATTCCATAACTCTTCTGGAGCTCTGTCATTTGTATCTAAAGCAGCAAATCGATTTAGCAGGCAGTCTTTAAATTCCAGTGGTATATTCTCAAGGTCATATTTTGCTGCATTCATGAGTGGTTTGCTCTTTTTCAACTTTAGCTTGAGTTTGCATACTAGTAGTTGATGATCTGTACCACAGTCAGCTCCAGGTTTTGTCTTTGTTGATGTTATAGAGCTTTTCCATTGTTGACTTCCACAGATGTAGTCAATTTGATTTTTATGCAATCCATTGGGTGAAGTCCATGTGTACAGTCGCCGCTTGTGTTGATGGAAGAAGGTGTTTGAGATGAATAGATCGTTGGTCTTGCAGAATTCTATCAGTCTTTCTCCAACTTCATTTCTGTTGCCAAGTCCATATTTTCCAACTGCTTTGCCTTCTTCTTTGTTGCCAACTTTTGCGTTCCAGTCACCCATGACTATCAGGATATCCTGTTTGCATGTTCTGTCAATTTCAGCTTGTACTTGTTCATAGAACTCTTCAATTTCATTCTCTTCTGCAGCTGTTGTTGGGGCATATACTTGAATTATAGTTGTGTTGATAGGCATTCCTCGTAGAGAAATAGAGATTAAGCATTCGCTGACTGCATTGTATTTCGTTACAGTTCTTGCAAGTTTCTTCTTTATTATAAATGCAACACCATTTCTTCTTTGTCTTTCATTTCCAGCATAGTAGACCATGTGATCCTCTGATGCAAAGTGCCCGATGCCAGTCCATTTCAGTTCGCTGACACCCAACAGATCAAGTTGTATATGTTCCATTTCATTCTTGACCACCTCCAACTTCCCTTGGTTCATTGAATGAAGGAAATATGGTAATAAGGAAATAAGGAAATAAGATACCACGTAATATAGAATATTAACAAGAAAAACATTACCTAAATCAGCCCACAATAATAGGGGGGCAACAGGAAATTAGAATTACAAAGCTAAGGAAAAAACATAATAGCAGTGCAGACTTATGCGTCAGCCGTATGAGGAGATATATTCACAATGGGTTCTTCTCTGGAAATGGTTTGGAGATATTTCCAGGAGGTCTTGAAGATCCCTGGGGAGAATCTCCCACCATTAGTCAGAGTTCAATATTTGAATGTGGGCAGGGGTGTTTAGGGAGTTGTCAGTGATCCTTCGGGAGTCCCTGGAAACCTTACGGGGTTCTTGGAGAGTTCCCTGGAATTAGTTACTGCCCGAGCTACCCTCCTTATTACACTGGCCCTTGAGTCTGATAAAGCATTAATTATGCGTATGTATTTTAGAAATTTCAGTGAGCAATTTATGGGTTCAAGTGTGCGTATTTTTCCTGATCTAGCTAGAGATACCCAGCTGAGGAGGAAGGAGTTCCTGGGTTTTAAATCCAGGGTTCTTTCCCTCGGCGGGACGTTTTTGTTAAAATTTCCTGCGAGGTGCTGTGTTTCGTATAAAGAAAAGTTGTATATGTTTTTTGAGCCCTGTCAACTCCTATCCATTGGGTTTTCATGGCAAGATACAGAAGTAGATTGCCGGGCCTTTCTTCCGCGCAGTTTAAGTTTGGTGTTGTTGCCGTTGTCACAGAAATGTGATCCTCCGCCATCAACACTGTCCCATTCTGCTGCTACCCAGATGGGTGGTTTGTCTTGGTCTGGCACCTCAGCTGAGACCTTTCCATCTTGGGAGACCCTGCCAGTAGTTAAACTACCGATAGTTTAGCTCTCAGCATCACTGATGCACACAAGCCCTCACAGCGCGACAAGCTGCAAACCAAGTGGGGATCCTTTTTCATTATTTATTTATTTTTCAATGCTTATATACCACTTCTCCAGGAGCAAGCAGGAAGTCAGTCCTCACATATGGGTGACGTCGACGCCAACGGAGCCCGCGCAGAGCATCTCCCCAGCTTCCAAAGAAAGCCTTTGGGAGTGCTGCCATGAATGCGTGGTCCCCTTCCCGCCCAAGGATACTATCTTGTTCAGTCTCCTTTTTTCCACGGAGCCCAACGGATGTAGTCCTCTACTTCCCTGGAAAAAGTTCTAAAAATCCTTCTATTTCTCCAATTTGCATACCTGTCCCCTTCCCACCTCGAGGCGGCACCTTTGGTGCCGTCCTTGGCTCTCTTTTCATTTTTTCCTTGAGGTCCCTCCTCAAATAGCCTTTGTGCCAATTTTCGCCCAGGGGTCGTCGACCCCGGCCAGGTGTTCTCCCACCATGACTCCCGGTGGATTCAAGAAATGTGACTGCTGCAGTCAGACTATTTCATTTACTGATACCCATGACTTCTGTTTCCGCTGCCTGGGCCCAGACCACGACAGCTCCACCTGCGACCGGTGCCAGGCCATGACCCCCAAAATGAACAAAAAGTGGTCAGAGTTTCAGGGGAAGCTGTTCCTGAGATCTGACTGCCCCAGCTTTCCCATCACCACTGTTCCCTCTAAGCTGTGCGCGTGTGCGCGCGCACACACCTCGCCGAGCGAGCGCACATACTTTACAACAGAGCGCACAAAAATTACGGTTCTGATTCTGATAGAAAACAACACAGACATCTTAAAATTTAAAAGTTGTTGTGTATTTATGGTTTTCACAAGTTCTACAATATTTTCTAGTGTAATCAATGTGGTGTACATACTGTATTCTGACGTGTAGTCAAATTTTAAAGTATATAACTCCGAGTGTCGTTATGTGGCGCACAAAAATTTAACCTTCCTTCAAAAGCTGCACAGCTGATATTTTATGCGCACACAGCCTACAGAAAATTAGAGGGAACATTGCCCATCACCAAGCCCCAAAGCCGGCATTTCCTGTGAGGTCCAGGCATCCTCGGAGTCCATGGTGGCGGCTCTTGCGGCATGGCCCCGGACCCTCCCAGGAAAAAGAAGAAGGCATCAAAGCCTGCTGAGGTGCCCCCAATGAAACCTGGCAAAGTCCCACGACGGGACTCGGGTGACTCCGAGCAGCACCCTCAGAAACTCTTGAGACAGGAGTCCTTAGCCAGCGGAGACCACGCCAGAATCCATGAACCCGTAGTCCTCAAGGATACATTCTCCGGTGCATGCGTCAGACCCGAGGCCCTCTGTGTCCACACCGAAGGCTGCACAGCCATCAGGCCTCAAGTCCCGAATGGTGGCTGTGAAGCAGAGCATCTCCTCCATCTTGGCCTTGCAGCAGGCATTGATATATAGGTTCCCAGCATCATCAGCCCTGACCCTAGTCCCTGGCATCAGGCATCTGGGACTGTTCCAAACTCCTTTCTAGGGCTGCCTACAATGGGTTCGATCTACAGCCAGGGTGGCAACCGCTGGCATCTGCACCCGGTGCCAGGCTTGGTTACAAACCTCGGACCTCGAGCAGTGGGTACAAGAAAAGCTGCTGGATGTCCCCTGCAATGGCGAGAACTTGTTTGGGAAGCCGATGTCCGACAAGGCAGCTGAAATCGAGGCCAAGGTGGCGACCCAGCAAAGGCTGTCCAGGAAGACCTCGACCCTCCCCAAGAAAAACTCCTCAGGGGAAAAAGCCCTTTTTCCCCAGAAAAAAAGGGCTATCACCAGGCCGGGCGCTACCAGCTGGTAGAAGGTGGTATCGGCTTTTCACATCAATCAGGAGGTGGTGCTCCCCACCTTCTTCACACGACCTTATGCCGGTAAGGCAGTCAGTCCTGCATATGTTGGATTGTAAGAGAACCCTGTCCTTCTATCTACAGAGGATCCAGGCCCACCACAAAGCTCCTCAACCCTTTTCTCTTATGATCCCTGCAGACTGTGTCTACCTTATGACCAAGCGAACCCTGCCCACTTGGGTGGCGGACTGTATTGCCCTCGCTTATGAGCGAGCTGGTCTCTCCCTGGAGCACTGGATCACTGCTCATCGTGTGAGGTCTATGGCCACGTCGATGGCCAACCTACGCTCAGTGCAGGCGACAGAAATATATAAAGCCGCCATGTGGTCTTTAGTGCATATGTTCGCAGCTCACTACTGCCTTGAGAGTGAGTCCCGCAGGAACAGTGCCTGCCTGCCCTCCGACCAGTCTGTGTTCAGGCTACTGGAGTAATGGTGATGCTGGATGCTGGGGTCTGCAGAGTCTCTTGGGAGGGACTCATCCTCTGCAACTCATGGCCTCCCTAGGGATAGCCATTGGTGCTGTCGTGGTTTGGCCCCCGGCAGCCTGGAGCTAGGGAGTCCCATATGTGAGGACTGACTTCCTGCTTGTTCCTGGAAAAAGCATAGTTCTCACCTGTAACTAGTGTTCTCCAGAGACAGCAGGAATCAGTCCTCACAACTCTCCCTCCTCCCCTGGGAGTTGCCTCTTTTACTTTTCTTTACCTTTTCACCGTTGCCTAAGCTATAACATCTGACTGAACAAGATAGCAGCCTTGGCTGGAAGGCGACTACACTTGCGTGGTTGAACTCCCAAAGGCTTACTTTGAAAGCTGGAGAGAGATTCTGCGTGGGCTCCGTTGGTGTCGACGTCACCCAAATGCGAGGACTGATTCTTGCTGTCCCTGGAGAACACCTGTTACAGGTGAATAACTATGCTTTTTCACTGGGTCAAAGTGGTGTACATTCAGGTACGGTATATATTTTCCTTGTCCCCAAAGGGCTTGAAAACATGTCCAAATTTTGTGACTCAACCTATTTCTGGGTAGAGCATAGTTTTTTCAGTCTCAGGAATCGGCTACTTGTTCAGTTATTCAGAGACTTTGGAGATGAAAACTTTGATAGTGCAACAATTTATTGTGGTCTGTAAATTTTCTAAAAATGATGATCATAAAGTCAAATCTCTCTCTCCTTATTAAAGTATTCAAATAAGAAATCTGAAGCATATCACAGACCATCTCACATTTCAGGTTAGAACATAAGAGCATAAGATATGCCATACTGTGTCAGACCAAGGTCCATCAAGCCCAGTATCCTGTTTCCAACAGTGGCCAATTTAGGTTATAAGTACCTAGCAGTTTCCCCAAAAGACACAAGTTCTTCATTGTTTGTATTGGGTCAAGCAGTGATATCCCAGGTCCCTTTTAATAATGGTTTATGGACTTTTCCTCCAGGAACTTGTCCAAACCTTTTTTAAACCCAGCTACACTAACAGCTTTTACTACATCCTCCAGTAACAAATTCCAGAGTTTGATTACACATTGAGTGAAAAAATATTTTCTCCTATTAGTCTTAAATAAGTTACCATGTAGCTTCATTGCATGTCCCCTAGTCTTTCTATATTCTGATGAGGTAAACAATCGATCTACTTTTACCCATTGCAGCTTGTGATAAGGAAGCTTATCATAGCTCAGGTAGGAGCTATAGAAAAGATGATGTGACTCTGAACAAGCAACCTGTCAGTTCTGGTAGAAGCAAGAAAACAGAGTTTTCACATAAAAGACTACCAGTCCCAGAATGCACCAGGTTTCCAGCAGCCATGAGAGGGGCTGAAGTGAGAGAATGTGTGTGCAATCAAGAGAGCTATGAGGTAATCCCTAAGCACTCATCTCAAAGGGCAGGGCCTGATTCAACACAGCTGCGCTGTGTTAGGGAGCAGCACACATTAGAACAGGATAAGAATAGAGCTTATTCTTCAGATAAGGGCTACAGAGGGAGGAAGAGATACAGAGACAGCAACGGCTACAAGCACCAGTATCACCTGGAGAAACAGAAGCCAAGCCAAGCAGATAGAGAGAGAAGGAAACTCTCTGGAAGGAAGAGAAGAAAGGCCATTGGAAGGTCTGGGAGATTCCAAGGCAGTACTCATACTGGGAGGTATTCCAAAAGCCAGCAGAGTCCATTGGACTGGATTCAGCCAGAGGAATGGAGTGGCAGAGATAGGAATCACCAGTGGCTACCTGGAAGAGAGAAGACTGCATGTGGAAGGGACTTTCAGACCAAGGCCAGAAGGTATGTGAGAGGAGATCCAGTGTCCAGGGATCAAGATTGGAAGGCTGGACATCAGAATTGGGTTACATATTGGCCAGGCTATACAGAGAGGAATAATGATAGCAGGAGAGGCTCAGGTATGAACACTGATCCAGACCCTATCTATAATAGAGAATGGCAGCAAGGGAATAAGCATTCTCATGATAGTGCCTTAATGAAAGACTCGTCTGTGCCAATGTATGATAGTGACCCTATGATAATTGATACAGCAGATGAAACTATTTATATGGACTGTTCTCTATCTAAATGCTAGCTTTCTGTGAGCAAACACATCAGCCATCACAAAGAAACCTAACTTTGTTCTTTATTTCCACTGCAAACAGCTCTTAAAGCAGGATTTGGGCTCACACAGTAGCAGCCAGCCAGCTAAAGGCTTTCAGCTGGTCCATTGATAGTAATTAGGGCTGCACCTGATTGTGTGTGTGTGAGCAAGGGAGAATCACTGCTGAGATCTGCATGGAAAATAAGCAGAAGTTAACCTAACCAGCAAAGTTTATTCTTTTCTTTGTGCCTTTGTAGTTGGTAATTATTTGCTAAGAAAACATTAGCTAATTGCCTGACAAGCTGAAGGTTGTTTTCCGTTTACTTTGTGACTTTTTGTTATCCATTTTAAAACACTGCAAGCAAGTAACCTCATTTATAGTGCTATCAAGCATACATGTGCTGGGTGAATTAAACCCCATCAATAAAAGAAGTATTTTATTGATCTTACCACTTGGTTTCACAACTCAAATTATTGTCATCAGCTGTGTTTGGGAGTGAATGAACTACAATACCCACAATACCTTGCAAGAATCATATGAATATATGCATCGTCAAGATTGTGTAAGTTCTCACCCTAGGCAGCCGTCTGACAAGCTCCATTCATTAATTTATAGACCTCTAAAATATCTCCCCTGAGCCGTCTCTTTTCCAGGTTGAAGAACCCTAACCTTTTTAGCCTCTCTTCATAGGGGTATCCTTCCATCCCCTTTACCATTTTAGTGGCTTTTCTCTGTACCTTTTCTTTTTTTTTTTCCTTTATTGTTTATTAAGAACAACACATCAGAACAATATCCACAAAAAGACATTATCTTAACTTTTTTGTATTGCACAACTGATTCATAACTGGTAGTTTATTCTATCCACCCCCCCCCCCCACTTCCCGTACCTCTCTCCTCCCTCCTCCATTTATTCCCCCTCAGTCTCCACGGCCCATACTCTGAAGAACCCAGCACTCACATTCACATCTCATATCTCAGTCGTTTACTCTACATCTGATTAGCCAGAAAACCTCCAGCCACTCAAGACCACACATCAAAGGGCACCATGATTACACAGAATTATAATTGCGAAAATACACTCCCCTCTTTACGCGACACTTCAAGCTGCCCAAATTTCTGGCCTTACACCGGCAATGTTTATTAAACAAGCATATCTTCTATTACATTATCCTTATAGTTCATCTGTCAGAGGCCTCAACTCCCACATCCTCCACAAAGCCTTGAATCCTCCCCTCCCTCTCCCGCCATTTAAGATAAGGGCCCCAAATTGCTTGAAAACCCACTAACCTGCGTTGTCGAAGGGCAGTGAGCCGATACATCAGGTAGAGGTGTTCCACTTTCTTCTGAACCTCCCCCAAGGTAGGAGTTTGCTTTTCCCTCCACCTCCTCGCAATCAATTGTCACATAGCCACACATACTATTTTACTCCATCTCTGCCCCTTTTTGCTCCCTACCTCCTCCCCAACATTCAACAGAGCCAGACAAGGACCCAGGGCCATGTTCTTTCCAATGACCGCACTAATCCAATCAGCCACCTTGCTCCAGTGGAGCTGGATGTTAACACATTCCCACCAAATGTGCAGGAAGGAGCCGGGCCCTCCACACTCCCTTCAACACAGTGCAGACCCTCCTCGCCATTTCTGCATTCTTTGAGGCGTCAGATACCACCTATATAACATCTTATAATTGTGTTCCAAAATATTACTAGAGAGAACCCCCTTAAATAGGCCTTTACATATTTCCTCCCAATGTTCCCCATCCCAGCATTTATTCAAATCTTTCTCCCAGGCCTTCCTGTGCGCCCATTCCGCACAGTTCACTGTCTCCATAGCTTTATATAACTTGGATATTAACCCTTTAACCACTCAAGCCTCCAACAGCTCATTAACAGCTCCTTTCTCTCCCGTCCCCCTTCCCTTTATCTTCTTACGTAAGTGAAGTGCTTGCACATACCAATACCTGTCCACCTCAGGCAGCTGGAATTCACTCTGGAGATCCTCAAACCTCACCCACTCTTCCCCCTCTTTCAATTGCCCAGTGTATCGCAGCCCCCTTTGGGCCCATCTTCGAAAGGTTGGGTCTCGTGCTACCGGTGGGAACTCTAGGTTATCTAATAATGGTGTAAATTTGGAACACCCATGGGACCCATACCATCTGTCACGCCATTTTCGCCAATACTGTAGTGTGAGCCTGACAAAGGGGTTATTTTTCCCCTTAACCAAAGAATCCCCGGTCTTAACCCAAATTTATATTGGCCAGACTCATCCCTTGTCCTACCCCATACCCTTCCAGCTCGACCCATTCCACCTGTTCCCTAGCTACCCATTCAAACACAGCCCTCACCCAGGCTGCATCGTAATATCGTGTTATTTGGGGCACGCCCATACCGCCTATTTTCCTATTAGCACACAAGATACTCCTAGCCACCCTAGGTTCCCCCCTCTCCAAACAAACAACATATGTCTATCCTGCAGCTTCCACAGGAACGCAGCAATGACCTCTACCGGGAGGTTCATAAATAAATACAACAGCCGAGGAATCAAGATCATCGTAATCAACTCGATGCTACCCAACCAAGACACCTCATATCTCCTCCACCTCTCTAATTCCCTCCATACCATGGTCCTAGCTAGGATATAATTCTCTTGGAACAACTTGTCTCTCTGTGCTGTAATCTGCACTCCTAGATATCGAATACTACTCTTTGCCCATCTAAAAGGGAATTCTCGCTTCAGACCCTCCAACCTATCCCTTCTGATCGTGATATTCAATATTTCTGACTTAGTGGGATTCATATGGAAACCTGACAATCTTCCATACTTAGCTAACTCGACCAGAATCGCTTGAAGAGATCTGGATGGTTCTGTTACAAAGAACAGGACATCATCTGCGAACAATGAAATCTTATGTTGGAACTACCCCCACCTTTTATACCCCTATGATATCCCCACAGTCTTGAATCTTCTGGGCCATGGATTCCATAGCTATTATAAACAGTAACGGGGAAAGTGGGCACCCCTGCCTTGTCCCCCTCTGCAATTCAAAGGCTTTTGTTGCTGACCCATTAATTTTTAAACTTGCCAGCGGTTCTTTATATAAGATCCGCACCCAGTTCAGAAAGGTTCCAGAAATGCCTACCTTTTCTAACGTCTGAAAGAGAAATGGCCAACTCACCCTGTCAAAGGCCTTCTCGGCGTCTACTGCTAAAAGGGCAGGGTCTGCTCTTGCTCTCTCTCCATGCCATATTAAATTAAGGGCTCTCCGAATATTATCTGAGGTGTATCTCCCCGGCACAAAGCCTGACTGATTGGGGTGTGTCAGCTCCCCTAAATGAGGTAACAGCCAATTTGCTAATACTCTAGTGAAGATTTTTAAGTCACTCTCCAGCAGGGAAATAGGTCTATATGAACCACACTCCGCTGGGTCTTTCCCTTCCTTATGGAGTATACTGATCCCTGCCATTCTCAGAGAGACAGGCATTTTAGTTTACTTGTCAAAGGAATTGTATATTTTTGTAAGGGGACCTACCAAAGAACCTGCAAAAACCTTATAAAACTGATTAGGAAAACCGTCCATCCCAGTGGCTTTATGAGCCTGCAAGCCCTTTAATCACTGTTAACACTTCATGTTCCCCAATCGCTTGTGAGAGCTCATCTGATCCTACACGTCCCAAGCAAAGCAGCTCAATGGTATCTAAATACTTCCTAATGTCATAAGAACATAAGATATGCCATACTGGGTCAGACCAAGGTCCATCAAGCCCAGTATCCTGTTTCCAATAGTGGCCAATCTAGGTCATACGTACCTAGCAGTTTCCCCAAAAGACACAGGTTCCACAATGCTTGTACTGGGTCAAGCATTGATATCCTGGGTCCCTTCTTAATAATGGTTTATGGACCTTTCCTCCAGGAACTTGTCCAAACCTTTTTTTAAACCCAGCTACACTAACAGCCTTTACTACATCCTCCGGTAACAAATTCCAGAGTTTGATTGCACGTTGAGTGAAAAAATATTTTCTTTTATTAGAATTAAATAGTTTACCTTGTGGCTTCATTGCATGTCCCCTAGTCTTTCTATATTCTGATGACATAAACAATCGATCTACGTTTACCCGTTCCACTCCATTCATTAATTTATAGACCTCTATCATATCTCCCCTCAGCTGTCTCTTTTCCAGGTTGAAGAGCCCTAACCTTCTTAGCCTCTCTTCATAGGAGTATCCTTCCATCCCCTTTACCATTTTGGTGGCTCTTCTCTGAACCTTTTCTAATATCGCTAAATCCTTTTTAAGATACGGCGACCAGAATTGCACACAATATTCAAGATGCGGTCTCACCATGGAACGATATAGAGGCATTATAATATCTTTTGTTTTATTTTCCATTCCTTTCATCATGATACCTAGCATTCTATTTGCGCTCTTGGCCGCCGCTGCACACTGGGCCGAGGGTTTTAGCATGTTATCCGCAATGATGCCTAAATCTTTTTCCTGGGTGGTGGTTCCTAATGTGAAACCTTGCATCGTGTAACCATAGTTTGGGTTGTTCTTCCCTAGGTGCATAACTTTGCACTTGTCCACATTAAATTTCATCTGCCATTTTGATGCCCAGTCTTCCAATTTATCAAGAACCTCTTGCAATTTTCCACAATCCTCTTGGGTTTTAACAACTTTAAATAGTTTTGTGTCATCTGCAGATTTGATAACCTCACTCGTTATTCCCTTTTCCAGGTCATTTATGAATATGTCAAAAAGCAGCGGACCCAGTACAGATCCCTGGGGTACACCACTATTCACCTTTCCCCTTTGGGAAAATTGTCCATTTAGCCCTACCCTCTGCTTTCTATCTTTTAACCAGTTCCTGATCCACAATAGTACACTGCCTCCTCTCACATGACTCTTTAGTTTTGCCAAACGTCTCTGATGAGGGACTTTGTCAGAGGCTTTCTGAAAGTCCAGATACACTATATCAACCGACTCCCCTTTGTCCACCTGTTTATTCACACCTTCATAAAAACATAACAGATTAGTAAGACAAGATTTTCCTTGTCTAAAGCCATGTTGGCTGTCTCCCATTAGGCTATGACTATCTACATGCTGAGTAATTTTGTTCTTTATGATGGTTTCTACCATTTTTTCCGGTACTGACGTCAGGCTCACCGGTCTGTAGTTTCCCGGGTCACAACTGGAACCCTTTTTAAAAATTGGTGTTACATTGACGATCCTCCAATCTTCAGGTATTACAGATGATTTTAATGAAAATTCACAGATTACTAATAGCAGGTCTGCAATCTCATATTTCAGTTCTTTCAACACCCTTGGATGTATACCATCCGGCCCAGGTGATTTGCTACTCTTCAGTTTATCTAATAGTTGTAATACATCTTCCCGATGTATCGATATTTCCTTCAATTCTTCCGCACCTTTAAATACCACTTCAGTCATGGGTAACATCCCTACATCTTCCTCAGTAAAGACCGAAGCAAAGAATTCATTCAGTCTCTCCGCTATCGCCTTGTCGCCTCTTAGTGCCCCTTTAAACCCCTCTATCATCTAATGGACCAACTGATTCACAGGTTTTTTGCTACGAATGTACTTGAAAAAGTCTTTATTTTGTGTTTTTGCTTCCGCAGCAAGCCTCTTCTCAAATTCTCCCTTTGCCTGCCTTATCAATGCCTTGCATTTGACTTGCCAGTGCTTGTGCTGTTTCCAGGTTTCATCGTTTGGCTCTTTTTTCAATTTCATGAAAGATGCTTTTTTGGCAACAACAGCCTCTCTGACCTCACCTTTATACCATGCTGGCAGTTTTTTGGACTTCCTTCCACTTTTCTTAAACCGTGGAATACAGCTGGTCTGGGCTTCCAAGTCAGTATTTTTCAATAACACTCAAGCTTGATGTAAGTCTTTAACCTTTTCAACTGTTCGTTTTAGTTTTTTCTTAACTATTTTCCTCATTTTATCATAGTCTCCCTTTCGAAGGTTAAAAGGTAGTACTGTGGATTTCCTTATTATCCCTCCTCCACTAATTAAATCAAACGTGATCATGCTATGATCACTATTGCCAAGTGGCCCCAACACCCTTATCTCTTGCCCTAGATCTGGTGTTCCACTAAGGACTAGGTCTAATATGGCTTCCCCTCTGGTCGGTTCATGAACCAGCTGCTCCAAGAAGCAGTCATTTATTTCATCTAGGAACTTTATCTCCCTGGCATGTCCTGCCATGACACTGACCCAGTCGATACCAGGGTAATTGAAATTACCCATTATTATTACTATGCTGTAACTTTTGTTAGCTTCCTTGATTTCTTTGAGCATTTCATCATCCATTTATTCATTCTGGCCAGGCGGTCGATAGTACACCCCCACTGCCATCGCCTTCCCCTTTTTACATGGAATTTCATAGGAGTGGAGGAGTGGCCTAGTAGTTGGGGCAAGGTACTTCAGGCCGGAAGGTCGGGGGTTCAAATCCCACTAGAGGACAGCAACCTTGGGCCGGAAGGAATGGGGTTTCTAGTCCCACAGGTGCTCCTTGTGGTCTTGGGCAAGCCACTTAACCCTCCATAGCCCATGTTCCCTGTAAAATAGTTATCTCCAAGTTATAATGCCCTGTTCAATGTAATTTCAGTTTGTTCAATGTAAACCGCACTGATGCAGAATAGCACAGTATATAAGAGAATGTAAATAAATAAATAAATAAATTTAAATCCATATAGATTCTACAGCAAATTTTGTTTCCTGCAAAACTTTAATTCTTTCTGACTCAATGCCCTCTCTAACATAGAGCGCAACCCCTCCACCAATTTTATCAGCTCTATCATTACGATATAGTTTGTACCCAGGTATCACAGTGTCCCACTGGTTGTCCTCCTTCCACCATGTCTCTGATATTCCAATCATATCTAACCTCTCATTTAGTGCTATATATTCTAACTCTCCCATCTTATTTTTTAGACTTATAGCATTTGCATACAAGCATTTTAGAGACTGTATTTTATTCATGTTAATCCGGCTATTGGTAGACATGGGTAATTTGGGATCTTTAAGCTCTGTCTGCTCCATACTCGAGGGCATTTGGGCTAATTTACCCTTTTTTGGAACCTCTCTGCTTTTGGTAGTATTCTTCAAGGATACATTCTTCTGAACCATGCGCTCTTGGTCGACGGTCAGCTTTACCCTATTATCTAGTTTAAAAGCTGCTCTTCTTCCACTGTCTTCTTCCGCTACTTCATTTTCCGGTGTATACAGCTCCCGATAAAACTGAACAAACCGCTCTTCAATCTCTTCCCACACCCACTTTATTTGCCCCTCCTTATTCTTCACTTTCACTATAGTATTCCTGGACACCAACTTTTTAACCTTGCGTGACAATAACCTTCCTGCCTTATTGCTAAACTCAAAACGTTTTTGCCTCAACAATGTCAGCTCATGTTGAATATCCTTCATATGCAGTTCACTCAGTTCCATCCGCACTCCATTCAACCTCCCTCTCATCTCTGCATTCCTTGTATCCCGTTTCAATTGCTTTTCCAATTCTCCAATAGAGGCCAGCAATTCTGATTTCTTCTGTAGTTTTAACTTTTTCCTATGAACTCCTATTGCTATGAGCCGCCCCCTTATCACTGCCTTCAGACAGTCCCACACCGTCCCTGGAGAGCATTCACCAGTATCATTTAGTGCAAGATATTCCTCCATTTCTCCCTTGATCTGCTGTACTACTTCCTTATCTTCTAGTAGGGATTCATTTAATTTCCACCACATTTTGGCACGTCTCTGGTTCCCCAATTGTATATTACAAGTCACTGGGGCATGGTCAGACCACGTCCTTTCACGTATCTCCCTCAGGATTCTACTCCTGTTACCAGATTCTTATCGAGTAAAAACAGATCAATCCGAGAATACACCTCATGCACAGAAGAATAGAAGGAATAATCCCGCTGCCCATAATTTACCTCTCTCCAAAGATCTACCAGATCCAGCCCTGCCATTAATTGTTTCAATCGTAATCTGTGCACCCTGGGGGTAGAGACTGTCCCCCTTGACGTGTCCATCAAGGGGTTAAGAGCCACATTGAAGTCCCCCCCTACTATCAACTGCCCTTCAGCTTTGCTAAACACTGCATTTTGGAGCCTCCGAAAAAAATCTGCCTGGTTAGAATTTGGGGTATAGACACTGACCAAGGTATAGGTCTTTTGTCCCCAATTTAACTTAACAATCACAAAACGCCCTTCTTTATCTCTAAACACTTCACTCACTTGACCTGTGACCTTACTAGACAACAATATCCCTACTCCTCCCTTCTTCTTTTGCACCTTATTCGAAGCAAAGTATTGTTGGGGAAAAAGGGGGTGACCCACTCGACCTTCGTCTTTGGAGAGTAAGTGTGTTTCTTGCACAAAGATAATGTTGCCCTTCAATCTGGTGCATTCTTTTATAAACATTTGCCTCTTGTGAAAGGACAGGCCTCTAACATTTATAGTCATCATATTAAACATAGCCATGTGCCCTCAGCCACCTCCAAATTGCTGGTTCCACCGTCCTGTGTCCTCTCGTTCCCTCCCCCTTTCCCCTCCCCACCCTTCCCTCCCCCCTTCCTTCCCCCCTCCCCCGCATCCCCTCCCTTCCTCCTCCCCCGCATCCCCTCCCCTCTCCCCTTACCCCTATCCGATCTACTGAGTAGATCCTTTCCAGGAGACATCAGATCAGAAAGCCCCCCTCTACTCATGCTCTCTTTTACCCCACACAAAGATTATAACCTTTTCCTCACTCACACTTCCTCCCCACAATCCCATACCATTCAAAACCATTACGCACTGAACGATAACCACACATTGCCATTTTAAACTTATAAACAACAGGATAATTCTCTCCAGCAGCATACCCTCTTCCTCAGTCTAGGCAGTTCTGTCCCCAGCATGTTTATTCCACAGTTCCAGCATGGGAAGTTCACGTTGCTCCCCCTTCATTCCCTTGTGTTGCCCTGTGCCTCCTCAGCCTTTTCTCCCCTCCAGAGACTCTGCTCCATTTCAGCTATGTAGTTTTGGAGGGGCCCGCTTTCTCCGGGGAACCAGGCCCACTCCTCTGGTTCGCCAAGAGTTCGGACCGGTCCTCTTGCTTCATGCTAGCTATCGCATCTTTCACAGAGTGGACCACATATACTTTTATGTTAATAGTAAACTGCAGCTCCACTGGAAATAACCATCGGTATATAACATTTTCCTCTCTGAGCCTTCAGGTCACCAACTGGTACTCTCTGCGTTTCCTCATAGTGATGTTTGAAATGTCCGCAAACACTTCCACTTCCACTCCCTTCCATTGGATTTTACCCAGTTTCCTGGCCACCTTGGTTACTAATTCTTTAGTTTTGTATTCATGTAGACAGCATATTATATCTCTGGCCCTCCTTGGGTCAAGTGATCTGTGCGCTCTATCAACCGTGAGGCAGACTCCCTCTGTCCCCATGCCAGCTGCCTTAAGCACTATGCCACAGAATTCTTCAGCCAGGGTGAGATAATTTACTGACCCTTCTCCCTCCGGGAGCCCATGTATTCTGAAATTGGAGCGGCAGGACCTGTTCTCCAGGTCTTCCAACTTCTGCCAGACTTCCTCTTGTGCCGCCTCCAAGAAGTTCAGTCTCCGCACACTGCTGCTCTTCTTGGTCCTCCATTCGGTTCTCCAGCTCCTCCACCCGTACACCAAGCGAGACCATATCCTGATTTAAGTCCCGAAACCATCCATGCACCTCTATTTTAAAGGTACTCAACTCCTGTTTCGTTGTTTCGAACCAGCCTTGTAAGTCCTCTCGTAGGCTTTGAATTTCACTGCCGTTTCCCTTCGTGGTTCCCCCTTCTCCCGACTCTCCGGATTCTCTGTTGCTTGCCGCCATCTTGCCCGCATGGGACTTTGTGCCTGCCGACCCTTTGAAGGAGAAGGTCTTCAAATATACTCCCGATTTCTTTCCTGCCATCAGAGTCAGTAGGATGTCGCCCGCCAGTCTCCCCTACGCTCCAATTCCAGACAGGACATTATTTAGTGCTTTTCTTTCTTTGTTGGGGGTATTTTAATGCCACTCTCAATGGAGCTCACTTTTTAGGCAGCCATCTCGGCGCCGACGTCACCAGAACCTCCTCTGTACCTTTTCTAATAACGCTATATCCTTTTTAAGATATGGCGACCAGAATTGCACACAATATTCAAGGTGCGGTCGCACCATGGAATGATACAGAGGCTCCTTTGTTTTATTTTCCATTCCTTTCCTTATGATACCTAGCATTCTATTAGCTCTCTTGGCCGCCGCTGCACACTGGGTGGAGGGTTTTAACATGTTGTCCACGATGACGCCTAAATCTTTTTCCTGGGTGGTGGTTCCCAATGTGGAACCTTGCATCGTGTAACCATAGTTTGGGTTGTTCTTTCTTAGTTGCATAAATCTGCACTTGTCCACATTAAATTTCATCTGCCATTCGGATACCCAGTCTTCCAATTTATCAAGATCCTCTTACAATTTTCTACAATCTTCTTTGGTTTTAACAACTTTAAATAGTTTTGTGTCATTTGCAAATTTGATAACCTCATTCGTTATTCCCATTTCCTGGTCATTTATGAATATCTCAAAAAACAGTGGACCCAGCACAGATCCCTGGGGTACTCCACTGTTCATCTTTCTCCATTGAGAAAATTGGCCATTTATCCCTACCCTCTGCTTTCTATCTTTTAACTAGTTCCTGATCCACAATAGTACACTGCCTCCTATCCCATGACTTTTTAGTTTTTCCAAAAGTCTCTGATGAGAGACCTTGTCAAAGGCTTTCTGAAAGTCTAGATACACTATATCAACCGACTCACCTTTGTCTACCTGTTTATTCACACCTTCAAAAAAAACATAACAGATTAGTAAGACAAGATCTTCCTTGTCTGAAGCCTGGATCACCCCTGTAACCCTTTTTAAAATTCGGCATTATATTGGTGATCCTCCAATCTTGAGGTTTTACAGATTTTAATGATAGTTCACAGATTACAAATAGCAGGTCTGCAATCTCTTATTTCAGTTCTTTCAACACCCTTAGATGTATACCATCTGGTCCGGGTGATTTGCTATTCTTCAGTTTATCAAATAGCTGTTATACATCTTCCCGGTGTATCGATATTTCTTTCAATTCTTCCACAGTATCACCTTTAAATACCACTTCAGTCATGGGTAACATCCCTAAATCTTCCTCAGTAAAGACTGAAGCAAAGAATTCATTCAGTCTCCCCGCTATAGCCTTGTCCCCTCTTACTGTCCCTTTTACACATCTATCTTCTAATGGTTCAACTGACCCTCTCACAGGTTTTTTGCTACGAATGTACTTGAAAAAGTCATTTTGCTTCC
Source organism: Ichthyophis bannanicus (assembly GCA_033557465.1). Taxonomy (NCBI): domain Eukaryota; kingdom Metazoa; phylum Chordata; class Amphibia; order Gymnophiona; family Ichthyophiidae; genus Ichthyophis; species Ichthyophis bannanicus. The sequence goes on along the minus strand of CM066034.1, from coordinate 445,409,075 downwards.
ACAGCAAGTTTCTTCTCAAATTCTCTCTTTGCCTGCCTTATCAATGCCTTGCATTTAACTTGTCAGTGCTTGTGTTGTTTCCAGTTGGTTATTTGGCTCTTTTTTCCATTTCCTGAAAGATGCTTTTTTGGCAACAAGAGCCTCTCTGACTTCCCTTTAAACCATGCTGACAGTTTTTTGGACTTCTTTCCACTTAAAGCATGGAATACAGCTTATCTGGACTTTCAAGATAGTATTTTTAAACAACACCCAAGCTTGATATAAGTCTTTAACCTTTGCAAATGCTCCTTTTAGTTTTTTCTTAACTATTTTCCTCATTTATCATAGTCTCCCTTCCGAAAGTTAAAAGGTTCTAATGTGGATTTCCTTACCATCCCTCCTCCTTTTATTAAATCAAACGCGATCATGCTATGATCACTATTGCCAAGTGGCCCCAACACCCTTATCTTTTGCACCAGATCTGGTGTTTCGCTAAGGGCTAAGTCCAAAATGGCTTCCCCTCTGGTCGGTTCATAAACCAGCTGCTCTAAGAAGCAGTCATTTATTTCATCTGAAAACTTTATCTCCTTAACATGTCCTGCCATGACACTGACCTAGTCAATACCGGGGTAATCAAAATCACCCATTATTATTACTGTTCTGTAACTTTTGTTAGCTTCCCTGAATTCTTGGAGCATTTCATCATCCATTTGTTCATTCTGGCCAGGCGGTCCTTTTTACATGGAATTTCAATCCATAGAGATTCTACAGCAAATTTTCTTTCCTGCCAAACTTTAATCCTTTGTGACTCAATGCCCTCTCTAACATAGAGCGCAACCCCTCCACCAATTTGATCAGCTCTTTCATTACGATATAGTTTGCACCCAGGTATCACAGTGTCCCATTGGTTGTCCTCCTTCCACCATGTCTCTGATATTCCAATCATATCTAACCTCTCATTTAGTGCTGTATATTCTAACTCTCCCATCATATTTGTTTAACTTTGTGCTGTATTAACCGCTTTGATTGAAGGAAAAGGCGGGATACAAAACATGTTAAATAAATAAATAAATAAATAAATATTTTTTAGACTTCTAGCATTTGCATGCAAGCATTTTAGAGATTGTATTTTATTCATATTAATCTGGTTATCAGTAGGCAGTGGTAATTTGGAATCTTTAATCTCTGTTTGCTCTGTACTCAAGGGCATTTGGGCTACCTTTGTCTTTATTGGAACCTCTCTGCTGATGTGCCCTAACTTCATTTTTTTGATAGTATCCTTCAAGGATACATTGTTCCGAACCATGAGCAATTGGGCGACTGTCGGCTCTCCCCTATTATCTAGTTTAAAAGCTGCTCTATCTCTTTTTTAAAGGTTAATGCCAGCAGCCTGGTTCCATCCCAGTTAAGGTGAAGCCCATCCCTTCTGAAGAGCCCCTCCTTTCCCCAGAATGTTCCCCATTTCCTAACAAATCCAAACCCCTCATCCTTTCACCATTGTCTCATCCACGCATTGAGACTCTGGAGCTCTGCCTGCCTTTTGGGTCCTGTGCGTGGAACGGGAAGCATTTCGGAGAACGCTACCCTGGAAGTTCTGGATTTCAACTTCCTACCTAAAAGCCTAAATTTAGCCTCCAGAACCTCCCTACCACATTTTCCTATGTCATTGGTACCGACATGTACCTAGACAGCAGACTGCTCCCTAGCACTATCTAAGACCTTTTCTAGGTGGCGCGTGAGGTCCACTACCTTCGCACCAGGCAGGCATGTTATGAGGCAATCCTCATGTCCATCAGTCACCCAGCTATCTACATGGCTAATGATCTCGAATCACCAACTGTAACTGTTGTCCTAACCCTTCCCTCATGGGCACATGGTCCTGGAGGAACCTCCTCGGTGCGAGAGGGTTTTACATCCCTTGGAGGACAGGTCCTAGCTATTGGATCACTTCCTGCCACACCGGGGTGATGCTCTCCTGTCACGTGACCACTCTCCTCCATGGCAACAGGGATGCTGCCAAACTGGAGGTGGGACTTCAGGACTATATCCCTGTAGGTCTCATCTATGTACCTCTCTGTCTTCCTTATGTCTTCCAAGTCTGCTACTCTTGCCTCTAGAGATCGTGTTGTTCCCTGAGAGCAAAGAGCTCTTTGTACCTAGTGCACACATAAGACCCCTCACCAACTGGGAGCAAATCATACATGTGACACTCAATGCAAAAGACCTGAAAGCCCCCATCTCGCTTCTGGACTGCTGTCTGCATTTTTGTTTTAAGGTTGTGTTTAGATATTTATGTTCTTTACTTACTAAGGGTTGCTGGAGATACTTATACAAGAAACATAGAAACATGGAAAAATGACAACAGAAAAAGACCACATGGCCTATCTAGTCTGTCCTTCCATATCAACAATTACAACAGTCCCCCTTTTTTTTTTTCTTTAGAGATCCTCTATGTTTGTCTCATGCTTTTTTGAAATCAGATACCGTCCTCATCTCTACCACCTCCATTGGGAGACTATTCCACGGATCCACCACTCTTTCCGCAAAGAAATATTTCCGCATATCACTCCTGAATCTATCCCCTTTCACCCTCATCCCATGTCCCCTCGTAGCAGAACTTGCTTTCAATCGAAAGAGGCTCTCCCCCTGTGCATTTATGCCACAGAGGTATTTAAACTTCTCAATCATATTACCTCTATCCCGCCTTTCCTCTAAGGTGTACATATTAAGATCCTTAAGTCTGTCCTCATATGCTTTATAATGAAGACCACTAACCATTTTGGTAGCCACCCTTTGTACTGACTCCATCCTGTTTATATCCTTTTGAAGGTGCGGGCTCCAGAATTGCACACAGTACTCCAATTGAGGTCGCACCAAAGACTTACACCTAATAACATTTAATGTACTTTGTTCACCTGAAGTTTAATTAATCTCAGGTCCTTAATGTATGTTGATGAGAATAAACAGCTGCACCTGAGAGTGAATATGCCACCTTCTTTCCTTTAAGAGGTTTAAGCACCTATAAAAGCTACGATTATCCCAGGGGTGTGTGGTTATCGGGGAGGGAGGGAGGGAAAGAAGACTTATCAAAAGCTGACTGCTACACAGTACCGTGTCCTGTGCTTCTAAGATCTGTGACCAGTCTCCAGGGGGAATCCCACAGCCCTTGCTTGGATAGAGGAAGTCTAGGGTTTTAAATCTAACCAGAAAGCTCTCTTCTGTGTTTTAAATTTAAACTGAAAGCTCTTTGCTGCTACTAGGCCCTGACTGATTTAACAGATACATTGGGTTCACAAATTAATCAGCATCAATCTAAACAATTCCTTTATCCCCAAGATTTAGAAAAATTCCTTGAAGTAAATACTTACAATTGCAAATCTTGCTCCAGAAGTAGCAGTCCCTTTTTGTAGTCCTTCAAGACAAGGTTGTTTTTGCACTGCTTTAACCAAATGAGAACTTCATCTAGTTTTTGGCAATTCCCCTGCCATGACATAAATGCATTATCAATTTTAATACCTACATTAAAAAGCATTATGGCAGTATTGATGATTAGTCAAACATGGATTCTCTAACTTATTCATTGACAGATTTGCTTTATCTGTTGCCATTGTGGTCTCTCATGGGTATTTTTTCAATCTGCTGCTAAAATTGTCTACTAAAAACAAAATAGTTTTTTGTCAAACCTTCCTAAAAAGTTCACTGATAAAATCAATAGTGACATTGCCAAAATGGGCTTAACTACTTCCAGAGCTGCTTCCAGTGGTATGTTAATATAAAGAAACTCACTGTCTAATGTTACTAGTAAAAAGCCAGAAAGGTAAGTTTTACTTTCTTTCAAATGTTTGAGCATATGGGCTGAAGAAAAGCATCTGAATTTTGACAACAGCTCCAAAAAAAGAGCCAATAGCAGATGCAATCAGTCTTCTAATAGAGTGATCTAAAGATGTATGAATCTTAGGCAGTATGTATTGTCAGACGGCTGCCTAGGGTGAGAACTTACACAATCTTGACGATGCATATATTCATATGATTCTTGCAAGGTATTGTGGGTATTGTAGTTCATTCACTCCCAAACACAGCTGATGACAATAATTTGAGTTGTGAAACCAAGTGGTAAGATCAATAAAATACTTCTTTTATTGATGGGGTTTAATTCACCCAGCACATGTATGCTTGATAGCACTATAAATGAGGTTACTTGCTTGCAGTGTTTAAAATGGATAACAAAAAGTCACAAAGTAAACCGGAAAACAACCTTCAGCTTGTCAGGCAATTAGCTAATGTTTTCTTAGCAAATAATTACCAACTACAAAGGCACAAAGAAAAGAATAAACTTTGCTGGTTAGGTTAACTTCTGCTTATTTTCCATGCAGATCTCAGCAGTGATTCTCCCTTGCTCACACACACAATCAGGTGCAGCCCTAATTACTATCAATGGACCAGCTGAAAGCCTTTAGCTGGCTGGCTGCTACTGTGTGAGCCCAAATCCTGCTTTAAGAGCTGTTTGCAGTGGAAATAAAGAACAAAGTTAGGTTTCTTTGTGATGGCTGATGTGTTTGCTCATAGAAAACTAGCAATAGCTTTTAGATAAAGAACAGTCCATGTAAATAGTTTCATCTGCTGTATTTCCCCCTGCATCAACAATCATAGGGTCAATATCATACAATGGCACAGATGAGTCTTTCATTAAGGCACTATCATGAGAATGCTTATTCCCTTGCTGCCATTCTCTATTATAGATAGGGTCTGGATCAGTGTTCATACCTGAGCCTCTCCTGCTATCATTATTCCTCTCTGTATAGCCTGGCCAATATGTAATCCAATTCTGATGTCCAGCCTTCCAATCTTGATCCCTGGACACTGGATCTTCTCTCACATACCTTCTGGCCTTGGTCTGAAAGTCCCTTCCACATGCAGTCTTCTCTCTTCCAGGTAGCCACTGGTGATTCCTATCTCTGCCACTCCATTCCTCTGGCTGAATCCAGTCCAATGGACTCTGCTGGCCTTTGGAATACCTCCCAGTATGAGTACTGCCTTGGAATCTCCCAGACCTTCCAATGGCCTTTCTTCTCTTCCTTCCAGAGAGTTTCCTTCTCTCTCTATCTGCTTGGCTTGGCTTCTGTTTCTCCAGGTGATACTGGTGCTTGTAGCCGTTGCTGAAGCTCTCCCCTCTGTATCTCTTCCTGAAGCTGTTCTTGAAACTGTTGCTGAAACTGTTTCCTGAAGAATAATCTCTATTCTTATTCTTTCCTAATGTGTGCTGCTCCCTAACACAGTGCAGCTGTCTTGAATCAGGCCCTGCCCTTTGAGATGAGTGCTTAGGGATTACCTCATAGCTCTCTTGATTGCACACACATTTGCTCACTTCAGCCTCTCTCATGGCTGCTGGAAACCTGGTGCATTCTGGGACTGGTAGTCTTTTATGTGAAAACTCTGTTTTCTTGCTTCTACCAGAACTGACAGGTTGCTTGTTCAGAGTCACATCATCTTTTCTATAGCTCCTACCTGAGCTATGATAAGCTTCCTTATCACAGTATGTTGTGGGGTCACAGGGTTACAGGCTTTAAGAAAATTTCTCTTTCTGAGTCAGATACCCAGCCTGCATGCCTGCTTCTAAAAGTGCATGAATCGTTTCGTAATTCAACAATAGGGTCTTGTTATAAGAGGTGATCTGCTAATTGCCTATTATTTTCAGCCACATAATCTTGCTTATTCATAATCACAATGCCTCTACCCTTATCTGCTGGTTTTATTATTTCTCCAGGACCAAGCAGGAAGTCAGTCCTCACATATGGGTGATGTTGGCGCCGACAGAGCCCTCTTGCGGAGCATTTCCCCAGCTTTCAAAGAAAGCCTTTGGGAATGCAGCACGCATGCGCGGTCCCCTTCCCGCCCAAGGGTGCCATCTTGCTCAGTCTTCTTTTTTCCACGGAGCCCGACGGACGTGTGTCCTTGTCACCCGGTAAAAAGTTGAATTTTCCTGCGTTGGATTTGTGGTTTTTGCCCGGTTCGACGCCGGTTCCCCTTCCTGCCTGGGCCCGGTACACCGGTATCGAGCCCAGAGCTAGGTTTTCGGTTTTTGTCCTTCGTGTCTAGAGCTCGCGCTTTTTTTCTCTTTTTCACTGGCAGCCCGGTCTTTTGACCTTGCAGGGGCCCTTTTTCCCCCGATGGCTGCCAGCGAGTTCAAGAAGTATGATCAGTGTAAGAAGCTGATGTCTCTCACCGACACACATGACTGCTGCCTCCAGTACCTCGGGCCCGACCATGACCCGGTGGTCTGTGTCCCGTGCGGCAAAATGTCCTCTAAGGTGCTGAGGAGCCGTCAGCATCAGCGTGAAAGACTGTTTTCTGACTCCACGTCCGGCCGGGCCCGGACTTCATCAGAGGCCTCGACATCTCGGGAGTCCGACCCCGAGCACCATCGAGGCTCCTCTGAAAGGGGGTCTCCTTCTCGGGAACACAGAAAGAAGAAGAAACCCACGAGGGCGGCGTCGATGGACGCTCTTGGCCCCTCAAGGGCCAGGTCGCATAGCCCCAACCACCGTCCCGGGTCCTCTGAGTCGGAGAAGCCTGCCAAGTTGCCTCGAGTGGAGCCGGAGTCCCCGAGTCACCTGAGTGCTGTTGTCCTCGTAGACTCCCCTCCGGGGGAGCCGACGTCGGGGCCCGAGTCGGGGGCCACTGAGTCGCCTGAGCTGAGTCTCAGGTTGACGGCCTTGGAGAGCAGCTTGACTGCCTTCATGAAGCAGCAGCGGGTACTGATTGTCGGTTTGACCGGTGCATCTGCCCCGACCACCGGGACCTCGACGTCCAAGTCGACCCCAGAGGCCGAGCCGATCCTCGAGTCGATGCGGTCTCGAGTCGATCCTCGGCCAAGGTCCCTTCGGCCTCCTGCTCGGGGCCGAGGGTCGACTCCAGTGCCCTCAGCGTCGGAGTGGATGGCATCGGTGCCCGCCCGGCCGGAGCCGCTCGATTCCTCCTCAGAGGGGTCAGAGTGGGAGACGGAGGATGAGGAGTCCCCGGACACTTTCCGGACCCAGTGCGTCCTATCGGACTCACCGGAGTCCGAGCCTTGGAGAGGGTCCCCACCGGAGGATACCCGGTTCTCGGACTTCGTGCGGGACATGGCAAAAGCCTTGGCCTTCCCCGCAGATCCCGAGGAGGAGCCTCGAGACGAAGAGCTCGAGGCCCTCCAGTATGATTCTCTGCCTAAGGAGGCCTTTACTGTACCGGTTCCTCCAATGCTGGAACGGCTGCTCTTACGCATGTGGGAGGCACCGGCCTCGGCGACGGTTCTCAGCAAACGGGTCAATTCCATTTATCGAGTCCGTAAGAGCCCTGGGTTCCAGAAGGCACAGCTACCGCACCACTCCATGGTTGTGGAATCGGCCATGCATCGTCTGAAGAGTCAGAAGATGCACTCCTCGGTGCCCCCTGGCCGGGAGGCCTGGAACCTGGATGCCCTCGGTAGAAAGTGCTTCCAGGGCTCTATGCTGGCTTGCCGTGTCCAGATTTACCAGCTGTACGTGGGCATGTACCTCCGAGACCTGGCAAAGGAGATTGCCGGGTTCTCAGCTGGCCTCTCCGAGGAATCTTTGCAGAGGTTTAAGGCTTTGTCATCCGGGATTCTTGAGTGCTCAAAGTTTATCTCTCGAGCAGCCTATGATGGCTTCGAGGCTTCGGCCCGAGTAGCCGCGGCTGGCATCGGTGCACGCCATCAGGCCTGGCTACAGTCATCGGACCTCGAGCCATGAGTACAGGACAAGTTGGTCGATGTCCCTTGCTGAGGTGAGAACCTTTTTGGCAAATCCATGGCTGAAAAGGCTGCAGAACTCGAGTCTGAGACTCTCACCAGGCAAGGCTGTCCAGGAAAACCTCTGCCCCTTCTCAGAAGAAGAAGGGCTCGGGGGAAAAAGACCTTTTACCCGAGGAAGGCTACTGCCTACAAATCCTACCCTCCGTTTCAGGCCTCTACAGCTCCCCATCAGGGGCAGCAGGCCAAGGGGCAGGGACATGGGCCCCGTAGGCAGCAAACCCCCCCAAGCCATCAGCTCCGGCTCCTGCACAGCAGGGACCAGGGTTTTGACTCCCACTGCATAGCCTCTACTCCTCAGCTGGCTCCTCTCAGCACAGGAGGCCGGCTGACATTGTACGCCCACAGGTGGTTAGCCATAACAGGGGATACCTGGGTACTGAGCATAGTCCAAAAGGGCTATTTGCTCCACTTCAACCAGTTACCCCCCTCCTATTTTCCAGGGGAGCCTCCAAGATTCCCTCTGCACAGGAACCTCCTCCTTCAGGAGTTGGCAAGTCTTCTACAGGAGCAGGCGGTGGAACCGGTGCCTCACCACCTAATGGGGCGAGGCTTCTATTCCAGGTACTTTCTGGTACCAAAAAGGACAGGAGGCCTCCGGCCCATCCTAGACTTGTGAAATCTCAACAAGTTCCTGGAGAGGGAAAAGTTCAAGATGCTTACCCTTGGAATACTGCTGCCCTACCTCCAGCAGGGAGATTGGCTATGCTCCTTAAACCTGAAGGATGCTTATACTCACATCCTCATTCATCCAGACCACAGACAATATCTCAGATTTGTAGTGGGAGGAAGTCATTTTCAATACAGAGTACTTCCATTTGGCCTCACCTCCGCCCCCAGGGTTTTCACCAAGTGCCTGGCGGTGGTGGCGGCCTATCTCAGAAACCAGGGCATCTTTGTCTTCCCATACCTGGACGACTGGCTCATCAGGGGTCAGTCTCCACAGGAGGCCAGATAGGCCACCCTTCACACTGTTTCTCTTTTCCAGCATCTAGGCTTTGTCATAAACTTCGCAAAGTCCACTTTGCTCCCCTCACAGGACATGGAGCTCATAGGGCAAGATTGGATACCCTCCAGGCAAAGGCTTATTTGCCCGAGAACAGGGCTCGCAGACTGATGGCTTTGGCCAAACAGTTCCAGAGCGGTTCTCTGGTCTCCGCCATAAACCTCCTAAGGTTCTTGGGCCACATGGCATCCATGGTCCATGGAACTCCGAATGCCCGCCTGCACATGCAACCTGCTCAGTGGTGCCTCAGAGCTCAGTGGGTGCAAGCCACAGGCGACTTGAAAGACAAGATAAGGGTGTCCAAACTGCTGGCAGCCTCCCTACGGTGGTGGCTGCATCTCCCGAATCTGGTCCAGGGGGCGCCTTTTCAGGCCCCCTCCTCACACACAGGTGCTGACAACCGATGCTTCCCTTCAGGGCTGGGGTGCACATTGCCAGGGGGCTTGCACTCAGGGCCTCTGGTCTCCTTGGGAGTCCACACGGCAGATCAATCTGTTGGCGTTGCGAGCTATCCGCTTAGCTCTACAGACTTTCTCTCATGTCCTCTCTCACCAGTGTCTTAGTTCAGACAGACAATCAAGTGGCAGTGTTCTACGTGAACAAGCAAGGGGGCATAGGCTCCAAACTTCTGTGTCAGGAGGCAGAGGCCCTGTGCGCCTTGGCAATCAAACACAACATGTTTCTCAAGGCAGTTTATCTGCCTGGCCAGGAAAATTGTCTGGCAGACAGATTGAGCAGGGTTCTACAGCCTCACGAATGGCAGTTGAATCCTCTGGTGGTCCAAGGGGTCTTTCTAAGATGGGGTCTTCCAACCATCGATCTCTCTGCGAGTCCACTGAACCGTCAGCTACCCAGGTTCTGTTCCAGACAAACCGCATCCTCTGTGAATAGCAGCAGATGCGTTTCTAATCTCTTGGTCTACGGGCCTACTGTATGCGTTTCCTCCCACGCCTCTAGTGGCCCGAACCTTGTTCAAGGTTCTTCAGGACAAGGCCTCGGTGATTCTGGTAGCCCCCAGATGGCCGAGGCAACCGTGATTTCCACTCCTTCTACAGTTGGCGGTGGACACTTCACTCCCTCTGGGGGTGCAACCCGATTTCCTGTCTTAGGATCAGGGATCTCTGCTGCACCCCAACCTCAAATCCCTCAATCTGATGGCCTGGCTGCTGAAAGGATAGTTCTAGCCCCCTTACTTCTTCCTAAGGAAGTGAAAGAGGTGGTTTTGGCCTCTAGGAGGCAATCTACCCGAAAATCTTATGCCCTCAAGTGGCGTAGGTTCTCCATCTGGTGTGCTCAGCGCCAGGAGGATCCTTTTTTCATGCCTGGTTCCAGTGGTGCTGCAGTACCTGTCCACCTCTCGGACCTAGGCCTTAAATCCAACTCTGTTCGGGTCCACCTCAGTGTTCTATCGGCATACAACTCGCAGGTAGAGGGCCAATCTCTGTCGGGCCACCCCTTGGTGTCCCGCTTCCTCAGGCCTGCTTCTGCTCAAGCCTCCGATCCGTCCACCAGCCCGAGTGGGATTTAAATGTGGTCTTGCAGCAACTTACTTGCCCACCATTTGAGCCGATGGCTACCTGTCATTTACGCTTCCTTTCCTGGAAGGCGTTGTTCATGGTGGCTCTTACCTCGGCCAGGCATGTAAGTGAACTACAAGCTCTGGTTTCTGATAGACCGTACACACGGTTCTGTAAGAACAGGGTGGTCTTGCGGACTCACCCTAAGTTCCTTCCGAAGGTTGTCTCCTCCTTCCACCTCAATGAGGAGGTGGTTCTTCCAACATTCTTCCCCAGACCGCCTGCCAGCCGGGCTGAAACAGTCCTGCATACCCTGGACTGTAGAAGGGCGTTGTCCTTTTACATAGACCGTACGCAGGGGCATCGAAGGGCTGCTCAGCTCTTCGTATCTTTTGACCCTAATAAACTGGGGTTGCCTGTCTCCAAGCGTAGGTTGTCCCTTTGGGTAGCGGATTGTATTGCCTGGGCGTACAGGGCAGCCAGCCTCTCCTTGCAGGGTCGAGTCATGGCCCACCGTGTCAGGGCGAAGGCCGCGTCAGTAGCCCACCTCCGCTCTGTTCTGTTGGCAGACATCTGCCGGGCCGCTACCTGGTCTTCAAGCCAGACTTTTGTGGCTCACTACTGCCTCGAGAGGGAGTCCCGTAGGGACAGTGCTTTCAGACAGGTGGTACTCCATAATCTCTTTGAGGTTTAGGCAACTCCTACCCTCCAACCTTTGTGTTGGTCTACCGTACGGGGGCGTTCTCAGAAAGGATTCTTTCATGGATGCTGACGCTCTAGAGGGAGCTTATTTTTCAGCTTGGGTTCCCGGTAGCCTGACGTTAGGGAGTCCCATATGTGAGGACTGACTTCCTGCTTGGTTCTGGACAAAGAGTAGTTACTCACCTGTAACAGGTGTTCTCCAGGAGCAGCAGGAATCAGTCCTCACGACCCTCCCTCCTCCCCTGGAGTTGCAGTCATATACTTTATTTTGATTTTTGCTGTCTTTTAGCTATGTCATCAGACTGAGCAAGATGGCACCCTTGGGCGGGAAGGGGACTGCGCATGCGCACTGCATTCCCAAAGGCTTTCTTTGAAAGCTGGGGAAATGCTCCACACGAGGGCTCCATCGGCGCTGACGTCACCCATATGTGAGGACTAATTCCTGCAGCTCCTGAAGAGCACCTGTTACAGGTGAGTAACTACTCTTATTTTGTCATTAGACCTCAATTCCTATATTGCACAATGTTCTTTTCTCGTCAAAATAAATTTTTCTAACACTTCAATGTACCTAACTTCCAGATTCTGAAAAACTTGTATAGTCTGGTCTACAGGACCACATGGAATCCAGAGTCATTTTTATCACAGATTTGTCAACAAGTATCCTCCAGTCCGAAAAGCATTGTACTTATAAGTCAGAATGAAAGAGAGCCCTTTTGCCAAAACCTAATTCTGAATAAGAGTATATGTAATGACAAAGAGATACACCACCAGGTTGGAATCTGCGTGAAAAAGTTGTAATCTGCCTCTCCCCCTGCCCTCCTGTGTCTCCCTCAACCACCTCCATCCTTCCAACCTGCATCAGAGAGATTCCTATCTCTCTTTGGCCAGTGGTGATAGTACAAATAACAGGTGAAAGAGGAGAGAGAACAAGAGTATCCAGAGGAGGGGAAGAGCACCTCTCCTCTCAGTTTCGAATCTGTTTCCAACTTTTACCTTCTTTAGATTAATCATGTTCTAATTATTGAGTGTCAGAGAAAGCCACTCACTTAGTATATTGGAGTTTTACCTTTGCCTAAGGATATATGGGACCTTTTCGATAATTTCAATAATCATGCCTGACTTTTTCATATTTAGCTTTTTCTCATTTTTTTAATTCTACACTTAACTTTAAACTTTTCAAAATTTGAAAACTCCTCCTGTAGAGTTTTTTCTTTTTTGTCTGAAACCTTCTCAATATTAGCATTTTCCTTCTTAGAAGAAAAAGCTAAAAGAATCACAAGGTCCAAAGAATATTTGTTTAAAATAGTGTTCCAACTATTGTTAAAGTCAGTATTTTCTAAAAACACCGTGGGCTCTTTTACAATATGGAGATCTCTTGGGATTCTCTTTGCTCAACAAAAAGAGCAGCTGCAAAGGTTAAAGATTTACATCAAGCATGGGTGTTATTTAAAAATACTATCTTAGAAGCCCAGACCAGCTATATTCCATGCTTTAGGAAAAGTAGAAGGAAGGTCAGAAAACTGCCAGCATGGTTTAAAGGTGAGGTCAGAGAGGCTGTTTTAGCCAAAAAAGCCTCTTTCAGGAAATAGAAAGTAGCCAAATGATGAAAATGGGAAATAATATAAGCACTGGCAAGTTAGATGCAAGGCATTGATAAGGCAGGCAAAGAGAAAATTTGGAAAAAAACTTGTCATCGAAGCAAAAACACATAATAAAAATGTTTTCAAGTACATTCATAGTAAAAAATAAGTGATGAATCAGTTGAACCATTGGATAATAGAGGGGTAAAATAGGTGCTAAGGCAGGACAAGGCCATAGTGGAGAGACTGAATGAATGAATTCTTTGCTTTGGTCTTTACTGAAGAAGATGTAGGCAAGTTACCCATGTCTAAAATGTTTTTTAAAGGTGATGTATTGGAAGAATTGAAAGAAATATCAATAAACCGGGAAGATGTATTACAACTATTTGATAAATTGAAGAGTAGCAAATCACCTGGACCAGATGGTAGACATCCAAGAACTAAAATATGAAATTGCAGACCTGCTATTAGTAATCTGAACTATCATTAAAATAATCTCTAGTATCTGAAGATGGTGATCCTGGAAACTACAGACCGGTGAGCCTGATGTCAATATCGGGCAAAATGGTAAAAACCATTATAAAGTATAAAATTACTGAACATATAGATAGTCTTGGTTTAATGGGGGAAATCCAACATGGATTTAGCCAAGAAAAGTCTTGTCTTACTAATCTGTTACATTTTTTTTGAAGGTGTGAATAAACAGGTAGACAAAGATGAGCCAGTTGATATAGTATATCTGGATTTTCAGAAAGCCTTTGACAAGGTCAAGAAAAAAAATAGAATGCTAGGAATCATAAGAAAAGGAATGGAGTATAAAATCATTATAAAGTATAAAATTACTGAACATATAGATAGTCATGGTTTAATGGGGGAAATCAAACATGGATTTAGCCAAGAAAAGTCTTGTCTTACTAATCTGTTACATTTTTTTTGAAGGTGTGAATAAACAGGTAGAGTAAGGTGCAGACAGAGCGTAAAGATTCCAAATTACCCATGCCTACCAATAGCCAGATTAATATTAATAAAATACAGTCTCTAAAATGCTTGTATGCAAATGCTAGAAGTCTAAACAATAAGATGGGAGAGTTAGAATATATAGCACTGAATGAGAGGTTAGATATGATTGCAATCTCAGAGACATGGTGGAAGGAGGATACCCAGTGGGACACTATGATACCTGGATACAAACTATATCGTAATGATAGAACTGATCAAATTGGTGGAGGGGTTGCGCTCTATGTTAGAGAGGGCATTGAGTCAGAAAGGATTAAAGTTTTGCAGGAAACAAAATTTGCTGTAGAATCTCTATGGATTGAAATTCCATGTAAAAAGGGGAAGGCGATGGCAGTGGGAGTGTACTATCGACCGCCTGACCAGAATGAACAAATGGATGATGAAATGCTCAAAGAAATCAAGGAAGCTAACAAAAGTCACAGCAGAGTAGTAATAATGGGTGATTTCAATTACCCTGGTATCGACTGGGTCAGTGTTACGGCAGGACAAGCTAGGGAGATAAAGTTTCTAGATGAAATAAATGACTGCTTCTTTTGGAGCAGCTGGTTCATGAACCGACCAGAGGGGAAGACATACTGGACCTAGTCCTTAGTGGAACGCCAGATCTGGTGCAAGAAATAAGGGTGTTGGGACCACTTGGCAATAGTGATCATAGCATGATCATGTTTGATTTAATTAGTGGAGGAGGGATAGTAAAGAAATCCACAGTACTACCTTTTAACTTTCAAAAGGGAGACTATGATAAAATGAGGAATATAGTTAAGAAAAACTAAAAGGAGCGGTTGCAAAGGTTAAAGACTTACAGCAAGCTTGGGTGTTATTTAAAAATACTATCCTCGAAGCCCAGACCAGCTGTATTCCACGCATTAAGAAAAGTGGAAGAAAGTCCAAAAAACTGCCAGCATGGTTTAAAGGTGAGGTCAGAGAGGCTGTTGCTGCCAAAAAAGCATCCTTCAGGAAATGGAAAAAAGAGTCAAACGAAGAAAACTGGAAACAGCACAAGCACTGGCAAGTTAAATGCAAAGCATTGATAAGGCTCGCAAAGCGAGAATTTGAGAAGGAACTTGCTACGGAAGCAAAAACACAAAATAAAGACTTTTTCAAGTACATTCGTAGCAAAAGGCCTGTGAGAGAGTCCGTTGGGCCATTAGATGATAGAGGGGTGAAAGGGGCAGTAAGAGGAGACAAGGCTATAGCAGAGAGACTGAATGAATTCTTTGCTTCGGTCTTTACTGAGAAAGATGTAGGGATGTTTATTTATTTATTTATTTATTTAGACAGTTTTGTATACCGCCTTATCCTTCAATCAAAGCGGTCACAACACAATTGGGGGATACATTTAACACGCGGGGATATGAGACACATACACTAATACTTACAGGGAACATGGGCAATGGAGGGTTAAGTGGCTTGCCCAAGACCACAAGGAGCATCTGTGGGACTAGAAACCCCAGTCCTTCCGGCCCAAGGTTGCTGTCCTCTAGTGGGATTTGAACCCCCGACCTTCCGGCCTGAAGTACCGTGCCCCAACCACTAGGCTACTCCTCCCTGGATGTTACCCAAGACTGAAGTGGTATTTAAAGGTGATACTGCAGAGGAATTGAGAGAAATATCGCTACACCGGGAAGATATATTACAACTATTTGATAAACTGAATAGTAGCAAATCACCTGGACCGGATGGTATACATCCAAGAGTGTTGAAAGAACTGAAATATGAGATTGCGGACCTGCTATTGGTAATCTGTGAACTTGCATTAAAATCATCTGTAATACCTGAAGACTGGAGGGTCGCCAACGTAACACCAATCTTTAAAAAGGGTTCCAGGGGTGACCCGGGAAATTACAGACCGGTGAATCTGACGTCAGTACCGGGGAAAATGGTAGAAACCATCATAAAGAACAAAATTACACAGCATGTAGATAGTCATGGCCTAATGGGAGACAGCCAACATGGCTTTAGACAAGGAAGATCTTGTCTTACTAATCTGATAAGTTTTTTTTGAAGGTGTGCATAAACAGGTAGACAAAGGTGAGTCGGTTGATATAGTGTATCTGGACTTTCAGAAAGCTTTTGATAAGGTCCCTCATCAGAGACTTTTGGCGAAACTAAAAAGTCATGGGATAGAAGGCAGTGTACTATTGTGGATCGGGAACTGGTTAAAAGATAGAAAGCAGAGGGTAGGGCTAAATGGCCAATATTCCCAATGGAAAAAGGTGAATAGTGGAGTACCCCAGTGATCTGTACTGGGTCCGCTACCTTTTGACATATTCATAAATGACCTGGAAAAGGGAATAACGAGTGAGGTTATCAAATTTGCAGATGATACAAAACTGTTTAAAGTTGTTAAAACCCAAGAGGATTGTGGAAAACTGCAGGAGGATCTGGATAAATTGGAAGACTGGGCATCCAAATGGCAGATGAAATTTAATGTGGACAAGTGCAAAGTTATGCACCTAGGAAAGAACAACCCACACTATAGTTACACAATGCAAGGTTCCACATTGGGAACCACCACCCAGAAAAAAGATTTAGGAGTCATCGTGGATAACATGTTAAAATCCTCTGCCCAGTGTGCAGCGGCGGCCAAGAAAGCAAATAGAATGCTAGGTATCATAAAGAAAGGGATGGAAAATAAAACAAAGGATATTATAATGCCTCTGTATCGTTCCCTGGTACGACCGCACCTTGAATATTGTGTGCAGTTCTGGTCACCGTATCTTAAAAAGGACATAGCATTATTAGAAAAAGTACAGAGAAGAGCCACCAAAATGGTGAAGGGGATGGAAGGCTACTCCTATGAAGAGAGGCTACAAAGGTTGGGGCTCTTCAACCTGGAAAAGAGACGGCTGAGGGGAGATATGATAGAGGTCTATAAATTAATGAATGGAGTGGAGCGGGTAAACGTGGATCAATTGTTTACGCTATCAGAATATAGAAAGACTAGGGGACATGCAATGAAGCTACAGGGTAAACTATTTAAGACAAATAAGAGAAAATATTTTTTCACTCAACGTGTAATCAAACTCTGGAATTTGTTGCCGCAGGATGTGGTAAGGGCTGTTAGTGTAGCTGGGTTTAAAAAAGGTTTGGACAAGTTCCTGGAGGAAAGGTCCATAAACCACTATTAAAAAGGGACCCAGGATAATCAATGCTTGACCCAGTACAAGCATTGTGGAACCTGTGTCTTTTGGGGATACTGCTAGGTACGTATGATCTAGATTGGCCACTATTGGAAACAGGATACTGGGCTTGATGGACCTCGGTCTGACCCAGTATGGCATATCTTATGTTCTTATGTTCTTAAGGCCATAGTGGAGAGACTGAATGAATGAATTCTTTGCTTTGGTCTTTACTGAAGAAGATGTAGGCAAGTTACCCATGTCTAAAATGTTTTTTAAAGGTGATGTATTGGAAGAATTGAAAGAAATATCAATAAACCGGGAAGATGTATTACAACTATTTGATAAATTGAAGAGTAGCAAATCACCTGGACCAGATGGTAGACATCCAAGAACTAAAATATGAAATTGCAGACCTGCTATTAGTAATCTGAACTATCATTAAAATAATCTCTAGTATCTGAAGATGGTGATCCTGGAAACTACAGACCGGTGAGCCTGATGTCAATATCAGGCAAAATGGTAAAAACCATTATAAAGTATAAAATTACTGAACATATAGATAGTCATGGTTTAATGGGGGAAATCCAACATGGATTTAGCCAAGAAAAGTCTTGTTTTACTAATCTGTTACATTTTTTTTGAAGGTGTGAATAAACAGGTAGACAAAGATAAGCCAGTTGATATAGTATATCTGGATTTTCAGAAAGCCTTTGACAAGGTCAAGAAAAAAAATAGAATGCTAGGAATCATAAGAAAAGGAATGGAGTATAAAATCAAGAATATTACAGTATAATGCCTCTGTATTATTCCATGGTACAATTGCACCTTGAATATTGTGTGCAATTTTAGTTGCCATATCTTTAAAAAGTTACTACTACTATGCATTTGTATAGCACTAGAAGACATATGCAGCGCTGCACAGACATGTAAGAGACAGTCCCTGCTCATCAGCGCTTACAGTCTGTTCAAGACAGACAACACAGTAGGTGTAGGCATGGGATACATCTAGGGGGAATAGAAAGGAAACACAAAGGAGATCAGGTGAGTCAAGATCCAAAAGCGGCAGCAAAGAGGCGAGTTTTTAGCCTAGATTTGAAAAGAGCCAGAGAAGGCGCCTGACGTACAGACTCGGGTACTTTGTTCCAGGCATAAAGAGGAGCAAGGTGAAAGGAGCGAAATCTGGAGTTAGCAGTAGAAAAGAAGGGCACAGATAGAAGTGATTTGCTAGAAGAGCAGAGTTCCCGAGGAGGGGATGTAGGGAGAGATAAAAGAGAGGAAAGGTAGAGAAGAGCTGCAGAGTGAGTGCACTTATAGGTCAGCAGGAGAAGTTTGAACTGGATGCAGAAACGGATAGGAAGCCATTGAAGAGATTTGAGAAGAGGGGTAATACGAGCATGACGAGGCTGGCGGAAGATTAGCCATGCAGCAGTGTGTTGAACAAACTGAAGGGGAGGAAAGAGATGATTCAGCGGGAAACCGGCAAGGAGTAGGTTACAATAGTCAAGACGAGAGGTGATTAACGAGTGGGTAAGTGTCTTAATAGTGTGTTCAGAAAGGAATGGGCAGATTTTGTTGATGTTATAGAGAAAGAAACGGCAGGTTTTAGCTATCAGATGGATGTGTATGGAGAAGGAGAGAGAGGAGTCAAAGATGACCCCAAGGTTGCAAGACGAGGAAACAGGGAGGAGTAGAGAGTTATCCACAGAGTCTGAGAAAGGAGAAAGACGAGAGGAGGTTTTAGGGGGAAAAATATGAAGCTCAGTTTTGGCCATGTTCAATTTCAAGTGGCGGTGAGACATCCAAGCAGCAATGTCAGAAAGGCAAGCAGAGATACAAGCCTGGATTTCCAGAGAGATTTCAGGTGTAGAGAGGTAGATCCTGGAGTCATCAGCATAAATATGGTACTGAAAGCCATGCGAAGAGATGAGCGCACCAGGGACTGGGTATAGAGAGAGAAAAGGAGTGGACCCAAGACAGATCCTTGGGGTACACCAACTGAGAGCAGGATAGCAGCAGAGGAGAATCCACTAGAACAAACACTGAAGGAGCAATTGGAGAGATAAGAGGAGAACCAGGATAGTGCAGAGCCCTTAAAACCAAGCATGAACAGGATATCAAGGAGACGATTGTGGTCAACAGAGTCAAAGGTAGTCAGGGAGGGTTACCTCCTCTACCTGACTCTGACACCTCCCCCTTATTTCTTGGGAGAGCCTCTCAGGCCTCCTCTCCACTGGAACCACCTTCTGAAGGATTTGGCAGGTCTTCTCGAGGACAAAGCACTGGAACCGGTGCCCCTCTATCTCAAAGGCAAGGGGTTCTACTCCAGGTACTTCCTCGTGCCAGAGAGGACAGGAGGCCTAAGGCCCATCCTCGACCTGCGCAACTTCAACAAATTCCTGGTGAGGGAGAAGTTCAAGATGCTCTCCCTTGGAACCTTCCTGCCATACCTCCAGCAGGGAGACTGGGTATGCTCCTTAGACCTCAAGGATGCTTATACCCACATCCTCATTCACTCCAACCACAGGCAGTACCTGCGGTTCGTAGTGGGGGGCAGGCATTTTCAATACAGGGCCTAGCCTCTGCTCCAAGAGTGTTCGGCCTAGCCTCTGCTCCAAGAGTGTTCACAAAATCGAAGGCCGCCTTCCTCCACTCCAGGGGATTTTCGTCTTTCCCTACCTAGACGACTGGCTCATAAAGGAAGACACGGCCTCAGAGGTGCAGCAGGCCACCGCATGCACCATCTAGGTTCTGCAACACTTGGGCTTTGTCATAAACTACCCCAAGTCTCACCTCCTCCCGACACTGTGTTTGGAGTTCATTGGGGCAAGGATCGACACTCCAGTCAAAGGCTTTCTTGCCCAGGAACCAAGCCAATCGTCTCAGGTCTCTAACTCGGGACGTACAGTACCGTCCCTCAGTGCCCACCTGGCTTCTCCTGCACCTCCTCGAGCACATGGCCTCCACGGTCGACGTTACCCCAGAGGCTCGCCTCCACATGAGGGTGGCGCAGTGGTGTGTCCGGGACCAGTGATCTTAGGCCACGGGCCACCTCTGAGACAGAGTTTCTGTAACTCACCAATTGACGGACTCCCTGATCTGATGACAGTTGCCCCAGCATCTTGAGGTGGGCATGCCTTTTCAGGCCCCACGCCCCTCGAGGGTCCTCACCACAGACACCTCCCTGCTCGGCTGGGGAGCCCACTGTGGAGATCTCCACAATCAGGGCAACTGGTCACCAGGCGAGAACATCCAGCAGATCAACCTCCTGAAGCTCCAAGCCATACACCTAGCCCTCAAGGTCTTCTGTCATCACTTACATCATCAGCTGGCGCTGGTCCAGACGGACAACCAAGTGGTGATGTTCTACATGAACAAATAGGTGGGTACAGGGTCTCATGCCCTTTCTCAGGGGGCACTGGCCCTCAGCTCATATGCAATCCAACAGGGTATCCTCCTGCGGGTGATGTACCTGCCAGGCCAACAGCCTGGCCAACAGACTCAGCAGAGTCCTCCAGCTGCATGATTGACAGCTGGACGCCAGGGTAGCCAGTCGGCTTTTCTGACTCTGGGGGAACCCATGATGGACCTGTTCGCCAGCCTGGACAACTTTCAGTTGCCACATTTCTGCTCCCAGCAGGCTCACCCTTTCAGGGTGGCAGCAGAAGAGTTCATAGTCTCATGGTTGGAAGGCCTCATGTATGCCTTCCCTCTGACTTTGCTAATCGCCAATACCTTGTTTAGGACCCTCCGCGACAGGGCCTCGCTCATCCTGATAGCTCCTTGGTGGCCCTGGCAATTGTGGTTCCCGCTGCTGCTACAGTTGACGGTGGAGGCATTTATCTCCTTGGGAACTGCCCCGGACTTCTGTCTCAGGAGGGGGGCTCTCTTCTGCACCCAAATCTCGGGTCCCTGTCACTGACTGCGTGGCTGATGAGAGGGTGACTCTGGCCCCTTTCAACCTTCCGGTGGTAGTGGAGGACATTCTGCTGGCCTCTCACAAGGCCTCCACTAGGAAGACTTATGCCCTCAAATGGCGCTGCTTCTCTTTCTGGTGCACCGAACACGGGGCTGATCCTTTCTCCTGCCGGTGACTCTGGTGTTACAGTACCTTTTTCACCTCTCTCAGTCTGTGCTCAAGTCTAACTCCATCTGAGTGCACCTTAGTCCCCTGGTGGCGCACCACCATCCAGGGGATGGTAAGCTCCTCTCGGTCCAACCATTGGTGACCCGTTTCCTTCAGGGCCTGCTCCTGTTGAAGCCCCCAGTTTGCCCTCCGGCAACCGAATGGGACCTGAATGTGGTGCTGGGACAGCTCACTTGCCCCACCCTTCGAACCTCTGACTACTTGCCACCTTCGCTACCTCTGTTGGAAGGTGGCTTTCTTGGTTGCGCCCACCTCCGCTCGCAGAGTTAGTGAGCTTCAGGCCCTTGTGGCGGAGGCGACTTATACCAGGTTCTACTAGAACAGTGGTGCTTCCCATGCACCCCAAATTCCTGCCGAAGGTAGTGTCACCCTTCCATCTCGACCAGGTGCTCCCTACCTTCTTCCCAAAACCTCACTTCAGTCAGGCGGGGACGGTCCTTCACACCTTGGACTGTAAGAGGGCCTTGTCCTTCTATATGCAACACACTCAGGGCCACCGCAAAGCTTCTCAGCTTTTCATCTCCTATGACCGAAGTAAGCTGGGTGAGGCAGTGACCAAGTGTACGCTATCCACATGGGTGGCGGACTGTATCGCCCTCGCCTATGAGCAGGCGAGGCTTCCGCTGGAAGGCCACATCACGGCACACCGTGTCAGGGCCATGGTGGCCTCGGTGGCAAACTTGCGCTCTATCCTGATGGTGAACATCTGCCAGGCCGCCATCTGGTCCTCAGTCCATATCTTCGCAGCACATTACTGCCTAGAAAGAGAGTCCTGATGTGACAGTGCCTTCGTCCAGGCTGTGCTCCCTAATCTTTTCGGGGTTTATGCAGCTCCTACCCTCCGACCCCTCTTTGTTCAAGTAACTGGAGTGCTGGTTTCATCGGACACAGGGGGTCCTACCGGGGGAGCCCTGGTTTTTGCAATAGGCTTTCGGTAGCCTGTAGCTGGGGAGTCCCATATGTGAGGACTGGCTTTCTGCTTGTTCCCAGAGAAAGCATAGTTCCTCACCTGTAACAGGTGTTCTCCGGGGACAGCACAAATCAGTCCTCACAACCCTCCCTCCTCCCCTTGGAGTTGCTCCTTTACCATCTTTTATTTTTGTCGTCATTTAGCTATGTCATCTGACTAAGAAGGCACTCTTGGGCGGGAAGGGGACCACGCATGCTTAGTGGCATCTCCCAAAGGCTTTCTTTGAAAGCTGGGGGGATCTTTCGCGAGGACTCCATCGGTGCCGTCGTCACCCATATGTGAGGACTGATTACTGCTGTCCCCAGAGAACACCTTTTACAGGTGAGTAACTATGCTATTCCATTGAGGCTGTTACCATATGGCTCCTGTAGTTAAGGCTTGTGTAATGACCATGTTTTCATAATTATTGCTTGTTTAGTAGCAAGCTTTGTATACATGCTGGGTGAATTGTATTTCCAGCACCTAGATGATTAATATGAATTGTTTTTTGTATTTTTAGCACATTTCTCACCTTGGTTATCTTTTTTGCAATTATTTTGGGACAATGACCACAGAATAGTATTTTTGCAGCATAGGGTATCCCAGATATTCAGTACTGGTGGCTAGATATGGTCCTGGCATTGAATATTCAGGTCTTAGGGGCATGTTTACTAAACAGCGATAAAGGAGCAGTCTTTTCCATGCGATAATAGCAGCGATAAGGGGTTACCATGTGCTAGGCGTGTTAGAGGCGTTCCGGAGTTAAGGGGTGCTAGTGGACACTTAGTGGGTGGTAACAGGACGTGTTGCATTAAGGGATTCTAATGGACACTTATCGGGCGGTAACAGGACATTAAGGGATGGTAGAGGACACTTAGCAGGCGGTAAAAGGACATGCTGTGTTAACATAGTAACATAGTAAATGATGGCAGGTAAAGACCAGTATGGTCCATCTAGTCTGCCCAGTAAAATGGCCGGAGTAGGTGCCACTCTGTGCAGGCTACCCCTCCCCATGTCTTTGTTTAGGGGTGAACCCACCGCTCCATGCAGGACACCCCTATTTGTTGAGAAGTTAGATGGTTCAGTTTATTTTGATTTTATTCTGTTGCTATAAATGGATCCATTGTATCTGTCCCATGCCATTTTGAATTCTGTCACTGTATTTGCCCCCACTACCTCCATCAGGAGGGCATTCCAAGCATCCACCACCCTCTCAGTGAAAAAGTAATCTCCAGGAACAAGCAGGAATGAGTCCTCACATATGGGTACGTCAGTACCGACGGAGCCTGCGTGGGAATGCTCCCCAGCTTCCCAGAAAGAAAGCTTTTGGGGCATCCCACAGCGCATGCGCGCTGCCTTCCCACCTTTCCTACCAACTCTCCTCAGTTCTTCTTTTCCGCGGAGCCAGCAGGTCGTGTTCCTGTCACCGCTGAAGAAGTTCTTTATTTTAATTTATTTCTTTGGTCGCGTGTCTGCCTTCCCCACCGCCGGTCTTTTCTTTTCTTTTCTTTAAAAAAAAAAATATATATATATATACTTTCCCTCACTTAGTGTATTTCTTTTCTTAGGCCTACAGGCCCACAAGAATTTTTCCTTCATGGATAAACCAGCCTCTGGTTTCAAAAAATGCACTAAGTGCAGCGGTACAATTTCTGTTACAGACACCCATGAATGGTGTCTTAGATGTTTGGGGCCTGAACACTCCATTCCGGATTGCCAAGCCTGCTCTCTAATGTCTAAACGAGGGTTACAGAACCGGGCAGCCAAGCTCCATGTGCTGTTTCCCACGGATGCACCGGCGGTGGCATCGACATCTTCCAGGTCTTCCTCTCCTGATGGGTCTCAGGTAACCAAACATACTTTTAGCAGGTCCTCGAAGGGCAAATCTCCCTCTAAGCATCGAGATGCCTCCGGGCTTGCCCTTGAGGATCCTGCCCCAGCCAAACAACCCCGGCGGGAAGCTCCGGCTTCCAAAGCTCCTCCTATGGGGTTACAGGTTGACATTGATGGCACGGCCTCGACCGATCACCTGTTAGACTGCTCTGGGGTACCGGCACAATCTCCCGGTACCGACATCCAGGCAGTCGTGGCGTCCATGGATCACACTGTGCAATCCATGCAGCAGGCTATACTGGCTTTCATCAAGGCTGCGACGCCGTCAGTACCACAACAAGCTCCGTTGTCAGTACCGATGCCGGTACCAGTACCAACTTTAATGCCGGTACCGGCTGCATCGACATCGGCCAGGATACCGATTCCGGCTCCCTGTCCTGGGCTCTTTCTCGGTACCGACCCGGTACCGGGGACACACGATGTCGGTACCGATAGATACGCCTATCGATCTTTGGAATCGAGCAGACGATACTTCGATTCTTCTGATGATTCTGATTCATCGGATGAGTCCCCTGAAGTATCTGTTACCCTTCCTGAGGAGCCTTCTTCTCCAAAAAGGAGAATGTCTCCTCCAGAGGATTTGTCCTTTCAAGACTTCATATTAGAAGTAGCTAAAGGACTATCTATTTCAGTAACCTCTGAAAAAGAACCTAGAGCAAAAAAATTAGATATTTTGGGATACTCTAAGGTTCCCAGAGAGGCAGTCACCTTGCCAATTCATGAAATTCTTCAAGAACATTTGATTGAATTGTGGGAGACTCCTCTCACCCTTTCTCCTCATTCTCGTAGATTGGACACTATGTACCGTGTCCCTCCTTCTCCTGGATTTCAAAAAACTCAGCTTCCTCACCACTCCATTGTGGTGCAGTCAGCTATGAAGAGGATAAAGAGTACCAAAAGACACTCTTCTACTCCTCCAGGAAGAGAATGCAGGACCTTGGATGCTTTTGGTAGGAAAATCTTCCAAGCTAGCATGCTTATTGCCAGAATCAATTCATACAGCCTTTATATGGGTATGTTTCTGAAGGAGGTTGCAGAAAAGCTGCACAACTTTCTCCCTTTTATTCCAGAGGACAACAGGGATGAGTTCCTTCTTTGGCTTAAGCATACTCAAGACATTTCAAAGTTTTCCAACAGGGCAGCCTTTGATTCTTTTGAAGGTGCCAGCAGAGCCTCAGGCATTGCCATAGCTGCTCGTAGAATTGCTTGGCTCCAGGCTTCTGATCTAGAACCCTGGGTTCAAGATGGTTTAGGAAATCTGCCCTGTACAGGTGAAAATCTATTTGGCAAAGAGTGGCAAATTAAAGCCACTCAAATGGATGCAGAAAATGCTGCTCTGGATAGACTTTCTAAGTCTACCTCCACTCCGGCCAAGAAAAAATCTTTTAAAAAGTCTTTTTACAAGAAGGGCAGATTTCCTTCCACTTCTGGTCAACAGTCTTCTACAGGTCGCTTTGCTACTAAGCGTCAGCAACCTAAACAAGCCAGGCCTAAACCTGCAGGGGCTGCTGCAACCCAGCAATCCCAAGCCCCTCAGGGTTTTTGACTTGATACTAGAGAACTTAACCTTTCTGGCTCTACAACAGCCAAAACCTCTCACCATTCCAGGAAGGTTAGCTCATTTTGCTCCCAGATGGGAGCAAAT
This sequence comes from Ichthyophis bannanicus, assembly GCA_033557465.1. Lineage (NCBI taxonomy): Eukaryota > Metazoa > Chordata > Amphibia > Gymnophiona > Ichthyophiidae > Ichthyophis > Ichthyophis bannanicus. Next base: position 445,383,708 of record CM066034.1, on the reverse strand, counting down.
CACATCAGAGCACTGGACCCTCTCCATCATCAGAGAGGGCTACAAACTTCATTTCTCAGACCTTCCTCCCTACACCATGGTGAGACATTTCAATTCTCCCACATCTCTCCTCAACCTTCTGGATCAGGAGGTAACCATAGAAGAAGTTCCTCTTCTTCAACAGGGGTCAGGGTTTTACTCCCCCTACTTTCTCATTCCAAAGAAAACAGGAGGATACAGACCCATTCTGGATCTCAGAGAATTGAACAAATTTCTATGCATGGAGAAGTTCAAGATGCTTTCTTTAGGCACTCTCCTTCCATACCTACAGAGTCAGGATTGGCTTTGTTCTCTAGATCTCAAGGATGCGTACACTCATATACTCATCCATCCATCCCACAGAAAATTCCTACGTTTTCTGTTCCAGGGGAAACATTACCAATACAGAGTGCTTCCTTTCGGTCTAGCCTCTGCTCCAAGAGTGTTCACCAAATGCATGGCAATAATTGCTGCATTTCTACGCACTCTGGGAATATTTGTCTTCCCCTACCTGGACGACTGGCTCATCTGAGCTCCATCTCAGTCAGAAGCCCAAATTTCCCTGGACCGCACCAGGCGCATTCTGCAGTATCTGGGGCTTGTGGTAAACCTCCCAAAGTCTCAGCTCACCCCTACTCAGTCCCTAGAATTCATAGGGGCCTGGTTGGACACCACTACTGCAAGAGCCTATCTTCCCCAGGCTCGTTGCCAACGTCTAGTGCAGTTAGCCTCCCAGATTCAGTCAAAGAGCCACTTCACTGCCCGGGAGATGCTACAACTACTAGGCCACATGGCTTCCACAGTACATGTGGTGCCCTATGCTCGCCTACACATGAGAGCAGCTCAATAGACTTTGTCCACCCAGTGGACTCCAGCTTCAGGAGCTCTCTCAGACCAAATAGCAAACTCCAAACGTCTCTTTTGGTCTCTCCAATGGTGGAAGTCCACTCAAAATCTATTGCTGGGGTCCCCCTTCCAACCTTTGTTGCCCCAAGCAATCCTCACAACAGATGCCTCCCAAACAGGTTGGGGAGCTCATCTACAGGACCTCTCCACCCAAGGCACTTGGTCCCCACAGGAGACCTCTCTTCATATCAACCTCTTGGAACTTCGAGCAGTGTTCCTAGCTCTCAAGGTCTTTCATACCCTCCTCAGCTGCCAGACAGTCCTCATTCAAATGGACAATCAGGTAGCCATGTTTTACATAAACAAGCAAGGAGGAACTGGCTCTCTGTCGCTTTGCAACGAAGCTCTAAGATTATGGGCCTTCGCCAGAGAGCATCAAATCCATCTCCTGGCAGTATACCTCCCAGGAATTCAAAACTCTTGGGCAGACAGACTCAGTCGAGTTCTGCTTCCACACGAAAGGTCCCTGCACATGGATCAGGTACTCAGAATCTTCCAGGAATGGGGAACCCTGGACATAGACCTATTTGCAAGTCCGTGGAATGCCAAACTTCCCCGGTTCTGTTCCAGAATTCCGTGTCAGGGAGTTCAGGCCAAGGATGCCTTCCTCCTTCATTGAGGTCAGGACTTCCTCTATGCCTTTCCACCCATTCCTTTGATTCCCAAGACTCTGTTCAAACTTCAGAGGGATCAAGGATCTATGATCCTCATAGCTCCACGCTGGCTACGCCAAGTGTGGTACCCTCTACTTCTGCATCTCTCCCAAGCCCCCTCCCTGGACTTGGGAGCTGCTCCAGACCTTCTGTCTCAGGAGGAGGGGACTTTGTGGCATCCAAACCCCAAGTCTCTTCACCTCAGAGCTTGGTTACTGAAGGCCTAGACCTTCAAGACTTCAATCTTTCGCAGCAAGTGAAGGATATCCTCCATGCTTCAAGGAAACCTTCCACTAGGCGTTCCTATGCTTTTAAATGGAAAAGATTTTCCATTTGGTGTGCTCAAAAGGATCTTGACCCTCTGGCACTTCCTGTGAATTCTCTATTAGAATATCTCCTGCATCTTTCCAATGCAGGCCTTAAGACAAATTCAGTAAGGGTCCATTTAAGTGCTATTGCAGCATCCCTTAAGCCTATCAATGGACAACCTGTTTCCTCTCATCCTCTTATTGCAAGATTTATGAGAGGCCTAACTTTAACTAAACCTCCCATTCGACCCCCTCCGGTGGCATGGGACTTAAACTTGGTTCTTGGTCAGCTTATGAAGCCACCTTTTGAACCCTTAGCCACTACCTCCTTGAAATTTCTTTCCTGGAAGGTTATTTTCCTTATTGCAGTCACTTCGGCTTGCCGCATCAGTGAACTGCAGGCCTTAGTGGCTAATCCACCTTATACAAGGTTCCATCATGATAAGGTAGTCCTTAGGACAAATCCTCACTTTATGCCTAAAGTGGTCTCACCTTTTCATCTTAATCAAGAGGTATATTTACCTGTCTTTTTTCCAGCTCCTCATGCATCCAGTGCAGAGAGGAACCTTCATACTCTAGATTGTAAAAGAGCTCTTGCTTTTTACTTACACAGGACACAGCAACATAGAAAGTCTTCCCAGCTTTTTGTTGCTTTTGATCCTTCTCATTTAGGACTTCCAGTCTCTAAAAGAACACTGTCCAATTGGATTGCTCAGTGTATTTCTTTTGCTTACCAGAGTAAGAACCTTTCTCTGGAGGGCCATGTCACAGCCCACAATGTGAGAGCCATGGCCGCCTCTAAGGCTCATCTTCATTCTGTTTCCATCGACCAGATCTGTCGAGCAGCCACCTGGGCCTCGGTTCATACCTTCACAGCCCATTACTATTTGGACAAGGACTCCCGCCGGGATGCCTTCTTTGGTCAGGCTGTCCTCAAACACCTGTTCCATTCTTGAACAACTCCTGCCCTCCTTCCCTTAATGGATGCCTGAGATCCATAGGAAGACGAGGAACCCTTCAGGATCTCATATCCTTGGGGTTCTCCCAGGCATCTCAGCTAGGGGGTCCCCATATGTGAGGACTCATTCCTGCTTGTTCCTGGAGATAGCACAGTTACTTACCTGTAACAGGTGATCTCTGGAAACAGCAGGAATTAGTCCTCACAACCCTCCCACCTCCCCTAGGAGTTGTATCTCTCTCTGTCTTTCCTTTCCTCTCTCTCTCTATTGTCTCAGCTTTAAACTCGAACTGAGGAGAGTTGGTAGGAAAGGCGGGAAGGCAGCGCGCATGCGCTGTGGGATGCCCCAAAAGCTTTCTTTCTGGGAAGCTGGGGAGCATTCCCGCGCAGGCTCCGTCGGTACCGACGTACCCATATGTGAGGACTAATTCCTGCTGTTCCTAGAGATCACCTGTTACAGGTAAGTAACTGTGCTTTTCCTGATATTGCCTTTCAATTTTCCACCTTGCAGCTTCATGTTATGCCCTCTCGTTTTACAGCTTCCCCGTCTTTGGAAGAGGTTTGTTTGTTCATTATTTCTTCTTAAGTATTTAAAGGTCTGAATCATATCTCCCCTATCCCTCCTCTCCTCCAAAGTGTACATATTTAGGTCTTCAAGTCTCTTCTCATAAGGCTTCTTACGCAGGCTCCAAATCATTTTGGTCGGCTTCCTCTGAATAGTTTCCATTCTTTTTACATCCTTTGCAAGATATGGTCTCCAAAACTGAACACAGTATTCCAAGTGAGGCCTCACCAGTGATTTATACAGTGGTATTAGAACCTCTTTCTTTCTGATGGTAATTCCTCTTCGTATGCAGCCCAACATCTTCCTGCCTTTTGCCACCGCCTTGTCGCACTGCTTTGCCACCTTGAGATCTACAGAAATAATCACACCAAGGTATTTCTCCTGATCCGTGCACACCAACCTCTCGCCCCCTATCGTGTACATTTCTCTTGGATTTCTGCTACCCAAGTGCATGACTCTGCACTTCTTTGCATTAAATCTTAATTGCCAAGCATTTGACCATTCTTCCAGCTTTTGTAGATCTTTTCTCATGTTAACCACTCCCTCGGGGGAGTCCACTCTGTTGCAAATTTTTGTGTCTTCTGCAAAAAGACAGACCTTTCCATTCAGTCTTTCAGCAATATCACTCATAAATACATTGAACAGTGCCGGGCCCAGGTGTCTTGCATGTATCCTAATGCAGTAAAGCCTCTAAAACGGTGAAAGGAGGCTAGTGAAGTCACTGGAGAAGGTATGGATGCAAGCACAATTGGTAGCTGATGGAGCTGATTCACCAGATGCCTGGCTATGTGGAAGTATGTGTGATGAGCATGTTTGACCATACAGCAGGCCTGTACTGTTGACTAGGCGAGATAGGCGGCTGCCTCGTGATGCTGGTGGTGGGTGATTTTGGCAGCAGAGTCAGCAGAGGAGATTCAGCAGCTGGGAGTGCTGTGACAGGCGTGTAGTCCTAGATGTTTCTGAAAGCCTTTGTGTCTTTGAGGTGTGAACATGTATCCAAATGTACTGTCAGTGTGTGGCATGCCATAGGCCAGGACAGTGTCTGAGTGGAAGCAGCATGTTCCTGATGTGGACAGCAAAGGGAGGATTGTCCATGAGTGCTCATGTGGAGCAATCACAGGAGAGGTGTGCATGATGTGGCTAACTGCTGCAAATGACCCCTGATTGCCATGGTGAGGCAGCTTATTGCCAGTAAGCTGCCCCACCATGAATCTCCCTGATGGTCAGAAGGTAGGTGCAGGGCTATGCCATGGATCTTCCAAGCAGAGAGTTTGCAATTTGTGTGGTGAGTGGATGCATGAGATCATACAGGTCAAAAGCATTTGGTGTGTGTGAACCAAATGTATCAGTGCCATGGGGTACATGAAATACCATTTGTGCAGGTGGGACTGGTGCCTCAGCCTATGCAACTGCAAGACAATACACCCAACAGAGTGGCATGACAGGAAGGGACAAGTTGAACCCATTTGCCCCATGTGGGGCAAGTAATGATGGCAGAACAGTGCAGGGGATGGCTATGCAACGAGTGTTAGGTGCCTGAATGTATGAGATATATCCTCTTTACATAAAACTGGGAGGTCACAATGATGGCAAAACAGAAACACATCTATACCAGTTGACCCAGACATCTGCTGCGTATACATCACTGACCCACTGCAATGCGCTGTGGCAGAGCCACTAAAGCCATGCTCACAGATGTCCATGATGGGGAATGCTATGTTGGGCTACTCAACATGTCTTCATAATGCACTGAAATGTAGAAGAATGATTGTCTGCAGGTCACAGCAGAGCCAGGACTATACGAGATGGGCACGCGCACCCAGGCACAAAATGAAGATGTGGGAATCAAACCCTTTACCTTTGACCATGGAGACATTTCATCAACCAGTAGGCTACACTTCCACACAGCTCTACACAGCCTGCAGATCTTTGATCAAACTGTTTGCTGTCTATGCAGGTATAGATTGGGCCCTCCACTACCCATGAGACACTGCACTTGCAAAACAGTGGTCTGCTGCTGAAAAATTAATGGAGAAGGCACAGATCCAGCATATCATCTCACTAAGATGCACTGGCTGCATGTGCTATATGCACATAACAATAGCAAGCCATGCTGCAGAGTGGTTTCAGCTGTCACCCTGAGGGTGAGGAGGGGTGCCCAGCACCTTGTCCACTGAACCTGCACTGTTTGAGATGGTCTCTGCTGCTGGTCCAAATCACTGCTAGTGTGTGGCAGATATTGTTTACAGTGTGTTATGCTTTTTCTCCTTGGTTTCCTGCATGCTGTAGGCGATGGTGACAGCAGCAGCTTGGCCCTGTATGCTACCCATGTTGGACATCACCCTCTGTTAACAGTGTAGGCTAGTGGATAGTGTTAATATACTGCTGCTATGGACAGTCACTGCAATGGGGGTATATAGGCTGGTGTGGGGCTTTGGCTACTGTCCTTCCAGGACCCCGGTGAGTAGGCCATGAACCACTGCTGCCCCAACCATTGAGGACTAACAATTAACTACAGCACGGGCAAAAAGACTGCCCCACTCTCCTTCACTGGGTTGTGTCAGCCAAGCACAAACCAACTACAGTAGGTCTGCTGGTCAGCATGCATGGCATGTGCATAGTGTGACCACGAGCACTTCACCTTGAGATACACAGCATTGATAGCCAGCCATTTACTCAGTGCTTAGCATCCCCAGACAGAGAATGCATCCATATCACTGGAGCCAAACATTATAATAGAGCTATGTGGATACATAGCCGTGCCATGGTCACTTTTTGATCATAGTGAGAGTGCCATCTCAGCATAACATACAGTGGCCACCCAGGCAATGCATATGGCAGACAGGCACAATGGCATCTCAGCCAGTGACCCTCCCATTGTGGCAGACACTTCCAGGCCATTCTATGCTATTTCAGGTGATACCCACAATCCTCTGCTTCGCCTTATTCACATTTTCCAAACAGGCTGGAAAAAACTCAGACAATGTGAGCCAAAATGCAGTGCAGAAAGCCAAGGACAAAGGGGAGCTATACACTCACACATACACTCTTATTGGTGTACTGAGCAAAAGTGTTGATGGTTGGCATTCCTGCTTGACACTCCTGTCTCAGTGTCAGCTCAAGGACTGATAACGTGTGCTCTGTTTGCACGTGCTATATTACCATGTGCTACTAGCCTCCAACCAGCTGTGGATAGTGGAGCCTGTCAGTGCTGCTGGTCGGTGTTTCTACCCTTCCTGGCAATCTCCTTGAGGGTTGCACATGCTGGAGCTGTACTTAGATTATCAGCTAAACTTTGTCCACAGGAATTTGCAATACAGAAACCCCTGCGGGGACCTGAATCTTTGATCCTCCACACATATACACACCAACTGTGTGTGTTGTACCACAGTGCTGCCTTATGGGGAATAGCAGCTCCTGTTGCTGGCATGCTTCTCTTTGGCTGACCTTTGGCACATGCTGCAATGCACATGGTGCACATGACCAGGACAAGACTTCTGTATGCTGAAAGCTGGTGCCACTTCCCACGCCACAACCAACAACCCACCATGCAGACATGTCCATGCACTGCCAGTGGTGGTAGTCGCAGTCCCAGCATGTTAAACATGCAGGTTTGGCGGGCACCTTGGGCAAAAGATCCGGATGGGGGCAGGGGCACACATGGACGGCCATGCAGCCCCCCCCCCCACGAGCTGCCCATGCAGGGGCCCCATTACTGCATGCCACCAATACGTCTCGGTGGGAGGATGGCAGTCACTGCTGCAGTATTTCCCCGGTCCCTGCATTTTCCAGCTATCTGGAGGGCTACAGCATCTGGCACTATCGGCCTCTTCCCCCATAGGTGGTTTTTGCAGCAGCAGGGGGAGGGGGGGAAGGCAGCCTAGATTTCTGCCTGGGGTGCCAGGACCCTTGGACCACCCTATATGCCATATTGCCTTTCCACAGAAAGCAGGACTGTGTATTGCCACTGTCACTGTGGGATCATGACGAATATCACAGATGGGTCTGTGGATGGCAGATACCCCTTTGTAGAGAGGCTAAAAAAGTTGGGGCTCATCAACATGGGGAAGAGATGGCTGAGGGGAGATATGATAGAGGTCTATAGATTATTGACTGGAGTGAAACAGGTAAACGTAGGTCACTTTTTTATGCCATCAGACTGTGGACAGATTAGGGGACCTGCAATGCGGCTACAGTGTAACCCATTTGGGTCTTCTAGGTGAAAATATTTTTTTCAGTCAACGCGTAATCAAAGCCTGCAATCCATATTTGTTAAGCGGAATTGCTTAACAAATATTTCTGTTCTGTGTTCACAGATGAAGAACCAGGAGCAGGACCTCAGAAAACACCCACAAACAGGAACAGAAGCGAGGGACATCTTGAACATTTTTCAGAAGACTATGTTTGTGAGAAACTAGCTCAACGTAGAGTAGACAAAGCGATGGGACCGGATGGGATACACCCTAGAATACTGCAGGAACTTGGGGACGTTCTAGCAGCTCCACTGACTGACCTTTTCAATGCCTCATTGGAGTCTGGAGTGGTGCCAAAGGACTGGAGAGAGGCTCATGTGGTGCCTTTACACAAAAGCGGAAGTAAGGATGTGGTTGAAAACTACAGGCCGGTTAGTTTAACTTTGGTGGTGAGTAAATTATTGGAAACGCTGCTGAAAGCGAAAATAGTGAGGTTTCTGGAGTCCAGCGGATTATAGGATCCGAGGCAGCATGGATTCACCAGAGGGAGGTCTTGTCAGACAAATCTGATTGATTTCTTTGAGTGGGTGACCAGGGAGTGGACCGAAGGAGAGCCCTAGATGTGGTGTATTTAGATTTCCCATGCTGCAGGCATTTATACACACTGCTTTCCATATGTTACCCCTGTTACCCATTTCCATAAAGGTATTTAATGTATCACCTACCTGGGGGCTTTCACTTACCTGGGGGCTTTCTTCACCTATCCCCAACGAATCTAGTTTAAAGCCCTCTTCAGTAGATTAGCCATCTCTGCTCTGCAACCCTTGGAACAGCATCCCATGGTCTAGGAAACCAAAACGCTCTCGATGACACCATCCACGCAGCCATGCATTCATCTCCAGGATGTGAGCCTCTCTGCCTTGGCCTTTACCCTCAATAGGGAGGAATGACCATGTGGTCTTTTTCTGTAGTCATATTTCTATGTTTCTATTACCAGAGGATGTGGTAAAAGTTGTCAGTGTAGCTGGGTTTTAAAACGTTTGGATAGGTTCCTGGGTAATGGTCCATAAACCATTGTTACCATTGTTAAACAGGATCCGAGCTATGCACTGCTTGCCACATTATAGTTATTGGGGATCCTGTGTGTCTTTTGGGGAAACTGCTAGGTACTTGTAACCTAGATTGTGCACTGTTGTACACAAGATGGACCTTGGTCTGACACAGTTTGGCATACTTTGTAGTCTTATGTTTCTACATCCAAGGGTGTTGAAAGAACTGAAATATGGGATTGCAGACCTGCTATTAGTAATCTGTGAACTATCATTAAAATCATCTGTAATACCTGAAGAATGGAGGATGGCCAATGTAACGCCGATTTTTAAAAAGGGTTCCAGGAGTGATCCAGGAAACTACAGACCAGTGAGCCTTATGTCAGTACTGGGAAAAATGGTAGAAACTATCATAAAGAACAAAATTATTGAACATGTAGATAGTGTGGTAAGGAGGGTGCAGCCCAGCTAGGGAAAACTGAAAAAAAGAAGAATTTCTCTTCTTTACGGGGGATGGGTGCACAAAATCACAAACTCCATACTAAAAGCCCTGAAAGGAACCTAGGGGGCAGAGCTAAGGGTAAACCAATCCCAGTCCACAGGACAACCCTGCATAGGAGTAGGAGGTCCAAGTGGGCGGAGCCAGGAAGGGAGTTGCCCTGCTCAGCAGTTAACAGGGAGAAAACAAACACAAGAGGGAGAGCCAGTTGGAGTTTGGAAGGGGCTTTGAGAAGAAGGTCCAGGAGGAATTCAAGAGCAAGCACAAGCGGCAGTTGCAGTTCCAGGCCTAGCCCAGGTTCTAGCCCAGTTCTCAGAAGGCACAGACCGGAAAGTTCTGTGGCCAAACTGAAGAGAAGCTTTGCAGCCAAGGAGAGCAGCAGAAGGAGGAACCACTATAGAGGCAGCCAAGAAAGGTACGCAGGGACCAAGCATTGCCAGCAGGATAGTTCTTGCTCTGACTCAGAGGAGACTGTCATACCCCAGAAGGCTCAGCACAGAAAGAAATATCTCACTAGGGAAGTTAAACAGGAGAGACCCCCAAGAGACTGGCCTGGAGAAGGCAAGGCCAGGCACTGGGAGAGGCTGTTTAATCTGGTGAAGACTCTTAAGGAAAAGAGCCCGGAACACTTTCAAGGAGCACCCAGCTGTAGCTCAATAGAGAGCATGGAGGTAGGCCCTGAGGAAAGTGTTGTTAATTCTGAGGTCTCTGAAATGGAATGCGAGCTGTGCACTAAGGTACACAGCGCTGTCATTTTCAGATGGGAAAATGCAGATTCACACAAATAAGTTGAACCGAAACAGGAGTGTACAGCTTCACTGCATCTTCTCAAGTTGGGAAATTTGTCTCTAGGCACTAGCTTCCAAAACAATTCTTGCTCAGCACGGGTCTTGAGAAAAATGTCATTTTTAAGAGTTAATATTTCATTTTCAAGAGATGGCTTGTTCAATGGGTAATTTTTACTGATAGCAGCTGCAGTTTCTTTAATGTTCACATTTACTTTGAATGGGTATGGCAAGTACTCCACAACTGTTCCGATTTTTTGGAAGTCACAGAATCTACTCGTATTTTCGAATTCCTGGATAACCTAACAGATTTCTGTCACATACTTCTCGTTCTCAAAAACAAAATTTTGATATTGTCCCAGATGGTCCTGCATATTAGGAAAATGATCAAAAGTGTTGTTTGCAAGGTCAGTCAACATTAGCTCAAATTTGCTCTTGTAGGATAAAACTGTACTCATCATCTCACCAATGCATTTGTTTTTACATTGTAGTTCAAGGTTCATATCACTTAGTTCGCCTGTAAAGTCAGTGAGAAGTGCCAGATCACATAACCACTCCTCATCTTCCTACTCTGCTTGATCATCTCCCCTTTCCTTCAAAAAACGTATTTCATTCAGCAAATCACGAAATCTTTCCAGAAATTTGTGCCTACTTAGCCACCTTACATCTGTGTGCAAAATGATTTCCGCTGCCCCTTCATCAAGAGTAAGATTGAAAAGCCGTCTTTGAAGTAATCTTCCACAAACTGAATTTACAATTTTGAAAGTGATGTCCATGACAGTCTTTGTATTGAGTCTCTTGCTTGCCAAAACTTGCTGGTGAATGATGCAGTGGTAAGAAAAGAAATCTGGGAAGTCATCATGCTTGCCCCGCTGACCCTATTCCCTCGCGGTGGCTACTGGAGCCCTCATTGCTTTTGTCCCCCTATATCCTTTCCCTTTTCAACTCTAGTCTGTCCTCTGGTATTTTCCCACGCCATGGAAGCATGCTGTTGTCCGCCCAATCCAGAAATCTCACACTTCTGATCCCACCATTCTTTCCAACTGGTGCCCTATTTCTAATCTCTGTTTTCTCTCGAAACTCCTTGAGAAACTTGTTTTTCTTCAACTTTCCTCTCACCTTGAAGCCTCTGGTTTTCGCCCTGGTCACAGCACGGAATCTATCCTTCTTTCTTTTCTCAATGAACTTCACTATGCACACGATCACGGTCTTTTCACTCTTGTTGTCTCCCTTGACCTTTCCGCGGCTTTCGACTTGGTGGACCACCGTACCCTTCTTGTTCGTCTCCAGGAAGCTGGTATCTCAGGCATGGTTCTCCAGTGGTTTCATTCTTTCCTCTTTAATCGCTCTTTCTCTGTCCTTTCTGGGTCCTCTTCCTCAGCTCCAACCCCTCTTTCCTGTGGTGTACCCCAAGGGTCGGTTCTTGCCCCACTACTCTTCAACATCTTTCTGGCTCCCCTCGCTCTTGTTGTTCAACAGTTTGGTATCTCCGCATATTATTATGCAGATGACATACTCCTTCTGCATCACACTGACTCTCTTTCTCCGGACATCACCCCTCTTAACCGTTGTCTTTCTGCTGTTGCATCCTGGTTCTCTTCTAATTTTCTTCATGTAAACCCCTCTAAGTCCTCCGCCACCTGGTTCACATTAGGGAGCCCTTCCCCCACGTGTGCTCCCACTCTTTCTTCCCAATCTATTCCCCTGGTCTCTTCTTTCTGTTACTTAGGTGTGATTCTCGATTCTTCCCTCTCTTTTAAGGAACACATCTCTTCAGTCGTCCAGCGGTCATTCTTTTCTCTTAAGCAACTACGGGCTGCTCGCCCCTTTCTTTCCTCCCCTGCCCTGGCTACACTCCTACTTTCCTTAGTGATGTCTCGACTCGACTATTGCAATGTTGTCTTAGCAGGTCTCCCACGGTCCCGTCTCCAGCGCATTCAGAACACTGCAGTTCGCCTCAACCTATGCTTCCCGGTTTGAACACGTTACCCCTCTTCTTATCCAACAACACTGGCTACCGGTATCATTCCGCATTCAGTATAAGATTCTCACATTCGGAACTTCCGGTCTGGGCAATGAGCTGATCGGCTGGTGCACGGTCAGCTCCGGGCGATCGCCCCCACAAAACCGCTACAAATCATTTCAAATAAACCCTCTCTACCACCGGTTTTGATTCTCCCCTGACGGGGCTTCAACCCTCGGCTGCTGAGGCGATTCGCGGCCATTCTTACCTGCTGGAGACGAACGCGCAGTGCATCGGGAGATGTGTAGAGGCCAGTCGGGCACCCCCTCCCACCGCCATCGTTAGCTCTCCTGGTGCGGGATCCTGCAACCTTTCAAACTTGAATGGAGAAGACCCTGAGCTACTTCGCAAGTCAGCCGGTGGCACGATCGGGCATCCTTGCTATCGCCAGCCTCCACTCCAAGAAACACGTGGTGGCCTAGCTCCGGCGGGAGCAGGCCGGCGGCATCCTCCAGCGACCCGCCACTACTGACAACGCCGCACCCGCGGAGGGCCGAATCGCAGGGGAGGTGAGATCAGTGACTGTCCGGCTTGGAAGGGACTGGGGGGCAGAACACCGAAACATACTCCCACTCCCGCGGCTGGCTGGCACGATATTTTCAGCGGAGCGGAGGCCTGGGACTGTTTATGCCCGATCAGGGGAGCGTAGCTGCTGCCGTAAGCAAGGGAGATTAGACACCTGTCTCGTCGGGGCACAGCGCTCTTCACATTCCTTGTAGGGCCTCGGGCGGTGGGGAGATCGGCGGCCCCCTGCCTGACAGCGGCGAGCGCTGGTGCCTGGGAGAAAGCGAGCCAAAGTGTGGTAGAACTCTCCTTTCCTGCCCTATCTCCTAGATTCCTCCTGGACCTGCAGCCCCGCGGCCGTTCCTGCCTGGCTTGGGCAGACAACTCCACTATAGCGACCTAACTCCAGTACAGCGGGGGTCTGCAACTACGCGGCTCTACCTCGGCTATCTTAAGGTAGCAAAGCCCTGCGGGGAACGTGGTGCATACAGTATAGCTGGCCCGATGGCATCTAAGGCTCCACGAAAGGAGAGACCTCGCCCTACGGAGGGAAAACCAGCAGAAGGCTCACCATCTAGCCCGAAACCGGGTACCCCACCAGATCTGGTGGCCGAGGTTAGTGCTGCAGTGGTGCAGGCGCTCAGCACACGCTTCCAGGATTTAGTGGAGCAAATTCAATCGCTGGGACAACGTTTCACGATGGTGGAGGAGCGTCTGGAGCAAGTGGAGACAAGGGTGTCCGATGTGGAAGACACGCAACATTCAATGGTGGCCAAAGTGGCCGCCCTAGAGACTTTGGTGAAGCAACAAGGGGATAAGCTCGAGGAACTGGAGAACCGAGGTAGGAGAAAAAACCTGCGATTCATCGGTGTCCCTGAAAGTGTAGCTGACAGTGCCCTACTTGATTATTTACAATCATGGATTGGGAGCCTCCTGCCAAATCTGGGAGGAGAATCACTCAAAATAGAGCGGGTACACCGGCTTGGCCAGAGAAGAGAGCAGGCCAGGAAACCACGTGCAGTAATTGCCCGCTTCCTCGACTACAGACAGAAAGAGGAGGTGTTTAAAATCGGCAAGGGGCAGACGGCGGAATCAACAGGACACCGAGCCGATCTTAGTATTTCAGGACTACTCGATCCTCGTCAGTCAACAACGCAGGGCTTTTTCAGGAATCTGCACCCAGCTGTTTAACCGCGGCATTCGCTTCTCACTCCTCTACCCAGCGCGGCTGCGGGTTGACCACCAAGGCCACACCCGCATTCTAGCGACCCTGGAAGAGGCGGCTACCTTCCTAGACTCTCTGCCAGATCAACCGACTTCCTAATTGCTACAGGACTATCTGGAAGTGAGGTGTATCTTCCCATGTGTGGTGGGGAGAGCTGGAGCCCCCGGGGGCCGCCGGCCCTTGACGGCCTCCCCGCAGCTTCCACTACCATGGGAGAACTCTTGGTTTTGCCTTTCATGTTGTGTACTAGACTGGGATGCAGTGTCTCACTACCTTGATAACATTTCTCATGCCAGGGGAGACAATGTATCCTTGTTATTTTGTTGTAATGGTTACTTTGTTATACTTGCTGATGCTTTGTTGGCTCCCTGTTTATTTCCCTCATTGCAATGTCTCTGCCCCTATGTTCCTCCTTGACCCTCCCCCCTCCCTTCCCTTCGTTATCCCTCTACAGGGGGGGCTACGACCTGAGACAAGGGGGGCGGTTGGGGGAGTAGTGCGGCCTCGACTCGATAATGCAGAGATATAGGTATTGATGAGGGGGGAGGGGGGGTGATGGGAGGTCATCTGGGAGGGGGGTGTGCAGAGACCCTACGAGAGCAGGCGGGTGGAGGGCGATAGCGCCGGGTGTGGGAGCACCGGTACAGGGGTTCGCAGCAGAGACTTTATGTCTCTTTTTCCCTTTTTTAACTTTCTTGTTGGGGAGGGTGAAGCATTGGAGGGGCGAGCCCGCTTGCCATAGGAAGTAGTCCAGGCTATGACTGGACGGGAGGCTTGGGAGGGGAGGGGGGATGGGGGGGGGAGGGTTGGGAGGGGGGGAGGAGGGAGGGGCAGGGGGAGGGGCGGGGGTACACTCCAATGATTGTTCTTAGATGGAATAATTGCCTGCCTATAGACGGGGAGGGATACCAGGCTGGGGGTATCCCTCTGCAGTACTGGGTAGTGATTTTGTGGTGGCGCCTTGGTACTGCCCCGGCGCTTTGAAAATAATCACATGGAATGTCTGTGGGCTGGGAAACCCTATCAAGAGGCATAAGGTATTGCAAGCGCTGGCTCGGCATAAATGTGACATTGCGCTCCTTCAAGAGACCCACCAGACGGCCGTTGAACATAGCAAACTCTGTCGGAGCTGGGTGGGCCAAGTGTGGGGGTCCCCCGCCCAGGGGCATAAAGGAGGAGTAGCGATTCTAATCCATAAACGCATACGATTCGTAGAGGAGACGGTCCTTGCTGATAACACTGGTAGATCCTTGTTGATTTATGGTCAGTTAGACGGTAAACCGGTGATTCTGGGCAATCTCTATGGTCCAAATCTGGCTGACCCGGGTTTTTACAATGGTCTGGCATCAAGGGTGGAGCAGCTTCCAGAGTGTCCGGTGATTTTGGGCGGAGACTTTAATGGAGTCCTAGATGTGGACCTGGATACTTCGAGGAGAGGGGGTGGGCGGGAGAGGATAGTGCCCTCCCAGACGTTGTTGCGGTTCTGTCGGAGATTAGGCTTACTGGATCCTTGGCGAGTCCTGCACCCCTCCGAGAGGGACTATACCCACCAATCTCGAGCGCATGGTTCTAGTGCCCGCATTGACTACGTAATGATCTCAGGGACTTTGTTTACACACACCGAGGATGCACAGATTGGTCCTTCCGAAATATCAGACCACGCGATGGTGTGGCTTGCCTTACACTGGGGGCGGGACACACATCGATCACATCTGTGGAGATTCCCCCTAGAACTTTATTCCGATGGGCAATTTCGTCAGTTTATCCGCCAGAGATGGGTGGAATTTCTTGCCAACCACCAGGTGCATATAGATGACCCGAATTAGTCTGGGAAACGGCAAAGGTGGTTCTTCGAGGGGACATCATCGGTTACGCCGCGAGAAGGCGCCGGTTGATGGCAGAACGTATAGTACTGCTTGAGCGCCGAGTCACTACGCTACGGCGGCGATGTGCCCACACGCCAACGCTGTCCAATAAGAAGTTGCTATGGGAGATCCAGACCGAGCTCAACGAGCTTTTACATCAACGAGCAAAGAAATCGGTTTTGTTTTACCGGTTCCGTTTGCACTGCTACGGTGACAAACCTGGCAAGTTGTTAGCACGCTGTCTGCGGGCCCGACGGAGTCCTGGCCACGTAGCGGCACTGAAAGACGGCCAGGGACGTGTGCATAAAGAGAATAAAGAAATCGCAGAGATTTTTCGTACCTTCTTTCAAGGCTTATATACATCCGCGGCTGGCTCCCCGGCGGGGCTGCAGGACTATCTTGAGGGCTTGGAGCTGCCTCAACTCACTTCAGCCCAGAGAGAGGTTTTAGATGCACCTATTACGGTGCAGGAAATACAATCCGTAATATCGGCAACCCAGTGCTATAAATCGCCGGGGCCAGACGGATTCGGGGCTGAAATCTATAAGATCCTAAGGGACGGGGTGGGCCCACTCCTGAGAGAGGTCTTTGTCACCAGGGTAGAGCAAGGGGCGTTTGGCTGGGGACGTAATCATGCATATATCACCCTGATCCCGAAGCCGGGTAAGGACCCAATGCAGGCAGCTTCATATCGACCCATCATCTCCCTACTAAACTTCGATCTTAAACTTTTGGCGAAAATTCTAGCTGACCGCCTGGCGGGGGTATTAGGCTATTTAATCCATGACGCACAAGTGGGCTTTGTGAAAGGCCGCTATGCCGTACGAAACCTTCGGAAGATTTTGGCCTCCTTGGAGTGGGTTCATGCTCACAATATTTCGTCGTTGTTGATTAGCTTCGATGCAGAGAAGGCCTTCGATAGAGTGGACTGGCGTTACCTATGGAGACTGCTACCACGCTACGGCATTGGGGAGGATTTTTGTAACATGGTGCAAAGTCTGTACATTTCACCGACCGCGGGCATACTGTGCAATGGCCTCATCTCGGACGACTTCACGTTGGCTAGAGGTACAAGACAGGGCTGTCCGCTATCACCCTTGCTATTTGTTCTTTCCTTGGACCCGCTGATTCGCACCGTCGTAACTTCGGAGGGGATACAGGGAGTGGGACTGCGGTCGCAAACTTCCTTATCTCGGCCTTCGCCGATGACTTGTTAGTCCGTTTGACGTCCCCGTCCACTTCCTTACCCTCGCTTTTAGACGAATTCCTGCGATTCGGAGCAATTGCAGGCTTGCGCATTAATAAAGATAAGTCTGAAGTAGTGGATGTCTCGGGACATTTCCGTGGTTCATGGAGGGGACCCTTCCCTTTCCGGTGGGCAGACACAGAATTTATCTATTTGGGCATAACATTGACCGGTAACCCCCAGGACTTATACCGACAAAATTTAGATCGTATACTGCGGCAGTTGGCGGTGCAGTTGGGTGCATGGGGACCTCTCCCGTTGTCTCTGGCAGGGAGGATAGCGGCGGTACAAATGATCGTCCTACCCAGAATCTTGTACTGGTTGCAGACCCTGCCGGTCTGGTTGTTTCGACGAGACTTGTGTAAAATAGAGGCTCTGCTTAAGCGCTTTCTTTGGCGGGGGCAGCGGGCGCGGGTCGCATGGAATCGCCTGCTTGGAAAGTGGCGAGAGGGTGGCATGGGCCTTCCCGACTTGAAGACTTACGCATTGGCTTGTCAAGCCAGACACCTGGGGGACTGGCTCGGGGGGACGGAGGTATACACGCCTAGGGCTTTAGAGGAGTGTTTGGTGGCCCCTGCGTCTCTCCTGGCGTATTTGCATGGCACGGCTACGGATCTCACGGCTACTAGTCGGCAGAGTCCGTTAGTGGACTCGGCCCGACGCACATGGCAATTACTTAACCAATATTGGCGGGACACGTGGAAGGTGTCTTGCTGGTTGCCGCTGCAGGGCAATGCCCTCTTCACTCCAGGGTCCGAGACCGCGGTGTTTCGGGACTGGTGGATACGGGGCATCCGGTTGATAGGGCATTTGGTGGACCAAGCGGGAACCTGTAAATCATTCCGAACGCTCAGTCGGGAATACGATCTCCCTGACACGCATTGTTTTGCCTACATACAAATCTCCCACTATGTGGCTGCATTGCCGCGCGCAGCGCTACAGGCTGAACGCTCAGCCCAGATTTTGGAATTTTTTCAGTTAGGAGAGGAGCGCTTGCCGTCGATTTCCAACTTGAAACGTAATTTGGAGCGATATCGCCCCCTCCCTGATTATAGTGGAGTCGAGAGAGCTTGGGCGACTGAATTGGGTGTAGACGTGCAGCCGGGATGGGTACTGCTAGCACTGAAACGGATTAGCCGACTAGTACAAGGAGCGCGTTGGCGTGAGATTCAATTTAAGTGCGTGACTAGGGCTCATTTTTCGCCACGGCGGGCGCTGCGTAGTCGGCTGGACACGGATGGCTCCTGCCCACGTTGTTCGGAGCCCTTGGCTACTCTCCTACACATGTGGTGGGGTTGTCGGGGAATAAGGGCATATTGGGCCCGGATATGCAGATTCCTTAGCATGCTGCTTCAGCGAAGGCTTCATTGGACGGGCCTATTTATAGCACTTGATCAGTTGCCGACCCCCGGACCTGTGAAAGCGGGTGAGGGTTTGCTTGTGCGGAAGGCCTGTCTGGTGGGTAAAGGGCCGATTCTTCGACTATGGCGGGAACGCCAACTGCCCACTTTTAGTGAATGGCGGAACAACTTTCATCAATTAATGCTACCGGAGCGTTGGATGGCGCGGGGCAGTGCCAGGCGTTGGACAGTTTTTCTGTCGGTGTGGGAGCCATATATCCAGCAGCTCGGGCCCCACAGCCGTAATGCCACCCTTCAAGGGGGGAGTTGAATGACTGCGGACCTAAAGAAGTGGGTAGGCGGTAGCTGCTTTACAGTTCTTGATGATAATTGGTTTATGAAGTGGTAATGGAGTGTGGGTGGGCGGGGAGGAGAGGGATGGGGATGGGAGGAGGGGGGTTGGGATATAATGTAAAATGCCCACCTCTTGTATTATCTTTCTGTTGGCTCCCGGGGGGGTGAAGAGTAAACCCCCCCCGTGGTGCCGTTTGTTGCTATGTGTCTGGATCTTATGGTGGACTTAAATAAAGTATTAAAAAAAAAAAAAAGATTCTCACATTCGTTCACAGGGCACTTCACACAGGCACCCCCCTTTATCTCGCAGATCAGGTTCGCTTTCATACCCCAGACCGTTCACTCCGCTCTATCCATGTTAATTGTATGTCCCTTCCCCCTCCCTCACATGCTCATTTAGAATCCACTCGCTCCTCTGCTTTTTATTTCTTAGGCCCGAGGTTCTGGAATTCACTTCCCCTTTCCCTCAGATCTGAAACATCATTCCAGCTTTTCAAAACAAAACTCAAGACCCACCAGTTCAACCTGGCATTTGACCTTCCCCCGTAGTCCTCACTCCTTTTCTTTCTGTACTCCCTGATGTGTTTCTATTGTCCTTTTCTGTTTAACTGCTCCCTGTCCTCTTTTCTCCTCTTTACTGTTTTTAAATAATGGCGTTCTTTTCTGTTTCTGCAGCTATGTATTTTTATGATTTTATGATTGTAAACCACCCAGATGCCCATGGTGTTGGGTGGTATAACAAATTTTAAATAAACATAAACATGCTGTCTACAGAGGGCTATGAAACCATTAACCTCACCTGTCATTGCTCTTGCTCCATCAGTAGTGATGGAAACAAGTCTATGCAATGGAAGATTACACTTTGTCACAAAAGAATGGAAAGAACTGAATATCTCCTAACCGGTAATTCTCCCTTTTAAAGAAATCATGCCAAGTAGTTCTTCTTTAACACTGAAGTCTTCAAAAACCATCTGGATAAAGACTAGTAACTGGACTATGTCTCTTATGTCTTTAGATTCATCCATTTGGAGTGAGAAAGCAACAGAATTTGAAACATCCTCCAACAATTGTTCAGTTGTGTCTCCACACATCTTTTCTATTCACCCCATGACGGTGTTTCTTGACAATTGTACATCTTAAATAACAGCTATGATCTCTTTCTTATTTTTAAATCCTTCAAAAAGATTGTCAGCTGCTTCAAGATAACAATCTTTTACAAATTCCCCTTCAGTGAAAGGTTTGCATATCTCCAGGAACAAGCAGGAATAAGTCCTCACATATGGGTACGTCGGTACCGACGGAGCCCGCGCGGGAAAGCTCCCCAGCTTCCCAGAAGGAAAGCTTTTGGGGCCTCCCACTGCGCATGCGCGCTGCCTTCCCGCCTTCCTGACCAACTCTCCTCAGTTCTTCTTTTTCCGCAGAGCCAGCAGGTCGTGTTCCTGTCACCGCTGAAGAAGTTGTTATTTTAATTTGTTTCTTTGGCCGCGTGTCTGCCTTCCCCGATTCCGGACCGGTACCGCCGGTCCTTTTTCTTTATTTCTTTAAAAAAAAAATATATATATATATTATTTTTCCCCACTTGGTGTGTTTGTTCTGTGAGGCCTTTAGGCCTTCACAGAATTCTCCCTCATGGAGAAACCAGCCTCTGGTTTTAAAAAATGCACCAAGTGTAGTGGTACTATATCAGTCACAGACACCCATGAATGGTGTCTTAAATGTTTGGGGCCTGACCACTCCATTCCGGATTGCCCATCCTGTTCTTTGATGTCTAAACGTGGCTTACAAAACCGGGCAGCCAAGTTTCACATGCTGTTTTCTACAGATACTCCAGCATCGACATCTTCCAGGTCTTCCTCTCCTGATGAATCTCAGGTAACCAAACATTCCTCTGGCAGGTCCTCAAAGGGCAAATCTCCCTCCAAGTATCGAGATGCCCCCGGGCTTGACCCTGAGGACCCTGCCCCAGCCAAACAACCCCGGCGGGAAGCTCCGGCTTCCAAAGCTCCTCCTATGGGGTTACAGGTTGACATCGATGGCACGGCCTCGACCGATCACCTGTTAGACTGCTCTGGGGTACCGGCTCAATCTTTCGGTACCGACATCCAGACAGTCGTGGCGTCTATGGATCATACAGTTCAATCCATGCAGCAGGCCATTATGGCTTTTATTAGAGCTGCGATGCCCTCGGTACCGCAGCCAGCGGTACCGACTCCTGTTCCGGTACCACAACCGATACCGGTACCCAGGGCATCCACATCGACCAGGATACCGATTCCGGTTCCCGGTTCCGGGGTTTTCCACGATACCAATCCGGTTCCGGGTACCCCCGATGTCGATACCGATCGATACGCTTATCGATCCCTGGAAGCAAACAGACGATACTTCGAGTCTTCTGATGATTCTGATTCATCAGATGACTCTGCTGAAGTATCCCTTACTCTACCTGAAGAACCCTCTTCTCCAAAGAGGAGAATGTCTCCTCCAGAGGATTTGTCCTTTCAAGACTTCATCATTGAAGTAGCTAAAGGTCTCTCTATTTCAGTAACCTCTGAAAAAGAACCTAGAGCAAAAAAATTGGATATTTTAGGATACTCTAAGGTTCCCAAAGAGGCAGTCACCTTGCCCATTCATGAAATTCTTCAAGAACACATGATGGACTTATGGGAGACTCCTCTCACCCTATCTCCACATTCTCGTCGTTTGGACACCATGTATCGTGTCCCTCCTTCTCCTGGTTTTCAAAAAACTCAGCTCCCTCACCACTCTATTGTGGTTCAGTCAGCTATGAAAAGGATAAAGAGTACCAAAAGACACTCTTCTACTCCTCCAGGGAGAGAATGTAGGACTTTGGATGCTTTTGGTAGAAAAATCTTCCAAGCAAGTATGCTTATTGCCAGAATCAATTCATACAGCCTCTATATGGGCATGTTTCTGAAGGAGATTGCTTTGAAAATACGTCATTTTCTCCCCTTTATCCCAGAGGATAGAAAGGAGGAGTTCCTTCTTTTGCTAAAGCATACCCAAGATATTTCAAAGTTCTCCAACAGAGCAGCCTTTGACTCCTTTGAGGGTGCTAGCAGAGCCTCAGGTATTGCCATAGCGGCTCGCAGAATTGCTTGGCTCCAGGCCTCTGACCTAGAACCCTGGGTCCAGGATGGGTTGGGAAATCTGCCCTGTACAGGTGAGAATCTGTTTGGTAAGGAGTGGCAAATCAAAGCCACCCAAATGGATGCAGAAAATGCTGCTTTAGATAGACTTTCTAAGTCTACCTCTGCCCCTGTCAAGAAAAAATCTTTCAAGAAGCCTTTCTATAAGAAGGCCAGATTTGCTACAAATACTGGCCAACAATCATCTGCAACTCGCTTTGCTCCTAAGCGTCAGCAGCCTAAACAGGCCAGGGCAAAACCTGCAGGGGCTGCTACAGCCCAGCAGTCCCAACCCCCTCAGGGTTTTTGACTTAACTCTAGAGAACTTAACCTTTCTGGCTCTAAAACATCCAGAGCCTCTCACCATTCCAGGAAGGTTAACTCATTTTGCTCCCAGATGGGAGCAAATCACATCAGAACAATGGACCCTCTCTATCATCAGAGAGGGCTACAAACTACATTTCTCCAGCCTTCCTCCCCATACCATGGTGAGATGTTTCAATTCTCCCCCATCTCTCCTGAACCTGTTAGGTCAGGAGGTGACCACCCTTCTCGCCCAAAGGGCAATAGAAGAGGTTCCTCTTCTTCAACAGGGGTCAGGGTTTTACTCCCCTTATTTTCTCATTCCCAAGATAACAGGGGGGTACAGACCCATTCTAGATCTCAGAGAATTGAACAAATTCCTATGCAAGGAGAAATTCAAGATGCTTTCTCTAGGTACTCTCCTTCCATACCTACAGAGTCAGGATTGGCTTTGTTCTCTAGATCTCAAGGATGCGTACACACATATACTCATCCATCCATCCCACAGAAAATTCCTACGGTTTCTGTTCCAGGGAAAACATTTCCAATACAGAGTACTTCCCTTCGGTCTAGCCTCTGCTCCAAGGGTATTTACCAAATGCATGGCAATAGTAGCTGCATTTCTACGAGCCCTGGGAATATTTGTCTTCCCATATCTGGACGACTGGCTCATCCGAGCTCCATCTCAGTCCGAGGCTCAGACTTCCCTGGATCGCACCAGACGCATTCTGCAGTATCTGGGACTTGTGATCAATCTGCCAAAGTCTCAACTCACCCCTACTCAGTCCCTGGAATTCATAGGGGCCTGGTTGGATACCACCACTGCAAGGGCCTATCTTCCTCAGGCCCGTTGCCAACGTCTAGTGCACTTAGCCTCCCAGACTCAGTCCAGAAGCCACTTGACTGCCAGGGAGATGCTACAACTATTAGGCCACATGGCCTCCACAGTACATGTGGTGCCCTATGCTCGCCTACATATGAGAGCAGCACAATGGACTTTGTCCACCCAGTGGACTCAAGCATCAGGAGCTCTCTCAGACCAAATAGCAAACTCCAAACGTCTCTTTTGGTCTCTCCAATGGTGGATGTCCACTCAAAATCTGTTGTTGGGGGCCCCCTTTCAACCATTGTTGCCCCAAGCAACCCTCACAACAGATGCCTCCCAAACAGGTTGGGGAGCTCATCTTCAAGATCACTCCACTCAGGGCACTTGGTCTCCACAGGAGACCACCCTTCATATCAACCACTTGGAACTTCGAGCAATCTTTCTAGCTCTCAGAGTTTTTCATACCCTCCTCAGCAACATGACGGTCCTTATTCATACGGACAATCAAGTAGCCATGTTTTACATAAACAAACAAGGAGGGACTGGCTCTCTGTCGCTTTGCAACGAAGCTCTAAGATTATGGGCCTTCGCCAGAGAGCATCAAATTCATCTCCTGGCAGTATATCTTCCAGGAATCCAAAACTCTTGGGCAGACAGACTCAGTCGAGTTCTGCTTCCACACAAATGGTCCCTACACATGAATCAGGTACTCAGAATCTTCCAGAAATGGGGGACCCCGGACATAGACCTCTTTGCAAGTCCGTGGAATGCCAAACTTCCCCGGTTCTGTTCCAGGATTCTGTGTCAGGGAGTTCAGGCCAAGGATGCCTTCCTCCTTCATTGGGGTCAGGGCTTCCTATATGCCTTTCCACCCATTCCTTTGATTCCCAAGACTCTGTTCAAACTTCAAAGGGATCAAGGGTCCATGATCCTCATAGCTCCATGCTGGCCATGCCAAGTGTGGTACCCTCTACTTCTGCATCTCTCCCAAGCCCCCTCCCTGAACTTGGGAGCGGCTCCAGACCTTCTGTCTCAGGAGGAGGGGACTTTGTGGCACCCAAACCCCAAGTCCCTTCACCTCAGAGCTTGGTTACTGAAGGCCTAGACCTTCAACACTTCAATCTTTCGCAGCAAGTGAAGGATATCCTCCATGCCTCTAGGAAACCTTCCACTAGGCGTTCTTACGCTTTTAAATGGAAAATATTTTCCATTTGGTGTGCTCAAAAGGGTCTTAACCCTCTAGCACTTCCTTTGAATTCTCTTTTGGAATATCTCCTGCATCTCTCCAATGCAGGACTCAAAACGAATTCAGTAAGAGTCCATTTGCGTGCTATTGCAGCATCCCTTAAGCCCATCAATGGACAACCTGTTTCCTCTCATCCTCTTATTGCAAGATTCATGAGAGGCCTAACCTTAACTAAACCTCCCATTCGACCTCCTCCGGTGGCATGGGACTTAAACTTGGTTCTTGGTCAGCTTATGAAGCCACCCTTTGAACCCTTAGCCACTACCTCCTTGAAATTTCTTTCTTGGAAGGTTATTTTTCTTATTGCAGTCACCTCAGCTCGCTGTATCAGTGAACTGCAAGCTCTAGTGGCTAATCCACCTTATACAAGGTTCCATCATGATAAGGTGGTCCTTAGGACCAATCCCCACTTTATGCCTAAAGTGGTCTCCCCTTTTCATCTTAATCAAGAGGTATATTTACCTGTCTTTTTTCCAGCTCCTCATGCATCCAGTGCAGAGAGGACCCTTCATACTCTAGATTGTAAAAGAGCTCTTGCCTTTTACCTCCACAGGACACAGCAACATCAAAAGTCTTCTCAGCTTTTTGTTGCTTTTGATCCTTCTCATTTAGGACTTCCAGTCTCTAAAAGAACACTCTCCAATTGGATTGCTCAGTGTATCTCTTTTGCTTACCAGAGTAAGAACCTTTCTCTGGAGAGCCATGTCACCGCTCACAATGTGAGGGCCATGGCCAACTCTATGGCTCATCTAAACTCTGTCTCCATTGACCAGATCTGTCGAGCAGCCACCTGGGCCTCGGTTCATACCTTTACAGCCCATTACTGTTTGGACAAGGACTCCCGCCGGGATGCCTTGTTTGGTCAGGCTGTCCTCAGACACCTGTTCCATTCTTGAACAACTCCAGCCCACCTTCCCTGAATGGATGCCTGAGATCCATAGGAAGATGAGGAACCTTTCAGGGTCTCATACCCTTGAGGGGATCTCCCGGGCATCTTAGCTAAGGAGTCCCCATATGTGAGGACTTATTCCTGCTTGTTCCTGGAGATAGCACAGTTACTTACCTGTAACAGGTGATCTCTGGGAACAGCAGGAATTAGTCCTCACAACCCACCCACCTCCCCTAGGAGTTGTATCTCTCTCTCTCTTTCCTTTCCTCTCTCTTTTATCTCAGCTTTAAACTCGAACTGAGGAGAGTTGGTCAGGAAGGCGGGAAGGCAGCGCGCATGCGCAGTGGGAGGCCCCAAAAGCTTTCCTTCTGGGAAGCTGGGGAGCTTTCCCGCACGGGCTCCGTCGGTTCCGACGTACCCATATGTGAGGACTAATTCCTGCTGTTCCCAGAGATCACCTGTTACAGGTAAGTAACTGTGCTTTCTTTGCAATCACGTTGCTGACCTTGAAGGATGCTATGGTTGCATTGACCGAATGTGACCTTAGCTTTGCCATCAACAGTTGCTGAGTAGCCAATTTAGATTTAAGTTCTTTGAGCTTCAGTTTATGAATTTCACTTTTGGGTTGAAAATCAGCATCAAACTTATTGCTATGCAGAGCCTTATAATGACGTTTCAGATTACCCTTTTTGGGCAAGGATACTGGGGCGTTACAAATTATATCGTTCCATGGTGAGACCGCACCTTGAATATTGTGTGCAATTCGGGTCGCCGTATCTTAAAAAGTATATAGCTTTATTAGAAAAGGTTCAGAGAAGAGCCACTAAAATGGTAAAGGGGATTCAAGGATACTCCTATGAAGAAAGGCTAAAAAGGTTAGGGTTTATTTAACCTGGAAAAGAGACGGCTGAGGGGAGATATGATAGAAGTCTATAAATTAATGAATGGAGTGGAATGGGTAAACGTAGATCGATTGTTTACGTTATCAGAATATAGAAAGATTAGGGGACATGCAATGAAGCTACAGGATAAACTATTTAAGACTAATAAAAGAAAATATTTTTTCACTCAACGTGTAATGAAACTCTGGAATTTGTTACCGGAGAATGTAGTAAAGGCTGTAGTGTAGCTGGGTTTAAAAGAGGTTTGGACAAGTTCCTGGAGGGAAAGGTCCATAAACCATTATTAAGAAGGTACCCAGGATATCAATGCTTGACCCAGTACAAGCATTGTGGAACCTGTGTCTTTGGGGAAACTGCTAGGTACGTATGACCTAGATTGGCCACTGTTGGAAACAGGATACTGGGCTTGATGGACCTTGGTCTGACCCAGTATGGCATATCTTATGTTCCTGGAGAGGGCATCAGCCTTGCCATCCTTAGAGCTTGGTTGGTAAGTGATGATAAAATTAAACTGGGTAAAGAATAAGACCCATCTCACTTGATAGGGGGTGAACCACTGGGTGGACTCAATATGCTCTAGATTCTTTTGATCTGTAAACATTGGTTATGAGATGTTGACCTCCTTCCAGAAGGCACCACAACTCTTTATTATCCATTTAATAGCTAGCAATACTACATTATTCTCAACGGGAGAGAATTTCCTAAAAAGGTAAGTAAGAACATAAGAAATGCCATACTGGGTCAGACCATGGTCCATCAAGCCCAATATCCTGTTTCCAGTAGTGGCCAATCCAGGTCACAAGTACCTGGCAATTTCCCCAAAAGGTGCACAGATTCCACAATGCTTATCATGGGGTAAGAAATGGGATTTCCCTGATCCTCTTTAATAATAGTTTATGGACTTTTCTCCAGGAACTTGTCCAAAACTTTTTTTTAAACCCAGCTGCACTAACAGCTTTTACTACACCTTCCGGTATATTTTCTCTTATTAGTCCTAAATGGGCTACAATGTAGCTTCATTGAGTGTCCCCTAGTCTTTCAACTTTTTGAAGGAGTAAACAAACGATCTATGTTTACCCGTTCCACTCCATTCATTATTTTATAGGTCTCTATCATATTTCCCCTTAGCCATCTTTTTTCCAAGTTGAAGAGCCCTAACCTTTTAAGCCTCTCCTCATAGGTTGTTGTGTCTTCTATCAAAAAAACGCCGGCATGGGTGTCGTTTCAACATTACAGATAATAAATGAGGACCAATGCTAAGTTTGAGCAGCTGTGATGAGCATCCCCTGACGAAACGTTGGATTGTGAAACGCTATGGCGCTATTGTTCAGGCGTTGGGAGTACACTCACCATGTTTCAGATAAGCATCCTCAGATAATGATTTTTCAATAATATTACATCTTTTTTAGCATTGATTAATAAATAAGCAACTAGTTGGGTCATTGATGTGAGGTTTGGGCGCTGTTTCCATATGAATATATGTGTTCAGTAAGTCGCCCCATTCTGGTTCTGAGACCCAGTTGCATATTTATATGAAGTTATGGATGTGTTGTAACACAAGGAAATTCTTTGATATATATCATCTTGAAGGTGAAAAGTAGAGCTTAATATATAGATTGGACTGAGAAGTTGCATATAGCTCTGAGAAGTGTCATCAAGGCATATTTGTTAAGAAACATAGAAACATGATGACAGAAAAAGATCACATGGCCTATCTAGTCAGCCCTTCCATATCAACCACTACAACAGTCCCCTTTTTTCCTTTAGAGATTCTCTGTGCTTGTCCCATGCTTCTTTTAATTCAGATACTGTCCTCATCTCTACCACCTCCAGTGGGAGACTATTGCACGGATCCACCACTCTTTCCGCAAAGAAATAGTTCCGCATATCACTTCTTAATCTATCCCCTTTCACCCTCATCCCATGTCCCCCTCTTAGCACAACTTGCTTTCAGTCAAAAGAGGCTCTCCTCCTGTACATTTATGCCATGGAGGTATTTAAACATCTCAATCATATCACCTCTATCCTGCCATTCCTCTAAGGTGCACATATTAAGATCTTTAAGTCTGTCCTCATATGCTTTTAAATGGTTCCAGTCATATCTCAGAAAGCAGAGAGTCATAGTTGGTCCCCTCACCTCAGACACTTTCCACATAGTACAAGGAGTTCCTCAAGGATCCTCGCTGTCCGCTGTCCGCCGTCCTCTTCAAAATATATATACAACCAATATGCAACATATTCAAAAAGTTCAAGATACAATGTGCCATATATGCAGACGATATCATGGCATACACACCAATCCAGTTGGATTCCCCGGACTTTGCAACAATGTCAGAATGTCTTCAAGAAATGATAAACTGGCTGACCAGCAACAACCTCAACAGAAACATCAAGAAAACTGAAGCAGTTATCATCACACGAGAGACTTCATTCACCCCACTGACCTCAATCAACATTGCTGACAACCCAATACCGATAAAAGATGAAGTACGATACCTTGGGGTCATCCTTGACAACCACCTTTAACCTCCAAGCCCATATCAACAAGACCGCTAAGTCAGCCTTCCAAAAGCTTGCTACTATTCGGAGACTCAAATCCCAACTCAGTCAAGAATATTTCCATACAGCATATCAGGCTATCATAACACCCACTCTGGACTACTGTAATGCCCTTTTCCAAGGACTCCCCAAGCAAGCCATCCATCCCTTGCAACTAGTCCAAAACACCGCTGCACAAATCATCACTGGATCATCTCAACACGACCACATAACCCCCCTCCTGAACCAGCTCCACTGGCTTCCAATCACTTCCTGTGCCAAATATAAGTTCGCTCTCACCATCTTCAAAATTAAAAACAGCCTATCAGCCGATATTTTACAAGGCCTGATATGTACTAAACCCATTAAAGAGACCAGTGAGACATAGCACCATAAATACCATACCTACGCCCAGCTTGTTCACAAAGGTCCACAATTCCACTGCAAAGAGGGCTCTTTCACTTGCCGCCCCCGCCATCTGGAATTCCCTCCCAGAAGATCTAAGAACCACCTCAGACATAAAAGACTGCAAGAAGCAACTCAAGACACTCCTCTTCATTGAATACTTTGGTGGAGACACCAAACATCTCCAGTAACCTCTGGACTCATGTACTCACATCACAAGCAAATTCAATAAACTGTCCCACTGTATATATGTTGTGCTATTCTGCACCTCCTGCATGTCTCCACGCCCCTTGTTCTCCTTAGAGAGTTCCTTGTAATGGTTTGAATCATGTTCTTCCCTATGCAAGTTCTATGTAACAATTTTGTGAGTTTCAATGTAAACCGCCTTGATTAAATGAGAAGGCATTATAGAAAAATTGTGAAATAAAATAAATAATGAAGACCACTAACCATTTTAGTAGCCACCATCTGTGCCAACTCCATCCTGTTTATATCCTTTTGAAGGTGCGGTCTCCAGAATTGCACACAATACTCCAAATGAGGTCGCACCAAAGACTTATACAGAGGCACTATCACCTCCTTTCTTCTGCTGGCCATTCCTCTCACTGTGCACCCAAGCATCCTTCTAGCTTTTGCTGATGCCTTTCCTACCTGTTTAGCTATTTTAAGATCATCAGACACAATCGTGCCAAGGTCCTGCTCTTCTTTAGTGGACAAAAATATTCATCCCCTATACTATATTGCTCCCTTGGATTGCTGAAGCCCAAATGCATGGCCTTGCATTTTTTAACATTAAATCTCAGCTGCCAAATTCTAAACCATTCTTCAAACTTAGCTAGATCCCTCCTCATGTTATCTACACCTTCTTGGGTATCTACTCTATTGCAGATTTTGGTATCATCCACAAAGAGGCAAACCTTACCCGACAGCCCTTCTGCTATATCATTAATAAAGATGTTAAAAATAATTGGACCAAGGACCAGATCCCTGTGGCACACCACTGGTAACTCCTCCTCCTCAGAGTGAGCTCCATTTACCTGTACCCTTTGTCGCCTCCCACTCAACCAATTTCTAACCCAAGCAGTAACTTTAGGGTCCATCCCTAGGGTGCTAAGTTTGTTTATAAGTCGCCTGTGCGGAACAGTGTCAAAGGCTTTACTGAAATCTAAATACACCACATCTAGGGCTCTCCCTCCCTCGATCCATCTCTCTGGTCACCCAGTCAAAGAAGTCAATCAAATTTGTCTGACAAGACCTGCTTTTGGTGAATCCATTCTTCTTCAGATCCTGCAATTCATTGGACTCCAGAAACCTCACTATGCTTTATCTTTATCTTTATTTGTGAGGTTTGATATACCGCCTATGCCGGAGCGTCAGGGTGGTGTACAATAAAAAGAAATGCATATTGGCTACTGAAAAATAAAGCCAGAAAGGAACGCCATCAGCAAATAGGACAGGGATAGATAAAGCAGAGCAAAACAAAGAACAGGGACAGAACCAGAAGGTTGAACTATTTTAGACTAAAACAAAACAACATGGAGGGAAAGGAATGGGGTGACCTGGTTGTAGGGGTACTACATTATGGAGGGTGGGGGGCACAGCTAGGGGAGATGAGGCCATCGACAGGCTCTCTTTTAATAGCCTTTCCAATAATTTACTAACCACAATAATTTACTAACCAGCCTGTAGTTTTCAATGTCATCCTTACATCCACTTTTGTGTAAAGATATGCAGTCACGTAAAATATAAAAGTGGAGCTTCAAGGAGTCATGTATTTAAAAGCATACACGTGTCCATCCCATTGATTTTTAAACATTTTGCCCTGTTTATAACTTAACAAGCCTTGCAATGGCCATGTTTAAAGTGCCCATATGTCTTCCAGTACTGCTTATGCCCAGATGAATTGAAAAAAGAGAAAAGTAACAGCTCTTTTAAATTCTGATCCCAAGCTGTATGTTAATATTAACAATTTATTTTGAAAACAAGGATGGCTAGAATATTCCGGTATTTCTTAATAATGGGTCTTATGTTTGATGAACGTGATAAATACCTCAAAACACAAACTATTTGGGCAGCATGCTTTAGTTCCCATGGTGTACTTTTTCAATAATAAATCCTAATCATTAAACAATAGACTTTTTATGTGCTCATTCAACAACATTTTTTTTTTTTTTTTTTAATATTTTAACTTTTTATTATATTTGAATAGATACAAAAAGCACCACACAAAGAACAGAATAACAACCACCCAACCGGGCAACCAGCAATACAACATATAGAAATAATCCAATATCAGGGGGATTATAACTTTACCACACAGTATATACCCCCTCCCCCCCCTTCCCTGCCCGTTCAGGTATGACCACCGTGGCAAGTTCCGCTAGGTCTGCCCCATTCTACCCCAGCCCCCCCTCTACCCTCCTCCCCTCCACCCTCACCCCCCCCCCTACTCCCCCTCTCGCCCCCCCCCCCCCCCCGCTACCTCTAATCCCACCACCCGGCACAACACCCCCCATTCCTCATCAACTCATCGCTCGCCTCCTCCGGACTGCGGTCAGCCTTTCCATCAAGGTGACCCTCCGGAGTCGGATCACAAATTCCCCTAAAGAGGGCAGTTCAGGCTTTTTCCAAGCCGCCGCTACCTCACACCGAGCCACGCTCAGGCAGGCCAGCACCATCTTCCCTCCTTGTCTCATCTGCCCCTCACCCCACCAGGACAACAAGGCAATCTGGGGAGTCATGACCACATTCCCCCCCAGATTTAAGTGTATCCATGTCTGGATCCTCCCCCAATACTCTTGTACCTTTGGGCATCCCCACCAGATGTGCCAAAAAGACCCCTCCTCCCCACACCCCCTCCAGCACAAGGGGGAAAGCTCTGGGTAAAATTTGTGTAGTTTCACTGGAGTGAGATACCATCGCATGAGCACTTTATAACTATTTTCTTGTAACTGGCTCGCACTCGGCCCCTTCTTGATCACTTCCCAAATGGACTTCCAGGCCACAGAGCTAAGGTTTTGCTCCAAATCCCGTTCCCATTCCAACATATATTTAACTTTCCCCACCCTTTGTCCCTGCACCCCTTTATATAGGGCCGTGATCATCCCCTTCGAACCCCGCTTCCCGTACCAAAGGGCCTCCAAGGACGAGACCTCCCTCCCGAACCCCTCACGCCCCATGATCCGTCTGAGAAAGGAACTAGCCTGCACATACGCGAAGCGATCCCCATCAGCAAGGTCAAAGTCCCGCTGTACTTCCCCAAACTCCCGGATGTCCCTATCCTCTAACAGTTGGAAGCCACAGCGGAGCCCTTTCCCGCTCCAGACATCAAACCTTCCCCCCTCCCATCCCGGCCGAAAGTCTCACCACCCCCTCCAGGGAGTCATTACTGAAAACCAGGACCTCCGCCGTAAAGCTTCCGGCTTCCGCACGGCATCCCAGATTTTTGACACCTGGGACAGTATGGGCGATCCCTCCCCCAATAATTTCCGCTCCCCTCCCTGGGACCAAATCCAGGCCTCTAAACGCCCCCCCTGAACCCTCGTACTATCCAAACTAACCCAAGGGGCCCCACCCCCCCCCCTCCTCCAGTCCAGAATATGCTTTAGTTGTGCCGCCTTATAATAATCCTTGAGGTTGGGAACTCCTAGCCCCCCCTCGGCCTTTCCCAGGTACAGGACCCGCCGAGAAATTCTCGGGGGACGCCGACGCCAAATGTATCGGAAAACCCGGCGTTGCAAGCCCCTCATGGCGCCCTCCGGAATTGCCACCGGCAACGCGTGGAACATATATAACAAGCGGGGAAGAATATTCATTTTAATAGCGGCAATCCTGCCCAACCAGGATGTCTCCAGTCCCATCCATCCCTCGAGGTCCGAAGTAATAGTTCCCCAAAGTTTAGGGTAATTAGCCGCATACAGCTCCTCATAATACCTGGTCAGCCTGACCCCCAAATATCCCAAAGAGGAACGCACCCACCTCAAGGGAAACGCCTCCCGTAGCTTCCCCTCCTGCTGTGCCCCTAGATGTATGTTCAACACCTCTGTCTTATCGAGGTTCATTTTGAACCCCGACACCTCCCCAAAGACCTCCACCTCCCGGAGCACCTCCGGCAAGGATACCATGGGCCGACAGAGATACAATAGGATGTCATCCGCATACAGAGAAATATATATTTTATATATTTTATATATATATTTTATATATTTATTTAATTGTTCATCATTATTATTTTTATTTTTATTTATTTGTTCAATACATATTTTTACTTCTGTTATTTATATGTATACATGTACAGAATTGTATTCATGTGGATTATCAACTAGTTCTAATTTAATTTGCTTTTCACAATATTTTAGTCCTCTGTCTCGGCCCTCGTTGTTTTTATTGTATTTTAATTTATTCAGTAAGATGTAGTTCATTTGTTTTTAACTTTATTGTCATTATATATTTTGTTTTATTGATTTTTCACCCTCTGTTTGTTCCTCTGGTTGGTTTAAATGTTACATTTTTTCACACATAATATATTAGTCATTTTATTGTCTTAATATATTTTCTATATATATATATTTATTTATTTGTTCTTATTTATACCTCACATTATTTATTGGATTTGATGTTATATATGTCCATTATTATAACATTGTTTGTTTTATCCATGGTAGCTGTATGTCCCCCGAAGAAGGCGTAAGCCGAAACGCGTAGGGATATTCTTCAATAAAGCAGTCTGGTCCAAACCTACTTTCGTCTCTTGCTCCGTTTGTTCCCTTGTGCATCTGCAAGAGTTACGCTCCTTCTCTGTATCTCGCATCTCGTGGAGCCATGTTCTCTCCGTGGCAAGGAGTTTTGAGCTATAAAGAAGAAGATTTGAAAGGACTACTCTCTGAGGACCCCTTCTGCACAGAAGAAGAATCGGTCCCCAATTTAGAAGATGAATGGAGAGAACTGGTTTGGTTGACGCAAAAGTATGTAAGGGAAGAATTGCATGCAGCTTCCCTGCTTGAATATTGCAGAAGGAAGACCATTCCAAGAGGACTTAGGGTGCAGAAGGCACCTGGAATGTTTAAAGAAGACGATGTTTTTATGTCCAATTGGATTAAGATTTTAAATAAATGTTCCTTGGATCTTATGATCCTTTTAATTAATACCTCCAAACGAAGGGCCGAGACACTTAAACCGCAAATAGACTCTAAGATAGGTAATCTTAAGAAAAAAGATCCACAGTTCGATTTAGAGGAAAGCAACTTTGATAAAAATAACCTTGAATACAGACAATCTATTAAAGAAGCTAAAATTAACAAACTCAAGAGAGATGATGATGACTATAAACAGAACACTGTATATTACTGGACCTACAGCAAATTGGACCACAAAGATAGAAAAAGCAGTACGTCCTTCAGAAGACCATACAAACCATCTAAACCATATCATACTTCTAGATCACCCCGTAATAATTCAAAGATTAACATTAAAGATAAATATCCATATAGACGCAGGTCCCCCTCAGCCACTCCAGAAAAAGAAAGGAGTAATAAAAGATCACGTCACCATTCAAATGATCATATAGACACATCAGCTCCCCTTTTCCCTACACAACCACGCTCTCCAGTATCTCATCCCTCTAGGCCCAAATACAAGCGGGATTTTCAAATGGACTCTCTTTGGGCCAAAGGAAGAAGAGACGCTCTTCCAAGATCCCCACCACCACGTCCACCACGAAACAGGTATCAACAGTCCAGACAGTTTTCACCGCAGGAAAGAAGACACAGTCAGGGTATGATGGCAAAAAGGAACCTAGATTGGGATTTATGAACTCAGTTATTAACCTATCTTCATATCCATTAACAGAACTCGAACTTCAGGTTCTCAATAAGGGCTTATCATTCGTTCCTACCAAACGTCATGATAATTTTCTCACACACATAGAACTTTACAAGTTCTTCCGCAAACTTAAAATAATAGATTATTTTGCCAGAAATCCTGCCCTTTCCTTAGATGTTTCCGTTGTTAAAAAACCATCTACTTGGATTCCTCCGTTACCTCCAGATCCCATGATTACGGCATATGAAAACATGGTTCTCACCAGAGTTAAAGCATTATATAAAACCAAACAGAAAAAGTCATATTACAATCTCTCAGCGCCTCTAAAATCCGCATTACACAGTCTTCAATCTAATTCTTCTATAGTAATTAAACCTGCAGATAAAGGTGGTGCCATTGTTGTCCAGGGTAGAGTTTCTTATGTTACAGAAGTTAAACGTCAATTAGATGATACTACATTTTACCAAAAAATTTTTGATGATCCCACTAATACATTACAACAAAAAATAGATAATTTGTTATATATTGGACAGGAAGCTGGTTATCTAACACCTAAGGAAATATCTTTTTTGACAGTCACTCATCCTATCACACCCACAATTTATATGCTTCCAAAAATCCATAAATCCATGCAAAATCCCCCCGGACGTCCAATTGTTTCGGCGAATGGCTCATTGCTCGAACCCCTGTCCAAATTCCTAGATTTGTTTTTACGTCCATTTGTTTCATTGGTTCCGTCCTACGTCAAGGACTCTACCCACATTATCAATATCCTTAAAGATTTTGAAGGATATCACAATGAACTCATCTTACTAACCTTAGATATCAACTCCCTATACACAAACATCCCACAAGAAGCAGCTTTGGAAGTATTAGCAAATACATTGATTCAAAGACCAAAACCAGTTCACGTCCCCACATTTTTTCTTACCCAGTTGGCCTCTCTTGTTATGCAAGAAAATTTCTTTATTTTTAAAGGCATCTTTTACAAACAGGTTAAAGGGGTAGCCATGGGCTCGCCCATGGCCCCCGATGTGGCTAATCTTTATGTATCAGAGTTTGAAAGTAAGTTCCTAACATTTCATCCGTATAAGAAACATATTCGTCTTTGGAAACGATACATCGATGACGTTCTTGTCATCTGGGACGGCCCTGAACACACTCTACATTCCTTCCATCTCTGGCTCAATACCTTAGATGTACATTTGCAATTTGAGGGCACCTGTAGTTTGGATTCTATACCGTATCTGGACATTATGATTAAGAAGTCCGACAAAGGCTTTATTACTGATTTATATAGAAAACCAACAGACAGGAATACTTTCCTTACTTATGACAGTTGCCACAACACTTCCTTCAAGCAGAACTTACCAGTCAGTCAATTTCTTAGAATCAGACGTATATGCACCAATAACACCGATTTTGAAAAACATGCCACTGATTTATACCAGCGGTTTGAACAGCGTGGATATCCAAATAAATGCATTTATAAAGCATACCAGCGAGCATCCGGCACAAACCGTTCCACACTCTTAAAGAATACAGTACGTCCCCATTTGGACAGAGTGACTTGTCCTCTTACTTTTTCATCACTTTCCAAATCCATCACTGACATATTAAAACAAGAATGGGATTTAATCGCTTCCTTACCAGCCTTTGAATCCAAACAACTCATGGTTTCATATAAACGTGCTCCCAATCTTAGTCATTTTCTGGTTCCCTCTGCCCTGACTGTTCCCAGAACCGTTCCTAAGGTCAGAGGCCACTATAGCTGTGGAAATTGTTCCATTTGCCTTCATGCTATCACCGTAAAAAATAGTTTTACACATAATTCTACTGGCCACAAAATTACCATTAATCATTATTCTAATTGCAAAACTGCCAATGTAATCTATTTAATCTGATGTCCCTGTGACATGATTTACATAGGTAAAACCTTGCGTCAAATTAGAACACGCATTATAGAACATAGGAGCAATATTCAAAGACAACTTACAGATAAACCATTGGTTTCACATTGGGTAGAGAAGGGACATACTGTCAGTGATCTCAAGTTTTTGGTGATCAAAACTGCTATACCACACTGGCGCGGTGGTGATATCAACCTCACTTTACTTAAGTTGGAACAACGTTTTATTTATAATTTTAACAGTTTACATCCATTTGGACTCAATCAGGAGAGTGATCTCTCAGTCTTTTTACATTAATATTTTTCAGAATCATTCCCCTCATAACTATATTTTTATAAATATCAATTTTAATAACGTTTTTACATACAGGGATCTTTGGATTCATACTTGCACTGTTATTTGAGAACCTTTTGTATTCATTTATTTTATTACAATTTGTTCCATATTTTCTTGTACATAGGATTTAATATGGTTGCTAATCTTTCATTCATCATTCTCTTTGTTTCTTCTTATATTTATATATTCAATCATATATACATTTTTTATATATTTTTACAGTCCTCCACTTCCAATTTCTTTTCTTTTTTAATGCATATTCAATTATCTTCAGCTTCATCACCAGCTTTTACTACTTGCTTAGTTTATCATCTCATGATATTTTTACAATGTTATCTGCATCTAATTTATTGTTCTTAACAGCCTTGACTATTTTATTTTATAGTTCATTCTTACACACACAGCAAAAACTGATACTCTATAACACACATTAGTTGATGATACAATTCCCAAAACATACAAAATTTCTTTTTTATATAGTTGTTGCACTAACTCTCTCTAAGCCCCGCCCAATTGTGACGTCTTTCCTAAAAAAAAGGCGCGAAACTTGGCGTCTATAAAATAACTGTCACACAGTGCTAGCTCCTGATGCTATTGTGTACAAGATTCGACACGTTGGTCTTTTGGAATCTTCCCATTTGGCTATATTCTATGTTTACATTTGCCCGCCTCAACAGTAAGTACGATACATATTTATATCTTTGGTTTGGTTTCAGTTCGGGTCCTGCTGAGTCATCTTTCATTTCGCTTATATTATCCTTATCTTTTAGCTCAATGCTTTCACTCCGTCCCGTATACTCCGATTCACTCTGTCCTATTTATCAGGTCATGTTCTTCACTCATGTGCTTACAACACGAGGTAAATCATTCACTCACTATCCATTACCCACTCCAATACTTTTCTTTATATCTATTCGTGAAAATCAGTTTGGCGATTAAATTTTATGCATTAGCATATAGAAGACCTCCATGTGCACATTCCTTTGTTTGCCAATGTATACACCACGGCAATATATGTCATTATGCTAGTTTACTGTTCCAACTTATACTAAACATTCAGCATTTCAATGACATCTTGTATGGTTTAATTATTTCGCGATAATCTCTTCTTCCTCAGTATTTTCCCCTCCGCAGTGAAAGCGCATTGATACCATCTAACTTCCCCTGTCCTTTTACGAATTATAAAGTTGTTGACTCACTACAATTTAGCAGTTTATTTCATTATGCTCTGTAGTTTCCCTTGCAGCTTCAATCGACATAATATATGAATGCTTTTTATGGATCGGTTTATTTATAGTTCTCTTTGATTAATATTGTTTTCATTTATTCATGTTTTTATTATTTCATAGTCCACTCTAATTTATTATTATATTACATACAATATTTTTACTTAGTTCATTATGAGACTATAATCTTGTTAGGTAGGGATATTCTTCAATAAAGCTTTTTGGTTAAATGTCAACTGCATTTAATAAATACGCGTAGAATCAATTCAACCTATATTGATGTAACTAGCATATAGAACACTTCCTCATGCATACCCTTTAACTCACAAGCACATACAATAATAGAATATGTCGCTATGGTAATTTACTGCTTTAAAACTCATTTCCCACATTCAGCACTTTTACCCTTTGACAGAATATATTTCCCCTCCGTGCTTCCCTCTCATGATGATACTTCCATTTTGATCATTGTAATCCCTCCTTCCTCCCTAGTGTTAACACAAGACTTATATTCACCATATATTCGCAGCTGATTATACCATTATCTTGGTCCTCTTTGCAGAATACATGTTCTGTTTATAGATTCATTCATGTAGAGTTCTTCTCTTTCTTTTCATTTTACATTTAATATTAACATATATATATTTATTATCATTTTATTTCTCTGTATTCATTGTTGTATATTTTTTATAATACATATTTTTAAGTATATTTTTAAATATATTTTTAATATATTATTGTTATACAAGTATTTTATTTTGATGGTACGTCTTAAGTTTATCCAACATCTTACGATTCACAAACTTAGAATCAAGCATTCCAACATTATCTTATTTATAGATATATTTATTATTATTATCAATATTTTTATCATTATTAATTTTATCACCCATTTTATCCATTTTTATGGATTACTTAATTATTTATTATTTTTGGTACATTTGATGTTTGGCTTTTCATGTGTTATTTGGTCTAATGAGTGATTATATAGTTTTTTTCCTTTTATAGCTATTACATAGTGCTACGACTCAATTGTCCTTAAGAGACAACCTCATCAATTACGGCGCTATCAATACATAGTGCTTTTTTACCCAATTGTCTTTATGAGACATCTCAACCTGTACAACACTGGTATGTCACCATTTATTTTATTATATTTATTTATGTATATATATATATTTTTATATATTTTATATATATATTTTATATATTTATTTAATTGTTCATCATTATTATTTTTATTTTTATTTATTTGTTCAATACATATTTTTACTTCTGTTATTTATATGTATACATGTACAGAATTGTATTCATGTGGATTATCAACTAGTTCTAATTTAATTTGCTTTTCACAATATTTTAGTCCTCTGTCTCGGCCCTCGTTGTTTTTATTTTTATTTTAATTTTCATTTATTCAGTAAGATGTAGTTCATTTGTTTTTAACTTTATTGTCATTATATATTTTGTTTTATTGATTTTTCACCCTCTGTTTGTTCCTCTGGTTGGTTTAAATGTTACATTTTTTCACACATAATATATTAGTCATTTTATTGTCTTAATATATTTTCTATATATATATATTTATTTATTTGTTCTTATTTATACCTCACATTATTTATTGGATTTGATGTTATATATGTCCATTATTATAACATTGTTTGTTTTATCCATGGTAGCTGTATGTCCCCCGAAGAAGGCGTAAGCCGAAACGCGTAGGGATATTCTTCAATAAAGCAGTCTGGTCCAAACCTACTTTCGTCTCTTGCTCCGTTTGTTCCCTCAACCACCAAGGCAAACAGCAAGGGGGACATGGGGCACCCTTGCCGGGTCCCACGCCCCACCGGGAAATCCCCCGAATATCGGCCATTGACTTTTACCCTAGCTCTCGGCTCCTGATATAATCTCCGTATCCACCGCATAAAATTGTCCCCCGCAACCCACTTTCTCCAGCACCTCCATCATAAATCCCCAATGCACCCTGTCAAAGGCTTTCTCGGCATCAATAGACATTAAGAGCAGCTCCTCCCCTCCTTGACTGGCCTCCCAAACCACCCCTACTGCCCTTTTAATATTATCCGCGGCCTGCCTCCCCTGAATAAACCCCGCCTGATCCCCATGTATCACTCCTGGCAACCACCCGGCCAACCTATCCGCCAACACTTTGGCCAAAATTTTTACATCCACATTCAAGAGGGAAATAGGACGGTAGGATCCACATTTCAGGGGGTCTTTCCCTGGCTTCAACAGCACCGTGATCCCTGCCGTCAACATCTCCCGTGAAAGCCCTCCGCCTTGCTCAAGCAGTCCATTAAACACCCGCTGTAGCAGGTCCCCCAACTCCCCCCAAAAAACTTTATAAAACCTCCCTGGCAACCCATCTAAACCCGGAGCTTTCCCACCCTCCAACCCCCGCACTACCCTACCAATCTCATCTACCCCCATTAAGGCCTCCAGCTCCTCTTTGGCTGTTTCCGATAACCGAGGAAGTGACACCCCCACTAAGTACTCCCGAATGTCCCCCTCCGCTATCCCCGCCTGCTCCGTATAGAGTCCCTTATAGAAATCCTGAAAGCAACCGCGGATCTGCTCTTCCCCCCGTAGCATCGCTCCATCTTCCCCTTTGATCTGATAGATCGTGGACGCCCCTTGCCGTTGCCTCAAGCGCCTTGCCAGCAACCGGCCCGCCTTATCCCCAAACTCATAATGGACTTGCTTCACCTTTTGTAAGTCCAATGCTACCTGTTCCAGCTGTAGAGCGTAAAGCGCTGCCCGAGCCTTCTCCACTTCGCCCCGATCTCCCCCTCCCCCTCTCCCCTGATGGGAACCTTCCGCCTCCTGTAACCCTTTCCTCAACTCCTCCTCCTGCTGCCCCCTCTCCTTTTTCTTCCGAGCTCCCCACATAATAAACCTCCCACGAATATATGCCTTAAGCCCACCCCATACCATCACCTCCCGCATCTCCCCCGTATCGTTCAAGGTGAGATAGTCCTTCAGCGCTGCCCGTACATCCTCCACCACCTCCCTACAATCCAACAGGCTTTCATTCAGCCGCCAAAAGGCCACCCCACCCCGGATGGGACTCTTAAGCTCTACTTCCACAGCACCATGATCCGACCACCCCACGGGAAGGATGTTTCCACCCATCACTTCCATCATCCACCACTTATCTAGTAGGATCATGTCGATCCTGCTCCAGCTCTTATGAGGAGCGGAAAAAAACGTATATTTGCGCCTCCCCGAATGTAGGACCCTCCACGCGTCCACCAAGTTCCAGCGCTGCATCAAGCTTCGCAACCCTTGGCGGTTCTTACTCCCCCCATCCTCCCCCACCGAGTCGCGATCTACCCGTGGGTCTAACACCACATTGCAGTCCCCGCCAACCACCAACTTTCCCCCTCCCTCCCCTTCCACCAACCTTCCCACCTCTTCCCAAAACGTCCCTTGGTTGCCATTTGGCCCATATACTGAAAGCAACACCACCTCCTCCATACCCCACCTCCCCTTAATCCCCACCACTCTACCTTCGGTGTCTTTAAATTGTCCCTTAACATTTAAGCCACACCCTGCCCGCACAAAGATCGCCACCCCCCCTTTTTTCAACCCCCCCTTATTGCAAGAAACAAATTGGTCCGGGAACAGCTTGTGCCGCAGCCGTCCCACGTCCCCCCCCACAGGTGGGTCTCCTGAATTAATACCACATCCCATTTGTTACGGTCTGCCTCTCGAAAAAGTAAACTGCGTTTAGTCGGGGAATTCAGCCCTTTCACATTTAGCGTCCCTATCCGCAGCATAAGGCCGCACCCCCCTTCCACCTCCCTCTTTCCGGTGTTGTGCTAAGAGTTCCCCCCCCTCCCTCCACCCTCCCCCCCAGTACCCCCCCTCTCCCCCCTCCCCACTGCCCTTCCCTCCCCCCTCCCCCCTCCAACCCCCCCCCACCAACCCTCAGCCAACCGCCCTCCTCCCCTTCCGTGACCATCATATCCTACCCCCCCCCCCCGTATCCGTCAACCCCCACAGCCTTGAAATCAAGCCATCTCTTCCCCCATAATCTCCTGGAAGCAAGGCCCCCCAACATATCCCCCCTACCACTCGTGCCCACCACCCTCCCCATGTAAGCAATGTCCAGACAATGAGGGCATATAGTCACTTGCATCTCGTTCCCCCCATCAAATCAGCAACCAACCACTACTGTTATAAGCTCAGTCCACAGGCTCCGATGCTGTAATCTCCTGCTCCGGGGCCAGCCGCTTCAGCCGTTTCCCCTTCTCGCCGACCCTCTGCCACTGCGTCTTCGTTCGTTGCTTCCCGGGAGTGGCTTGCGGGTGTTCCCGATGTTTACTCCCGGTTGACTGGGGCAAGTTCCCGCATCCCAGCTCCGCCAGTGCTGCCCAGGCTTCCTCCACGGTTTTAACTTTCCGTGAAATGCCATTCGCTGTAAGAAGTAGGCCAAAGGGGAACATCCAGCGATAGCAGAGGTTTTCCCTGCGCAGATATGTAGTAACTTCTCTAAGGCTTCTCCGCCGCTCTAACGTGCCCCTGGAGAGGTCATTA
Source organism: Ichthyophis bannanicus (assembly GCA_033557465.1). Classification (NCBI taxonomy): domain Eukaryota; kingdom Metazoa; phylum Chordata; class Amphibia; order Gymnophiona; family Ichthyophiidae; genus Ichthyophis; species Ichthyophis bannanicus. The sequence goes on along the minus strand of CM066034.1, from coordinate 445,341,119 downwards.
AATACCTCAATCTCATGTCCTTCCCAGGCAATCCTGCCATATTTCCGGGCGGTAGTTAGAACCCGTTCCTTAACAGGGAATCTGCTTAGGCACGCTATAATGTCTCTCCCTTGTCTCTCCTTTCGGGGGCCGAGGCTCCTGTGCGCGCGCTCCACTGCAATGGAGTCCAGGTGCGCCTCCCCCTCTCCTCCCAACCTCAATATATGGCTGCATAGTCTTTGCACCACTTTCTGGCAGTCTTCAGACCTTTCTGTTTCTGGCACCCCTCGAATTCGTAAATTGCACCGTCTTGCTCTGTCCTCAATCTCTTCGATTTTTTCCTGCATCTCCTCCTGAAGAGATTTGACACGGTCTTGTTCTGCCACCATTTCCCTCAATTCCTCCTCGTGCTGCTCAACATGGCCTTCAAGTTCTACCATGCGTTGTCCCATACAGCTCACCTCCTGCTGTATAGCTTCCAAAGCCTCTTTCAAATCTGTCCATATCTCCCGCAGCGCGCCTTTCATCTCCGCCTTGAACAGCGTCAGCCAGGATTTCAATTGTAACTCCTCCGTGTCAGAGTTAGGCTCGTCGGCCTCCGGGTTCTCCGTGTCTACCAACTCCCCCGGGCCCGCCTGGTCGTCCTGCCGCTCAGTTCTGGCGTAAGAGGATTGAAAGGAGGCCAGTTTCTTCCGTGCTGCCATCCCCAGTTCCTCAGCACCCTTCCCTTCCACCTTAAGGCCGTGAGGGTATCCACGAAGGTTGCGAAAATGCGGGGGTCGGAGAGGAGCTAGGCACCTAAGCCGCCATCAGCTCCGTGACGTCACCGGAAGTCATTCAACAACATTTTTAGGTTATCTTCTCTCTAATCATTTTTCTTTCAGCTCAGCAGCTTGTATTGTATATCCCATTTCCCAGAACTAATAGATAAAATTAGTCTTTCGGGAATACAGTAAAATGAGCAAGTAAAACTCTCTATAACCTTGAGGAAAAGAGAAGCAACAACAGCTATAGCAACAAAATATGTTGTATCCTGCCACCAGGCAAGAAATGTAACCTGACCAGGCAGAGTAGGGACCATAAGCAGAACTGGGAATTGTTCTTGTTATTGATCTCTCTATACATTGTAATGTTATTTTACTCATTTGGTCTTGTCTTCTTTTTCTCTTCATTTTTTTATCTTAACTGCTAAGAGTGGCATTTTAGAAGGGATATGGAGACGAGATTTCCCACATTCATCTCAGGATGAATAGGAGAATATTTTACAGGAGATTCTGCTAAGGATAGAGCCCCCATGTAATACAGCTGCAAAATTACATAAGTATGTCCCTGCACATCTGGCAGAAGCAGCAATTTTAAGAAGCTGCACTTGTCAAAAAAACAAATATGGGACCCCTCCACACATAAACACTTAGACATGGGAGCAGCCTCCTAAAATCACTGCACTGACACAGATGGCATACTCTCTCCTGCCCTGCATCTCCGAACCCAAGCACCGCCCCCCCCCCCAGCTGTTCCTAGGCTTATAGGAACAACCCCCTCCCCCACAGCAACCATCCAATTTCCCCCTCCCCCACAGCAACCATCCGATTCCCCCTCCCACCCAAGGCACATAGCAAAGCCTCTCTCCCCTCCTCACTGAAGCAGTCAAAAAAAACCCCTCTCTCCAAAGGACCTCCAACTAAGCTGGAAGACAGCAACCCCTTCCCCTTGAAAGCCCCCCCTTGCCAGCAGATCAGGAACCCTATGAACCCCCCAGATCCCAACAGGCCCCCCCCCCTTCCAGGTTTATTGGTCTCATTGGGATATAGTGGGCACAGGAACAAGACCCATTTACTCTTGCTCAGCACATGGTAGATGTGTGAAATGGCACCACTGAACCCTAATGGTAATCTCATGGTATTTTGCAGATGTACCATAACTGCCCAAAGAACAAACCAGTCAGTACTAGAGGAGATCAAATCTAACCTTTCTTTAGAAGCTCAGATGACAAGACTTAGACGGCCTGCCGCATCTGACCCCCCTCTGATAGGATGTTGTATCAGAGGGGGTCAGAAGCAGCAGGCCATGTGTGCCGAAGCACATGGCCTGCCACGGGCCACTGCCACCGCTGCACCCCTGGGCAGAGAGCAGGGTGGCGGCACAGCTGGGGGCTTCTGCCTGGGGCAGCAGGAATCCGTGGGCCGGGCCTGGTTGAACTCAGCACAAACAAGGAAGGCCAGCAGTGAGATGGATCAATAAAATAACAGCATTATGGATGCCACTCTATCAACAATGAGTCACCTAACTAAAGACAAAACACAGTTTAGAACAGCTATCCAGAGGGTCGCCATGAGTCGACACCGACTCGATGGCACTTAACAATAACAACCACCTTGAACTGAGAGGGAGGGCCTTGCTACTGTTCCCATTATACCCCAATGAGACCAGCAAGCCCAAGACAGCCTATCAGGGTTGGGAGGGGATTCGTAGGGCTCCCAATCTGCCAGTGAGGGGGGGGGGGGGGGCTTCGAATAGAGAGAAGGTTCACTATCTTCCAGTTTGCTTGGAGGGCATTCAGGGGGAGAGGAACTTCTGACTGCCTTGGGGAAGGAGGGGGGAGGTGGGCTTTGCTGTGTGCCTCAGGCAAGAGAGGGATCAAATGGCTACCAGTGGGGGGGGGGCAGCCTTAGAAACTTGGGGACAGTCAGGGAGGGTGTCTGGTGTTGGGGATGTGGGTTGGACTCCCACCTCCCCCACATCGGCATTTGTGGATTCTCTATAAAACTGTGAAGCCACATCTGTATGATGATGGGCCCTTCCACACCATTTCCATTCTGCCTCCACCACACCCCCTGGCAGGATGGACATGGTGAGCATTCCCACGTCTACAAAAAACATATTTAAAATATCATTGAAATGTGTGGTTCAATCTACATATCTCAATGCTGCTTTTTGGACGTGGAAATACTTCTAAAATTACCTCCTAAATGTATTACTTTGGAAACCAATGTAAATTGAAAATTGAAAAGGAAAAGGGGATTCAAGACACAGCACTTGAATGGTGTAAATCCTACCTATCCAACAGGTGGCAACAAGTAAAAACAGGTCATACATCCTCGGAACCATTCCTGCAGTCTCAGGGGGTACCTCAAGGATCGTCCTTATCGGCATTAATGTTCAATATATATATGCAGCCGATATGTAATTTGATCCGATCTTTCAACGTACGATGCCTGGCTTACGCAGACGACATCCTCCTCTACATGCCGTTCAAAATTGACCAACCGATGTTCTCCCCAATAATCAATTGTTTCGGAGCGGTAGCTGATTGGCTGCTGACACAAAACCTTCGGATCAATCATAGTAAAACTGATGTCCTTTTTGTTACGAAGAACCGTAAATTCACACCCCCCCCCATCGCTACTTGTCAACAATGTAGAATTGAAGTCCAAACCTACAATCAGATATCTTGGCATCACATTGGACCAGCACCTAGATATGACCACACATGTGAAGAACGTTACAAAGTCTATATATCACAAGATCAAAACGTTACGTCACCTCCGCCCCCTACTGGAATCCAGTGACTACCGGACAACCTTTCAGGCATTAGTCCTCCCACACCTGGACTTTGCGAACATCGTCCTGCACGGCCTGCCTCAATCAACTTTAAATCCGCTCCGCCTGGCTATGAATGCCGCCGCAAGAGTTCTCTCTGGATCATCAAGAACTGACCACATAACACCAATCATGAAAAATCTGCATTGGCTGCCGTTACACGCCAGACTCCAATATAAGTCACTAGTCCTTACTTTCAAAGCCCTGAATAACTACCCACCTACACCGATTAGCAAACTAATCCACAGCACCCTGGAAAACAGAGACAGGAGATCCACTTCAATGAACACCTTAATAGTCCCCAAGATGATGACGTCATGTACTAAGACCACTTCCAACAGGGCTTTCTCTATATTCGCTCCCCTAAATTGGAATGCCCTTCCACATGAAATCCGTGGCATCAAAAGCTTAATCCTATTCCGTAAAGCTCTGAAACACCACCTATTCACAATATACTACCCTGACACCCACACATCGGGTAAACTTCCCTCATGTCTCAGCTACCATAGCACCTTATTACAACCAGAAAATGGTTAGACTATACTACTGCCCACCCACCACTTTTACGCCTGTCCCTCCCACACGAAATGAAGATGATACCAAATTGGCTTAGAGTATTGGTGACAATACTAATTTAACCTGTAAATAGTTACCCTGTAAATAGTTACCCCGGTTATCCTATGTTTTTTTTCCCTGTTCTATGTAAAACTCAATGTTGCTTGTATGCATTGTAGTATGTTTTGTTCGATGTACACCGCGCTGATTGTAATAGTGCGGTATAGAAGAAATGTTAAATAAATAAATAAATAATAAATAAATAAATAAATTTGTGTTGCCAGTAGAGTCATCTGAATCTGTATTAGAGAAGCTTTAGTTGTGATAAAGGGCAAACCTGTGTGAAGAAAGGCTGTGGTTGTTCCATGTGTGAGGATGTTCAAATAAGTTCTAATGCAATAAAGCACGCTAGGGTTTTGCAAGTAGTGTGTGTTCATAGTAGATATGAACGCGCGATACATGCAGAAGTCATGCACTAGCTGGGTGTATACAGCATTGCCCCAGTAGATACCACACTGAATCGGACCCCAACATGTGCCAGCAGCCTCGTGGATACACTTGATACCATCCATTAAAGCACTGTCTATTTAGGGAGTGTGCTAAAAGTTAGCGTGGGTCATTAGCACATACTAAATCCTGTATTAACAGCCAGCGGAGCTTAGTAAACATGCCCAAAGTGCATGAGGGGGTGCTTGAAGCACAAGTGAAGAGAGGATTCTGGATTAACAAATGACAGCAATCTCTTTACCCTCTCTCCCCCTCCTTCCTTCAGGTTTGGTGGGATGTTTGTTTAAGGTCTGTGAAAAAACTGGCAATCCTAGAAAAAGGAAGAAGTAGACTTAATTAAAGAACAGTTATTTCCATATCTTCCTGCTAGATCAGTGCAGATAAGTGGGTTGTGTTCCCCTACCAGCAGATTGGTGGAGACAAAGAACCAATGAAAAACCCAGGTTTCAATGACATCACTGCTATGCCTGTATTCACCTCAACCACCAGAACTCTCTTCAGTATTTTTTTTGTCTCCAGCTTATGTGAAAGGGCCTTGAGAGGAAAAGATTGATTAAACTCTCATGAATGACCACTTTGAGGATGACTTTCTCACTTGAGCACAACATGGGGTCTCCACTGGACTAGCTATAGGAGGAGGAAAAATTGGTTCAACTCTAAGCACATATTATGATAAGAGCCTGTTGAGCAGCCAGAAATTGGAAGGATTTGGAAGGATATAGAAGAGTGCAGCAGCCTCACACAACCTCAATGCTCCCATCCTCCCTCCTCCTCTATTCCCCCCACCCCCTGTTCTCTCCTGAAGATTGCAGAAGGCTCTCAGAGGGTTCTGCTTGCTAGCCACTTTAAACGCAGTGCTGCAAAAGCCAGTGAAGCAGTATCAGGGGAGTAGCGCTGAGCCTGGCATGGATCCTCTGACTGGGGCTCTCAAGGAGTGAGTACCAAGGCTTGACCTTGTCATTGTCCTTGATGGGGGCTCCTGATTCCGTCTGTGTGGGATACAATTCAGGGTAGACAGCTGACAACCATTGATGTGATATAGGAGTTTCCTGCAGTTTTATGCACGTGTTGGTAGTGTCTTCTTCTATTGTGGTCTGAATGCGCATTCCACTGCGCATTCCTACCCTAGCACCTGTAACGCATGTTGCAGTAAAAGCACAGTTAACGCGTGCCTTTGTGTTGCTGTGGCCTTTGCACACACTGTTGTGATACTTGCCTTAACTCTGTCTTCTTCCAGGAAACGTTGTTTGACCTGTGGCAAGTGAGGTGTCTCTTCTCCAGATTCTGGACTCTGCTCTTTTTGCATGGCAATTTCGGAATCATCCCTGGAGGGCCTGCTTCCCCTCTCTCAGCCGGGGGATGCAGTTAGTCCAACCTTGCCTGCTTCAGGATTGGAGGTGACGGATGGCACTATGGGTAAGAATCTCCAGCCAGATATAGGGTCTGGTGACCGTGCTGTGAGCTGCTCCTTGTTCTCTAGGGGGTCTGCAGCGGCTGTGTTGGGGGGGGGGGGTCATTTCCAAGAGGAGAGCTTCTGGACTCGATTGTCCTTCCCAGAATTTTTTTTTTTTTTTGCAGTAGGCCTGGTCCTTCTAGCATGGAAATTCGGAGTCTGTGGCCTCTGGATGCCCCCAGGTGCAGTCTCATGTGAGTCAGGCAGAGAGTGGAAGTCCTGTTCAATTGCCTTTGGCTAAGCGTCCCGGTGAGGAGTGCTCCCTGAAAATGGGGAACACCTGTGAGCTGTCCGAGATTTTGACTAGGCTCTGATGTGGATGAAGAAGTACTCTCACCTTCAGAAGACTGTGAAAAGGCCAATGTGATCCACCTATCCGGAAGGAGGAGCTGGTGGCATTGATTGTCAGGTTCTCATCCACCTCGAACTTGACGAATGCTTCCAGTATTGAGCAGGAGCTGAAGGTACACCTGCTCCCTCAAGGGGTATGGAAATCCACTACTGTCTTCCTGTTCCCAGATGTGATGAAGGATATGATCCCAACTCCCTGCCTAAGGGGCTAAAGGTGTGTAAGAAGATCTATACTCTCCCGGAGAAGGAGTGTGTTCAGTGATTTGGTATTCCCAAGGTGGATACACATGTCATGGCGGTTACCAGACAGACCACCATTCCTATGAAAGGTGGGTCTGTCTCAAAGGATTTTCTGGACCATAAGGCGGATTTGTTGTTGAAGATCCAGATCACCGTGGCAGCTGCTATTATGTAGCTGGCGGTCTATGCCAATCTGATGCTTTGAGCTCGGATCCAGTGGATTCCGTCTCTTCTGCCAGTTGATGCTACCCCTCTTTTGGAGTCTGCTACGGTCTTCCTTTCTGATGCCATGTATGATCTGGTATGTTTGGCGCCAAGAAAGGTGCCCTGACGACGGTGTCATGGCGTTGGATTTGGCTCCGGCACTGGGCAGCGGACTCATCTTCCAAAGCTCATTTGGCCCAACTGGCTTTTAAGGGGAAGCTTCTTTTTGGAGCCCATTTGAAGAAGCTGGTGAAGCATCTGGGTGAGACAAAATCTTACAGCCTTCCAGAACACAGGTCCAGGAGGCATGTGAAGTGGGCTGGGGCCCCTTTCTTGTCAGCCTCTGTCCATCTACTGAGAGCATGATGGCCGGATCTCCAGGTCTTGGGACTTTCGTCATTACTGACCTGGAAAACCTTTTTTCCCTTCTGCTTCCAGGCTTCGGGTTTGTTCTCAGTCCTTTCATGGAGCTCGTGAACCGGGGACTCAGTCCCCTCCAGAGGTGGACCCTCACAAGTTTTACAAATGAAGGTTTGGGGGCCCATTCCCTGGTTCCTACGGTTAGAAGCAGGCCTCACCTTTTCCTTCAGGAATGCACCCAGGTTACCAAGCATTGCTGTGTTCTAGATACCATTCAGTTTGGCTGTGTCCTAGAATGCAAAGAGCCGATTCTGGATGCCTTCATCATTTCCCCTTGTGGGTTTGCAATCAAAAGTGCTGCTGTGCAGACCACCTAGGACAAGTTGCTCTACCTAAAGGCCATAGTGTCTGTCCACCCAGACGAGCGGGGAAAGGGCAGATATTCCATCTACTTCATGGTGCCCAAAAAGGACTGTTCCTTCAGTCTCATTCGGGACCTTAAGAGGGTCAACGAGCATTTGCGTGTCCTGTGCTTCTGGAGGAAATCTTGCACTCCGTGAGTCAAGAAGTACACCCAGGGGAGTTCTTGACTTATTTGGATCTGGATGAGACGTATTTTCGTATCCTGATCCGGGCAAATCAGCAAAGGTATCTGTATTTTGCCATGTTTAGCGCTCATTAACAGTTCGCCACCTCCCTTTCGGGCTATCCATCACCCCAAGAATGTTCTCCAAGGTCATGGTGGTTATGGCTGTGGTGCCATGGCATTGAGCGATCTGTGCCCATCCATATCTGGACAACTAGCTCATCTAAGCCCCTTTCAGAAGCATCTTGGGTGGTGTCCTGAGTGGTGTCCTTTTTGGAAAGCCTTGGCTGGGTGATCAGCCGGAAAAGAGCCAGCTGTTGCTTTCCAAATCCCTGGAGTTTCTGGGAGCACATTTCAACATTTGAATGGGCAGAGTTTTCCTGTCAGAGGATGGAGTGAGACTGTTGGATTGGCTGGCACTGTTCTGTGCACAGCAGACTCCCAAAGTCTGGAATTATCTTCAGCTCCTTAGATTGATGGTGGTGACCATTGAGATGGTGCCGTGGGCGCGTGCTCACATGTGACTGCTCCAGCGGTCCTTACTGGCTTGGTGGTCCCTGAGTTCTCAGGAGTTCCTGCGCAGACTCCCACACCCGGTGAAGTCCAACTTTTGGTGGTGGCAGCAGACTGTCATCTGAAGAAGGGTGTGCTGCTGGATGATTTCTCCTGGATTCTTCTGACGACAGATGCCAGTCTCTCGAGCTGGGGAGCCCATTCCCAAGACCATACAGCCCAGGGTCATTGGAACCACAGAGAAGCGGTGTGCTCCATTAACTGCCTTGAGTGGAGAGCCATAAGGTTAGCACTTCTGCATCTCCAGCCCCTGGTCTAGGGCCAGGCGGTTCAAGTGTTTTCAGACAGCACCACAGCGGTGGCTTATGTCAATCAGCAAGGTGGCACAAGGCATGCCAGGGTGGCACGAGGAATACTGGGGTAGCTCTGGAGATGGCTCTCATGCTTGTCTGGACAGAGAAGAATCACCTAGCCTTGTCAACTCAGCAAATTGCCATGATGGACAATGTGGAAGCGGACTTCCTCAGTCAGCACTCTCTGGATCCTGAGATCACCGGATGAGAGTGGGAGTTGAGTCAAGAGGAGTTTCAGTTGATTCTGTGCCACTGGAGTTGCCCCTGAAATGGATCTGATGGCGACCCGCTCCAATGCCAAAGTTTGCCGCTTCTTCAGTCGTCACACAGACACCGGGTCTGAGAGCACAGACACCCTGGCCCTGCCTTACCCAACTCAGCATCTTTTGGGGGGGGGGGGTGATTTGAACACCACCTGGGCAGGATTGTCGTGGTGGTGCTGAATTGGCTGAGGAGAGCTTGGTTCGGAGACCTGATGTGGCTCCTGCTAGTGCCTCCTTTTCGTTTGCCTTTGCCCTTGTCTTTGTCTTGGGGCCTATTGCAGCAGGGACCAATCATCCTGGAGGACCCAGTTCCCTTCTCGCTTACGGCTTGGCTCTTGAAAGGAGACAGCTAGCACGTAAAGGCTACTCTCCAGCAGTGGAGGTCTACCAAGATAGCATACGTGCGAGTCTTGTGCCTCTTTGAGTGATGGTGGAGTGCTTGATAGTTGGCTCTTCAGGCGGCCAAGATGCCATCTCTATTTTTTTTTCCCCCACAGGATGGCCTAGAGAAGGCCTTTTCACTTAGCTCCCTGAAAGATCAGGTGGCAGTTTTGGCCTGTTTCCGGGGTCTATTGGCTAGTAAGACTCTAGCCTTGCATCCAGATGTCTCACGCTTTCTCCTTGGGATTCAGCTTCTGTGCCCTCCTGGGATCTGTGTCTGGTGCTCAGGGCCCTGATGTCAGAGCCCTTTGAGCCTTTCAAGTGAGCTACTTTGAAGTATTTGACACTGGATGGTCATCTTCATCGTGATTTGTTCTGCAAGTTAGATTTCCAAGCTGCAGGCTCTGTCTTGCCAAGATCCTTATCTATCTTTTTCAAAGGAGGCCATTTTTATTCGACCTGTGCCTTTCTTCTTGCCAACGGTAATTTCTCCCTTCATGTGAACCAGGTGGTCTGCCTACCATCCTTCTCTAAGGAACAGTGTCGGGGGAGAGGATAAGGATCTTCACCTTGTGGATGTCCAGAGGGTGATTCTCCAGTACTTTCAAGTTACAAATTCCTTTTATAAGTCCTACCATCTTTTTTGTGCTGTCTGCTGGCAAAGGTGATGTGGCAGCTAAGTCGACTTTTGGGTTGCTGGATTAAAGAGGCCATTGCTTCAGCATATTTGTTGCAGAGCCAGCTGGTTCCGGATGGTTTGTGCACCCATTCTTCCCGAAGCTTAAGCATCCTCGTGGGCGGGGCGGAGCAGAGCTCAGTAGCCCCTGCAGACATTTGTCAAGCAGCAATATAGGCATCACTTTCCACTTTTGTCAAGCATTACCACTTGAATGTCCATGCGCGGCAGACATGGCCTTTGGCTCAAGGGTTTTGCAAGCTGCTGTGTCTTCTTTCCCATCCAGTGGAGTTGTAGCTTTGGTACGTCCCGCTTGTCTGGACTGGTCTAACAGGAAGAAATAGGTGACATTTTACTTACCAGGCTAAACCATCCCAAGGCCTGCCCCTGTAACTACATTTGTTCTGTTCTTCTGCTACGGTACCCTTGGGTCTGCTATGATTTTTTTATAGTTGATTCTGCAGGTTCATCTTCTACTGACAGCCTTCTGTTTATTCTTTCCTGTACATAGTTCTCTACTTTTGATTACCCATTGTTGCACACTTTTGAGCTTGTGGTGAGGCTTGCCATGTTTCTCCCATATGCTTTGGGACAGATACTGAAGAGACCTCTGGCAGCCAAAGCAAATAGAGGCATAGAAGTGATGATATTGAAACCTTGCTTTTTCATTGGTTCTTTTGTCTCCACCAATCTGCTGATAGGGGAACACAACCTACTTGTCTGGACTGGTCTAGCAGGACTCAAGGAAAGAACATTAATTGATAAGAAATGTCACCTTTTCTTGTGGCAAGGGAAGTACTGAGTTTTTAGGATGGGGAAAGGGGTAGTTCCAGAGTGGTAGCTGGCTGGATTTATTTGTACTGGATTGCGTGCTTATTTAATTTACCTTTTATCTTATTTTTCCTTTTTGACCTCCTTCTCCCTCTGTTTTGTGGTCAAATATTCCAACAAAGAGAATTCCTAAAAATAAGATATCTATATGTTTATATATTTATATTTTCCTGTTTTTAATTTATTATCTGTGTCACTTCATTGGATGTGATTCTTGATAAAATCTAATAAAGACCAGATAAGGAACATAACTGATCTCAAAACCTTCAGGAAACAGCTAAAGACACACCTATTTACAGAGCATTTCAATCCTATAACAGAACCCCTCTACAAAAGAATATAGCAAGATGATTATTACCTCCACTGTACATAGTTATAATTGTAAATAGTTATGTTCTCAAGACCTGATTGCATGATGTATATAGTTAAAACGTTGTTATAATGTGCTTCAAGTTGTTCCTTGTAAACTGCCTTGACCAAGTGAAAGGCAGTATATAAATACAGCTAAATAAATAAATACATTTTTTAAAAAAGGAATGTTATACCAGCAGCATTGTGAATGGCTAGTTAGGACCTTGAAATGAGCAGTTTTTGAGTTTTAATGTTAAATTTTAACCGAGTAGAATGTCTTCCTGTATTAGCCATGCAGACATGAAGTGTCTGGCAGGGCATATTTCTTTTTCTACAGTTTAGATTTATTGATGTAATGTAAGCATGTCTCCTGGTGGTATTGTCCAAATGGGATAGTTTTGCACATAATGCACCGACTGTCTAAGAGCAATATACTAATCAAAAACAACAAAAAATGCCCTTCATGCAAGATTTACTCCTAATTAGAATGATTACTAATACTCAAATTCTGAATATAAAAGTTTAGTTTGAAGAGTAAGGGGCAGAAGACTCCTGTATGTGATTCTGTCAATTTGGATTGGGATAGACAAGAGGATTTTTCTGGGCTTCCGACGCGTTCAAGACGCAAGAAAGACGGAGTGACTTTTCAGTGATGCAAGCAGTTATTAATTTATCTGATGTGTCACTGACACCAGCGCAGTTAAGTTTATTATCTAAAGGTCTGTCTTTTGTTAATGGCCCTATGTATGATGGCTTTCGTAGCCGAGTAGCTGTGGAACGATTATTGCGGTCTTTGCAACTAAAATGTTTTTTTCAGGATAAATCTGATGTGTTGGATCCGTCTGTGGTACGATCTAAGTCGACATGGATTCCTCTGGGACCTATGGATCCTATTTTACATACTTTTAAACATCTTGTTTTGACTGATCTAGCGCAGTTGGAACAGAAATATAATAATCAACCGAAGAATTTACCACCGGATAAGTTTTTGGCTTTGCAAGAGTTACAGCGTATGACTAATATAGTAATTTAAAAAAGCTGATAAGGGGGGTGCAGTAGTTGTTTTAAATCTTGCTGATTATGATAGAGAAGTAATGCGGCAATTAAATGACTGCGATCATTATTTACGGTTGTCTTGTGACCCCACTGAAGATTTACAAAAATTCATTCTTGAGCTTACTACTACTGCACTCTCACAAGGCTTTTTAACAGCACATGAAAAATCTTTCTTAAATCCACCTTTTCCAAAGATACTGGCTTTTTACATCTTGCCTAAGATCCATAAAAGTTTGCAGTCCCCGCCTGGACGTCCTATTTTGTCCAGCAATGATTCATTGTTGGAGCGAATTGGAATATATTTGGATGAGTTTCTAAAAGATGAGGTTATTAAAATTCCCTCATTTATAAAAGACACTACGCATTTTTTGCACTTATTAGATGTTATTGACGACTTTGAACAAGTTGACTGGATGGCCTGTCTGGATGTGGCGGCATTGTATACTTCAATTCCGCAAGATGAGGCTATTAATGTTCTGGAGATGGTATGGGATAATAGGCCACTTCCACATAAGGTACCCACATCTTCTTTAACTACTTTGGCAGAGTTAGCCTTGAGGAAGAATTATTTTGTCTATAATGATAATTTTTTTCAACAAATTTCAGGGACGGCGATGGGTGCAACCTTCGCACCGTCTCTTGCTAATTTATATATGAGTTCGTTTGAAAATCAATATGTTTATTCTTCTCCATATGTTAATCATATCATCAAATGGTATCAATATATTGATGATATTTTCCTTCTATGGCACGGTTCAAAGGCTCTTTTGGAGGAATTTTTTCATTATTTAAATGAATGCAAAGTGTGTATTTCTTTTGATATGAACATGCAAGCTCAAGAAATACATTTTTTGGATGTTAAAGTTTTGAAGACAACTAATGGGTTTTTGACCACGATTTATTCAAAGCCTACAGATAGAAATACCTTGCTGCATTTTGATAGTTTTCATCCTTACCATCTTCGTTGCAGTTTGCCTTATTCACAATTTCTGCGTTGTCGACGTATATGTTCAACCGTATCTGAGTTTAAGGTACAGGCTAAGAGTATGCGACGTAAGTTTGAAGATCGTGGATATCCTGATGTGATTCTTTCAAGAGCATATAAGCGGGCAAGATACAATCATCGTGAATGGTTGCTTCATCCCCGTCATACACCATCAGATTCTGGATCAACAATTACTTGTGTTTTACAGCATTCAAGTTTATCACGCCGGATAGCATCCGTGTTACGTAAAAGATGGACATTGATTGGTGCACATCCTAACCTCTCTGGCTGTAAGCTGCATATGGCGTATAGCCGTGGACGTAATTTAAGAGACTACTTATGTCCTGCAGTGTTGCGATGAGATACTTTATCAACTTTGCCTTCAGGTCATGTGCCATGTCAGCGTTGCTCTTTTTGTGGCATTATGATTAATGAGATATGTGAGAAATATCGAAGTAAAGTTCAATGTTTGCGAAGTTACACGACCTGTAATACCACACATGTTGTATATGGACTTTGGTGTCCCTGTTCACAATTATATGTTGGGAAAACTACTCGACCCTTACGGACTCGCCTTGCTGAACATAAATATAGTCTTCATAAATCTCGTGTGGATATGCCATTGATACAACACTGTATAGATTTTGAACATCGCTTTGAGGATCTCAGTTGTACTGTGTTGGAACATGTTCCTTCTAACATTCGGTGGGGTGACCAAAATAAGCTTTTGCTACAGAAGGAGCAGCGCTGGATTTATTTATTAAATACATTGTATCCACATGGCCTTAATGACAAGATTGAATGGTCTTTGTTTTTATAATTGTTGCGTAATTACTATATTTGTTTTCTGACCTGTGTAGCTATGGAGCTCCTCCTTCTTTCATTTTCTATGCAGTTAGTGACGTATTTAGTTATGATTGGGTATAGGGTTCTATATAGAGTGCATCAGACGCTGTGATTTTTAGGAGCGGAGAGTTAGAGAGATCTAACAGATTATCAAATTGAAGATTTCCCCTGATGAAGCCTGGATGTGGCGAAACGAGAGCTTCCGTAGGGCTGTTTTTGTAAAAAATCTTCTATTCAATTTAATTTAGAAGTCTCTCTGCCTTGAATTGTTCGTTTTGGAAAATCTGCAGCGTAGTGGTTGAGCGCTAACGGAGCGATTGGCTTGAAGTGATTGTAAAGATAAGTACTTTTCTTATTATTATTATTCCTCTTCTGGGACTGCTTAATCAAAATGTCGTGTATTCAGTGCAATAACTGTGGTACTTTCATTCAAAGAAGAATCATTTGGAGCCTAAGAGCTTGTCCTATATGCCTAAAGTCAGCTGCCATGCATGAAGAACTGACTCTACTAAGGAAAGACCTAGCAGCCATGCATAAAGAAGTGTCTCTACTGAGGGAGGAACTGGCTGCAATGAAGCGCACCTCTTCTAGGATACAAACTGAACAAAGTCCACCACCGCTCCCACAAAGAATCAAACACCCCAGGAACAAATGGATCACAGTGGGTTCCGGAAGATTGCGACCTGTAACGCAGAGACATCCTACACATCAAGAGATATCCCTGCAAAATGCCTTCTCTGCCTTGGCTAATGAGGATGCCCAATCCAAAGAAACTGAAGGGCCCTTAAATGAGTCAGACAATGCCCAATCTCCTGCTAAAGCACCAAATATGAAGAAAACCTCACCAAACAGAAAACTATTACTACTTGGAGATTCCATCATCAGAGGCACCAACTTGGGAACACAGTTCAAAGGAGAGAAGATAGTCATGTGCCTACCAGGCTCTTTAGCCAGCAGGAATACAAACCAAGTTGTTGAAATACTTAGCGCAAAAAGTGAGCACTCCAAACCTGATGTTATTATCCACTTGGGCACAAATGACCTGGCTAGAAACAGTACCTCTACAGCCCAAAAGGACTTCCAATCTCTGGGAGAGAAACTCAAGCCCATTGTTAACACTGTTGCATTCTCAGAAGTTCTACCTGTTCTTGGTAAGGGGACAAAAAGGCTGCATCGCATTAACAGCTTTAATACATGACTCCAGACCTGGTGCAAACAAGAAGGATTCAGATTTATTGGCAACTGGGGCAACAGATGGACCAACAAGAGACTATACTGTGCTGATGGACTACATCTCTCTGTCGCAGGGAAAAGAAACCTAATTGAAAAATTCAGGCAGTATGTGGATATGCATTTAAACTAGGAAAAGGGGATGACGGATGTGGAAGGTCAACATCTGCATGCCACCCCCTGCAAAAGCAGAACAACATCAGAAACAGCCACACTCTTAAACCACACATCAAAAACAAGTGGGAAGAAGTGGGCAGAATAAAATCAATGCAAAATACACACAAGCCAGGTAAATGCTGGAAAGCAATGAGCACAAATGCTCGAAGCTTAGCCAAAAAAATTCCAGACCTGGAAGCCCTAATGGTGGAAACGGATTTGGACATCATGGCCATTACAGAAACCTGGTTTAATGAATTGCATGATTGGGATATAGCCATAGCTGGCTATAATCTATTCAGAAGAGACAGAGAAAATGGAAAAGGAGGAGGAGTAGCCTTGTATGTCAAAAGCAGCATTAAAGCTACTGAAATGCAGGGAACATGGGGAAAAGAAGAAGCGCTCTGGATTGCATTGGAAAGAGGAGATGGCACTGTCATCCATATCGCTGTAGTCTACAGACCTCCGACTCAAATTGAAGAGAGAGATAACGAATTGATTATAGATATTGCCAAGATAGCAACAAAGGGGGAAGCAATCATATTGGGTGACTTTAATCTACCTGATGTGGATTGGATTACTCCTTCTTCACATCTGGAAAGAAGCAAAAAAATTGTGGATGCTCTCCAAGATGCATTACTTAGACAAATGGTGATGGAACCAACCAGGGAAAGCTCAACACTGGATGTAGTGCTCACCAACAGTGGTAACATGTCGAATGTCTGCGTGAGTGCCCCTGTGAGCAACAGCGACCATCACACGGTGTGGTTTGAGATAAAAGCCATGGTACAGGCCAATCATAGCAAGCTCAAAGTCCTAAACTTCAAAAACAGTGACTTCAATAAAATGGCCGAGTACTTAAAGGAGGAGATGACGGGGTGGAAGGAGATAAGGGAAGTGGAATTGCAATGGACTAAACTAAAGGTGGCAATAAAAGGGGCAACAGATAAATATGTAAGAAAAATAAATAAAAACAAGATGAGAAGGAAACCTATTTGGTTTTCCAAAGAGGTAGCTGCTCAAATAAAGGCAAAAAACACAGCTTTCGCAAAATTCAAAAGCTTGCAAACAGAACACAGAAATGAATACAGGATCAAGCTCAAAGAGTCAAAAAGAGAAATAAGGATAGCAAAATCAAAGGCAGAGGAAAAGATGGCTAAAGATGTTAAAGGTGGCGACAAAACAGGTCTATTCAGGAAAGGAAGAAGATCAGAGTTGGAATTGCAGGACTCAGAAGTGCTGGGAAAGGACTCGTGGAAAGTGACGCTGAAAAAGCAAAATTGCTAAACAAATACTTCTGCTCTGTTTTTACTAAAGAAGATCCTGGAGATGGACCAGCTGTGACTCCCAAATATAAAAATAGGAATGAAGTAGATACCACACCATTCACAGAAGATGAGGTGTTAGAACAACTTGCTAAACTGAAAGTGGACAAAGCCATGGGACCAGATGGGATACATCCCAGGATACTGAAAGAGCTCAGAGAGGTTCTTGCAGGACCGTTAAAGGATGTCTTCAACAGATCCTTGGAAACAGGAGTGGTTCCTCAGGACTGGAGAATGGCTAATGTTGTACCTCTACACAAAAGTGGTGACAGGGAAGAAGTGTCAATTTACAGGCCCATGAGCCTTACCTTGGTGGCAGGAAAAGTAATGGAGGCGCTCCTGAAAGAGCGAATAGTGAACTTTCTCAAAACCAACAGGTTGCAAGATCCAAGGCATCATGGTTTTACCGAAGGACGGTCTTGCCAAACAAATCTGATTGAGTTCTTTGATTGGGTGACCAAGGAACTAGATCTGGGGCATGCAATGGATGTCATCTATCTGGATTTCAGCAAAGCCTTTGATACTGTTCCTCATAGGAGGCTTGTCAATAAACTCAGTAGCTTGGGGATGGGTCCCAAGATAGTAAACTGGATTAGAAATTGGTTGACTGACAGACAACAGAAGGTGATGGTACATGGAGCTCACTCGAATGAGAGGAAGGTGATAAGCGGGGTGCCTCAGGGTTCGGTCCTGGGCCCGGCAAGGTTCAATATATTTGTGAGTGATATTGCTGAAGGACTGAATGGAAAAGTCTGTCTTTTTGCAGATGACACAAAAATTTGCAAGAGTGGACTCCCCCGAGGGAGTGGTTAACATGAGGAAAGATCTACAAAAGCTGGAAGACTGGTCTAATGCTTGGCAACTACGATTTAATATGAAAAAGTGCAGTGTCATGCACTTGGGTAACAGAAATCCAAGGGAAAAGTACACGATAGGGGGTGAGAGGTTGGTATGCACGGTTCAGGAGAAAGACCTTGGTGTGATTATCTCTGATGATCTCAAGGTGGCAAAACAGTGCGACAAGGCGGTGGCAAAAGCCAGGAGGATGTTGGGCTGCATACAAAGAGGGATTATCAGCAGAAAGGAAGAGGTACTTATGCCACTGTACAAGTCATTGGTGAGGCCTCACTTGGAATACTGTGTTCAGTTTTGGAGACCATATCTTGCAAAGGATGTAAAAAGACTGGAAACTTCAGAGAAAGGCGACCAAAATGATTTGGAGCCTGCATCAGAAGCCTCATGAGAAGAGACTTGAAGACCTAAATATGTACACTTTGGAGGAGAGGAGGGACAGGGGAGATATGATTCAGACCTTTAAATACTTAAAGAGAAATGATGAACAAACAAACCTCTTCCAAAGACGGGGAAGCTGTAAAACTAGAGGGCATAACATGAAGCTGCAAGGTGGTAAATTGAAAGGCAATGTTAGGAAATATTTCTTCACTGAAAGGGTGGTGGATGCTTGGAATGCCCTCCCGATGGAAGTGGTGGGGGCAAACACGGTGATGGAATTCAAAATGGCATGGGACAAACACAGTGGATCCCTTTACAGCAACAGGATAAAAGCAAAATAAACGGTACCATCTAACTTCTGAACTATCTAGCGTCTCAACAAATAAGGGTGTCCTACATGGAGTGGTGGGTTCACCCCTAAACAAAAACAAAAACATGGGGAGGGGTGGCCTGCACAGAGCGACAGGTGCACCTACTCTTGCCATCTTGCTGGGCAGACTAGATGGACCATGCTGGTCTTTATCTGCCGTCACTTACTATGTTACTATGTTGATGATCTTTTGGTGCTTTAAGTTTACATCAGCTTATCTTATTTTTTCCTTTTTTTAGGGAGTTACAATCTGTTCCTGTGCTGCTCATTATAACGCTTGTATTCTTATGACGCTTCTGGTATGATTATGGATGTCGTGAATGACGTGTGTGTGTGATTAGATGTAGTATTTATTGTATTCCCAGAAGTACTCTATGTGGTTTTAAGGTTTACTAGTGGTGATTGATTTTGGTTGAATAAAGTGGCTATATGACCTGTGATGTGAGTGTCAGCTATTCCCTATAGTGATTATATCACTACATGTAGGGTTCTAGCCATCCTGAGGTCATTTTTGCCTTTGTAAAGTATTGAAGTGTTTTTTGAGTATTAGTAATAATTCTAATTAGGAGTAAATTTTG
Organism: Ichthyophis bannanicus; assembly: GCA_033557465.1. Classification (NCBI taxonomy): domain Eukaryota; kingdom Metazoa; phylum Chordata; class Amphibia; order Gymnophiona; family Ichthyophiidae; genus Ichthyophis; species Ichthyophis bannanicus. Next base: position 445,322,137 of record CM066034.1, on the reverse strand, counting down.
CATTAAGGGCATTTTTTGTTGTTTTTGATTAGTTTTGCACATACCATGACAGTAATGAGCCTCACTCCTAAGCCCTGTGTAGGTGGAGTATGATCTCAACTTCTCACCTTTACTGCTATTGCTCACCATAATTCTTTAATTGTGCCAGCTTCCTTCTGGAGTTCATATGATGATATGTCTATGGGAACTTATCAAAGTATACATGGAAATTGCTTTTAATCAAGCCTATGGCACCCAATGGAGTGGAGGAGTAGCCTAGTGGTTAGAGCAACTGCCTAGTACTCAGAAGATCAAGGGTTCGATTCCCACTGGCACTCCTTGTGACTTTGGGCAAGTCACTTTACCCTCCATTGCCTCGGAAGAAAAGTCTGGCAATCTACTTCTGGTGATACATTGCCAAGAAAACCCAGAGGTAGCTGGGTCGCTATGAGTCAGCACTGACTTGATGGCACTAAAAAAAAAAGGGCACCTAATATGATGGAAAATATTCCTCTCTGCTACATTTTTGTTGTCTCTGTCTGTATTACTTGGTATTTGAAGATCCTTTCTGTTGCCACTCTATGCACAGAGTAATCTCATGGTATTGATACCTCTAGATGGGAGGGATTCTCCTTTACCACTATGTCTGATTTTCTTGCATTGAGCTTCTTAAGCATGTCTCTGTGAAAATGATGCATATGTTCTCCCCGAACCTCCCACGCAAACATCCTTTTTCTGCCTCTGGTAACTGGTCATTCTTCTCTGCAGGTGAAGTTCTGGTCTCAGCACATTTCCTTCATCCTTGTTGGAATCATCATAGTCACCTCAATCAGAGGCTTGTTGATCACACTCACCAAGGTACATCTCTGACTACTTCAGGTATTTTGTGTGTGTGTGTAAGAGAGAGAGAAGATGCAGGGGCTTACAACACTCCCTAAAGATGCCTCAGTCTGAAATCCCCCAAGGAACTGTCAGTATTGATTTATTTTTTATATGTATTTATTTAACAGAATTTGATATGCTGCTTTTCTACTAGTCAAAGCAGTTTACATAGTTTTTACAAGGAACAGATTTCAATCAACATTGGAACTTGTACAATAAACATAGGGAGCTCAGAACAAAAAACATTATAAGGTTATTAACAAACACAACTATATACTGTGGGCTGAGAGGTTAGCAGGAATGGGGTCAGATGGATTCTGAGGGGATGGTGAGATCATAGGGTTTAATGAGCAAGTTTAAGAAGGTTGCTTATTGTCAAAATGCTTTTGGAGGAGGTGAGTGTTGAGTTGTTTACGAAAATCAGTGGAAGACCTGATGTTTCCGATTTCTGGGGTTAGCGCATTAGTAATATCTGGCTCATGCCTTTCCAGTAGTAGTGCAAGGTATAGTAAGCAATCTAAGTTTGTGCCTGAGACAGTGGAGGGTTAAGTGACTTTTTCAAGCCCACAAGGAGGAGTACCAGTGCGATTTGAACCCTGGTATTTCTGGTCTCAGGCTGTTGCCCTAACCACTAGTCTACTCTACTCCTAGAAATACTGTCTATGGTTGTATCTAAGAGATAGGGAGAGTGAATTGTTCTTGGAGATCTCCAGAGATAATGACCTCAAAGTGGAAAGAACAGGTGCTCTGTTGTGTTTAGGTGAGTGAGAATAAAACCACTATGGGAAAGAAACTGGAGACAACTAGCAATCTCCAGGAACAAGCAGGAATGAGTCTTCACGTATGGGTACGTCGGTACCGACGGAGTCTGCGCGGGAACGCTTCCCAGCGTCCAATCAGAAAGCCTTTGGAAGCATCCAACACGCCTGCGTGCTGCCTTCCCGCCTTCCCAACTGTCTCTCCTCAGTTTTCGTTTTTCCGCGGAGCCGGCAGGACGTCCTCCTGTCACCGCAGAAAATTCTTCTTTTATTTTTTAGTTTTCTTGTGGTCGCGACTGCCTTCCCCGACGCCACCGGTACCGCCGGTGTTTCTTTTTTCTTTTCTTGTAAAATTTTTCCTTTTTAAGGAATATTTTTCCTCCTCAGTGTCTCACGGTTTCTCAGGCCTGTTAGGCCTCTCCTTTTTCCTTCATGGAACCGCCAGCCACCATCCCCAAGAAATGTACAAACTGTGGCGGTACAAACTTATTTTTAGACACTCACAATTGGTGTCTAACCTGCTTGGGTCCTGACCATTTTCCTCCGGAGCCTTCCGGCAATAGTATTGTGGGAAGACGTTTTCAACATCGAGTTCCCCTCGACACGCGGTCCCCATCCAACTTCAGGGCACCGACCATATCTTCTTTTACACATGATCAGGTAACCCAAAAACAGTCTGTTAAGACTAGCCAGTCCTCGAGCGGCAGTTCTCATGCACAGCATAGAGATGCCTACGGCCTTGCCCTCGAGAAACCACTGGCTTCAAAACCCCGGTGGGATTGTTCGGCCTCCAAAGCCTGTGTGGGGTTTCAGGTTGTTCCTGAGGTTCACCCCTCACAGAACATACCTGAGCCATGCCCGGTGGTGGCATCTGCTTCGAGCGGTACCGATACCCGGCATCGGCAATGGTGTTGGATGAAACATTCCTCACCAAGGATCGTCGTTTGGCATCCTCGGTACCTATGGGGCCGTTGGATACGCTCCAGACCGACCTTCCAGTATCGGTACGCGGTACCCTCCAGACGTGCATCGATAGACTCGCTTCCTTCGATGCCGAGTCTGGAATCGATCTCTAGTCTGGAGGACTGGGTACCGACTCGCCTTGGTACTGACACCAGACGGTACCGAAGGCTCGGTTCCGATAATTCGGATCCGCAACTCTCGGTTTCTTCGATACCATTAGAGTTGCCACCGGCTGGCCTTCATCCACCGGTATCGGATACGGTACCGAAGTCGGTACCGTTATCCACATTACCATTGCTGTCGGTGCCTTCCATGCTTCTCTCGTCAGGCTCGCTTCCCTCGATACCGAGTTTGGAATCAATCCCTAGCATGGACGATATGCTACTGACTGGCGCTGGTCCCGACCTCCCGCAGTACCAGCGACCATCCTATAAGGATTCCATACTGCACCATCCAGGATCTTCTATTCCTATAAGCTTGGATAGACCCCTCGATGCCAAAGCTAGTTCTTCATCAGATCTAGCCTATCCAAAGGAAGTTCCCTCTGGGGATCCTTCTTTTCAGGTTTTCCTCCTAGATATGGCAAAATCCCTTGCCATTTCTATTCCTGGACAAGGTCCTACACAAGGCAATACAGGATTCCTCTATATTCCTGAGAAAGCAAAGGAAAACATCATGCTACTTTTGCATCATTCCTTGCAGGATCTCCTTCTACAAATGTGGGAAGCTCCTTTAAAGGTACCCCCACTTTCCAGAGCAACTGATCTTCTATATCAGGTGCCCCCTTCTCCAGGATTTCAAAAGACTCAACTTCCTCATCATTCTATTGTTGTAGAATCAGCAATGAGGCGGGTGAAGGGTACTAAAAAGCACTCTTCTTATCCGCCAGGTCGTGAGTCTAAGACTTTAGATGCCTTTGGACGCCAAACTTTCCAGGCATCCATGCTTTCAGCAAGAATTCTCTCATATATTTTTTATATGGGCTTATCTCTTGAGGAGGTCACAAAGAAATTATATCTTTTGACTCCTTTTCTTCAAGAGCCCAGGAGTGCAGACTATTCCTCACTGGTTAGTCATTCTCAAGATATCTCTAGATTTCTTACTCGTGCTTCCCTAGACTCCTTTGAGTCTGTTAGCAGGACTTCTGCTATAGCTATAGGAGCACGACGTAAAGCCTGGCTCCAAGCTTCAGACTTGGACAAATGGGCACATGTTAGACTGGGAAATACTCCTTGCACTGGAGAAAATCTCTTTAACAAGGAGTCTTTACTCCAGGTTGCTCAGTTAACAACTGACTGTCCTGTTTCCAGAGGCTGTTCTACGCCTTCTTCTTTCCCAGTTGGTAGGAAATGTCCTGCCAAAATTTCTTCCCCTAGGGGAAGAAGATTTTATCCATCTTCTGCCCATCATACAGATGTTCCCAAACAGGGGAAACATCACCCTGGTCTGAAGAATCCACAACCTCAGCAGGGTCAACAAACCCAGCAGTCGCAGGGTTTCAAATAGATCATCATTGCCCCTCTTGGTTGGTGGTTAGAGTAGCAGTCTGCTTCTTTTCATTTGCAGTATCTGCCCTAAATTTATCCTAACCTTCCTAGATATCTCTTCATGAAACATCTTTTCTTTAACTTTCAGAGTCTTTATGATGATCATGCCCATACTTAACAGGGTTTTCCTCTTCCTCTTGGAGGAAAGAGAACTAACAACTATTAGTAGACAGTTGTTTTCCCTGTACTGGCATGTATCATCTCACCTGTCAGAGACTTCCTCCATAGTCAGTCTCTTTTAACTCTGTCTTACCTCCCTCTTACTATAACATTTGGTTTGTAAGAGGGACCCTTTTACACTGGTAAGCCCCTATGGTCCTCTACCTGTTCTACCGGGGGATTCTCCCTTCCGGAGTTCTCTTCCCCCTTGTTACCTTAGGGCAGCCATCAGACAATAGGAAATCCTATCAGGTCTGTTGTTTCTTTTTCCCAATCTAAAAGAGGGAGAGGGAAAATAAATTTTCTCCGCTGCCCTGGTACGTTGCTGCAGATACAGCAATTCCTAGTGGTTAAGCCACTGGTTCTGTCCACCACACAACCAGGGATTCTCCTCCACTAGCAATCCTTCTAGCCTCAGTGCTAAGTCCCAAACAGATTATCAACCTCGTTTGGGAAACCCTCTTATCACAGCCTGGTTGGTTAACTTCTATTCTTCGCCCTCTTGTCCTTGGCAGAATACTTGGTTACCTGCTGGCTTTCCACAGCCAGTTTTTCTTCTAACCAACCTGCAGCATGCTCTCTGCAACTCTACAGAGTAGCTTTGCACTATGGGCCCTTGCTAGAGAGCATTAGTATCTTGCCTAGCAGATAACCCCAGATGGTTAAAAGGGGTTCCCCCAGTCATGTTTCCATGACTGGTAGGTATTTCCTACCCTTACCATCTCATCTTAAATCTCTTTTGAGACATCAGTCTCAGGCCTTTCATTACGTGAAAACCTAAAGAAGGGCCAATTCCCTAGCTTGGCCCATATCTCCTTTGGTCTTCTTGTCAGAGACAATTTTCTTCAATGGCAGCTAGAGGACGCCCAATACCCCTCTTGCCCTCATAGGCAAGTCACTAGGGTATATTCCTCCAGTGGCGTCCTCTATCCATTCTCCATATGGCAGTTCTGGAGAAATCTGGACTTCCTGCCTAGAGTCTGAAGTTATCCTCTGCCTTTTTCACGTAGGCCATCCTGGTTATTCAAGAGCTCAAATTCTGAAAAGAATCCAGACTTCTTCTTGTCAAGGAGACCTCTCCTCTGACTCTGCCAATCATAACCAGGAAAATAGATTTCTCTGTATATCTATTCAAGCAGGTATTAACCTTCTTGCTCTTAGTTGAATCTTCCTCTCTCCCTATATCCCTAGGGGGGGGATCAGCTTCTATAGACCTCTCTCCTTCCACATACCTGGAGATATGTGTCTATATGTCTACATATTCATATATATATATATATATACACACACATATATATATATATATATATATATATATATATATATATATACTGTCACGGGGTGACGCTAGCAGAGCCCATAAAAGTAAATGAAAGTGAGCAAAATGACACCTTAGCTTCACAAAAGGGAAAGGGTTGCCAAGAGAAACCAGAGAAAACAGATGCACATGGTGTTAGGGAACGCCCAAGCAGAGACGGAGCTCAGAGCTCATTAGAAAATGGGGAGCAGCTGCAAGGGGGCGGAGCCCAAGCTAACACTGAGCAGGATATAGTAGGGACTCAGTCACTAACAGACAGTTCTAGTTCGAGCTTGCCTGAGAGGTTGTCCGAGAGAGTTTCCGAGGAGTTGGAGAGCTTGTCTGAGGAGTTGGAAAGATGGCCCAAGAGCTCAGAGGTGGTGTCTGAGAGCTCGGAAAGGTTGGAAGTCCAGGAGAGCTTGGAGGTTAAGGAGGTCGTGGAAGTCTTGGAGCTCTCAGAAAGCTCAGAGAAGGCTGATAGCCGCGGAGGCTTGGAAAGCTTGGAAAGCAGGGAGAAGCCAGAGAGCTCAGGAGGCTCAGTTGAAAGCCCAGAAAGCACAGGTGGGAGAATCAAGGAGAGCATAGTGGAATGCTCAGACCAGAGCTTAAGTGAAAGCTCAGGAAATATCCCAGTTGAAAGCCCAGAAAGCACAGGTGGGAGAATCAAGGAGAGCACAGTGGAATGCTCAGACCAGAGCTTAACTGAAAGCTCAGCAAATATCCCAGCTGGAAGTCCCGAGAGCAGAGGTGAAAGAATTCAGCAGAGAGCACAAGAGGAAGCTGTGAGGACAGTGCCAAGGGAAAACTCCACAGAGGCAGAGGTGAGTGATTTGCAGAGAGGCTGTGGGAAACAGCAAGGCAAATCCTATCAATACCCTGAGGAGTATTGCAATAAGGCAATAAAGAAGGGCAATCCTACAGCTAAGTGCACAGCTAAACAGTTTAACTCTAAAGAACCAGAAAGGAAGAATTCTTACCTTGAGACACAGTCCCCTAAGATAGATAGACGGTGTGAGAGAAGGAAACCAGAATGGGGTTATCCACGTTACAAACAGCAGGAAGCTCCCAGAGGGGAAGTGAGACGTATTCTTCCTAAGAGGTGGGACTTAGAACACCTTGACAACCTAAGCTCATATGAGGAGCTGTGCAAAACTCAGGGGGAGAGAGAGAAGTACAAACAATATGGTAACTTCCCACAAACCACGAGTATAGAGGAAGGCTTTACATGCTCATATGAGGAGCTATGCAGAATGACAGACGAACAGATGAGGAGGAGATATAACTAGATTTCCCTGAAGAGATCTTACAAGATACAGGCTGGGATTACAGATAGCCTGTATCAAATTGGATTCATTCTGTGTGCTGAAGCAGCAAGAAGTGTTAATTAAGAGAAACAGCTGTGAAGTTTCACGTGAGTTGAAGAAACTGTTTCCATTACTTTTGCTGTTATTTTGAATGCTGAAGAAAGCTTATTTTTGGTTACAGTACTTTCCTTTATTTCGTGTCAGACGTATGGTCTGTTTAACCTTTTGTTCCATACCTTTTGAATCCACCCCGGACGGGGAATAAAACCTATGTTTATCCTTACACTCGACTGCAACTACAATTATTGGGTTAAGGTAAACTACGGGAGCCAGAAGGCTTAGCTACTGCCTTCCCGGGGACTTACTGCCAATAATATCATTGCCCATTAAGCTGTCCAAGCACCTCTCAGCCTCTGGACCGGCTAGTGGGTCACAATACACATATATATATATATATATATTCATCTATATCTATCTGTGTGTCTTCTGCCCCTACATATCTCCTATAGATATATGCATATATACCCTATATGTGTATATATTCAATATATATATGTGTATATACATAGATATATTTATAGATCTACTGAGATATATTTTTAGATAGATATGTATCCATATACTCATCTATCTGTTCTGTTAGGTTCAGATATCCTTATATTCCTATATGATCCTGACAGATGGGCACTACCCCTATCAATGCTATGCTAGCATACTTAGGGGGGCGACACTTATAACCACTTCCTGTGGTAATTAACAAAATTTTCCTTACCATATAGGTTGGTTACTCCTGAAGCTCTCCATGTACCTTTCTTCTTTCCAAATTGACCCCATTTAGGAAAGACATTGCGGAGCTTCAGTTAACCTAACGCTTAGCGCTCCTGAGTCTGTCCTTACTTTCTTATCAGATACAAGGGTCTCCATACCCTTTCTCCCCTACATGGACTGATTCCATTCCCAGTCCAGTTAGGTCAGACTCATTTTTTCTTTGGGTCCTAAATTTATACTGTTTTTGGACCTAAACAGCTTAAGCTTTTCTTAATACTGCCTTCTGCGTCTCCGCTGAAGCTCTACCTCTTATACTACCCCAGTCTTTCCCCCTGGGGCCATTTCTCACCCTGAAGGGTTCTGACCTCCACTTGTTTTTCTCTACTTTTATTACCTCTACTTCTCAGTGAAGTACCCCTTGAGCACATTCACTTGCTCTTCTAATAGATCCATATGTACCTCAGTGGAATTGTGCAAGGTCTACAAGGGAGGCCCAGATTACAATATTTTACTACATAATACCCTCTATACAGGGTCTTCCCCTTTAGAAACCCTGTTCTAGCCAGCTGTTCCACAGCTCCTCTTCTGTATTCAACTCCTACCCTCCATCCCCAGGATACCTCAGGTCTTAAGCAATAGCATGGCTCGTTCTAGACTTGCAACATGCTAGGACTCCCTCTGGGCATCTGAGCTTGGGAGTCCCCATATGTGAAGACTCATTCCTGCTTGTTCCTGGAGATAGCACAGTTACTTACCTTTAACAGGTGATTTATTTATTTATTTATTTATTTATTTCCATTTCTTATATACCGCACTATTTGGTATCAGCGCGGTTTACAGAGAACAAAATAAAAACCAGAACAACAGGCTGTTCGGTGTTACATATAACAGGAGCATAAACTTGGAAAAACATGGGAGAACTATCTACATGGAATATATGATCTGTTATCTGTTACTAGATAACATACTCAAACTATTTACACAAATTAGCAAGAATACTAGTAACAATGAGAAAGCTGTGGTTAAATTTGCGATGGGACTGTTATGTTTCACTTCATGTGGGGTAGTATTTGGGAACAGCAGGAATAAGTCTTCACAACCCACCCACCTCCCCTAGGAGTTGTTTTTGCTCTATCTCTATCTTTCCCTTCCTTGCTCTCTCTCTCTCTCTCTTTGTCTCAGCTTTCAAACTTAACTGAGGAGAGACAGTTGGGAAGGCGGGAAGGCAGCACACAGGCATGTTGGGATGCTTCCAAAGGCTTTCTGATTGGACGCTGGGAAGCGTTCCCGCGCAGACTCCGTCGGTACCGACGTACCCATATGTGAAGACTTATTCCTGCTGTTCTCAGAGATCACCTGTTACAGGTAAGTAACTGTGCTTTAAGGCACTGTAAGTGAAGAGAAGCAAAACAGCCTCTGCATGGGGTGAGGGATCTAGAGCTAGGAAATCTAAAAAATTGGAAATCTGACCCGTGAAACCACTTTGTCATATCACCTGATGGGTTTCCTTAGTTCTGCACTCCTGATTCCTGGTGATATGGCAGTCTTTGATTGGTATGTATTTGACGACACTTAGAACTCTTGCATCACATGTCAAAATGAGTGGACATTGAACACATAGTAATTGTTGGATGTAAAATGTTCCTACCAATGGCATCTTGGGAATCTGGTAGAAATTCTACAAAGCAGGAAACCCACACTTTGTGCCCTCTCTGATGGCATTGACTTAGTTTAGGCATTGGTAGTTAGGGTGAAACTGTATCCCAGGTTTGCAGGACGCTTAAGCTTATTTCTGATGCAGAGGCTGCTTTCCCACATCATACACGTTAGCCCCAGAATATTTCAGAATAGCAGAGCACACCATTTTTTGAAATGGATGTGTGTTCAGAATAGACTGTGTAATCCCATGTATAGTAGTGGTCAGTGTAAGCCCTAGGAGCTCAATATTCAGCAGTGCAGCCTTCATATAAATAAATTTGTAACCAATATATTTGAAGTTATGTACTTTCAGAAGTAGAAAAACATATAAGTGCTGCTTTGAAAATACACACATAACTTTAAACAATCAGTTATACTTTTGAAATTATACCTGCAATTTACTCTTTGGCACCTCAATGGAGATAACTTGTACATTCAATGGCTGAACCTCTCCTGAAAACATAAGTTGTCTCACTCTCCACCTTCACAAAATAACTCTCCTTTTCCGGATGCTAATATAATAGCTGAAGTTATTTGTAGAATGAATGGAGTGGGTTTTTTTTTTAAAGCACTTGTGGTTGGCATGGCCACCAACTCCATAAATGCTTTTGAAAATCTACATCTGTGTGTTTGTATCAGGCAGTATGTAAATCCTCCAGACATTTGAAGGATGGAGTTTAAGCCCTCCATATCTCTTGAAGGGTTGTGTATATTTTCCATATCGCATGGCAGTATAATCCCTCTGTGCCTAGGAAATAGAAGGAAATATAAGCCTGGCGCAGTTAGGTCAAGAAATATATAAATCCATGCCCAGGAAGTGTAATCCGTGCATGCCTGGAAGGGTAGGAGGACAATGTGTAAGCCCTGCATGCTAAGTGGATTGGGAGAGTTCAGGACCTCATACCTAGGCTGTTCTCACTTGAACTTTTATTGTTCTAGTTCTTCTATGCAATCTCTAGCAGTAAGTCATCCAACGTGATTGTTCTGCTGTTGGCTCAGATCATGGTGAGTATTTATTCCAACCATTTCCTGAATCTACTTATATTACCCTATCACATACTCTGAAAAGTTTTCTTCTGCTATCACTGACAGACCTTTCATACACTTTACAAGCGTATTGCAGAGTCTAAATTCATTTTTTAAAATGGAAAACTTTGGGCTGTTTGTAGAATTGCAGTAATGCAGTTGTTCAGGACTGGGGTGCATTGGTAGAACTGCATGGATGTCCATGAGGAATGGAGCAAAAGCATGACTAGTTTTAATAGCCATTTGGATTTTACCAAAACTTGGTGAGGGGACATGGTAAGTGGTTGACTATTGAACAGAGTCTTGTCTGCTCATTTGATAAATAGAATGTTAATGAATATTTGAAAAAGAACAGGGAATGAAACTGAGGATATCATTATGCCTTTGTATATGGTGTGACCTCACCTTGAGTATTATGTGCAGTTCTTGTCATTCTTTCTCAAAAAGAATATAGCATAACTAGAAAAGTTTCAGAAAAGGGTGACAGAATTGATAAGTTGATGAAATACCACCTTTATGAAGAAACTGGTTAGGGCTCTTCAGACCGGAAAAGACAAACAACTGATATGGAATATCATACAAATGTATAAAATGGTGGGACAGAGTGGTTAAATAAGGGAATGATTATTTAATCTTTCATGCAACACTAAAACAAAAGGACATTCTATGAAATTTAACAGCCAGCAGATTGAAAACAAATTATGGAAAGTAATTTTTCCCATACAGCACATAATTAACTGTGAAAGCTAGTGCTGAAGGATGCAGTCAAGGCAACTAACACCGGGGTTTAAAAGTTCCTGGAAGAAAAGTTCATAAAAGATTATTAGCCATCTACCAGACTTGGAAAAGCCATTGTTTTTTTCATCAAAATGAGCTATGAAAAACAATCTACTTTTTGGGATATACTAGGGACTTGTGACCCAGAATGTCCACTGTCTGAGACATGCTGTTGGGCTTGATGAGCCTTCGTCTGAGTCAGTATGGTTTATCTTATCTTTTTAACACAATATACCAGATGAGCTGGCGTTATAAAAGAAAACACTCCTTGTAGCGCTATACAAATGATCAGTAGTAGTAGTAGTAATGTTAAAACTGTTTTTAATAAATAATTTAAAAGGGAGGGGGAGATATATACATGGAGCCTTCTGAATGGCCTGATCATGGTGAACCAAATAGATGCTCACTTTTATAATGACAAAAAAACATTCCTAAGTTGACTGTTGTTAACTTAAAACCTGTGATGTGGAATTTTAGAAGGGACATCCAAAACGAAACTTGGATGTCCAGGTTAAACATCTAAAATACCAGGAGAGTGGCAGCAGTGAAGAGGCATGTTTAAGTGCCTTCTGAAATTACACTATCTCTGTCCCAAATGTTACACATCCCCGCAACTGGTTCTGGACATGAGCCCGTGCATATAGCAATGCAGGGTAGGTGCACGTTGCAGGCCATTTTAGAAATGTGGATGCTCCTGAAATGCACAGCTGCATAAAGGGGTACATAGATGTGCCAGTTGAGATATTTCAGAATAGAGGCTATGATACATACACGCCCCAGCAGGCCATTTCAGATCTGCAGACATGTAGCGATGGGGCAGGATAATGAATGGTCAATTAAGAATTTTTTGACTCTGTAAAATTTGCTGTGGCAGTGAGCGCACATTTTGCTCTTCCTCCTGGAAGTATTGCTGCAATAAAAAAAGCATTTTTAGGTTGCTTAGCCGGGAGAGGTACGAGTACGGGAAAGCCTCAGTCAGCACGGAAGAAATTGGAGTGTTTCATCTCTCCGTATACAGCAAAACCCGGTGCTTTGCAAGAGCAGGCAGAGATGGCTGACACAGACAATGAGGAGGCGCTCGAGAATGTGGAAGAGCAGTGCACGTGAGGAGATTTATGAAGGTGGTGTAAGGAAATTAAATGGGAGGTGATTGCAGTCCAAAACCATGCACCGGACGCAATGGGGGAGTTGAAGGTTGACATACAAGTTCTGGGGCAGCGTGTCAAACAGCTCGAGGAGCAGGCGGAGGGAGCCGACGGCAGCATGAAGGAGTTGCAGGAGAGAATGCATTAGCTACTGCAGGAGCAAGATCAGATGTGGGACAAGATAGAGGATTTAGAGAACAGGTCTCAGTGCTGCAATATTTGAATACGGATGGTCCCAGAAGAGGAGGGTTTCCGCCAAGTCAACCACGTGGTGCAAGACGTTTGCAGTTTTTTATGGAAAAATGAAGGAGGCGAGACTGAGTAGGAAAAGCCATTGAGAGGGATAGAGCAGGCCCATAGAGCTTTGGGGGCCCACCTGGAGCAAGACCTAGAGTTATAGTGGCATGCCTAACAAGCTCTCAGCAGAAAGAGACACTTATGCGCATAGCCACTAAGAAGGGCAAGTTTAACAGGCAGAACTATGAGTTAGAGCTGTATCAGGACTTATCCCCTGTTACATTACAATGCCGCTGAGCCATGCGAGCTATCACCACCTATTTGCAAGGAGTAAATTCGCTGTAAGTGGCTCTTTCCTTTTGAATTCCAATTTGAGATCAAGGATCAGGTAGCAAGTGTACAATCCACAGTGGAGGCTTGGACATAGCTCCGGAAAGGCGGGCAGCAAATCTCCTGAGCAAGTCACAAGAAGAGGAAGAAGAGAAGGCACAACCTGCTGACCCACCTAGTTGACAGAGGATACTGGAGAAGGGACATTGTCTGAAGCGTCTATTCAAGGGATTCGAAGAGGGGGGAGACTGCAGTTTGAGGAACATCACCTTGGCTGCATGAGTGCGTTTGGCATGAAGAACATAACAGCACAACACAGGACTGTGTTTGAACATAGCTGGATATTGGGGAACAAAATATGTGGACCCCCTTTTTTTCCCTATTTCCGTCCTTAGAGGATGAGAGATTAAGAGGTTGTGGGGGAAAGCTGGGGATATGAGTGACTGCAACGGGCCAAATGAATGTGGAGGGAGGTGGAGGATGAGGGCAGTGCTGTCTACTAGGGGGAGGTCCCGAGGGGATCCTGGATGGGGGTGCACTTTCTTGTGACATGGAGATGCAGAAGGGAGTTCTGCGGGTAATTGAAAGGGTGGTGAAGGGGGAAGGGAGGGAAGGGAGATGGGGGGGGTGAGGCAAAGGTTCAAAGAGATGGTTCAAAGCGAATAGCTTAACAATGGTTCCAATCCTACATTACAGACTGTGTGCAACAAGCCCAGTTAGGTCAGGAAACCTCCAATTCATTTAGACAGGAGCAAGGAATACCTCAGGACTCTGCCTTATCTGCCCTATTATTTAACCTATATTTACAACTAATATGTAACATATTCAAGTGAATTATTTATTTATTTATTTAAACAGATTTCTATCCCGCCTTTTCATTGAATCAAGGCGGAATTATCACATCTATGCGGATGACATTATGTTAATATCTCCCCATAGATAGTCTAAACACAGCCCGGCACATAATCAAATCCTGCATCTTGGAAACCCAAGCTTGGCTAAAGTCAAATCTGTCCATTAATTTAAAAAAAAACTAAAGTACTCTACATCTCAAGGAATCCAGATTTCACTCCCCCACAAACATTCAAAATACTTAATACAATCATCCCTGTTAAAAAAGAAGTAAGGTATCTTGGCGTTATACTGGATCAAGCTCTCACCCTATCTGCACATATAAAACAACTAACTAAATCTATTTACTTCAAATTAAGAACAATACAACACCTCAGACCTCTTCTTGACACGCATTATTTCAGGTCAGTGGTTCATGCTCTGATCACCCTCCATTTTGATTTTTGTGACAGCTTCCTCTACGGTATTTCCAAAAAGTACCTCAGGTAACTTCAAACTGCAAAAAATGTAACCGCAAGAATCGTATGCAAAGCTTGACTCTCTGACCATATAATATCTCTATTATACAACCTACACTGGTTACCAATAACCAGCAGAATTAAATATAAAACAATAATGACAACATTTAAGATTGCTAGTAATATTGCTTCATCCTACCACTCAACATTAATTACTCAATCCACTAATATTAGATCAAGAAGGGAACACTCACAGAACACCCTTGCAATCCCTCCCACCTATCGCAAAACAAAGCAAACTACAAGTAACCGAGCCTTCTCCCTTGCTACAACCATGTTATGGAATGACCTCCCGGACTTCCTACACGCAATCAAAGATATAAAAACATTTAGGAAAGAATTAAAAACCTTCCTGTTTACCCAACATTTTGGAGAACATAATGGAGGTAATGGTTTGTCCCTCGAATCACCCCAAACTCAACCCATACAAAGACATTCACCTGTGCTCCAATTGTAAATAGTCTCAGTTGCTACCCCTTGTACATAGTTCTGACTGTTAGGATTTTAGAGTGTTAAAATTTGTTCCATGTAATAATGTTGTTCATTGTACACCGCCCTGATCTCAGGAAGGAGCGATATAAATAAAATAAAATAAATAATGGTAAGAGTGGGGTGCAGGAGGGGGGGACAGAAGCAATGGCTGCCATAAGAGTTGGGTACACTGAACGTCCATGGCCTCATTACACTGCAGAAATGCATATCTTTATTTCAAAATGTGTAGAAGTTGCGATGGTAGGTGGTTCTATTGCAGGAGACCCACTTGCTTCCGAAGGATGAGCAATTGTTGAGACAGGGAGCATATGCCCAATACTCTTAATGCAGAGGGGACCCATAAGAAAACAGGGTGGCTGTCTTGATCAGAAATGATGTTCCCTTTCAGCGTGGGGGGTGTAGAAAAGGGTTTGGCAGGGCAGGTGTTATTGGTGTTGGGAGAAATTCACGGTAAAACAGTCACCTTCCTAAACATCTATGGCCCTAGTGATGCATCAGAGGTGTTTTGGGCTCATTTGATGGATTGTTTGGGAACTTTGGTGCATGGCTCTCTACTGGTGGGGGGGGATTCTAATGACGTGCTTAATGTGGCCCTGGATCGGTCACGGGATAGCTAGGGCAAGACCAGGATCCATGGGGGGGACATAAGCGCTTGCAGTGGTTGATGAAGCAGTTTGGGCTAAATGATCTGTGGTGGATGACGCACCCAGTGGAGCGGGATTGTGCTTACTACTCCTCGGTGCACGAGAGTTATAGTCGTATCGACTTCCTGCTGGGGGACTCGGACTGGATACAGTTGGTGAGGGAGGTTGTGATTGAACCTATCACATGGACTGATTGTGCCCCCCTATGAGTAGCATTTAAGGGAGCCAGGTAGGCACCCTCCTTTGTGTGAGTCATACCGCCCTATCTCCCTGTTCAACACTGATGGGGAAATATTGGCAAAATTCTTGGCAAATCATCTAGAGGCAATGTTGCCTGCTTTGGTGAGGTCACATCAGACCTCCCCTCTCCCTCTCCCCATCCCCCTTTCTTTCCTCTCCACCCGTTCCCCCTTCTCCCTTTCCCTCCCTCCGCCTTTTTCCTTTCCTTTTCCCCCTCCCCTCCCTTCTTCTCCCTCTCCTTTTCCTCCTTCCCTCTCTTCCTTCCTCCTCCTCCTCCTTCCCTCCCTCCTCCCCCCTTTCCACCCTCCCCCGCTTTTCCTTCCCCCTCATTCCCCTCCCCTAATTCCCCCTCCCTCCTAGGATGATATACAATGTATCTTTTTTTGATCTGTTTCATATATTACATTTCATGTTTTTATGATATGTAAAAAAATTGTATTTTTCATTTTCTTGTACACAGTCCAAAACGTGATCTGAGTGGAAAAACACTTTATTATCAATAATTCTAAGACCTAGTACAACCCGACACAGGCCGTGTTTCGGAGACCTTCATCAGGGGTTGTCGAAGTAGGTACTAAAACATAAAAACATATAAATTAATATTGCTAAAAATCAATATATGGGAAAGAACAAATAAATAATTAAAAACATAAATACAATGTAATCAATCATATAAACAATACATAAAGAATAAGACCAAATCAATTACTTAAAAGTGTGGATACGCAAATACATTAAAATGCCATATGTATAAAATAAAACACATTAAAATAGAATAAAATAGAATATAACAAATTAAAACAGATTAAGATAGAGAGCTCAAAGGATGTGACAAGCACAGAGTTTCAACACTAATACCTTAGTTGTGGATATGATGAACAAGTAATCTTCAAAAGGAAACAACAAAACTAGAACAAAGAAAACAGAGTGAGGCATATGTATACCATGGAGATTGCATATAATATGGCATTTTAATGTATTTGCGTATCCACACTTTTAAGTAATTGATTTGGTCTTATTCTTTATGTATTGTTTATGTGATTGATTACATTGTATTTATGTTTTTAATTATTTATTTGTTCTTTCCCATATATTGATTTTTAGCATTATTAATTTATATGTTTTTATGTTTTAGTACCTACTTCGATAACCCCTGATGAAGGTCTCCGAAACACGGCCTGTGTCGGGTTGTACTAGGTCTTAGAATTATTGATAATAAAGTGTTTTTCCACTCAGATCACGTTTTGGACTGTGTACCTGTTACCACGTGATTTCTTGCCTTTTTGTTGGACTACCGTTTTTCATTTTCTTGTACTGGTTGCATTTTTTTTATTTTATCTTTTAAACGGATGTGAATGTTTTATGTTATAGAACAGGAAAGAGCTTTAGTAGCACTCCTGCCATTCTCCTCAAGACGGCCTCCTACCAGTTGTTGGTAATGTACCTGTATTTTTATGTTTTATTTTTTACCCATTGTGTTATTAATTGATACTCTTCCTGGTTTATATTTATGTACTGTTCTATAATTTGCTTTTGGTTTTATCTATGTTTTTAGACACCTGAGGAAGGCCTATTGCTGAAACCTTTTAAAGTTGGGTCCTCAATAAAGGCTTTATAAGTTTTCTCCCTGTGTGGCCTGGTTCTTCTTCTCTGCCTGGTTCTTGGACTGTACCCATCTGTGGAGTACACACTCTCTTTCTCTCCTGTTTTTCTCCTGAGTATCCACCATGGCCTACACTCAGTGGGACATTGTTTTCAGTTATTCAGAAGATCATCTATACAATCTGCTACAAGAACCTCCACTCGTAGATGACGAGTCAGAAGATAAAAGCTTCTCAGAATGATGGATTGATCTGATCCGCACCAAGAAGGCCGTTATTCGGCATGAACTCCACTATGAGAGTCTTTTACAATACTGTAGAGTTAAGCGTATCCCTAGAGGTTTGAGGATGACTAAAGAACCTAACATGTCTCTGCAACGATAAAGTCTTCATGGACAAATGGTTCTCTGTCTGGTGCACAGACAGTAGTCTAAACCCCCTTCTCATGCTCGGTGCAAGATGTCTTGAGATATATCTCTTGCATCTCTCCAGGACTGGCCTAAAGTCCAACACAGTCAGGGTCCATCTTGGTGCCATTTCAGCGCACCACCATCTTATCAATGCCTTGGCCATTTTGGTGCACCAACTGGTGGGCCATTGCATGAGAGGACTCCTCCTGTCCAGCCCCCGGTCTGCCCACCATTGGTGGCATATGGTGCTGAGGTAGTTCATGGCTGTTCCATTGAGAGCCCTTGGCAATGTGCCATCTTAAATATTTGTCTCAGAAGGTAGTTTTCTTGGTGGCGCTCACCTCAGCCTAACGGGTCAGCGAGCTGCAGGCGCTGGTGGCCCATGAGTCCTACACCAGGTTCCACAGGAACAGAGTGGTCCTTAGGACCCACCCTAAGTTCCCACTGAAGTTTCCACCTGAATCAAGAGGTGGTGCTCCCCACCTTCTTTCCCAGGCCTCACGCCTCCAGGGCGGAGGCCTCCCTGCACACTCTCGATTGCAAGACGGCATTGTCCTTTTATATCCAAAGGAAGCAGCCCCACCGCCTCTCAGTGCAGCTCTTTGTCTCCTTTGACTTCAACCGTCTTGGGGTGGCGGTCTCTGTGCACAGTGACACGATGTTGCAGAGATAGCCGAGCCTGGTCATCGGTGAAGGAAATGTAGCCTGCCACTCATCGTGAGAGGGTGCACTTAATGTGCACGCCATGGCGGTCTCTGTGGCCAACTTGTGCTCTGTGCCTTTGCTGGATATAGAAACATAGGCCATGTGGTCTTTTTCTGTCGTCATTTTTCTATTTAGTCTGTCCTGCCACCTGGTCCTCTGTCCATATCTTCGCAGCACACTACAGCTTGGAAGAGAACTCGCGGAGTAATAGCACCTTCGGCCAGGCAGCACTTCGTCACCTCTTTGGGGAATAGTGCAACTGCTTCACTCCAGCCCTCTGTGTCCAGGCTACCGGAGAGGGGATTACTTCTTTGATATTGGTGCTGCATTGCCGGACCTCCAGCCAACCAGTGCTCCCTGCTGTCCTCTACGGTCCACTTTTTGGGTCGCCTGTGACTTATGCAGGATTTTTCGGTAGCCTGTAGCTTAGGAGTCCCATGTGTGAGGACTGACCTCCTGCTTGTTCCTGGAGAAAGCATATAGCAGGTGTTCTCCAGGGACAGCAGGAATCAGTCCTCACAACCCTGCCTCCTCCCCATGGAATTGTTTTTCTTTTTTCTGCTTGTTTAAGCTATGTCATCATACTGAGGTAAGATTTAGGTACCCTTGGGCGGGAAGGTGGCCACACATGCGCAGTGTAACCCCCAAAGGCTTTCTGTGAAAGCTGGGGAATGGATCCGTGCAGGCTCCGTCAGTATCGACATCACCCATATGTGAGGACTGATTACTGCTGTCCCCGGAGAACACCTGTTACGCTTGTTCCCTAATTGATGAGTTACTAAAGATTGGAGATTGGCCAACATAATGCCAATTTTTTTTTAAAAGGGTTCCAGGGGTGATCTAGGAAATTAGACTGGTGAACCCAATGTTGGTGCTGGGCAAAACAGTACAGACTATTATAAGGAACAAAATTGCTGAACATATAGATAAACATGGTTTAGTGGAACAAAGCCAACATGTTTTTAGCCACGCAATTCTTGCCTCGTCAATTTGCTACAGTTTAGTTGATGTACTGTATATGGATTTTCAGAAAGTGTTTGACAAAGTATCTTGCAAGAGATTTCCGAGTAAATTTAAATGTCATGGGATAGTAGGCAATGTCTTAATGTAGATTGGGAGCAGGTTAAAAGATAGAAAGCAGAGAGTAGGGCTAAATAGTCAATTTTCTCAAAGGAAAAAGGTGAATAGTGAAATGCACCAGGGACCAGTACTGGGACTGCTGTTTTTGTTCACATTTATAAAGGACCTGGAAATAGAAACAACAATAAAGGTGATCAGATTTCCAGTTGACACAAAATTATTTGGTTGTTAAATCATAAGAGGATTGTGAAATATTGCAGGATGACGTTGCAAGACTGGAAAACTAGGCATCCAAATGACATTAATGGAGACAAGTGCAAAGTGATGCATAAAGGAAAGAACAACCCACATTATAGCTAGAAGATATGATGTTCCACCTTAGGAGTCACCACCCAGGAAAAGGATCTAGGTATCATCGTAGTCAATATGTTGAAATACTATGCTTAGGATGAGGCAGCCAAGAGAGTATAAAGGATGGTAGGAATTATTATGAAAATAATGGAGAATAAAACAGAGACATGTGCAATGCTACATATGCCTTATAGCGCTATACAAATGATAAGAAGAAGCAGTAGTAGAATATCGTAATGGCTCTGTTTCACTTCATGGTTCAACTACATCTTGAGTATTGCATGCATTTCTGGTCACTGCATCTCAAAAAAGATATAGCTGAATAGAAAAGGTGCAAAGAAGGTTGACCAGAATGATAAAGTAGGTGGAATGGCTCCCTCATGAGGAAGAACAAAGAAGTTAAGGCTCTTCAGCTTGGAGGCAAGATGCTTGAGGGGAGGATATTTGATAGAGAACTATAAAATGATGAGTGGAGTGGCACAGGCAAACATGAATTGGGTGTTTTAGGCACTTTTTCACTAAGGCGTATCTCCTATTGCTGAGGGTTCAACCCATGGGTTCAGTGGCAGGGAAACTCTGTCCATACACATGTTTATTACACATGCGCACGCATGCTGGGATTTAGGCTTCCTGCATAGCGATTGGCTCTCCGAACACTGGGGCCATGTGGTGTAGGACTTTTGCGCTAATCTTGTAGTGTGAGCTGATTGCAGTACAGGAAGTTTGAACCGTGGTGATTTTTAAGGAGCTGCAGGCAGAAAAGGTGAATAAAAGAGGGACGATGAAGGGGGAAGGGAAGTATGAAAGTGAGTAAGTGAAACAGTGGGGTTGGGGTTAAAAGATTTAGAGAGAGATACTGGATAAAGCCTGGGAGGTGGGGGGTGGGGGCTTAAAAGATATAGAAAGTGAGAGACTGTGTGAAGCTTAGTAGGGTCATATGAGAGAGAGAGAGAGAGACCGGAGGAAGACTGGTGGGGAGGAAAATGAGAGAGACAGCCTGGGAGAAGGCTTGAGGGAGTTATGAGAAGAGAGAGAAACAGACTGGAGGAAGCCTAGGAGAGTGGTCATGAGAGAGAGAGACACACACACACATAGCCCCTGACCACTCCCCATGACAGACACATACACACACACCCATCTAACTGCTCATACCCCTGAGACCTCCTATGAGGCACACATATTTTATTTATTTATTTAACAGTTTTTATATACTGCCTTTCATATTATCAAAGCGGTTTACATTGAACTTCAAGAGTACAGTGAACACTCAGATGAACAGTGTAACAGAAGTAACTATGTACAAGAGTAACTATATGTAACAGAAGTAACTATGTACAAGGGATTGTCTTGGTGCATTGTAATGAACTCCCCCTTACGCCTGATTATGGAAATGGAAGACACACGCCATTGTGTCACACAGCTAGTGTGCACTTTTCAACTTGTTTTTTTATTGAGTATTTACAATTTTACATCTTGTAAAAATTAGGAGAAAATAGAAAATAAGAAAATGAAAAGATTATAAAAATATAACTTGTAGACCACATCAAGGAGGGATAACAAGCCAGGTAAATTCTCAGACTGGAGAGATAAATAACTGAATAGTTACCAGGATAAATCACTGCAGCACACCACTAAGATAGTTAGGACCACCCTCCTGCAAAACTTTAAAAGTCATTACCGGTTGCTACTTTCACTTGTGCCACAGTGTGATCTGTAAAGTTAACGAAGTCGGCCTGAAAACCGAATATGAAACACAAGATGTTGTGTGTGAATACATTTGCTGTCTTCCTGCTTTGGCATTTGTCCCGCCTGATGATGTTGTAGAAGCCTTCGACATTCTAACGGAGACTATGCCAGAAGTGAACCGTCTTGATGAACTGACTACTTTCTTCGAACAAACGTATGTTCGGGGTTGACGGCAGAGAGGTTGTGGATGTAACTATGCACCACCTATGTTTCCCATTTATATGTGGAATCAACACCATGCCGGAAGCACAGGATTACTGCGTACTACGAATGCAGTTGAGGGTTGGCATCATTCATTGCATTCCCTTTTCACTTGCCACCATCCGACTATATGGACTTTATTGGCTAGACTAAAGAAGGACATACAGCAACAGAAAGCCACCTTCCTTCAAGGTACAACAGGAGTTGTCAATATTCCTTCATGTAAATATCGTACTTTAAATGATCGCGTAGTCTGCGCTGTTGGTGCCTACGGGCGCTCAGAAATTTTACTGTATTTGCGGTCTATAGCACATCTATCTCATTCCTGACTAGGAACAGAAAACTGATATGCCGTCTTGTGTTAAATTCATTAATATTAACCTTTTCTATGTAATTCGGTTACGTTATTCTTTGCATGAGATTAAATACAATTACAGTTTAATTGCCTTTGACCTTTTATTTGCTTTAGTATTTTTCTTAGTAATTTTGGTGTTATAATATGAGACTAAATAACGATGGTATTATCTGACCGGTACGAAGTAACGCTGGACGAACTGACGCAGGACGAAGTGACACCAAATCGCTGAATCAGCCACAACTGCACATATGCTGTCTGAACTACCTGAGAAATCTGGGCCTGCAATGTTAACTCAGCATCCAACTGCATGCCAGGTCACAAATTTCATCCTTACACTCCAACTTATAGTCTTCAGTACAAGGCCACCCTAACAGACTCTCCAAATCTAAATCCCCACACATCCAAATCTAAATCCCCACACATCAGCACCTCTTGATTTTATTTAAAACAATAGAATTACTCTTCAACAACAATAAACCTTCTCCAAATAAGTATGACAAGACCTAACTCTTCCTTCTCAATTAATTTTGTTAATCCTTAAAAAAGGAGATCAATTTCAAACTATCACATTTTAGATCTCCACCCTTCTTAGGTATAGGAATCACCATCCCTTCCTTCCAAACATCTGGAATGTTTTTCCATTAGATGGCTAATAGGTGAATGAGGCTACTGATCAATAAACTGGTGTTTTCTCTTAGACGGGATGATGAAGTTAGCAAGACCCATTGCCAGCAGGACAGAAAGCACAAAGATAATGAGTTCCTGACTTCTCCTGCAGAATTGCTTGCATCATTTAATGCATGCAAACACAACTTTCAATTACTTGAGTGAGGGAAATGGAGAAATCCTCCTCCTACTAGGAAGCCATATTCATGATTATAAGCACCACTACAACCACAAGTGAAGAGATGGTTAGGAAAAAATAACCCCTGATGGGCTGTGACAGTTCAGACCATAGTTTTATAGGCCCTGAAGGAGTGCAAATAAGTTCTTGATGCCTGGGAATTAGATTTGGCAAGGACTGATCACCATTTTCATTTTGGTAAAGGACAAACGGAATCCTATCATCATTTTCTGTATTCTTGGTGCTTCCAGCCTGGGGTTCAGACACACCTTGGTCTTCTATCCCCTCAGTCCCATCAACAGCAAGGACTTCTCTCTTGCCCCAGACAGCTGAGGGCCCAGTAACCATAGACAACCAGCATTTCTGTATCTATTCTAGAAAACTTTTCTGTTTGGGGGAAGGCTGAATTTTTTTGTAAATTATTGGTCCATAGGCATTTAAATTGTTAACATAATTTGGAATGGATACAGACTACATCTATTTGACACCCACCAGATTTCAATTGAATGTGTCAAGCTCAAACTTAGCATCCGGATATGCTTTTAAAAGAATTTTGTCTTCTTATAGACTAGTGCAGTCAAGCCTATTTCACTAGAGGAAAGAGGGTGGGGATTTTACTCCAACATTTTCCTGATTCTGAAAAAAAAATAGAACATTTCTCTTCCATTCTAAAGCTGAGAGCCTTGTAGAAGTTTCTAGCAAAAGAAAAGTTTAAGATGAGTCTCCAAGCACCGCAGTCCCTTTTCTTCAAAAAGGGAGACTGGCTGTGATCCCTGGATCTAAAGAAAGATTATATCCTACTGAGATAAATTCAAGTCACAGGAAGTATCTCAAGTTTTTAATAAGGAAGTAACACCTCTCGTATCACATATTGCTCTTTAGCCAAATGTCATCACCATGCATATTCACAAAATGCCAAGCCGTGGTACTGTTACACTAATGCATATTGGTGGTGCACATGTTTCCCTATCTGGAAAATTGGTAAGTCAATCTCATATCTCAGAGAAGTGCCACAGAATCAAAACCTTCCATGTGTTGGAGTCACTAGAATTTGTTATGAATTATCTCAAATTCCACTTAAGCCCATCATTGCAATTGGAGTTTATAGGGACTCTGTTAGACATGACTAAGGCAAGAAAGGATTACCGTTTCAATATCAGTTCTGGAAAATTAAGAGTCAGCAGATGTTATGTTGAGACTGTTAATCCTCCTGGCCTAAACCACCCATGTGGTTCCCTTCACACTTCTCAGTATGAGAAAAGACCAGTGGATCTTATGCTCTCAGTGGACTCAGGCCACTCAGAACTTATGAGACATTGTCTGTATCGCTCAGTCACTTATGAACTTTCTTACCTGGTGCTGGTTAACCTTCCTATTTCTTTAACCTCATGATGTGTCCAAACTGATCTGGTTGGAGGAGTAGCAAAGAGCATATTCTCCGGGAACAAGCAGGAAGTCAGTCCTCATATATGGGTGACGTCGGCATCGATGGAGCCCTCGCAGAAGCATCTCCCCAGCTTTCAAAGAAATCCTTTGGGAGATGCTACCACGTATGCGTGGTCCCCTTCTTGCCCAGGGGTGCCATCTTGCTCAGTCTCTTATTTTCCACAGAGCCCTTCAGATGTTCATCTAGCTTGTCCCCAGAAAAAGTTGATTTTCTTTGTCTGTTTCATACTCACCTCCGGAATTGCACCGATACTCTTCCCACCATACAACCTCACTGTCTCGGCATAGAGTTCGGGTCTCTTTTGTAGTTTTTAATTTTTTGGCGTCCTCGCACCTTTTTCCTCCAACTGGCAGCCTGATGGGTCTTCGACTTCGCGGGGGTACTTTGTGTGATCAGTGCACAAAAATCATGTCTTTAACCGACACACACGACTGCTGTCTCTGCTGCATCAGACCTAACCATGACCCTGCAGCATGCAGTCTCTACAAAATAAGATGTCTAGCAAGGCCCTCGACCCGCCAGCAGCAGCACGATAAGTTTTTTTCCCCGAGTCCCTGGTGCCTCCGAAGGCCAGGGCCTCGTCTGAAACCTCGACACCTCAAACGGGGACCTCCAAACCCGAGCCCCGCCATGTCTCTTCAGAAAAGGGACTTCCCTCGGGGGCACCCAGGAAGTAGAAGAAACCCTCAAAGGCGGCATCATTGGATGGTTCCAACCAGCCGGGTGTTACCCGAGCCAGGTCCCACAGCCCGAGACGCTCGTCCGAGGGATCGGAGAAGGAGCGGCTACAAAGGTCCCCCGGAAGGGCTCGATCTCAGACTGGCCTCGATCCCCAGACACCATCCTCATCGAGGATTCCCCTTCGCAGGAACTAGCGTGGCGCCTGAGTCCCTCGGTGCCCGCACCAAAGGCTGCGGAGACTTCAAGCCTGGAGCGCAGTTTGTCTGCCTTAATGGACTAGCAGCGGGCACCATTGTCTGGTACGACCGATTTATCTGCCCCAACCACCGGGCCCTCAACGTCTAAGACATCCTCGGAGGTCAAGCTGATCCTCGAGATCCTTTGTCCTCCAGCCGATCCTCGGCCAAGGTCTCGCTCCAGTTCCCACTCGATGGGACCACGATCATCCCCAGCCAGTGTGCTCTGCATTGGCCGTGGAGTATCGGGAAGCCGTGGGTCGGGGCCCGCGGACCATCCTTCCTTTGGGTCCTTGATGGACTACTCCGAATGGAACATAAGATATGCCATACTGGGTCAGACCAAGGTCCATCAAGCCCAGTATCCTGTTTCCAACAGTGGCCAAACTAGGTCATACACACCTAGCAGTTTCCCCAAAAGACACAGGTTTCACAATGCTTGTATTGGGTCAAGCATTGATATCCTGGGTCCCTTTTTAATAATGATTTATGGACCTTTCCTCCAGGAACTTCTCCAAACCTTTTTTAAACCCAGTTACACTAACAGCCTTTACTACATCCTCCAGTAACAAATTCCAGAGTTTGATTACACGGTGAGTGAAAAAAGATTTTCTCTTATTAGTCTTAAATAGTTTACCCTGTAGCTTCATTGCATGTCCCCTAGTCTTTCTATATTCTGATAACGTAAACAATCAATCTACATTTACCCATTCCACTCCATTCATCAGTTTATAGACTTCTATAATATCTCCCCTCAGCCGTCTCTTTTCCAGGTTAAAGAGCCCTAACCTTTTTAGCCTTTCTTCATAGGGGTATCCTTCCATCCCCTTTACCATTTTGGTGGCTCTTCTCTGAACCTTTTCTAATAACGCTATATCCTTTTTAAGATACGGCGACCAGAATTGCACACAATATTCAAGGTGCGGTGGCACCATGGAACGATACAGAGGTATTAAATATCCTTTGTTTTATTTTCCATTCCTTTCCTTATGATACCTAGCATTCTGTTTGCTCTCTTGGCTGCTGCTGCACACTGGATGGAGGGTTTTAACATGTTATCCACAATGACGCCTAAATCTTTTTCCTGGGTGGTGGTTCCTAATGTGGAACCTTGCATCGTGTAACCATATTTTGGATTGTTCTTCCCTAGGTGCATAATTTTCCACTTGTCCACATTAAATTTCATCTGCCATTTTGATGCCCAGTCTTCCAATTTATCAAGATCCTCTTGCAATTTTCCATAATCCTCATGTCTTTTAACAACTGTAAATAGTTTTGTGTCCTCTGCAAATTTGATAACCTCACTCATTATTCCCTTTTCCAGGTCATTTATGAATATGTCAAAAAGCAGCGGACCCAGCACAGATCCCTGGGGTACACCACTATTCACCTTTCTCCATTGGGAAAATTTGCCATTTAGCCCTACCCTCTGCTCTCTATCTTTTAACCAGTTCCTGATCCACAATAGTACACTGCCTCCTATTCCATGACTCTTTAGTTTTGCCAAACGTCTCTGATGAGGGACCTTGTCAAAGGCTTTCTGAAAGTTCAAATACACTATATCAACCGACTCACCTTGTCTACCTGTTTATTCACACCTTCAAAAAAACATAACAGATTAGTAAGACAAGATCTTCCTTGTCTAAAGCCATGTTGGCTGTCTCCCATTAAGCCATAACTATCTACATGTTCAGCAATTTTGTTCTTTATGATGGCTTCTACCATTTTTCCCGGTACTGACGTCAGGCTCACCGGTCTGTAGTTTCCCGGATCCCTGGAACCCTTTTTAAAAATTGGCGTTACGTTCGCCATCCTCCAATCTTCAGGTATTGCAGATGATTTTAATGATAGTTCACAGATTACTAATAGCAGGTCTGAAATCTCATATTTCAGTTCTTTCAACACCCTTGGATGTATATCATCCGGTCCAGGTGATTTGCTACTCTTCAGTTTATCAAATAGTTGTAATACATCTTCCCGATATATTGATATTTCCTTCAATTCTTCTGCACCTTTAAATACCACTTCAGTCGTGGGTAGCATCCCTACATCTTCCTCTGTAAAGACCGAAGCAAAGAATTCATTCAGTCTCTCCGCTATCGCCTTGTCGCCTCTTAGTGCCCCTTTAGCCCCTCTATCATCTAATGGACCAACTGACTCTCTCAGAGGTTTTTTGCTGCAAATGTACTTGAAAAAGTCTTTCTCCAGGAACAAGCAGGAAGTCAGTCTTCACATATGGGTGACGTCGGCGCCGATGGAGCCCTCATGCGGAGCAATTCCCCAGCTTTCAAAGAAAGCCTTTGGGATTGCCATGTGCATGCGCAGTCCCCTTCCCGCCCAAGGGTGCCATCTTGCTCAGTCTCCCTTTTTCTGCAGAGCCCTTCGGACGTGGTCCTGCTTTCCTCGGAAAAAGTGTGTCAAAACGGCAAAGATTTCACTTCATTTTAGTCCGGTTCAATGCCGGTTCCCCTTCCTGCCTCGGCTCGGTACACCGGTGTCGAGCCCAGTTGAAGTTTTTCAGTTTTTGTCCTTTGAGACTACCGTTCGCGCTCTTTTTATTTTTCACTGGCAGCCCAGTCATTTGACCTTGCAGGGGCCCTTTTTCCCCCGATGGCTGTCAGCGGGTTCAAGAAGTATGATCGGTGTAAAAAGCTAAGGTCCCTCACCGACACACACGACTGCTGCCTCCGATGCCTCAGACCCGACCATGACCCAGTGCGCTGTGTGGCAAAATGTCTTCCAAGGCACATAGGAGTCGGCAGCACCAACATGAAAGACTTTTCTCAGAGTCCACATCCTTCCGAGCCCGGACCTTGTCAGAAGCCTCGACGTCTTGGGAGTCTGACCCCAAGCATCGTCGTGGGTCTTCTGAGCAGGTGTCTCCCTCCCGGGAACACCGGAGGAAGAAGAAGCTTGTGAGGGCGGCATCATTGGAGGCCTCTGATTGGCCTGGTCCCTCGGGTTCCAGATCGCGGAGCCCTGACCGCCGCGCCGGGCCCTCAGAGTTGGAGATCCCGGCCAAGCTACCTCACATAGAGCCGGAGACACTGAGTAAGATAATGTCTGTTGTCCTCGTGGACTCTCCACTGGGAGAACCGGCATTGGGCCCGATGGCGTTGGGCCCCAAGCCAGAGGCTGCGGAGCCTTCTGAGCTCGGTCTCAGGTTGGCGGCCCTGGAGAGCAAAATGGCTGTCTTCATGGAGCAGCAGCAGGCGCTGATAGCCGGTCTCACCGGTCCATCCACTCCGACTACCGGGACCTCGACGTCTAAGTCAACCCCGGAGGCCGAGCCGATCCTCGAGTCAATAAGATCTCGAGTCAATCCTTGACCAAGATCTCCCTTGACCTCCCGTTCCGGGACCAAGGTCATCAATGCCGGTGCCCTCGGCATCGGGGCAGTCGGGTCCAAAGCCCTCATGGCCGGAGACACTCGATTCCTCCTCGGAGGATTCGGCATGGGAGACCAATACCAGGTACTAGGACTTTGTCAGGGGAATGGCCAAGGCTTTGGCATTCCCTGCTGAGTCCGAGGAGAGCCGAGGAGCTTGAGGCCCTCCAGTATGATTTTCCTCCGAGGGAAGCCCTTACTGTTCCGGTTCCTCCGATGTTGGAACGGCTGATGCTCCACATGTGGGAGTCCCCGGCCTCGATGCCGGTTCTCAGCAAATGGGTTGATTCCATATATCGAGTCCATAAGAGCCCTGGGTTCCAGAAAGTGCAGCTGCCGCACAACTCCATGGTTGTGGAATCGGCCATGCAACGGCTCAAGAGCCAAAAAACGCACTCCTCGGTGCCTCCCGACTGGGAGGCCTGGAACCTGGATGCCCTTGGCAGAAAGTGCTTCCAGGGCTTGATGCTCTCATTCCGTGTCCAAACCTACCAGCTCTATATGGGCATGTACTTGCAGGACCTGGCAATGGAGATTGCCGGGTTCTCAGCTGGCCTCTTCGAGGAACCCTTGCAGAACTTCAAGGCGTTGTCAACAGGGATTCGGGAGTGCTCAAAGTTTGTCTCGAGCAGCTTACCTCGGCTTCGAGGCTTCGGCCCGAGTAGCCGCAGCCGGCATCGGTGCATGCCATCAGGCCTGGCTAATGTCATCGGATCTGGAGTCATGGGTTCAGGACAAGTTGGTCGATGTCCTGTGCTGAGATGACAACCTATTCAGCAAACCCATGACTCAAAAGGCTGCGGAGATCGAGTCTGACTACTTGACCCGGACAAGGCTCTCAAAGAAGACCTCTGCCCCTTCTCACAATAAGAAGGGCTCGGGCAAAAAGGCCTTTTTCCCGAGGAAGGGTACTGCTTACTGCATACCCCAGCTATCAGGCCACCCCGGCTCCTCAACAGGGGCAGCAGGCCAGGGGACAGGGGCATGGCCCGCGTAAGCAGAAGGCCCCCAAGCCTCCAGCTCCGGCTCCTACCCAGCCAGGAGGGGGTTTTTGACTCTCACTACATAGCTCCTCTCTCGCCAGTGGTTTGGCCATGCACAGGAAGAAGGCTGACCCTGTACGCCCACAGATGGCCAGCCATCACAATGGATACCTGAGTCCTGCAAATAGTTCAGAAAGGCTATTTGCTCCATTTCAGCTAGGTTCCCCCTCCTTCTTTCCAGGAGAGCCTCTCAGGCCCCCTCTGCACAGGAACCTCCTCTTGCAGGAGTTGGCAAGTCTTATAAAGGATCAGGCGGTGGAACCGGTGCCCCACCACCTGCAAGGGCAAGGCTTCTACTCCAGGAATTTCCTCATACCAAAGAGAACTGGAGGCCTTCAGCCCATCTTCAACTTACAGAATCTGAACAAGTTCCTGGTGAGGGAAAAGTTCAAGATGCTTTCCCTTGGAATACTGCTGCCTTACCTCCACCAGGGAGACTGGCTATGCTCCTTAGATCTGAAGGATGCTTATACGCACATCCTCATACATCCAGACCACAGACAATATCTCAGATTTGTAGTGGAAAGAAACCATTTTCATTACAGAGTACTTCCATTCGGCCTAGCCTCTGCCCCCAGAGTGTTTACCAAATGTCTGGCGGTAGTGGCGGCCTTCCTCAGGAACCAGGGAATTTTTGTCTTCCCGTACCTGGATGACTGGCTCATCAGGTCCCAGTCGCCTCAAGAAGCTCAACAGGCCACAGCTCACACTATCAACATACTGCAGCATCTAGGCTTTGTCATAAATCAAGCAAAGTCCACTTTGCTTCCCACTCAAAACTTAGAGTTCATATGGGCAAGGCTAGACACCCTTCAAAGCGAAGGCTTACCTGCCAGAGGGCAGAGCACAGAGGCTTCTGGAGTTAGTACACCAAATCAGCCACAAGTCTCAAATATGAGCAAGACACTTTCTGTGCCTCCTAGGACACATGGCCTCCACAGTTCATGTGACCCCAAATGCCCGTCTCCACATGAGGACAGCTCAGTGGTGCCTCAGAGATCAGTGGACATAACCCACAGGAAGACTCCGAGACAGGATCAGAGTGTTGTGATGCAGCGGACCCTCCTTTGGAGAGAAAAACAGTTCTGGATTCTGAAAGAAAAAGAAGCTGCCTGCAATATCCAGAGGATCCACCTAGAGGGAGCGGGAGAGTCAGGACAGAGACCACAGAACCACGCCTCTGTGGGCAGGACTTATGTTCCAAAAGCTCACATTTAAGGGGAGGCAAGCAAGAGTCAGGAGGAAGCTCATACGCTGGGAGCTTACCTGCAAAAAGCTCAGCTGCTAGAATCTCATCTGCCTGGAGATCCACTACTGGGGAAGCAGTGGAAGGATTACCTTCCTCAGCTGGGAGAGAACAAGCGGGAGCCTGTTCCAGAGAGAGATTGAGGACATGCTATGAAGGTACCAGAGCAAGATTGGGATCTAGTCCAAAAGCAAACCTGAGTAAAAAGACAGGCTGGGAGAGGAGAACCAGTCCTGTAAGCCAAAGGCTAGGCCGAGAAAGCCAAAGCCAAACCAGACCGGGCCCTGAAACCCATAGGAGGGCAGGCCTCAAAGGCCTGAGGAGAAAAGACTGGGAGAGCCGAAGGAGAATACCTGAGAGCACTGATACGGAAGGCAGCAGCCAAGGTAGGCCTCCTGTCTCGCCCCAGAGAACCAAAAGAAAATCCAGAGGTAAAGCTTTTAATCTTTGCTACTGTTTTCCTAAAGCCAAGTTAAGAGAAGAACCTTGGGAGGGAGAGTCTCCTTACCTAAAGCACAAGCCAAAGCCAAAGTTAAAAGACAGTTTGAGCAAGGACAGAACTTTTAGAAGGAAAGCATTATAAAGAAAATGTTTTTAAACCTCTAGAGGAAGAGATGCCATCATGGTATTCCACCACACAGAACCGTAGGCCCAAACAAACTGCTAAGTCCTGGGGAGCAGTGAGCCAAACCCACATAAAGGACACCTATCTTGACTCTTCAGAACAGTCAGAAGAGGCCATGCAGGTGGAATCCGTACATGAAGATCTTGATAGCCCTATGGAATGTGCATATTGTGCCGTGAGTGATATAGAGTCACTCCAGAGCCCTTTGGAGTGAATGAAGCAATATTGTTTTGGTAGCTTTTATGCTGTGAAGTTAACAGTTTCTGGTTGTTTTTCTTGTGCTTACAAAAGCTGCTGTAAGGACTTGTTTTGCTACGTCTACCAATGTGTTTATCCTATGTTCTGAACCCTTAGTGCAAATAGGGAAAATAAAGCCTTTTTCTTTTTCCCTCCACTTTTGTGCAAGACTGTATTCTCTTTGGGAGTTGGCAACGAGGCTGGCATAAGGCACTGGCCCTTGACCCTCGCACCTGGCCAATCCCAATCATCTTAGTGGCCCCGGGCCCACCCCTTCGGTGGAAAAACTACGCCGCCACCAAGGGGGGCTGGCGCCGCGGCAGGGCGACAGTGTCCAAATGACTATTGCGGTCGTTGACCTGGTGGCTTCAGCCATCCAATCTGCTCGAGGGAGTTTCTTTCCAGCCTCCCTCATACACAAGAGTGCTGACAACAGATGCATCTCTGCTGAGCTGGGGAGCCCATTGCTAGGACTTATGCACTCAAGGGTTGTGGTCTCCTCAAGAGAAGACGCAACAAATCAACCTCTTAGAGCTCCGGGCGATATGTCTAGCTCTTCAAACCTTCTCTCATGTTCT
This sequence comes from Ichthyophis bannanicus, assembly GCA_033557465.1. Taxonomy (NCBI): domain Eukaryota; kingdom Metazoa; phylum Chordata; class Amphibia; order Gymnophiona; family Ichthyophiidae; genus Ichthyophis; species Ichthyophis bannanicus. Next base: position 445,289,744 of record CM066034.1, on the reverse strand, counting down.
CTCACATCAGTCTGTCTTAGTACAAACAGACAACCAGGTGGCTATGTTCTGCGTGAACAAGCAGGGAGGGACGGGGTCCCGCATCCTATGTCAAGAGACACTGGACCTCTGTTCCTGTGCAATCCGACAGGGTATGTCTCTCAAAGCAGTTCACCTGCCAGGTCAGGAGAACTGTCTAGCAGACAAGCTAAGCAGAATTCTCCAACCTCATGAGTGGCAATTGAATCAGGAAGTAACCCAGCAGATCTTCCATTGCAGGGGGCATCCGACCATAGATCTCTTTGCCAATCCGCAGAATCATCAGTTGCCCAACTTTTGCTCCAGACAGCCACACCCCCAAAGGATGGCTGCAGATGCTTTTCTAATCTCCTGGTCAGTAGGCCTGTATGCGTTTCCTCCCACACCTCTGGTGGCCCAAACTCTATTCAAAATCCTTCGAGACAAGGCCTCGGTCATCTTGATAGCCCCCAGATGGCCAAGACAACCTTGGTTTCCGCTTCTCCTCCAGCTGGCAGTGGAAACCCCAATTCCTCTGGGGATGCAGCCCGACCTCCTGTCCCAGGAGCAGGGCTCTATCTTACACCCCAACCTCAGGTCCCTCAACCTGATGGCATGGCTGCTGAAAGGGTAGTGCTGGCTCCTCTACTCCTACCTAAGGATGTGGAAGAAGTGTTGCTGGCCTCCAGGCGGCAATCCACTAGGAAGTCCTACGCCTTCAAGTGGCGCAGGTTTGAGATGTGGTGTAAACAGCGCAGTGAAAATCCTTTCTCTTGCCTAGTACCAGTGGTATTGCAGTACTTGCTTCACCTCTCAGAATTAGGCCTCAAGTCTAACTGTCAGGGTTCACCTGAGTGCTTTATCAGCGAACCACTCTCAGGTGGAAGGTCAACCTCTTTCTGCTCACCCCTTGGTGTCCAGATTCCTCAGAGGCCTACTACTACTGAAGCCCCCTGTTCGCCCTCCGGCGACTGAGTGGGACTTGAATGTGGTCTTGCAGCAGCTTACTTGCCCACCTTTTGAGCCAATGTCCACTTGCCATCTGCGCTTCCTTTCCTGGAAGGTCCTCTTCCTGGTGGCACTCACATCTGCCAGACGTGTGAGTGAGCTGCAAGCTCTGGTATCTGATAGACCGTACACATGGTTTTACAGAAATAAGGTGGTCCTTCGCATTCACCCGAAGCTCCTTCCAAAAGTGGTCTCTTCTTTCCAGCTCAATCAAGAAGTGGTTCTTCCAACTTTCTTTCCCAGGCCGCTTGCCAGCCAGGCAGAGGTGGTCCTGCATACCCTGGATTGTAAGAGGGCACTTGCTTTCTACTTAGAATGTACACGGGGACATCGGAGAGCTTCCCAGTTCTTCCTGTTTTATGACCCCAGTAGGCTGGGTCTACCTGTCACCAAGCGTACCTTATCCACCTAGGTGGCAGACTGCATCGCCTGGGTGTACAGAGCAGCTGACCTCCAGCTGCAGGGTCGATTCACGGCCCACCGTGTCAGGCTAAGGCCACATCAGTGGCTAACCACCGCTCTGTACCGTTGGCAGACATCTGCCGGGCCACAATTTGGTCTTCAAGTCAGACTTTTGCAGCCCATTACTGCCTGGAGAGAGAGTCCCAGCGGGACAGTGTTTTCGGCTAGGCGGTACTCCGTAACCTATTCGAGGTTTAGGCAACTCCTACCCTCCGGCCCTTTGGTGTCAGGCTACCATGGGGGTTGCGTTCTCGGAGAAAGTCCTGTCACAGCTGCTGCAGCTCTTCTAGAGGGAGCCATTTTTCAGCTATGGGTTCTCGGTAGCCTACAGCTAGGGAGTCCTATATGTGAGGACTGACTTCCTGCTTGTTCCTGGAGAAAGCGTAGTTACTCACCTGTAACAGGTGTTCTCCAGGGACAGCAGGAATCAGTCCTCATGACCCTCCCTCCTCCCCTGGAGTTGCAGTCACTTATTTTATTTTTCTCTTTTTGCCGTCTTTTTAGCTATGTCATCTGACTGAGCAAGAAGGCACCCTTGGGGTGGGAAGGGGACGGCGCATGCGCATGGCAATCCCAAAGGCTTTCTTTGAAAGCTGGGAAATTGCTCCACACGAGGGCTCCATCGGCGCCGGCGCCAACGTCAACCATATGTGAGGACTGATTCCTGCTGTCCCTGGAAAACACCTGTTACAGGTGAGTAACTATGCTTTTTTATGCGTTTTTGCTTCTGCAGCAAGCTTCTTCTCAAATTCTCCCTTTGCCTGCCTTATCAATGCCTTGCATTTAACTTGCCAGTGCTTGTGCTGTTTCCAGTTTTCGTCGTTTGGCTCTTTTTTCCATTTCCTGAAAGATGCTTTTTTGGCAACAACAGCCTCTCTGACCTTACCTTTAAACCATGCTGGCAGTTTTTTGGACTTCCTTCCACTTTTCTTAAAGCGTGGAATACAGCTGGTCTGGGCTTCCAAGATAGTATTTTTCAACACCACCCAAGCTTGATGTAAGTCTTTAACCTTTGCAACTGCTCCTTTTAGTTTTTTCTTAACTATTTTCCTCATTTTATCATAGTCTCCCTTTTGAAAGTTAAAAGATAGTACTGTGGATTTCCTTACCATCCCTCCTCCACTAATTAAATCAAACGCGATCATGCTATGATCACTATTGCCAAGTGGCCCCAACACCCTTATCTCTTGTACCAGATCTGGTGTTCCACTAAGGACTAGGTCCAATATGGCTTCCCCTCTGGTCAGTTCATGAACCAGCTGCTCCAAGAAGCAGTCATTTATTTCATCTAGGAACTTTATCTCCCTAGCATGTCCTGCCATGACACCGACCCAGTCAATACCGGGATAATTGAAATCACCCATTATTATTACTGTGCTGTAACTTTTGTTAGCTTCCTTGATTTCTTTGAGCATTTCATCATCCATTTATTCATTCTGGACAGGCGGTGGAAGACGGAGGATGAGGAATCGTCCGATACCCGTTGCCATCGCAGCATCCCCTCAAACTCTCCTGCCTTTGAGCCCCGGCGGTGGTCTCCGCCAGAGGATATGGGGTTCTTTGATTTCGTCAAGGATACATCTAAGGCCCTGGCATTCCCAACTAAATCGGAGGAGGACCCTCAGGCGGATGAGTTGTTAATCCTCCAGTATGAGGCTCCTCCGAGGGAATTGCTCATGGTGCCCATCCCTTCCATCCTGGAGTGGCCGATGCTCCATATGTGGGAAACACTGGCATTGGTACTGGTGGTGAGCAGGCAGCTCGACTCAATGTATCGAGTCTGCCGGAGCCCGGGCTTCCAGAAATCACAGCTGCCGCACAGCTCCATGGTGGTGGAGTCGGCCATGCATCATCTGAAAAGTCAGAAGACGCACTCCTCGGTGCCCCCAACAAGGAGGCATGCACCTTGGATGCCCTTGGCAGAAAGTGTTACCAGGGCTCGATGCTTATCGGCCGCATCCAGGCCTACCAGCTGTACATGGGCATGTACCTGAGAGACCTGACATAGGAACTCACCAGGTTCTCAGCTGGTCTCTCCGAAGAATCCCTGCAGTGGTTCAAGAACCTGGCTAAGGCTGTACATGAGTGCTCCAAATTTACATCTCGGGCAGCCTATGACTGGTTCGAGTCAGCGGCTCGAGTAGCGGCTGCGTGCGTCAGTGCACGATGCCAAGCTTAGCTATAGTCGTCCGACCTCGAGCACTGGGTTCAGGACAAATTAGTCAATGTCCCATAAGAACATAAGAACATAAGATATGCCATACTGGGTCAGACCAAGGTCCATCAAGCCCAGTATTCTGTTTCCAACAGTGGCCAATCTAGGTCATACGTACCTAGCAGTTTCCCCAAGGGACACAGGTTCCACAATGCTTGTATTGGTTCAAGCATTGATATCCTGGGTCCCTTCTTAATAATGGTTTATGGACCTTTCCTCCAGGAACTTGTCCAAACCTTTTTTAAACCCAGCTACACTAACAGCCTTTACTACATCCTCCGGTAACAAATTCCAGAGTTTGATTACACGTTGAGTGAAAAAATATTTTCTTTTATTAGTCTTAAATAGTTTACCCTGTAGCTTCATTGCATGTCCCCTAGTCTTTCTATATTCTGATAAGGTAAACAATCGATCTACGTTTACCCGTTCCACTCCGTTCATTAATTTATAGACTTCTATCATATCTCCCCTCAGCCGTCTCTTTTCCAGGTTAAAGAGCCCCAACCTTTTTAGCCTTTCTTCATAGGAGTAGCCTTCCATCCCCTTTACCATTTTGGTGGCTCTTCTCTGAACCTTTTCTAAAATCGCTATATCCTTTTTAAGATACGGCGACCAGAATTGCACACAATATTCAAGGTGCGGTCTCACCATGGAACGATATAGAGGCATTATAATATCTTTTGTTTTATTTTCCATTCCTTTCCTTATCATACCTAGCATTCTATTTGCTCTCTTGGCCGCCGCTGCACACTGGGCCGAGGGTTTTAACATGGTATCCACAAGGACGCCTAAATCTTTTTCTTGGGTGGTGGTTCCTAATGTGGAACCTTGCATCATGTAACCATAGTTTGGGTTGTTCTTCCCTAGGTGCATAACCTTGCACTTCTCCACATTAAATTTCATCTGCCATTTTGATGCCCAGTCTTCCAATTTATCAAGATCCTCTTGCAATTTTCCACAATCCTCCTGGGTTTTAACAACTTTAAATAGTTTTGTGTCATCAGCAAATTTGATAACCTCACTCGTTATTCCACTTTCCAGGTCATTTATGAATATGTCAAAAAGCAGCGGACCCAGCACAGATCCCTGGGGTACACCACTATTCACCTTTCTCCATTGGGAAAATTGGCCATTTAGCCCTACCCTCTGCTTTCTATCTTTTAACCAGTTCCTGATCCACAGTAGTACACTGCCTCCTATCCCATGACTCTTTAGTTTTGCCAAAAGTCTCTCATGAGGGACCTTGTCAAAGGCTTTCTGAAAGTCCAGATACACAATATCAACCGACTCACCTTTGTCCACCTGTTTATTCACTCCTTCAAAAAAACATAACAGATTAGTAAGACAAGATCTTCCTTGTCTAAAGCCATGTTGGCTGTCTCCCATTAGGTCATGACTATCTATATGCTGAGTAATTTTATTCTTTATGATGGTTTCTACCATTTTTCCCGGTACTGATGTCAGGCTCACCGGTCTGTAGTTTCCCGGATCACCCCTCGAACCCTTTTTAAAAATTGGTGTTACATTGGCGATCCTCCAATCCTCAGGTATTAGAGATGATTTTAATGATAGTTCACAGATTACTGATAGCAGGTCTGCAATCTCAAATTTCAGTTCTTTCAACACCCTTGGATGTATACCATCCGGCCCAGGTGATTTGCTACTCTTCAGTTTATCTAATAGTTGTAAGACATCTTCCCGATGTATCGATATTTCCTTCAATTCTTCCACACCTTTAAATACCACTTCAGTCGTGGGTAACATCCCTACATCTTCCTCAGTAAAGACCGAAGCAAAGAATTCATTCAGTCTCTCCGCTATCGCCTTGTCGCCTCTTAGTGCTCCTTTAACCCCTTTATCATCTAATGGACCAACTGACTCTCTCACGGGTTTTTTGCTACGAATGTACTTGAAAAGGTCTTTATTTCGCGTTTTTGCTTCCGCAGCAAGCTTCTTCTCAAATTCTCTCTTTGCCTGCCTTATCAATGCCTTGCATTTGACTTGCCAGTGCTTGTGCTGTTTCCAGGTTTCATCATTTGGCTCTTTTTTCCATTTCTTGAAAGATGCTTTTTTGGCAACAACAGCCTCTCTGACCTCAGCTTTAAACCATGCTGGCAATTTTTTAGACTTCCTTCCACTTTTCTTAAAGCGTGGAATACAGCTGGTCTGGGCTTCCAAGATAGTATTTTTCAACAACACCCAAGCTTGAATGTACGTCTTTAACCTTTGCAACTGCTCCTTTTAGTTTTTTCTTAACTGTTTTCCTCATTCTATCATAGTCTCCCTTTCGAAAGTTAAAGGGTAGTACTGTGGATTTCCTTACTATCCCTCCTCCACTAATTAAATCAAAGGCGATCATGCTATGATCACTATTGCCAAGTGGCCCCAACACCCTTATCTCTTGCACTACATCTGGTGTTCCACTAAGGACTAGGTCTAATATTGCTTCCCCTCTGGTCGGTTCATGAACCAGCTGCTCCAAGAAGCAGTCATTTATTTCATCTAGGAACTTTATCTCCCTAGCATGTCCTGTTGTGACACTGACCCAGTCGATGCCGGGGTAATTGAAATCACCCATTATTATTACTGCACTGTAACTTTTGCTAGCTTCCTTGATTTCTTTGAGCATTTCATCATCCATTTGTTCATTCTGGCAAGGCGGACGATAGTACACCCCCACTGCCATCGCCTTCCCCTTTTTACATGGAATTTCAATCCATAGAGATTCTACAGCAAATTTTGTTTCTTGCAAAACTTTAATCCTTTCTGATTCAATGCCCTCTCTAACATAGAGCGCAACCCCTCCACCAATTTGATCAGCTCTATCATTTCGATATAGTTTGTACCCAGGTATCACAGTGTCCCACTGGTTGTCCTCCTTCCACCATGTCTCTGATATTCCAATCATATCTAACCTCTCGTTTAGTGCTATATATTCTAACTCTCCCATCTTGTTTTGTAGACTTCTAGCATTTGCATACAAGCATTTTAGAGACTGTATTTTATTCATATTAATTTGGCTATTGGTAGACATGGGTAATTTGGGATCTTTAAGTTCTGTCTGCTCCATACTCGAGGGCATTTGGGCTACTTTACTCTTTTTTGGAACCTCTCTGCTTTTTGTAGTATCCTTCAAGGATACATTCTTCCGAACCATGCGCTCTTGGGCGACTGTCGGCTTTCCCCTATTATCTAGTTTAAAAGCTGCTCTATCTCCTTTTTAAAGGTTAATGCCAGCAGCCTGGTTCCATCCCGGTTAAGGTGAAGCCCATCCCTTCGGAAGAGCCCCTCCTTTCCCCAGAATGTTCCCCAGTTCCTAACAAATCCGAACCCCTCATCTCTGCACCATTGTCTCATCCACGCATTGAGACTCCGGAGCTCTGCCTGCCTATTGGGTCCTGAGCGTGGAACGGGAAGCATTTCGGAGAACGCTACCCTGGAAGTTCTGGATTTTCAACTTCCTACCTAAAAGCCTAAATTTAGCTTCCAGAACCTCCCTACCACATTTTCCTATGTCATTGGTACCAACATGTACCAAGACAGCAGACTCCTCCCCAGCACTATCTAAGACCTTATCTAGGTGGCGTGTGAGGTCCGCTACCTTCGCACCAGGCAGGCATGTTACCAGGCGATCCTCACGTCCACCAGCCACCCAGCTATCTACATGCCTAATGATCAAATCACCAACTATAACTGCTGTCCTAACCCTTCCCGCATGGGCACTTGGCCCTGGAGAAACCTCCTCTGTGCGAGAGGGGTTTACATCACCTGGAGGACAGGTCCTAGTTACAGGATCACTTCCTGCCACACCAGGGTGATGCTCTCCTGTCACGTGACCTCTCTCCTCCATGGCAACAGGGATGCTGCCAGACTGGAGGTGGGACTTCAGGACTATATCCCTGTAGGTCTCGTCTATGTACCTCTCTGTCTGTCTTATGTTTTCCAAGTCTGCTACTCTAGCCTCTAGAGAACGGACTCGTTCCCTGAGAGCAGAGAGCTCCTTGCACCTAGTGCACACGTAAGACCTCTCACCAGCTGGGAGAAAATCATACATGTGACACTCAATGCAAAAGACTGGAAAGCCCACATCCCGCTGCTGGACTGCTGTCTGCATCTTAGTTTTAAGTTTGTGTTTAGATCTTTAAGTTCTATATGTACTAAAGGGTGCAATGGATATTTATACCACTAAAACTGTACCTAAGAAGTTTAATATACCTTGTTCACCTGAAGCTTAATTAATCTCAGGTCCTTGGTGTATGACTGATTTGGGTAATGAGCTTCACCTGAGAGCACCTCCTGTCTTTTAAGTTGTGCAAGTACCTATAAAGCTGTGATTTTCCCAGGGGAGGGTGGGTGTGGGGAGGGAGGGAGGGATATAACACTTATTAAAAAAGGGCTGCTACACAGTACCTTGTCCTGTGCTGCTGAGGAAAACTATATTCTGATTTGATTTAAATTATAGCTCTTTGCTGCTACTAGGCTCTAACCTATTATGAAATTTAAACTACAAGCTCTCTGCTGGATTCTAAATTTAACCAGAAAGCTCTCTTCTGTGTTTTAATTTGAAACTAAAAGTACTTTGCTGATGCTAGGCCCTGAGTGACTATGAAATTTAAACTACAGCTGTCTACTGGGTATGAAAGGTAACCAGAAAGTTCTCTTCTGTGTTTTTAAATTGAATCTTAAACTGTTGCTACTAGGCCCTGACTGATTTAACAAAAAAAATAGTGGGTTCACAGATTAATTAGCTTTAAAAGAAAAAAAATTCCTTTCAGAAAAATTCCCAGAAGTATATACTCACAATTTCAGATTTCTCTCCAGAAGTAACAGCCCCCCTTTCCAGTCCTTCAAGACAGGGTCACAGAGCTCTGGTTGAGCTATTTATGCTTGTGCTGATGATGTAAGCAGTGACCTACTTCCTGGGTAATTAACAGTCCTTGCTTGAATAGAAGGAGTCTTTCAAAATGGCCTTTTGAACTGCCAGCTGGTGTTAACACCTATTGAAAAAGCTTCACAGGTTGCTTGCCCACTAGGTAGAAGGCCTCTTTGTAAAGGTCTCTAGAAGACTTTATATGCTGCTCAAGGAGAATTGACCTTGTTTTGCCTCTTGTGCTAAGCTATATTCTGATTTGATTTAAATTACAGCTCTTTGCTGCTACTAGGCTCTAACCTATTATGAAATTTAAACTACAAGCTCTCTGCTGGATTCTAAATTTAACCAGAAAGCTCTCTTCTGTGTTTTAATTTGAAACTAAAAGTACTTTGCTGATGCTAGGCCCTGAGTGACTATGAAATTTAAACTACAGCTGTCTACTGGGTATGAAAGGTAACCAGAAAGTTCTCTTCTGTGTTTTTAAATTGAATCTTAAACTGTTGCTACTAGGCCCTGACTGATTTAACAAAAAAAATAGTGGGTTCACAGATTAATTAGCTTTAAAAGAAAAAAAATTCCTTTCAGAAAAATTCCCAGAAGTATATACTCACAATTTCAGATTTCTCTCCAGAAGTAACAGCCCCCCTTTCCAGTCCTTCAAGGAGAGAACCTCTTTGGCAAACCCATGACCGACAAGGCTTCAGAGCTGGAGACCGAGTTCATGACGAGGACCAGGCTCATGACGAGGACCAGGCTCTCTAAAAAGACTGCTGCCGCTCCCTGACAGAAGGGCTCAGGTAAAAAAGTCCTCCTACCCGAGGAAAGGGACTGCTTAAAGAAATTACCCACCTTTTCAGGCCTCCATGGCTCCACAACAGGGTCAGCAAGCCAAGGGACTTGGGCATGGCTCTCGTAAGCAGAAGGCTTCAAAACCCTAGGCACCGGACCCGGCCCAGCCAGGGGGGAGTTGACTCCTTGGGCATAGCCTCTCTACCCCAAGGAGGTCAGCAGCCCACAGAGGGACATTTGACCCACTATGCCCAGAGGTGGTCAACCATCACCACCGACTCCTGGACACTTCGGGTGGTCAAGGAGGGTTACCTCCTCCATCTGACTCAAACACTTCCCCCTTATTTTCCAGGAGAGCCCCTCAGGTCTCCCCTCCACTGAGGCCTTCTACTGAAGGAGTTGGCAGGTCTTCTCGAAGACACAGTGGTGGAACCAGTGCCCTATCATCTCAAGAGCAAGGGGTTCTACTCCAGGTACTTCCTTGTGCCAAAATAGACAGGGGGCCTAAGGCCCATCTTCGACCTGTGCAACCTCAACAAGTTCCTGGTGAGGGAGAAGTCCAAGATGCTCTCCCATGAAACATTGCTGCCTACTTCCAGCAGGGCGATTCGCTATGCTCCTTAGAACTGAAGGATGCCTATAACCACGTCCTTATTCACCCCAACCACAGGCAGTACCTGAGGTTCATCGTGGGGGTAGGCACTATCAGTACAGAGTGCTGCCTTTCGGCTTGACCTCCGCCCCAAGTGTCTTCACAAAATCCCTGGCAGTCGTGGCCGCCTTCCTCCACCTCCTGGGCTTTTTGTCTTTCCCTACCTGGCTGACTAGCTCATAAAGGTAGGCACGGCCTCAGAGGTGCAGCAGGCGACCGCACGCACTATCCAGGTCCTGCGGTACTTGGGCTTTGTCATAAACTATCCCAAGTCTCATCTCCTTCCGACACCGTGTCTGGAGTTCATCGGGGCAAGACTGGACACTCTCCAGTCAAAGGTCTTCCTGTTCAGGGACCGAGCCGACCACCTCAGGAGCCTGGCACAGGACATTCAGCACCGTCCCTCTGTGTTCGCTTGGCTCCTCTTGCACCTTCTCGGACACATGGCCTCCACCGTCCACATCACCCCAGTTGCCCACCTCCACATGAGGACCGTGCAGTGGTGTCTCCAAGACCAGGCCATAGGGTGCCTCTGAGACAAAGTCTCCGTAACCTGCCAATTGGGGTACTCTCTGAACTGGTGGCAAACATTCCGAGGTGGGCATGCCTTTTCAGGCCCTGAGTCCCTTAAAGGTCCTGAACACAGATGCCTCCCTACTCGGCTGGGGAGCCCACTGTGAGGCACTTTGCATCCAGGACAGCTGGTCACCAGACGAGAGCACCCAGCAGATCAACCTCCTGGAACTGCATGCGATATACTTAGCCCTTCGAGCTTTTTGCTACCACCCTCGTCATCAACCGGTGCTGGTCCAGACGGACAGCAAGGTGGCGATGTTCTATGTGAGCTAACAGGGGAGCACGGGGTCTTGTGCCCTCTGCCAGGAAACGGTGCTCCTCTGCTCGTATGCAGTCCAACAGGGTATTCTCCTGCGGGCAGTATACTTATGTCGCGTACACCCGTCCAGGCGGTAGCCTGGGAGTGGGTGGGCTCGCCTGTCTTACTCTCTACTATTACTTCTGTCCAAGATGGCTGCCGAGGAGGGCTGCTGGGTAATGTAGTTTTAGAGCAAGGAGTGTGACCACACGGTAATTAGGCAAAACAGAGAATTTATTTCGGGATTTCCCCTCCGCATTGAATTCATGACCCCCAACTGAAATTGGATAATTCTCCAATAACGCAAACAAAGAATGTTTATGTTTATGTTTATTGTATTTGATAAAAACCGCCTTTCACAGGAACCAAAGCGGTGTACAATTAAAATTCAATAAAAGAAGGCCAAGGCCAGCGAAAAGAAAAAGAAATGTACAATATTTGACAGGACAGCAGAAAAAAACAAGAAAACAGGACAAAAAACAGACAGGGAGTAGGCCGGAAAGAACAAGAGGGAGGGAAGAAAGGTAATCATACAAAAGGAGAGGGAACATTGAAAGCTAGGGAGAACAGATGAGTTTTTAGCTGTTGTTTGAAGTTAGTAAACTGCGGGTCAAGGCGGAGGGAGGGGGGAAGGGCATTCCAAAGGGTGGGGGCGGCAAAAAAGAAGGCAGAGGAGCGGGTAGACTGCAGGTGAGCACGAGAAGGTGAAGGGAGGGTGAGGCGGTTGAGATGAAAAGAGCGGGGAGTGTGCCTGGGAGAGTGAAAGAAGAGGAGATCCGTTAAATATTGGGGAGTACTAGTATGGAAGGCTTTATGAGTCAGTATCAGAAGCTTGAAAGTGGCCCTGAAAGGGATAGGCAACCAGTGAAGATGAAAGAGCAGAGGAGTTATGTGATCCCGGGGAGATGAGCATGTGACCAGACGTGCAGCAGTATTCTGAATCCGTCAGAGTCGGGTAAGTTGACATTTTGGGAGACCGATAAAGAGGGAGTTAGCAAAGTCCATCCGAGACATAACTAAGGACAGAACCAAGGTGACAAGGGCTGAGGGGGAAAGAAAAGGACGAATAGAACGAATCTGGCGAAGAAAGAAGAAGGATGTTTTGGTAACGTGAGAAATGTGAGAATGAAAAGACAGATCAGAATCAAAGTGTACACCAAGGTACCGGAAAGTGGAGACCAAGGGTACAGGAGAGCCAGAAAAAGAAGGTGCCAAAGAGGGGGGGGAGCCACCGTGAGAGAACCAAATAGCATTAGTTTTAGACCGTCAGCCAATCTGCAACAGCTGCAAGGCAGGAATCTAGAACAGAAAGATCGGGGCAGGAAGGAGAAGTATGATGAAGCAAGAGAATATCGTCCGCATAGAAAAAAGTGGATACACCAAACTGCTGGATCAGGGACGCAAGGGGGGCCAAGAAAAGGTTAAAAAGGAGGGGAGCAAGAACCAGAACCCTGAGGAACCCCGCAGGGAAGAATGTGGGGATCAGAAGGGGGAGAGGAGGGGGAAGATGAGAGAACCACGCAAGATCGGGAAGAGAGAAAAGAGTGGAACCAATGGAGCACAGTTCTGCAGAGACCTGCATCCCGCAAACGGTGAAGAAGGAGAGAGTGATCAACCAAGTCAAAAGCAGCTGAGAGATCTAAAGCAACCGCCACCGAAACGTCACCACGATCATGTGCTACGTGTAGTGCATTTGTGAAAGCCAAGAGAATAGTTTCAACGCTGTGACCCGGACGGAATCCAGACTGACGGGGGTGAAGGAAGTTAGTAGAGTCAAGGTGATGGGAAAGCTGTGCAAAAACAAATGTGAAAACAGGCTTAACACAAAAATACAGGAATGTCCTTTTGAATATCAGCTCTTAGCTTCCAGCGAGGAACAAGCTTCTAAAGCTCAATCTGTTGTTCAAATTAGCTTCTTGCTTTTCACTTTCAAAAGAGCTTTTCACTTTCAAAAGAGCTTTTCACTTTACACAAGTTATGCAGGCAAACACTTGGCAGTATTTCAACTACCAGCAGGTTTCCTTTCTTTAAGCAATGTGCAGCACAAGTCCTTAATTGCTTTCATGAAACAGTCCTTCACATAGGCAATGAATTAGCACATATTCAGGTTCTTGGCCATGCAAAACGAACACTGAACATCAGAATCACTCTACATCAGAATCATTAGGGTTTTCAAACAAATCTATTTCCATCTCATTCATAGATTCGCTGTGACTATCTTCCTTATCCTGTTTATCAGGAGACTGGCTATTCTCCTTCCATATCAGCTCATTTAGTTTTAACAGCAGCTGCTCCCTGGGGTCTCCAGCTATGGGCTCTTGTAATGGAGTTTTTCTCCCTTTCAACAGGCTAGCAATCTCTTTTAGAGTTGAGGCTTGGCAGTCACTGGCATATATTCTATGCTTATTAAACGTTTGCCGTTCAGGGGAACACAACGTTTAGCACTGTCTTTTAATTCTTTAACTATTCCTTCAGCTTGGCTTTTGGTAGGAATTAAAGATAAGACATTTCCATTACCTTCAAGGCTTAAGGGCTGCTTTAATCTGTTTCCCCACCTGGAAACACGTCTTTGTCCTAGATACTGTTGCCTGCTCTGGGTTCCAGACACCCTCTGCTTCTCATTCACCCTTGCATGTGGATCAGCCAGGTTTCTTCCTGAAGTTCCCTTTTCCACTGGAACTAAAGTACCTGCTTCGGGACCCAGCAAGTTTCTGACTTCAAGCCTGTCCTCTTCAGAACCAGCTTCCCTTGCTTGAACTGCATCAACTGCCTCTGGAACTCCACGAACTCTAAGAACTGCCTGCCCTCCTTCTTCTAAAACTGAAGCACTTTTAAATTGCTGCCTTTCAGGCACCACACCCTTCTTTCTACTCACGTGCACCTCATCAGTGCTCAGTCTAGCCCTGACGTCACTAGGTGGGCGGGGCTTAGTGCTCGGTATACTCTGCCTTGGAGGCTTGTGGTTTCTATAGGAACTGCTTTTCTCTCCAGATTTAAAGGGACAGGGCTCATTTTCCTCCCATTCCATTTCTTCTGCACAGCTCTCCTTACCACACTTACCAGGCCAGAGCAACCTGTTGTCCGACAGATTGAGCAGAGTCCTCCAGCCGCAAGAGTGGCAGCTGGACCCAGTGTGGCCAACCAGCTTTTCTAGATCTGGGGGAAACCTGTGATGGACCTGTTCACCAATCCGGACAACTTCCAGTTACCCCACTTCTGTTCCAGGCAGATCCACCCCTCCAGGGTGGCAGCGGACGCATTCGTCTCGTGGTCGGAGGGCCTCATGTATGCCTTCCCTCCCATGCTACTGATTTGTCAAAATCTTGTTCAGAACCCTCCATGACAAAGTCTCACTCATCCTGATAAGCCCCTCAGTGGCCCAGGCAATCATGGTTCTCGCCGCTCCTCCGACTAACGGTGAAGACCCCCATTCCATTGGGGAACTCTCCAGGACTCCTGTCTCAAGAAGGGGGGCTCTCTTCAGCATCCCAACCTGGGTTCCCTGTCACTGACAGCATGGCTACTGAAAGGGTGACCCTAGCCCCTTTCAACCTCTTGGATGAGGTAGAGAAGAACCTGCTGGCCTCTTGCAAGGCCCCTACTAAGGAAGCTTATGCTCTCAAATAGCACAGGTTTTCAGCCTAGTGTGCTGAGCATGGGACTGACCCGTTCTTCAGGAGCAAGCAGGAAGTCAGTCCTCACTTATGGGTGATGTTGACACCGACGGAGCCCATGCGGAGCTATTTCCCAGCTTTCAAAGAAAGCCTTTGGGATTGCTGCCAAGCATGCATGGTCCTTTTCCCGCCCAAGGGTGCCATCTTGCTCAGTCTCCCTTTTTCCTTGGAGCCCTTCGGTCGCACGTCCTCGTCCCTCGGAAAATGTTTTTCTCCAGGACCAAGCAGAAAGTCAGTCCTCACATATGGGTGCCGACGGAGCCCTCATGCGGAGCATTTCCCCAGCTTTCAAAGAAAGCCTTTGGGAATGCAGCGCGCATGCGCGGTCCCCTTCCTGCCCAAGGGTGCCATCTTGCTCAGTCTTCTTTTTTCCGCGGAGCCCGATGGACTGTGTCGTTGTCACCCGGTAAAAAGTTGATTTTCCTGCGTTGGATTCGTGGGTTTTGCCCGGTTCAATGCCAGTTCCCCTTCCCGCCTGGGCCCGGTACACCAGTATCGAGCCCAGAGCTAGGCTTTCGGTTTTTGTCCTTCGTGACTAGCGCTCGCGCTTTTTTTCTTTTTTTCACTGGCAGCCCGGTCTTTTGACCTTGCAGGGGTCCTTTTTCCCCCGATGGCTGCCAGCGGGTTCAAGAAGTGTGATCGGTGTAAGAAGCTGATGTCTCTCACCGACACACATGACTGCTGCCTCTGGTGGTCTGTGTCCAGTGCGGCAAAATGTCCTCTAAGGCGCTGAGGAGCCGTCAGCATCAGCATGAAAGACTCTTTTCTGACTCCGCGTCCGGCCGGGCCCGGACTTCGTCAGAGGCCTCGACATCTCGGGAGTCCGACCCCGAGCACCGTCGAGGCTCCTCTGAAAGGGGGTCTCCTTCTCGGGAACACAGAAGGAAGAAGAAACCAGCGAGGGCGGTGTTGGTAGATGCTCTTGGCCCCTCGAGGGCCAGGTCGCATAGCCCCGACCGCCATGCTGGGTCCTCGGAGTCGGAGAGGCCTGCCAAGTTCCCTCAAGTGGAGCCGGAGTCCCCGAGTGACATGAGTGCTGTTGTCCTCGTAGACTCCCCTCCAGGGGAGCCGACGTTGGGCCCGACACCGTCAGGGCCCGAGTCGGGGGCTGCTGAGTCTCCTGAGCTGAGTCTCAGGTTGACGGCCTTGGAGAGCAGCTTGGCTGCCTTCATGGAGCAGCAGCGGGTACTGATCGCCGGTTTGACCGGTGCATCTGCCCCAACCACCGGGACCTCGACATCCAAGTCGACCCCGGAGGCCAAGTCGATCCTCGTGTCGATGCGACCTCGAGTCGATCCTCGGCCAAGGTCCCCCTCGGCCTCCCGCTCGGGGCCGAGGTCGTTGATGCCGGTGCCCTCGGCGTCGGGGCGGATGGCATCCGGTGTCCACCCAGATGAAGCCACTTGATTCCTCCTCGGAGGGGTCGGAGTGGGAGACGGAGGACGAGGAGTCCCCGGACACTTTCCGGACCCGGTACGTCCCATCGGACTCACCGGAGTCCGAGCCTCGAAGACAGTCCCCACCAGAGGATACCCGGTCCTCGGACTTCATGCGGGACATGGCCAAAGCCTTGGCCTTCCCCACGGATCCCAAAGAGGAGCCTCGAGCCGAAGAGCTCGAGGCCCTCCAGTATGACTCTCCACCTAAGGAGGCCTTTACTGTACCAGTTCCTCCGATGCTGGAATGGCTGCTCTTCCGCATGTGGGAGGCACCGGCCTCGGCGCCGTTTCTCATCAAACGGGTCGATTCCATTTATTGAGTCTGTAAGAGCCCTGGGTTCCAGAAGGCACAGCTATCGCACCACTCCATGGTTGTGGAATTGGCCATGCATCATCTGAAGAGTCAGAAGATGTACTCCTCAGTGCCCCCCGGCCGGGAGGCCCGGAACCTGGATGCCCTTGGTAGAATGTGCTTCCAGGGCTCTATGCTCGCTTGCCGTGTCCAGACTTACCAGACCTGATTGCCGGGTTCTCAGCTGGCCTCTCCGAGGAACCTTTGCAGAGGTTTAAGGCTTTGTCATCCAGGATTCAAGAGTGCTCAAAGTTTATCTCTCGAGCAGCCTATGATGGCTTCGAGGCTTCATCCCGAGTAGCCACGGCCGGCATCAGTGCACGACCGTCAGGCCTGGCTACAATCATTGGACCTTGAGCCATGGGTACAGGACAAGTTGGTCGATGTCCCTTGCCGAGATGAGAATCTTTTTGGCAAACCCATGGCTGAAAAGGCTGCAGAATTTGAGTCTGAGACTCTCACCAGGACAAGGCTGCCCAGGAAAACTTCTGCCCCTTCTCAGAAGAAGAAGGGCCAGGGGAAAAAGCCCTTTTACCCGAGGAAGACTACTGCCTACAAATCCTACCCTCAGTTTCAGGCCTCTACAGCTCCCCATCAGGGACAGCAGGCCAAGGGGCAGGGACATGGGCCCCGTAGGCAGAAAAACCCAAGCCATCAGCTCTGGTTCCTGCACAGCTGGGAGCGAGGTTTTGACTCCCACTGCATAGCCTCTCCTCCTCAGCTGGCTTCTCTCAGCACTGGAGGTCAGCACAGGTGGTCAGCCATAACAGGGGATACCTGGGTACTGAGCATAGTCCAAAAGGGCTATTTGCTCCACTTCAACCAGTTACCCCCCTCCTATTTTCCAGGGGAGCCTCCAAGACTCCCTCTGCACAGGAACCTCCTCCTTCAGGAGTTGGCAAGTCTTCTACAGGAGCAGGCAGTGGAACCAGTGCCTCACCACCTGATGGGGCAAGGCTTCTATTCCAGGTACTTTCTGGTACCAAAAAGGACTGGGGGCCTCCGGCCCATTTTAGACTTGCGAAATCTCAACAAGTTCCTGGAGAGGAAAAAGTTCAAGATGCTTACCCTTGGAATACTGCTGCCCTACCTCCTGCAGGGAGATTGGCTATGCTCTTTAGACCTGAAGGATGCTTATACTCACATCCTCATTCATCCAGATCACAGACAATATCTCAGATTTGTAGTGGGAGGAAGTCATTTTCAATACAGAGTACTTCCATTTGGCCTCACCTCCGCCCCCAGGGTTTTCACCAAGTGCCTGGCGGTGGTGGCGGCCTATCTCAGAAACCAGGGCATCTTTGTCTTCCCATACCTGGACGACTGGCTCATCAGGGGTCAGTCTCCACAGGAGGCCAGACAGGCCACCCTTCACACTGTTTCTCTTCTCCAGCATCTAGGCTTTGTCATAAACTTCACAAAGTCCACTTTGCTCCCCTCACAGGACATGGAGTTCATAGGGGCAAGATTGGATACCCTCCAGGCAAAGGCTTATTTGCCCGAGAACAGGGCCCGCAGACTGATGGCTTTGGCCAAACAGTTCCAGAGCGGTTCTCTGGTCTCCGCCAGAAACTTCCTAAGGCTCTTGGGCCACATGGCATCCACGGTCCATGTAACTCCGAATGCCAGCCTGCACATGCGACCTGCTCAGTGGTGCCTCAGAGTTCAGTGGGTGCAAGCCACAGGCGACTTGAAAGACAAGATAAGGGTGTCCAAACTGCTGGCAGCCTCCTTACGGTGGTGTCTGCATCTCCCGAACCTGGTCCAGGGGGTGCCTTTTCAGGCCCCTCCTCACACACAGGTGCTGGCAACCGATGCTTCCCTTCAGGGTTGGGGTGCACATTGCCAGGGGACTTGCACTCAGGGCCTCTGGTCTCCTTGGGAGTCCACACAGCAGATCAATCTGTTGGAGTTGCAAGCTATCTGCTTAGCTCTACAGACTTTCTCTCATGCCCTCTCTCACCAGTCTGTCTTAGTTCAGACAGACAATCAAGTGGCAATGTTCTACGTGAACAAGCAAGGGGGCATAGACTCCAAACTTCTGTGTCAGGAGGCACAGGCCCTGTGCGCCTTGGCAATCAAACACAACATGTTTCTCAAGGCAGTTTATCTGCCTGGCCAGGAAAATTGCCTCACTATAAAATAGAAAAAATCCTCAAAGAGCCAAATGACCTACCAACAACAAAAAAACTCTGAACTAGGCAGACATTGTCAACAAAAGCAAAACACCAAAAAAATCAAAAAGAAAGATGAGACAGAAATCACCGTTGGAGTGAACGGCATAGAGGAGAAAAGGGGGGGGAGAAGACCTCGGTATTTCTCCGTACAACACCTGAAGAAAGAGTCTCTCTAGAGGGTACACGACCCAAGCCAAATGAAAAGACTCAATTTACATTTTTTTTTGGGGGGGGGGGGGCGGTTTGGACCCCAGATGTTAAATGAGTCTTTTCATTTGGGGTGGGTCGTGTGCCCACAAGAGAGACACATTATTCCGGTGTTGTACGGAGGAATACGGAGGTAGTGTCCCCCCCCCCCCCTTTTTTCCTCTATGCCATTCACTCCAACGGTGATTTCTGTCTCACCTTTCTTTTTGATTTTTTTGGTGTTTTGTTTTTGTTAACAATGTCTGCCTAGTTCAGAGTTTTTTTATTGTTAGCAGGAAAATTGCCGGGCAGACAGATTGAGCAGGATTCTACAGCCTCATGAATGGCAGTTGAATCCTCTGGTGGTCCAAGGGGTCTTTCTAAGATGGGGTCTTCCAAACCATCGATCTCTTTGCGAGTCCACTGAACCGTCAGCTACCCAAGTTCTGTTCTAGACAACCGCATCCTCTGCGAATAGCAGCAGATGCGTTTCTAATCTCTTGGTCTACGGGCCTACTGTATGCGTTTCCTCCCACGCCTCTAGTGGCCCGAACCTTGTTCAAGGTTCTTCAGGACAAGGCCTCGGTGATTCTGGTAGCCCCCAGATGGCCGAGGCAACCGTGGTTTCCACTCCTTATACAGTTGGCGGTGGACACTCCACTCCCTCTGGGAATGCAACCTGATCTCCTGTCTTAGGATCAGGGATCTCTCCTGCACCCCAACCTCAAATCCCTCAATCTGATGCCCTGGCTGCTGAAAGGGTAGTTCTAGCCCCCTTACTTCTTCCAAAGGAAGTGGAAGAGGTGGTTTTGGCCTCTAGGAGGCAATTCACCTGGAAATCTTATGCCCTCAAGTGGCGTAGATTCTCCACCTGGTGTGCTTAGCGCCAGGAGGATCCTTTTTCGTGCCTGGTTCCAGTGGTGCTGCAGTACCTGCTCCACCTTTCGGACCTAGGCCTTAAATCCAACTCTGTTCAGGTCCACCTCAGTGCTCTATCGGCACACCACTCGCAGGTAGAGGGCCAATCTCTGTTGGGCCACCCCTTGGTGTCCCGCTTTCTCAGAGGCCTGCTTCTGCTCAAGCCTCCGATCTGTCCACCAGCCCCTGAGTGGGATTTAAATGTGGTCTTGCAGCAACTTATTTGCCCACCGTTTGAGCCAATGGCTACCTGTCATTTATGCTTCCTTTCCTGGAAGGCGTTGTTCTTGGTGGCTCTTACCTCGGCCAAGCGTGTGAATGAACTACAAGCTCTGGTTTCTGATAGACCGTACACATGGTTCTATAAGGTGGTCTTGCATACTCACCCTAAGTTCCTTCCGAAGGTTGTCTCCTCCTTCCACCTCAATGAGGAGGTGGTTCTTCCAACATTCTTCCCCAGGCCGCATGCCAGCCGGGCTGAAACAGTCCTGCATACCCTGGACTGTAGAAGGGCATTGTCCTTTTACATAGACCGTACACAGGGGCATCGAAGGGCTGCTCAGCTCTTCGTATCTTTTGACCCTAATAAACTGGGGTTGCATGTCTCCAAGTGTACGTTGTCCCTTTGGGTAGCGGATTGTATCGCCTGGACATACAGGGCAGCCAGCCTTTCCTTGCAGGGTCGAGTCACTGCCCACCGTGTCAGGGCGAAGGCCGCGCCAGTAGCCCACCTCCGCTCTGTTCCATTGGCAGACATCTGCCGGGCCGCTACCTGGTCTTCAAGCCAGACTTTTGCGGCTCACTACTGCCTTGAGAGGGAGTCCAGTAGGGACAGTGCTTTCGGACAGGTGGTACTCCGTAATCTCTTTGAGGTTTAGGCAACTTCTGCCCTCCGGCCCTTGTGTTGGGCTACCATACGGAGGCATTCTCAGAAAGGATTCTTTCACGGATGCTGACGCTCTAGAGGGAGCTTATTTTTCAGCTTGGGTTCCCGGTAGCCTGAAGCTAGGGAGTCCCATATGTGAGGACTGACTTCCTGCTTTGTCCTGGAGAAAGAGTAGTTACTCACCTGTAACAGGTGTTCTCCAGGAGCAGCAGGAATCAGTCCTCACGACCCTCCCTCCTCCCCTGGAGTTGCAGTCATATACTTTATTTTGATTTTTGCTGTCTTTTAGCTGTGTCATCAGACTGAGCAAGATGGCACCCTTTGGCGGGAAGGGGACCGCGCATGCGTGCTGCATTCCCAAAGGCTTTCTTTGAAAGCTGGGGAAATGCTCCGCACGAGGGCTTCGTCGGCGCTGACATCAACCATATGTGAGGACTGATTCCTGCTGCTCCTGGAGAACACCTGTTACAGGTGAGTAACTACTCTTTCTCCTTTTGGCCTTTTTTCTGGTTGCTGTGGCCAGGGGATCACGATTTTTTTCCTTTTCTCTATTTGTTTTTTTTTGTCTTACTTCAGGCCCTTTTTGCACCCTTTTTCTAACCGCTGGCCTCGGGGGGTCTTCGACCTCGCAGGGACTCTTTTTGCCCCCATGGCCACCGGCTTAAAAAAATGTGACAGATGCTCCAAAACATGTCGCTCACAGACACCCACGACTGTTGTCTGCGGTGCTGACCACAACTCAGAGCTTTGCTTGCTTTGCAAGAAAATGTTCGCTAAGGCTCTACAAAGCCGTAAGCAGAAGTCAGACAACATTTTCCGTAAGTCAGCACCGGAGTCCCCGGTGGTGCCCTGCTCCGCCGATCCACCACTTGTGGGTCCCCCGCAGTGACTCCGCGTCTCCGGCGTCACTCTGACCAGGGTTCGACTGAGGTGGAATAGCGAAAAAAGACGACGACCTTGAAGTTGCTCTCCGGGGCTCCCGGATAAGCATGAGCAGTCTCGTGTTCATTCCCTTAGTCCTCCCTGGCATTCCCAAGAGTCGGACAAGGAGCGGTCTCGAAAGGTACCTCATACAGACACGGAGGCATCCGGCAATGGCGCCCCGTCTCCTAAGGGTCATCCCGGTGAGGACCATCTCTCTTCCTCCATGCCAGACCCGGTAACCCTGGCGTCGGCGTCCCAGGGACCCACTCCCGAGTGGGAATCCCGTATGCTGGCACTAGAGTGCAGCGTTTCTGCCTTCCTAACTGCCCAGCAGGCGCTCTTGCCCAGTACGGCTGGCTCGAGACCGAGGGTCCCTCGACTGTGGTCCTGAAAACTGCCTTGGAAACCTCAGGCCTCAGGGGTGGTCTTCCAGTCGGTGCCTTTGGCTCCAGATGAGCCTCGGCCACTGGACGTGGGGATCAGCCGAGTCCATCTTGGACCTCTCGGGCTGGGAATCGGATGTGGACATGTCCCCTGAAACCCGTGCCAATCAGGACCTTCCGTCTGACCCATCCCCGCCCGCCTTGCAAAGGCGGTCACCCTCTCCCCCCCCCCCCCCCCCCGAAGATACTTCCTTCTTGGTATTCGTGTGGGATATGGCTCGGGCCCTCAATCTGCCCACACAGATCGAGGAAGAGCCAAGGGCAGAGGAACTCAACATTTTGCAGTATGAGTCTCCTCCAAGGGAGTCTCTCACGATCCCTGTGCTGTCCATTCTGACCTGGCTGCTCCTCCACATGTGGGAAGCACCCGCCTCTGTTCCTATTATCAGTAAAAGACTCGATACCATGTACAGAGTCCAGCACAGTCCTGCGTTTAGAAAGGCCCAGTTTCCGCATACCTCCATGGTAATAGAAACATAGTGTCACCAGTAGTCCGCCCGGAGCTTCAGCATACGGGGTAGGTAGCCTGGAGACCTTTTATTGAAAGGTTAAAGGTGTAGTTGTGTACCTTTTCAATAAGTTGTAGTCATGAATCGAGTGGTTCAGGCAAAGACAGGCTTTTAATTCCCCTCCCGGGGCGGATTCAAACACAAAGTAACATAGGAACAGAAAGCCATACACTCTGGCACAAGGTAGGAAAAAGAACTTATAACAGCTTCCAACTTAAATCACAAATGGTACAGTATTCATTGCATACAGTCCCTTGGTATTAGGAAATAAAGTCCTGTGCTTCTCAACTGCCAGTTAACCAGCTTCTTCAAGATATCTGGCTCAGCACAGTGAAATCCTATCATTTGTAACTGTTAATGTACAATCCATTTGAGTATCAGACAACTGTTCATCTGGAGGATCATTTAGCATTGACTCAGGCTGGCTATCAGCTGAATACAACTTCTGCCTTGTATACAACGTTTCCAGATTATTCTCTGCTGTCTGTTCCAGAGGCTTCCCTATTATTTCCTCTAGGAGATAAGGATCAGCTTTACTATATCTCTTGGCATAGCTTAGAGGAGAGTCATAGTCTTTATAGTTCTTATGAGAGAAATTCTTATAACCACTTTTACAAGGATTATACAGCCTACCTTCTGGCTTTGAGGCAGGAGAAAATCCGTGCACAGCTCTCTCAGGTTGGGGTTTAAACCTCAGAGGTCTTTGTCTGTATTCTGGTTGCTTACCCTCTTCTTCTGACATACAAATGTCTTGCACTGTATATCTTTCCCTCCTTAGAGCTTGTAAGTGCTTCCCAGCTATCCTCACTGGTAACTTCTCCCTTTGGGTGCCTTCACCATAGGATAAATACCTGGAGTTTTGGTCAAAGGGTTTTTGTGCCCTGCTCCTCCAGTTATTCCTGTCAGCTGCTTTCTGTCTGTCTCTCTCTCTCACATTCAGAATCAGAATCCACTGAATCACTTACATACGTTTTCCTTTCACACTGGGACAGACGCTGCTTCCAAGAGCCAGACCTCAGCTTGCACAAACTTTCCAGCTGATTCTGTTCTCTTCCGTCTTCCCTGTTCTCTCTCTCATTCCTCGTCCTCTCCTTGCTGTTGCTCTTCCCCTTGCTGTTGTCCTTCCTCTTGCTGTTGCTAAACTCTAATGAACATTTCTTATACGTTTGCTTCGGAGCTAATCTGGCCCTTCCCCCTCCCAGGTGAAAGCTATCAGGCCCAGGAGATGGGGATTGTTTGCTAGCTGGGCGGGGTTTCTGCCCTCGTGGCTGGGATTGTTTGTGTTGCTCCTGGCAACTGGGAGTCCTGAGCTTATCCTTCCTACCAGAAACAGCCCTAATGCACTTAGGTTCCTCTGTTTCCATACCACAGGATGTCTCTTCCCCATTACAATAGAAACATAGAAATATGATGACAGAAAAAGACCATATGGCCTGTCTAGTCTGTCCTTCCATATCAACAACTACAACAGTCCCCTTTCTACCTTTAGAGATCCTCTGTGTTTGTCCCATGCTTTTTTGAATTCAGTTACTGTCTTCATCTCTACCACCTCCACTGCGAGACTATTCCACGGATCCACTACTCTTTCCGTAAAGAAATATTTCCGCATATCACTCCTGAATCTATCTCCCTTCACCCTCATCCCATGTCCCCTCGTAGCAGAACTTGCTTTCAACTGAAAAAGGCTCTCTCCCTGAACATTTATGCCACGGAGGTATTTAAACATCTCAATCATATCACCTCTATCCCGCCTTTCCTCTAAGGTGTACATATTAAGATCCTTCAGTCTGTCCTCATATGCTTTATAATGAAGACCACTAATCATTTTAGTAGCCACCCTCTGCACCGTCTCCATCCTGTTCACATCCTTTTGAAGGTCCAGTCTCCAGAATTGCACACTATACTCCAAATGAGGTCGCACCAAAGACTTATAGAGAGGCATTATCACCTCCTTTTTTCTGCTAGCCATTCCTCTCCGTATGCACCTAAGCATCCTTTTAGCTTTTGCCATCGCCTTTTCTACCTGTCTAGCTACTTTAAGATCATCAGACACAACCACGCCTAGGTCCAGCTCTTCTTTAGTGGACAAAAGTACTTCACCCCTATACTATATTGCTCCCTTGGATTGCTGCAGCCCAAATGCATGACCTTACATTTTTCAACATTAAATCCCAGCTGCCAAATTCTTGACCATTCATCAAGCTTAGCTAGATCCCTCCTCATGTTATCTACACCTTCCTGGGTGTCTACTCTATTGCAGATTTTGGTATCATCCGCACAGAGGCAAACCTTACCCGACAGCCCTTCCGCTATATCACTAACAAAGATGTTAAAAAGAATCGGACCAAAGACCGATCCCTGGGGCACACCACTGGTAACCTCCCTCTCCTCAGAGTAAGCTCCATTTACCTGCATTCTTTGTCGCCTCCCACCCAACCAATTTCTAACCCAAGCAATAACTTTAGGGTCCATCCCTCGGGTGCTCAGTTTGTTTATAAGTCGCCTGTGAGGAACAGTGTCAAAGGCTTTACTGAAATCTAAATACACCACATCTAGGGCTCTCCCTCAGTCCAACTCCCTGGTCACCCAGTCAAGGAAATCAATCAGATTTGTCTGACAAGACCTGCCTCTGGTGAATCCATGCTGCCTCGGATCCTGTAATCCGCTGGACTCCAGAAACCTCACTCATTTCTCTTTCAGCAGCGTTTCCAATAATTTACTCATCACCGAAGTTAAACTAACTGCACTGTAGTTTTCAACCACATCCTTACTTCCGCTTTTGTGTAAAGGCAGCACATGAGCCTCTCTCCAGTCCTTTGGCCCCAGTCCCGACTCCAACGAGGCATTGAAAAGGTCAGTCAGGTCAGTGGAGCTGGTAGAATGTCCCCAAGTTCCCTCAGTATTCTAGGGTGTATCCCATCCGGTCCCATCGTTTTGTCTACTTTAAGTTGAGCTAGTTTCTCACGAACACAGTCTTCTGAAAATTGTTCAAGATGTCCCTCGCTTCTGTTCCTATTTGTGGGTGTTTTCTGAGGTCCTGCTCCTGGTTCTTCATCTGTGAACACAGAACAAAAATATTTGTTAAGCAATTCCACTTTATCCTTATCAGCTTCTACATATTCCTCCCCTGCACCCTTGAGTCTGACAATACCACTTTTGCCCTTCCTCTTCTCACTAATATATCTGAAAAATGTCTTATCCCCCCATTTTATTGCATTGGCTATTTCCTCCTCCTTTTGAATCTTTGCCTTGTTGACTACTTTGCTAGCTTCTCTAAGTTTTACCAAATACAGATGCCTGTCTTCCTCTCTCTGTGATCTCTTGTATTTCATGAAGGCCTCCCTCTTTTTCTTCACTTTTTCAGCTACTTCTTTCGAAAACCATAGCGATCTCCTTTTCCTTTTACCTTTATTTACCATTTTAACAGAAAGTTTGGTTGCCCTTAAAATATCCCCTTTCAGTTTTGCCCACTGTTTTTCTAAATCCCCCAGCTGTTCCCATCCCACTAACGACTCCCTGAGGTATTGGCCCATCTTCGCAAAGTCTTCCTAAAGTCTAAGATCCTCACCTTTGAATGGGTTCTAACAGCCCTAGTCCTAATACTGAACCACACCATCTGGTGATCACTGGATGCAAAATGATCTCCCACTACAACATCAGAAACACTTTCACCATTGGTAAGCACCAAGTCCAGTATGGCCCTTTCACGTGTGGGGTCTGTTACCAAGTGCCTGAATAGTTCTCCCTGTAGAGAATCCAGGATCTCCTTACTTCTAGATGATACTGCAGCAGGAATGTGCCAATCAACATCTGGCATATTGAAATCTCCTATCAGTAGCACTTCCCCTTTCCTAGCAATGCTGTGTATGTCTTCAATTAACTCTCTGTCCACCTCTTCCTCTTGTGAGGGAGGTATGTATATCACACCAATGCAAATAGATTTCTCTTTCCCTCTTTCTAGTTTAACCCACAATGCCTCCTCTCTCCCTTTTAAGCTCTTTAATTCCAAAGCTTTAATAGTAGTTTTTACATATAGTGCCACTCCTCCTCCCCTTCTTCCTACCCTGTCCTTTCTGAATAAAGTATAGCCAGGTATAGTTACATCCCAATCATGGTTTTCTGTGAACCATGTTTCTGTAACTGCCACTAAATCCAAGTCAGCCACTCCCACCAAAGCTTCAACATCAGGGATCTTATTTCCCATGCTACGGGCATTTATACACACTGCTTTCCATATGTTACCCCTGTTACCCATTTCCATAAAGGTATTTAATGTATCACCTACCTGGGGGCTTTCATCTACCTGGGGGCTTTCATCATGGAATCCATGATGCGGAAACAGAAAAGCCCGAAGTCGCATTCTTCGGTTCTGCCCGGCAGAGAATCTCATGCCCTCAACGCCCTCGGGTGTAAGGCTTACCAGGAATCCATGCTGGCATGCCACATCCAGGCATACCAACTATATATGGGTATGTTCCTTCGCGACCTCACTAAAGAGCTCGGCGGTTTCTCTGTGGGCCTTGGAGGTGAACACCTTCTCAAATTTCAGACCCTCATGAGATCATTCGCGGACTGCTCGAAATACCTTTCTCGTGCCGCATATGACGGGTTTGAGTCTTCTGCCTGTGTGACAGCGGCTGGCATCTGAACCCAGCGTCAAGCATGGCTCCAGTCTTCAGACCTGGAACTGTGGGTCCAGGAGAAACACTTGGATGTTCCCTACCTCGGCGAACAACTGTTCAGCAGGCCCATGGAGGACAAGGCAGCCGAGATTGAGATGGAGTTCAGAATCCGCACCCGTCTCTTTCAGAAAACCTTGTCCCTTCCCCGGAAGAAGCAGCACAGTTAGAAACCCTTCTTTCAGAGGAAAGGGCTTTCTTACCGGGGAGAACCACCCTATCCTCCCGCCCCAGCACTGACACCCAGCGGCCAAGGCAAAGGCCGAGCTCAGGGCCACCGGAAACCTAAGGGCCCCAGGGTCCAAGACCCAACCACCAGTGCCACCCCAATCAGCTCCGGGGTTTTGACGCCAAATGCATAGCTCGTCTTCTGGCAGCGCTCCCGCCGGTTGGAGGACATCTGTCTCTTTTCGCCCCCGAGTGGGAGGCCATCATGTCGGATACCTAGGTCGTCTGGGATGGTTACCATCTCCATCTGGACAGACTCCCCCCTCCCTTCTCCCCAGCAGAAACTTACTCTGCTTCCTTCACACCGGGCTTGCTTAAAACAGGAGTTGAACAACCTCCTCGGTCAACGGGCGGTCAAAAGGGTCCCGCCGCATCTCCGAGGTTGGAGGTTCTACTCCTGATACTTCCTCATTCTGAAGAGGCCAGGAGGCCTGCGCACCATCCTCGATCTCAGGAACCTGAACAAATTTCTGGTGAGGGAGAAGTTCAGATTGCTATTGCTTGGTGTCCTGCTTCCCTTCCTCCGGCAGGGCGATTGGCTATGCGCCTTGGATCTCAAAGACGCTTATGCCCACATCCCTGTTCACCACAAGCACAGGAAGTACCTGCGTTTCAGGGTACCGAGGGAGCACTACCAGTACAGAGTGCTCCCCTTCGGGCTCACGTTTGCCCCGCGAGTCTTCACCAAATGCCTGTCAGTGGCCACTGCCTACCTTAGGCTGCAGGGCATATCCGTCTACCCCTACCTAGACGACTGGCTCATCATGGGTGCATCGGCCGATGAGGCATGCCTCTCGGTGTCGCGCATGATCATTCTCCTCGAGCACCTCGGTTTCCTGATCAATTACTCCAAGTCTCACCTCGAACCAGTGCAGGCATTGGAGTTCATCGGCGCACTGCTCGACACGGAACGGGCGACTGCCTTCCTCCCTCGAGCACGCACAGACAGCCTCCGTGCTCTGGCTGCCGAGGTCCAAAGCTGAACCAGAGTCTCTACGTGAGTCATGCTGCGCCTTCTGGGGCACATGGCCTCAACCGTACACGTCGTCCCCCACGCTCGC
This sequence comes from Ichthyophis bannanicus, assembly GCA_033557465.1. Classification (NCBI taxonomy): domain Eukaryota; kingdom Metazoa; phylum Chordata; class Amphibia; order Gymnophiona; family Ichthyophiidae; genus Ichthyophis; species Ichthyophis bannanicus. The sequence continues at coordinate 445,261,398 of CM066034.1, read as the reverse complement.
ATGCATATGTAAGCAGATATATGGTGCCTCAGAGCGCAATGGTCTCAAGCCTCGGGCCGGCTCCGGGATCCCATCTCAGTCTCACGCGCCTATCCAGTTCCCTGGATTGGTGGCAGAATCTCCAAAGCTTACTTCGAGGAATACCCTTCCAGGCTCTGCAACACTAGCTTATCTTGACAATGGATGCCTCGCTGTTGGGCTGGGGAGCCCACTGCGACAACCTCCGTACCCAAGGATGGTGGTCACCCGAGGAATCCCGGCAGCAGATCAACCTGCTCGAACTTTGAGCGATCCGGTTGTCCTTGAAGACGAGGCAAGTCGGTGCTTGTGCAGACCGACAACAAGGTCGCAAAGTTCTACATAAACAAGGAAGGGGGTACGGGCTCCCACCTCCTCTGCGGGAGGCAGTCCTCTGCTTCTTTGCAGTGCGCCAGGGCATGACCCTAAGAGCTGTCTACCTCCCGGGCCAAAACAATGTCCTGATGGACAGGCTCAGCAGGCTTCTCTGCCCACACAAGTGGTACCTGAGTCCAGAGTTGGTTCTCCATCTGTTTCACCTCTGGGGGACTCCATCCATAGACCTGTTTGCCAGCCCAGCGAACACATAGCTTCCCCGCTTTTGCGAGCCAATACCACACCCGAGCAGGGTAGCCCTGGACGCATTCCTCCTGAACTGGACTTCCGGACTTCTGTATGCATTTCCCCCACTCCCTTCATAGTGATGACCCTCCACAAGATTCAGCAGGACCAAGCATTGGTGATTCTCGTGGCTCCCTCATGGCCTTGACAGCCTTCGTTCCTGCTTCTACTCCAACTCTCGTCGGAGCCCCCGGTCCCCCTGGGCAGTGCTCCGAGTATGCTGATGTAGGAGGAGGGACGGATGCTTCATCCGAACCTTGACTCGCTCTGCCTAGCAGCCTGGTGACTGAATGGGTCTCTTTAGCTCTGCTGCACCTCCCAGAGGAGATCAAGGAAATCCCCCATCCGGCCTCTGCCGACAGAGTGGGACCTGAACATCGTGCTCATGCAGCTGACACAGCTGCCCTGTGAACCGATGGCGACATGCTCGTTTTGGCACCTCTCCTGGAAGGTAGTCTTCCTGGTGACACTGACCTCGGCTCGGCGAGTCAGGGAACTTCAAGCCCTCATGGCCGCAGACCTCAACACCAGGTTTTACGGGAACAAGGGTGGTCCTTCGCACTCACTCCAAGTTCCTACCGAATGTTGTCTCAGATTTCCATCTCAACTAAGATATACTCTTACCGACCTTTTCCCGAGATCTCAGGCCAACCGGGCATCAACGGTTCTGCATACCCTCGACTGCAAGAGGGCCTTCTACCTGCAGCGCACCCAGGGTCATCGCAAGTCCAACCGGCTCTTCATCGCATACGATCCCAACCGTCTGGAGCTTGCAGTCACCAAGCGCACCCTCTCCATCTGGGTGGCGGACTGCATCACCTTTGCCCAGGCAAAGGCTGGGGCCCCACTGGATCAATGAGTCACCACACATGGCGTCTGTGCCAAGGCGACTTCGGTGGCTTCGCTGCGCTCAGTGTCTCTGACAGACATCTGCTGGGCTGCAGCCTGGTCTTTAGCGAATACCTTCGCTTCGCACTACTGCCTGGAGAGGGAGTCCCGCCAGAACAGCGCCTTCGGCCAGGCTGTACTCCATAATCTGTTCGGGATATAAGCAACTCCTGCCCTTCAACCCTTCTTCTACAGCTACCGGGAGCTTGGCCAACCAAGGACCCGAGGACTTGGGCTTCTTTCGGATCGTTGGCATTTGCTCACGGCTTCGCCGAGGTGCTTTGCTTATAGGCTTCGGTAGCCTGTAGTTGGGGAGTCACATAAGTGAGGACTGACTTCCTGTTTGTTCCTGGAGAAAGCGTAGTTACTCACCTGTAACAGGTGTTCTCCAGGGACAGCAGGAATCAGTCCTCACTACCCTCCCACCTCCCCTTAAGAGTTGCTATTCTTATCCTTCCCTTGCCATCCGTTTTGTAGGGCTCTAGCTATGGGACCTGACTGAGCAAGATGTCACCCTTGGGTGGGAAGAGGACCACGCATGTGTGGCAGCAATCCCAAAGGCTTTCTTTAAATGCTGGGGAATTGCTCCGCGCAGGCTCCGTCGATGTTGACGTCGATGGGATGTTGACGTCACCCATAAGTGAGTACTGATTTCTGCTGTCTGGAGAATACTTGTTACAGGTGTATAACTACACTTTCCTCCTGCCCGGTGGGACTGGTGTTACAGTACCTTCTCCACCTCAAACAATCTGGACTTGAATCTAATTCCGTCCGGGTGCACCTCAGTGCCCTAGCGGCGCATCACCACCCAGTGGATGGCAAACCCCTCTTGGTCCAGCCGTTGGTGACCCATTTTCTTAGGGGTCTGCTCTTATCGAAGCCCCCGGTTCGCCCTTCAGCGATCAAATGGGACCTTAACATGGTACTGGGGCAGCTCACTCGCCCGCCTTTGAGCCTCTGGCTACTTGCCACCTACGATACCTCTCATGGAAGGTGGCGTTCCTGGTTGCACTCACCTCTGCTCGCAGAGTTAGCGAGCTTCAGGCCAGAGAGGTGCCTTATACCAGGTTCTACAGGAATAGGGTGGTGCTCCGTACGCACCCTAAATTTCTTTCGAAGGTGGTATCGTCCTTCCATCTCAACCAGGAAGTGGTACTTCCTACCTTCTTTCCGAGACCTCACTCCAGTGGGGCGGAGACAGTCCTTCACACTTTGGACTGTAAGAAGGCTTTGTCTTTCTATATCCAGTGCACAAAGGGCCACCGCAAAGCCGCTCAGCTTTTCATCTCTTATTACCCCAGTAGGCTCAGAGAGGCGGTGACCAAGCTTATGCTGTCCACCTGGGTGGCAGATTGTATCGCCCTCGCCTATGAGCAGGCGGGGCTCCTGCTGGAAGGCTGTGTCACAGCGCACCGTGTCAGGGCCATGGGGGCCTCGGTTGCAAACTTGCGCTCTGTCCCAATGGTGGACATCTGCCGGGCCGCCACCTGATCTTCAGTCCAGACCTTTGCGGCTTATTACTACCTGGAAAGAAAGTCCCAATGGAACTGTGCCTTCAGCCAGGTTGTGCTCTGTAATCTTTTCAGGGTTTAGGCAATTCCTACCCTCCAACCCTTCTGTGTTCAGGCTACCGGAGTGCTGGTTTTCATCAGACACAGGGGTCCTACTGTAGTCTGTGGACATGAATTTAATTGCTGCTGCTCGCAGCTCCCCGTGAGGAAGTCCGTGTTTTTCACTATGGGCTTTCAGTAGAGTTGCTGGGGAGTCCTTTATGCGAGGATTGACTTCCTGCTTGTTACCGGAGAAAGCGTAGTTGCTCACCTGTAACAGGTGTTCTCTGGGGACAGCAGGAATCAGTCCTCACAACCCTCCCTCCTCCCCTTGGAGTTGCTCCTTTACTATCTTTTGTTTTGCCGTCTTTTAGCTGTGTCATCTGACTGAGCAAGATGGCACCCTTGGGCGGTAGGTGACCATGTATGCGTGGTAGCATCTCCCAAAGGTTTTCTTTGAAAGCTGTGGGGATGATTTCGCGAGGGCTCTATCGGAGCCGATGTCACCAGCCGATGATTCCTGCTGTCCCCAGAGAACACCTGTTACAGGTGAGTAACTATGCTTTCTGCAGGTAGAGAACACTTTTGATAAATCGAGGCCGCTTTTGGATCCTGATCCGCTTAAGGTCTCCTATGTGTTTCCTTATCATTCCCCTAGATGTATCCTTGCTCTTAGCTGTTGTGTTGTCTGTTTTGACTAGATTGTAAGCACCGATGAGCAAAAACCATCTTTTACATGTGCCTGTGCACATACGTCTTGTAGCGCTATACAAATGATCAGTAGTAGTCATTTGTGTTTCCTCTGAAAGGAAGGTTTCTCAGTTCTGTTCAAGGATAGGTTCACATGGCAAATTAGTCTCAGAAAATCACTGATGTTATGCTATTAATCAAAGCCCATAGAACTGACCATGTCACCCTTTTATTAACCAGCCACCACTGGCTCCTTGTCACTAACAATCAAATTCAAGGTTCTCATACTAACACCTAGAGCACTTCATGTGGGTTTACCAATTTATCTGTCCAACCTGCTCATCCCATATGCATCAACACAGACCCTCCACTCCTCTCAGAACAACCTAGGATGGCAGATCTCCTTGGACGGCACAGTATACATGGCCTGCCGCCCCCCTTCCCTGTGTTGAGCCAAGCTGTGCTGCTGCCCCCCACCCCCGCTGCCGCTGATTCCAGTGGCGCGATCAGCTCGATTGCAGCAGCCCATGCCAGGCCATATGCTTTATTCCAATTATTAAAGGGATTAAGCTATCCTATTAGACTAATTTTTTGTCAGAACTAACGCCATGAAGATGAAACATCTTCTCGTAGCTCATTGTTCCTTTTTATTCTTTATATAGGGACGCAACCCTGAACATTCCCCAAGGGATATATAAACCCCTTAGTTTAACCAACCGGTAAAGAAACTAATCTACCAAACTATTTTGCACTTAGCTGTCCAGAGATTCCTCTCCAATCCGGGGGTCAGCATTTCTCAAAACGTTTTCATTCAGTCAGCAGTTTGCGCTGTACTTTTCTTCGCTATTGCTAGTAGTCACTGTCATGAGATGCCACGGATTAATTCCACAATGCTGTTCTCAGTTGGTATTCTCAGCTAGTGCTAGTAATCATTCCATGAAACGCAACAACTCATAGTAACCCAACGTTGTGTTTCAGGCCGTAGATCCTCCTGGCCCTTCTTCAGACTTCGTTGCATATTCAAAACCCAGGAAACAACTTCCGGTTTTATCCTCTGCTTCAATCACATGACTGGTTAGTATCCAATAGGTAATGGATCACGGGCAGACTCATGCTTTAGCACAAATGGCCTGCCGCTTCTGACCCCCCCCCCCCCCGAAGTTGTGTCAGAAGTGGCAGGCCATGTGCCTAAGTACATGGCCTGCTGCTGCCGCTGCCAAGCTGCTCCCCGACCCCACCGCCAGAATTAGCGGCAGCTGGGGGAGGCAGCATGGCTCAGCACGGGCAGGGCTTCTGCTTAGGGCAGCAGAAACCCTTGGGCCAGCCTTGTCCTTCCCGAAGTTAATATGGAATGCATATGGCACTCTGCCTTTGCCTATTTTGCTGTGTATGCCTTGTAGCGTTTTATAAATGATTAATAGTAGTAGTTGTAGTATTTGGCCTTTATGGAATGCATTGCCACGTGGCTATATGCCTGAAATTTAAGCTTTCTTTGCCTAAGTTTAAAACTAATGTGAAAACATGCAGGTCACTTTTCAAAAGCACTTACATATTTAGTAGCATCTACTACCCGGAGATGTGCTGCTGAAAGGGGATATTTAGCTATTCTGTAAGAACAGTGCCACTAAATAGCCTGACAGACCATCTCGGCACTATCCAGACAGTGCCAGGCAGAGCTGCAAATTATCCACATAGTCTGCATAGCTGTTCTAATTGGTATGCAGATTGCCTATCTGTATAGTGATGCTGAATATCCCCATTATACAGATAGTGCTAGCACTGGCGACATTGCTCAGATAACTCTGGCTGAATATCAGATTTTCATATAGCCACAGTAACTGGAATTTAAAAAAAGAATGCTGACTGCCATAATAAGTATTGACCCAATGATTTTTCATTCAAGATTTTGGTGACTGAGCCCCAAGGGTTGTTATGGTCAGGAGTTCTAGAGCTCTACCACTCTACCCCCTCCACCCATCTACCCTCATGCTTTCCAGCTCTTTTGCCCCTTTTTCATGTCTCCTCTTTTAAATATCCTTTTCTACTTTGTATGTAAACCGCTTTTGTATATCTACAGAAAGAAAGTCAAGAAAATATGTAACCTAAACTAAAATCTTCCTAGGTTGGGGGAGATGCTTCAGTATGCATATCCATTGTAGCATAGTATATGACAGCAAATAAAGACCAATTTCCTTATCGTCCCTCCAGTCCAGATGGGTGGGTTATCATCCTTCACCAGCAACTGGGAACTGAGTGTCAGAACTTTCTGAAGCCGTAGTAGAAGAGCCCTCTAGCTCTGCCTCCACGGCCAGTAAACTCATAAGAACGTAAGAAATGCCATAATGGGTTAGCCCAAGGTCCATCAAGCCCAGTATCCTGTTTCCAACAGTGGCTAATCCAGGTCACAAATACCTGGCAGGTTCCTATAGGCACACAGGTTCCATAATACTCGTCCTGGGTTAAGCAGTGGATTTCCTGGGTCCTCTTTAATAACGGTTTATGGACCTTTCCTCCAGGCACTTGTCCAAAACTTTTTTAAACCCGGTTAAACTAACAGCTTTTACTGCATCCTCCAGTAACAAATTCTGGAGTTTGATTACATGCTGAGGGAAAAAATATTTTCTCTTATTAGTCTTAAATGGATTACATTGTAGCTTCATTGCGTGTCCTCTAGTCTTTCTGCTTTTTGATGGCATAAACAACCAATCTACGTTTACCTGTTCCACTCTATTCATTCATTTATACACCTCTGTCAAATCTCCCCTTAGCTGCCTCTTTTCCAAGTTGAAGTACCCTAACCTTTTAAGCCTTTTCTCATAGGGGTATCCTTCCATTCCCTTTACCATTTTGGTAGGTCTTCTCTGTGCCTTTTCTAATTCCGCTATATCCTTTTTAAGATATGGAGACCAGACTTTCACACAATATTCAGGGTGTGGTTAAACTATAGAATGATAGAGAGGCAATCTCCAGGAACAAACAGGAATGTAGTTTTCATATACGGGTGACATCGGGTACCAACAGAGCCAGCGCGGGAAGCTCCCCAGCTACCAATAGGAAAGCCTATGGGAGCACTTTACTGCGCCTGCACTACTGCCTTCCTGCTCTTACATCTCCTTCTCTTCTGTTCTTCTTCACTGGTATCGCTCGATTCCAGTATTATTTTTCCTCTAAAATTCTTATTTCTTTTTCTTTTCCAAAACTTTTCCTCTGGTCCTTGTGCCCACTGGGCCTTGCCCACCATCTTCACAATGGAAAAATGCTCAAGTGGGTTCAAAAAATGCACCAAGTGCTCCAGCACCATTTCGATAACGGATAAACACGATTGCTGTCTGAAATGCCTTGATCCCGACCATGTACCCCAAGCTTGCTCCCTCTGCAAACAGATGATGAAGAGGGGCCTAGGGAACCGGGCCAAAAAGTTTGGAGAACTATTTCCATCGGACTTGATGTCATTGGCCTCAACTTCCTCTAGAGCATCCTCATGCTCTCAGGGTTCCAAGCAGTCTAAAAATTCCAAACACTCAGAGAAAAAGACTAAAAGACCCATGTCTCCTTCGAGGTCTTCCATAGAAAAGCTAAAGCCTCGAGAATCCTCAGAGAAGTCGAACGAACTGAAGGAAAGGTCCAAGGATTCCTCAGGCAAGTCTCGAGAACTGAGGGACAGTTCCCACTCTAAACACTAGGAGTCTTCCAGGACCTCCTGACTCTGGCCATCGGCCCAGGTATCCCTGCAGGAGGACTTGTCCTCCAAAGCCTTGGTGGGGAATTGGGAGGCACCCAAGGCCTTGACCTCTGGAGAACCCCCAATTCCTTGCTCTGGTACAGTGGTGCCAAGCCCCATTCTTACATTGGACCAGACGCAGGCAACCTCCTTGGGTCAGTGCATGCTGTCCTTGGAGAGGACTTTGGCAGCCCTCCTCACAGCTTTGGTTCCTCTTGCACTGACAGCTGGGGGCCGCATACCTGGGCATCAACATCGGTGACCCCCATTGACATCGATCCAGGCATTGGCATCGATACCACCATCGGCACCGAATTCACTCTGCATTCAGAACCGAGGGTACCGACATCGATATATGTATCGGCCACCGAGATCCCATGGTGGAGTGGCCCTGAAAGTGTTGAGGAGTATCGACACCATTCACACAGCATTGACATCATCGATACTCACCAGTGTCAGGCCCGGATATTTCCGATTCCGACCACTGCTCCTGCGATTCCACGGACCTCCTTGACATCGCCTCTGAGCCCTCACTTCCAACCATGAGTACTTGCAGAAAATCTCCTGAAGACATGTCTTTTCAGGAATTTATCCGAGACATGGCAGCGAGGCTATCTATTCTGGCTGCATCGGAACTGGAACCAGAATCAAGGGCGGAAAAGCTGGAAATATTCCAGTACCCTCCAGCCCCGAAGGAGGCCACTATCCTCCTGGTGCATCGCATCCTCCACAACTTGATGCTCTGGATGTGGGAGACCCCTCTCATAGTATCCCCAATTAGCCGTCGACTTGATACCATGTACAGGGTACTGGAGTATCCCGGTTTTCAGAAACCACAACTACCACACCACTCTATGGTGGTTGAATCGGCGATGCGTCGTATTAAACGTGGCAAAAAACACTTTTCCATACCTCCAGGAAGAGAATCCAGGAATCTCGATTCCTTTGCCCGCCGATCTTTTAAAGCATCGATGCTAACCAGCAGAATTAGCTCTTACATTCTCTATATAGGAATATTCCTCAAAGAGGTCAATAAGGACTGGGAGGGTTTCTTCCATTCCTCCCTGAGGAAAAGAGACCTGCTTTTCAAGCTGTATTTGCATGTAGCCAAAATGTGTCAAAATTTGTGAATAGGGCAGCATTTGATGCTTTCAAATCCACTAGTAGAGCCTCATCTATTGCCATTGGTGCATGCCGGTTAGCTTGGCTCCAAGCATCAGACCTGGAACAATGGGTCCAGGACAAGCTTGGCAGTATCCCCTGTACAGAAGAGTATCTCTTTGATAAGAACTGGAGGGAGAAGGCTGGAGAGCTGGAAACAGATGACACAACCCTGAAACGGCTCTCTACAAAGACTGATGACCATACAAAGAAGAAGGCAGCAGCTAAAAGGCCCTTCTACACAAAGAAGAGGAGATTCTACCCCTCCTATTCTCCAATTATCTGCCCCATCAGAAACAACAGGTTCTAAATAAGCAAAAAAGCCCAGGATAGCTAAGCCACTGGCAGCCACCCAGGCACCGGCAGCACCCAGTTTTTGACTCCAACCTAGGGAGCACAGCCAGTCTGTTCCTACACATTCAGGAACACACCACTATTCCAGGAAGACTCTGCCATTTTTCACATCGATGGCACTCCATCACCACAGAACAATGGACCCTATCCATAGTTCAGAAGGGTTACCAGCTAAATTTTCAGAAACTTCCCACTCACCACTTCAGGGGGAATTTCCCCACCCAACTTCCCCTGAACACCCTGCTCAAGCAGGAGGTCAACAATCTCCTTTCCCAAGGAGCCATAGAAGCAGTTCCTCAAAACCAACTGCTAAAAGGCTCTACTCCCCCTACTTTCTCATTCCAAAGAAATTAGGAGGCTACCGGCCCATTCTCGACCCAGAAAGCTAAACAAGTTCCTTGACGAGGAGAAATTCAAAATGATCTCTCAGGGAACCCTCCTTCCCTACCTACAGGAACATGACTGGCTGTGTTCCCTAGACCTCAAAGAGGCCTACACTCATATTCTGATTCATCCAGACTACAGATGGTATCTTCATTTCATCTCTCAAGGCACCCATTATCAATACAGGGTCCTTCCCTTCGGCCTTGCGTCTACACCAAGGGGTCTGTTTACTAAACGGCGCACTTGTACGGGGCGCACATGAGCGCTCTAAAAGATGTATTTAAGTGCTCTTAAGCGCCCCGTACGAGTGCGCGGCACATTAACGGGTCCCGCAAGCGTGCGCCGACAACGCGCACGTTTGCGGGGCGGTAATGTGCGAAAGAGGCGTGCAAAGGCGAAATGAGGGCGGAGGAAGGCCCCCTAGGGGCGGAGAGACGGGGTCAGTGGGCGGAATGTGGGAGGGGAGAGACTCGCCGCACAGGAGCGTGCCCGAATCTGCAGAGAAATTTAACGCCAGTGAAACACTCGCGTTAGAGGCGCTGTGCAGGGAAAAGAAACCGTTTCCGTCAGCAATGTGCAGCACAATAGTGGAAGCCCAAAAACCGTGAGCAGTGTGATCCATGTGCACAGATCAAACGCCGTAATGTCACAGGGCACTAACCACACGGGCGCCGCGCACCTTAGCGCATCTGTCAATCACAGCTTCTGTTCTTCACGACGGAACGCCCACTCCTTATACGGCACCCGCTCGGTACCGCGGACCGCACACCACCGGCCTTTTAGTAAACAGACCCCCAAGGGTCTTCACAAAGTGGATGGCCGTAGTGGAAACATATCTTCAAAACAACAAAGTCTTTGTCTTCCCTTACTTAGACAACTGGCTAATAGAGGTAGACTATGAGGAAAATAGTTAAGAAAAAACTAAAAGGAGCAGTTGCAAAGGTTAAAGATTTACATCAAGCATGGGGGGTGTTTAAAAATACTATCTTGGAAGCCCAGAACAGCTGTATTCCACGCTTTAAGAAAAATGGAAGGAAGTCCAAAAATCTGCCAGGATGGTTTAAGGGTGAGGTCAGAGAGGCTGTTGTTGCCAAAAAAGCATCTTTCAGGAAATGGAAAAAGGAGCCAAATGACAAAAATTGGAAACAACATAAGCACTGGCAAGTTAGGTGCAAGGCATTGATAGGGCAGGCAAAGAGAGAATTTAAGAAGAAGCTTGCTGTGGAAGCAAAAACACATAATAAAGACTTTTTCAAGTACATTCATAGAAAAAAACCTGTGAGAGAGTCAGTTGGACCATTAGATGATAGAGGGGCACTAAGAGGGGACAAGGCTATAGCGGAGAGACTGAATGAATTCTTTGTTTCAGTCTTTACTGAGGAAGATGTAGGGATGTTACCCATGACTGAAATGGTTTTGAACGGTGATGTCGCAGAAGAATTGAAAGAAATATTGATACACTGGGAAGATGTATTGCAACTTTCTCCAGGAACAAGCAGGAAGTCAGTCCTATGAGTGACGTCGGCACCGACGGAGCCCGTGCAGAGCAATTCACCAGCTTTCAAAGAAAGCCTTTGGGATTGCTGCCATGCATGCGTGGTCCTCTTCCCACCCAAGGGTGCTATCTTGCTCAGTCTCCCATTTTCCGTGGAGCCCTTCAGAAGCACATCCTTGTCCCTCGGAAAAAGTGTTTCATTTTCCTGTCTCTGGCCTACTATTTTTTTTCCAGTTGCACCGGTCCTCTACCCATCCTTACCCTGCACTCATTTCTTTCAGGATAGGGGATGTTTTTCCTAACTTTTATTTGATGTTAATGTGCTTCGTGCCCTTTTTTCTCCTGACCGCTGGCCACGTGGGTCTTCGACCTCACAGGGTCCCTTTTTGCTCCGATGGCCACCGGTTTAAAAAAATGTGATAGATGCTCCAAGAACATGTCGCTTACGGACACCCATGACTGTTATCTGCGGTGTCTCGGGGCCGACCATGATCCAGAGCTCTGTTGGCTTTGTAAGAAAATGTCCTCAAAAGCCCTGCTCAGCTGTAAGCAGAAGTCTGAGGATATTTTCCATAAGGCTGCCTCGGAATCCCCAGCGGCGCCCTCGGTCATCTCTCTGCCGGTGGGATCCCCCACTCCGGCTCCATGCTCAAGATGGCATTCTGTCCAGGGGTCCCCTGAAGTGGAGCGGCGTAAGAAGAAGGAGGCCTTGAAGTCACTGTCGGGGGGCTCCCAACAAGCGTGAGCACTCCCGCACTTAGTCGCTTAGCCCCCTTCTGCGTTCCCAAGAGTCGGACAAGGAGCAGCCTTGCAAGGTACCCCATACAGACTCAGAGACACACGGCAATGGTGCCAGGTCTCCTGAGGGCCGCCCCGGCGAGGGCCCCTTCCTCGACGCCCAATCCAGTGACCCCAGTGTTGGCGTTGCAGACACTACGCCCACATGGGAGTCCTGTATGTTGGCGCTTGAACGTAGCGTTAATGCGTTCATAGTTTCCCAGCAGGCGCTCATATCCAGCTTCGCTGGCCTGTGTCTAGAGACCGAAGTTCCCTCAAGAGGGCCACCAAATCCTGCCCTGGAAACCCCCAAGAGTCATGGGCCTTGTCAGGGTCCTTGGCGTCGGTCTCGCTCGCCTTCCCATTCCACGGGGGTGAGATCCTCCTGGACCTCCATCTCCAAACGTGCCTCGGCTTCCGGATGAGGCGACTAGCCCGAATCGGGTTTCTCCTCCGATTTCTCGGATTGGGAGTCAGATGGGGATACCTCCCCAGAGAGCCGAGCCCATTGGGACCTCCCATCGGACCCATCGTCGCCCGCCTTTCAGAGGTGCTTGCCACCTGAGGACACCTCCTTCGTGGTGTTTGTACGGGATATGGCACAGGCTCTCAACCTGGCTACTCAGGCTAAGGAGGAACCTCAAGCTGAAAAGCAGTACGAGTCCCTGCCTCGGGAATCTCTTACTGTTCCGGTTCCCCCCATTCTGTCCAGGTTGCTACTCCGCATGTGGGAGACACCTGCTTCGGACCCATTGTGAGCAAATGCCTCGACGCAATGTACAGGGTCCAGCACGGCCCCGGGTTCAGGAAAACCCAACTCCCCCACACCTCCATTGTGGTGGAATCGGCTATGAGAAAGCAGAAGAGCCTGAAGTCACACTCCTTGGTCCCGCTGGGCAGGGAGTCGAGAGCCCTCGATGCCCTAGACCGCAAGGCCTATCAAGGGTCCATGCTCTCATGCCTTATTCAGGCATACCAATTATACGTGGGCATGTTTTTGCGAGACCTAGCTAAGGAACTCGGGGGTTTCTCTGCGGGCCTAGCAGGCGAACCCCTCAGTAGGTTCTGGACCCTTTTGAAGTCCATCGCAGAGTGCTTGAAATACCTCTCCCGCACTGTCTACGACTGATTCGAGTCCTCGGCTCGAGTGGCAGCCGCTGGCATTGGGGGCCCAACACCAGGCATGGCTCCAGTCTTTGGACTTGGAGCAATGTGTCCAGGAAAAGCTCCTGGACGTGCCCTGCCTTAGTGAGCAGCTCTTCGGTAAACGGACGTGTCCAGGAAAAGCTCCTGGACGTGCCCTGCCTTAGTGAGCAGCTCTTCGGTAAACGGACGGAGGATAAGGTCACTGAGATAGAAACAGGGTTCATCACCCGAACCCGCCTCTCGCACAAGACCTTCTGCCTTCTACTACTACTACTACTACTACTATTACTGAGCATTTGTATAGCGCTACAAGTCATACACAGTGCTGCACAGACATGTAAGAGAGAGTCCCTGCTCATCAGAGCTTAAATCTAGTCAAGACAGAAAACACAGGAGGTGTAGGCTAGGATAAAACAAGAGGGAAAGGAAAAGAAAAAGGAGATCAGGTGAGTCAAGATCCAAAAGCAGCAACAAAGAGGTGAGTTTTCATCCTGGATTTGAAGAGGGTCAGAGAAGGTGCCTGGCGTACAGACACAGGTAATTTGTTCCAGGCATAAGGTGCAGCAAGGTGAAAGGAGCGAAGTCTGGAGTTAGCAATAGAAGAGAAGGGCACAGATAGAAGCAGTTTGCCAGAAGAGCAGAGTTCCCGAGGTGGGTTGTAAGGAGAGATAAGAGAAGAAAGGTAGTGAGGAGCTGCAGAGTGAATGCATTCATAGGTCAGTAGGAGAAGTTTGAACTGGATGCGGAAACGGATAGGGAGCCAGTGGATTGACTTGAGAAGAGGAGTAATATGGGCATGACGAGACTGGCAGAAAATTAGCCACGCAGCAGAGTGTTGAACAGATTGAAGAGGAGAGAGATGATTCAAAGGGAGACCAGCAAGGAGTAGGTTACAGTAGTCAAGACGGGAGATGATTAAGGAGTGGATAAGCGTCTTAGTAGTGTGTTCGGAAAGGAAAGGACAGATTTTGCTGATATTATAAAGAAAGAAACGGCAGGTCTTAGCTATCAGACAAATGTGTGTGGAGAAGGAGAGAGAAGAGTCGAAGACAAGTCACCGCACATGGCATCCGAGCCAAGATTGCGAGCTGAGAAAACAGGAAGGAGTACAGAGTTATCCACAGAGACTGAGAAAGGAGGACGAGAGAGGGAGGTTTTAGGGGGAAAGATAAGAAGCGGTGGTGAGACATCCAGACAGCAATGTCAGAAAGGCAGGCAGAGATCCGGGTCTGGATAGTTGGAGAGATTTGAGACGTAGAGAGATAGATCTGGGAGTCATCAGCATAAAGATGGTACTGAAAACCATGGGAAGAGATAAGTGCACCAAGGGACTGGGTATAGAGAGAAAAGGAGCAGACCCAAGACAGATCCTTGGGGTACACTAACTGGGAGAGGGATAGCAGAGGAGTAGGAGCCACCAGAACACACACTGAAAGAGTGATGGGAGAGATAGGAGGAGAACCAGGATAGTACAGAGCCCTTAAAACCAAGTGAGGACAGGGTATCGAGGAGAAGATTGTGGTCAACAATATCAAAAGCAGTAAGGTCAAGAAGGATGAGGACAAAGTAAAGGCCCCTTCCCCGAAAGAAACAGCAAACCAAGAAGCCGTTCTTTCCACTGAAGGGTCTGCCCTACCGAGGCTACCCACCATACCCACCCACTCCTGCGGCGACCACTGCAAGGAAAGTCTGGACCCCATGGTCTTTGCAAGCCGAAAGGGCCCAGGCCCAAATCCCAGCACCACCTCAGCCCACCCAGGGGTTTTGACGCCAGCAGCATAGCCTTTTGCCCTCCAGCGGCACCACTGCCGGTGGGGGGACACCTGTCCTCTTTCGCCCCTCAGTGGGCGTCCATCACGTCGTTCACTTGGGTCCTCCGAGTATTCCGGGACGGCTACCATCTTCACCTGGACAGGCTTCCCACTCCTTTCTCCCCAGCGGAGCCTTCTCAACTCCCCGCGCACCAGACCTTCCTGCAGCAGGAGTTAGACAACCTCCTCGCTCATTGAGCGGTCGAGAGGGTACCGTCCCACCTCCGAGGTGCTTCTATTCCTGATACTTCCTTGTTCCGAAGAAGTCGGGGGGTCTACGGCCCATCCTCAACCTCCAAAAACTAAACCAGTTTCTGGTCCGGGAGAAGTTCAAGATGTTATCACTTGATGTCCTGCTGCCCTTCCTCCAGCAGGGCGATTGGCTATGCTCCTTGGATCTCAGGGACACTTGCACCCACATTTTAATCCACCCCAGCACAGGCAGTTCCTGCACTTAAGGGTACAAGGGGAGCATTACCAATACAGGGTGTCCCCCTTTGGGCTCGCATCTGCTCTGCAGGTCTTCACAAAGTGCCTCTCCACGGCTGCCGCCTCCCTCCGAAGGCAGGGAGTACTGGTCTTCCCTTACCTCGATGACTGGCTCATCACGGGGTCCTCGGCTGGGAAGCCTGCCTGGCGGCATCACGCACAATCCTCCTCCTCAAAGCGCCTGGGGGGTTCTTGGTCAACTACCCCAAGTCCCACCTCGAACCGGCGCAAACCTTGGAGTTTATCGGCGCATGCCTCGATACCCAGCAGGCAATCGCCTTTCTGCCGGCAGACTGCATGGCTCGCCTCCGAGCCTTGGCAATCCAGGTCCAGAGCACCACTCGGGTCACAGCGTGGACTATGCTGTGCCTCCTAGGGCAGATGGCTTCCACCAAACCCTTTGGTTCCACATGCCCGCAGCACAAAATAGTGCTGACGACGGATGCCTCCCTGCTGTGGTGGGGAGCCCACTGTGGTGCGCTGGTCACTTGAAGAGTCACACAGGGCGATGGTCACTTGAAGAGTCTCAACAGCAGATAAATTTGCTCGTGCTTCGGGCAGTTGGGTGGTCCCTCGGGGCCTTTGAGGACCATCTCCAAGGGAAGTCGGACTCATTCAGACCGACAATCGCATGGTGATGTTCTACATCAACAAGAAAGAGTGATATGCGGAAATAATTCTTTACGAAAAGAGTGGTGGATCCGTGGAATAGTCTCCTAGTGGAGGTGGTAGAGATGAGGACAGTAACTGAATTCAAAAAAGCGTGGGACAAACACAGGATCTCTAAAAGAGAAAACGGAACTGTTGTAGTTGTTGATATGGAAGGACAGACTAGATAGGCCTTGTGGTCTTTTTCTGTCATCATATTTCTATGTTTCTAAGAAGAGGGAACGAGCGTCGATGATACTCGTTGCTCCCTCTTGGCCTCGGCAACCGTGGTTCCCACTGCTGCTCCATCTCGAGTCCAAGCCTCCGGTTCCCCTGAGCTGTGCCCCAGGCCTGCTAGCACAGGAGGAGGGGCAGGTGCTACACCAGAACCTGGCCGCATTGTCCCTCTCAACCTGGCGGCTGAACGGGTCTCCCTAGCCCTGCTAGAACTCCCGGAGGAGGTTGAGGAGGTCCTCATCATGTCGAGGAAGGACTCGACGAGACGAGCTTGCGCCTTCAAGTGGTGGCACTTCTCAATCTGGTTCTCCGAGCTCCAGATTGACTCTTTCTCATGTCCCACTCGGTGGGTCCTTCAGTACCTTCTCCATCTTTCGATGGAGGGGCTGGAGTCGAACTCTGTCAGGGTACACCTGAACACCATCTTGGCGAATTACCTCCCCATAGAGGGCAAACCCCTCTCCGAGCAGACCTTAGTCTCCCGTTTTATGCAGGGCCTCTTGCTGTCCAAGCCACCCATCTGTCCCACTCCAGTGGAGTGGGACCTAAACGTAGTGCTCATGCAGCTTACCCGTTCACCCTTTAAGCTGATGGCAATGTGCTTGCTTCGTTACCTGTCCTGGAAGGTGGTCTTCCTAGTGGCTTTGACCTCGGCCTGCCGAGTCAGTGAGCTCCAGGCTCTCATGGCTGACGCCCCTTACACCAGGTTCTATAGGAACAGGGTGGTCCTCCGTACCCACCCCAAGTTCCTGCTGAAGGTTGTCTCGGATTTTCATCTCAATCAGGAGATAGTCTTGCCGACCTTCTTCCCGAGACCCCACACCAACCAGGCGTCAGCGGTTTTGCATACACTCGACTGCAAGCCTTCTTTCTGCACTCTTGCCTTCTATCTGCAGCGCATCCAGCCTCATCGCAAGTCTGGCCAGCTCTTCGTAACCTACAGTCCCAATCACTTAGGGCAGGCGGTCACAAAATGCACTTCTCCATCTGGGTGGCAGACTGCATCGCCTTTGCTCATGCGAAGGCAGACACCCTGCTGGATCAGCGAGTCACTGCACATGGCATCCGAGCCAAGATGACTTTGGCAGTTTCTTTGCATTCAGTGCCTCTGGCGGACATCTGCCCGGCTGCTACCTGGGCTTCGGCGAACACTTTCACCTCACACTACTGCCTGGAGAGGGAGTCCCGCCGGGATAGCGCCCTTGGCCAGGCTGTACTCCGTAATCTGTTCGGGGTATAAGAAACTCCTGCCCTCTGACCCTTCTCGATGGCTACTGAGGTTTTCACCCCGTCACCCCGGGTACCCAAAGACTCAGGCTCCTTCGGGCATCGACTTCTGCTCATGGCCTCGCGGAGGCATTTTTGGATTACCAGTTCGGTAGCCTGTAGCTGGGGAGTCCCATAAGTGAGGACTGACTTCCTGCTTGTTCCTCGAGAAAGTGTAGTTACTCACCTGTAACAGGTGTTTTCCAGGGACAGGAGGAATCAGTCCTCACTACGCTCCCACCTCCCCTGATGAGTTGCTGGATTTTTATCCTTCCCTTGCCATCTGCTTGGTAGGGCTCGAGCTAAGGGACCTAACTGAGCAAGATGGCACCCTTGGGCAGGAAGAGGACCATGCATGCATGGCAGCAATCCCAAAGGCTTTCTTTGAAAGCTGAGGAATTGCTCCACGCGAGCACCGTCAGTGCCTACGTCACCCATAAGTGATGACTGATTCCTGCTGTCCCTGGAGAACATTTGTTACAGGTGAGTAACTACTCTATTTGATGAACTGAAGAATAGCAAATCACCTGGACCGGATGGTTTACATCCAAGGGTGCTGAAAGAACTGAAATATAAAATTTCAGATGTACTATTAGTAATCTGTGAACTATCATTAAAATCATCTGTAATACCTGAAGATTGGAGGATGGCCAATGTAACGCCAATTTTTAAAAAGGGTTCCAGGGGTGATCCGGGAAACTACAGACCGGTGAGCCTGACGTCTGTACCAAGAAAAATGTTAGAAACCATTAGAAAGAACAAAATTGCTGAACATGAGTCATGGCTTAATGGGAGACAGCCAACATGTCTTTAGCCAAGGAAAGTCTTGTCTTACTAATCTGTTATGTTTTTTTGAAGATGTGAATAAACGGGTAGTAGATAAATGTGAGTTGGTTAATATAGTGTATCTGGATTTTTCAGAACGCCTTTGACAAGGTCCTTCATGAGAGAATTTTGGCGAAATTAAAAAGTCATGGGATAGGAGGCAATGTACTATTGTGGATCAGGAACCGGTTAAAATATAGAAAGCAGGGGGTAGCGCTAAATGGCCAATTTTCCCAATGGAGAAAGGTGAATAGTGGAGTACCCCAGGGATCTGTGCTGGGTCTGCTGTTTTTTTAACATATTCGTAGACCTGGAAATGGGAATAACAAGTGAGGTGATCAAATTTGCAGATGACACAAAATTATTCAAAGTTGTTAAAACCCATGAGGATTGTGAAAAATTGCAAGAGGACCTTGATAAATTGGAAGGCTGGGCATCCAAATGGCAGATGAAATTTAATGTGGACAAGTGCAAAGTTATGCACCTAGGAAAGAACAACCCAAACTATGTTTGCACGATGCAAGTGTCGACATTAGGAATCACCACCCAGGAAAAAGATTTAGGTTTCATCGTGAATAACATGTTGAAAGCCTCCACCCAGTGTGCATTGGCGGCCAAGAGAGCAAATAGAATGCAAGGAAAGGAATGGAGAATAAAACAAAGGATATTATAATGTCTCTGTATCATTCCATGGTGCGACAGCACCTTGAATATTGTGTGCAATTCTGGGCACCATATCTTAAAAAGGATATAGCGTTATTAAAAACGGTACAGAGAAGAGCCACCAGAATGGTAAAGGGGATGGAAGGATTACCCCTATGAAGAGAGGCTAAAAAGGTTGGGGTTCTTCAACCTGGAAAAGAGACAGCTGAGGGGAGATATGATAGAGTTCTATAAATTAATGAATGGAATGGAAAGGGTAAACATAGATCGATTGTTTACGCCATCCAAATATAGAAAGACTAGGGGACATGTAATGAAGCTACAGGGTAACCTTTTTAAGACTAATAAGAGAAAATATTTTTTTCACTCAACGTGTAATCAAACTCTGGAATTTGTTACCGGAGGATGTAGTAAAAGCTGTTTTTGTAGCCGGGTTTAGAAAAGGTTTGGACAAGTTCCTGGAGGAAAGGTCCATAAACCATTATTAAAGGGGACCCGGTATATCCACTGCTTGCCCCAGTACAAGCATTGTGGAATCTGTATCTTTTAGCGAAACTGCTAGGTACTTGTGACCTAGATTGGCTACGGTTGGAAACAGAATACTGGGCTTGATGGACCTTGGTCTGACCCAGTATGGCATATCTTATGTTCTTATGGAAAACTCTGCTCATCTCTTCAGCAAACTCTTGCACTATTGCAGCATCTGGGATTTGTAATAAACTTCCCAAAGTCCCAGCTCACTACAACCCAAAGATTGGAGTTCATAGGAGCCATACTGGACATTCAACATTCCAGATCCTTCCTTCCTGTGGATCGTAATAACAAATTGGTGGACCTAGCCACCCACATGTGCCAACAGCAGGCTGCAACGGCTCAAGCCTTCCTGTGCTTCTTGGGCCACATGGCATCCACAGTACAAGTAGTACCTTATTGAAGACTGTGCATGCGACTAACACAATGGACCCTCTCAACCCAGTGGGCCCAAGCCACAGGGGATATCATACAAGTAACATGCCCTCTGACTACTCTGGTGGTGCACCCCAACAAATTTTCTCATAGGGTCACCTTTTTGGATGCCCCAACCTCTACATACCCTGAGTACAGATGCATCCAAGCTTGGTTGGGGAGCCCATCTAGATTCCGTCTCCACACAAGGACTGTGGATAGCCCAGGAATCAACCCAACAAATCAACCTCCTTGAGCTTGAAGCAATTATGAATGCCCTGCGAGTTTTCCAGCACCACCTCTCCAACAGCCAGATCCTGGTCAGGACAGACAATCAGGTGACAATCCTTTTTGTAAACGAGCAAGGAGGGATGGGCTCTCTTCCTCTCTGCCAGGAAGCCTGACACCTATGGAACTTCGCCATTCTCCATTACATGTACTTTCGTGCAGTTTATATTTCAGGAGAGATCAATCACTTGGTGGACAAAATGAGTTGAATCTTACAGCCACATGAGTGGACCCTAGATCTGAAGACAGTGGCATAAGTCTTCCAAGCCTGTGGAACTCCAGTAATAGATCTCTTTGCCATTCCACAGAACTCACAACTTCCACAGTTCTGTTCCAGGATACCATCCAAATTCAGTCTGGCATCAGATCCCTTCATGATTCACTGGGCTCGGGGACTACTTTATTCATTTCGCCCCTTACCCCTGATCCCGAAGACCTGTCTCAAACTCCAAGCAGACAAGGGAGCCCCCGTCAGCCTTGGTTTCTCCTCCTGCTTCGGCTGACATAGACTCCTCCAATTCCATTAGGATCCAAGCTGGGTCTTCTCTCCCAGTACAGTGGAACAGTCCGCCATCCCAATCTGCAGTCTCTTCGACTAGCAGTGTGGATGCTGAGAGGATGATGTTTCAACATTTACCACTATCAACAGCCTTGAAAGATGTCCTCCTTTCTTCCAGAAAGCCCTACACCAGGGGGATGTACTCTTTCAAATGGCATAGATATGCTTCATGATTTTCTCAAAATTATCACAATCCCTTAGAAGCATCAGTATCCACACTTCTTCAATACCTTTTGGATTTTTCCTCTCTAGGACTTGAAACAAATTCAGTACGGGTGCACCTCAGTGTCATTTCATCTTTTCATAAACCTGCAGATGGTAGACCCATCTCCACAATTCCTCTAGTGGCACATTTCATGAGGGGCTTCCTCCTCACCAAGTCACCCCTTCGACCACCCCCAGCAGTGTGGGATCTTGATGTGGTATTGGCTCAACTCCTCAAGCCTCTGTTTGAGCCCTTAGCAACTACACACCTGCGATACTTATCTTGGAAAGTTTTATTCCTCATTGCTCTGACCTCAGCCAGGCGCATCAGAGAGCTGCAGGCCTTAGTGGCCCATCCACTGTATACCAGTCAGACAAGGTCAAGTGGATGGGCTACTAAGGCCTGCAGCTCACTGATGCGCCTGGCTGAGGTCAGGACGATGAGGAATAAAACTTTCCAAGATAAGTATCGCAGTATCGGACACATCCCCACTTTTTGCCAAAAGTGGTGTCACCTTTTCACATTTATCAGTCAGTAATCCTTCCGGTCTTTTTCCCAAGACCTCACGCATCTCATGCAGAGGCAACCCTGCACACACTTGACTCCAAAAGGGCTCTAGCCTTCTATCTCCAAAGAATACAGGATATCAGAAAATCCTCTCAATTGCTTGTGTCCTTTGATCCTAACCGCCTGGGTCTCCCGGTAATGAAACGCACACTGTCCAGATGAATAGCAAACTATATATATCACTGACTTATGACAAAGCAGGACTTACCCTTACTGGGCACACTACTGCTCATAATGTCCGAGCCATGGCAACATAGGTGGCGAACCTACATTCAGTAGCCATCGACTCAGGGCCACCACAAAGCTTCTCAGCTTTTCATCTCCTATGACCTGTGATGAAGAAGCTCCATTCTCTACCTTAAAAGCACAAGATTCACGGCATTTTAGTCCTGAAGCTGACAGGCAAGCAGGCCATGTGAACAGCTGTTGTCAGGGACAACAGAAACAAACTCAGCCACGAGGTCTGAAAAAACACTCAGCTGAGAAACATTCCCTAGTTCCTGATAGCGTGCACCTGAAAAGGGGAAGAGCTTACAGTCCTTATAAGGGCAGTGCAGGGAACACAGGGTTAGAACTGGCTGAACAGCGTGAACTAGCAGGACAGCGAGAACTGTTAGAACAACGGGAGCAAAGAGAACAGGCTGTCTTACCTGAAGCAGCTGGCCGAGAGGAAGCAGGAGGAGTTTCCTACTTTGACCCAGGAAGTGAGTCAGAGTTAGAGCCAGGAAGAATTCACCCGAGTAACTATCCAGAGCCCTACAGGAGGAAGCAGCTAGCAAGAGCAGAGAACAGGTGTGAATGATCTGCTGATTGCAAACACTTTGGAGCACGGAGGCTACGTTCCAGCCGGAGTGAGTGGAAGCCAAAAGCAAAACTGTATGTATCAGGAAGCTATGACCTGAGGAATGATTATAGTGGGAAGTTAAAAGTTGTGAATGATAGAAATTCCTACAGAGTGAATGCAGAGCAGCCTCATGCAGGAAATCCAAGGTGGGGGCAGGGCTGTAACTCCCAGCCGAGGGATTTGAGCAGAGAGCTGAGCAAAGAGCATTCAAAACCTTCAGAGAAAGAAAGATATTACCCAGAGGACGTGTGTATGTCTGAAGATGACCTTATAGAAGTTCCTAAGCCTCAGAGAAAACCCCGCAGGCTAAAACCTGATATTAAGAGGGGAGAAGGACATTATCCCAACCTGAGGATAGAACTAATAAGCTCTCCAGGGGTGGAACCTCCTATAGGAAGGGAGTTTATAAGAACCCCGAGTGGTGGCTTCCCTCTCTCCCAGACACAAGAGGCTACGAGAGCAGTTATTCTAGCCATAGAGTGAATACAGCTGAGAGACACTGTGACGGCATGGCACAGGGGAACTTGCAAGCATATTTTAATAAGGAAAGTTCTGAATGCATACAAGAACCAATGATTACACAGGTACACTAAAAAAAATTTTTTTTAAAACTGCCTCTAATGTTTCGATTGATTTTTACGTTTTTTGGTGCGCTGAATCCAAATCTGGTAACCAATTTGCTCCATCATGTACAGATTTTTTGCTACATTGGGTTAGCAGTTTGAGGTGAACGTTTCAGATTGAGTGCGATCGAGATAAAAGTTTCTTGGATGAATTCTTTATACTAATTGTTTAGTAGTTATTCAAATAAGAATAAAGAAAATTGTAACAAGGCAGCACATAAGAATAGAGTAATGTCAACAAAACACACTGTGATGGTAGCAAAATTGTCTGCACTTAAAACAGCCACATACATGTGCACAAACATTGAGCATATAAGAGCGAGGTTAGACACAAAGCAAAGCAAAGAAATGTGCAAAAAATGTTGTACAGGTATGTATGTAAGAATAGAAAACGCAAACCGCACCATTGCAATACATGAAGACAAACACCCGATGGTGTGAAAATAAAATTCTAATAAATGAGATCCGACACTGTGGTAATAACTAGCAAATTTTTATTTCAAAGTTTAGTAAAAACACGATATTTGTCAACATAGTTTAGATTTTGAAGTCATTCTTGGGTCAATCAATCTCCTGGTGGGCCCGTTTCTTCTTCCCCCGAATGCTTCTCTTGGTGCGCTGCTTGGCGTATTTTTCATCTGGGGTTTCCCGCAGCAGCAACCAGCAGAAATCAGCCATCATAGTGGTGTTCCATCTTCCTTGGAACCTTCTCTCTGCGTCCTTGATGTCCTGGTGAAACCTTTCACCTTGTTCTTCACTGTACGCCCTCAAGTTTTCGGGAAAGTAGTTCACATGGGAGTGCAAGAAATGGACTTTCAGGCTCATGTTACAGCCTTGTTCTTTGAAGGCATTGAGCATCCTGGCAACAATATCCTTATAGTTCTCATCCCGCCTGTTCCCCAAGAATTTGAGAACAACATCCTTGAAGGAATCCCAGGCTTCTTTTTCCTTCTCAGACATCGTTTCAGCGAATGCTCCATCTGAAATGAGTTTCCTTATATCAGGGCCAACAAACACTCCTTCCTTTAGCTTTGCTTCAGAAAGTCGGGGGAACTTTGAGCAAAGGTACCGAAAGCACTCACCATCTTTTGGAAGGGACTTGATGAATTGCTTAATGAGACCCAACTTAATGTGGAGAGGTGGTAATAGAATTTTATCACGAGGTACCAAGCTCTCATGAAGAACATTTTTCTCACCGGGTCTCAAATACTCCCGAATTGGCCAGTCTTTTTTCCCCCAGTGTAGGTCGCGGGCCCGGCTATCCCACAAGCAAAGGAAGCAGGGATATTTGGTGAAACCGGATTGCTGCCCTAATAGCATGGATAGAATTTTAAAGTCTCCACAAATCATCCACTTATGCTCATCATAACGAATCTTCTGAAGAATCAGGGCCAAATTCTCGTATTTTTCTTGGAGAATAACAGAGTGAGCAATAGGAACTGAAGCGAATGTGTTGCCATTATGAAGAAGAACACCTTTTATGCTGTCTTTTGACGAATCAATGAACAGCCGCCATTCAGCAGGATCATACTTGAGTTTAAACTTTTCCATCACTCCGTATATATCGTTGCAAAATACCAAATCTTCCTCTTTGCTGAAATACTTCAAAAATTGTGTCTCGTGGTTGCGGTACCAATAAAACGTTGTTCCTGGTGACAATAGATTTTTCTGTTTAAGCCGAGAACCTAGCAGTTGGGCAGCATCTTTTGGGAGTCCTAAATCCCGGACTAAATCATTCAATTCAGCTTGAGAGAAAAGTTCAGGTTTCGGATCTGGTTCAGTTTCAAACTCGGAAGTACTGGACTCATCGGGAAAAGCCATCTGATGAGTCTCATCATGATCAGAACCGTCCACACAAATATGATCCAAAGATTTTGGTGGTTCAGGCACAGGTACTTCGTTGCTATGAGGCATAGGCCTAATTGCTGAGGGAAGTTTGGGGTAACTTATTACGTTCTTATTTTTTAAGTTGTATCCCTTCACAATGCAAGAGCAAAAATAGCAGTCACTGCTGTGGTCTCTTTGTTCACGCCACATCATAGGTATTCCGAAACGAAATTCTTGTTTTTTACCTTTCATCCATAAGCGTAGATCTTCCTCACATGTCTTGCACACTTTGTGAGGAGCCCACGGTTTGTCTTGATCGCCTAACTTCAAACCGAAATAGGCGAAATATACTTTTTTAATAAATGCAGAAATGTTCCTCTGCCGCTTTTTCACGGTATATTCCCCACAAATAAAACAAAAACTGTCCGGAGAGTTGACGCAACCTCTGGCTCTGTGAGCCATCACAAATACACAGCACTGCAAACTACAACTGTAGTGAACCACTTCGGAATAAAGCTGGATTACGACTGAGCAAACAAAAGGTAATAATGAACTTGCAAGAAACTGAAATTTGACAGGAACGTTCATGTCGCAACCACCGTGTTTGAGCGAGCGAACGAGGCGAGGTGAACAGGAAAGAACATGCGCCAGCGTGAGTACTGGATTTAGCCCCCCGCCTCCCAATTGTCCTGTTAATGTATAAAATGAATACAAAACACTCTAAAATATCATGAGGGAGTGTTTCTAGTTAGTTAACCATTACAACCTCTATTTTGGGCCAAGAAAATAAACTGCAGTCGGCTAAAAAGAAATTATGTGAACATTCCTTATATGGGTAAGAAATCTAATTTTGCAAGAAAACGTGACGTGATGGAACATTTTGGCTATTTTTCCTGGATTCAGCACCCCAAAATCTATAGGAATCAGTTGCAAAACTGGAGGCAGTTTTTTGGTAGTGTACCTGTGTTATTGACACACTCGGTGAGTGTTCTTCTAACAGTGACCCAATGGACTGCACACTGATTTTGTCAGATAAAATAATGTCTTTGTGCTAGTCAGGGCTGTGCATAGTGTGAAGGGAAAACACTATAACTACTGAATGCTGGTTTCCACACAGTGAGACTGTGTGCTGAAGTTGAATGCATAACTTTATACTTTACTTTGAAGCAAGAAGAAATTGTTCTAATGTTCCTTTATGTTTTTGCCAGAAAGCATGGCTCATTTCTTTTGAGTACTTGTGTTCTGTTTATTTTGAATAATCCGACCCCGGGAGGGGAATAAATCCTTTTTGCCTTCAACCACTCGTGTCGTGCAACTACATTCCTTGCCACCAGACGCAGGCCTGCTAGCCAGGAGGCAGTCTGCCCACCTGGTGGTGACAGACCGCAGTACGCTGTGGGAGGCGGTGACCAAGCATACACTGTCCATTTGGGTGGTGGACTGTATCGCCTTCACGTACGAGTAGAGAGGCTCCCTCTGGAAGGTTGCATCATGGCGCACCGTGTCAGGGCCATGGCGGCTTCGGTGGCAAACTTACGCTCCGTCTCGATGGGGGACATCTGCCCGGCCGCCACCTGGCCTTTAGTCCATACCTTCACAGCCCATTACTGCCTGGAAAGAGAGTCCTGACTGGACAGTGCCTTCGGCCAGACAGAGAAGACAAAGATCATGACAACTGGCATAATCAACAGGTTCATCGTTGAAGGAGAAGAAATTGAAATTGTGAACAACTTTAACCTACTTGGATCAACTATCAATAAAGAAGCAACAAGCAGTCAAGAAATCAAACGACGCATTGCTCTTGGCAGAATGGCTATGAAAGACCTAGATAAGATTCTCAAGAGCAGAGATGTCTCTCTCCATACAAAGATTTGACTTGTTCAAGCCATGGTATTTTCAATAACATCATATGGATGTGAAAGCTGGACAGTGAAAAAGACAGACAGGAAGAAAATTGATGCCTTTGAATTATGGTGCTGGCGGCGAATACTGTGTATACCATGGACTGCCCGACGAACAAACCAGTCGGTACTAGAGGAGATCAAACCTAAGCTTTCTTTAGAAGCTCAGATGACAAGACTTTGACTTTCATACTTTGGACACATCATGCGAAGAGAGAGATCATTAGAGAAAGACATCATGCTTGGCAAGATAGAAGGTCAACGCAAAAGAGGAAGACCAGCAATGAGATGGATCGATACAATAACAGAAGCTACGGGTACCAGTCTGTCAACAATGAGCCGCCTGACTGAAGACCGAACACAGTTTAGGATAGCTATCCAGAGGGTCGCCATGAGTCGATTCCGACTCGACGGCACTTAACAACAACAACAACTACTGGCAGGGTCTCCCAAGATGGAGAGGACTCAGCTGAGGTGCCAGACCAAGACAAACCACCCATCTGGGCAGCAGCAGAATGGGATAGTGTTGATGGCGGAGGATCACATTTCTGTGACAACAGCAACAACACCAAACTTAAACTGCGTGGAAGAAAGGCCCGGCAATCTACTTCTGTATCTTGCCATGAAAACCCAATGGATAATTACAACAAAACAAATTGTGCTGTAGTGCTGGAAGATGAGACCCCCAGGTTGGAAGGCACTCAACTAGCTACTGGAGAAGAGCTGAAGACCTTTCAGAATAAAGCCAGCATTTATGATGTGGTTGGATCAAAGTCCTAGGGACGTCTGACTGCTGATGTAGCTGCGCATGAAATGAGAGTCCAGAAGCTGTAAAGATTTCTTATGCATTGGAACATGGAACGTACGAAGCATGAACCAAGGGAAGTTGGAGGTGGTCAAGAATGAAATGGAACGTGTACAACTTGATCGGTTGGGTGTCAGCGAACTGAAATGGACTGGCATCGGGCACTTTTCATCAGATGATCACATGGTCTACTATGCTGGAAATGAAAGACAAAGAAGAAATGGTGTTGCATTTATAATAAAGAAGAAACTTGCAAGAACTGTAATGAAATACAATGCAGTCAGCGAACGTTTCATCTCTATTCGTCTACGAGGAATGCCTATCAACACAACCTTAATTCAAGTATATGGCCCAACCACAGCTGCAGAAGAGAATGAAATTGAAGAGTTCTATGAACAAGTACAAGCTGAAATTGACAGAACATGCAAATAGGATATCCTGATAGTCATGGGTGACTGGAACGCAAATGTTGGCAACAAAGAAGAAGGCAAAGTAGATGGAAAATATGGACTTGGCAACAGAAATGAAGCTGGAGAAAGACTGATAGAATTCTGCAAGACCAACGATCTATTCATATCAAACACCTTCTTCCATCAACACAAGCGGCGACTGTACACATGGACTTCACCCAATGGATTGTATAAAAATCAAATTGACTACATCTGTGCAGGTCAACGATGCAAAAGTTCTATAACATCAACAAAGACAAAACCTGGAGCTGACTGGTAGAGATCATCAACTACTAGTATGCAAACTCAAGCTAAAGTTGAAAAAGAGCAAACCACTCATGAATGCAGCAAAATATGACCTTGAGAATATACCACTGGAATTTAAAGACTGCCTGCAAAATCGATTTGCTGCTTTAGATACAAATGACAGAGCTCCAGAAGAGTTATAGATTGACATCAAGAAGGTTGTGCTGGAAGAAAGCGAGAAGTCTCTACAAAAGATGAAAAAGAAAAAACGGCCAAAATGGATGATGGAAGAAACTCTGAAAATTGCCCAGAAACGCAGAGAAACTAAAGCCAGACAATAACAGAACTCAACAGAGATTTCCAACGTGCAGCAAGACAGGACAAGAAAAAGTACTACAACGATGCATGCAAGGAAATAGAAGCAGAAACTATTAGAGGAAGAACATGATCAGCTTTCCTAAAGCTACAAGAGTTAAAGAAAAAGTTCCAGCCTCGAATTGGAATGTTACAAGATGCTCAAGGTTCTATGTTGAATGATGCTGAGAAGATCAAGAAAAGGTGGAAGGAATATACAGAGTTTTTATATGATAAAGATCAAGAGGACCAACAGCCGTTTCAACCTGTACCTTATGATAGGGAACCATTGGTGATGAAAGAAGAAGTTAAAGCAGCATAGACAGCCTTATCAAAGAACAAAGCACCAGGCATTGATAGCATTCCCATAGAAGTATTACAGCAATTTGATGCAGCTGTTACCGTACTTACAAGGCTCTGCCAAGAAATATGGAAGCCAACATCATGGCCAACTGACTGGAAAAGATCTGTGCTTCTACCAATACTAAAGAAAGGTGATCCAACTGACTGTGGAAATTCTCCAGGACCAAGCAGGAAGTCAGTCCTCACATATGGATGACGTCGGCACCGATGGAGCCCTCGTGCGGAGCATTTCCCCAGCTTTCAAAGAAAGCCTTTGGGAATTGCAGCGCGCATGCGCGGTCCCCTTCCCACCCAAGGGTGCCATCTTGCTCAGTCTTCTTTTTTCCACGGAACCCGACGGACGTAGTTCGTTTTTCGCCGAGGAAAAAGTTGATTTCCCTATTTTTTGTACTTCTCCTTCGGTTCGACGCTGGATCCTTTTCCCGCCTGGGCCCGGTACGCCGGTATCGAGCCCACTCTCTCCTTTTCGGTTTTTGTCCTTCGTGACTAGCGTTCGCGCCATTTTTTCTTTTTTCACTGGCAGCCCTGTCTTTTGACCTCGCAGGGGCCCTTTTTCCCCCCGATGGCTGCCAGCGGGTTTAAAAAGTGTGATCGGTGTAAGAAACTTATGTCTCTTACCGACACACACGACTGCTGCCTCCGCTGCCTCGGTCCCGATCATGACCCGATGATTTGTGGTCCGTGTGGCAAAATGTCCTCGAAGGCGTTGAGGAGTTGGCAGCACCAGAAGGATAGGATCTTCTCTGACTCTGCGTCCAGACAAGCCCGGACCTCGTCAGAGGCCTCGACGTCTTGGGACTCCGGCCCCGAGCAGCGTCGAGGTTCCTCTGAGCGGGGGTCTCCTTCGCGGGAACAGCGCAGGAAGAAGAAACCCGCGAGGACGGCATCGGTGGACGCTCCTGGTTCCTCGAGGGCCAGGTCACATAGCCCCGATAGCCGTCCCGGGTCTTCGGAGTCGGAGAGGCCTGCCAAGCAACCTCGTCTTGAGATGGAGTCTCCTGGACACGTGAGTGCTGTAGTCCTTCATGGACTCTCCTCCAAGGGAGCCGACGTCGGACCCAACGCCGTCGGGGCCCGAGTCGGGGGCTGCTGGGTCTCCTGAGCTCGGACTCAGGTTGACGGCCTTGGAGAGCAGCCTCGCTGCCTTCATGGAACAGCAGCGGGCATTGATTGCCGGTCTCACCGGTGCATCTGCCCCGACCACTGGGACATCGACGTCCAAGTCGACCCCGGAGGCCGAGCCGATCCTCGAGTCCATTCGGGCTCGAGTCGATCCTCGGCCACGGTCTCCCTCGGCCTCCCGTTCGGGACCGAGGTCATCGACGCCAGTACCCTCGGCGTCGGAGCGGAGGGCATCGGTGCCCGCCCGACCGGAGCCGCTCGACACCTCCTCCGAGGAGTCGGGCTGGGAGACGGAGGACGAAGTGTCACCCGACACCTATCGGACTCGGTGTGTCCCATCGGGCTCGCCGGAGTCCGAACCTCAGAGACGATCCCCACCGGAGGATACCCGGTTCTCGGACTTCGTGCGGGATATTGCCAAGGCCTTTGCCTTCCCCGCGGATCCCGAGGAGGAGCCTCGAGCCGAGGAGCTCGAGGTCCTCCAGTATGACTCTCCCCCGAAGGAGGCCTTTACTGTACCGGTTCCTCCGATGCTGGAGCGGCTGCTCTTCCTCATGTGGGAGACCCCGTCCTCGCCGCCGGTGTTAAGCAAATGGGTTGATTCCATCTATCGAGTCCGCAAGAGCCCCGGGTTCCAAAAGGCACAATTACTCAATGGTTGTGGAATCGGCTATGCATCGACTGAAAAGTCAGAAGATGCACTCCTTGGTGCCTCCCGGCTGGGAGGCCCAGAACCTGGATGCCCTCGGTAAGAAGTGCTTCCAGAGCTCTATGCTTGCTTGCCCTGTCCAGACATACCAGCTCTACATGGGCATGTATCTCCAAGACCTGGCAAAGGAGATTGCCGGGTTCTCTGCTGGTCTCTCCAAGGAACCTTTGCAGAGGTTCCAGGCCTTGTCCTCTGGTATTCGAGAGTGCTCGAAGTTTATCTCTCGAGCAGCCTACGATGGCTTCGAGGCTTCGGCCCGAGTAGCCGGGGCCGGCATCGGTGCCCGCCGACAGGCTTGGCTACAGTCATCCGACCTCGAGCCATGGGTACAGGACAAGTTGGTTGATGTCCCCTGCCGAGGTGAAAACCTCTTTGGCAAGCCCATGGCTGAAAAGGCTGCAGAACTCGAGACCGAGACTCTGACCAGGACTAGGCTGTCCAGAAAAACTTCTGCCCCTTCTCAGAAGAAGGGCTCGGGAAAAAAGACCTTTTACCCGAGGAAGTCATCTGCCTATAAACAATACCCTCATTATCAGGCCTCTGCAGCTCCCAAACAGGGTCAGCAGGCCAAGGGGCAGGGTCATGGGCCCCGTAGGCAGAAGGCCCCCAAGCCACCAACACCGGCCCCTGCTCAGCAGGGTGGGGGTTTTTGACTCAGAAAGCATAGCCTCTTCTCCTCAGCTGGCTTCTCTCAGCACAGGAGGCCGGCTGGCCCACTTTGCCTACAGGTGGTCAGCCGTCACATCAGATACCTGAGTGCTTCATATAGTCCAAAAGGGCTATCTTCTCCATTTTCACCAGGTGCCTCCCTCCTATTTTCCAGGGGAGCCTCCAAGACTCCCTCTGCACAGGAACCTACTCCTTCAGGAGTTAGCAAGTCTACTAAAGGACCAGGCTGTGGAACCGGTGCCCCACCACCTAAGAGGTCACGGCTTTTATTCCAGGTACTTTCTGGTACCAAAAAGAACAGGAGGCCTCAGACCCATCCTAGACTTGCGCAACCTCAACAAGTTCCTGGAGAGGGAAAAGTTCAAGATGCTTACCCTTGGAATCCTGCTGCCCTACCTCCAGCAGGGAGATTGGCTATGCTCCTTAGATCTAAAGGATGCTTATACTCACATCCTTATTCATCCAGACCACAGACAATATCTCAGATTTGTTGTGGGAGGAAACCACTATCAGTACAGAGTACTACCCTTTGGCCTGACCTCCGCTCCCAGGGTGTTCACCAAGTGCCTGGCAGTGGTGGCGGCCTACCTAAGGCTTTAAGGTCTTTTTGTGTTTCCGTACCTGGACGACTGGCTCATAAGGGGCCAGTCTTCCCAGGGGGCCAATCAAGCCACCCTTCGCACTGTGGCTCTGCTTCAGCACTTGGGGTTTGTCATAAACTTCGCAAAGTCCACTTTGCTCCTGTCCCAGAACTTAGAATCCATAGGAGCAAGGCTGGACACTCTTCAGGCGAAGGCTTTTCTGCCAATGGACAGAGCCCACAGGCTGATGGATCTGGCCAGGCAGTTTCACAGCGATTCTCTGGTCTTTGCCAGGCAATTCCTGCGGCTACTCGGCCATATGGCTTCCACGGTTCATGTCACCCCAAATGCCCGCCTGCACATGCGGCCTGCTCAGTGGAGCCTTCGCACTCAGTAGCATCAGGCCTCAGGGAGCCTAGCGGACTCAGTAAGAATATACAACCTGCTAGTCTCCTCTCTGCAATGGTGGCTTCATCTTCCGAATCTGGTACTCGGAGTGGTTTTTCAATCCCCTCCTCATTCTCAAGTGCTGACGACAGATGCTTCTCTTCTAGGTTGGGGAGCACATTGCCAAGGGACATGTACTCAGGGTCTCTGGACCCCTTGGGAGGCTGCTCAACAGATAAACTTCCTGGAGCTACGGGCGATATGCCTAGCTCTGAGAACCTTCTCCCACCTCGCCTCTCACCAGTCTGTTCTATTCCAGACGGACAATCAAGTTGCCATGTTCTACGTGAACAAACAAGGGGGCGCAGGCTCCGTCCTTCTATGTCAGGAGGCACAACGGCTGTGCTCTTGGGCCGTCAATCACAGAATCCTCCTCAAGGCTGTCTACCTCCCAGGTCAAGAAAATTACCTGGCGGACAGACTGAGCAGGATCCTGCAACCACACGAATGGAGGTTGAACCCGTTGGTGGTTCAGCAGGTCTTTCTCAGGTGGGGCCTCCCCACCATGGATCTTTTCGCCAGTCCTCTGAACCGGCAACTCCCGAGATTCTGCTCCAGACAACCGCCTCCTCTCAGAATAGCAGCGGATGCGTTTCTGATCTCGTGGTCCACAGGCCTACTGTATGCGTTTCCTCCCACGCCACTAGTGTCCAGAACACTGTTCAAAGTCCTCAAGGACGGGGCCTCAATGATCCTGATAGCCCCCAGGTGGCCGAGGCAACCGTGGTTCCCGCTTCTGCTGAAACTGGCGGTGGACACCCCTCTTCCTCTGGGGTTTCAGCACGATCTCCTGTCTCAGGATCAGGGGACTCTCTTGCACCCCAACCTCCAGTCCCTTCATCTGATGGCCTGGCTGCTGGAAGGGTAGTCCTGGCTCCCCTACTACTGCCTCGAGAGGTGGAAGATGTGGTCTTAGCCGCTAGACGGCAATCCACCAGGAAATCCTACGCTCTTAAGTGGTGTAGATTCTCTGCATGGTGTGCTCAGCACAGCAAGAATCCCTTCTCGTGCTTGGTAGTGGTAGTATTGCAATATTTGCTTTACCTCTCCAATCTAGGCCTTAAGTCCAACTCTGTCAGGGTTCACCTCAGTGCTCTCTCAGCGCACCACTCGCCGGTGGACGGAAGGCCTCTTTCCAATCACCCTTTGGTGGCTCGTTTTCTCAGAGGCCTCCTTCTGCCCCTGAGTGGGATCTGAATGTGGTCTTACAGCGGATTACTTGTTCGCCCTTTGAGCCTATGGCTACCTGCCCTCTCCGTTTTCTCTCCTGGAAAACCTTGTTTTTGGTAGCTCTTACCTCTGCTAGGCGAGTGAGTGAACTGCAGGCACTAGTGTCTGATCCCCCTTACACTAGGTTCTACAGAAATAGGGTAGTCGGACTCACCCTATGTTTCTTCCTAAGGTTCTGTCCCCTTTTCACCTCAATCAGGAGGTGGTTCTTCCGACCTTCTTTCCCAGGCCGCATGCCAACCGGGCTGAGATGGTCCTGCATACCCTGGACTGTAGGAGGGCGTTGTCCTTCTACCTTGACCGTACGTGGGAGCATCGGAGGGCTGTTCAGCTCTTCGTTTCTTTTGACCCCAATAAGTTGGGGCTACCTGTCTCCAAGCGTACTTTGTCCATATGGGTCGCTGACTGTATCGCCTGGGCTTATGGGGCAGCCGGCCTCTCGTTGGAGGGTCGAGTCACGGCTCATCGTGTCAGGGTGAAGGCTGCGTCAGTGGCTCATCTCCGCTCTGTTCCATTGGCAGACATCTGCCGGGCCGCTACTTGGTCTTCAAGCCAGACTTTTGCGGCCCATTACTGCCTTGAGAGGGAGTCCCACAGGGACAGTGATTTCGGACAGGCAGTACTCCATAATCTCTTTGGGGTTTAGGCAACTCCTACCCTCCGGCCCTGGTGTTGGGCTACCGGTCGGGGGCGTTCTCAGAGAAGATTCCTTCCTTACGTACTGACGAGCTAGAGGGAGCTCATTTTTTCCGCTTGAGGTCTCTGGTAGCCTTAAGCTGGGGAGTCCCATATGTGAGGACTGACTTTCTGCTTGGTCCTGGAGAAAGAGTAGTTACTCACCTGTAACAGGTGTTCTCCAGGAGCAGCAGGAATCAGTCCTCACAACCCTCCCTCCTCCCCTTGGAGTTGCAGTCATATGATTTATTTTGCTAATTTTTTTGCTGTCTTTTAGCTATGTCATCAGACTGAGCAAGATGGCACCCTTGGGCGGGAAGGGGACCGCGCATGCGCGCTGCAATTCCCAAAGGCTTTCTTTGAAAGCTGGGGAAATGCTCCGCACGAGGGCTCCGTCGGCGCCAACATCACCCATAAGTGAGGACTGATTCCTGCTGCTCCTGGAGAACACCTATTACAGGTGAGTAACTACTCTTTATCGCACAATCGCTCTGATCCCACATGCCAGCAAGATTCTACTGAAGATTATTCAAAAGAGACTAAAACCATACCTGGAACAAGAACTACCTGAAGTGCAAGCAGGGTTCAGGAAAGGGCGAGGAACGAGAGACATCATTGCGGATGTGAGATGGATCCCTGAAAAGACTAAAGAATACCAAATGGATATCTATTTGTGCTTTATCGACTATAGCAAAGCTTTTGACTGTGTAAACCAGGAGAAACTCTGGGCCACATTAAGAAGCATGGGTATACCAGAACACCTGATCATACTCTTGCACAATCTGTACATTGATCAAGAAGCAACAGTTCGAACGGAACAAGGAGAAACAGAATGGTTTAAAATAAGCAAAGGTGTAAGACAAGGCTGCATACTTTCCCCCTACCTGTTTAATTTATATGCAGAACAAATCATCAGAGAAGCAGGATTGTATGAAGACAAGAGAGGTGTGAAGATTGTTGGAAGACTCATCAACAACCTTCGCTATGCTGATGATACCACATTACTGGCTGAAAGTGAAGATGATCTGAAACATTTGCTTCTCACAATCAAAGAACATAGTCTCAAAATGGGCCTGCACCTTAATGTAAAGAAGACAAATATCATGACAACTGGCATAATCAACAGGTTCATCGTTGAAGGAGAAGAAATTGAAATCGTGAACAACTTTAACCTAATGCGTGGTAGCATTCCCAAAGGCTTTCTTTGAAAGCTGGGGAAATGTTCCACATGGGCTCCGTCAGTGCCGACGTCACCAATATATGAGGACTGATTCCTGCTGTCCCCAGAGAACACCTGTTATAGGTGAGTAGCTACGCTTTCACACCTTCAAAAAAAATATAATAGCTTAGTAACACAAGACTTTCCTTGACTAAATCCATGTTGGCTTTCTCCCATTAAATCATGACTATATACATGATGGGTAATTTTATTCTTTAGAATGGTTTCTACCATTTTGCCTGGTACTGATATCAGGCTCATCAGTCTGTAGTTTCCCAGATCACACCTGGAACCCTTTTTAAATATTGGCGTTACATTGGCCATTCTCCACTCTTCAGGTACTACAGATGATTTTAATGATAGTTCAT
Source organism: Ichthyophis bannanicus (assembly GCA_033557465.1). Lineage (NCBI taxonomy): Eukaryota > Metazoa > Chordata > Amphibia > Gymnophiona > Ichthyophiidae > Ichthyophis > Ichthyophis bannanicus. The sequence continues at coordinate 445,225,658 of CM066034.1, read as the reverse complement.
AGATTGCTAATAGTAGGTCTGCAATCTCATATTTTATTTCTTTCAATACCTTTGAATGTATAGCATCTGGTCCAGGTGATTTTCCACTCTTCATTTATTAAATAGCTGTAATAAATCTTCCCAGTTTAATAATATTTCTTTCAATTCTTCTGATACATCAATTTTATATAGCATTTCAAGCACGGGTAAATTCCCTACATCTTCTTCAGTAAAGACCGAAGCAAAGAATTCATTCAGTCTCTCCGCTATGGCCTTATCCTCACTTAGTACCCCTTTTACACCTCTATCATCCAATGGTCCAACTGACTCTTTCACGGGTTTTTTGCTTTGAATATAGTTGAAAAAGTTTTTGTTATGCATTTTTGCTTCCAAGGCAAGCTTTTTTTCAAATTCTCTCTTTGTCTGCTTAATCAGTGCCTTGCACCTGACTTGCCACTGCTTATGTTGTTTGCCATTTGCATCATTTCCTGAAAGATGATTTTTTTGGTAGCAACAACCTCTTTGACCTCACCTTAAAACCATGCTTGCAGTTATTTGGCCTTTCTTCCATGCTTCTTAAAGGGTGGAATACATCTTTTCTGGGCTTCCAAGATAGGACTTTTAAACAATGCCCGCACTTTATAAAAATCTTTAACCTTTACAGCTGCTCCTTAGTCTTAACTATTTTCCTCATTTTATCATAGTCTCCCTTTTGAAAGTTAAATTGTAGTACTGTGTATTTCCTTGCAATCCTTTTTTCATTTATTAAATCAAATGTGATCATGCAATGATCACTGTTGCCAAGTGGCCCCAACACCAGATCCTTCATGCCACTAAGGACTAGGTTCAAAATAGCTTCCCCTCTTGTCGGTTCATGAACCAGCTGCTCCAAGAAACAGTCATTTATTTCATCTAGAAACCTTATCTCCCAAGCATGTCCTGCTGTGACACTGACCAAGTCGAAACCTGGGAAATTGAAAACACCTATCATTACTGTGTTATAACCTTTGTGAGCTTCCCTGATTTCTTTGAGCATTTCATCATCCATCTGTTCATTCTGGCCAGGCATTCGGTAGTACACCCCCACTGCCATTGCCTTCCCCTTTTTACATGGAATTTCTATCCATAGAGATTCTATAGCTTATTTTGTTTCCTGCAAAACCTTTAATCTTATGTGATTCAATGCCCTCTCTAACATAGAACACAACCCCTCCACCAATTTGATTTACTCTATCATTGCGATATAGTTTGTGCCCAACTATCACAGTGTCCCATTGGTTTTCCTCCTTCCACCAGGTCTCTGAGATACCAATCATATCTAACCTCTCATTTAGAGCTATATATTCTACCCTCCCATCTTATTTTTTAGACTCCTAGCATTTGCATACAGGCATTTTAGAGCTTCTATTTCATTCATATTAACCTGGTTATCAGTTGATAGGGGTAATTTGTAATTTTTCAGCTCTGTACTTAAGGGCATCTGGGTTACTTTTATCTTTATTGGAACCGCTTTATCTTTATAAAAACAGCCGGCTGTTATAAAAATTGGAAGGGGAATGCTGAATATTCTGACAGGACAGAAGAGGGAAAAGGACATTGAGAGGACAGTGTAAGTAGAAGAGAGGCACATTAAATAAGGGAGGAATGGCAGGACTAGAAGGATCCTGCTGAGAGTTGGGGAAGGGGAGGTCAAAAGCTAGTATCCTTCAAGGGTGCATTCTTCCAAACTATGCACTCTTGGGCGACTGTGGGCTTTCCCCTCTTATCTAGTTTAAAAGCTACTCTATCTCCTTTTTAAATGTTAATGCCAGCAGCCTGGCTCCATCCCGGTTAAGGTGGAGCCTATCCCTTCGGAATTGAGAGGCTGCCAGACTGGAGGGAGGGCTTCAGTTCTACATCCCTGTAGGTCTTGTCTATGTACCTGTCTGACTTCCTTATGTCCTCTAAGTCTACTACTCTAACCTCCAGAGATCACACTTGTTCTCTGAGGACAAAGAGCTCCTTGCACCTAGTGTACACGTAAGGCTCCTCACCAACTGGGAGAAAATTGTACATGTGACATTCAATGCAAAAGACTGGATAAACCCCATCTCACTGCTGGACTGCTCTCTGCATCTTAGTTTGAAAGTTTTATTTAGCTATTTAAGTTGTTTGAAGTTACTAGGGATACTTGTTCTGATACAACTATACCAAATAAGTGTAAGGGACTTTGTTCACCTCAAGATTAATTATTTTCAGGGCCTTAACTCATCTATTCTTGGTGAGGATAACCAGTTGAACCTCAAAGTGAATTTGAATACCTCCCCCGCCCCTTTAATAAGTCTAAGAACCTATAAAGCTAAAATTATGCCTGGGATGGGTGGGAGGGAACTAACACTTAGTAAAGGCTGGCTTTCTACACAGGTCCTAGACCTGTGCTTCTAAGGTAATCTGTGAACAATTTCCTAGGTGATTCACACAGCCCTTGCTTTGATAGAGGGAATCTTTTAAATTGCCCCTTTGATCTGTCACTTGGCTTTAACACTTAAAACAATTTCATAGGTCTCTTGCCCCCTATCTAGAAGGCCTCTTTGTTAAGGTCCGTAGAAACAATTTATTCCTTTCTGCTCTAAGAATATTGATCCAATTTTTTCCTTTTCTGCTAAGCTATACTCTGTTTTCATTTAAATTAAAGGTCTCTGCTGATACTAGGCCCTGACTAAGTTTTAAACTTAAACTAGAAGCTCTGCTGAGTATTAAATTTAAGCTAAAAACTCTCTGCTGAGTTTTAAACTTAAACAGAAAGCTCTCTGCTGGGTTCTGAATTTAAACTGAAAGCCCTGTGCTGGCTTTTAAATTTAAAATGAATGCTCTCTGCTGGTTTCTGAATTTAAACTAAAAGTTTTCCAGGAACAAGCAGGAAGTTGGTCCTCATATATGGGTTACGTTAGCACTGACGGAGCCCTCGTGGATCCAATCCCCAGCTTTCAAAGAAAGCCTTTGGGACCTACACCATGCATGCATAACCATCTTCCCACCCAAAGGTGCTATCTTACCTCAGTCTTCTTTTTTCCATGGAGCCCTCCAGACGTCCTGTCTGTACACCCGGGTTAATGTAGATTTTTTTCACCGTTTCTCAGTAACCTTTCTTCTTTTTCAGTATCAATCATCTTCCGCCACCCTAGTCCAATGCTGCGACATCATGCTTTTCACTTGGGTACTTTTCTTTTCTTTTTTGGCCCTTGAGTTTTTTGCTTGCAGCCTAGCTGGTCGAGATATCGGAGTTTAACCTTGCGGGGCTCGTTTTTCCCGCTATGTCTTTGATCAGCAGATTTAAGCAGTGTGGGCATGTGCAACCGCACTATGTCCTGCACGGTCCACCACAGCACCTGCATAAAATGCCTTGTGGTTGAACACGACTTGTCTTCCTGCCCTCTTTGCCTTTTGATGTTGGCTAAGACCCAGAAGGAGCACGAAAGGTGGCAGGGGGAGCCGTTCAACAAGTCTGCTTCAGGATTGGCAGTGGGAGCAGAACCTCTGCCTTCGACGCTGGCGTCAGGCGACATAGCATCCCACTCCCGGGCCTGGTCGGAGCTGCAGGAGCAGCATACATCAGAGTCGTCCCTGGAGGACCTTCCCCTGGCATCAAAAGTTCCACCAAAGTCTAGGTCTGACCTCCGGGTAACTGGCACAGAGCCCTCGACTCAACCCCAGTGATGGGGGCCAGGAACGCCCCTCCAAGCAACCCTGGAAGGAGGTGTCATCCACGGTCAGGGGATCGAGCCAGTTCCCCCGATTCCATTACCATTCGGAACTCCCCTACCAGGGACCCAACACTGGCCTCAGCATCCTCAAAGACTGTACCCGCCTCATTGGAACCGTCTGACATCAAGGCCAGGATGCTAGCCCTGGAGTGCAGCTTCACTGCATTCATCAAGGCTCAGCAGGGCCCGACTCCCGGTCATTCTGTGTCATCAGCGCCTATGATGGGATCGTCCTTGTCCAGGACCTCCCTGGAGGATATTCCTCTCATCCTTGAGAGAGTAGCCTGTTCGGTGTCGATGGCGTCTGAGTTCGGGATCGGCACAGCATCAGGCATAGCACCGCAGGAACCCTGACGCCGAGGGTTGTTGATGCCGCATCTGTCCAACAACAGCAGAGTGCTAGCAGACTCTTATGGCTCCCAGTCAGTCTGGGAGACCGATGAGGAGTCTCCCGACACCATCCTCCATCGAGATATCCCCTCCATCCTTTCTCTGCCATACCATTGGCACGGGTCCCCTCCAGAGGACCTGGGTTTCCTGGAGTTTGTTCAGGAGATGTCCCAGGCACTCACCTTTGTGGCAGTTCCCGAAGACGAGCCATAATCTGAGGATCTCAAGATCCTCCAGTATGAGGCTGCTCCTCGAGAGGCACTGATAGTGCCCATGCCACCCATCCTTGAATGGCTATTGTTCAGGATGTGGGAGACCCCGGTGACAGTGCCAATTTTGAACCGTCAAATTATTCACAGTATAAGTTCATCCGAAGCCCTGGCTTCTAGAAAACAGAACTGCCACATAGTTCCATGGTTATGGAGTCAGCTCTTCATCGCATTAAGAGCCAGAAGACGTACTCCTTGGTGCTTTCTGGCAGGGAGGTACGCACCATGGATACTTTTGGCAAGAAATGTTTCCAGAGCTCCATGCTCACAGCCCAGATCCAGGCATACCAGCTGTACATGGGCATGTAACTCAGAAACCTGGCAAGGAAGTTCACCGGGTTCTAGCTGGATTAACAAGCAAACCTCTTGAGTGCTTCAGAACCCTTGTGTCATCAATCAAGGAGTGCTCCAAGTTCCAAACTCAGGCAGCCTTCGATGACTTTGAGTCAGTGGCTTGGATAACTGCGATGGGCATTTGTGCCCGACGCCTTGTCTGGCTACAGTTCTCCGACTTGGAGCAGTGGGTTCATGACTAGTTAGCCATTGCCCCTTGCCAGGAGGAGAATCACTTCAGCAAATGCATGACGAATGAGCTGGAGAAGGAATTTATGACCAGACCCAGGCTGTCTAAGAAAGTGTCTGAACCTTACCATAGAAAGACTTTGGGGAACATAAGAACATAAGATATGCCATACTGGGTCAGACCAAGGTCCATCAAGCCAGTATTCTGTTGTCAACAGGGGCCAATCTAGGTCACAAGTACCTAGCAGTTTCGCTAAAAGACACAGGTTCCACAATGCTTGTATTCGGTCAAGCAGTGTATATTCTGGGTCCCCTTTAATAATGGTTTATGGACTTTTCCTCCAGGAACTTGTCCAAAACCTTTTTAAACACGACTAAACTAACAACTTTTACTACATCCTCTGGTAGCAAATTCCAGTTTTATTATTTATTTAATTTATTTTCTCTTATATACCGCGCTATTCTGCATCAGTGCGGTTTACATTGAACAAACTGAAATTACATTGAACAGGGCATTATAACTTGGAGATAACTATTTTACAGGGAACATGGGCTATGGAGGGTTAAGTGGCTTGCCCAATACCACAAGGAGCACCTGTGGGACTAGAAACCCCAGTCCTTCTGGCCCAAGGTTGCTGTCCTCTAGTGGGATTTGAACCCCCTGACCTTCTGGCCTGAAGTACCTTGCCCCAACCACTAGGCCACTCCTCCACTCCTCCAATTATACAGTGAGTGAAAAAATATTTTCTCTTATTAGTCTTACATAGGTTACCCTATACCTTCATTGCATGCCCCCTAGTCTTTCTTTATTTTGAAGGCATAAACAATCGATCTACGTTTACACTTTCCACTCTATTCATTAATTTATAGACCTCTATCATATCTCCCCTCAGTCTTCTCTTTTCCAGGTTTAAGATCCCTAACCTTTTTAGCCTAAGTGTATCCTTCCATCCCCTTTACCGTTTTGATGGCTCTTCTCTGTACCTTTTCTAATAACGCTATATCCTTTTTAAGATACACCAACCAGAATTGCTCTTTTGGCTGCTGCTGCACACTGGGTGAAGGGTTTTAACATGTTATCCATGATGACGCCTAAATCATTTTCCTTGGTGGTGGTTCCTGATGTGGAACTTTGCATTGTGTAACCATAGTTTGGATTTTTCTTTCCTAGGTGCATAACTTTGCACTTGTCCACATTAAATTTCATCTACCATTTGGATGCGCAGTCTCCCAATTTATCAAGATCCTCTTGAATTTTCCACAATCCTCTTGGGTTTTAACAACTTTGAATAGTTTTGTGTCATCTGAAAATTTGATAACCTCACTCGTTATTCCCATTTCCACGTCATTTATGAATATGTTAAAAAGCAGCCGACACAGCACAGATCCCTGGGGTATTCCACCATTCATCTTTCTCCATTGGGAAAATTGGCCATTTAGCCCTACCCTCTGCTTTCTATCTTTTTATCAGTTCTTGATCCACAATAGTACACTGCCTCCTATCCCATGACTTTTTAATTTTGACAAAAGTCTCTCATGAGGGCCCTTGTCAACAGCTTTCTGAAAGTCCAGATACACTATATCAACCGATTCACCTTTCTCTACCTGATGGTTCATACCTTCAAAAAACAGTAGATTAATAAAACAAGACTTTCCTTGGCTAAAGCCATGTTAGCTGTCTCCCATTAAGCCATGATTATCTACATGTTCAGTAATTTTTCCCGGTACTGAGGTCAGGCTCACCGGTCTGTAGTTTCCCAGATCACCCCTGGAACCCTTTTTAAAAATTCCCATTATATTGGCCATCCTCCAATCTTAAGGTATTACAGATGATTTTAATGATAGTTCACAGATTACTAATAGTAGGTCTGCAATCTCATATTTCAGTTCTTTCAACACCTTTGGATGTATATCATCCAGTCCAGGTGATTTGCTTCTCTTCAGTTTATCAAATAGTTGTAATACATCTTCCTGGTGTATCGATATTTCTTTTAATTCTTCCACAGCATCCCCTTTAAATACCATTTCAGTCATGGGTAACATCCCTAAGAAGACATTAAAAGCTGGCTGCTACACATTGCCTTGTTGTGTGCTTCTAAGGTAATCTGTGACCAATTTCCTCAGTGATTCACACAGCCCTTGTTTGGATAGAGGGAGTCTTGGGTTCTAAATTTAAGCAAGAGCTCTCTGCCGTGCTTTAAATTTAAACTGAAAGCTCTTTGCGGCTGCTAGGCCCTGACTGAGTATTAAGTTTAAACTAGAAGCTCTTTGCTGGGTACTGGGTTTTAAACTTAAACTAAAAGCTACCTGTTGAGTTTTTAATTTAACTAAAAGCTCTTTGCTGATACTAGGCCCTGACTGATTTAACAAATACACTGGATTCACCGATTAATCAGCTTTAATCTAAAGAATTCCTTTTTCACCAAGATTGAGAAAAATTCCCAGAAGTTCTTGTTGTTGTTGGTGTCAACTCATGGCGACCCTCCGTATAGTTGTCCTAAATTGTGTTCGGTCTTCAGTCAGGTGACTCATTGTTAACAGACTGGTACCCGTAGCTGCTGTTATTGTATTGATCCATCTCATTGCTGGCCTTCCTCTTTTGCGTTGACCTTCTATCTTGCCAAGCATGATGTCTTTCTCTAATGATCTCTTTCTTCGCATGATGTGTCCAAAGTATGAAAGTCAAAATCTTATCATCTGAGCTTCTAAAGAAAGCTAAGGGTGATGATCTCTAGTACTGACTGGTTTGTTCTTTGGGCAGTCCATGGTATACGCAGTATTCGCCGCCAGCACCATAATTCAAAGGCATCAGTTTTCTTCCTGTCTATCTTTTTCACTGTCCAGCTTTCGCATCCATTTGATGTTATTGAAAATACCATGGCTTGAGCGCGTGAAATCTTTGTATGGAGAGGGACATCTCTGCTCTTGAGAATCTTGTCTAGCTCTCTCATAGCCATTCTGCCAAAAGCAATGCGTTGTCTGATTTCTTGACTGCTTGTTGCTTCTTTATTGATAGTTGATCCAAGTAGGTTCTCTCTCCAGATCTCTGGAGATCTCCCTGCAGAAGTAGCAGTCCCTTTTTGTAGTCCTTCAAGACTGAGAATCACAGAGCTCTGGTTGAACTATTTATGCCTGTGCTTCTGAGGTAATCTGTGACCAATTTCCTGGGTGATTCACACAGCCCTTATTGGGATATAGGGAATCTTTCAAAATGGCCCTTTGATCTGTCACTTGGCTTTAACACCTATTTAAAACAATTTCACAGGTCTCTTGCCCCTATCTAGAAGGCCTCTTTGTAAAGATCTCTAGAAATAATTTATACTCAAAGAATAATTACCCTGTTTTATGCTGTTATACTCTGATTTGGTTTAAATTAAAGCTCTTTGCTGATGCCAGTCCCCGACTATTAAATTTAAACTAGAAACTCTCAGCTGTGTTTTAAATTTAAACTGAAAGCTCTTTGTTGCTACTAGGCCCTGGCTGAGTATTAGGGGAACTACCCCAAGTTTCAGGCCCAGGGCCGGATTTACCTTGAGTGAGGCCCTACGCCAACAAAAATTGTGGGCCCCCAGAAAAAATAAAAACGAGATCAACTTACCAAAACAGAAATGGCAATAGATGTATAGAATTGCCTGACATAAAGAGGCAATAGGGACAAAATCAGCATCGGAATTCAATAAATACATTAAAAAAGACATATTCCAGTTAATAAATTCAAAATAAAAAGTATTTTTCTACCTTCTGTTTGGGCATTTTTTCAGTTGCAATTGCCCCAGTCACTTTCTTCTGGTTTCTTCGTGTCTTCTGCTAGCTATCCATTTGTCCTTTCTTCTCTTTTAGATGTTTTCCATTCTCTCTCTATTTCTGCTTTAACATACTGATTGTTTCCCTTTTGCTCTTTCCCCCAATTCTTTCCTTATTCGTTTATCATCCATTTAAATTTCACCCTTCCATTTTCAAGCCCCTCTTACTCTCCCAATACCCAGCCCATCATAGACATTTCTTCCACACAAAATATTTTTCCCCTCTCCATTCTCATTCCCCATCCATTCTAGTCCTCCCCCAAAATCAGTTCCCTTATAGTTCTAGACCCACCCAGCATCCACTCCTTTCTAGTCCCATTCTCCCATGCCCCTCATCAGCCCATTTCCAGTCCTAGCCTTCACATCACAGGCCATTTCCAGCCCTAGCCCCCCCCCCATCACAGCCTATTTCCAGTCCTAGCCCCCATCATCACATCCCATTTGCAGTCTGAGTCCCCCTGCACCATCACAGCCCATTTGCAGTCCTAGTTCCCCCCCCCCACCATCACAGCCCATTTGCAGTCTTAGTTCCCCCCCCCCACCATCACAGCCCATTTGCAGTCCAAGTTACCCCCCCCCCCCATAGCCCTTTTCCAGTCCAGGTCCCCCTCCCCATCACAACCCATTTCCATTCCATGTCCCCCCCCCCCCCCATAGCCCTTTTACAGTTCAGGTCCCCCCCCCCATCACAGCCCATTTCTTTCCCGTCCAAGTCCCCCCCTAAGCCCTTTTCCGGTCCAGGTCCCCCCCCCCAATCACAGCCCATGCAGTCCTTGGCCCCCCTGACCAGCACCGCGGCTGTCTGAGAGGCTTCAGAGGGAGCCGGGTAAGCTCGCACGAGGCCCCAGCTCCCTCTGTACAGCCGCCAGCGTGAAGAGCCTTTTCCTTCACGCTGGCGGCAGTATCTGTGAAGCCGCGAATGCTGGGAAAGGTTAAAGGGCATCACAAAGCAGAGAGGCACAGGTTCGTACCACCTCTCCTGGGAGGCAGTGTGCCTCTGGAACTTCACGACAGGGAAGAACATCTCCCTGAGACCGGTGTACTTGCCTGGCCAGGACAAAGTGCTGGTCGACTGCCTGAGCCGCATCCTCCAGCCCCATGAGTGGAAACTGAACCCAACCGTGCTGGAAGAGGTTTTTCGGTGCTGAAGGACCCCAGAGATCGACATCTTTGCTAGTCCAGAGAATGCGCAGCAACCGTGCTTCTGCTCTCGGAGGACGCCTTTTTCCTTCCCAGTCAAGGGGCTTCCCGTATGCGTTCCTGCCCATGCCCCTGGTGCCCCCGGCCCTCCTCAAGATACAAGTGGAGGCGGCCTCAGTCGTCTTCATTGCGCCCAGGTGACCCAGGCAGCCCTGGTTTCCCCTGTTCTGCAGCTATCCCAGAGGGACCCATTGCCGCTGGGGAATGCCCCAGACCAGCTGTCTCAAGAGGACAGAATGCTACTGCACCCAACTTCCAATCCCGGGCCCTTTCAGTTTGGATGCTGAGAGGCTAGCTATAGCACATCCACCTCTCTAGGCTTGTGGAGGACGTTCTCCTTTCCTCGCGTAAGGATTCCACACATCGGGTGTATGCCTTTAAATGGCACAGGTTCTCGCACTAGAGTGTGGAAGAAGGTCTCAACCCCTTCTCCATTGCAATGCTGGACATTTTACGCTATCTTCTGCACCTATCGGGGGCTGGCCTCAAGTCCAACACAGTCACAGTGCACCTCTGTGTTATCTCTGCTCACCACCACGCAGTGTATGGCCAGACCATGTCAGTGCACCCCTTGGTGGGCTGGTTCATGTGAGGTCGCCTCCTCTCCTGGCCCCTAATCCATCCGCCACTAGTGGCATGAGACCTCAATGTGGTATTGGGGAAGCTCATGGCTCCACCCTTTGAACCTCTAGCTACCTGCCATCTCAAGTACCTTTCTTGGAAGGTTGTGTTCCTGGTGGCGCTCAAGTTGGTCAGGCATGTCAGCGAGCTGCAGGCGCTGGTAGCACATGCACCCACCCTACACCAAGTTCCACAAGAACAGGGTTGTCCTTAGGACTCACCTGAAGTTCTTGCCAAAGGTTGTCTCGGCCTTCCATTTGAATCAAGAGATGATATTGCCTACCTTCTTTCCTAGGCCTCATTCTTCTAGGGTGGAGGCCTCCCTACACACATTGGACTGCAAGCGTGCATTGTCCTTCTACTTCCAGAGGACGCATCCTCATCATCGCACAACACAGCTCTTTGTCTCTTTTGACCCCAGTCATCTGGGGGTTGCATTTTCCAAGTGCACCCTCTCACGGTGGGTGGCCAACTGCATTTCTTTCACGTATCAACAGGCAGGGCTCTCTCTGGAGCATCATGTGATGGCTCACAATGTGCGTGCCATGACGACCTCTGTGGCAAGCCTTGCTGGACATCTGCCGGACTGCCACCTGGTCCTCTGTGCACACCTTTGCTGCATGCTACTGTTTGGAAGAGTCCTCTTGGAGGGATAGCACCTTCATCCAGGCCGTACTATGTCAGCTCTTAGGGGAATAATGCAACTCCTCCCTCCGACTGGTGTTGTCCAGGCTACTGGAGTAGGAATTGCTTCTTCAATGTTGCTGCTGCAGTGTCAGACTTCCAGTCAATCGACACCCCCTGCTGCCCTTTACGGTCTGCATTTTTGGTCGCTCGTGGCTTTTACAAGTTTTTTTCGGTAGCCTGTAGCTTGGAAGTCCCATATGTGAGGACGGACTTCCTGCTTGTTCCCTCACCTGTAACAAATGTTCTCCGGGGACAGCAGGAATCAGTTCTCACAACTCTCCCTCCTCCCTGTAGAGTTTTTTCTTTTTCTGTTTTTGAGCTATGTCATCATACTGAGGTAAGATGGCACATTTGGACGGGAAGGTGACTGCGCATGCGCGGTGTAGGTCCCAAAGGCTTTCTTTGAAAGCTGGGGTTTGGATCCATATGTGAGGACTGATTCCTACTGTCCATGGAGAAAACCTGTTACAGGTGAGTAAGTACGCTCTCTCTGCTGGGTTTTAAATTTTTAAAATTTAACTGAAAGCTCTTTGCTGATACTAGGCCCTAACTGAGTTAACAAATACACTGGATTCAGATTTAAACAGATTAATCAGCTTTAATCTAAACAATTCCTTTTTCCCCAAGATTTAAAAAATTTCTCAGAAGTAAATACATACAATTACAAATCTCTCTCCAGAAATGGCAGTCTCTTTTGGTAGTCCTGGTAGCAGCTGGTGAAGAGCTCCCATCTTGGAATCTAATGAAAGGACTTAAAAAAAAAAAGGAGATAAAGAGGATGAAATTGGCAGAAATCTGAGTAGTGTGCTAGCTATTTGAATTGATAGGGTTGTTTGGCTCCCTTTTTGGCCCGATTGAGGCTACAAAAGAATAAAAGAAAAAAAATTGACAGTAAGGTGGAGGACTACGAGCAGCATTGAGAACTAGCTGGCAATCTGAACCAGGGTCGTTAGGTCAGCCCAGTTCATCTGGGGTGCACACCTGGTGGTCCAGATCCCTCCCCACTTTTCCCCCTTCCATCTGCGATCTGCTCTCTGCCATTTTTGGCAGCTGTACTTGCCTCTGTCATTCCATGGCTGTTTTTGGGGGGTACTCATTGACGTTGGGGGGGAGGAGGGGGAGAAAGAAAACGAAATAAGGACAACCAAGGCACTAAAGTCAGACCGGAGAGGTTTCCCCTAGCTGTGACAGGGATGAGAGCTAGTCACTGCGCAGCTGTTTACCGATGGCACAATGAGTTTTATCTACGCCTCAGGAATGAGCAGTTCTATAGCATGCCAGCTGAGAAGCTCATGTGCACAGCGTGTGGAAACTGCAGGAGTTCTCTCTAGGCAGGGGGCTTGTGCCGCTTATGCCAAATAGAAGGCACAGCAGCGGAGCTTGAATTGACAGTAGCCAAAGCTAGAGAAGAGAGTCTGTTGAGCATCCAAAAGCATACAGGTCAGTCTCTTCGGGCCACATTGCCCGCTGCGGTTTTGGTGGGAATGTCGGACATATTGTCAATAACTCCAGATTCTCCGTGAACAAACAGGAAGTCAGTCCTCACATATGGGTGACATCAACGCTGACGGAGCCCTCAAAGAAGCATCCCCCCAGCTTTCAAAGAAAACATTTGGGAGATGCCACCATGCATGTGTGGTCCCCTTCCCACCCAAGGGTGCCATCTTGCTCAGTCTCCTTTTTTCCAGGGAGCACTTCAGAAGTCTGTCTGCTCTTCCCCTGGAAAAAGTTGATTTTCTCGACCTGAGTTTCATATTCTCCTCCGGTAGTAATACCGGTCCTCTTCCTGCCTCCTGAACCCGCTGCCCCGGTATCGAATCTCGGGTTCGTGATCTTTTTTCTTTTTTCTCTTCTTGGCGCCTTCGCGCCCTTTTTTCCTACTGGCAGCACTGCGAGTCCTCGACCTCGCTGGGATACTTTTTTCTCCCATTGCTACCAGTGGTTTTAAAAAGTGTGATCACTGTGCCAAAATAATGTCCCTAACCAACACACACGACTGCTGCCTGGGACCAGACCATGACCCCACGGCATGTGGCCTCTGTAAGAAGATGTCTACCAAGGCCCTCAAGAGCCACCAGCAACAGCACAATAGGTTTTTCCTGGAGTCCCCGGCACCTCCAAAGGACAAGGCCTCCTCCAAAACCGTGGAATCCCGGGGTAGCCTTACGGACCCCGATTGATGCTGTGGTTCCTCAGAAAGGGGGTCTCCCTCAAGGGAACCCAAGAAGAAGAAGGCCTTAAGGGTGGCATCCCTGGAGAAGGAGCAACCTGCGAATGTCCCCTAGAAGGACTCTACCTCGGACCGGCCTTGGTCGCCTGACAGCATCCTTGTTGAGGACTCCCCTTCGGGGGAACCAGCAGCGAGCCCAATTCCCTTGGTGCCCACACCGATGGTTGCAGAGCCTTCTGGCCTGGAATCCAGAATGGTGGCCCTGGAGTATAGCTTGTCTGCCTTTATGGACCAGCAGCAGGCGCTGTTGTCCAGTACCATTGGTTCCTCCGCCCAGACCACCAGGCCCTCGACGTCGAGGACGTCCCCAGAGGCTGAGCCAATCTTCGAGGTCCTTCAGCCTCGGGTTAATCCTCAGCAGAGGTCTCTATCTGGCTCCCATTCCATTGGATCAAAATCTTCCCCAGCAAATGTACTCGGCACCGGCCACGGGACCTCCGAAGGCCGCAGGTGGGGATCAGCCCCGGAGCCCACCAGCCATCCTTCCCTCCTCGACAGACTACTCTGATTGGGAAATGTAGGACGAAAAGTCGCCAGACACCCGTCACCACAGCGATGTCCCCTCATACTCTCCTCCCTCGGAGCTCCAGCGTCAGTCCACACCCGAGGACATGGTGTTCCTCGACTTCATCAGGGATATGTCAAAGGCCCTAGTGTATCCGACTGAAACGGAGGAGGACCCTCGGACCTAGGAGATAGAAATCCTCAAAAACGAGGCCCCTCTGAGGAAATCACTCATGATGCCCATCCCTCCCATCCTGAAACGGCTAATGCTCCATATGTGGGAGACACCGGCATCGGTGTCAGTGGTGAGCAAGCGGCTCGACTCGATGTATCTAGTCCATTGGAGCCCGGGCTTCCAGAAGGCACAACTGCCACACAACTCCATGGTGGTGGAGTCGGCCATGCGTTGCTTGAAGAGTCGGAAGATGCACTCCTCGGTGCCCCCAGGTAGGGAGGCCCGCACCTTGGATGCCCTCGGCAGAAAGTACTATCAGGGGTCGATACTCATCGTCTGAATCCAGGCCTACCAGCTGTTCTTGGGCATATACCTGAGAGACCTAGCAAAGGAACTCACCGGGTTCTCAGCTGGTTATTTTATTTACATTCTCTTATATACCGCGCTATTCTGCATCAGTGCGGTTTACATTGAACAAACTGAAATTACATTCAACAGGGCATTGAACTTGGAGATAACTATTTTACAGGGAACATGGGCTATGGAGGGTTAAGTGGCTTGCCCAAGACCACAAGGAGCACCTGTGGGACTAGAAACCCCAGTCCTTCCGGCCCAAGGTTGCTGTCCTCTAGCGGGATTTGAACCCCCGACCTTCCGGCCTGAAGTACCTTGCCCCAACCACTAGGCCACTCCTCCACTCCGAGGAACCCCTGCAGTGGTTCAAGAACCTGGCCAAAGCCGTCCGTGAGTGCTCCAAGTTTATGTCTCAGGCAGCCAATAACGGCTTCGAGTTGGCGGCTTAAGTAGCAGTGGTGGGCATCAGTGACCAACACCAGGATTGGCTTCAGTCATCTGACCTTGAACAATGGGTTCAGGACAAACTGGTCGACATCCTATGCCAAGGAGAGAACGTCTTCGCCAAACCCATCACCGACAAGGCTGCTGAGCTGGAGACAGAGTTCATGACGAGGACCAGGCTCTCTAAAAAGACCGCTGTCCCTCCCCAAAGGAAGGACTTGGGTAAAAAGCCATTCTACCCGAGGAAAGGGGCTGCTTACAGAAACTACCCACCTTTTCAAGCCTCCCCCGCTCCTCAGCAGGGTCAGCAGGCCAAAGGACATGGAAATGGCCTTCTTAAGCAGAAATCTCCCAAGCCTCAAGCGTCGGCCCCGGCACCGGCACAGCCAAGGGGGTGTTTTTGGCTCCTTGGGCATAGCCGCTCCACCCCAAGATGGTCAGCAGCCCACAGAGGGACATTTCATTTACTGTGTCGACAGGTAGCCAGCCATCACCACCGATTCTTGGGCACTCCAAGTGGTTAAGGAGGGCTATCTCTTCTACCTGTCCCAGACACTTCCCCTTTCTTTCTGGGAGAGCCTCCCAGGTCTCCCCTTCACCGGGACCTTCTACTGAAGGAACTGGCTGGTCTTCTCGAGGACAAAGCGGTAGAACCAATTCCCCACCATCTCAGGGGCAAGGGATTCTACTCCAGGTACTTCCTCGTACCAAAAAGAACAGGGGCCTAGGGCCCATCCTCGACCTGCACAGTCTGAACTGATTCTTGGTGAGGGAGAAGTTCAAGTGGTGAGGGAGAAGTTCAAGATTTTCTCCCTTGGGAACATTGCTGCCTTATCTCCAGCAGGGAGATTGACTATGCTTTTTGAATCTGAAGGATGCCTACACACACATCCTCATTCATCCCAACCACAGGCAGTACCTGAGATTCATGGTGGGGGGCAGCCATTACCAGTTCAGGGTGCTGCCCTTGTTTTGGCTTCTGCCCCAAGGGTTTTCACCAAGTGCCTGGCAGTTGTGTCCGCTTTCCTCCACCTCCTGGGGGTGTTTGTCTTCCCCTACCTGGACGATTGTGAGGCACGGACTCAGAAGTGCAGCAGGCAACCGCACGTACCATCCAGGCCCTGCAAAATCTGGGGTTTGTAATAAATTACCCCATCCCACGTCCTCCCAACACAGTGTCTGGAGTTCATAGGGGCAAGGCTGGACACTCTCCAGGCAAAGGCCTTCCTTCCAGGAGACCAGGCTGCCCGGCTGAGGGCTCTGGCCCTGGACATACAATGCCGTCCCTCGGTGTCTGCTCAGTTCCTGCTGCGCCTACTGGGACACATGGCTTCCACGGTCCATGTCACCTCAGTTGCCTACATCCATATCAGAGCCGCACAATGGTGCCTTCAGGATCAGCTGACGCAGGCTACAGGCTGTCTCCATGACAGACTTGTAGTGACCCACCAGTTGGCGGAATCCCTGACCTGGAGCAAAATCTCCAGTACCTTATGGCAGGGATGCCCTTCCAGACTTCATGCCCCATGAGGGTCCTCACAACGGACGCCTCCCTGCTGGGATGGGAAGCCCACTGCAAGAAACCTCACACCCAGGGCAGCTGGTCGCAGAGCGAGAGTAACCAGAAGATCAATCTTCTGGAATTACGGGCGATACACCTAGCCCTCCAAGCTTTCTGCCTCCACCTATGTCACCAACCTGTGTTGGTCCAAACAGACAACCAGGTGACGATGTTCTGTGTGAACAAGCAGGGGGGGCATGGGGTCCCATGCCCTCTGCCATGAGACGATGGCCCTCTACTCCTACGCAGTCCAGCAGGGCATACTCTTATTTATTTATTTTATTTATTTAATGGTATTTATATACCACCTTATCATTCAATCAAAGCGGTTTCCACGGCAAACAATCAAGGGGGCAAATGTTTTCATGCAGTGTACAGAGTGGTGTGTATGTGTTATGGGCTCTACTGGCCATTCTCCCTGCCCTCTACCTCACTATACTCCTCACATTCACCTCAGTTCTTACCCTCACTTATTCTTTCTTGCCTATCATACACTCTTACCCATACCCACTCATCCTGCCACCATACATAAGCCACAAAACACAGGCACCCTCACACATATCCCATGTACACATAGACACGCATACAATACCCAACACCGCTGACCACCTTCTCAACCCCATCCAAGAAAGACATCGAGGACATCATCTCTGCCCATGCCAGCATGGATTCAGGGAATCACATGGCGTTGAGACTCTCCTGACCACCCTCCTCAGCACCTTAAACACAGGTCTGAATAACATCAGACAAGGATTTGCCCTAATTTTCTTGGATATTGTGCAGCATTCGACTCCATCAACCATGAACTACTAAGGAGAAGGGAATCCAAGGGGTGGCCCTAAGCTGGTGCAAGTCATACCTGACAGACAAATGGCAACATGTTCGAACCAGTTCCATGACCTCCGATCCGTTCCAATAGTAACAGGGCGTGCCACAGGGTTCCTCGCTCTCTGCCCTGCTTTTCAATATATACATGCAGCCCATCTGCTCACTCATCCACTCCTTCAACATCGCCTGCCTCATCTACGCCTACGACGTCCTGCTCTATATGCCATTCTCAACCGACCAGCCAGACTTCTCACCCCTAACAACCTGCTTTGGACTGGCTCCACACCCAAAACCTTAGAATAAACTAAAGATCTCTTCTGAGAACGGCGTCGGCTGGATTTGAGTGCTGTTTATACGTTCCCCTGAAGAAACCACATGGGTGAAACGCCAAGAAACCGCGCGTTGAATAGCATCGGGATCAGCATTTAGAAGTATTTAGAAGCCGCCATTTCCATTGAAGTTCTGCGAGTTAAGCACTGTTTTCAGAATACCTTTTCAAAACATATTTTATAATTGAAAAATTTAAAAGGCTTGTAGCCATTTGCAAATAAGGTCGTTGATGTTTGGCAGCAGCAATTCATTTGACGGAGAATCAAAGTCAATGATTGCAGCTAATTCTGAGACCTTTCTTGGCTACTTTCATCATATAAAAGTATTATAAGTTTGTTCAGAATTTTGATATTATCGAGTTCCAACACATATAAGTTGCACTTTCATAGTAAGGTTTCCAGAGTATCATTTTTTGCTTGTCAAGATTCAACTCTGCATAAAAGACCATAATTATATTTGTTATCTACAAAGTCAAGACCATATACTCAAACCCAAGGAGTCCCCCAAGGATCCACTCTTTCTGCACTATTCAACATCTTCATACAGCCAATCTGCACTGTCATACAAACCTTCAATGTCCTCTACCACATAAATGCTGATGATGTCATGATCCATGCATCCATCAATGCACATAACCCTGACATCACAACCTTAACAGAATGCTTCACTACAGTCAAATCATGGCTTATCACCCACAACATGACCATGAACATCAATAAAATGGAAGATCTATATTTCACCAGAGATAGCAGCTTCATCCCGCCGGACACCATAAACCTAAATAGCACCCAACTTCATGTATGACAAGTGATACATTATCTAGCTATCACCCTTGATCAACACCTAACATTCTCTGCCCATATAAGAAACATCACCAGGTGCATATACTATAAGCTCAAGATTGTACAACATCTCAAGCCTCTCCTAACTCAACAAAACCTCCGCATAGTCCTACAAGCTCTCATCTTCCCATATCTGGACTACTGCAACTTCATCCTCCAAGGCCTACTTAAGAAAACAGTCCATCCGCTTCAACTAGCCCTCAACACAGCAGCACATACCCTTTGCAATGCCAGCTCAAACAGCTTCACTGGCTACCTGTCATTGAACGCACAAAATTTAAAGTCATCTCTTACAGTTTTCTTGATCTTTAATGGCCTATTAGCTACTCACCTCCAAACAATAATACACGAGACCAAAGATAGCTGCACAAGAAGAACCAGCGCCCAGGACACCCTAGCAACTCCAGCATCCTTCACCAGATCCAACACCATCACATCCAGTAGAGCCTTCTCCCTATATGCGCCCTCTCTCTAGACCTAAATCCATACAAACTCCAGGTCACAAAGGATCTACCAACATTCAGAAAGGCCCTCAGGACTCACCTATTCACAGCCCACTTCACCAAGGACAAGACATAATACCTTCATGCAACTGCCTCTGTTCCCTCTCTCATCCCCCCTCCCTCTTCCTCCCCCCTTAACCGTTGTTTGCACCTTGTATTAACTCCTCTCCAAGTTCTTTGCCCTGTTACAATGTATTGTTATCCAAGTTCATTGCCTTGTTACAATATATCGTTTGTTTCAATGTAAACCGCCTTGACTAGGATAAAGCAGTATAGAACACCTGTTAAATAAATAAATAAGGGCTAAGTCACGGGAGGAAAGCTTGAAGGCCACTGACAGGATGGTGGAGCTCTTGCAACAACTGGGCTGGGTGGTCAATTGAAGATGAGCCAGTTGCGGGCCACTCAGGGCATGATCTATTTGGGAGCCCACTTCAGGACTGAAGAGAGCATTGTCTCCTTGCCTTTGGAGAGTGTGGCAAAGATTCAGGAACAGCTACATCGCTTTTTGTGATCAAATCCATGGCAGCAACGCTAGATGTAGATATATGGGCCAGGGACCATAAGAGACCGTTCCAACAGGCATTGCTTTCCTGCTGGTCTCCACAGAGGCACCCGGAGACTAGTGTGTCCAATGGTAACACAGCTATTATGTTTGCAGTGGTGGTTATGCACAGAAAATCTGTTGACAGGGATGTCCCTGGAACCTCCAGAGTGGATCCTCATGATGATGGATACCAGTTTAATGGGCTGGGGAGCTCATTGTCTGACCCAGGTGATGCAGGGTCAGTGATGGCCGGAGGAATAGATGTGTTCAGTCAAGCAACTGGAGATGAGAGCGGTCTTTCTGGCATTGCAGTTTTTTTGCCCACTGGTTTTCTGTAAGATGGTGTGGGTCTGCTTGGACAATGCCACCATGGTGGCCTACATCAATCGACAGAGGTGCACGAGCAGTACTGTACTGGCAGAGGAGGTATGGTCTCTGCTCCTGTGGGTGGAGAGCAATTTGATGACCTTGTCGGAGGCCCATGTGGCGAGCAAGGAGAATGTATAGGTCGATTTCCTCAGTTGACACCAACTGGACCAGGGAGAGTGGGTTCTGAGTCAGGAGGTGTTTTGCAGGATCATTCACTGATGGGGACAACCAGTTATGGATCTCTTGGCAACTGTGGACAACGCCAAAGCACCGCAGTTTTACAGCAGGCGTCAGGAGCGCATGTCAGAAGGATTTGATGCGCTCACTCAGAAATGGCCCATGGAGCAGCTTCTGTATGTCTTCCCCCTGTGGGCATTGATAGATATGCATTACAGTTTGGTGATAGTGATAGCACCCAACTGGGGATCTGTGCAGGTTAGTAGTGGACCAGCTGTGGCGCCTCCCCCACAGGCATGACCTACTGGCTCAGGGTCTGATTCTTATGCTGTAGGTGAATCGATTCTCATGGCATGGCCCTTGAGAGGGTGAGATTGAGGAAGCACTTTTAATTTGCAGTTATGGTTTCGACTTTGCTGAAGACCCAAAAGAGGTCTACTTCCCTATCTTAAGTCAGAATCTGGAGAATGTTTGAAGGTTGGTGTGCCAACAGTGAGATTCGAGTCCTGTCTGCAGCAGTGCCCGATATCCTTGCCGCCTTGCAGGCGGAACTGGAGAAGGGCTGCCCCTGATTTTCCTGAAGATTCTGGTGTCTGCTTTAACTTGTTACCGGAATTGGATGCAAGGTACTTCCTTGGCAACTCACCCAGTTGCGGTCTGTTTTCTGCGGGCAGTGAAACAGGTACGGCCGCTGATGCAGTCGTTCATTCTGCAGTAGGACCTGAACTTGGTGCTGTCTGTTCCAGTGGAGCTGCCCTTTGAACTCTCCGCCTCAGCAATGCTGAAGGATCTTACTTTAAAGATAGTTTTCCTGGCGGCAATTTCTTCAGCAAGGCGTGTCTCAGAGTTACAAGCTCTCTTGTGAGGCGAACCATTTCTAATGATGTCTAAGGATAAGATGGTCTTCTGTCTAGTTCCATCTTTCTTGCCAAAAGTGGTATCCCCATTTCACTTAAATAAGTCTGTGTTGCTTCCAGGGTTCTCGACCAAGAGAAGCACTACGGAGGAGAAGCCGTTGCATCTGTTGGATGTTAGGAGGGTACTTCAGCATTATCTGAAGCGCATGCAGGCCTTCTGTAAATTGGATCATCTCTTTATGTTCGGGGGTCCCCATCAAGGCGAGGCGGCTTTCAAAGCCTTTAACATCTTCAGCCATTTTCGGAGGCTCCCCGGTCGGGGTAGAGCACAGGGCTTGAGGCGGTTTCCCGCTCCTGCACTCCAACCCAATCGGGGTTGTGGGAGGACGCAGCGGATCATTTAAAAAGCGCTGTCGGCAGGAGTCAGCCCCCTTTAACATCTTCAGCCATTTTCGGAGGCTCCCCAGTCGGGGTAGAGCACAGGGCTTGAGGTGGTTTCCCGCTCCTGCACTCCAACCCAATCGGGGTTGTGGGAGGACGCAGCGGATCATTTAAAAAGCGCTGTCGGCAGGAGTCAGCCCCCTTTAACATCTTCAGCCATTTTCGGAGGCTCCCCGGTCGGGGTAGAGCACAGGGCTTGAGGCGGTTTCCCGCTCCTGCACTCCAACCCAATCGGGGTTGTGGGAGGACGTAGCGGATCATTTAAAAAGCGCTGTCGGCAGGCGCAACCGCACCTTGCGGGCCCGCGCCTGAGAGCCTCGCAAGAGGGCCCTTTGGCGTGGCCCTTAGGCGGGGCACGACAGGCGGGAAGCAACCTGTATCCTAGCGAATAAGCAGCAAAGTACCAGAATCTACAAGCAATTCAAAACAGCAGTTATTGCCAAGTCCAGCTTTCTACTAATCTGTTTTACTCTCCCATCTGCTCCTACTGTTGTTCCGGGTGCAGGGTCCCTCCATTAAAAGCAGCATGCCTGTTGGTGTGTCCGCACCTGAGAGCCGCGCAAGAGGCAAAGGCTTTTCAAGATCATCGACTCCTCCAGAAATTACAAAAGAATTACCACGAAGAGAAAAACAGAATCTACAAGGTACCGCTGAGATCCTTCAGGGTTGAGCTCGCGGAGAACCACCGTTTGGACACTCCATCAACTTGCTGCAAGTATACTCAACCAATATTGTTGCTCATAACAGTCTCAACTCGAATAGATAAAGCTTAACGGACTATACTAAACATTATACATTATTGTGCCACCTTGGTAATCTAATAACATCTATAGCTAACAATCCCAATCCTTTTCTGCATAGACGCACTAATAATATTATACTGCTTATATCGATCACAGTAGTCAGCATTACTTATAGATGAACACCTTACTATTGTCAATATTAATGCATTTAAGCCTTAACATTATCCTGTATGAATTTAGCCTTGTGTTTTAGCAATCGTAGCAATTTAAATATTACTTTTAAATTACATCAGACCTAATTACTGTTGTCAGTAGATCACTTTAGATATATGCCTGCCACCTATGATCCATCTCAAATTTATTACTGTTGTCAGTAGTAAGTCTCAAATTTATTACTGTTGTCAGTAGCAAGTCTCAGATATTTTACAGTCGTCTGTAACTCAATTTGGAAATATCACTGCTATCTGTGTTTCATCTCAGATTTAACACTGTTGTCAGTAACCTACATCTAAATTACTACTTTCTACTTAGTTTCTTACTACTTACTACTTAGTTTCATCTCAGATTTAATACTGTTGTCAGTAACCCACATCTACCTTACTGACGTTGCCTCTATTTCATCCCTCTACTACCTTACCAATATGTAACAACTGATTGTTCTACTGAGCAAGCCACTCTACATCTCTACACTAGTCATTAACTGGCCTTCCTACTGTTGTCAGTAACTTATTGCATATTACCACATCAGTTTTTACCACGCCATCACTACCTTACTCAACACACCACTGAATTAGATACATTGGCTATCATACCCCTGAACCAGAATCAGAAAATGCCACACTCCAACATCATGTTTCTAAGAATATCATACACCTGTATACTATTGGCAATAATAATAATTAACCTATCACTAAGCCTAAACAGCAAAAATTACATGACCATCCCTATAATACACACCCATACCCAATATGATGACCATATTGGACACATTCACCCAAACAACTATCCAAAGATAAACTACCATAGACTAATACACATAAAACAAACAAATTCACCTCTAATTTGCAAGGAAATTTCCTCAAACACATCCTCCCTATCATGCATCCTTATTAATGCACAATCAATGAAAAACAAACTCCCCATATTTAATGATCTAATAACAGACACCAAACCAGACATCTTATGTGTCACTGAAACTTGGCTTTCGGAAACAGACACAGTCTACCTAAATCAACTGGATAATGAAAACTATGACCTTTTTTACAAACATAGATCCAACAAAAAAGGCGGAGGAGTCCTAATGATGACGAAAAAGACATTAAATGCCAAATCAATCCAATCAAACATCTCTAATAACATAGACAAATTATTGATAAAAATCGGCCTCATGAAAATCTGCTTAATTTATAGACCTCCAAACCAAAGTGCAGATTGCCTGGACTCCTTTATTGATCTCCTTAGCTCATCCACTGAACAAAACCCTGTAATCATGCTAGGCGATTTCAACTTACCATCACTATCAACACATAACTCCAAATTATTTTTGGATACTATATCAGATATAGATTATCATCAAATAATAAATACCGCAACACATATAAAAGGAGGAACACTAGACCTGATTTTTCTCCCCGATTCACTCTTCAAACTAATCAACCCAAATTCCATAGCTCTCACAGAGACACCCTGGTCTGATCATTATACTATCAAAATAAATCTCACATATCATACTGCTAATGTCAAAAACTATACATTAAGTGGCCCCACATCAAAATTTAAAAAATTTAATGAAACGGAATTCCTCGATTCAACAATCCCCCACTTCTTACCATCCACATCAGATCTAGATGACGCTGTCAACAACTGGTATGAAACAATCAATAATGCAGCCAAAATTAACCACACAAATAAACAAAGGATACACCCCAAAACAAACAGTACACCATGGTTCAATAACACATTAAAACAAATGAAAAAAGAACTAAGAAAACACGAAATTAAATGGCGAAAATCTAAGTTGACTATTCATAAGGAAATATACAACAACCATCTCATAAAATATAAAGAAACACTAGATAGTACAAAGAAAAACTACTACGCAGCAACCTTATCAAAATCATTTAACAGACCTAGAGAGCTATTTTCTATTGTCAGAAACCTTACCAATAACGCTCAAACTTCTAACAACGAAATCACTGATATCTCAGTACAAACACTAGCTAATCACTACCAAAACAAATCAAAAACACCTCAAATGTCTTTAGATACAATTAACACCTTTCACCAGCCTGTTGACGAATGGACAGACTTTTATCCCATTTCAAGTACAACATTAAAAACTATCATATCCGGACTCAACACCACAACTTCGTATTTAGACCCATGCCCAGTGTCATGGATAAAAAACACACTGCCAACACTACTATCCTTCATTCTCCCAATAGTCAACCTCTCATTATCCCAAGGTTACCTCCCACAATCTCTCAAACACGCACAAATACGCCCAATCCTAAAGAATGGCAAACTAGATAAAACATCCCCAGTATCATACAGGCCCATTTCTAGCATACCATTTTTGGCCAAAATAATAGAAAAAGTAGTGCAATTACAGACACAGGAATACATAGACACATCTTACCCACTTGACGAACAACAATATGGATTTCGGCCCCGCCACGGAGTAGAAACACTACTAACAGTATTAATTGATACTCTCCTAAGAGGAACCAACAATCATAAACAAGCATTCATCCTCCTCTTCATTGACATATCAGCGGCCTTTGATAGTGTACATCACTCAATAATGCTCAGCAACTTAAGGCAGATAGGCATAAACTCTACAGTACATAAATGGTTCACCTCCTATTTAAACAACAGAACACAAAATGTACAAATAGGTAATCAAACTTCAACTACATATAATCAAGAAATAGGTTTACCACAAGGATCTGCACTATCAGCTCTACTTTTTAACATTTACATAAAACCGGTCTGCAATATATTTAAAAAATTTGGAGTACAATATCACCTCTATGCAGATGATATTATGATGTACATTCCATTTACTATCCCTAATCTACCGTTACAACTCCTCTCAGACTGCTATAACGAAATCACAAGTTGGCTAAAAACTCAAAACCTCCACATAAACCATGCTAAAACTGAAGTCCTAATCATAACAAAAAATCAATCATTTATCCCCCCAACCCATATAACACTACAAGATCAAGAAATTAAAATAAAAAATGAAATAAGATATCTAGGTGTTATCTTAGATACACACCTTACAATGGAAACCCACATTAGAAACACCATAAAGAAAATCTATTTCAAACTTAAAATTCTCAAACAATTACGCCCGCTAGTATTTATTCAAGACTTCATTAATATAACTCAAGCTATCATAACCCCTCACTTTGATTTCGCCAACCTAATACTTATGGGCATTTCAAAACAGAACATTAAAAGAATTCAACTAGCCCAAAATGCAACGGCGAGAATTATACTAAAAATAAACTCACTCCAACACATTACACCAATACTAGCATCCCTTCATTGGTTACCAATACAAAGTAGGATAATATACACAATAATAACCTCATTCAAAGCATTAAATGACATGGCTCCGACTACACTATGTAATCTAATATGCAAAGAAACACCTAAGCCTACCCACCGAAAAGAGCAATTAAATAAACTAAAGATTCCGAAGGACTACGTAAAAGCACATAAATTAACCAACAATAGAGCTTTCTCTCACATAGCTCCAACTATCTGGAATTCCCTACCAGAGGATCTACGATCACTAACGGAGATCATGGAATTCCGCAAAAAATTAAAAACGTATCTATTCACCAAACACTACAACACCATGGAAAACCTTGCACTCAACTTAGATAAAGGCTAAACAGATAACTAACCACATAAAGCACAAACCTCCCACCTAAATGGACAACACACTTACCGCAAACGAAATGACTATCCAACTCTCTTATGCCCTAATACCTCCTCATGTATATAGTTGTATCTGTTATGTACTGTCTTATGTATATACACACTACATTTTGTTAGTTAATTGTTTTAACACAGTTCCAGTTTAAAATCACTGTTTAGTTCCTAGACTTAACTTCTAATTTATGATATTCTAAGATGTTCTATGTATAATTAAGATGTTCCATGTAAAACAAACTTCGCTTTGTTAATTGTTGTTATTTGTACACCGCAACTGATCTATGGAAGATGCGGTATAAAAATGAGTGTTAAATAAATAAATAAATAAAATTGATGTTTGAAAGAGGCAGTTGCATCAGCGTATTTGCTGAGGAACAGAACAGAACACCTCCGGTGGGGGTGGGGGCTTAATTGACCAGGGCACAAGCAGCATCATGGGTGGAGTTAGGGCTCATTCTGCCAGTGGATATCTGCAAGGCCATGACTTAGTCTTCTTTGCATACCTTTGCCCAGCATTATTGCCTAGATGTTCAAATGTAGAAGGATGCGCAATTTGGGATGGTTGTGCTGCAAGCTGGGTTCTCTGGTCCCTCCTGGTAGGCTGTTACTGCTTTGGTACATCCCATGCATCTGGACTTGACTGGAGGGACAATAAGGAAGGTGAAATTAGGTCCTCCCTGTTAATGGCTTTTCCTTGAGTCCCTCCAGTCCAGTCCAGAACCTGCCCTCAGTCTCATGTGGCAGAATGAGCCGGGAAGTATCTGCAGGTTTCAGCATTTGGATAGGGGGAGGTGTCAGTCCTCAGCTATTTCTCATGTCAGTCTGCTAATGTACATAGTTCTGAGGCACCTGTTGTGCTTGTTTCCAATTACACACCAATAAAACAATTTCCTGAAACAGGGGCTAGTGAGGATGTTAAGTATTGGCTAAAGTGTAGATTAGGTGAACTGCTAAGGTTTGGGTTTTGTTGCTGATGGTGTCCTGGGAGTCTGCTATATCAATAGTTTACTGGCTGTGGAGGCGGAGCTAGAGGGCTCTTCTATTGTGGCTTCAGAAAGTTCTGACATGCTCAGTCCATAGCCTCTGGTAAAGGCCAACAACCCACGCGACTGGACTGGAGGGACTCAAGGAAAGGCTGTTATCAGGTAGGACTTAATTTCACCATGGTTGGTCTGGTCTGCCCGGCAAGGTGACCAGAGTAGTTGTACCCGCCACTCCATGCAGGTCACCTCCTCTATGCCTTTGTTTACAGTTGTATCTGCCACTCCATGCAGATCATCTCCCTCTGTGCCTTTGTTTACGGTTGTACCCACTGCTCATTGCAGGTCACTCCCCTCTATGCTTTTGTTTAGGGTTGTACTTGCCACTCCATGCAGGTCACCTCTCTCTCTGCTATGATATATCTAGTTGCAAAGACTTCCCTAAACTCAAAAGAGACCATGGAACTACAATTGTTGAAGCTTCTGGTTCTTCTTCCTCTGAGAGTTATTTATCAGGGAATTGATCAGGTTGGGATTTTGCCCAACCCAAATTACACAAGATCAGGAAACTGTTAAACTACTACTTTTATTATTATTATTCCTGATCATTTGTATAGCGCTACAAGGTGTATGCAGCGTTGTATAGACACATGTAAAAGATGGTCCCTGCTCATCAGAGTTTACAATCTAATCAAGACAACACAACACAATAGCTGAGGATAAGGATACATCTCGGGGAATGGTGAGAAAACAGGATAAGCAGATCAGGATCCAAAAGTAACCTCAAAGAGGTGAGATTTCAGCCTGGATTTGAAAAGAGCCATAGATGAAGCTTGATGCACAGATTCAGGTAGTTTGTTGTAGGCATAAGGAGCAGCAAAGTGGAAGGATCGAAGTCTGGAATTGGCAGTAGGAAAGAAGAGCACAGATAGAAGGGATCTGCCAAAATTAGGTTCCTAGCCTTCACACCCCAGATGTTGAAAGAATAAAGATTAGCTCACTGAATCTACATGAGACCATCTCCCAAATTCTTCCAGCTTGAGGAGAAATTCCACTATAAATCTTATGGTTTTAAATGGAAGAGGTTTGCCATCTAGTGTGTTGGACAGGAAAGGGATCTAGGGTTTTTCTAACACATAAATTAATTGAATAACTTCTGAATCTTTTACAATCAGGCCTATAAATCAGCTCCATTAAGAGGTTACCTTAGTGTAAAATTAGTGCTTATAACACCATTTAGAAGATGAATTTTGCTACATCTTTCTTTGATTTATGCAGAGCTTGCTTCTATTGAAGCCTCCTATCAAGCCCCTTTCTGTATCTTCGGACCTCATCATGGTACTGACCCAGCTGATGAGTTACCTTTAAGCCACCAGATTAATGTGAACTGATATACCTAACCTGGAAGGTTTATTTTTGGTGGCAGTAATAACTTCAGCACACAGTCAGTGATATCCAGACCTACACTAAATTTTTCAGTAGGGTGGTTTTGTCCACACCTACCTAAGATTGTTTCAGATTTCCATTTTAGCCAGTCAGTCATTCTTCCAACATTTTTCCCATGCCACATGTTAACCATGGTGATTGTGCCTTGCAAACCTTGGATTGCTAAATAGCCTTTCCATTTTAATTTGAAGCAAACTAAAGCTATTAGAAAGTCCACCCAGTTTTTTGTTTCTTCTGCTACCAATAAACCTGTGTTTGCCATAGGCCAAGCATCTCATTCACTTATGCACAGGTAGACTTGACTCTGGAACGCTATGTCAAGGTTCATGATATTAGAGCCATGGCAACAGTTGTGGTGCACCTGAGATCTACTCCCATTGAAGAATGTGCAAGGTTGCCATGTCAACTTCAGTTTCCCATTCACATCTCATTGCTGTTTGGAAGGAGATTCCTGATGTGACATTAGTTTGGTCATTTTGTCTTGAGGAATTTCTTTGTGGTTTAGAAGCCAACCAAGCCCATTTTCTTTATTGTTTTAAAGTTGCTCTCAGAAAGAAAAATACCATTAAGCATGTTGTGTTGCCATAGTTATTATCTGGCATTCTGTTTTCCATGTTCCCCTTTCCTGTTAAAGACAATGTGGTAGAAAGGGATTTCTGTATGTGAGGATAGTTCTTACTTGTAGCAGGTGTTCCTCAAGGATAGCAGGATAGAAGTCTTCACAATATCCATCCACCTTACTACAGAATTAGCGTCTGCCAGCATGGGACCCATATATATTCATAGTGCACTGCTCTGGAAATCTCTTGAACTTAAGAATGCCTGTCACTGTCTGAATTCTATTGGATAGCATCACCTAAATATGAGGACTCCAATTTTGCTGTCCTCAGAGGACTCCTGCTTACAAGTAAGTAATTTTGCTTCTACTCTTATCTCTCACTGTTAATGGGATGCAAGTCCCAGTAATGTACTCGCTTGCTGAAAAGACTGTGACTTGGAAGTATTTGGAGCAGGCAAATATTGCTAGAAGCAATGAATAAAGCTATGGAAAAAACTGAATCATTTAATTTCTCCAGGAGCAAGCAGGAAGTCAGTCCTCACTTATGGGTGATGTCGGCACCGACGGAGCCCACGCGGAGCAATTCCCCAGCTTTCAAAGAAAGCCTTTGAGACTGCTGCCACGCATACGTGGTCCTCTTCCCGCCCAAGGGTGCCATCTTGCTCAGTCTCCCTTTTTCCACGGAGCCCTTCGGACTCACGTCCTCATCACTCGGAAAAAGTGTTTCATTTCCTGGCCTCTGGCCTACTATTTTTTCCAGTTGCACTGGTCCTCTATCCGTCCTACCCCTGCTCCCATTTTTTTTTAACATAGGGGACATTTTTTCCTAACATTTTTGCTGTTAGCGGGCTTCAAGCCCTTTTTTCTCCCAACCGCTGGCCGCATGGTTCTTCGACCTCACAGGGGCCCTTTTTACCCCGATGGCCACCGGCTTCAAAAAATGCGATAGATGCTCCAAGAACATGTCGCTTATGGACATCCATGACTGTTGTCTGTGGTGTCTTGGGGCCAACCGTGATCCAGAGCTCTTTTCGCTTTGTAAGAAAATGTCCTCCAAAGCCCTGCTCAGCCGTAAGCAGAGGTCCGAGGATATTTTCCATAAGGCGGCCTCAGAATCCCTGGTGGCACCCTCGGTCGTCTCTCCGCCGGTGGGATCCCTCACCCCGGCCCCGTGCTCAAGACGGCACTCCAACCAGGGGTCTCTTGAAGTGGAGTGGCGTAAGAAGAAGGAGTGGCCTCAAAGTCGCTGTCGGGGGCTTAGCACACCTCAGCGTTCCCAAGAGTCGGACAAGGAGTGGCCTCGTAAGGTACCACATAGAGACCCCTGGCAATGGCGTCAGGTCTCCTGAGGGCTGTCCCGGTGAAGACCCCCTTCAACGCCCAACCCAGTGTCTGCGTCTCCGGGCCCCACGCCCATTTGGGAGTCCCATATGCTGGCACTAGAATGTAGCGTTTCTGTGTTCATAGCTTCCCAGCAGGTTCTCGTATCCAGCTTCACTGGCCCGCGCCTAGAGACCGAGGTTCCCTCGAGAGGGACACCAAAATCCGCCCTGGAAACCCCTGAGAGCCATGGGCCTCATGGGGGTCCTCAGCGTCGGTCTTGCTCGCCTTCCCGTTCCTCGGGGGCGAGATCCTCCAGGGCCTCCAGCTTCAAGCGGGCCTCAGCTTCCAAACAAGGCGACCAGCCCGAATCAGGTTTCTCCTCAGATTTCTCGGACTGGGAGTCAAACGGGGATACCTCCCCAGAGACCCGTGCCCATCGGGACCTCCCATCGGACCCATACCTGCCCGCTTTTCAGAGGCGTTCGACAACTGAAGACACCTCCTTTGTGGTGTTTGTACAGGATATGATAAAGGCTCTCAAACTGGCTACCCAGGCGGAGGAACCTCGAGCTGAAGAGCTCGATGTCTTGCAGTATGAGTCCCCGCCTCGGGAATCTTACTGTTCCGGTTTACCCCATTCTGTCCAGGCTGCTACTCCATATGTGGGAGACCCCTGCTTCGGTCCCCATCGTGAGCAAGCACCTCGACGCGATGTAAAAGGTCCAGTGCGGCCCTGGGTTCAGGAAAACCCAACTCCCCCACACCTCCATGGTGATGGAATCGGCTATGAGAAAACAAAAGAGCCTGAAGTCACACTCTTCAGTTCTGCCGGGCAGGGAGTCAAGAGCCCTCAACGCCCTAGGCTGCAAGTTCTATCAAGGGTCCATGCTCTCATGCCTTATTCAGGCATACCAATTGTACATGGGCATGTTTTTGTGAGACCTAGCCAAGGAACTCGGGGATTTCTCCGCGGGCCTCGCAGGCAAAACCCCTCAGTAGGTTCCGGACCCTTCTGAAGTCTGTCGCGGAGTGCTCGAAATACCTCTCCCGCACCGCCTATGATGGATTCGAGACCTCGGCTTGAGTGGCGGCCACTGCATTGCGGCCCGACGCCAGGCATGGCTCCAGTCTTCGGACTTACAGCAGTGGGTCCAGGAAAAGCTCCTAGATGTACCCAGCCTTGGTGAGCAGCTCTTCAGTAAACCGATGGGGGATAAAGCCGCCGAGATAGAAACAGAGTTCATCACTCGAACCTGCCTCTCGCGCAAGACCTCCTCCATCCCCCGGAAGAAACAGCAAACTAAGAAGCCGTTCTTTCCGCTGAAGGTTCTACCCTACCGAGGCTACCCACCATACTCACCCACTCCCATGCCAACCACTGCAACGCAAGGAAAGCCTGGGCCCTCGGCTGGGGAAGCCTGCCTGGCAGCATCACGCACAATCCTCCTCCTCGAGCGCCTGGGGTTCTTGGTCAACTACCCCAAATCCCATCTCGAACCAGTGCAAACCTTGGAGTTTATAGGCGCACACCTCAACACTCAGTGGGCGATCGCCTTTCTGCTGGCAGACCGCGCGGCTCACCTTCGAGCCTTGGCGACCCAGGTCTAGAGCACCACTCGGGTCACAGCGCGGACTATGCTGCGCCTCCTAGGGCACATGGCCTCCACCATCCATGTGGTTCCACATGCCCGCATGCACATGCGAATGGCTCAGTGATGCCTCAGCACAGTGGAGCCCAGCCTCCGGTCACCTCAGAGACCCCATTTGGGTCTCTCGCAACCTTCGCAGGTCCTTAGACTGGTGGCAGGACCCCCGCAACCTTCTCCGGGGGCTGCCATTCCAGACCCCACAGCACGAGATAGTGCTAATGACGGACGCTTCCCTGCTAGGATGGGGAGCCCACTGCAGTGCACTGTGCACGCAAGGGCGATGGTCACCCGAAGAGTCTCAACAGCAGATAAACTTGCTTGAGCTTCAGGTAGTCCGGTGGGACCTGAGGGCCTTCGGGGACCATCTCCAAGCGAAGTCGATGCTCATGCAAAATGACAATCGAGTGTCAATGTTCTACATCAGTAAGGAGGGGGGGGCACAGGATTACGCCTCCTCTGCCAGGAAGAGGTCCTCCTCTGCTCATTCGCCTTCCGACGGGGGATGACCCTACGAGCAGTCTACCTCCCGGGCCATGAGAACGTCCATGCGGACAAACTCAACAGGATCCTCCGCCCTCCTGAATGGCGGCTGGACCTGGAGGTGACCAACTTGCTGTTCCATCAGTGGGGGACCCCGACTGTCGACCTGTTCGCCAGCCCGGTGAACACACAGCTCCCCTGCCTCTGCGGCCCGGTCCCCCACCCCAGCAGGGAGGTTTGGAATGCGTTCCTATTGAGCTGGACCTCCGGGCTTCTCTATGCGGTCCCTCCCACTCCTCTCATTGCGAAGACCCTCCACAAAGCTCAGCGGGAACGAGCGTCGATGATACTCATCGCTTCTTCGTTGTCTTGGCAACCGTGGTTCTCACTGCTGCTCAGGCTCACGTCTGAGTCTTCGGTTCCCCAAGGATGTCCCCCAGGCCTGCTAACGCAGGAGGAGAGGTGGGTGCTACACCCAAACCTGGCCGCGTTGTCCCTTGCAGCCTGGTGTCTGAACAGATCTCCCTAGCCATGCTAGACCTTGTGGAGGAGGTTGAGGAGGTCCTCCTCTCGTCGAGGAAGGACTCGACGAGAAGAGCTTATGCCTTCAAGTGGCAATGCTTCTCGGTCTGGTGCTCCGAGCTCCAGATCAACCCTTTCTCATGTCCCACTCGGTAGGTCCTCCAGTACCTTCACCATCTTTTGAAGAAGGGGCTGAAGTTGAACTCTGTCAGGGTGCACATGAGCACAGAGGGAGCAAGGCCCTCGCAACGACAGTAAGATCACACAACGGGCGAAGGCCAAAAGATGACACAGGTGCTGGTTTATTGGATAAAAGCCCCTGCTGGTTTATTGGATAAAAGCCCCTAAGCGTTTTGGCGTCAAGCCTTCATTGGGGGGGTATGAATCTAAAAACAATTACATAAAATTTAATGACTGAAAAAACAACATAAATAATATAATAAGCAAGATTAAAAAATGTATAAAAGACATATATAAAAATATTGTGTGAATTTATATCCGCAAATGTTGTTAAACATTAAATTAATATGTAAAACATAAAACTTATAAAACACAATAAATAAAAACACAATTATAAGGGATAAACACATTTGATATTTAAATAATAGAACCCAAAAGTAGTTAATACATAATTTAAAAAATTAAATATTAAAAACTAATAAAAATTAGTGAAAACTGATACCAGAAGCTACAGAGAGGGTACTCACGTGATGCACCATGTGGTAGTAATGGTCTTGAAAAAGACCCCTGTTAGATAATAACTCAGGACTAAGAGAAAAGGTAAATAAAATTACATCATCAGGAGAACAAAAACACACAGAGCCAGAACAGAGAGGAAATACAAATCTTTAAATCAAGTGAACATAGCCAATTGAATTCTGTGCCGAAAATAAGAGCACAAAGGACCCAAAGAGAGAGAGAAAACGTGAATAGTCTGTACACTACCCAACATGAATGTTAGTGGGGAACTAAGGATAAGTTCATCAATGTATTAATAGTTCGATTTGAATGTGGGCATGTATAACAGTGATAAAAAGACAATATATATAGGAGGAAATTATAACCAAAAACATAAACGGGATAAATGTAAGAATAACAGCGATAAATTTAAGAATAACAGCGACGTGTTTGCAGTGACTCAAGTCCTAGCGGCAACGGACTGGGAGAAAAATGAAAGTAAAAAAAAAATGAGGCATTAAATGCATCTTATCCACCAAAACCCATAGTGCTAATCTTGGGACATGCCGATAGATGAAACTGATAACCCTTGTAGCATGAAAAAGTATTAACCGAGGCAGGCCGACCCGGTGCCTCGGGCCCCCTCTCCCCCCCCCCCCACCCCAAGCTCCCCCGGTCCCCCACCTCAATAAGACACCACATCAAATATTTGTGGGAGACAACTGGTCGCAGCTTAATTAACCTTTTACAATTAACAATAAGCCAACATCAAAACCTTCCCAATCAATTAGCGGAGCCCGGCCGCACCAGCCATACCTTAGCAAAGTGCCTTGCCACCGCTAATGCCATAACTTGCCTCCCGGCAAGTTGCCTACCCCTCTCCCCGACTTCGCCATGCCCTTAGCAAAAGTCGGCCAGGGTTTGACCGGGTCAGGGGCACCCCGCCCCCGCCCAAGTGTAGCCTGAGGCTCCGGACCCCGGACACCTCCGGGATCCCGCCACCGGCACAAGAACAACCTTGTTCATGTGCCGCCCCCCAACACCAAGCTGCGACCAGCGCCCGTCCCAGACCAACACATATTCCAAGACCTCTTGCCAGTCGATAAGGAGGAGATCCATCCCGACTGCAGACAAATGTACCCCGCCGCCCCTGTAAAGCCCCGCACACCCGACCGCTACCCAGGAATGCCTAATCGGCATCGACCAATCTGTTGGTTAACCCTGGCAGGCCCCGCAACCAACGCCGCCGGCCCCAGCAAGCCGGCCCTGGCATAATGTCAGACCACATCAAATTAACACCCGGAACCTCTGCAACACCACCCCCAGAATGTCTTGCGCTGCTCTGATCAGTTGCCTGCAGGACCAGGATACAAGGTCGTTGCCTCCAAAATGCACAATCAGAACCGCCAGCAGTTGCAATGTCCTCCCCGGATGTCGAAGCAAAGGCAGCCGCTGGGACCATCAGAGTCCGCGCTCACCCAGCCATGTCACAGCAACCACTGTCGGGTCCAGCCACAGATTAGCTCCCAAAGGCCGCGCCGCGGCACACCGTCCCGCCCAGTGGATGCAGGAGGGACCAGTCACCCAGCATCCAGCAAGCCCCAATCTCCCATCTGCAAAATAAATGAACAGTTAAAATCCCTGACCTCACAACCCCAGCCTTTTCCGCCGCGCAGAACCTTTAAACGTCCAAGAGCGCCATCTACCGATGTTCCGTAGGACCTGCTCGGGCAAGCGGCCGCCGCCGCACCCGAAGCCACCCCGATTCGGAAAGAGTGTGGCGCAAAATGCATAAGATCTTCACCAACCGAAACGCAGCGCCAACCTCAGCACCACAGCCACCTGAAAACGGGTCAAAACCCACGCGTTCCCGTGAAGAAAGAAACCCAATCCAGCCCGGGGCACACCCGCAGGTACTGCCTCACTGCCGTCACCGGGCATGTTACCAGGTCACTGACCTCCCGCCACAGCACCCACAAACCCTTCCCCCAGCTGAGCAGTCGTAGAGCTAGCCGACTGGATCCGTCACTGCCCCACCTCAACCCAAACCTGGTGCCGCTGCAACCCGCCCCCCCCCCCCACCGTACCAGAACTTGCGACCCACTCCCCTATTCCAAAGGCCCCCAAAAAGGCAAGGCAAAACACTGCACGAAACATGGCCACCTCCTACCATGCCGCCGCCATCCACGGTAAAGCCCCGCAGAGCCTCACCAGCAGGTCATGCATAATGGGCCGCCTACGATCCTGCGGAGTCGGCCGAGCATGCACCCAACCCTGCAGGAGCCTACGAGTTAAATTATCACCAGCAGGCGAGCCCCACCCCACTGCGCTTGCAAAAAAGTTGAACCCCGCCAAGCGCGAATGCACCGCAGATCCGGAGAATCCCGCCCCTGCAGCTTCCACAATATATAGACCGAGCAAGCCTTCTGGCACGCCCCCTTGGTGCCACCCGGGAGCCACCAAAACTCGGCCACCGTGTCACAGCCCCGCTGATAAGCAGACCAAGTCCCCACTGACACGGAACTCCTCAGTAAACTCAGCATCTCCCCTGGTTAAGGCTCCATAAGTTCTCTGTGACCACAGATCCTTCCCTGTCCGCTGCAGGGACCAGAGCCCGGAACCGCTCCCACGGAAAACGAGAAAGAGCATCAGCGATCTCGTTAAGGCAGCCAGGTATATGCCGAGCCCTTACCGCCACATGCAACCGCAGACAAGCTAAGACCACCTCCCGCATCAATTCCGCCACCCGCACAAATCTAGGGGAGTAGTGATTGACACGCTGACCACAGCCTCATTGGCACACCACCAGAGCACCCAACGGTGGCGGAGCCTATCCGGCCATAACTCCAAAACCACCCGAATCGGGAACAGCTCCAAGAAGGTAATATTAGTGGTCAATCCCGATACATGCCAAGCCTCTGGCCATCTGTCCGCAAACCAGGCCCCGCCGAATTAAACTCCCAACCCCGCTCCTCCTGCCGCATCCGTGTAGAGCTGCCAACCCCCGCCTCCATCAGAACCGATGTCCCCTTGAAAACTTCCAGGAATTGACGCCATACCCGCAAATCTTACCCGACGCGCGAAGTTCAAAGACCCCAGCAACGCCGGCATCTCCCGTAAGGTTATCTGGGCTGAGGCCAACACATTAGCCAGTAAAACCCGGAAACCGGCCACCCTTTCCTGTGGCAGTCAAGCCACCCCCTATGGAATCCAACCCCACCCCTAAAAAGTGAAGCTCGCCTCCGGACCTTCGGTCTTACCCTCCGCCAAGGGAACACCCAATTCCCGAGCTAACTCCGTAAACCCGGTTAACATTCCCGGCACTCCTCCGACCAAGCCGCACCCACGAACAAAACTCATCCAGGTAATGCACCACATTCGCCGAGCCCCGTTTGTTCACCCACACCCACTGCAGGAAGGAGCTGAACATCTCCAAATACGCGCACGAGACCGAGCAGCCCATAGGCATGCACTTGTCAACAGAATACTCCCCTTGCAAACGAAAACACAACAAATGAAAGCGGATGGGCGCACCAGCAGCACGCGAAAGGCCGAGGTGATATCAACCTCGTCCAGCCATACTGCCTAACCAGCTACCCCCACCAGCTCTGCCACCCAAGCAAAGGGCGCGTACCGCACCGTGCACAACTCGCGCGGTATGTGGTCAGTAACCGACGCCTCCAACAGACAAGACAAATTAGGGATTAGCAGGAACGTCCCCGGCTCCTTCTTGGGCACCATCCCCAATGGAGAAATCACCATGTTGGGGAACGGTGGAACACTAACGGGCCCGCAATCCTGTCCAACCATAACTCCCCTAATAAGTTATTCCATGCCACCGCTGCCAAAACGCTGGACCGAAGGCAAATTCCTTGCCCTGGGCGCCGACCCTGCGCCCCGAACTGGGATAACGCAACCAAGCCGAAAACCGAACTGAAGAACGACCCTATCCCGCCGTTCAGGATACCGGTGAAGCCAACCCAGAACGCCGGCCATCCGAATCGGGGACGGCGCAGATCACCGAACTCATTGCAGCTTAGGCGCTGGCCCGGCAGAGCCGGCAGATCCTTTCTTACAGCACCCTGTAGCCGGGCGGCCTCTGCCACACATGGAGCAGTAGTGCTTGAATTTACATTCAGGAAATGGGCAGGTTGACCTATTGAACCTCCAGCACACGTCACAAACCCCCACCGGTCCCGCCTTCTGCTGCAGACTGACCGCCCCCCGGGCGAAAAGAACTACCCGCCACCCCGGCACCGCCTTCCCCCCCCCCCCCCAATACCGGTCCGAGCAGACATTTGGGTCAGCCAGAGGTTAATATCTTGCGTGCCCCAGAATAACGATCTGCTCTCGTCCATCCTGTCCCTGAACTTTGCAGCATAGGTCAGCCACGCCCACCCCTCGTGTGTCTGGGATGCCGCCAACATAGAATCAGCATCCACCAACAGCATACCCTAATGCTCCGGCGTGTTATGTCCCCACACGCCAGCGAGGCACAGGAAGGATCGCGGTCAGTGCACCACCTAGCACACAACCATCTTAACCCGCCCCGCCTTCACGTCCACCTTCCGCTTCTTCCTAGTCTCACCCGAGCGCTTCCTCCCTTCCGCCGCCGAAATAGATCAATATATCGCCGCTTTCCGAGCTTGCGTCGTAGCCTTTTTGGCACCACCTCCCACAGTTCCGGAAACGACACCACTGCCGGGGCCCCTCCCCATGCCCCACCCCACCCCACCCCACGGTACCCCCCTTCTCGCCGCAACAGCTCCCCCCAGATACCGACGACGAAGCACCAGAGGAGGAGGAAGAAGAATACATCTCCGAGCAATGATGCCGCCAACAAGACTGCCATCTCTTCTTCCGCAAGCTCCCCAGCCTTCCCCCGCCCTGACTGCCCGACTAGTCCCTCACCCAGGAGGCCCGGCCACTCACCTGTCTCACAACCCTCAGCCGCTGTGGCTTCCAGCTGACGGGCCTCGTCACAGACCTGCGCCATCTCACCGCGCCACCTATTGGATGCCTCTGCTGCTGCACCCGGACTTGCAGCCTCACCACCTTCCGGATTCGTCCATTGCTCCCGTCCACCAGCAC
This sequence comes from Ichthyophis bannanicus, assembly GCA_033557465.1. Taxonomy (NCBI): domain Eukaryota; kingdom Metazoa; phylum Chordata; class Amphibia; order Gymnophiona; family Ichthyophiidae; genus Ichthyophis; species Ichthyophis bannanicus. The sequence goes on along the minus strand of CM066034.1, from coordinate 445,186,860 downwards.
TATGCCTCCACGAGGGCTGCGCCATGACCTGCCCCTGCGGAGACACAAAAGAAGAAACAGAGGGGGGGACCGCCCGCGACCAAGCTGGGGGCCAGGGCCCACTCCATTCTGCCCCCGACGTAACCTGACCCCCACCCAGCCAATGCTCCCGAGGTGAAGGCCCCCCTACCGTTCGGTAGACACCCTGGCCCGGTAGCCAACCCGCAGGAGCGAAGTATCCGCCACCCCACTGGGCCCCACCTGGCTGCAGCCCCCTTCCCCTGCCTCTGTTCCCCATGCACCCCCCCGACACCCCCTGATTACCCCCCAACTCGCCACCCAGGACCCCCGACCCCCTTTCGCCCCCATAATCTCCGACCCCACTGACCCAAGCCCCACAATCTGCGCACCTCCAGACCGCCTAGCCCCTTGAGGGGCGGGGCCTTCCGCACCACTCCCCCTTCCCCGAGCTCCCCCCACCCGACTTTCTTGCCCCCCCATGCACCCTTAAAGCAGCCCCCAGAGAAGCCCTACGACCCCGCTGCCCACTCCCGGCAGCAGAAACCCCATACCTCCCTACCAATCTCATTCCCCCACCATCCTCCTTCCCCCCTTGCGCACGCAGCGCTGGCATAGTACACCCCGAGACCGGACCCCGCCCCGAAGCCCAACCTCTGCACGGCTGCATCCTAACAGCCCCATTCCCCGTCTACACAGACATAAATTTATATTAAATGCCAATGACTTCCGAAAGCATGGCCTATGTGACGTCGTTCGTTTTTTTTTTGTTTTTTTTTAACAAGGCCCTTGCAAGGAAGACTAAGTGAAGCGGCAGACTAACTGCCTTAGGGCAAAGCCTCCCCGTATGTCAGCCCGAATCCCACTGCCCCAGCAGCCCTCACTTGCCTGCACCGGAGCCACCAGACACAGGACAGCACGTTCCGCTGACGAGGAGCTCCGCCACGTGGCCCCCACGAGCCACCGAGACTCCGCCTCCTCACTCTGCTGTTCCCCATCGGGAGCACGAACGTCTCGCCGCTCGAGGCTCACAGGCTGCAACACACCAGCGCGACACACAGACCCGACACTGGCAGCAGCAAGCCGGCCCCCCTGAGCAGCCTCCGCTCTGAATGACCATGCGGAGGCTGCCGGCCAGGCACTACCCCCCCACCACGCCGCCCAAAGCCCTGCTGATTGGCTCCCGCGCGGCCGCGGCCGCTGGGAGCCAATGAATTTAAATCCTCGTCCCACGCGCAGGGTTCCCACACCGGGCCGCGCGCCCGGTTAAGGTCAGCCGCCGGGATCCTGCCCGCGGCCTCGCTACATATAAAAAAACATATTCTAGTAGCACAAATGTACCAAGAGATAGAAAACTGGCTATCTTATAATGGTGGTGCTGTGTTACACAATATCAAATAAACATCTATACCTTACCCAATGAACTTAACCAATGAACTTAGCAAAATTCTAGCTTGTAGAGCGGAGTAAACATCGTCTCTATAGTGAGGGAATCGGCAATGTGGTGCATCAAGAGTTCTAAGACTCATTCTTCCATGCCTCTGGGCAAGGACTTCAGAAGATGCTTTTGGCCATCGGTGTTTTCAGGTATGCATGCTCACTTCTAGGATTACTTCCTGCATGCTTTATATGGGGAAGCTGTAAAACTAGAGGGCTTAACATGAAGCTGCAAGGGGATAAACTGAAAGGCAATGTCGGGAAATACTTTTACACTGAAAGGGTGGTGGATGCTTGGAATACCCTCCCGATGGAAGTGGTGGGGGCAAATACAGTGACAGAATTCAAGATGGCATGGGACAGACACAGTGGATCCCTTTACAGCAACAGGATAAAATCAAAATAAACTTAACTATCCAATTTCTCAACAAACAGGGGTGTCCTACACGGAGCAGTGGGTTCACCCCTAAAACAAAGACATGGGGAGGGATGGCCTGCACGGAGCAGCAGGTGCACCTACTCTTGCCATTTTACCAGGCAGACTAGATGGACCATACTGGTCTTTATCTGCCGTCATTTACTATGTTACTATGTCATGAGGGGAACTCTGTGTCAGCGTTTCTGATTATATAGCCCATATTTTCGTGCCACGGAGCCGTGATTGACAGGCTGATATGCATGACATTAGTGAGTGCAGAAGGCTGATGTGAACAAATGAGTGTAAAAGATTGTGCCATCTAGCTAGGAAAATAAAGAACATTAAAAAATAATAGTGGGAAATGAAGAACTAATTGAACACTAATTTACTAATTGAATGACATCAACCTTACGTTTCTCACATGAGTTAAACAAATATTCGTGTGAACGTTAGGCTGCACTGAGCCTGGGACATTGCATGGAGTAAAAACATTGAAGAACACTCAGTAAGCGACGTAAACCACAAAAAATGTCACATCATGTAATTGGATACTGATAAGTCAAAAATGTAATCAGGGAAGAAATGAAGAGCACTGAATTCAATTAAAGACATTCCAATAGACAGGCGTCTGTACGTAAAAGGTTAAAAATATGGAGGGCACATATCATTGGGAGTAGAACTAGGGAGGATAAAAATAAAAATAAATCTCATGTTTTAAAAAACGCTGTTAAAATTGTATTACATGACTGATTGAAAACAAAAGAATAGTAACATTATCAATCTTGAACATATATGCCAAAATTATCCATCCGGTTTGAATCAAGCAGTTGATCTTTCTGTCTTTTTATAATTATTTTTATTTCTTGGTTCACCTATTATTATTTTTATTTCTTGGTTCGATTTTATTTGTGGCCCTTGCTCCCCCTTGTTTCTGAATCAGCTGTTTTTTGCTTTTTACTTGTTTAATTATTTTTACCCTTTATATTTGTGATTTTTAGTTATTTTTATGGTTTTAGCCATTTGCTCTCCTCCTTTTTATTTTTTTGACTATTTTATTCTGTTTTAAATAAGATCAATGGCCATTGAGACTGTTTTCATGATTTTATTTGATTTTTTATTCTTATTTTTAAACCTGGATCTATGTCCGTACAGTAATCTGTAATTTTAATTGTACGTCTATGATTAGCCCAATTTGGGACAGAACACAATTTGCTTAGACGCTCAAAATTGATAATGTTGCTATTCTTATTTTAAACTGTTGTGAATCACTCGTTTTCTATAAAAGAATACAACTTTACAGCGGTTTTTATGATGAGATGTGGTTTTAGGCACTGATTTTATTTTTGGTTATTTATTTATTTATTGCACATTTTGCACAATTTGATATGCATCCTTCATATGGGTTTACTTTTTATGTACAGACGTCTTTCATTTTCAATGTTTTAACTATTTTATTTGTATTCTGTGCTCTTTTGATTCTCCATTTTTAATTTTTTAATTAATTTGGATTTTATGTCTTTCTAGTACTCTGCAATTTTAATTAAAAGCCTAACACGGGATAGGATAATTTTATTTTATTTATTTAGACAGTTTTGTATACCACCTTATCCTTCAATCAAAGTGGTCACACCACAATTGGGGGATACATTTAACACGAGGGGATATGAGACACATACACTAATACTTACAGGGAACATGGGCAATGGAGGGTTAAGTGGCTTGCCCAAGACCACAAGGAGCACCTGTGGGACTAGAAACACCAGTCCTTCCGGCCCAATGTTGCTGTCCTCTAGTGGGATTTGAACCCCCGACCTTCCGGCCTGAGGTAACTTGTCCCAACCACTAGGCCACACTCCTCCCTGTCATATATCCTCCCTGTCATATATCTTCAAGATTGATAGTGTTTTCAAATCAGTCGTGTAATACAATTTTAACAGCGTCTTTTAAAAAATGAGATGTGGTTTTAGTTCACTTATTTATTTTTATTTTTATCCTCTCTAGTTCTACTCCCAATGATATGTGCCCTCCATATTTTTAACCTTTTACATACAGATGCCTGTCTATTGGAATGTCTTTATTTATTTATTTAGAAGCTTTTCTATACCACACTCTTTATTATCAGTGCGGTTTACAGATAACAATTTGACTCTAGGGCAAGAGCAGAGCTGCCCTGAGTTTACATATAACAGGGAAGATAACATGGAGTTGAACTGGGGGAATTGTGTACATTTAATTGGATTCAGTGCTCTTCATTCCTTCCCTGATTACAGTATCCAGTTATATGACGTGACATTTTTTGTGGTTTACGTCGCTTACTGAGTGTTCTTCAATGTTTTTACTCCATGCAATGTCCCAGGCTCAGTGCAGCCTAACGTTCACATGAATATTTGTTTAACTCATGTGAGAAACGTAAGGTTGATGTCATTCCATGGTTCAATTAGTTCTTCATTTCCCGCTATTATTTTTTAATGTTCTTTATTTTCCTAGCTAGATGGCACAATCTTTTACACTCACTTGTTCACATCAACCTTCTGCACTCACTAATGTCATGAGTATCATCCTGTCAATCACGGCTCAGTGCCGCGAAAATTCGGGATACATAATCAGAAACGCTGACACAGAGTTCCCCTCATGACTATGTCTACTCCACTCTACAAGCTAGAATTTTGCTAAGTTTGTTGGTTAAGTTCATTGGGCAATGTATATTTGTTTATTTGATATTGTGTAACACAGCACCACCATTGTAAGAGAGCCAGTTTTCTATCTCTTGGTATATTTGTGCTACAAGAATATGTTTTTTTATATATACTTTTTCATGCTACAAGGGTTATCAGTTTCACATAACGGCATGTCCCAAGATTAGCACTATGGGTTTTGGTGAATAACACACATTTAATGCCTCATTTTTGCTTTTACTTTCATTTTTCTCCCAGTCCGTTGCCATTAGGACTTGAGTCATTGCAAACACGTCGCTGTTATTCTTAAATTTATCGCTGTTATTCTTACATTTATCCCGTTTATGTTTTTGGTTATAATGTCCTCCTATTTATATTGTCTTTTTATCACTGTTATACATGCCCACATTCAAATCAAACTATTAATACATTGACAATCTTATTCTTAGTTCCCCACTAACATTCATGTTGGATAGTGTACAGACGATTCACCTTTTTCTCTCTCTCTCTTTTGGGTCCTTGGTGCTCTTATTTTCAGCATGGAATTCAATTGGCTATGTTCACTTGATAGAAGTCTATAAATTAATGAACGGAGTGGAACGGGTAAACGTAGATCGACTGTTTACGTTATCAGAATATAGAAAGACTAGGGGACATGCAATGAAGCTACAGGGTAAACTATTTAAGACTAATAAAAGAAAATATTTTTTCACTCAACGTGTAATCAAACTCTGGAATTTGTTACCGGAGGATGTAGTAAAGGCTGTTAATGTAGCTGGGTTTAAAAAAGGTTTGGACAAGTTCCTGGAGGAAAGGTCCATAAACCATTATTAAGAAGGGACCAAGGATATCAATGCTTGACCCAGTACAAGCATTGCAGAACCTGTGTTCTTTGGGGAAATTGCTAGGTACGTATGACCTAGATTGGCCACTGTTGGAAACAGGATACTGGGCTTGATGGACCGTGGTCTGACCCAGTATGGCATATCTTATGTTCTTAAGTTCTTACTTGATTTAAAGATTTGTATTTCCTCTGTTCTGGCTCTGTGTGTTTTTGTTCTCCTGATGATGTAATTTTATGTACCTTTTCTCCTTAGTCCTGAGTTATTATCTAACAGGGGTCTTTTTCAAGACCATTTCTACTACATGGTGCATCACGTGAGTACTCTCTCTGTAGCTTCTGGTATCAGTTTTCACTAGTTTTTATTAGTTTTTAATATTTAATTTTTTAAATTATGTATTGACTACTTTGGGGTTTTATTATTTAGATATCAAATGTTTTTATCCCTTATAATTGTGTTTTTATTTATTGTGTTTTATAAGTTTTATGTTTTACATATTAATTTAATGTTTAACAACATTTGCTGATATAAATTCACACATTATTTTTATATATGTCTTTTATACATTTTTTAATCTTGCTTATATTATTTATGTTGTTTATATTGTTGTTTTTTCAGTCATTAAGTTTTATGTAATTGTTTTTAGATGCATACCCCCCAATGAAGGCTTGATGCCGAAATGCGTAGGGGCTTTTATCCAATAAACCAGCACCTGTGACCTCCTTTGGCCTTCGCCTGTTGTGTGTTCTTCAGGGTGTACCTGAGCGCCATCTCGGTGAATCACCTCCCCATAGAGGGTAAATCCCTCTCGGAGCAGCCCTTGGTCTCCCGCTTTATGTGGGGCCTCTTGCTATCCAAACCTCCCATCCGGCCGTCTCCGGCGGAGTGGGACCTGAACGTAGTGCTCATGCAGCTTACATATTCACACTTCGAGCCGACGGCGACATGCTCGCTTTGGCACCTATCCTGGAAGCTGGCCTTCCTGGTGGCTTTGACCTCGGCCCGCGGAGTCAGTGAGCTCCAGGCTCTCATGGGTCCTCCGTACCATCCCAAGTTCCTGCCGAAGGTTGTCTCGGATTTTCATCTCAATCAGGAGATAGTCTTGCCGACCTTCTTCCCGAGACCCCATGTCGACCAGGTGTCGACGGGTTTGCATATACTCGACTACAAGAGGGCTCTTGCCTTCTATCTGCAGTGCACCCAGCCTCATCGCAAGTCTGGCTGGCATTTGTGACCTAAGATCCCAATTGCCTGGGGCAGGCAGTCACAAAAAGCATCCTCTCCATCTGGGCAGCAGACTGCATTGCCTTCGCTCATACGAAGGCTGGCGCCCCGCTGGATCGGCAAGTCACCGCACACGATGTCCGAGCCAAGGCGGCTTTGGTAGCTTCGCTACGCTCAGTGCCTCTGATTGACATCTGCCGGGCTGCAACCTGGGCTTCAGCGAACACTTTCGCCTCACACTACTGCCTGGAGATGGAGTCGTGCCAGGACAGCGCCTTCAGCCAGGCTGTACTCCGTAATCTGTTCGGGGTATAAGCAACTCCAGCTCTCCAACCCTTTTCAAAGGCTACCTAGGGTTTTGCCCCGGGGACCCAAGGACTCGGGCTCCTTCGAGCATCAGCTTCTGCTCACGCCTTCGCGGAGGCATTTTTTGGTTACAGGTTCAATAGCCTGTAGCTGGGGAGTCCCATAAGTGAGTACTGACTTCTTGCTTGTTCCTGGAGAAAACATAGTTACTCATCCCCTGATGAGTTGCTGGATTTTTATCCTTCCCTTGCCATCTGCTTGGTAGGGCTCGAGCTAAAGGACCTGACTGAGCAAGATGTCACCCTTGGGCTGGAAGAGGACCACACATGCATGGCAGCAATCCCAAAGGCTTTCTTTGAAAGCTGGGGAATTGCTCCGCGTGGGCTCTGTCAGTGCCGACGTCATCCATAAGTGAGGACTGATTCCTGCTGTCCCTGGAGAACACCTGTTACAGGTGAGTAACTACGCTTTCTCTTTAAAGGTTTTGACTTGTCATCTTTTGATGGCAACAAGAGCCTTCTAATGCAGACTGAACATCTGTCAAAGCATGTTCAGTTGGGAATGGAATCCTGTATTTTCTATAACCCCTTTCAACTTTTTGGAGCAGGGAGGGGAAATTAAGAAGTGTGATATCCATTTTCCATAAGCGAGTAATCTTGGATGATCATAGGAGTGGATGGGTTTCAGAGTATGTTGAAATATACATTAGTTGTCTTTATTTCTGCTTGCTTACATTTCCATGCTGCTTTTGACCCAATTCCTTCATAATGAAAGGTTTCAGAGTTTCCTTAGCAATTCCTGGGGTATTTATAATTATTTTAGCAAGCTTGCTTGGAGTGCCAACTCCTGACAAATGTTTTTACTTAGCAGTCTGACAGATTTTTGCTGACAACTAGATTTTTTTTTCTTTGCCACCAAGATGATCAGTTAAAATGTTTTCTCCAAGGACAATCATGATAGTAAGTCCCCACAAATAGATAACATCATCTGATGGATCCTGAATAAAGAAAAATCTTTTTCCAACTTAGAATTAACTGGAAGCTTTTAAGAAGCCTCATTGCACATATGTGCCATTTCCTGTTTCTTGCTGACACATTTGAGATCTCCCTCAGTCTTTTCTTTTCCGTGGAGCAGTGAAGACATCTTTCCCGTTGCGCTCACTAAACTAGTAAAGTCACTTTTCTTTATATGATTCACTTTGTCACTATTGGATTGAATCTCTTTCTCTACCACCTTTTAGGTGCCTTATGCTGTTTTATGAATTTTATTACTTTTTCTGCATTTGCCAAGAAAGGCTACATATGCAGCCTAAAGGCATCCTAGTCAGGATTTTTGTTTCAGAATCAAGTCAGATGATTTCACTGTGGCTGTATTTTTCAATGACGGGTCCAGGAAGAAAGCCCCAGTGGCTTCAAATAATGCAGGTGGCTGAAGTAAAACTATATCCAGTACAGATACTCGTGATTGGTGAAGGACTAGAAAAGGGGACTGCCACTTCTGGAGAGAGATCTGCAATTGTGAGCATATACTTCTGGGAATTTTTCTGAAAGGACTTCTTTGGATTAAAGCTGATTAATCTGTGAACCCAGTGTATTTGTTAAATCAGTCAGGGCCTAGTAGCAGCAGTTTAAATTTAAAACACAGAAGAGAGCTTTCTGGTTAGATTTCGAACCCAGCAGAGAGCTTGTATATTAAATTTAATACTCACTCAGGGCCTAGTAGCAGCAAAGTGATTTTAGTTTAAATTTAAAACACAGAAGAGAGCTTCTAGTTTAAATTTCATAATAAGTCAGAGCCTAGCAGCAGCAAAGAGCTTTAATTTAAATCAAACCAGAATATAACTTAGCATAAAAGGCAAAACAGGGTCAGTATTCTTTGAGCAACAAATAAAGTCTTCTAGAGACCTTTACAAAGAGACTTTCTACCTAGGGGGCAAGAAACCTGTGAAACCTTTTCAATAGGTGTTAAAGCTAGGTGGCAGGTCAAAAGGCCATTATGAAAGACTCCTTCTATCCAAGCAAGGACTGTTAATCACCCAGGAAATTGGTCACAGCTTACCTCAGAAGCACAGGACAGGATACTGTGTAGCAGCCCTCTTTTAATAAGTCTTATTTCCCTCCCTCCCGCCCCAACACCCACCCACCCCGGGATAATCGTAGCTGTATGGGTACTTACACATCTTAAAGTCTATAAACTAATGAACGGACTGGAACGGGTAAACGTAGATAGATTGTTTACGTTATCAGAATATAGAAAAACTAGGGGACATGCAATGAAGCTACAGGGTAAACTATTTAAGACTAATAAGAGAAAATATTTTTTCATTCAACGTGTAATCAAACTCTGGAATTTGTTACCGGAGGATGTAGTAAAGGCTGTTAATGTAGCTGGGTTTAAAAAAGGTTTGGACAGGTTCCTGGAGGAAAGGTCCTTAAACCATTAAAAAGGGACCCAGGATATCGATGCTTGACCCAATACAAGCATTGTGGAACATGTGTCTTTTGGGGAAACTGCTAGGTACGTATGACCTAGATTGGCCACTGTTGGAAACAGGATACTGGGCTTGATGGACCTTGGTCTGACCCAGTATGGCATATCTTATGTTCTTATGTTGTACCTTGCCTCTCAATGTCAGCTATGTTCTCAGATGACAGTTGGCTTTGTAGTGATATAAAGCAGTGTGAAAGAATCTTCAGCACGTTGAGGTTCAGTCAGGTGACTTCAATATTGAAGGCATTGGTCTTTAAGAGTCCAGGAGCTGCACTGGAAGCTGGGGATACATCCACATCAAGAGTGCATCAATTACCTTTGACATCAAGGAAATATCGATACATCGGGAAGATGTATTACAACTATTAGATAAACTGAAGAGTAGCAAATCATCTGGGCCAGATGCTATATATCCAAGGTTGTTGAAAGAACTGAAATACGAGATTGCAGACCTGCTATTAGTAATCTGTGAACTATCATTAAAATCATCTCTAATACCTGAAGATTGGAGGATCGCCAATGTAACACCAATTTTTAAAAAGGGTTCCAGGGGTGATCCGGGAAACTACAGACCGGTGAGCCTGACATCAGTACCGGGAAAAATGGTAGAAACCATCATAAAGAATAAAATTACTCAGCATGTAGATAGTCATGACCTAATAGGAGACAGCCAACATGGCTTTAGACAAGAAAGATCTTGTCTTACTAATCTGTTATGTTTTTTTGAAGGAGTGAATAATCAGGTGGACAAAGGTGAGTCAGTTAATATTGTGTATCTGGACTTTCAGAAAGCCTTTGACAAGGTCCCTCATGAGAGACATTTGGCAAAACTAGAGTCATGGGATAGGAGGCAGTGTACTATTGCGGATCAGGAATTGGTTAAAAGATAGAAAGCAGAGGGTAGAGCTAAATGGCCTATTTTCCCAATGGAGAAAGGTGAATAGTGGTGTGCCCCAAGGATCTGTGCTGGGTCCGCTGCTTTTTGACATATTCATAAATTACCTGGAAAGTGGAATAACGAGTGAAGTTATCAAATTTGCAGATGACACAAAACTATTTAAAGTTGTTAAAACCCAAGAGGATTGTGGAAAATTGCAAGAGGATCTTGATAAATTGGAAGACTGGGCATCAAAATGGCAGATGAAATTTAATGTGGACAAGTGCAAGGTTATGCACCTAGGGAAGAACAACCCAAACTATGGTTAAACGATGCAAGGTTCCACATTAGGAACCACCACCCAGGAAAAAGATTTAGGCGTCATTGTGGATACCATGTTAAAACCCTCAGTCCAGTGTGCAGCAGCGGCCAAGAGAGCAAATAGAATGCTAGGTATGATAAGGAAAGGAATGGAAAATAAAACAAAATATATTATAATGCCTCTATATCGTTCCATGGTGAGACCGCACCTTAAATATTGTGTGCAATTCTGGTCGCCATATCTTAAAAAGGATATAGCGATTTTAGAAAAGGTTCTGTGAACTATCATTAAAATCATCTCTAATACCTGAAGATTGGAGGATCGCCAATGTAACACCAATTTTTAAAAAGGGTTCCAGGGGTGATCCGGGAAACTACAGACCGGTGAGCCTGACATCAGTACCGGGAAAAATGGTAGAAACCATCATAAAGAATAAAATTACTCAGCATGTAGATAGTCATGGCCTAATGGGAGACAGCCAATATGGTTTTAGACAAGGAAGATCTTGTCTTACTAATCTATTATGTTTTTTTGAAAGTGTGAATAAACAGGTGGACAAAGGTGAGTCTGTTGATATAGTGTATCTGGACTTTCAGAAAGCCTTTGACAAGGTCCCTCATCAGAGACTATTGGCAAAACTAAAGAGTCATGGGATAGGAGGCAGTGTACTACTGTGGATCAAGAAATGGTTAAAAGATAGAAAGCAGAGGGTTGGGCTAAATGGCCAATTTTCCCAATGGAGAAAAGTGAATAGTGGTGTACCCCAGGGATCTGTGCTGGGTCCGCTGCTTTTTGGCATATTCATAAATGACCTGGAAAGTGGAATAACGAGTGAGGTTATCAAATTTGCAGATGACACAAAAACTATTTAAAGTTGTTAAAACCCAACAGGATTGTGGAAAATTGCAAGAGGATCTTGATAAATTGGAAGACTGGGCATCAAAATGGCAGATGAAATTTAATGTGGACAAGTGCAAAGTTATGCACCTAGGGAAGAACAACCCAAACTATGGTTACACGATGCAAGGTTCCACATTAGGAACCACCACCCAGGAAAAAGATTTAGGCGTCATTGTGGATAGCATGTTAAAACCCTCAGCCCAGTGTGCAGCGGCAGCCAAGAGAGCAAATAGAATGCTAGGTATCATAAGGAAAGGAATGGAAAATAAAACAAAAGATATTACAATGCCTCTATATCGTTCCATGGTGAGAGACCGCACCTTGAATATTGTGTGCAATTCTGGTCGCCGTATCTTAAAACGGATATAGCGATTTTAGAAAAGGTTCAGAGAAGAGCCACCAAAATGGTAAAGGGGATGGAAGGATACTCCTATGAAGAAAGGCTAAAAAGGTTAGGGCTCTTTAACCTGGAAAAGAGACGGCTGAGGGGAGATATGATAGAAGTCTATAAATTAATGAACGGAGTGGAACGGGTAAACGTAGATCGATTGTTTACGTTAACAGAATATAGAAAGACTAGGGGACATGCAATGAAGCTACAGGGTAAACTATTTAAAACTAATAAAAGAAAATATTTCTTCACTCAACGTGTAATCAAACTCTGGAATTTGTTACCAGAGGATGTAGTAAAGGCTGTTAGTGTAGCTGGGTTTAAAAAAGGTTTGGACAAGTTCCTGGAGGAAAGGTCCATAAACCATTATTAAGAAGGGACCCAGGATATCAATGCTTGACCCAGTACAAGCATTGCAGAACCTGTGTCTTTTGGGGAAACTGCTAGGTACGTATGACCTAGATTGGCCACTGTTGGAAACAGGATACTGGGCTTGATGGACCTTGGTCTGACCTAGTATGGCATATCTTATGTTCTTATGAGGCAACATGGTTTTACCAAAGGACAATCTTGCCAAACAAATCTGATTGAGTTCTTTGAGCGGGTGACCAGAGAACTAGATCAGGGGCATGCGATAGATGTCATCTACCTGGATTTCAGCAAAGCCTTTGATACTGTTCCTCATAGGAGGCTTATCAATAAACTCAGTAGTTTGGGGATGGGTCCCAAGGTGGTGAACTGGATCAAAAATTGGTTGACTGACAGATGACAGACGGTTATGGTAAATGGAGCTCCCTCGGATGAAAGGAGGGTGATTAGCGAGGTGCCCCAGGGTTCGGTCCTGGGCCCGGCACTGTTCAATGTATTTGTGAGTGATATTGCTGAAGGACTGCATGGAAAAGTCTTTCTTTTTGCAGATGACATGAAAATTTGCAACAGAGTGGACTCCCCTGAAGGAGTGGATAACATGAGAAAGATCTACAAAAGCTGGAAGAATGATCTAATGCTTGGCAGTTAAGATTTAATGAGAAGAAGTGCAGTGTCATGCACTTGGGAAGCAGAAATCCAGGGGAAATTTACGCAATAGGAGGCAAAAGGTTGGTGTGCACGGAACAGGAGAAGGACCTTGGTGTGATTATTTCTGCAGATCTCAAGGTGGCAAAACAGTATGACAAGGCAGTGACAAAAGCAAGGAAGATGTTGGGTTGCATACAAAGAGGAATTACCAGCAGAAAGGAAGAGGTACTAGTGCCACTGTATAAGTCACTGGTGAGGCCTCACTTGGAATACTGTGTTCAGTTTTGGAGACCATATCTTGCAAAGGATATAAAAAGACTGGAAACTGTTCAGAGGAAGGTGACCAAAATGATTTGGAGCCTGCGTCAGAAGCCTTATGAGAAGAGACTTGAAGACCTAAATATGTACACTCTGGAGGAGAGGAGGGACATGGAAGATATGATTCAGACCTTTAAATACTTAAAGAGAAATAATGAACAAACAAACCTCTTCCAAAGACAGGGAAACTGTAAAACTAGAGGGCATAGCATGAAGCTGCAAGGGGGTAAATTGAAAGGCAATGTCAGGAAATACTTTTTCACTGAAAGGGTGGTGGATGCTTGGAATGCCCTCCTGATGGAATTGTTCGGGGCAAATACAGTGACAGAATTCAAAATGGCATGGGACAGACACAGTGGATCCCTTTACAGCAACAGGATAAAATCAAAATAAACTTAACTAACTAATTTCTCAACAAATAGGGGTGTCCTACACGGAACAGTGGGTTCACCCCTAAAACAAAGACATGGGGAGGGGTTGCCTGCATGGAGCGGCAGGTGTACCTACTCTTGCCATCTTACTGGGCAGACTAGATGGACCATACTGGTCTTTATCTGCTGCCATTTACTATGTTACATGTGTCTCAGGCTGAAGCAGCACTACACACCTCAGACTGCAAATGAGCGCTGGCCTACTACTTTGATAGAACTAAAGATCACAGAAGATCCTCTCAGCAATCCATTTCCTTAGATCCTAGTCACCCGGGTCTACTGGTGACGAAAAGTACTCTATCCAGATGGATAGAAGATTGCATTTCTTTTGCTTATGCACAAACAGGACTCTCTTTGGAGGGTCATGTCACTGCTCACAATGTGCGGGCAATGGCAATCTCCGTAGCCAATCTCCATTCAGTATCCAATGAGAAGATCTGCCGGGCAGCTACCTGGTCCTCCATTCATACTTTTGCTGTACACTACTGTCTAGACAGAGACTCGCATTGGGATGCTGTCTTTGGCCAAGCTGTACTCCAGCACCTCTTTGGGACTTAAACTCAACTCCAACCCTCTGTCTTGGACGTCTACATGATACCAGACTATCATTGGGAGAGTATCGCCTCCTGGAATAGAGTTCAATGGCCCACAACTCTTCCAGACTGTTCAGCTATACATATTTTGTCTCAGGGATCGCACTACTCTTCCCACCATACCATACCATTGAGTCCCATATGTGAAGGTTGCATTCCTGCTTGTTCCTGGAGATAGCGTAGTTACTCACCTGTAACAGTTGATCTCCAGGAACAGCAGGAATCAGTCTTCACGACCCGCCCTCCTCCCCTAGAAGTTGTAGGGTTCTTTTTTTTTTTTTTCTTCTCAGCTACAAACTCAACTGAAGAGAGGAGTTGAGAAGGCAGGCACGCAGGCGCAGTGGAGTGCTTCCAAAAACTTTTCTATTGGATGCTGGGGAGTGTTCCCGCACGGGCTCAGTTTGTGATGTTCACCCATGTATGAAAACTGATTCCTGCTGTTCCTGGAGATCATCTGTTACATGTGAGTAACTATGCTTTTTCTAAAAACGCCAGAATACATACCTTCACATTCCCACCTACCTCCCCTCAGAGTTGTATTTTGCTCCAAGTTAAAATAAAGACTGAAGGGTCTAGGTACTAAGGTACGTTAACGTTAATGCCTCTTAATTCACCATTAATGCCTCTTATTAATAACTGAGCCCCATTGAAAAACATGGGACCTGTGTTAAAATAATACATGTTAATGATAGCACACCTTAGTAACTAGACCCCTGAGGGAGATTCTGAGTCACAGCGACATGAGAGAAATGGTGCACATTCATGGTGGAGCTTCTCAAAATTTTGCAGTTAATTCTGAGCTGCAGAAGATTTTTCCCATGCAGACTCTGGAGAATGATGATTTCTGTCTGTGAAGACTTGTATCGATAGAGAATATCTACTACAGGTAAGTAATTTGTTTTTTTGGATATTGTGGTGGGGATGGTAAATTTTCCTCTTTAGTCTTCATGCCATCTGTTGAGGACTCTGATATTCATAGCATATCAGCAGAGTTTTATGAGACTCAACAATGTGTCATTTCTAGTTCCCATTCATGCACCAACAATGTCAGTGGGAACCGGAATAACATGTGGCCTGCATCAGATTTACCAGCAGAATAAATTGATTTGTTGATCATTACAGACAGGTCTATTTCTGTATGTGTGTTATGGCAGCTTGTAAATTTACAAGTAGTTGGCAACCCTGATTCCACTCCTCTCCTAGCTGGGTGGGTTGTGTTTCTGGTCCCTTTCTTTGAAGGCAAATGGAGTAAAGATAAATTATGTTTTAAACGAATTCCTTTTTTCCTGACCTATTCTTTTGCTTCTAATATGTTTAATGTTTGTGATCTGCAGGGAATGTATTTTGTGTCATCAGTACTGCTGATCCGCATGAGTATGCCACTGGAATACCGTACCATCATCACTGAGGTCCTGGGAGAATTACAATTCAACTTCTATCACCGTTGGTTTGATGTCATTTTCCTGGTCAGCGCCCTCTCCAGCATACTTTTTCTCTACCTGGCACACAAACAGGCTCCTGAAAAACATACAGCCCTGTAACTGCACACAGAGGCTCTACAATCTTGTTTTCAGGCTGGAGGATTTACATGTTTATCCAGTCTGCCTTGCTGGGTTGACAGCTGGGAGATGAAAAGCATACTGCTGGGGAACATGTTAAGATAGAAAACATTATACTTAATACTGCTGATATAATAAAGATATGTGCCAAGCTGCCAAGGTTCTTGTGTGGGGCTCCTTGCTTACTGTTTTACAGCCAATGGGAGCAGGAGGCAGTGCAGAGCAGATGCCATCTCCAGGAACAAGCAGGAATGAGTCTTCACATATGGGTACGTCGGTACCGACGGAGCCTGTGCGGGAACGCTCCCCAGCTTCCCAAAAAGGAAAGCTTTTGGGAGCATCCCACAGCGCTTGCGCGCTGCCTTCCCGCTTTTCCTAACCGCCTCTCCTCAGTTCTTCTTTGCCGCGGAGCCAGCAGGTCGAGCCCTGTCACCGCTGAAGAAGTTCTTTATTTTATTTTATTTCTTTGGTCGCGTGTCTGCCTTCCCCGACTCCGGACCGGTACCGCCGGTCTTTTCTTTCTTCTTTTAAAAAAAAAAAATATATATCTATACTTTCCTCACTTAGTGTATTTTTCTTCTAGGCCTCAGGGCCCAAAAGAAAATTTCCCTCATGGAAAAACCAGCCTCCGGCTTCAAAAAATGCACTAAGTGTAGTGGTACTATTTCTGTTACAGATACCCATGAATGGTGTCTTAAATGTTTGGGTCCTGAACACTCCATTCCGGATTGTCCGTCCTGCTCTCTAATGTCTAAACGGGGTTTACAGAACCGAGCAGCTAAGCTCCATGTGCTGTTTCCCGCTGATGCAGCGTCGGTAGCATCGACGTCTTCCAGGTCTTCTTCTCCTGATGGATCTCAGGTAACCAAACATAAGTCTAGCAGGTCATCGAAAGGGTAGATCTCCCTCTAAGCATCGAGATGCCTCCGGGCTTGCCCTCGAGGATCCTGCACCAGCAAAACAACCCCGGTGGGAAGCTCCCACTTCCAAAGCTCCCCCTATGGGGTTACAGGTTGACATCGATGGCACGGCCTCGACCGATCACCTGTTAGAATGCTCTGGGGTACCGGCACAATCTCCCGGTACCAAACTCCAGGCATTCATGGTGTCGATGGATCAGAATGTTCTGTCCATGCAGCAGGCTATTACAGCCTTCATTCAAGCTGCGACGCCGACGGTACCGCAACAAGCTCTGTTGTCGGTATCGGCTCCGGTACCGGCACCAGCGCCGATACCGGTACCGACTGCATCGACATCGACCAGGATACCGGCTGCAGCGGTTCCTTGTCCAGGGCTATTTCTCGGTACCGATCCGGTTCCGAGGATGCCCGATGTCGATACCGCTCGATACGCGTATCGAGCGTTAGAAGAGCACCCTGACAGGCGGTACTTCGATTCCTCTGGTGATTCTGATTCATCAGATGAATCTCCTGAAGTATCCATAGCCCTTCCTGAAGAGCCCTCTTCTCCAAAAAGAAGAATGTCTCCTCCAGAGGACTTGTCCTTTCAAGACTTCATAAGAGAAGTAGCTAAAGGACTTTCTATCTCAGTAACCTCTGAATCAGAGCCTAGAGCAAAAAAATTAGATATTTTAGGATACCCTAAGGCTCCTAGAGAGGCAGTCACCTTACCAATTCATGAGATTCTTTATGAACACATGATTGATTTATGGGAGACTCCTCTCACTCTCTCTCCTCATTCTCGCAGGTTGGACACTATGTATCGTGTCCCTCCCTGTCCTGGATTTAAAAAAACTCAGCTTCCTCACCATTCCATTGTGGTGCAGTCAGCTATGAAGAGGATAAAGAGTACAAAGAGACACTCTTCTGCTCCTCCAGGAAGAGAATGCAGAACCTTGGATGCTTTTGGTAGGAAAATCTTCCAGGCCAGTATGCTTATTGCCAGAATCAACTCATATAGCCTTTACATGGGTATGTTTCTAAAAGAAGTTGCAGAAAAGCTGCACACTTTCCTCCCTTTTATTCCAGAGGATAAAAGGGAAGAATTCCGCATGTGGCTTAAGCATACTCAAGACATCTCAACAGGGCAGTTGAAGGTGCCAGCAGAGCCTCAGGCATTGCCATAGCTGCTCGCAGAATTGCTTGGCTCCAGGCTTCTGATTTAGAACCCTGGGTTCAAGATGGCTTAGGAAATCTGCCCTGTACAGGTGAAAATCTATTTGGCAAAGAGTGGCAAATAAAAGCCACTCAAATGGATGCAGAGAATTCTGCTCTGGATAGACTTTCAAAGTCCACCTCCATTCCTGCCAAGAAAAAGACTTTTAAAAAGTCTTTTTTCAAAAAGGGCAGGTTTCCTTCCACTTCTGGCCAACAATCTTCTACAGGTCGCTTTACCACTAAGCGTCAGCAACCTAAGCAGGCCAGGCCTAAGTCTACAGGGGCTGCTGCAACTCAGCAGTCCCAACCTCCTCAGGGTTTTTGACATGATCCTAGAGAACTTAGCCTTTCTGGCTTTAAAACAGCCAGAACCTCTCACCATTCCAGGAAGGTTAGCTCATTTTGCTCCCAGATGGGAGCAAATCACATCAGAGCAGTGGACCCTCCCCATCATAAGAGAGGGCTACAAGCTTCATTTCTCAGACCTTCCTCCCCACACCATGGTGAGACATTTCAATTCTCCCACATCTCTTCTCAACCTTCTAGGTCAGGAGGTGACTACCCTTCTTGCCCAAGGGGCAATAGAAGAAGTTCCTCTTCTTCAACAAGGGTCAGGGTTCTACTCCCCCTATTTTCTCATTCCAAAGAAAACAGGGGGATACAGACCCATCTTAGATCTCAAGGAATTAAACAAATTTCTATGCAAGGAGAAGTTCAAGATGCTTTCTTTGGGCACTCTCCTTCCATACCTTCAAAGTCAGGATTGGCTTTGTTCTCTAGATCTCAAGGATGCGTACACACATGTCCTCATCCATCCATCTCACAGAAGATTCCTACGTTTTCTTTTCCAAGGAAAACATTACCAATACAGAGTGCTTCCTTTCGGTCTGGCCTCTGCTCCAAGAGTGTTCACCAAATGCATGGCAATAGTTGCTGCATTTCTACGCACTCTGGGAATATTTGTCTTCCCATACCTGGACGACTGGCTCATCCGAGCCCCATCTCAGTCAGAGGCCCAGATTTCCTTGGACCGCACAAGGCGCATTCTGCAGTATCTGGGACTTGTGGTAAACCTCCCAAAGTCTCAGCTCACCCCTACTCAGTCCCTAGAATTCATAGGGGCCTGGTTGGATACCACTACTGCAAGGGCCTACCTTCCTCAGGCCCGTTGCCAGTGTCTAGTGCAGTTAGCCTCCCAGATTCAGTCAAAGAGCCACTTAACTGCCCGGGAGATGCTACAACTGCTAGGCCACATGGCTTCCACAGTGCATGTGGTATCCTATGCTCGCCTACACATGAGAGCAGCTCAATGGACTTTGTCCACCCAGTGGACTCAAGTTTCAGGAGCTCTCTCAGACCAAATAGCAACCTCCAAACGTCTCTTTTGGTCTCTCCAAAGGTGGATGTCCACCCAAAATTTGTTGCTGGGGTCCCCCTTCCAACAGTTGTTGCCCCAAGCAACCCTCACAACAGATGCCTCCCAAACAGGTTGGGGAGCCCATCTACAGGACCTCTCCACTCAAGGCACCTGGTCCCCACAGGAGACCTCTCTTCATATCAACCACTTGGAGCTTCGAGCAGTTTTTCTAGCTCTCAAGGTTTTTCATACCCTCCTCAGCTACAAGACAGTCCTCATTCATACGGACAATCAAGTAGCCATGTTTTACATAAACAAACAAGGAGGAACTGGCTCTCTGTCGCTTTGCAACGAAGCTTAAGATTGTGGGCCGACTTCCGGTGGCATGGTGAGCTGAGCGGGACGCATCCCACTTAGCTCCGGAGCCCGATCTCCTTTCCCCCGTTCAGTTTAATACTTAACTGCTCCATTTCTAACTAAACGTGGGGGAATCCTATTCATCATACCCGGAGCCTCCTTCAGCTGCGGGATCGGGTGGGGAAACCGAACTGCATGGCCACAAAAACCCCCAGACGGGAGAAGCTGCGTGGTGGAGATGCCAAGATGGCGGAGGGGACTTCAGATGCTCCGATGCCGGTGGCCACCGCTGCGTTGGTGGCCGAGGTGTCTAAGGCTGTGGTGTCTGCCCTGGAAGACAGACTGGGTGGACTGGCTACGCAAATGTCTGCTGTGGCCCAAGCGGTGTCTGAATTCGCCAGTCGGGTGGAGCAAACCGAACGCCGCATCGGCACCCTAGAAGACACGCAGGTGCAGGACGAGGCATGCATTAAAAAGTTGGAGGAGGCCCTAACAAAATGCCATGATAAATTGGAAGACTTGGAAAATCGTAGCCGGCGTAACAATCTACGATTCATCGGTATCGCCGAGTCAGTGCCTGACAAAGACCTCCGAAGTTACCTCGAGAAATGGATACCGGCGCACTTACCCTTGGAGGATGGTAGTGGCGGCATTGTCCTGGAAAGGGCGCATCGGCTGGGACCCCCTCAAGCCGGCGAGAATAGACCCCGGGCTGTTATTGCTCGCTTTTTGAACGCAGCGCAGAAGGAGGGAGTGCTGCGCGCCTCGAGGCAGGCGCGGAGATCGGGGGCGAATGCCAGCCGGATCCTGATCTTTCAGGATTACTCGGCTGGAGTCTTGTTGCGCCGGAAGGCTTTTAAAGAGGCCTGCGGGAGACTGGTGATGAAGGGCCTCAGATTCACCTTGGCTTACCCTGCGCTGCTGCGAGTGGATAGCGACGGGGGTCGTCGAGTGTTCTCCACCCCGGAGGAAGCGTTGGCGTATTGCGAGAGCCTTGGCTGACTGCTGTTGGGAGTGCATGCGGGACATGAGGAGCATCATGGCTGAAGTGTCCCGTGCGACCTGCGTTCACCAGACCATACCCCATTCGAGCAGGGCCTGTGGCCCTATAGTTGCGGTCTAACTTTGTGCCTGTATTGCCGGGATGGAGTCGGCGCCAGTCCCCGGGCCTGGCGATGGTCCCTCTCCCTGTGGGATTGGGGTCCCCCGGTCTACCTGGGTGCGGGCTGGACCCTCAGTGGGGACCATAGACTGTTTCAGACTTAAATTAAGTGTGCAGGTATTGCACTGTTGGACCTTTTGCTATGCGCTATCACATGGGCTGTGGACACCTTTTCGGATTGCGCTTTAGAGTTCGCTATCATTTTTCCTTTTTTCTCTGCACTTCTCCTGCCTGATGGGGTGGCTGTATTGAGGCTGAGCGGGTTATTGCTGGGGAGCTTTCTTCCTTTTCTCTTCTTTCCCTCCCTCTTTTCTCTCTTTCTCTCTACATTCTTTTTTTCTTTCTTTTTCTTCTCTTTCTTTTCTCTGCCGTTTCCTACTTCTTGTTCCTTTTTCTTTTTTCTTTTCTCTCTGGTTGGGGGTGGCGGGACGAAAGAGCACTGCTTTCAAGATTGTTCTTTTTCGAAGATTTGTCCTCCTTAATTTTCGCGCCCTTTTGGCCAGGTTCATTCTTGTTTTCTCTGTCCCGCTTAACCGCGTTCTCGTTGCCTTATCCCCTTCCCTTCTCCGTTTTATTTTTATTTTATTTTTTATCCTTCTTAATTTGTTTTCACTCTTATTTTATTTCTTTTATCTTCTTATTTTATCTTCTTATTCTTAATTTAATTGTTTTTATTTTATTTCACTCTATTTTATATTTTTCTTCTTCTTTCTTTTTCTTCTGAATGATAATATTTTTGCTCTTCGACTTAGTTTGTTCAATATTCAATATACTTAAGTTATTCTTAGTCTCATTTAATGTACGTTACTTTAACCACTGCTCCGATAATTTATTCTAACTTAATTTAACTTTTGTTTAACTTATTTCACTGTGCTGTCCATTTGCACTTGTTTGGGTGGTGCTGTGTGGTGCTCTCTACTATGCCGGGGCTCCCTGGCCTGGGGCTGCAGCCTCTCTGGGCTGTCCCACTGCGTTTGTCCAGTTTGCCTCTCTGTTGAGCCTGGTGGAGGGGGGTGGCAGCTGGATGGGAGGAGGGCGGGCTTTCCTACTTTGCTCCTCTGTTTATTCGCACTTGGTGCCCGGGCAGTTGCTCTTAGTAGGTCCGGGGGCGTTCGTGGCAGTGGCGGGCGACAGAGGCTTGGCTCTGGGTTGACTGAGGGGCTGGGGGCTCTTAAGTGTAGTAGATGTAATGGGGAATGCTGGTAGTGGGGTGCCTGGGGAAAGGGGGGGGCTCGGGGGTTGCCCCTAGAGCTAGGGGTCGCCGTTGGAGTGGGGGAGTAGATATGGCCTGTTAGTGGGGGGGGGAGGCGGGCTCCTCATGCTTACGAAGTCGAGGTGGGGCCAGAGCGGATAGCTTGGCGGTTAGTGGCGGATGGGGGGGTTGGGGGGGAGGATAGGATGGGGTGGGGGTGGGAGGACAGGGGAGGAGGGGAGGGTGGGGTAGCTAGTGTCCGGGGTTCATTGCAGGGAAGGGTTGGGGAACATGGGTGGGGGGGTTATTTACTTACTGCACGGGGTTTGCATGTGGGCGTGGTTGGATGCTTGGTGGGTGTGTTTGTATGGCTGTCTGTGGCAGGTGTGATGAGATGGCAGGTGGGGGCCCTAGGCTGGGGGGGCTTTCACTTTTCCGATTGGAGGTTTGCTGTTTTTTGGATGCTCTACTGGGTCTTTGATCCTGGGTGATAGCACTAGAATAGCCTCTTGGAATGTTTGTGGGCTGGGATCCCCAATGAAGCGTTATAAAGTGATGCAACATCTGAAACGTCAGCGGTTGAGTGTTATTATGCTGCAGGAGACGCACCAGTCTGCGGCGGAGCACGCGAAGCTGGGGAAGGGTCACATTTCTCACGTGTATGGGGCACCGGCTGTTGGGAGAAAGCAGGGGGTAGTTATTTTAATTACTAAATCTGCTAGCTGGGTCGAAGAGAGAGTAGTAGCGGACGCGGACGGCTGTTATGTCTGCGTGTGGGGGCTGCTCAATGGTAAAAAAGTAGCTATGTGTTCAGTCTATGGTCCTAATGTGTATGAAACCGGATTTTATTCAGCTATTACGCGTCTTTTGGAGGATACTGATGGGTACCAGGTTATTATGGGCGTGGATTTCAATGAAGTCTTCGAGGCTGATGTGGATCGCTCTGGGTCGGTGGGGGAAGGGAATCGGAGGGCTCGACGGTGGCTAGGGGGGATCCGTGAGGCGCATAAGCTCCTGGACATCTGGCGGGTCCTACATCCTGGAGAACGGGACTATACTCACTTGTCTCGGGCCCATGGTACGTGTTCCCGAATTGATTTCTTTTTAGTCTCTGAAGCGTTGTTTGGTTGGGTCTCTAGGGCAGAGATTGGGCCCGTAGTTGTGTCGGACCATGCAATGGTACTCCTAGAGCTTCGTAGCAGTACCCCCCGTCGGAATCGTCTCTGGCGATATCCGATGGATCTCAGTGGGGATGCGCAGTTCGAATCCTATGTTCGAGAGCGTTGGAAAGAATACGTGACCTTTAATGATCGGCCGGAGATTTCTCCAACCCTTTTTTGGGAGGCGGGTAAGGCTGTGCTTCGGGGCGAGATCATTAGCTACCACAGCCAGAGGCGTAAGAGGCTCAATCAGCGGATTCTGCGGTTGGAACGGGATTTGGGAAAGGCGCGGAGGGTGATGGCTGGCCACAAGACTGTCGAGACCCAGCGCAGGATGCGAGAGCTCCAATCTGAGCTGGAGCTGCTCCTCCATCGGAGGGCCCAAAAATCGATGTTGTACTATCGATATCGACTCTACCAGCATGGCAATAAGGCTGGCAGGATGCTGTCTTCTTTGATGAAGCCCGCGGGAGGGCCTAGGCATATTGGGGCCATCCGACATCCGGATGGAACCCTTCGCAGAAACGCAGGGGAGATTGAACGTGTCTTCACTGACTTTTTTCGGCAGTTGTACGCGAATGGGGGGGATGGGGAGCGGGAAGGATGTGATTTTTTGGCCAGCTGTGCCCTGCCGAGGCTTAGTGACGAGCACCTCCACGCTCTTAACCAGCCTATTTCGGGGCGGGAGGTACAGGAGGGCATTCGGAATCTTAAAAATGGCCGGGCCCCTGGCGTAGATGGGTACCGCAGTGAGTTTTATAAAGTTCTGGGAGTCGCTGTGGTGTCCCCCTTGGTGGGTTATTTTGAAGACTTAGTGCAGAGGGGGATGTTCCCCTATGAGGCCAACAGGGCCCTGGTTACTATTCTACCTAAACCGGGGCGAGATCCTCTTCTTCCTGGCTCCTATCGTCCCATTTCGCTCCTAAACGTCGATATTAAGCTCTTGGCCAAAATTATGGCTGATCGTTTAGCCAACTATCTACCGACCCTGGTCCACCGGGACCAGGTGGGCTTTGTCCAGGACCGTCATGCGGCGTATAGTCTTCAACGCATTTTGCTTTCTCTATGTGCGGCGAGGGAGGCGGGGTCACGCTCTTTGCTCATAAGTTTTGATGCCGAAAAGGCGTTTGACAGAGTGAATTGGAGCTTTATGTATCAAGTATTGGCCGCGATGGGCTTTACTGGTTTCTTTGTCGACGTGGTCCGCCTTTTATATGCTAACCCGCGTGGGGCTTTGTTGGTCAATGGGGCCATGACCGCTGACTTTGTGATTCAGAAGGGGACTCGTCAGGGATGTCCGCTCTCTCCTCTTCTTTTTGTTTTGACTTTAGAACCCCTTTTGGTTCGGATTCGCTCCGCAGAGCAGTTTCATGGTGTCTCGGTGGGGCAGGAAGAGTTCCGAGTGGCGGCCTTTGCTGATGATCTTTTGGTTCACCTAGCGGAACCCCGTATGGGTCTGCCGGAGCTGCTACAACTGATTCAGGACTACGGGCGGTCTTCGGGGTTCCGTCTTAATCTTGATAAATCCGAGGCTATGCTGATCGGGGAGAGCGGACAGAGCGGCTGGCAGGGCGCCTTCCCCCTCCGGTGGGCGGCGGGACATTTCAAATACTTGGGTATATACTTACCGGCGAATCCAAGGGATCTCTACCATTTGAATGTTTCTAAGATACTCCAGGCGGTGACGACTTGTGTAGACAAGTGGCGTGATTTGCCGTTCTCCCTGGGAGGGCGTGTTGCCTTGTGCAAGATGGCCATCTTCCCTAAGGTCCTCTATGCGCTCCAAACTCTTCCGCTGCTTTTTAAGCGCTTGGATCTCAAACGGCTAGAGCGTTTGCTGAATCGGTTTTTGTGGAAGGGGCGGCGGCCATGGATACGCCTTGAGGTGCTTCGGCAGCCCTGGTCGTTAGGCGGGATGGGCTTCCCGGATATTCGTAAATATAACATCGCCTGTTTGTTGCGCTTTGTTTGGGACTGAATGTGGGACTTGGATGATTTTTCCCCCTTAGGGATGCTTCGGGCGGTGGCACGACCCTTTCATTTGCGGTATCTTTTACATGCTAACTCGCCCAAGGGGTTGGCGGCTTTCTTCTTGCAGGTGGTGTTGGATCCCGTACGGAAAGCGTGGCGGCAATTCTGCTTAGGGCGGGGGGTATCAGCGTCCATCTCACCTTATCTCCCTCTTAGAGGTAATGCGGACTTCTTACCGAGCCTGTATGGGGCAAGCTTTGCCCGTTGGGAACAGCTGGGGCTAGTGAATCTGGAGCATGTGTTGACCCCGGATGGCGGGGTGGAGTGCTTTCCTGTTCTTTGCCAACGGTATCCCTTAGGAGATCGAGACATCTTTCCCTATCTGCAACTTTGTAGTTATATCCGCTCGCTCCATGGGGGACATATGCGGGGAGCGATATGCTCTGATTTCGAGGTGGCGCTACTAGGTGGCGCTACTAGGTGGCGAGTCTGGGACACGTGTCTCTTGGCTTTATAAAATGTTATGGGACGCGGTTTTGCCTCTCGATTTGTATACGCTGGCTACGGTGTGGTCTGCGGAGCTCGACGAAGAGATCACGACTGAGGGGCTCTTGGGTGGCTTAGCGGATATTCCCTCCTTGAGCACGATGGTGATTCATCGAGACACTCAATATAAAATTATCCGCCGCCTGCATTATGCTCCTGCTCGGGCTTGGCGCGCAGGTGTGGGGGGTTCCCATTGCTGCCCCCGATGCTCGGGGCCCCGCGCGTCGTTGGGTCACATGTTCTGGGCCTGCCCACGGGTTCAGGCCTTTTGGCGACGGGTGCGAGAATATTTGACGTTTTGTTTTCAGCGAACCGTTCCTCTCACTGCTGGAAACTTGGTGCTGGATATCTGGGGAGACTCGTGGGGGACAGACCTCGGCCCTGCGGGGTTGCGTTTGGTGCTGGTGATTGCTCGCATGACGGTGTTGCAACAGTGGTTGGCTGGCCAGGGACCAACGTATGGCCTTTGGAGAATAAATTTACACGGGGTCCTGCTCATGGAAAAATTGCGTGCTAGTGGGGTGGTGCGGTGGTGGCAATGTTTTTTGGATTGTTGGGGTCCCCACCTGCAATCCTTACCTCCGAATGAGCGTAACAGGATCTTGAGCTTGCCATGAGGCCCCGTCCTATTGCTCCATATCTTATTTTATCCTAGGTCATTCCCCTTCCTGCACCTTCACCTGTGTTAGTTCTAATGGGTTTTCCCCCGCCGGGGTCCCGTTACTTCGTTAATTCATTAATTCTTTTAATTCTATTAATTCTCTGCTCTTCTCTCACAGACAGCCTGGTGTGTGTGTGTCCCATCTACCATGCGCAGCATGACAAACCCTGTGCAGTGGAATGTTTTGCAGTATACGTGGGGCGGGGAGGGACAGGGGGGGGGATGTAGGTGGGTTTGGGATGGGGGGTGTGGGTGTGTGGGGCCTACCTGGGTGCCTTGCGCAGATGATGGGCCTGGGAGAAGAACTCACCCCGGACCTGTCGGTCTTACTTCTTTAAACTTTCAGGTTGGGTCACCCGGGTTTAGCCCCTAGCTTGGTCTATTTGTCTGCCTGGTTGCTTACTCTGGGGGGGGAGGGGGCGGGGACAGCTGGCTTGTAGTTTTGAGCACGCACTGTTATTTGGGACCCTAGTTGTCGAAGTGGTCCCTTGGCCTATGTTGCTTCCTTGTGTGCTACTTCTGTTTTTTACCATGCAGCGTTACATGTTCTGGAACTGTTATGTATTTTCTGTTGTTCCCTATCTGTGGATAGAGTGGGCTCCTGGGTCCATATGTTGCTGTTATGCTGCTATTCCTGTTGTTTTGCCATACTGTTTGATAATAGGCATGCTGGCTGTATGGGTTAATTAAATACTAATAAAACAGATTGAAACATAAGATTGTGGGCCTTCGCATCAAATCCATCTCCTGGCAGTATACCTCCCAGGAGTCCAAAACTCTTGGGCAGACAGACTCAGTCGAGTTCTGCTTCCAGAATTCCGTGTCAGGGAGTTCAGGCCAAGGATGCCTTCCTCCTTCATTGGGGTCAGGGCTTCCTGTATGCCTTTCCACCCATTCCCTTGATTCCCAAGACTCTGTTCAAACTCCAGAGGGATCAAGGATTTATGATCCTCATAGCTCCACGCTGGCCACGCCAAGTGTGGTACCCTCTACTTCTACATCTCTCCCAAGCCCCCTCCCTGGACTTGGGAGCTGCTCCAGACCTTCTGTCCCAGGAGGAAGGGACTTTGTGGCACCCAAACCCCAAATCCCTTCACCTCAGAGCTTGGTTACTGAAGGCCTAAACCTTCAGGGATTGAATCTTTCTCAGCAAGTTAAGGATATCCTCCATGCTTCCAGAAAACCTTCCACCAGGCGTTCCTATGCTTTTAAATGGAAAAGATTTTCCATTTGGTGTGCTGAAAAGGGTCTTGACCCTCTAGCACTACCTTTAAATTCTCTGTTAGACTATCTCCTGCATCTTTCTGATGCAGGACTTAAGACAAATTCAGTAAGAGTCCATTTGAGTGCTATTGCAGCATCCCTTAAGCCCATCAATGGACAACCTATTTCCTCTCATCCTCTCATTGCAAGATTCATGAGAGGCCTAACTTTAACTAAACCTCCCATTAGGCCTCCTCCGGTGGCATGGGACTTAAATTTGGTTCTTGGTCAGCTTATGAAGCCTCCTTTTGAACCCTTAGCCACTACCTCCTTGAAATTTTTTTCCTGGAAGGTTATTTTCCTCATTGCAGTCACTTCAGCTCGCCGCATCAGTGAACTGCAGGCCTTAGTGGCTAATCCACCTTATACAAGGTTCCATCATGATAAGGTAGTCCTTAGGACAAATCCACACTTTATGCCTAAAGTGGTCTCACCTTTTCATCTTAATCAAGAGATATATTTACCTGTCTTTTTTCCAGCTCCTCATGCATCCAATGCAGAGAAGAGTCTTCATACTCTGGACTGTAAAAGAGCTCTTGCTTTTTACTTACAAAGGACACAGCAACATAGAAAGTCTTCCCAGCTTTTTGTTGCTTTTGATCCTTCTCATTTGGGACTTCCAGTCTCCAAGAGAACACTGTCCAATTGGATTGCTCAGTGTATTTCTTTTGCCTACCAGAGTAAGAACCTTTCTCTGGAGAGCCATGTCACAGCTCATAATGTGAGGGCCATGGCCACCTCTATGGCTCATCTAAATTCTGTGTCCATCGACCAGATCTGTCGAGCAGCCACCTGGGCCTCGGTTCATACCTTCACAGCCCATTACTGCTTGGACAAGGACTCCCGCCGAGATGCCTTGTTTGGTCAGGCTGTTCTCAAACACCTGTTCCACTCTTAAACAACTCCTACCCTCCTTCCCTTGATGGATGCCTGAGATCCATAGGAGGAAGTAGACCCCTTTCCAGGGTCTCATATCCTTGGGGATCTCCCAGGCATCTTAGTTAGGGAGTCCCCCATATGTGAAGACTCATTCCTGCTTGTTCCTGGAGATAGCACAGTAACAGGTGATCTCTGGGAACAGCAGGAATAAGTCTTCACATCCCTCCCACCTCCCCTAGGAGTTGTATCTCTCTATCTATCTTTCCTTTCCTCTCTCTCTCTATTGTCTCAGCTTTAAACTCAAACTGAGGAGAGGCGGTTAGGAAAGGCGGGAAAGCAGCGCGCAGGCGCTGTGGGATGCTCCCAAAAGCTTTCCTTTTTGGGAAGCTGGGGAGCGTTCCCGCGCAGGCTCTGTCGGTACCGACGTACCCAAATGTGAAGACTTATTCCTGCTGTTCCCAGAGATCACCTGTTACAGGTAAGTAACTGTGCTTTCTGGAAGCTTGTGCTTTGAAGGAAGATAGCTCAACTTGACAAGCTGGATGTTCCTCTTCTGTGTACAAATGAAAGAAAATGAAAATCTAGAACAAAGAAATCACTTCTTAAATTTGTTATAAAATTTCTTTGGGAAATATCACTCCAGTGTGGAAGAGCACAGTAAATTCTTGTGTAGGTGAGGTCATATTTATCTTTATTAAATCAGTTTTAATATTTGAGATTTGATTCTGTAATCATGTGCTTCCATGTGAAGAGCTGTAGAAAGGGAGAGAAGAAAAGAGCAATAAAGCTGTTAAATTTTGTCTAGCTATATTGAGCTGGCTAGTTAAATAAAGACAGAGTTTGAGGTAGTCTGGCAATGTGGTTCTAATTTAGAACAGTGGTTCTCAACAAGTCCTCTGGGACCCCCAGGCCAGTCAGGTTTTCAGAATATCCACAATGAATATGCATGAGATAGATCTGCATGCCCTGCTTCCATTGTATGCAGATCTATATCATGCATATTCATTGTGGATATCCTGAAAACCTGACTGGCCTGGCGGTCCCCGAGGACTGGATTGAGAACCACTGGTTTAGACAGTGCTAAAATTCAGCACTGTCCAGCTAAATATAGCCAGATAAATCCGGTTACAGCAGAGGGCTGTCCTAAAGTTATCCAGATAACTTGAACTGATTATGGACCCTTTCACTAACTCCACTAACCATTAACATACTGTATGTTATAGCATGCAGTAACTGACCATGGTGAACACTAACGTGCGGACAGGACAGCTGATCACCAAAACGCTCACTGACACTTAAAGAGCACATTAGCGTGAGAGCACCATTAACATGGCAATTAGCACAAATACACCCAACATTATTTCTATGGATATTTGGTGAACCTGCATTAATTGCATCGCACATTAGTGTACTCAGTTGCGCATTAGGTACTGGGAACAGGTTGATCATGCCCCTGACAGGTAATGCAGAGGCTTTGCACTTAACATGCATTTCAAACACATGTTAAATGCACACCCTTACTGGGCTTTGGTAAAAGGGCAAAAAAGCACAATAGGGGTGAGATAGAATTACACAGAAAATGTATTTATTAGCCAGAAATGGCTATGTTTTGGCAAAAATTGCCTGTGTCGGGGGCAGTCAAACAAGACATAAAAATCATAAAAAAATAAAAAGAGATAAATCATACCAGAACGAGCAGGAACAGATAAATGCAAAGAAAAAATCAAAAAATATATGCATGTCAGCAACAATAGAGCAAAACAAAACCATTTTTTCACAGCCAGAGTGCTATTTAGCAAAATTCTTTTACCACACAGCTAGTGGGCATGTTACCACCAGGAGAGGGGAAAAACCAAATAGTAAGTATATTCACATTTTAGATATGTCAAAGGATACGTTGTGAAAACTTGAAAAACAAAAAATAAGAAGAAAACAAGTTAACCATATAACATTTTACAAATCCATATGTTAAGATAAATACCCCACTTGATAGTATTACACTCATCTGTTAAAAGAATTAAATATTCACAAAAAATTTCACATGATGACAATATCATATATATCAATACTATAAAAAGTGGATTACATTACATCTACTTTTAACAACTGAAAAAAATCAGCAGTGACTTACAGATACCAAAACATATTGTAATGAAAAGGCAGATATATTTTGAAAAAATGCAAAGGAAACCTTGACAATTCTCCTCACCTGACGGGCTTTCTTTGCATTTTGAAAAAGTATATCTGAAAAAATGCAAAGAAAATATCTCTAATGAACCAATCACCAAAATTCAATTGTAAATTTACCCAATTGGAAACATTTTTTTCCATAAATACTCTGAATATAAACATCTCTTTTATGTTAAATTTCTTTTATTGGGGTAAAAGGCACAAACATACAACTTAGTCATTTCTTTATAACTTAATATTATATACTAAACCCGTCTGTCAATAACAACTGTATATCAAGATATGATCTCACCCTTTTTATTTTTATCCACCTTCCTCCCCAATTCCAAATCTCACAGCACTCCCCTTATTCAATCCCGGCTCCATTACCCACAACATCCAATAGTCTTCCCCGTCAGATGTTTTACTCTTACACACCACACGGAGGTTCTAACAAGACTAAATTCTACATTGTAATGAAACTTCATAGAATAGAAAAATCAAGCATCAACAATGCAATAGATCCAGTTGCCTCGCTCCTCCCCCCTTCTCCTGAATTCCCCCCACCCCCCTGTTAACCACCCCTAATGTTCCTTGGCAGGTCTGGTTCTCTTCTTGTAACAGGTCTCTACCCCAGAATATTTATAACTCGACTCCTCTCTTCTCCAGATAGCATCTGGACAAAGGGTTCCCACTCTTCCAAAAAATTTTTATTCAATTTCTCGTTCCCCCTTGTTCCAACTCTCTCCAGCATCATGAGATCATACAACTCTCCTTTCCAATCATCTAATCTAGCACCCCCCTTGATAACCACCCCCAGAGAATAAGGTGACGCGCTACTAATAATGCACGGTATGAACAATTTTTATACTTCCTTGGGATCTTCCCCTCATCTTCTTTCATCCCCAATACCGCTACCTTAGGTTCTGCCATCATTCCCACCCCAAATAAAACACCTAAATATTTGTATACTTCCTTCGAAAATTGAAATATCTGAGGGCATTTCCACCACTTATGTCCCAAAGTAGCTGCTCCATTCCCACACTTAGGGCAGTCTGCTGAGACAGCACTTCCTGCTCTATTGCCCTATTAGGAGCATAATGACTGCGTCATATTATCTTATACTGAATTTCTCTCCACCATGAGTACCCACTAACTAGTGGTATCTGTTCCAGGGACTTTCTCACATTCTCTTCTGTTATCTCCACCTGTAGGTCCTTTGACCACTGGTCCACTAATATTGTTTCTGCAGGAGAGACCGCTAAGGCCAATTCCTTAACGTCCCTCTAGTCTAGTCCCGGACCTCTGGGGTTTATGCAGCTTTGGAGACTGAGAAACGTCATTCTTCTGTAATGACACTGGTATATCCAGGCAGGATCCGCCTCCTCACACCAGTTGTCTCAGTCTCCAAGCAGCTGGAGGATTGGTGAGCCTGGAGGTCCGGGCTCTCACAATAAAGGAACAACTAAGGAGCATTTTAGATAGAAAGGAACAGATTGCTGACACAAAGAAGAGAAAGAAAAGTAGTAACAAGGGGGTTAAATTTTTTTTTTCTGCCTTTACGGCTGAGCTGAGGCCTCCCCTCCTCTCTCATACCAGTATGCCAGGATAGCCGCAAGCACAGCTCCGGGTCCCAATCAAAGTCAGAGGATCAAGGACCGGGGCGGAAGGGTTTGTAGTAGCGCGTTCAGAAGTTTTGCCTGACAGCGCTCTGCAACACGCCGGGACGTGCAAGCCATCGAGGAAGACTCTCCCCTCTGCAGTGCTTGGCAGTCCGAGCTCCCTTCAGGCGCCCGATGCTGGAACATAGCAAGTCAGTGGAGCGGCTGGAGGTCAGAGTGCGGCTGGTGAGTTGGTGCTGGCAGATTCGCTGGTTCGCGGTGGCACGTTGAGAAGAGATAAGGTGAGGCAGCCGCGTGGTCGGCAGCAGGCCTACCGCGTGGCGGCAACGCAGCAAGCGCCGTTCAGGTTGCAGGGCCTTTGAGGGGCTGGTAATTCTGGCGGGAAGCCTCGTTTTGGCCGGGGCAAGGTTTTTTCGGGCTCAGGGGCTTTAGGGAGCTCAGTCACAGTCGGATAAAAAAAAAAAAAAGAACGGTGGCTGAGTTTCTGGGAGGTGTCTGATTAAAGATTTTTGCCCAGGGATGCCTTCGAGGCCACAGTGCGTTGTCTGTGGGACTAGGCGGGGGGCAGTTTCGGAGAGAGGCATCTGTGGAGGGTGTATGCAGGAAGCAGAAACTATGGAGCACACCTTAGATGGGGGGACTGCCACGTTGGGAGAGCCAATGGAGCGGCAGGACCCAGTGAACCCCGAGTCGCCGTTAAGAGAGCTGGTGGCGGTGCAATCTTTGGCACCAGATCACCCCTCAGGGCAGACAGCCCTCCCTGGCGGCCTGGCAGCAATATTCTCCCCAGAGTTCGTGTCACTTGTTCAGCAAGCTTTTGGTAGCCGGCAGGAAGCTCTGGTGACGAGTGTGGGGGACGGGGGACAGGCAGTTAAGAGACCGGGGCCCCGTTGAGTGTAGGAATAGCAGGAAGCCTGGCTAAGAGGGCTAGGATAGAGAAAGTGCTGCAGGAGTCGTCGATAGCTTCGGAGGGACCCACATCGGACGAGGGGGAGCCCGAGGGGGAGTTAGACGACGATCTCAAGGAAGGTGAGATCACGGACAGGGAGGACCAAGCTAGGGTGGTCCGCCTGTTCCAAAGAGAGGAGTTGCCGGCCCTCATTGCAGAGACATTGAAGGCACTGCATATGCCGGTACCGGGACCAGCGGAGGATACTACCTTGGAGGATCCATTGCTGCAGGTGTTTCGTAAGAATCACAGAGCTTTTACAGGGCACAGAGTACTGTGGGAAATGATCCAGGAGGAATGGGACACGCCAGAGGCGGCATTGAAGGGGTCTAGAGTTATGGGCCGTCTTTACCCGCTGGTAGACCAGGACAAAGAGTTGTTTAAGTCTCCGAAGGTAGATGCCACTGTCTCGGCGGTTACGAAGAAGACTACAATTCCAGTGGAAGGCAGTGCGGCCCTCAAGGACACCCAAGACAGGAGGTTGGATTCCTTGTTGAAGCAGGTATTCGACATCAATGCTGTATCTATTCAGGTGGCTATTTGCGGAGCGTGGGTGGCGAGAGCCTGCCTCTGCTGGTCACAAGGGATTGGAATCGGGGGCAGCATACCTGGCAGATATCCAGTATGACCTCATTTGGGGGTTGTCAAAGAGCATGGCGTCGGTGGTTGCGGCTCACAGGTATCTTTGGCTGCGCAATTGGGCAGCTGATGAGGCTTCTAAGTCCCGGCTCAGTAAGCTTCCGTTCAGGGGTAAGCTCCTGTTTGGGGAAGATTTAGACAAGCTGGTAAAGGATCTGGGGGAGTCCAAAGGAGGTAGGTTGCCGGAAGACAAGCAGAAGCAGGGTTGGTTGGCTCCCACAGCAAGAGGGCAACAGAGGGAGTTTCGGCGTTTTCGTTTCCCAAGGTTTAACCAAACGCAGAGAGGGCGTTTTACCAATAGAAACCAGGGGTTTCGGGGATTTCGCAGAGCAGGCAGAGGATTCGGCATCTCTTCCTCCTCCACAAGTCTGTGAAAGTCACAATGAAGTCAGAGGGGCCCAGGTAAGGCTGGTGCCCTTAGGGAGTCGGCTACGGGATTTTTACCCTGCCTGGGTCCAGACAACGTCAGACCAGTGGGTGCTGGAGGTTATACTAGAGGGGTATGCGCTGGAGCTCCAGAGGCCGGTAACAGATTCTTTCATGCAGTCGCCATGCAAGGCGCCTGTCAAGGCCAAAGCAGTACGGGAGACAGTACAGAGGCTGCTTGAGCTCAACACAGTGGTACCGGTGCCGGCAGACCAGTGCGGCTGCGGTCAATACTCCATCTACTTCATGGTACCCAAAAAGGAGGGAACCTTTTGGCCCATTCTAGACCTCAAGAGAGTAAATCGGTGTCTTCGCATTTCTCACTTCCGGATGAAAACTCTGAGGTTGGTGATCGTGGCGGTGCGAGGAGAATTTCTTACTTCCCTCGACCTGACAGAGGCGTACCTGCACATTCCTATCAGACCGGAACATCAGAGGTTTCTCAGGTTTGCAGTCCCTCAGGGGCATTTCCAGTTTCAAGCGTTGCCGTTCGGGCTAGCTACAGCGCCACAAACCTTCACCAAGGTGATGGTTGTGGTGGCGGCGGCGGCGGCATTGCGAAAAGAGGGGAGTGCTGGTACATCCTTATCTAGACGACTGGTTAATCCAAGCGAAGTCAAGGGCAGAGAGCATGTCGGCTACGGCCAGAGTGGTGTCATTTTTAGAGAGTCTAGGTTGGGTGGTCAATGTGGCAAAGAGCAACTTGGTACCGTCCCAACAGCTAGAATATCTGGTAGCGCAATTCGACACAAAAACAGGCAAAGTTTTTCTGCCGACGCAGCGGGCTCAAGGCTTGTGAAAGCTTCTCAGGCAGTTTCTGAGCAGAGCAGCTCCCACGGCGTGGCAGTATCTACAGCTGCTCGGGTCCATCTCGGCGATGCTGGAGCTCGTTCCGTGGGCGAGAGCACACATGAGACCGTTACAGAGGGCGTTGCTCAGGCGCTGGTCCCATCAGGACGATCTGTTGTCGCGGAAGCTCCCTTGCCTGCCGGAGACGCGAGCAACTCTTCAATGGTGGTTACGGACCGGGTGCCTGGAGAAGGGCATGCCATTGGAAATGCCCGGTTGGTTGCCCCTGACGATGGACGCCAGCCTGTCGGGCTGGGGGACTCATTTCCAGGGATGTTATGCCCAGGGCCAGTGGACCGAGCAGGAGAAAGGCTGGTCGATCAACAGATTGGAGTTGAGAGCGGTGACGCTAGCCTTGCAGGACTTTCTCCCTTCGAGGCAGGGCCATGCGAGTGTTTTCCGACAACGTGACAGTGGTGGCTTACATCAATCGCCAAGGCAGTACAAGCAGTGTTCCATTGGAAAATGAGGCCGGAGATCTGTTCACATAGGCCAAGGTCCATCTGGTGGCCTTGTCAGCAGCACATGTAGCAGGAGTAGACAATGTGGAAGCCGACTTCTTGAGTTGGGTGAAGGTGGACTCGGGGTCCTTCATCAGGAGGTTTTCGAAATAGTGGTAGGTCGTTGGGGGGACCTGGTGATGGATCTCATGGCAACCTTTCAGTCAGCAAAGCTGAACCGTTTCTTCAGCAGAAGAAGAGAGAGGATGTCCGAAGGGCTGGATGCTCTCATACAGCGCTGGCCGGAGGAGCAGCTGCTGTACGTGTTTCCGCCATGGGTGTTGATAGGAAGAGTGCTGCAGTGAGCGGAGCGGCACAGAGGACAGCTGATCTTGATAGCGCCGGATTGGCCGAGAAGGCCATG
This sequence comes from Ichthyophis bannanicus, assembly GCA_033557465.1. NCBI lineage: Eukaryota > Metazoa > Chordata > Amphibia > Gymnophiona > Ichthyophiidae > Ichthyophis > Ichthyophis bannanicus. The sequence goes on along the minus strand of CM066034.1, from coordinate 445,150,880 downwards.
GTACGTGGATCTACAGAGGCTCTTGGTGGAGAAGCCATGGCGGCTGCCAGATCGGGCAGATCTGTTATCTCAGGGTCCTCTGCACATGCCTCACGTGGATCGGTTTTCGCTTACAGCCTGGCTATTGAAAGGGTGAGGTTGACGAAGAGAGGGTACTCTGCAGCGGTGGTGGCCACGTTGCTGAGGGCAAGAAAGAGGTCTACCTCGTTAGCGTACATCCACATTTGGCGGGTGTTTGAGGCATGGTGTGAGGACCATCAGTGCGCGGCTCTGAGAGCGTAGATTCCGCGGGTGCTAGAGTTTCTGCAGGATGGGCTGGATAAGGGGTTGGCAGCCGCATCTTTGCGAGCACAAGTAGCGGCGTTATCCTGTTATAGAGGTAAGATGGGAGGTGAAGGGCTAGGTACCCATCCGGACATTAAGAGGTTTTTAAGAGCCGTCTCTCTTTTGAGGCCGCCGCATCGACAACTAGTGCCGCAGTGGAATCTACCTTTTGTCTTGGAGGCGCTGAGGCGAAAACCGTTTGAGCCTTTGGCGGCAGCTTCCTTAAAGGACCTTACTCTTAAGTTGGTGTTCCTGGTAGCTATTGGTTCGGCTAGGAGAATTTCAGAATTACAGGCGTTGTCCTGCAGAGAGCCGTTTTCTACTTTTTATGATTTGAAGGTGGTGTTGAGGCCGGTCTCGTCGTTTTTGCCTAAGGTGGTTTCAGCATTTCATGTAAATCAGGTAGTTTCTTTGCCGGTGTTCAGGGAGCAGCTGGAGGGTTCCTCCACCGAACAGTTGTGCCTCTTGGACATTTGGAGGGTATTGAAGAAGTATGTTCGGACTACGGCGAACTTTCGCAAATCAGATAGGCTGTTCGTATTGTTTGCGGGGCCAAGGAAGGGAGAGGCCGCGTCTAAGGCTACGATCACCAGATGGATTAAGGAGGCCATAGCATCCGCTTATATTTTAAAAGGGAAAGCGGTACCTGAAGGGCTCAAAGCGCATTCCACCAGAGCTCAAGCGACTTCTTGGGCGGAGTTCCGTTTGGTGCCGCCAGTAGAAATTTGTAGGGCAGCTACCTGGTCTTCCTTGAATTCCTTTGTTAAGTGTTACCATCTGGATATTCAAGCGGACAGGGATACTAGGTTTGGATCAGCGGTGCTTCAGGCTGGTCTAGCAGGTCCCTCCCATTGATTGCTTTAACTGCTCTGTTACATCCCCAGAGATCCGGGACTAGACTAGAGGGACGTTAAGGAAGGTGAAATTAGACTTACCTGCTAATTGTGGTTCCTTAAGGAACTCTAGTCTAGTCCCGTATCCCGCCCGGTTTTCTGTTCTGGGTGCTAGGGCCTGAAGCAAAGAAGAATGAACAGGTAAGAGAAATCAGCTTCTAGGCATGGGGATTAAGCGGGGTCCTTATTCTCCCTGACAGCAGTGGGGGGAAGGCCTAGTTCTTGCATAACGTCAGATTGGTAGTATTAATCATTTCTTTAAATGAAAAAAAAAAAATCGAAATGACAGGGGGTTTGCAGTTCCCAGTTCAGGTTATTAGTAGTAATGGAGTTGGAGAATGTTTCTTCGGCTACTTAATTGTTGCTCTGTTGAGTTTGCTTTGCCAATAGGTTACTGGTGTGAGGAGGCGGATCCTGCCTGAATATACCAGTGTCATTACAGAAGAATGACGTTTCTCAGTCTCCAAAGCTGCTGGAGGAGGAGCATAAACCCCAGAGGTCCAGGACTAGACTAGAGTTCCTTAAGGAACCACAATTAGTAAGTAAGTCTAATTTCACCATACTCCTTCTGCAGTATTGTTATATGCGTTTGCTGCGCCATTCCTGCATACATCAACAGACCTCTCCCTGTAAATCCTCATTCGATATGCTGTGCACATAGCTTCTAACTTGCATATACCTAAACGCATCTGCTCCCGTTAATCCATACCTCGTCCTCAGCTCTCCAAATGGGAGTATTCTGCCATCCCCATCAATCACCTGTTCGATCGCCATTATGCCCTTCGTCTCCCACATACCAAAGGCCACCCCCTCCATTCCACTCCATTAAAGTTACCATTCCCATATAAAGGCAACATTGGCATCACATGTAGATTCCCCGTACATCGTCTGCATACTACCCACCACACCCGCTGCATTGTAGTAAACATCACATATTAACCAAGAACCCTAGGTAGAGTTCTCGTCACCGAGTGTAGAACATACCGCAACGCCAGAGGGCGTGCCAATTCCCCCTCCACCAACAAAGGCGTATAATCTGCTGTCTCGCTCAACCAATCTCGTAAGTTACGTAGCTGACAAGCTATATTATATCTATATATGTCTGGTAATCCCATACCCACCCCCTTTCCCATGGCAGTTGCAACAACCCCAACCGAATTCTTGGCCTTTTACCTCTCCATAAAAAGTTATTAAGTATCCTCGCCAGCTGCCTTGTTTCTTTACGCAACATCAAAATAGGCATCACCTGCAACACATACAACCACTTTGGGAAGACAACCATCTTGTACAAGGTTATCCGCCCTCCCAACAAGAGAGGAAGATCTCGCCAATTCTCCAACTTATTCCTAGTTTCTGCTAAGAGTCTCTGCATATTCAGACTATGTGCCCTCCTCGTCTCTGCTGTGAGCATTATCCCCAGATACTTTATTGCGTGTGCACTCCATTTCAATGGGAACTTTCCTTTACAGCTAGTCTGAAGGTCCTTATCAATAGGCATGGCCTCCGACTTCTCCAAATTCAACTTCAAACCTGAGAACTTTCCAAATTCAACAAACACGTCCAACAGAACTGGTAATGTTTCCTGCGGCATCCCTAGATATACCAACACATCATCAGCAAAGGCCAAGACTCTAAACTCTGTCTTCCCTATTCTCGCTCCCACTAGACTTGGATGTGTCCGTATACGCTCCAAAAAGGGCTCTAATGTCAGGACATACAGAAGTGGCGACAATGAGCACCTCTGCCTAGTTCCTCTCCTTAATGGGAAAACTACCGTTAACGAATCATTCACAATAATTTGTCCTTGTGGATCCGAGTACAGCACTCGCACATCCTCTCCAAAGAACCCCCCCCCCAGTCCCATATACTCCAAAATCCTAAACATATATGGCCATGATACCCGATCAAAAGCTTTCTCAGCATCAAAACTCACCAACAACGCTGGTACTTCAGCCACCTCCGTCATGTACAAAGCAGAGAAAATCCTCCTCATATTTTTAATAATATGTCTATTTCATAAAAAACCCACTTGATCATCGTGTATCAAATCTGGTACTATCGGTGCCAAGCGCTCTGCCATTATTTTAGCCAGAATCTTAAGATCAATGTTCAGTAAAGAGATAGGACAATTGGACTCTGGTTTCAAAGGATCTCTGCCCTCCTTAGGAATAAGAGTAATAATTGCTCTATTAGCCTCATATGGAAAGGACTGCCTCCACACTAAATTCATAAAATGGGCAGCTAAAGGCCCCACCACCTGCTGTATCAGTGTTTTGTAAAATTTCCCTCGAAATCCATCTGGTCCTGGGGCCCGTCCCCTATTTAATGTCTTAACTGCCACTATCACCTCCATTGGGGTAATTAGGCCATTCAACATCTCTCTCTGTTCCAGTGATAGACAGGGCATCTGGATGTGTTTCAGAAATTCCTGCTCTGCTCTCTGATCCTCCACCCCTTTCTCATACAATTGTGCATAATATTTCTGAAATACCTCCTCTATTTGCTGCTGCATATTTCTAACTTGTCCATCCTCATCCCTCATTGCACCTACATGCCGCCTCCCTCCTCCCAATCTTAACAATCCTGCCAATAATTTCCCCGTTTTATTTCCAAATTTATATAGTTTATAGCGGTAGTGGAGCTGGGAACGAAGCACCCTCTCTTGCATCACCGCAGATACTTCTTTCTGTAAATGCAACAGCTTCTCTTTAGTTTGCGGGGTGGGGGCCGAACAGAACCTCTGCCTCGCTTTACACAACTCCCCCTCCAGTCGCAGCAATCGCCGGTTATGCTGTACTCTTCAATGTCCCACATAGCCTATGATATGTCCCCTTAACACTGCCTTAGCAGTCTCCCAAAACAACATTGGATTCTCTCTATGTCTGGTATTATGGATAGCATATTCCTCCCACTGAGCTTTGAGAAATTCTCCAAAATGCTTATCTGAGCTTAATTCCAAAGGATACCTCCACAATGTTCTGTTAGTGTGAGACCCCCATTGAATATCCATCCATATCAAAGCATGATCTGAAATGGGTTCCACCGTCGCCTCTACCACTCTTGAGAACAACATAGATGATCCCAGAAAGTAATCTATCCTAGAGCCAGTATCATGTGCCCTGGACATATGTGTATAATCCCTTTCCAATGGGTGTAAGACCCTCCAGTAATCCGTTAGGTCATAGCCCTCACAGAGCCCTCTTACACATTGTACTCTACGGTCTCGAACATTACCACTCTGTTGTGATCTATCCACACTCTCTTCCATCACACAGTTAAAATCCCCTCCAAGAATTAACGGAATTTGCCCTACTTCACTCAGGTATTTATTAACTCTAGTGCAAAATCTCACCTCATACATATTCGGCGCATATATATTCATTAGCGCTATACTCTGGCCCAAAATCTCTCCAATAACTGAGACAAATCTACCCTCCGGATCCTCAGTAGTTCGTGTCGTCACAAAACCCACTTTCTTATGAATTAGTATGGCCACTCCTGCCTTCTTCCCCCCAGACGATGCCCCCATATACCCCCCCGCCCCACCACCACCACCACCTCTGGAGCTTGCAATGTTCCTTAACTGTGTGGTGTGTTTCTTGTAAGAAAGCTATCTCCACCCTTCGATCTCAAAGGGCCTTCAACACTTTGTGCCTTTTTATAGGGTTCCCCAGTCCACAAACATCCCATGAAGCAAATCTCAATTGTGTACCCATTATTATCTATCCATAGTCATAGCCGCCAAAAGGGCAGCCCCCCTCCCCCAGCTCAGAGCTCCCCTCGGTCTTTCCGACCCTCCCGACCTGCCAGATCCTCAAGGAACAATTTACCCCTCCCTTCCGCCAAGTTTCCTTCACCCAAGTCATTAGAAATCCCCCCTGTGCTGCCCCCCTCCCCCTGCACCCGACCCATTCTCCTAATCCCCCCCCACCCCCGCTGCCCTTGATCACCTTGCCCCTCCCTCCCCATTCTCCCTATCTCCGTACCCTGCCCTCCCTCCTGGGGGCCCTCTCCACTGACCATTAGTGATGCATTCTAGACCCACCTTTACCAATTCTACTCCCTCGCTTCCATATTACTTCCCTCAATGTTGTCCTTCACCCCCTCACCCTCCACACTCCCACATCCCTCTGTATCAATTTTCTCATAATGCGACCTTCCCTCCTTCCCTCTAACCAACCCCCCCCCCCCCACCCTTTCCCCCATCCATCCAATTAAGTTAAAACTAACCACCTCCCTCCCACACCCAGGGCTTCCCACTCAGTCCCCTTCCCTACTAACCTATAACATTGAAACATTTATAGTTATATCATTTCAGAAGGTGCTAACAATAATAATAATAGGGGAATGAGTAGATTCAGGAGAAACAATAATAGGAGGGCAGAGGAAGGAGAAAACAAGAACATCCTCCCACATATGTCCACCGCTCTGTCCTCCTCCAATCCAGGTATCGAATGTCCAATACATTGTCTCCCTCCTCTGCAACCCAGGAGCTCTTTCGGTTACTCATCCGACACAGTTACATTTTCTCTCAGTCACTTCCCCAGACCTACACACCAAATAGCAGAGGGAAAAATGTCTCTCCAATATCCCCCAGTCCAAGCAACATGTGAAAAGAGTAACAAAAACAAAAAACATGTAATTCAGCTCTGCAGATTCAACTCTGCCTTCAATTCCACAGATTCAACTCTGTCTTCCACTCCACAGTCAGAGCTTAACAGCTCACGTCCATCTTAAATTGTATCCTCCAACTCTCTCGATTCTACCCGCTGTCTCCATGGCATTGTCCCATACCTCATCCATCTGCCAGGCCCATCAGGAAAGACTGTGCCTTTGCAGCTGTATTAAAAATATGCTGCTTGCCATGATATTCTACTTTCAGTCTCGCAGGGTACATGAGAGCAAAGCGTATGCCTTTATTTATGAGCGTGGTGCAAGCCCCAGCAAATTCCCGCCTGCGCTAGCTGACCTGTGTCGCGTAGTCCTGGAAGACTAAAACATTTTGCGGGCCCAATGTTTGGTTTCTCTTTGTTCTCGCTGCTCTCAGCACTGCCTCTTTTTGGGCATCGTTCAGGAAGCGCACGATAATCACTCTAGGCCGGCCCACTCCCTCTCGTTTTTGCCCCAGCCTGTGTGCCCTTTCAATGGTCAGTCGGCCCACACATGCCTCCAGGGAAAAGTGAGAAGTCAGCCACGTTTCTAAATATCCACACAGTTCATTTTCTTTTACAGATTCAGAAATACCTACAATTCTCAGGTTTTTCCTTCTGCCTCTGTTCTCCAGGTTATCTATCTTGTCCGCATATGTTTTTAACTTCTCTGCCATCTCTTGCATTGCCTGGGCCTGCGTCTGCTGCTTGCCCTACACCACTTCAACACGTTGCTCCAACTGTGACACTCTCAGCCCGATTTCCGCCACTGCCTGCCCCACTTTAGAAACTTACTCCGAGAGGGATTGAAACCTCCCCTCTAGAGCCGCCATGACCGTGCTCGTTACCTCCTCCACTACTCCAGCAATCTGATTGCTGATCGGGCTAGCAGGGGCAGACGACGCCATCTTGCTCTCCGTCCCACGAGGCTTCCCCTTTCTTCCCGCTTTTGTTGCCATCGGGGTTAATACCATTCACGCTTACTCTCCGCACTCTCCGTCCACTTTCCCCCAGTGTCTCCAATTAGATGGGTGATAGGTTTCTGAGCGGATCTCCGTTTTCACTCTATTTTTGTGGCAAGGTACTCCAGAGCCCGGTGAACTGCTGCCACCCAGCTCACTGCATCATGTTGTCCTCAACATCTCTATTAAAAACTATTTAAAACATGCTTGTGAATGAAAAGGCTTAAAAACGCCACCAAAAATATGCACTTAACCCTTAAAAAAAAGGGAGAACTGATGAAGCATAGTTTTTACATAAGACAAAAGAATTTCAAACAAACTCCCATAAGAATGTTCTAAAATATTTTCAACATATCTTGGACTTTTAAGGTTCCTTTTATATATCTCCAAAAACACTAATATACACATTACTGGCTTCACAAGATACCACAGATAAACACTAGTGCTATGATGAAGTTCAAATACATCAAACATATACATTATCGGTAACATTTATAGAAACACTGCATAGGGGGAGTCACGTGATGGTTGAGTAGAGGGTGCTCTCAGATCAGATCAGCAAAGTGCTATAATTACTTAGTTTTGCGCTGAATGAAATTTGCTGACTAGTGAAATTTGGTAACTAGTATATCTAACAAAACGAAGCAGAGAAAGCAGTCAAAGACACCCGCAATGGCAGTAAAATTAACTAAAACATATCAGCATCAAACAATGGCGGAGTGTCTTATAACCCAAGATGGCACTGGGGCAGCCATGGCAGGGAACTCACCATGGCTGGATCGTGGCATCACCCCAACCCTGGAGGCAAAATCACTGCTGCTGTTCACCAGACCACTTCGGTCAAAGAAATCAAGGAAGCTAACAAAAGTTACAGCGCAGTAATAATAATGGGTGATTTCAATTACCCCGGTATCGACTGGGTCAGTGTCACGTCAGGACATGCTAGGGAGATAAAGTTCCTAGATGAAATAAATGACTGCTTCTTGGAGCAGCTGGTTCATGAACCGACCAGAGGGGAAGCCATATTAGACCTAGTCCTTAGTGGAACACCAGATCTAGTGCAAGAGATAAGGGTGTTGGAGCCACTTGGCAATAGTGATCATAGCATGATCGCCTTTGATTTAATTAGTGGAGGAGGGATAGTAAGGAAATCCACAGTACTACCTTTTAACTTTCGAAAGGGAGACTATGATAAAATGAGGAAAACAGTTAAGAAAAAACTAAAAGGAGCAGTTGCGAAGGTTAAAGACGTACATCAAGCTTGGGTGTTGTTGAAAAATACTATCTTGGAAGCCCAGACCAGCTGTATTCCACGCTTTAAGAAAAGTGGAAGGAAGTCCAAAAAACTGCCAGCATGGTTTAAAGGTGAGGTCAGAGAGGCTGTTGTTGCCAAAAAAGCATCTTTCAGGAAATGGAAAAAAGAGCCAAACGACGAAACCTGGAAACAGCACAAGCACTGGCAAGTCAAATGCAAGGCATTGATAAGGCAGGCAAAGAGAGAATTTGAGAAGAAGCTTGCTGCGGAAGCAAAAACGCGAAATAAAGACCTTTTCAAGTACATTCGTAGCAAAAAACCTGTGAGAGAGTCAGTTGGTCCATTAGATGATAAAGGGGTTAAAGGCGACAAGGCGATAGCGGAGAGACTGAATGAATTTTTTGCTTCGGTCTTTACTGAGGAAGATGTAGGGATGATACCCATGACTGAAGTGGTATTTAAAGGAGCGGAAGAATTGAAGGAAATATCGATACATCGGGAAGATGTCTTACAACTATTAGATAAACTGAAGAGTAGCAAATCACCTGGGCCGGATGGTATACATCCAAGGGTGTTGAAAGAACTGAAATATGAGATTGCAGAACTGCTATCAGTAATCTGTGAACTATCATTAAAATCATCTCTAATACCTGAAGATTGGAGGATCGCCAATGTAACACCAATTTTTAAAAAGGGTTCCAGGGGTGATCCGGGAAACTACAGACCGGTGAGCCTGACGTCAGTACTGGGAAAAATGGTAGAAACCATCATAAAGAATAAAATTACTCAGCATGTAAATAGTCACAACCTAATGGGAGACAGCCAACATGGCTTTAGACAAGGAAGATCTTGTCTTACTAATCTGTTATGAAGGAGTGAATAAACAGGTGGACAAAGGTGAGTCGGTTGATATTGTGTATCTGGACTTTCAGAAAGCCTTTGACAAGGTCCCTCATCAGAGACTTTTGGCAAAACTAAAGAGTCATGGGCTAGGAGGCAGTGTACTATTGTGGATCAGGAGCTGGTTAAAAGATAGAAAGCAGAGGGTAGGGCTAAATGGCCAATTTTCCCAATGGAGAAAGGTGAATAGTGGTGTACCCCAGGGATCTGTGCTGGGTCCGCTGCTTTTTGACATATTCATAAATGACCTGGAAAATGGAATAACGAGTGAGGTTATCAAATTTGCAGATGACACAAAACTATTTAAAGTTGTTAAAACCCAAGAGGATTGTGAAAAATTGCAAGAGGATCTTGATAAATTGGAAGACTGGGCATCAAAATGGCAGATGAAATTTAATGTGGACAAGTGCAAGGTTATGCACCTAGGGAAGAACAACCCAAACTATGGTTACACGATGCAAGGTTCCACATTAGGAACCACCACCCAGGAAAATGATTTAGCCGTCATTGTGGATACCATGTTAAAACCCTCAGCCCAGTGTGCAGCAGCGGCCAAGAGAGCAAATAGAATGCTAGGTATGATAAGGAAAGGAATGGAAAATAAAACAAAAGATATTATAATGCCTCTATATCGTTCCATGGTGAGACCGCACCTTGAATATTGTGTGCAATTCTGGTCGCCATATCTTAAAAAGGATATAGCAATTTTAGAAAAGGTACAGAGAAGAGCCACCAAAATGGTAAAGGGGATGGAAGGATACTCCTATGAAGAAAGGCTAAAAAGGTTAGGGCTCTTTAACCTGGAAAAGAGACGACTGAGGGGAGATATGATAGAAGTCTATAAATTAATGAACGGAGTGGAACGGGTAAACGTAGATCGATTGTTTACCTTATCAGAATATAGAAAGACTAGGGGACATGCAATGAAGCTACAGGGTAAAACTATTTAAGACTAATAAAAGAAAATATTTTTTCACTCAACGTGTAATCAAACTCTGGAATTTGTTACCGGAGGATGTAGTAAAGGCTGTTAGTGTAGCTGGGTTTAAAAAAGGTTTGGACAAGTTCCTGGAGGAAAGGTCCATAAACCATTATTAAGAAGTGACCGAAGATATCAATGCTTGACCCAGTACAAGCATTGTGGAACTTGTGTCTCTTGGGGAAACTGCTAGGTACATATGACCTAGATTGGCCGCTGTTGGAAACAGAATACTGGGCTTGATGGACCTTGGTCTGACCCAGTATGGCATATCTTATGATCTTATGAGATGGAGGCAATATTGCAGGCCATAAGTTTGGGGAAGGCGGAGTTAGCAGAGAACATAAGAACATAAGAAATGCCTTACTGGGTCAGACCACAGTCCATCAAGCAGTGACCAGTACAGGCCACAAGTCCCTGGCAGGTTCCCAAAGAGGCACACAAGTTGCACAATGCTTGTTCCGTAGCAAGAAGTGGATTTTGCAGGTCCTCTTTAATAATAGTTTATGGACCTTTCCTCCAGGAATTTGTCCAAACCTTTTTTAAACTCAGCTACACTAACAGCTTTTACTACATCCTCTGGTAACGAATTTCAGAGTTTGATTATGCGTCGAGTAAAATATTTTCTCTTATTAGTCTTAAATGGGTTGCATTGTAGCTTCATTGCATGTCCTTTAGTCTTTCTACTTTTTGATGGCATAAACAAACGATCTATGTTTACCTGTTGCACTCCATTCATTCATTCATTTATAGGTCTCAATTTTTCCCCTCTCAGCCATCTCTTTTCCAAGTTGAAGAGCCCAGCCTTTTAAGCCTCTTCTCATAGGGGTATCCTTCCATTCCCTTTACCATTTTTGTTGCTCTTCTTTGTAACTTTTCTAATTCAGCAATATCCTTTTAAGATACGGCGACCAAAATGGCACACAATGTTCAATAAACTGTTCCATGTAAGATGATGTTGTTTTTTAAACCGTGCTGATCATGAATAGTGCGGTATAAAACCAAATAAATAAAATAAATAAAGGTGCAGTTGCACCATGGAACGATACAGAGACATTATAATATCCTTTATTTTCTACTCCTTTCCTTATGATTCCTTGCATTCTATTTGCTTTCTTGGATGCCGTTGCACACTGGGTGGAGGGTTTCAACATATTATCCACGATGATGCTTAAATGTTTTTCCTGGGTGGTGGTTTCTAAGGTGGTATCTTGCATCGTGTAACCATAGTTTGGGTTGTTCTTTCCTAGGTGTATAACTTTGCACTTGTCCACATTCAATTTCATCTGCCATTTGGGCATCCAGTCTTCCAATTTTTCAAGGTCCTCTTGAAATTTTTCACAATCCTCTTGTGTTTTAACAACTTTGAATAATTTTGTGTCATCTGCAAATTTGATCACCTCACAAGTTATTCCTATTTCCAGTTCATTTATGAATATGTTAAAAAGCAGTGGGTGCAGCACAGATATATGGGTTGCTCCACTATTCACCTTTCTCCATTGAGAAAATTGGCCATTTAGGCCAACTTTCTGCTTTCTATATTTTAACCAGTTCCTGATCCACAAAAACTACACTGCCTCCAAGCCCATGACTTTTTAATTTTGCAAAGAGTCTCTCATGAGACTTTCTGAAAATCCAGATACACTATATCAACCGGCTCACCTTTGTCTAACTGTTTATTCACACCTTCAAAAGAATATAACAGATTAGTAAAACAAGACTTTCCTTGGCTAAATCCATATTAGCTTTCTCCCATTAAACCATGGCTATCTCTATGTTCAGTAATTTTATTCTTTGAATGTTTCTACCATTTTTCCCAGTACTGATGTCAGGCTCACTAGTCTGTAGTATCCCGGATCACCCCTGGAACCCTTTTAAAAAATTGACGTTACATTGGCCACTCTCCATTCCTCAGGTACTACAGATGATTTTAATGATAGTTCAGAGATTACTAATATTAGGTTTGCAATCTTATTTTTCAGTTATTTTAACATCCTTGAATGTATGCCATCCAGTCCAGGTGATTTGTTACTCTTCAGTTTATCAAATAGTTATAATACATTCTCCCAGTTTATTGATAGCTCTTTCAGTTCTGCTACATCACCTTTATATACCATTTCAGGTACGTGTATCTTCCCTACATCTTTTGTAGTAAAGTCCGAAGCAAAGAATTCATTCATTCTTCTCTGTTATGGCCTTGTCCTCCCTTAGCGTCCCTTTCACCCCTCTATCATCCAATGGTCCAGCTGACTCTCTCACAGGCTTTTTGCTATGAATGTACTTGAAAATGTTTTTATAATGCATTTTTGCTTCTATAGCAAGTTTCTTTTCAAATTCTCTCTTTGCCGGCCTAATCAATGCCTTGCATCTAATTTGCCAATGCTTACGTTGTTTCTGGTGTTCGTCATTAGGATTCTTTTTACGTTTCCTGAAGGATGGTTTTTTGGCAACAACAGCCTCTCTGACTTTGTCTTTAAACCATGCTGGCAGTTTTTTTGCCTTCTTTCCACTTTTCTTAAAGCGTGGAATACATCTGTTCTGGACTTCAGAGATAGTATTTTCAAACAACGCCTATACTTGATGTACATCTTTAACCTTTGCAGCTGCTCCTTTTAGGTTTTTCCTCATTTTATTATAGTCTCCCTTTTGAAAGTTAAAAGGTAGACTGTGAATTTCCTTCATGTCTTTCTTCCATTTATTAAATCAAATGCGATCATGCTATGACCACTATTGCCAAGTGGCCCCAAAACCCTTATCTCTTGCATTAGATCCTGTGTTCCACTAAGGACTAGTTCCAGAATAACTTCTCCTTTTGTCGGTTCATGAACCAGCTGCTCCAAGAAGCAGTCATTTATTTCATCTAGAAACTTTCTCTAGCATGTCCTGCTGTGACATTGACCCAGTCAATACCAGGGTAATTGAAATCACCAGTTATTACACTGTTGTAACTTTTGTTAGCTTCCCTGATTTCTTTTAGCATTTCATCATCCATCTGGTCATTCTGGCCAGGCGGTCGGTAGTACATCCCCTCTGCCTTTGCCTGCATTTTACATGGGGCTTCTATCCGTAGAAATTCTACAGCATATTTTGTTCTCTGGGAACAAGCACAAAGTCAGTCCTCACATATGGGTGATGTGGGCGCCAATGAAGTCATCACAGAAGCATTTCCCCAGCTTTCAAAAAAAGCCTTTGGGAGATGCCACCACAAATGCGTGGTCTCCTTCCCGCCCAAGGGTGCCATCTTGCCTCAGTCTCCATTTTTCAGTGGAGTCCAGCAGACGTCTGTATATTTGCCCCGGATAAAGATAAAGTATCAACTTTTGAGTTTTTTTACTCTATTCTCCAGTCTTGCCTTGGCATCACGTCTCAGGCCTATTTAAATCTTCTCTTTTTTCCTAGGTGCGGTTCTTGCCTTTTTTACCGCTGGCAGAGCCTCAGGTCTTTGACCTAGCTGGGGCCCTTTTTCCCCCCATGGTTTCCAGTGGTTTCAAGAAGTGTGATTGGTGCTCAAGGATCATGTCCCTCACAGACATGTATGACTGCTTCCTCCATTGCCTTGGGCCAGACCACGACCCAGCAGACTGTGGCCTGTGCAAGAAAATGTCATCCAAGGCCCTCAAAAGCCGTCAGCAACAGCACGACAAGTTCTTCCCAGAGTCTGCAGTGACACTGCGCTCCAAGGCCCCCTCTGAGGACTCGGACTCCCGTGAAGACCCTGAGGGTCCCAAGCGAGGCCATGAGTCCTCCGAGTGGAGCTCCTCGGTTGGGGTACACAAGAAGAAAAATAAATCCTTGAGGGCCGTGTCAGTGGACAGATCCAGGAAGATGAGTTATTCCTGAGCCAGATCCTGCAGTCCACGCTGCTCATCCGAGGGCACAGAATGGGAGCGGCCTACCAGGGTCACCTGTAAAAAAGCCTCTGGTGATCGGCCTCAGGTCCACGAGGCCATGCTCGTCGACTCCCCTTCGGGGGAGCCGGCACCAGGCCCGAGTCCCTTGGTGCCCGTATCGATGGCTGCGAAGCTTTATGGACTGGAGACCGGAATGGCGGCCTTGAAGTGCAGCTTGTCTGTCTTCATAGCTCAGCAGCGGGCCCGGATACCCATCTCTGCTGGGTCATCTGCCCAGACCACTGAGCCCTCAGCATCGAGGACATCCCCACACATCAAGCTGATCCTCGAGAGCATGCAGTCTCAAGTTGATCCTCGACAGAAGTCTTGATCCTGGTCCCATTCCATAGGACCAAGGTCCTCCCTGGCAAGTGCCCAAGGTTTCGGCTGCAGAGCCTCCAAGAGACCTGGATTGGGCTCGGGGCTGGATCATCCTGCCAGGCCCTCCCTTGACTCCTCCACCAATTTCTCGGACTGGGAGATAGAGGGCGAGGAGTCCCTGGACACCCATCACCACTGCAACATACCCTTGGACCCTTGGGAAGGGCTCAAGTAAAAAGCCCCTTTACTCGAGGAAGGGAGCTGCTTACAGAAACTACCCACAGTATCAGGCCTCCCCAACAGCATCAGCAGGCCAAAGGACACTAGCATGGCCCTCTTAAGCAGAAGGCTGCCATGCACAGGCCCTAGCCCAGCCTGGTGGGAGTTTTTGACTCCTTGGGCATAGCCTCTCCACCCCCAAGAGGTCAGCAACCCACAAGGGGATGTCTCATCCGCTTTGCCTATCGATGGCTAGCCGTTACCACCTACACTTGAACACTCTCGAGTAGTCAAGGAGGGTTACCTCCTCAACCTGGCATGGACACCTCCCCCTTTCTCCCCTGGTGAGCCCCCCCCCCCCCCCCCGGACTCTCCTTCACCGGTATCTACTGCTGCAGGAACTCACAGGTCTCCTCGAAGACAGGGCAGTGGAGCCAGTGCCCCAGCACCTCTGGGGCAAAGGGTTCTACTCTAGGTACTTCCTTGTGCCAAAATGAACAGGGGACCTAAGGCCCATCCTAGACCTGTGGAACCTGAACAGGTTCCAAGATGCTCTCCCTTGGAACATTACTGCCTTACCTCCAGCAGGGAGACTGACTATGCTCCTTGGATCCTCAAACCACCAGGCTAGAGCAAAGTGTGATGCAAAACTTTTTATTGTTGCTTCATCCCAAAGGGGACTGCTAGGGGCCACCCGACATGGCCACATTTTGGCACGCCTTCATCAGGTGATTGGCCTACACAGAAATTCATATAGAAACATATAAATACAATTAAACACTTTATCCTTGGTTACTTTTTATTCTTGGTTCCTCGCAAAAGAGAATTGAAATTCTACATATTAAATGTTTGTCCCTCTCTTGCAGTTAGAAAGTAGTTTTCTTTAAGATCAGGCACAAGAAGCATAAGGTGCCTTATTTGGTAAGACGTAGACCACATGTGTTCCTTCTGTAATGTTTTGTTTAATTAGTTCACAATGGTATTATTATGAACAATCATCATCTTTAAAAGTTTGAAAAAATGTATTTTTATGTTTACATTTTGGGGTGACATTTCTCTTGTTTTATTTGTTTTTATTCTCTTTATATATTCATATATTTTTATATATTTATTGTTACAAGTGTTTAATTGTATTTATGTTTCTATATGAGCTTCTGTGTAGGCCAATCCCCTGATAACGGCGGTGCTGAAACATGGCCATGTCGGGTGGCCCCTAGCAATGGGGTGAAGCAACAATGAAAGGTTTTGTGTATCATCGCTCTAGCCTGGTGGTTTTAGTGTCTTTCTGCGAGTGTGCAGTGCTGTTTTGGTTGAAAGTTTATACCCACATCCTCATTCATCCCAAACACAGGCAGTATCTCCGATTCTTGATAGGGGGTGGTTACTAACAGTACTGGGTGCTACCCTTCGGCCTGGCCTGGCCTCCGCCCCCAGAGTCTTCACCAAATGCCTGGTGGTAGTCGCTACCTACCTCCATCTCCAAGGGGCCTTCGGCTTTCCCTACCTGGATGACTGGCTTATAAAGGGAGATATGGCTGCTGAGGCGCAACAGGCCACAGACTGCACCATCTGTGTCCTGCAACATCTGCGATTTGTGATAAACCGCCCCAAGTCTCATCTCCTCCCGACACAGTGGCTGGAGTTCATCGGGGTAAGGCTGGACATGGTTTAGGACACAGCCTTTCTCCCCTGGACAGGGCCAACCATCTCAGGGCACTGGCCGCAGACATTCAGCACCAACCCTTGGTGTCCACTCACCTTCTGCTGCACCAACTCGGCAAGAAGGCCTCCACAGTCCATGTTACCCCAGATGCCCATCTTCAAATGAGGGTGGCTTAGTGATACTTCCACACCCAGTGGACACAGGCCACAGCCAACTGCAAGACAGTGTGTCAGTGACCCACCAAATTGCAGAGTCCCTGAATTGGTGGCACAACACACAGCACCTTCGAGCCCTTTCAGACACTACCTCCCAGAGAGTCCTCATTATTGACGCCTCCTTGGTGGGCTGGGGAGCACATTGCAAGGAACTCTGCACTCAGGGCAGTTGGTCCGAGGTGGAAAGCCAGCAGCAGATCAACCTTCTGGTGCTCCGGGCCACACACTTGGCTCTCCGAGCCTTCTGCCACCGTCTGCAGCACCAGTTAGTGCTGGTCCAAATGGACAATCAAGTGGCAATGTTCTGTGTAAACAAACAAGGGGGCATGGGGTCCTGCACCCTCTGCCTTGAAGCGATAGCTCTCTGCTCCTATGCGATCCACCAAGAGATGCTCCTGTAGGTGGTGTACCTGCCAGGCAAGGACAACACCCTAGCGGACAGAGTGAGCAGAGTCCTCCAGCCACATGAGTGGTTGCTGGACTCCAGAGTGGCCAATCGACTCTTCTGACTCTGGGGGACACCTCTAGTGGATCTCTTTGCCAGCCCGGACAATTCCCAGTTGCCCCGCTTCTTCTCCCAGCAGCCCCACCCATTTCGGGTGGTTGTGGGTGCCTTCCTCATCCCATGGTTGGAAGTCCTTTTGTACACCTTTCTGCCCACACCGTTGATTGCCACAACCCTATTCGGGGCTCCGCAACAGGGCATCACTGATCCTGGTGGCTCCACGGTGGCCCAGACAATCATAGTTTTCTCTGCTTGGCAGCGGAGGCCCTTGTCCCCCTGCGGAATGCCTCGGGGCTATTGTCTCAGGAGGAGGGTTCCCTCCTGCACCCCAATCCGGGGACCCTGTCTCTGACAGTTTGGCTGCTGAGAGGGTAGCTTTGGACCCTTTCAACCTCTCAGGGAAGGTGGAGGAGGTCCTTTTGGCCTCCCGTAATACCTCCACCAGACAAGCCTACGCCTTCAAGTGGTGCAGGTTTTCAGTGTGGTGTGCAGAGAGACAGACGAACCCATTCTCATGCTCAGTGCAGCTGGTGCTGCAATGCCTACTTCATTTGTTGCAATCCAGGCTCAAATCCAATTCCGTCAGGGTACACCTGAATGCTCTTCCTGCGCACCACCATCCTGCCAAGGGCAAGCCCCTCTCGATGCAGCCTCTTGTCACCCACTTCCTGCAGGGTCTCCTGTTGCCTAAGCCCCCCATCCGCCCACCAATGTTCCCTCTAATTTTCTGTAGGCTGCGTGCGCATAAAATATCAGCTGTGTGCAGCTTTTGAAGGAAGGTTAAATTTTTGTGTGCCACATAACTACACTCGGAGTTATATACTTTAAAATTTGACTACACATCAGAATACAGTATGTACACCACATTGATTTTAATCAAATTAAATGAAAATAGACGATTACTAAATGAAGCGGGAAATTTCTAGTAATTACAATCATAACTTTTAAATTTTAAGACGTCTGTGTTGTTTTCTATCAGAATCAGAGCCATAATTTCTGTGCGCTCTGTTGTAAAGTATGTGCGCTCGCTCGGCGAGGTGTGTGCGCGCGCACACGTGCACAGGTTAGAGGGAACAGTGCCGCCCACCAACAGCAGAGTGGGACCTCAATGTGGTGCTAGTGCAGTTCACGGGGCCACCATTCGAGTCCCTGGCTATCTGCCACTTGAGATATCTTTCATGGAAAGTCATCTTCCTGGTGGCACTCACATCCGCTCGCAGGGTCAGCGAGCTCCAAGCCTTGGTGGCAGAGCTGCCGTACACCAGGTTCTACAAAAATAGGGTTGTGCTCTGCACCTATCCCAAATTCCTCCCAAAGGTAGTGTCCCCAATCCACCTCAGTCAGGAGGTGGTGGTGCTCATCTTCTTTCCGTGGCCTCATGCCAGCAGGGCGGATGCCGTCCTCCATACTCTGGATTGTAAGAGGGCCCTGTTCTTTTACCTTCAGTGTACCCAGGGCCACCACAAAGCTTCACAGCTTTTTATTTCCTATGACTCCAGTCGGCTGGGAGAGGCAGTGACCAAACAGACCCTGACCACCTGGGTGGCAGATTGCATTGCCCTCGCCTATGAACAGGCTGGGCTGTCACTGGAGTGCCGAGTCACAGCACTCAGTGTCAAGGCTATGGTGGTCTCTGTGGCAAGTCTGCATTCCTTCCCGATAAGACATCTGCAGGGCCACCACCTGGTCTTCAGTTCGTACCTTCACAGCTTATTATTGCCTGGAGAGAGAGTCTCGATGGTACAGCGCCTTCAGCCAGGCCGTGCTCCATAATATGTTTAGGGTTTAGACAACTCCTACCCTCTGACCCTTCCATGTTCAGGCTACTGGACACACGGGTCTTTCTGGAGTCTGCATGCTGCTGCTCTTGGCTCCCCTTGGGGGCATCCATGGTTTTCTACAGGCTTTTGGTAGCCTGTAGCTAGGGAGTCCTATACTGTATGTGAGGACTGACTTCCTGCTTCTTCTGAGAGGCAGCGTAGTTACTCACCTGTAACAGGTGTTCTCTGGGGACAGCAGGAATCATTCCTCACAATCCTCCCTCCTCCCCATGGAGTTGCTTTTCTGTCATTTTTGCTGTCTTTAGCTGTGTCATCTGACTGAGGCAAGATGGCATCCTTGGGCGGGAAGAGGACCACGCATGCATGGTGGCATCTCCCAAAGGCTTTCTTTGAAAGCTGGGGAGATGCTTCCATGAAGGTTCCGTCGGTGCCTATGTCACCCATATGTGAGGACTGATTCCTGCTGTCCCTGGAGAACACCTGTTACAGGTGAGTAACTGATTTTCCTGCAAAACTTTAATCATATGTGACTCAATGCCTTCTCTAAAATAGAGTGCAGCCCCTCCACCAATTGGATCTACGCTATCATTATGATATAGTTTGTACCCCAGGTATCATAGTGTCCCATTGGGTATGATTCATGTAGTGGTTAGGGATGCCCGGGCTGAGTTAAAAAAGGCAGTCAGCAGGATTGAAAGAGCTGAGAAGCGTATTGGAGAAAGGGAGGAAGATTTATTAGTACTTAAGCAGGATTCGTCAATGCATGCAACTTTATTATAGAAATTAGTGTTAGATGACCTGGAAAACAGATCTCACAGTTCCAACATATAAGGCTCATCAGGGTCCCAGAGGGGGGTGATGAGAGATCTATGGCAGATTTTGTAGAGCGCCTCCTGAAGGGCTTATTCCAAGATTCCCCTCTTCCCAGCGAACATCTTATTTGAGAGAGCTCACAGAGTGCCTGTGGAGCCTACTCAGCCCAGAGGTTGGCTTCGTCTGATACTTGCTAAGATTTTGAACTTTAGACACAGAGACTGGATTTTGTCCCAAGTAAGGAAAGTTGAAGGATTATAAAGTTTGAATCTTTGCAAATTACAGTACTGAGTTAAATAGAAAAAGGCAGTTGTTCCGGGAAGTTAAACGGAGGCTGTTTGGGCATGGTGTCCAACAAGCCTTTGTTGTACCCTGCCTGACTATGAGTGATATGGAAGGGAGAGTCATTGTTGTTCTCAGAGGTCAAAGAGGTGAAAGTTTTTTCTGCTTCATTTTCTGCACGATCTTCCATTTGAGAGCGCATTGCCACAGAAGAAAGCTCCAGGCTGTACCTCTCCCCATGCTGCAAAGGTTCCTAGGAGACATAATACTCAAAATCAGAGAGTAGTGGATGCATACATGTCAGATGATGTGGAAGAGCTGCTGCAGAGCCTTGAGAGAGCAACTTAAGAAGTTCTTCTGATCTGATTTTGTGTCAGCTGTGTACCCATGTTGGAGTGTGGGTCCAAACTGGCTTGGTGTTGCAGATTGTTTTTTAGATTGACTGGTTCTGCATGGGAGCACAGGAATTAGTGACCCAATTCTTCGTCTTTTCTAAATCTGTAGGAGACCAATCTGGATGTGGCTGGTATCTTCTATGGGAAGATGCTGTCACCTGGTTGCCCTAGTGTAGGGGTGTGCTGTGACAAGGGGGAGTTTCCTCTTTGGTCATGGAGGTCCGCCTGAGGTTATCGGGGCAGCCTCACCAGCCCTGCCCAGAGGCCATCCTCCAATTGTTCTTCAGTGGCTAAACTTTGTTGGTGGTTTATGTTTTCAGGCAAAAGTTCTGTTGTTACCTATGTAATTGCACTTCTCTGTACTGAATGGGGGTGAGTGGTGTCTTTCCCTATGGTACTTATGTATTCTGTATTGGTTGAATGACTAGTGACATGGTTAGCCTGAAGATCTTTTCTGTAGGAAACTCACTTGGGGGATATGAACACGGTGGGGGGGGGGGGGGGATGTCTCATTCCCCAGGGAAGTCAGTGCAGGGGTAGCGATCCTATTTCAAAAGGAGCTGTCTTGTAGGATTCTTAATAAGCAGGGAAGAGTTTTGGCCTTTGGGGTGCAACTTTGGGGAATGACTGCCTGCATTATGAATGTGCATGCTCCTAATAAGGGGCAGCGCCATTTCCTGCAGAATGTTTTCATAATAATGGAGGGATGGACAGCCCTTCCTATTATATATGGGGGAGGGGATTTAATGCAGCCATGTATGGAGGCCTGAACGTGATCTCCAGTGGTCTGCAGGGGAAGGCTCATAAGTTAATTGATGTTTGGAGAATCAGGAACCTTGTAGTTACATTTCTGCGCTTAATTCCTACTCTAGACTGGCCCTCTTGGCCCCTTCCTTGTGTCCCTTGATTAGGAATTGTGTTATAGGTAAAATTAATTGGTCTGATCATGCTCTGATACACTTACGAGTGGGCAAGGTGAGTGTAGGCCACCCAAGGGCAGTCTTGGAAGCTGAACACCTTCCTGCTGGTGGACAAGGATGTGATAGCAGAGGTGGACACAGTGATTAGCGATTATATCCAGCGTAACTATACAGGAGAGGTGGCCCTCACCATGGTTTGGGATGCTTTGAAAGCTGTAATCAGGGGTAACCCGATTACAAAGGGATGAAGGATAGAGGTCGAGTAATACATTAAATACCAGGTAAGTGATACATTAAATACCTTTATAGAAATGGGTAAAAGGGGTAACATATGGAAAGCGGTGTGTATAAATGCCCGTAGCATGGGAAATAAGATCCCTGATGTTGAAGCTTTGGTGGGAGTGGCCGACTTGGATTTAGTGGCAGTTACAGAAACATGGTTCATAGAAAACCATGACTGGGATGTAACTATACCAGGCTATACTTTATTCAGAAAGGACAGGGTAGGAAGAAGAAGGGGAGGAGGAGTGGCACTATATGTAAAAAATAATATTAAAGCTTTGGAATTACAGAGCTTAAAAGGGAGAGAGGAGGCATTGTGGGTTAAACTAGAAAGAGGGAAAGAGAAATCTATTTACATTGGCATGATATACAGACCTCCCTCACAAGAGGTGGACAGAGAGTTAATTGAAGACATACGCAGCATTGCTAGGAAAGGGGAAGTGCTACCGATAGTAGAGTGGAGGATGGCCTAGTGGTTGGGACAAGGTACCTCAGGCTGAAAGGTCAGGGGTTCAAATCCCACTAGAGGACAGCAACCTTCAGCCGGAAAGGACTGGGGTTTCTAGTCCCACAGGTGCTCCTTGTGGTCTTGGGCAAGCCACTTAACCCTCCATTGCCCATGTTCCCTGTAAAATAGTTATCTCCAAGTTATAATGCCCTGTTCAATGTAATTTCAGTTTGTTCAAATGTAAACTGCCTTGATATCATGAAAGGCAGTATATAAGAAATGTTAAATAAAATAAGAGGATTTCAATATGCCAGATGTTGATTCCTGCTGCAGTATCATCTAGAAGTAAGGAGATCCTGGATTCTCTACAGGGAGAACTATTCAGGCAATTGGTAGCAGACCCCACACTTGAAGGGGCCATACTGGACTTGGTGCTTACCAATGGTGAAAGAGTTTCTATGTATATTCTGTTTATGGGAATTTTCAAAAACTATACAATATTCACAGAGTATAGAGAAACAAAATTACATCAACTATGAAAATAGGTAACAGGAAAATGAAAACAAGTACATTAGCCCACGTCTCAGGGAATATAACACCTTTAAGCAATTAAATAACAAAGAAAAACAAGGCAAGAACACCAAACCCAAGGAAGGGTGTCCCAACCACACATAAGTCAGCCGTCTATTATACCTTCTCTCCACCTGGTGAATTATCAAAGATCATAATATCAGAAGAAAAGGAAAAAGTCACTGCGTCTTTTCCTTATCAAGAATCCACCTTTCCAGGTCCAGAGATGACAAAAAAAACAAACTTATCATACCCAAAAGATATTAAGCATTTACAAGGGTAACGCAAGAAAAAGGTAGCGCCTAGGGCAAGAATTCTGGGTTTAAGAGCTAGAAAAGATTTCCTACGTGCTTGTGTTGAATGATATACATCTGGGAAAATAGATATCCTATCCCCACAATACAAATTATCCTTTCTACGAAAATAAGCTTTAAGGATAGAAACTTTATCTTCTTCAGAAACCAGGGTTACTAATAATGTGGCTCTAGTGGAAATAATATCTTGAGAGTCTTCCAATAAGGCAGTCGTTAAACCCATTTTTATCCTCAAGAAAAGGGGCTTCCCCTTCCCACAATACTGAAGATACCGTTTTAGAAGACATATAATAACATTTAGGAAACACTAAAACATCAGCAGTGGGAAGAAGGAAAACATATTTTAAATACTTCCTAAACAGTATTGGTGAAAGTAAACTACTACAAGGAAAATTTAAAACTCTTAAGTTCTTGGACCTAGCCATATTCTCTAAACTCTCTAGTTTTTTATACATAATAGAACTATCTTTCATAGTAGCAGACTGAAATGAAGAAAATGATTTAACCTGCGTATCCATATTCGAAATAGAAGAACTCAAACTTCCAATCTGACTATCAATATTCTGAAATTTAAGAACCGTGTCCCTAGTAAACTGACATGAAGAGGGAACAGTCTCAGCAAGAATCCGTTCAGTATGATTGACCACTTGCCAGATATCCAGAAGAGAAACGGAGGAGACTTCTGAGTCACTAGAGGGAAAGAGTAGTTACTCACCTGTAACAGGTGTTCTCCAGGAGCAGCAGGAATCAGTCCTCTCATATGGGTGACGTTGGCGCCGACGGAGCCCTCGTGCGGAGCATTTCCCCAGCTTTCAAAGAAAGCCTTTGGGAATTGCAGCACACATGCGCGGTCCCCTTCCCGCCCAAGGATGCCATCTTGCTCAGTCTGATGACATAGCTAAAAGACAGCAAAATAGCAAAAATAAATCATATGACTGCAATTCCAAGGGGAGGAGGGAGGGTTGTGAGGACTGATTCCTGCTGCTCCTGGAGAACACCTGTTACAGGTGAGTAACTACTCTTTCTCCAGGACCAAGCAGGAAGTCGGTCCTCACATATGGGACTCCCCAGCTTAAGGCTACCGGAGACCTCAAGCCGAAAAAATGAGCTCCCTCTAGCTCGTCAGTACGTAAGGAAGGAATCTTCTCTGAGAACGCCCCCGACAGGTAGCCCAACACCAGAGCTGGAGGGTAGGAGTTGCCTAAACCCTAAAGAGATTATGGAGTACTGCCTGTCCGAAAGCACTGTCCCTGCGGGACTTCCTCTCAAGGCAGTAATGGGCCGCAAAAGTCTGGCTTGAAGACTAAGTAGCATCCGGCAGATGTCTGCCAACGGAACAGAGCGGAGATGAGCCACTGACGCAGCCTTCGCCCTGACACGATGAGCCGTGACTCGACCCTCCAACGAGAGGCCGGCTGCCCCATAAGCCCAGGCGATACAGTCAGCGACCCATATGGACAAAGTACGCTTGGAAACAGGTAACCCCAATTTATTGGGGTCAAAAGAAACGAAGAGCTGAACAGCCCTTCGATGCTCCTGCATACGGTCAAGGTAGAAGGACAACGCCCTCCTACAGTCCAGGGTATGCAGGACCATCTCAGCCCGGTTGGCATGCGGCCTGGGAAAGAAGGTCGGAAAAACCACCTCCTGATTGAGGTGAAAAGGGGAGACAACCTTAGGGAGAAACCGGGTGAGTCCGTAAGACTACCCTATTCCTGTAGAACCTAGTGCAAGGAGGATCAGACACTAGTGCCTGAAGTTCACTCACTCGCCTAGCAGAGGTAAGAGCTACCAGAAACAAGGTTTTCCAGGAGAGAAAACGGAGAGGGCAGGTAGCCAGAGGTTCAAATGGCGGTCAAGTAATCCGCTGTAAGACCACATTCAGATCCCACTCAGGGGCTGGTGGACGCAAAGGAGGCTTAAGCAGGAGGAGGCCTCTGAGAAAACGAGCCACCAAAGGGTGGTTGGAAAGAGGCCTCCCGTCCACCGGCGAGTGGTGCGCTGAGAGAGCACTGAGGTGAACCCTGACGGAGTTGGACTTAAGGCCTAGATTGGAGAGGTAAAGCAAATATTGCAATACTACCGCTACCAAGCACGAGAAGGGATTCTCGCTGTGCTGAGCACACCATGTGGAGAATCTACGCCACTTAAGAGCATAGGATTTCCTGGTGGATTGCCGCCTAGAGGCTAAGACCATGTCTTCCACCTCTCTAGGCAGGAGTAGGGGAGCCAGGACTACCCTTTCAGCAGCCAGGCCATCAGATGAAGGGACTGGAGGTTGGGGTGCAAGAGAGACCCCTGGTCCTGTGTCCACCGCCAGTTGCAGCAGGAGTGGGAACCACGGTTGCCTCGGTCACCTGGGGGCTATCAGAATCATTGAGGCCCTGTCCTTGAGGACCTTGAACAGTGTTCGAGACACTAGTGACGTGGGAGGAAACGCATATAGGAGGCCTTGGGACCACGGAATCAGAAAGGCATCCGCTGCTACTCTGAGAGGATGCGGTTGTCTGGAACAGAATCTCGGGAGTTGCCGGTTCAGAGGGCTGGCAAAGAGATCCATGGTGGGGAGGCCCCACCTGAGAAAGATCTGCTGAACCACCAATGGATTCAATCTCCATTCGTGTGGTTGCAGGATCCTGCTCAGCCTGTCCGCCAGGTAATTTTCTTGACCGGGGAGATAGACAGCCTTGAGGAGGATTCTGTGATTGACGGCCCAAGAGCACAGTCGTTGTGCCCCCTGACAGAGAAGGAAAGAGCTTGTGCCTCCTTGTTTGTTCACGTAGAACATGGCAACTTGATTGTCCGCCTGGACTAGTACAGACTGGTGAGATGTGAGGTGGGAGAAGGCTCTCAGAGCTAGGCGTATTGCCCGGAGCTCCAGGAAGTTTATCTGCTGAGCAGCCTCCTAAGGAGTCCAGAGACCCTGAGTACATGCCCCCTGGCAATGTGCCCCCCAACCTAGAAGAGAAGCATCTGTCGTCAGCATTCGAGAATGCGGAGGGGATTGAAAATCCACTCCGAGTACCAGATTCGGAAGATGAAGCCACCATTGTAGAGAGGAGACGAGCAGGGTGGATATTCTCACCGAGTCTCCAAGTCTCCCTGTGGCCTGATGCCACTGAGTTCGAAGGCTCCACTGAGCAGGCCGCATGTGCAGGCGGGCATTGGGGGTTACATGAACCGTGGAAGCCATATGGCCGAGAAGTCTCTGGAATTGCCTGGCGGAGACCAGGGAATTGCTGTGAAACTGCCTGGCTACATCCATCAACCGGAGGGCCCTGTCCACTGGCAGAAAAGCCCTTGCCTGAAGAGTGTCTAGCCTTGCTCCTATGAATTCCAAGTTCTGGGACGGGAGCAAAGTGGACTTTGCGAAGTTTATGACAAACCCCAAGTGCTGAAGCAGAGCCACAGTGCGAAGGGTGGCTTGACTGGCCTCCTGGGAAGACTGGCCCCTTATGAGCCAGTCGTCCAGGTATGGAAACACAAAAAGACCTTAAAGCCTCGGGTAGGCCACCACCACCGCCAGGCACTTGGTGAACACCCTGGGAGCGGAGGATAGGCCAAAGGGAAGTACTCTGTACTGGTAGTGGTTTCCCCCCACAACAAATCTGAGATATTGTCTGTGGTCTGGATGAATAAGGATGTGAGTATAAGCATCCTTTAGATCTAAGGAGCATAGCCAATCTCCCTGCTGGAGGTAGGGCAGCAGGATTCCAAGGGTAAGCATCTTGAACTTTTCCCTCTCCAGGAACTTGTTGAGGTTGCGCAAGTCTAGGATGGGTCGGAGGCCTCCTGTTCTTTTTGGTACCAGGAAGTACCTGGAATAAAAGCCGTGACCTCTCAGGTGGTGGGGCACCGGTTCCACAGCCTGGTCCTTTAGCAGACTTGCTAACTCCTGAAGGAGTAGGTCCCCATGCAGAGGGAGTCTTGGAGGCTCCCCTGGAAAATAGGAGGGAGGTACCTGGTGAAAATGGAGAAGATAGCCCTTTTAGACTATATGGAGCACCCAGGTATCTGATGTAATGGCTGACCACTTGTGGGCAAAGTGGGCCAGCCGGCCTCCTGTGCTGATGTGAGCCAGCTGAGGAGAAGAGGCTATGCTTGCTGAGTCAAAAACCCACACCCTGCTGAGCAGGGGCCGGTGTTGGTGGCTTTGGGGGCCTTCTGCCAACGGGGCCCATGACCCTGCCCCTTGGCCTGCTGACCTGATAATGAGGGTAGGGTTTATAGGCAGAGGACTTCCTTGGGTAAAAGGTCTTTTTCCCCGAGCCCTTCTTCTTCTGAGAAGGAGCAGAGGTTTTTCTGGACAGCCTAGTCCTGGTCAGAGTCTCGGTCTCGGGTTCTGCAGCCTTTTCAGCAATGGGCTTGCCAAAGAGGTTTTCACCTCGGCAGGGGACATCGACCAACTTGTCCTGCACCCATGGCTCGAGGTCGGATGACTGTAGCCAAGCCTGTCGGCGGGCACCAATGCCGGCCCCGGCTACTCGGGCCGAAGCCTCGAATCCATCGTAGGCTGCTCGAGAGATAAACTTCGAGCACTCTCGAATACCAGTAGACAAGGCTTGGAACCGCTGCAAAGGTTCCTCGGAGAGACCAGCAGAGAACCCGGCAATCTCCTTTGCCAGGTCTCGGAGATACATGCCCATGTAGAGCTGGTAAGTCTGGGCACGGCAAGCAAGCATAGAGCCCTGGAAGCACTTCTTACCGAAGGCATCCAGGTTCCGGGCCTCCCAATCGGGAGGCACCGAGGAGTGCATCTTCTGACTTTTCAGTCGATGCATGGCCGATTCCACAACCATGGAGTGGTGCGGTAATTGTGCCTTTTGGAACCCGGGGCTCTTGCGGACTCGATAGATGGAATCGACCCGCTTGCTTAACACCAGCGTCGAGGCCGGGGTCTCCCACATGCGGAAGAGCAGCTGCTCCAGCATCGGAGGAACCGGAATAGTAAAGGCCTCCTTCGGGGGAGAGTCATACTGGAGGGCCTCGAGCTCCTCGGCTCGAGGCTCCTCCTCGGGATCCGCGGGGAAGGCCAAGGCCTTGGCCATATCCCGCACGAAGTCCGAGAACCGGGTATCCTCTGGTGGGGATCGTCTCCGAGCTTCGGACTCCGGTGAGTCCGATGGGACACACCGAGTCCGATAAGTGTCGGGTGACTCTTCGTCCTCCGTCTCCCAGCCCGACTCCTCGGAGGAGGAATCGAGCGGCTCCGGTCGGGCGGGCACCGATGCCATCCACCCCGACGACCTCAGTCCCGAACTGGAGGCCGAGGGAGACCGTGGCTGAGGATCGACTCGAGCCCACATGGACTCGAGGATCGGCTCGGCCTCCGGGGTCGACTTGGACGTCGAGGTCCCGGTGGTCGGGGCAGATGCACCGGTGAGACCGGCGATCAATGCCCGCTGCTATTCCATGAAGGCAGCAAGGTTGCTCTCCAAGGCCGTCAACCTGAGTCCGAGCTCAGGAGACCCAGCAGCCCCCAACTCGGGCCCCGACGGTGGCTCCCCTGGAGGAGAGTCCACGAGGACTACAGCACTCACGTGTCCAGGAGACTCCATCTCGATACGAGGATGCTTGGCAGGCCTCTCCGACTCCGAAGACCCGGGACGGCTATCGGGGCTATGCGACCTGGCCCTCGAGGAACCAGGAGCGTCCACCGACGCCGCCCTCACAGGTTTCTTCTTCCTGCAATGTTCACGCGAAGGAGACCCCCGCTCAGAGGAACCCCGATGCTGCTCGGAGCCGGAGTCCCAAGACGTCGAGGCCTCTGACGAGGTCCGGGTCCGTCCGGACGCAGAGTCAGAGAAGATCCTATCCTTCTGGTGCTGCCGACTCCTCAACGCCTTCGAGGACATTTTGCCACACGGACCACAGATCATCGGGTCATGATCGGGTCCGAGGCAGCGGAGGCAGCAGTCATGTGTGTCGGTAAGAGACATAAGTTTCTTACACCGATCACACTTTTTAAACCCGCTGGTAGCCATCGGGGGAAAAAGGGCCCCTGCGAGGTCAAAAGACCGGGCTGCCAGTGAAAAAAGAAAAATGGCGCGAACGCTAGTCACAAAGGACAAAAACCGAAAGAGTGGACTCGATACCGGCGTATCGGGCCAAGGCGGGAAAAGGATCCGGCGTCAAACCGCAGTAGAAAAAGAAAAAAATAGGGAAATCAACTTTTTCCTCGGGGAAAAACGAACTACGTCCATCGGGCTCCGCGGAAAAAAGAAGACTGAGCAAGATGGCACCCTTGGGTGGGAAGGGGACCACGCATGCGCGCTGCAATTCCCAAAGGCTTTCTTTGAAAGCTGGGGAAATGCTCCGCACGAGGGCTCCATCGGCGCCGACATCACCCATATGTGAGGACTGACTTCCTGCTTGGTCCTGGAGAATAGAGGGCTCCGACCAAAATACCATTTTGGGTAGCACAAGTTCCTTCTGCGGAGTCAAACAGGACTGAGACACATCAGACAATTCCAAAAAACCAGGAGGAAGAGGAGGTGTATGCTCAGGGGAGCTAAGACTCGCACCCTCAGCAGAGGGGTCAAAAGAAACAGTACCTGGTGTTAGAACCAGCGTAGATATTATATGCTTATCCATAGGGCCACCAGCTGGAACAGACACAGGAGGTTTTTTTCTTCCTTTTACTGCCGGGCA
Source organism: Ichthyophis bannanicus (assembly GCA_033557465.1). Classification (NCBI taxonomy): domain Eukaryota; kingdom Metazoa; phylum Chordata; class Amphibia; order Gymnophiona; family Ichthyophiidae; genus Ichthyophis; species Ichthyophis bannanicus. The sequence goes on along the minus strand of CM066034.1, from coordinate 445,121,649 downwards.
TTGCAGCTCTGCAGATCTATACTTGCTCCTAATATGCTCCTAAGGGACTCACAGGGGGCAGATAAACCCCTTGAAAGTGTTTCTGATGTTATAGTAGGAGATCATTTTGCATCCAGTGATCACCAGATGGTGTGGTTCAGTACTAGGACTAGGGCTGTTAGAATCCATTCAAAAGTGAGGGTCTTAGACTTTAGGAAAACTAATTTTGCCAAGATGGGCCAATACCTCAGGGAGTCGTTAGTGGGATGGGAACAGCTGGGGGATATAGAAAACCAGTGGACAAAACTGAAAGGGGATATTTTAAGGGCAACCAACCTTTTTGTTAAAATGGTAAATATAGGTAAAAGGAAAAGGAGATCACTATGGCTTTCAAAAGAAGTAGATGAAAAGGTGAAGAAAAAGAGGGAGGCCTTCATGAAATACAAGAGAACACAGAGAAAGGAAGACAGGCATCTATGTTTGGAAAAAGAGAAGCTAGCAAAGTAGTCAGGAAAACAAAGATTCAAAAAGAGGAGGAGATAGCCAATGCAATAAAATGGGGGGGGGGGGGGGGGATAAGACATTTTTCTTATATGTTAGTGAGAAGAGGAAGGGCAAAAGTAGTATTGTCATACTCAAGGGTGACGGGGAGGAATATGTAGAAGCTGATGAGAATAACGTGGAATTGCTTAACAAATATTTCTGTTCTGTGTTCACAGATGAAGAACCAGAAACAGGACCTCAGAAAACACCCACAAACAGGAACAGAAGCGAGGGGCATCTTGAACAATTTCCAGAAGACTATAGTCATGAGAAACTAGCTCAACTTAAAGTAGACAAAGCGATGGTACCGGATGGGATACACCCTATAATATTTAAGGAATTTGGGGACATTCTAGCAGCTCCACTGACTGACCTTTTCAAAGCCTCGGAGTCGGGAGTGGTGCCAAAGGACTGGAGAGAGGCTCATGTGGTGCTTTTACACAAAAGCGGAAGTAAGGATGTAGTTGAAAACTACAGGCTGGTTAGTTTAACTTCGATGGTGAGTAAATTATTGGAAACGTTGCTGAAAGAGAAAATAGTGAGGTTTCTGGATTCCAGTGGATTACAGGATCCGAGGCAGCATGGATTCACCAGAGGCAGGTTTTGTCAGACAATCTGATTGATTTCTTTGACTGGGTGACCAGGGAGTTGGACTGAGGGAGAGCCCTAGATGTGGTGTATTTAGATTTCAGTAAAGCCTTTGACACCGTTCTTCACAGGCGACTTATAAACAAACTGAGCATCCTAGGGATGGACCCTAAAGTTACTACTTAGGTTAGAAATTGGTTGAGTGGGAGGCAACAAAGAGTACACGTAAATGGAGCTCACTCTGAGGAGAAGGAAGTTACCAGTGGTGTGCCCCAGGGATCTGTCCTTGGTCTGATTCTTTTTAACATCTTTGTTAGTGATATAGCGGAAGGGCTGTTAGGTAAGGTTTGCCTCTTTGCAGATGATACCAAAATCTGCAATAGAGTAGAAACCCAGGAAGGTGTAGATAACATGAGGAGGGATCTAGCTGAGCTTGAAGAATGGTCTAGAATTTGGCAGCTGGGATTTAATGTTAAAAAATGTAAGGTCATGTATTTGGGCTGCAGCAATCCAAGGGAGCAATATAGTATAGGGGATGAAGTACTTTTGTCCACTAAAGAAGAGCGGGACCTAGGCGTGGTTGTGTCTGATGATCTTAAAGTAGCTAAACAGGTAGAAAAGGTGACAGCAAAAGCTAGAAGGATGCTTGGGTGCATACGGAGAGGAATGGCTAGCAGAAAAAAGGAGGTGATAGTGCCTCTATATAAGTCTTTGGAGCGACCTCATTTGGAATATAGTGTGCAATTCTGGAGACCGCACCTTCAAAAGGATATAAACAGGATGGAGTCAGTACAGACGGTGGCTACTAAAATGGTTAAGAATATAAGACATGCCATACTGGCTCAGACCAAGGTCCATCAAGCCCAGTATCCTGTTTCCAACAGTGGCCAATCTAGGTCATACGTACCTAGCAGTTTCCCCAAGAGACACAGGTTCCACAATGCTTGTATTGGGTCAAGCATTGATATCCTGGGTCCCTTTTTAATAATGCTTTATGGACCTTTCCTCCAGGAACTTGTCCAAACCTTTTTTAAACCCAGCTACACTAACAGCCTTTACGACATCCTCCAGTAACAAATTCCAGAGTTTGATTACACGTTGAGTGAAAAAATATTTTCTCTTATTTGTCTTAGTTTACCCTGTAGTTTCATTACATGTCCCCTAGTCTTTCTATATTCTGATAGCGTAAACAATTGATCTATGTTTACGTGTTCCACTCCTTTCATTAATTTATAGACCTCTATCATATCTCCCTTCAGCCGTCTCTTTTCCAGGTTGAAGAGCCCTAACTTTTGTAGGCTCTCTTTATAGAAGTATCCTTCCATCCCCTTTACCATTTTGGTGGCTCTTCTCTGTACCTTTTCTAATAACGCTATATCCTTTTTAAGATACGGCGACCAGAATTGCACACAATATTTAAGGTGCGGTCGTACCATGGAACGATACAGAGGCATTATAATATCCTTCGTTTTATTTTCCATTGCTTTCCTTATGATACCTAGCATTCTATTTGCTTTCTTGGCCGCCGCAGCACACTGGGCGGAAGGTTTTAACATGTTATCCACAATGACGCCTAAATCTTTTTCCTGGTTGGTGGTTCCCAATGTGGAACCTTGCATCGTGTAACCATAGGGTGGGTTGTTCTTTCCTAGGTGCATAACTTTGCACTTGTCCACATTAAATTTCATCTGCCATTTTGATGCCCAGTCTTCCAATTTATCCAGATCCTCCTGCAGTTTTCCCCAATCCCCTTGGGTTTTAACAACTTTAAACAGTTTTGTGTCATCTGCAAATTTGATAACCTCACTAGTTATTCCCTTTTCCAGGTCATTTATGAATATGTCAAAAAGCAGTGGACCCGGTTAGTGGTATTCATTATAAAGCATATGAGGACAGACTTAAGGATCTTAATATGTACACCTTAAAGGAAAGGCGAGATAGAGGTGATATGATTGCGATGTTTAAATACCTCTGTAGCATAGATGCAAAGGGGGAGAGCCTGTTTCGATTGAAAGCAAGTTCTGCTACGAGGGGACATGGGATGAGGGTGAAAGGGGATAGATTCAGGAGTGATATGCGGAAATATTTCTTTACGGAAAGAGTGGTGGATCAGTGGGATATTCTCCCAGTGGAGGTCATAAAGATAAGGACTTTAATCTGTTTTTGTGATTTTACAGCCGTTTGCTGTTTTTTAATGATACCACACTTACACTTTGTATTTTAAAGCTGGTTTTCACTGTTATGTCTGTTTTTTTTAAAAGATCCATTAGTCGCTTGCTGTCTTCTTTACATCAATTCAGATGAGACAATGATATTCACAATTTCTCTTTCTTAATAGGACCATTATAAAACTTTGCGTTTACAATTTTTGATTTGGTATGCATGCTTTTATGTTTTGGCATCGCAATGGATGACACCGCGTTTACGATGCTTTCAAGTTAAGACACTGAAGCCTGCCGTGTTTCTTGATAGTCTCTTTGCTATATGCCAGCACACCAATGTATTTATATGTTTTGGGTTTTTTTACAATTTGTCCCCCTTTTTTTCTTATACCCTTTTGGTTTAATTTTGGTATAAGTTTGATTTCGTTTTGGATTTTTATAGCTGGTTGCTATTTTATGGTATTCCTTTTTTTAAAGGCATTAATGTCATTTCTGCACTTTTTTAAAGATTAGATATGTTTGATTGCTCTTAGTTTAACTTTGTTTCTCTGTTTTGACTATTAGTGGCCATAAACACATTTATTCATGAGATTAGTGTTTTCATTTTTTAACTCAGAGGTTCACTGTCATTCATCCAACTATAGAGTACATATATATACATATATATATTTTGTAAGCATTCTGTCTTCTGTTTTTCTTTCCGTTGGTCTGGTTTTTCCCCTTATTCCTTTTGTATGTAGATATGATATTAATTATCATGTTTTTATTTTTAGCTCAACTTCCATTATATTGATTCAGTTCTACAGTAGTGTTTTTTCTGTTCGCTTCATCACTCAGATGGTATTTAGTAATGTGAGTATGTTCCACATACTTTTATAATGTAATGTCTTTTTGGATATTTATATGTCCTTCTTTTATGCTTGTTAAAGAGATTTTTATACAATCTTTGTTTATGTATGGTCATTATATATTATTAATGTATCTGTTTTTATTCAATTAATTTTATTCATTTGCATGTAATTAAAATGTTTTGCTTATGATGATGTTTTATTTATTTATTCATTTATTGTTTGTTGCTTGCAGTTCTTAGCCCCCTGATGAAGGCGTTGCTGAAACGCGTTGGGGTAATTTGTTAATAAAGCGCATGTGACCCCCATACCTCTTGCTCTGTGTGTCTTTTGGAGGTTCCTGCAAGTAGGTGCTCTTCTTTTAGGTTTGGTGGAAAAGATGAGGACAGTATCTGAATTTAAAAAAGCATGGGACAAACACAGAGGATCTCTAAAGGGAAAAAGGGGACTTGTAGTTGTTGGTATGGAAGGACAGACTAGATAGGCCATGTGGTCTTTTTCTGTCATCATTTTTCTGTGTTCCTATGAGTGATGAGGGAACTTGAGCAGGACTTGGCAGAGCTTGAGGCATAACATAAACAATGTCAATTGAAGGAACTTTCCTACCAGGTGGCGATAAAAAAAAAGGGCTAAATAAATGCACTCTTCCTAGAGAATTTAGAGATTCTTTATAAAAATCAGCTCAAGCCTTTTTGCTAGAGGGTGAGAGATTGATAAACTCTTGACCTCTCAGTTGAAAAAGAGACAGGCCCAAACTACCATCCTGCAGGTTCACAACAAAAAGGGAGCTCTGTCATATAAAGAGGGGATTGAGAGTACACTTATTGATTATTTATAAGGAATTGTATGTCTCTGAAAGTGCTGATGATTCTTGTGCATTAGAGCAATATTTTAGTAATAAAGGCCCTACAGGTCAGCCATAACAGTGGCTGGACGCCCATCACTGTTTTGGAAGTGCAGTGAGCCATTACAATTCTGCCTGTGCAGAAGGCAGCAGGGCCCAATGGGTTTCCTCCAGAGTTTTACAAAGCCTTTCAGGAGTCCTTGTCCCCAGTGATGTGCAGAGTTTTGAATCTGGTTAAAGAGGATGAGGTGTTACCTAATACCTTTCTGGAGGCTCATGTCATGGTGATCCATAAAATGGGTAAAGATCCATCTGTTCCTGGCTTCTGCCAACCAATCTCTTTGCTGAACACCAAGTTCTTCATATATAAGTGTACTATATTTTGTAACTAGTTCCCCCTGTTTACCTCCAGGTTTTAACTACCCTGTTCATTGTAAGCTCAATGTTCCTGTGGCATTGTCGTATGTTTTGTTCAACTGTACACCGCATTGATTATAATAGTGAAGTATATAAGAAATATAAATAAATAAATAAATAAATTGCAAAGTTGCTGGAGAAAATATTTGTGCAACACCTGAACCAGCTGATCCCTGATTTGATTCACAGGGATCAGACTGGTTTTATCAGAGGCTGTAACTCTGCTGACAATGTTGGAAGTGTTTTGGGAATAGTTTGACTGTGTGAGACTCGTACAGACAGCCCAGTGATATTCCTAGCGCTGGATGCTGAGAAGGCCTTAGACTACATGGACTGGTCTTTTTTGCTGCAGATGTTTCAGGACTTTAATTGTGGACCTTCATTTTTGAGGGTCATTAAAATACCACTGGAATTTAAAGACTGCCTGTGAAATCGATTGACTGCTTTGTATATAAATGACAGAGCACCAGATGAGTTATAGGATGACATCAAGAATGTTGTGTCAAAGAAAGTGAGAAGTCTCTACAAAAGGTGAAAAAGCAAAAAATGTCCAAAATGAATGACCAAGGAAACTCTGAAAATTGCCTAGAAACGCTGAGAAGCTAAAGCCAGAGAAGAAAGAGAGGAAATCACAGAACTCAACAGCGATTTCCAGCATACAGCAAGACAAGACAAGGAGAAGTTCTACAATGAGACATGTAAGGAAATAGAATCAGAAACTATTAGAGGAAGATCAGATTTCCTAAAGCTACAAGAGTTAAAGAGAAAATTTGAGCTCGAATTTGAATGCTGCAAGATGCTAAAGGATCAATGTTGAGTGATGCTGAGAAGATCAAGAAAAGATGGAAAGAATATACAGAGTGATTATACCATAAAGATCAAGTGGACCAACAGCCATTTCAACCTGTACCTTAGGATCAGGACAACTAAAGCAAATCAACAAGGTTACAAAAATTACGAAAACTCAAACAATACACAATGTAACCCTCAGCCTTGAAAGGCTTATTCTCAGGGAACAAGCAGGAAGTCAGTCCTCACATATGGGTGACGGCACCAACAGAGCCCTCGTGGAAGCATCCCCCCAGCTTTCAAAGAAAGCCTTTGGGAGGATGCTTCCACGCATGCACGGTCCCCTTCTGACCCAAGGGTGCCATCTTGCTCAGTCTCCTTTTTCCACGGAGCACTTCAGATGCTGTCTGACTTTCCCCCTGAAAAAGTTGATTTTTTTTTGTGCCAGAGTTTTTCAATTTGACTCCAGTCTTGCACCGGTATTCTTCCCACCTACCGTCCTCAGTGCCTCAGCGTTGAGTTCAGTCCATTTTTATAGTCTTCGTTCTTTTTATCTTCTGGCGCCTTTGCGCCTTTTTTCCCCACTGGCAGCCGAGAGAGTCTTTGACTTCACAGGGGTACTTTTTCCCCCCATAGCTACCAGTGGCTTTAAGAAGTGTGATCAGTGCTCTAAAATAATGTCCTTAACCAACACACACGACTGCTGCCTCCGTTGCCTCGGGCCGGACCACAACCTGGCGACCTGTGGTCTCTGCAAAAGGATATCCAGCAAGGCCCTGAAGAGCCACCAGCAGCAGCACAATAAGTTCTTCCCCGAATCCCCGATGCCTCCAAAGGCCAGGGCCGATGAGGCCCCGACATCTCGGGAGGAGCTCTCTGAACCCGAGCGTCAGAGAGGGCGTCTCCTTGAGGGAACACAGAAAGAAGAAGAAACTCTCGAAGGCAGCGTCCTTGGATGTCCCGACAGGCCGTGAACCACCCGGTCCTGTAGCTGAGGCACTCGTCCGAGGCGTTGGAGAAGGAGAAACCTTCCAAGGTCCCCCAGAAGGACCCGGCCATGGACCGGTCTCGGTCCCCAGACACTATCCTCGTCGAGGATTCCCCTTCGGGGGAGCCGGCGTCGGGCCCGAATCCCTCGGTGCCCATGCCGAAGGCTACAGAACCTTCTGGCCTGGAGTCCAGAATGGCGGCCCTGGAGCACAGTTTGTCTGCCTTCATTGACCAGCAGCGAGCGCTGTTGTCCAGCACGTCTGGTTCATCCGCCCTGACCACCAGGCATTCAACATCCAAGGCGTCCCCTGAGACCAAGTCGATCCTTGGCCGAGGTCATGCTCAGTATCCTGCTTGATGGGATCTCTGTCATCCCTGGCGAGTCTATAGGGTGTCGACCGCAGGGCATTGGAGGCCTCGAAGCCCATGGAGCAGCCCACCTGCGAGTCATCCTCGGAGTACTCCGAATGGGAGATGGAGGATGAGGAATCTCCTGATGCCCATCGCCACCGCTAGGTCCCTTCCAATTCCCCAGTCTCAGAACCTTGGAGGCGGTCTCCGCTGGAGGACATGGGCTTCTTGGACTTTGTCAAGGACATGTCCAAGGCCCTGGCGTTTCCAACCGAGTTGGAGGAGGACCCTCGGACGAACAAACTGGAGATCCTCCAGTATGAGGCCCCTCCTTGGGAATCACTCACGGTGCCCATTCCTCCCATCCTGGAATGGCTCATGCTCCACATGTGGGAGACACCGGCTTCAGTGCCGGTGGTGAGCAGACGGCTCGACTCGATGTATCAGGTCCGCCGGAACCCGGGCTTCAAGAAGTCACAACTGCTGCACAACTCCATGGTGGTGGAGTCAGCCATGTGTCGGCTGAAAAGCCAGAAGATGCACTCCTCGGTACCCCCAGGCAGGGAGGCACGCACCTTGGATGCCCTCGGCAGGAAGTGCTACCAGGGCTCAGGGCTCGATGCTCATCTGCCCTGTCCAGGCCTACCAGCTGTATATGGGCAGGTACTTGAGAGAGTTGGTGAAGGAACTCGCCGGGTTCTCGGCTGGTCTCTCCGAGGAACCTTTGCAGTGGTTCAAGAGCCTGTCCAAGGCCATCCGTGAGTGCTCCAAATTTATGTCTCGAGCAGCCTATGACGAGTTCGAGTCGGCAGCCCAGGTAGCCGTGGCAGGCATCGATGCACGCCGCCAGGCTTGGCTTCAGTCGTCCAACCTCGAGCAGTGGGTTTAGGACAAATTGGTAGATTTCCCATGCCAAGGGGAGAACCTCTTTGGCAAACCCATGACCGACAAGGCCGCCGAGCTGGAGACCGAGTTCATGACAAGGACCAGGCTCTCCAAAAAGACCACTTCCTCTCCCCGATGGAAGGGCTTGGGTAAAATGCCCTTTTACCCAAGGAAGGGGGCTACTTACTGAAACTACCCACCCTATCAAGCCTCCCCAGCTCCCCAACAGGCTCAGCAGGCCAAGGGACATAGGCATGGCCCGCATAAGCAGAAGGCTCCAAAACCACAGGCACTGTCCTCGGCCTAGCCAGAGGGGTGTTTTTGACTCGAGCATAGCCTCTCTACTCCAAGGCGATTAGCAGCCCACAGGGGGACGTCTGGCCCTTTATGCCCAGAGGTGGGTCCTGAGGATAGTCAAGGAGGGTTACCTCCTCCACCTGAGTCAGACATCTCCCCTTTATTTCCCGGGAGAGCCCCTCAGGTCTCCCCTCCACTGGAACCTTCTCCTGAAGGAGTTGGCAGGTCTTCTTGAGGACAAAGCGGTGGAACCGGTGTCCCACCACCTCAAGGGCAAAGGATTCTACTCCAGATACTTCCTCATCCCAAAGAGGACAGGGGGCCTATCCTCGACCTGCACAACCTCAACAAATTCCTCATGAGGGAGAAGTTCAAGATGCTTTCTCTTGGAACATTGCTGCCATACCTCCAGCAGGGAGATTGGTTATGCTCCTTAGACCTCAAGGATGCTTATACCAACCTCAGGCAATACCTGCAGTTTGTGGTAGGGAGCACTTTCAATACAGGGTGCTTCCCTTCAGCCTAGCTTCTGCCCTGAGGGTCTTCACGAAATGCCTGGCGGACGTGGCCGCCTTCCTCCGGCTCCAAGGGGTCTTCATGTTTCCCTTCCTGGACGACTGGCTCATAAGGGGAGGCACAGCCTCTGAAGTGCAGCAGACCACCGCCCGCGCCATCCAGGTTCTGCAACACTTGGGCTTCGTCATAAATTACCCCAAGTCTCACCTCCTCCTGACACAATGCCTGGAGTTCATCGGGGCAAAGCTTGACACCCTCCAGGCAAAGGCCTTCCTGCCCAAGGACCAGGCCGGTCGTCTCAGATCTCTGGCTTGAGACATTCAGCACCATCCCTCGGTGCCTGCCCAGCACCTTCTGCGTCTCCTCATGCACATGGCCTCCACAGTCCACGTCACCCCAGACATGAGCCTCCACATGAGGGTGGCGCAGTGGTGTCTCCAGGACCAGTGGTCTCAGGCCACCTCTGAGACAGGGTTGTGGTGACCCGTCAGGTGGCAGATTCCCTGGTCTGGTGGCAGTCGCCTCAACATTTAGAAGCAGGCATGCGCTTCCAGAGTCCCATCCACTCGAGGGTCCTCATCACAGACACCTCTCAGCTCATCTGGGGAGCCCACTGCAGAGTCCTCTGCACTCAGGGCACTTGGTCGCCAGACGAGAGCACCCAACAGATCAACCTCCTGGAGCTCAGAGCCATACACCTCGCTCTGAGGGTTTTTTGTCACCACCTGTGCCACCAGCCAGTCCTGGTCCAGACAAACAACCAAGTGGCAATATTCTACATGAACAAACAAGGGGGCACGGGATCCCATGTCCTTTGCCAGGAGGAACTGGGTCTCTGCTCATATGCAATCCAACAGGGTATCCTCCTGAGGGCAGTGTCTTTTGGGGAAACTGCTAGGTACATATGACTTAGATTGGCCACTGTTGGAAACAGGATACTGGGCTTGATGGACCTTGGTCTGACCCAATATGGCATATCTTATGTTCTTAGTGTACCTGCCAGGCCAGGACAACCTGCTGACTGACAAGCTCTGCAGGGTTCTCCAGCCGTACAAGTGGCAGCTGGACCACAGGATAGCCAGTTGGCTTTTCCGGCTCTGGGTGGAACCCGTGATGGACTTGTTCACCAGTCCGGACAACTTTCAGTTGCCCCGCTTCTGCTCCCGGCAAGCCCACCTCTCCAGGGTGGCAGAAGATGCATTTCTATTCTCGTGGTCGGAAAGCCTCATGTATGCCTTCCCTCCAACACCGTTGATCACCAAGACCTTGTTCAGGACCCTCTGCAACAGGGTCTCGCTCATCCTGACAGCTCTCAGGTGGCCCAGGCAACCGTGGGCCCTGCTGCTTCTGCAATTGACAGTGGAGGCCCCCATCCCCTTGGGCACCGCCACAGGACTCCTATTTCAGGGGGGGCTCTTTCTTGCACCCCAACCTGGGATCACTCTTGTTGACAGTGAGGCTGCTAAGAGGGTGACTCTCACTCCCCTCAACCTTCTGGTTGAGGTCGAAGACATTCTGATGGCCTCTCGCAAGGCCTCTACTAGAAACATAGTAACATGACGACAGAAAAAGACCACATGTCCTATCTAGTCTTTCCTTCCACCCTCAAATGGCGCAGGTTTTCTGTTTGGTGCGCCAATCATGGGGCTGATCCCTTCTCCTGCCCCATGGCTTTGGTGTTACAGTACCTTCTCCACTCAATCCGGGCTCAAGTCTAATTCCGTCCGAGTGCACCTTAGTGCCCTGGTGGCGCACCACCACCTGGTGGATGGTAAGCCCCTCTTGGTCCAACCTTTGGTGACCTGCTTCCTTCGCGGCTTGCTCCTGTCAAAACATGCGGTTCGCCCTCCGGCGACCAAATGGGACCTCAACATTGTGTTAGGGCAGCTCACTCGCCCGCCCTTTGAGCATCTGGCTATTTGCCACCTTCGCTACCTCTCTTAGAAGGTGGTTTTCCTGGTTGCGCTTACCTTCACTCACAGAGTTAGTGAGCTCCAGGCCCTTGTGGCAGAGGTACCCTATACCAGGTTCTACAAGAACAGGGTGGTGATTCGCACACACCTCAAGTTCCTGCCGAAGATAGTGTCATCCTTCCACCTTAATCAGGAAGTGGTGTTTCCTACCTTCTTCCCAAGACCTAACTCCAGTCAGGCGGAGACGGTCCTTCACACATTGGACTGTAAGAGGGCCTTATCCTTCTACATCCAACGTACACAAGGCCACCGCAAAGCTTCTCAGCTTTTCATCTCCGATGACCTCAGTAGGCTGGGCAAGGTGGTGACCAAGCATACGCTGTCCACATGAGTGGCAGACTGTATCGCCTTTGTTTATAGGCAGGCGAGGCTCCCACTGGAAGGCCGCCTCATGGTGCACTGTGTCTGGGCCATGGCAGCTTCAGTGGCAAACTTGCATTCTGTCCCAGTGGTAGACATCTGCCGGGTCACCACCTGGTATTCAGTCCATACTTTAGGAGCCCATTACTGCCTGAAGAGAGAGTCATGACGGGAAGTGCTTTCAGCCAGGCTGTGCTCTTTACCCTCTTCGGGGTTTAGGCAACTCCTACCCTCCAACCCTTCTGTGTTCAGGCTACAGGAGTGCTGGCTTCATCAAGCACAGGGGTCCTACTGTGGTCTGTGTGCACGGACTCAATTGCTGCTGCTTGAGGCTCCCCTCGCGAGAGCCCTGTTTTTGTTATGGGTTTTCAGTAGCCTGTAGCTGGGGAGTCCCATATGTGAGGACTGACTTCCTGCTTGTTTCCGGTGAAAGCGTAGTTACTCACCTGTAACAGGTTTTCTCCAGGACCAAGCAGGAAGTCAATCCTCAGATATGGGTGTCATCGGCGCCGATGAAGCCCCAGCGAAGCATTTCCCCAGCTTTCCATGAAAGCCTTTGGGAATGCAGGCACGCATGCGCGGCTCCCTTCCCGCCTAAAGGTGCCATCTTACCTCAGTCTCTTTTTTTCCGTGAACCGGACGTGTGTCCTGTCCTCCCGGTTAAAAGTAGATTTTTTTTTGGCGATTATCGCTATTTTTTCTTCTGGTTTGATGCCGGTTCCCCTCCCGCCGGGTTCGGTACACCGGTATCGAGCCCGATTCTTCTTTTTCGGTTTTTACCCTTCATGGCTGGCGTTTGCGCCCTTTTTTCACTTTTTCCCTGGAAGGCCGGTCTTTTGACCTCACGGGGACTCTTTTTTTCCCCGATGGCTTCCAGTGGTTTTAAAAAGTGTGATCGGTGTAAGAAATTAATGTCTCTCACCGACACACATGACTGCTGCCTTCTGTGCCTCGGCCCGGATCACGACCCTAAGTCGTGCGGGCCCTGTGGGAAGATGTCTTCCAAGGCACTCCGAAGTCGACAGCAACAAAAAGAAAGGCTTTTCTCGGACTCAGCCTCCGGCCAGGCCCGGACCTCGTCTGAGGCCTCAAAATCTCGGGATTCTGATCCCGAGCGCCGTTGAAGCTCCTCGGACAGGGGGTCCCCCGACCGGGAACGCAAGAGGAAGAAGCGGCTCACGAGGGCGTCGGAGGAGGAGGACCCTGGCTCCTCGAGGGCCAGGTCTAAGACCCCCGACCGTTGCCCCGGGCCCATGGAACACGAGAAGCCTGCAAAAGTTCCTCGCATGGAGCCGGAGTCTGCTGGACACGTAAGCTCCGTAGTCCTCGAGGACTCTCCTCCCAGGGAGCCGACGTCGGGCCCGGCGCCACCAGGGCCCGAGTCGGTGGCTGCTGCGTCTCCCGAGCTGAGTCTCAGGATGACAACCTTGGAGAGCAGACTGTCTGCCTTGATGGAGCAGCAGCGGGCACTGATGGCCAGCCTGTCTGGCACATCTGCCCCGACCACCGGGACATCGACTTCGAAGTCGACCCCGGAGACCGAGCCGATACTCGAGTCCATTGTGGCTCAGAGTCGATCTCGGTCGCGGTCTCCCTTGACCTCCCGTTCGGGACCGAGGGCGTCGACGCCGGTGCCTCCGGCGTCAGGGCGGGTGCTCCAGGGCCCCGTGGGGTCGGACCCTGACTCCTCCTTGGACGAGTCAGCTTGGGAGACTGAGGACGAGGAGTCTCCTGATACCTTCAAGACTCAGTACGTCCCGTTGGACTCACTGCAGTCTGAGCCCCGGAGTAGATCCCCCCCGGAGGATACTCGGTTCTCGGAGTTCATCCGGGATATGGCCACCGCCTTGGCTATTCCGGCGGATCCCGAGGAAGAGCCTCAAGCTGAAGAGCTTGAGGCTCTACAGTATGACTCTCCTCTGAAGGAGGCCTTTACTGTCCCGGTTCCTGCGATGCTAGAACGGCTCCTCTTCCATATGTGGGAGGCACCGGCCTCGGCGCCGGTTCTCAGCAAGCGAGTCAACTCGATCTATCGACTCAGAAAGAGCCCTGGCTTTCAAAAGGCACAGCTACCACACCATTCTATGGTTGTGGAATCGGCCATGCATCGTCTGAAGAGCCAGAAGATGCTCTCCGCGGTGCCCCCTGGCAGGGAGGCCCGCAACCTCGATGGTGTCGGTAGAAAGTGCTTCCAGGGCTCGATGCTTGCTTGCCGTGTCCAGTCATACCAGCTGTACATGGGCATGTACTTGCGGGATCTGGCCAAGGAGTTGGCCGGGTTCTCTGCTGGACTCTCCGGGGAACCCTTGCAGAGATTTAAGTCCTTGTCCTCAGGGATTCGGGACTGCTCGAAGTTCATGTCCCGCGCCGCCTACGATGGCTTCGAGGCTTCGGCTCGAGTTGCGGCAGCCGGCATCGCGGCTCGACGCCAGGCATGGCTGTAGTCATCGGACCTCGAGCCATGGGTTCAGGACAAGTTGATCAATGTCCCTTGCCGAGGTGAAAACCTTTTTGGCAAGCCCATGACCGAGAAGGCCGCTCAGCTCGAAACTGAGCACCTCACACAGACAAGGCTGTCTAGGAAGACCTCTGCCCCTTCTCAGAAAAAGAAGGGCTCGGGTAAAAAGCCCTTTTACCCGAGGAAGGGCACTGCCTACAAACAGTACCCGCAATATCAGGCTGCCCAAGCTGCCCCCCAGGGTCAGCAAGCCAAGGGGCAGGGTAATGGGCCCCGTAGGCAGAGGACCCCCGAGCCTCCGGCCCCTGCTACCACTCAGGGTGGGGGTTTTTGACTCCTTGAGCGTAGCCTCTCCTCCACTGCTCTCCCAACCCTGCACAGGAGGTCGCCTTGCCCTCTTTGCCCACCAGTGGCCCCTTATCACCGGGAACAGTTGGGTGTTGGACATAGTCCGCAGGGGCTATGCACTGCATTTTCACCAACTGCCTCCGCCTTACTTTCCAGGGGAGCCTCCAAGGCCTCCCCTGCACACAGACCTTCTCCTTCAAGAGCTTCAAGGTCTGCTGGTGTAAAGGGCGGTGGAGCCTGTGCCTCCCCACTTGCAAGGTCACGGATTCTACTCCAGGTATTTCCTGGTACCCAAAAGAACCGGTGGCCTTCGACCCATTCTAGACCTCAGGAACCTCAACAAGTTCCTAGAGAAAGAAAAGTTCAAGATGCTTACTCTTGGAACACTTCTGCCCTACCTCCAGCAGGGAGATTGGCTATGCTCCTTAGATCTAAAGGATGCGTACACTCACATCCTCATTCATCCAGACCACAGAAAGTACCTCAGGTTCATGGTGGGAGGAAACCATTATCAGTACAGAGTGCTGCCTTTCGGCCTCAGCTCAGCTCCCAGGGTCTTTACCAAATGCCTGGCAGTGGTAGCGGCCTACCTGAGAAATCAGGGAATCTTTGTCTTCCCCTATCTGGACGACTGGCTCATCAGGGGTCAGACGTGTCAGGAGGCCAGACAAGCCACCCTCAGGACTATTGCTCTTCTTCAAGGCCTGGGATTTGTCATAAACTTCGCAAAGTCCACTTTGCTCCCCTCCCAAAACTTGGAGTTCATAGGGGCAAGACTGGACTCTGTCCTGGCAAAGGCATTCTTGCCAGCAGACAGGGCCCAAAGACTGATGGACTTAGCAAATCAGTTTCTCAGGGGGTCAGTGGTCTCCGCCAGACTCTGCCTGAGGCTGCTTGGCCACATGGCTTCGACAGTACATGTGACCCCCAATGCCAGGCTCCATATGAGGCCTGCTCAGTGGTGCCTTCGGACTCAGTGGTCACAAGCCACAGGCAGCCTCAGAGACAGGATAAGGGTGTCCAGACAATTTCTGAACTCCCTCAACTGGTGGCTGCACCCACCCAATCTTCTAAAGGGGGTACCTTTTCATATTCCTGGATA
Source organism: Ichthyophis bannanicus (assembly GCA_033557465.1). Classification (NCBI taxonomy): domain Eukaryota; kingdom Metazoa; phylum Chordata; class Amphibia; order Gymnophiona; family Ichthyophiidae; genus Ichthyophis; species Ichthyophis bannanicus. Next base: position 445,106,199 of record CM066034.1, on the reverse strand, counting down.
TACAGTGATACTGACCACAGACGCCTCCCTGTAGGGCTGGGGAGCTCATTGTCTAGGCAAGTGCACCCAGGGTCTGTGGTCTCCTTGGGAAGCTGCACAGCAGATCAATCTCCTCGAGCTCAGAGCTATTCGATTAGCGCTCAAAGCTTTCTCTCCTACCCTGGCTCATCAATCTGCCTGGTTCAGAGAGACAACCAGGTAACCATGTTTTATGTGAACAAACAGGGCAGGACTGGGTCCAGAATCCTTTGTCGGGAGGCTCAGGACCTTTGTTCATTTGCCCTAAAGCACAACATGCTTCTCAAGGCTGTGTATCTCCCCGGCCAGGACAACTACCTGGCCGACAGGTTAAGCAGAATTCTGCAGCCCCACGAGTGGCAGCTGCATCCTTCAGTAGTTCAGAGGATCTTCCTGAAATGGGGTCTCCCTTTGGTGGATCTCTTTGCCAGCCCAATGAACAATCAACTGCCAAAGTTCTGCTCCAGGCAACCGCATGCTCTGAGAATAGCAGCAGATGCTTTTCTGATTCCATGGTCTCAGGGCCTCCTGTATGCGTTTCCTCCCACGCCCTTGGTGGCCCGAACTCTTTTCAAAATTCTTCAGGACAAGGCCTCGGTCCTGCTGGTGGCTCCCAGGTGGCCGAGACAGCCTTGGTTTCCTCTTCTGCTTCAACTGGCGGTGAATCCCCCACTGCCTTTGGGGTTGCAACCCGACCTTCTCTCTCAGGAGCAGGGTTCCCTTCTGCACCCCAATCTCAAAGCTCTCAATTTGATGGCCTGGAGGCTGCAAGGGTAGTCTTAGCTCCCTGGGGCCTGCCTCAGGAAGTTGAGGAGGTTGTCCTAGCCTCTAGGAAACAGTCCACTAGGAAAACCTATGCTCTCAAATGGAAAAGGTTTTCTGTGTGGTGTCAGCTACGTACAGAGGATACTTTCTCCTGTACTGTGCCAGTGGTGCTTCAGTACTTACTGCACTTATCAAATCAGGGACTTAAATCCAATTCTGTTCAGGTCCACCTCTCAGCTCTAGCAGCTCACCACTCACTGGTGGAGGGACATTCTCTGTCGGGTCACCCCTTGGTGTCCCGCTTTCTCAGGGGCTTGCTTTTGCTCAAGCCTCCTCTCCGTCCTCCTGCCCCTGAGTGGGAGCTGAATGTGGTCTTGCAGCAGCTGACTCGCCCACCTTTTGAGCCGATGGCTACTTGTCCTCTGCGCTTCCTCTCCTGGAAGACACTCTTCCTGATAGCCCTTACCTCGGCTAGGCGAGTGAGTGAGCTTCAGGCTCTGGTCTGTGATAGGCCTTACACCAGGATTTATAGGAACAGCGTAGTCCTTAGTACTCATCCAAAGTTCCTCCCAAAGGTTGTCTCCTCTTTCCACCTCAATCAGGAGGTGGTTCTTCCAACATTCTTCCCTAGGCCTCATGCAAGCCAGGCTGAAGCAGTCCTGCATACCCTGGACTGTAGGAGGGCCTTATCCTTCTACCTTGACCGTACGCAGGGGCATAGAAGGGCTACTCAGCTCTTCGTATCCTTTGACCCCAATAAGTTGGGGTTGGCTGTGTCCAAGCGTACCTTGTCCATCTGGGTGGCTGATTGTATCACCTGGGCTTACAAGGCGGCTGACCTTCCTTTGCAGGGTAGGGTCACGGCCCATCGTGTCAGGGCAATGGCTGCCTCAGTGGCTCATCTCCACTCTATGCCCTTGGTAGACATCTGCAGGGCTGCAACTTGGTCTTCAAGCCAGACTTTTGCGGCCCATTACTGTCTGGAGAGGGAGTCCCGTAGGGACAGTGCTTTTGGCCAAGCAGTACTCCGGAATCTCTTTGAGGTTTAGGCAACTCCTGCCCTCTGTTGGGCTACCGGTGGAGGTTGTGTCCTTGAAAAGCCTTTCTTTGCTGCTGAGACTAGAGGGAGTACTCTTATTCAGCCTGGGTTCCTCGGTAGCCCAGAGCTAGGGAGTCACCCATATGTGAGGACTGACTTCCTGCTTGGTCCTGGAGAAAGAGTAGTTATTCACCTGTAACAGGTGTTCTCCAGGAGCAGCAGGAATCAGTCCTCACAACCCTCCCTCCTCCCCTTGGAGTTGCAGTTGTACATAGTTTATTTTTTCATTTTTATGTGCTGTTCTTAGCTATGTCATTTGACTGAGGTAAGATGGCACCTTTAGGCGGGAAGGGAACCGCGCATGCATGCCTGCATTCCCAAAGGCTTTCATGGAAAGCTGGGGAAATGCTCCGCTGGGGCTTCATCGGCGCCGATGACACCCATATATGACGACTGATTCCTGCTGCTCCTGGAGAACACCTGTTACAGGTGAGTAACTACTCTTTCTCCAGGGACAGCAGGAATCAGTCCTCACAATCCTCTCTCCTCCCCTTGGAGTTGCTACTGTACCATCTTTTATTTTTGCCGTCTTTTAGCTATGTCATCTGACTGAGCAAGATGGCACCTTTGGGCAGGAAGGGGACCACACATGTGTGGTGGCATCTCCCAAGGCTTTCTTTGAAAGCTGGGGGGATGCTTCCACTAGGGTTTCATCGGTGCTGATGTCACCCATATGTGAGGACTGATTCCTGCTGTCCCCAGAGAACACCTGTTACAAGTGAGTAACTACGCTTTTTCTTCGCCACCTATTACCCAGAACAAACCCGGACTCTTAACAAGGTGTCAAAATGCTGAAAATGCACTCTTTCTATGCATGTATGTCTTTATAAAAATCCTTTTATTGAATCCTTCTATTGCACATCCATATTTATGACATCATTATACATATTAAATAACAAATACAAAATAGCCATTAAAAGATACCTCACAATCTCTTATATCCTAAGTACTTCTCCAACCATACAACTGCTCATACCTATATTTGTACCAACCATACATACATGCATACATAAATCCCACTAATATAACAGCCTGAACCCTACCATAAAAGCTTCCTCGATTCATGTTAAACATCTTTTATAAGAAATTCAATTAACAATACAATACTATGCTGTTGCAAACATGCTCAAAGAGATGTAAAAATGTATAAACAACCATTAATTCAGGAGGAACATCTGATGACTTCTGTTCTGTGTTCACAGATGAAGAACCAGGAAAAGGACCTCAGAAAACATCCACAAACAGGAACAGTAGTGAGGGGCATCTTGGAGAATTTTCAGAAGACTGTGTTCGTGTGAAACTAGCTAAACTTAAAGTAGACAAAGCAATGGGACCGGATGGGACACACCCTAGAATACTGAGTGAACTTGGGGACATTCTTGCAGCTCCACTGACTGACCTTTTCAATGCCTCATTGGAGATGGGAGTGGTGCCAAAGGACTGGAGAGAGGCTCATGTGGTCCCTTAACACAAAAGCGGAAGTAAGGATGTAGTTGAAAACTACAGGCCAGTTAGTTTAACTTTGGTGGTGACTTCTGATTGATTTCTTTTACTGGGTGACCAGGGAGTTGGACCGAGGGAGAGCCCTAGATGTGGTGTATTTAGATTTCAGTAAAGCCTTTGACACTGTTCCTCACAAGCGACCTATAAACAAACTGAGCACCATAGGGATGGACCCTAAAGTTACTGCTTGGGTCAGTAATTGATTGAGTGGGAGGCGACAAAGGGTTCAGGTAAATGGAGCTCACTCTGAGGAGAAGAAAGCTACCAGTGGTGTGCCCCAGGGATCTGTCCTTGGTCTGATTTTTTTTTAACATCTTTGTTAGTGATATAGCGGAAGGGCTGTCGGGTAAGGTTTGCCTCTTTGCGGATGATACCAAAATCTGCAATAGAGTAGACACCCAGGAAGGTGTAGATAACATGAGCAGGGATCTAGCTAAGCTTGAAGAATGGTCTTGAATTTGGCAGCTGGGATTTAATGTTAAAAAATGCAAGGTCATGCATTTGGGCTGCAGCAATCCAAAGGAGCAATATAGTATAGGGGATGAAGTACTTTTGTCCACTAACAAAGAGAGGGACCTTGGTGTAGTTGTGTCTGATGATCTTAAAGTAGCTAAACAGGTAGAAAAGGTGACAGCAAAAGCTAGAAGGATGCTTGGGTGCATACGGAGAGGAATGGCTAGCAGAAAAAAGGAGGTGATAGTGCCTCTGTATAAGTCTTCGGTGCGACCTCATTTGGAGCATTGTGTGCAATTCTGGAGAACACACCTTCAAAAGGATATAAACAGGATGGAGTCAGTACAGGGTGGATACTAAAATGGTTAGTGGTCTTCATTATAAAGCATATGAGGACAGACTTAAGGATCTTAATATGTACACCTTAGAGGAAAGGCAGAATAGAGGTGATACGATTGAGATGTTTAAATTTATTTTATTTTATTTTATTTAGACAGTTTTGTATACCACCTTATCCTTCAATCAAAGTGATCACATCACATTGGGGGATACATTTAACACGAGGGGATATGAGACACATACGCTAATACTTATAGGGAACATGGGCTATGGAGGGTTAAGTGGCTTGCCCAAGACCACAATATCTCCATGGCATAAATGCACAGGGGGAGAGCCTCTTTCGATTGAAAGCAAGTTCTGCTATGAGGGGACATGGGATAAGGGTGAAAGGGGATAGATTCGGGAGTGATATGCGGAAATATTTCTTTACAGAAAGAGTGCTGGATCCGTGGAATAGTCTCCCAGTGGAGGTGGTGAAGATGAGGACAGTATCTAAACACAGAGGATCTCTAAAGGAAAAAAAGGGACTGTTGTAGTTTTTGATATGGAAGGACTGACTAGATAGGCCATGTGGTCTTTTTCTGTCATCATTTTTTTATGTTTCTATCATCCCCATCACAAAACGAGGGATGCAAGCAAATTGAACAAATTAGATGCTCTCCGATCTCTGTTCAAAAAACTGGTGCAGGTTGAATGCTGATTCCAATGTGAGTTTCACTTCATTCCACAATGAACCATTGTGTGCTACTGCTTCAAGTTCAGATTCTGTGTTGTATTCCACTATCACTTCACTCCACTCCAACCATGGACCATAGTTTTGCCTCTCCGGCTTCCTCAGGGAAACTATTACAAAAACAAACATTCCTTCACTACCCCCAAAAAACAAAAATCAAAAACATCCTAAATATGTAACTGTTCACTGGCCTTTCACACTCCTCTCACACAGCTCCCAACAGAAACTCAATCCTCACAAAAAGATGCCAGTGCTTGTGTACTCCAAACCATTCTTTTAAACTCCCCACACTGATCAGTAAAACCAAAGCCACTCCATCTATGTGTTTAACTCCTGCGGCTCCACAGTATTCCATCTAATAATATACTGTTGTTCCCGGAGGCATATTTAAGGAATAAAGGAACCATTGGTGATGAAAAAAGTTGTTGAAACAGTATTGAAAGCAGAGTCAAAGAAAAAAGCAGCAGGCATTGATGGCATTCCCATTGAGGTATTACAGCAATCGGAAGTTGCTGTTACCATACTTACAAGACTTTGCCAGGAAATTTGGAAGACAACATCATGGCCAACTGACTGAAAAAGATCTGTATTTATACCAATACTGAAGAAAGGTGATCCAGCTGACTGTGGAAATTGTTGCACAATTGCTCTGATCCCACATGCCAGCAAGATTCTATTCAAGATCATTCAGCAGAGACTACAACCATACATGGAACAAGAACTGCCTGAAGTGCAAGCAGGATTCAGAAAAGGGCAAGGAACAAGAGACATCATCATGGATGTGAGATGGATTCTTGAAAAGACAAAAAGAATACCAAAATGATATCTATATGTGTTTTATTGACTACAGCAAGGCTTTTGACTGTGTAAACCATGAGAAACTTGGGTCACATTAAGAAGCATGGGTATACCAGAATACCTGATAGATCTCTTGCACAACTTTTACATTGATCAAGAAGCAACAGTTTGAAGGGAACAATTAGAAACAGAACGGTTTAAAGTCAGCAAAGGTGTACGACAAGGCTGCATACTTTCTCCTATCTGTTGAATTTATATGCAAAACAAATCATCAGAGAAGCAGGACTGTATCAAGACAACTGAGGAGTGAAGATTGATGGAAGACTCATTAACAACTTTCATTATGCTGATGATACCTCAGTACTGGCTGGAAGTGAAGACTATCTGAAACTTTACTTCTTAAGATGAAGGAACATAATCTTAAAGTGGGCCTGCACATTAACGTAAAGAATACCAAGTTTCTGACAACTGACAAAATCAGTAAGTCCATCATTGATGGAGAAGAAATTGAAATAGTGGACAACTTTAACTTGCTTGGATCAATAATTAATTAATAAAGAAACAAGCAATCAAGAGATCTGATGACACATAGCTCTTGGCAGAATGGCTATGAAGAACCTAGACAAGATTCTCAAAGCAGAGATGTCTCTCTCCAAACAAAATTTGTCTTGTCCAAGCCATGGTATTTTCAATAATGTAATTTGGATGCAAAAGTTGGACAGTGAAAAAGATAAACAGAAAGAAAATTGATGTCTTTGAATTATGGTGCTGGCAAAGAATAGTATGTATACCATGGACTGCCCATAGAACAAACCTAAGCTTTCTTTAGAAGCTCAGATGACAACACATAGACTTTCGTACTTTGGACACATCATGTGAAGAGAGAGATCATTAGAGAAAGACCTCATGCCTGGCAAAGTTGAAGGTCAACGCAAAAGAGTAAGGTCAGCAATGAAATGGATCGATACAGTACTACTAGTATTAATCATTTATATAGTGCTACAAGGCGTATGCAGCACTGTACAGAAAAACATGAAAGATGGTCCTGCTCGTCAGACAGTACAATAGGTGAGAACAAAGGAGCAAATAGGAAGGGTTATGGAGGAGCTCAGGAGTCGGTATCCCTTTCAGTGGGAGAGGGATCACCTGCAGTATTTGGGGGCCAAGATTCCAACCAAGTTGGGTAGACTATATCAGTTGCATTATCCACCTTTGCTGAAGATACTAAGGGGGGACCTGCAAACTTGGGCCTTTTTGTCTGCTTTCCTTTTGACCAGAATTAATGTTATCATAATGAATGCCTTGCCCAGATTTAATTACCTTTACATGATGCTGCCCTGTTCCGTCCCAGATGCTTTTTTCTGTGCTAGCCGATTTTATTTGGTGCAGTAGATGGCCCTGCTCTAAGAGAAAATATTTTTTCACTCAATGCATTATCAAACTCTGGAATTCATTACCGGATGATGTAATAAAAGCTGTTAGTGTAGCTGGGTTTAAAAAAGATTTGAACAAGTTCCTGGAGAAAAGGTCCATAAACTATTATTAAAGAGGACCCAAGAAATCCACTGCTTACCCCGGGACCATTTTGGGAACAAGCCAGGTACTTGTGAACTGGACTTGATAGATCTTGGTCTGATCCAGTATGACATTTCTTATATTCTTATGTGCCTGAGGGTTCAAGGAGGGTTTCCTCTTTCTAACCCAGATCTGGGCAATATATTGGTGGAAGGGGAGCCAGGAACAACACTGGATTCAAACTGAGGCTGCGCAGTTAGAGGTTGAGGTTATTGGTGCGGTCACCTTTTTGCGCACGCGTGCACACACCCCCACCCCCACCGGGAGTGTGAACCACTTTGATGTGTGGGAGAGGATTGTTAAGAAATTTGCTTTTACTCCCTTCCAGTCTTAGATTAATGATCCTAACACAGGGGCAGGTTTTCACACCTGAAGGGATAGATCCTCTCTGCTTTCATTGGATGAAGTTTAATAATATGACATGGGTTGCTGATTACATCCAGAATGACCGGTTTCTGACCAGAGATGAAATTAGGGAGAGGTGCTCCATTCAGTCCCCCCCCCCCCCCCATCCATTTCTTTTCTCTTTTTCAGCTGGAACATTTTTTTCAAACACATAAGGAGCTATTTCTGAAGTTTCCTCACCCCATTGAGACTTTTTTTTGTGAAACCTCTGAGAGGCTGGGTCCTTTAGTTCAGTTGTATTCAATTATTATTAGAAAGGGGGAGGGGATAATAAAGATTTCTATTTACCAGTCCCACTTAGACTGTCAATACAAACTCTTATTCCGAATGTACCTAACCCCTATTAAGCCACACATGATAAATAGATCTTTCTCTGATCTCTGCTGGAGGGGTTGTGGTGACAAAGGCTTGGACACTGCTTTAATATTGCTGCCCTATTCAGATAGGGATGATAATTAGTTGGGGTGGCTAACTTTTTCCTTTTAGCAACCAGACTATGTGTTGTGGCAAAATGGAGGAGTCAATCACCCCCCTCATTTACAGATTGGACTAAAAAGCTGGTGCATATTATGGAAATGGAGTATGGAGCAGTGCACATGAGCAAGACAGTGGACAGGTTTAACACAGTCTCTGTTTTTGTGATGCGAGCAGGAATTATTAAGGAACTGTACCATGCATATCTGCCATGTTTTGTGAATAGTAATGGTCTCTGTCCTCTCGGGTAGTCTGCTAAGGGCTGCCTGAAAGGGTGGTCCTGCTTTCAGAGCTGCTTGCTGGATGTTGTGGCGGTGGCTCCTGTCTCCTCTACTCCTGTGTGTTGCCTCACCCCCACCCCTCGGTGCTTGCTGTGGATGAGAAGCACCTCTTGGTGCCTATTCTAGTGGGATTTATTTGAATGGAGAAGTGCAATGTTGTTGAGGTATTTGGTACCGGTATTATGGTTACTCTGGTTTGTCAGACGGCTGCCTGGGTGAGAATCTTCACAGTCTTGGCAAGTGCATATATCTATATGATTTGCAAGGGATTGTGGGCAATGTAGTTCATTCACACCAGACACAGCTGCTGACAATAATTTAGTTGTGCTCAAGTGTTAAAGCCAATAAGATATTTATTTATGGGGTTATTTCTCCCAACACAGATATGCTTGGTAGCACATAAATCAGGTTACTTACTTTCAGTGTTAAACTTGGAAAAACAAAATAAGGAAAACAACCTTTAAACTTGTCAGGCAATCAAAGCAAAAGAAATAAAGACCTGGTTGATAACAAACTGGTCTTTTTCTGTAGGCTTAGCTAATATCCTCTTAGCAAGTATCAAACAACAAACCAAAAGCTACAAAGAGAAAAAAAAACCTGTTCTTTTCAGGTTAACTTCTTATATCTTCCCACATAGATTCAGAAGTGATTCTCTCCTAGCTCACAAGCAATTAGGTAAGGCTCAATTGCTAGCAGTTATCCAGCTGAAACCCCTTAGCTGGCTTGCTTTCTACTGTGTGGGTCAAATCCTGCTTCAGGAGCTTTTCTGAGTAGATTAAAGAACAAGTTTGTATTTCTTTGTGATGGCTGCTGTACTTTGTAACAGAAAGTTACCAAAGGAGTTTAGACAGAGAGCAGTCCATGTAAACAGAATCTTCATCTGCTATTATTCCCCCTTCTTCAACAAGCATGGATTCAATATCATGGATTGGCACAGATGAATCTCTCAATGGAGCACTTTCAGGAGAATACTTGTTTCCCTGCTGTCTTTCAAGGTTATAGCTAGGGCATAGATCAGTGTTCATACCTGAGCTTCCATTGCTGTTAGAGTTCCTCTCTATATAGCCTGGCCAGTATGTAGTCCAGTTCTTATGTCCAGCCTTCCAATCCAGATCCCTGGACACTGGATCTCTCTTCACATACCTTCTGGCACGGGTCCTAGGGTCCCTTCCACGTGTAGCCGTCTCTCTCACAGGTACCGTCTGGAGATTCCTAGCTCTGCAGCACCATTCCTCTGGCTTTCCCCAGTCCAATGGTGTATGCTGGCCCTTGGAATGCCTCCCAGTATACGTACTGCTCGGGACTCTTCTAGATCTCTCAAAGGCTTTTCTCCTCTTTCTTCCAGAGGGTTTCTTTCCCTCTCTGTCCGTCCGGTTTGGCTTCTGCTTCTGATGATCCTCCTGATGATGAAGATGATCAAGCTCAAGCTGATTCTCAGGATACTTCTCTGTAGAATATACTCTACCTTTATTCTGCTTAGATGAGTGCTCCTCCCTAACACAGCGCAGCTGTGCTGAATCAGGCCCTGCCCTTTGAGATGAGTGCTTAGGGATTACCTCATAGCCCTCCTGATTGAGCACACGTTTTCACTTCAGCTCCTCTAATGGCTGCTGGAAACCTGGTGCATTCTGGGACTGGTAGTCTTTTATGGAAAATTCTGTTTTCTTATTTCTACCAGAACTGACAGGTTGCTTGTTCAGAGTCACTTCACCTTTTCTATAGCTCCTTCCTGAGCTATGATAAGCTTCCTTATCACATACCCCTCTGCTTAAGTTATTACGGACTGGTTTAACTGGTGGAACTTCTTTCCTACAGTCCGTAATACCTACTAGAGTGTTATCTTTTTGAAGCTCACTTACTTCCTGACTGGCTTCAGGGTCATTATTATTTACAGGCCTCTCCCTCCAAGACTTAAGTACATTAATATGGTAGGTCTGCCTATGCCCTCTTGCATTTTCTACCATATAAGATACTGGGCTCACTTGCTTAACAACCTTCCATGGCCCTTTCCACTGTACTTCAAATTTTGGGGCTGTACCTGCTACTTGAACCAAAACCTTTTCACCAATGCTTAATTGGCGGCTTTTGGCCTTCCTATCATACCACCCTTTTTGGCGAACTTGACTGTCCTGCAGGTTCCTCTCAGCAACCTGCAAGGTCCTTTTCAAACGTGCTCTCAAGTCACGTAGAAACTGTGGCACCTCCTGACTTCCTGGTTCAGGATCAATCCATTGTTCCCTCAAAATGTCTAACAAACCCCGTGGAGCCCTACCATACATCAATTCATATGGAGTTACACCTAGGGACACCTGAATTCTTTCCCTGCAGGCATATTTTTTTTATTTATTTTATTTATTTAACAGTTGCTTATATACCGCTACCTTCCACAGATCAGGTGCGGTTTACAATGAACAAAGAATGAACAGAATAACAGGTCTGTTTTACATGGAACATTAATTAACTAGGTACAATGTTGCTAAGTACATTAAACTTGATTGGATTAAATATGGTAAATAATTTGTTAGGTAACAGTCAAACTATTTACATATAAGGCAAAGGGCAATAACATATCCCATTCTTTTACCTCTCCTGCTAACCCCCTTCTCAACATTTGTTTGAGAGTTTGGTTGAATCTCTCCACCAAACCGTTTGATTGTGGATGGTAGGCTGAGGTTTTCACGTGATGAATGCCAAAGGCATCCCAGACCTGGGCCAAATATTTGGATACAAAATTGGACCCTCGGTCAGTCAACACGTCTCTTGGGAATCCCACTTCACAAAACAATTTTACTAGCTCTAAAGCTATTGTTTTTGCAGAAACATTCCTCAATGGTATGGCCCAGGGAAACCTTGTTGCCTGATCTACCATAACTAGGATGTATTGGAAACCTTGGGGCGTTTTGACTAATGGGCCTACAATATCCATGGCAATGCGACCAATTGGGTCTGTGATAATTGGCATGGGGATCAATGGCACCACCGGTGGGTGAGCCGCTGTAACTCGCTGACACGCTGGACATGCAGCACAAAACTGGGCAGTTTCTTTGAAAATACCTGGCCAGTAAAAACGCATAAGTATTTGATCCAGCGTTCCTTGCATCCCTTTATGACCTCCCACTGGATGATCATGTGCTAGTCTAAGTACTAGCCCTTTGAAAGTTGTGGGTACCACCAATTGTTTACGTATGGTCCCATTCCTGGGGTCCTGACTCTCTCTATATAATATGTCATTATCTAGTCTGAATCTGGGCAACTCCTCCCTGACCTCCTGAGCAAACTTAAAAGCTCGGGTGAGAGCTTGATCAGCTCGCTGCTCTTGTGGAAAGTTAGGAAACTTTGCCACTAACTCAGCTGGCACCCAGGGTAAACTTTGACCAGCTAACATCTCAGCCCTACCCTGTGCTCTGCAAAGTCTCTCACGCCGCTTTTGTGCTTTCAACTTTCTTACTTTACCAGATGATGGGGTTATTAAATCATCATGAGAGGGTAAGTCTCCTAATAACTCTGCCTGCTCCCCCTCCTCCTTCTGCTGGCTCTCTACCTTAGCCTGCGAGCGGGTGGATACAAGGCCCCTCTTATTACCCATAGTTTGGCCTTCTGGAAGCTTAACCATCTTTTTAACTAGGGACTGAGGACTTCCAAAGAAAGGCCCGGGAGCTATTTCCATTATTCCTTCTCCCTCCTTCTTTCCTAGCCCTTTCACTAGTTCCTGCTTAAATCTTGGCCAGTCTCTTCCTAGCACCAAATCAAAGGGTAGCCTAGGCACCACTGCTAACAGGACTTCCTCTTGTTCCCCCAGGCACTTAACCTTTAGCCTATAGGTGGGATATGATGTTGCAGCACCATGAATGCATCTGATGTGAACTTGGCTTTCAGGGGTTCTAGGCACAAATCCTTCTTGGGCCTCTATCCTCTTCCAAAGCCTTTTTGACATCATACTCTGGTCTGCCCCAGAGTCTAACAAAGCATTTGTGGTAATTCCTTGCACATCAACCATCAAAAGAAATCCTTCTTTGGGCTGTTTTAAATCCACACCCATTAAGCTAGTGTGTGTCTGGCATCCCTTTTTTAAATGTCCCCATTTTCCACACTTGAAACATTTCTTTCTACTCCACTGTGTCATCTGGTTTGATACAGTACATTCATTTTCAGAAACATTTTTAATTATTTTCTTTTCTGATACAGCACATCTTGCCTCAGCACCAATCTTCAGAGGGCCACCCATTCTATGGCAAGCCTGCGTGGCTTCCAAGAATCTCTCTGCTAGCATGGTTGCCTCTCCAAGATTTTGGCAATTTTGCTGTATAAGGAAAGTGTGCAAATCTTTAGGGACCGCAGACATAAATTGTTCAAGCATTATAATGTCTAATAACATTTCTACCTTCTTTTGCTCAGGGTCCAACCATTTTAAAGCTAAACCTCTGATTCTCTGACTCAGAGCCCTGGGTGTTTCACCCACTCTCAATGTAGTAGCTCTAAACATTCGCCTATACTCTGAAATAGACAACCCTAGGCGATCTCTAATAGCAGCCTTTACATTCTTATAATTCAAAGCCTGGGCTGCTGGCATTGCTCTGTAAGCTGCAAGCGCCTCTCCAGTTAATGAGGCTGCCAGCCTTACTGCCCACTGGGTCTCTGGCCATGCTAAAGCTTGTGCCACTCTTTCAAAAGACTCTAGAAAATCATCAACATTATCATCTGGAGTTAGCTTCCCAAAACTAAATGCCCCAATTCCTTGATTGAGTCCCACACTGTCCATATGTGGTGTACCAGTATTTACTGCTGGTCTTGCATCTGTTCCACTTTGGTTCTGCAGCTTAACTAGGGCTTGCACCAGATCAAGCACTGGCTTCTGCTGGTCCATTAAGGCTTTCATAGCAGTGTCCTGTGCCTGCTGCGATAGCTCCTGTTGCCTGCTAAACTGGGCTGCCATCCAGCTAGCCAGTTCCCTTGGATCCATCTTGATCCCTGCAAGAAACAAAGGAAAAAAAAAAAGGTGCACCACCTTCCAAACAGGTGGGGGGTTTTTTTCTTCAATTATCCCTGTGCCTTACTCCCATCCACCACTAGACATGCCCAGGTACTTATTACCTTGTGTCAGTGATGAATCCAGCTCTGCACAGGGTCTTTTCCTCCTGGGACAACTACCTGGACATCCACTTCTCCTCCAAAGTGCAGTTGAGGGAAAATCTTTTTTTCCAGCTTTAATCTTGAACTTTAGTTGTAATCCTCAGCAAGTAAATTCCTTTGTGCAAAAGCAATCCGAAAAACTACACCATTTGTCAGACGGCTGCCTGGGTGAGAATCTTCACAGTCTTGGCAAGTGCATATATCTATATGATTTGCAAGGGATTGTGGGCAATGTAGTTCATTCACACCAGACACAGCTGTTGACAATAATTTAGTTGTGCTCAAGTGTTAAAGCCAATAAGATATTTATTTATGGGGTTATTTCTCCCAACACAGATATGCTTGGTAGCACATAAATCAGGTTACTTACTTTCAGTGTTAAACTTGGAAAAACAAAATAAGGAAAACAACCTTTAAACTTGTCAGGCAATCAAAGCAAAAGAAATAAAGACCTGGTTGATAACAAACTGGTCTTTTTCTGTAGGCTTAGCTAATATCCTCTTAGCAAGTATCAAACAACAAACCAAAAGCTACAAAGAAAAAAAAAACTGTTCTTTTCAGGTTAACTTCTTATATCTTCCCACATAGATTCAGAAGTGATTCTCTCCTAGCTCACAAGCAATTAGGTAAGGCTCAATTGCTAGCAGTTATCCAACTGAAACCCCTTAGCTGGCTTGCTTTCTACTGTGTGGGTCAAATCCTGCTTCAGGAGCTTTTCTGAGTAGATTAAAGAACAAGTTTGTATTTCTTTGTGATGGTTGCTGTACTTTGTAACAGAAAGTTACCAAAGGAGTTTAGACAGAGAGCAGTCCATGTAAACAGAATCTTCATCTGCTATTATTCCCCCTTCTTCAACAAGCATGGGTTCAATATCATGGATTGGCACAGATGAATCTCTCAATGGAGCACTTTCAGGAGAATACTTGTTTCCCTGCTGTCTTTCAAGGTTATAGCTAGGGCATAGATCAGTGTTCATACCTGAGCTTCCATTGCTGTTAGAGTTCCTCTCTATATAGCCTGGCCAGTATGTAGTCCAGTTCTTATGTCCAGCCTTCCAATCCAGATCCCTGGACACTGGATCTCTCTTCACATACCTTCTGGCACGGGTCCTAGGGTCCCTTCCACGTGTAGCCATCTCTCTCACAGGTACCGTCTGGAGATTCCTAGCTCTGCAGCACCATTCCTCTGGCTTTCCCCTGTCCAATGGTGTATGCTGGCCCTTGGAATGCCTCCCAGTATACGTACTGCTTGGGACTCTTCTAGACCTCTCAAAGGCTTTTCTCCTCTTTCTTCCAGAGGGTTTCTTTCCCTCTCTGTCCGTCCGGTTTGGCTTCTGCTTCTGATGATCCTCCTGATGATGAAGATGATCAAGCTCAAGCTGATTCTCAGGATACTTCTCTGTAGAATAAACTCTACCTTTATTCTGCTTAGATGAGTGCTCCTCCCTAACACAGCGCAGCTGTGCTGAATCAGGCCCTGCCCTTTGAGATGAGTGCTTAGGGATTACCTCATAGCCCTCCTGATTGAGCACACGTTTCCCCACTTCAGCTCCTCTAATGGCTGCTGGAAACCTGGTGCATTCTGGGACTGGTAGTCTTTTATGGGAAAATTTTGTTTTCTTATTTCTACCAGAACTGACAGGTTGCTTGTTCAGAGTCACTTCACCTTTTCTATAGCTCCTTCCTGAGCTATGATAAGCTTCCTTATCACAGGTTATATGCTAAAAATTTACAAATAAAAAATTCAATGTGTGCCTTTAAGTCAGTGCTGACCCCTGGCAACCTAGCAGCTCCTGGTTTTTCTTGCCAGTGTGACCAAAAGTAGATTGCCAGGCCTTTCTTCTGAGTCAATGGTGGGTTAAGTAACTTGCCTAAGGCCACAAGGAGTGCTAGTGGGAATCAAACCCTAGTCTCTTGGTTACCAAGCCAGTGGTCTACCAACTAGACAACTTCTCCACGCCACTAATAAAAATTAAGTACAATAAAAAAACACAGTATATTTTCTAAACACTAACTTGCATTTTGCCAACTTCACAGGACAACATGTGAAAAAATTAAATAATAACACTTTGATGGACAGAAGCCAAAAGTAATAACAAAATGTTATTATTCTGATGCAAATTTAAAGTTGCAAACCCACCCTAAACCCATGAGTGACAGGCACTTCAACCAATAAAAATGACCAAACATAATATTTGATATTACGTGCTGCCAAAACCAACCTTACATCACAAACTTAAAATACACAAATACTTTTGACAAATATCCTATCGATAACATGATAACATTATGTTTTATCAAAATAAAACAAAAGATTGACACTAAGGCACATTCATGCCCATATGGTTAAGGTGCATAAACCACCCCAAACAAATAGCTGACAGGAGATACAAGACATCATGCCTCGCCATCAGCCTATCACATCAGTAGCTTGTACATTCATAACCAGACAACATCATTGGCAAATAATGCAAATGTGAAGGGCAAACTCTTACCAATGCGGCCAAGGGATCCATATAGCGAGCACAACCCCCGCAGCCGCAAATAGCGGCTGCGGGACACAGGTGGGCAGAGGGTTCCAGGCCACAGAGGGGTAAAAGTGGAGGGGCAGGAGGGCAGGCCCACAGCACCGGAATCACCCTCTTGTCCCTCCATAAGAAGGCAGCACGACAGCTTGGATGGTAGCACGCGATGGCTTACCTCCGACGGAGTCAGCTTGTTTCCGACGTTCACAGCCTAACGCCAATCCAGGCAGGGCCTCCAGTGAGTGGATCGGGGAGAGCATGGAGAGAGCGCATGCAAACGGGGTGAATCATGGCGTCGGATGCCTCCTTCTGGGACTGAGGATCTCCGGGGAAGCTGGGAAACCTTCCTTGTGTGGCTCGTATCTCTGGTAGGCAGGGGGAATGGCGTGCTGACAGGCGCTGGAGGGAACAAGTTGAACAGGAGGTATGGGAGCAAGCAGAGAGGGGGAGATGGCTTACTGATGGAGTAGGCTGTTTCTCTCCTAGAGGTCTTGTAAGGCAGCCATCTTGGGCTTGGCAGCGATCTGTACCTTCCCCGAAGGGAAATGTGGTGGTAGATAATGAAATGGGGCAGACTGCATAGGCTCCATGAACACATATAACATGGGGAGAGTAGGGCAAGGTAGAAAAGATGGGGCCGATGTACGTATGTGGGACATAAGAACATAAGATATGCCATACTGGGTTAGACCGAGGTCCATCAAGCCCAGTATCCTGTTTCCAACAGTGGCCAATCTAGGTCATACGTACCTAGCAATATCCCCAAAAGACACAGGTTCCACAATGTTTGTACTGGGTCAAGCATTGATTATCCTGGGTCCCTTTTTAATAGTGGTTTATGGACCTTTCCTCCAAGAACTTGTCCAAACCTTTTTTGAACCCAGCTACACTAACAGCCCTTACTACATCCTCCGGTAACAAATTCCAGAGTTTGATTACACGTTGAGTGAAAAAATATTTTCTCTTATTTGTCTTAAATAGTTTACCCTGTAGCTTCATTGCATGTCCCCTAGTCTTTCTATATTCTGATAGCGTAAACAATTGATCCACGTTTACCCGCTCCACTCCATTCATTAATTTATAGACCTCTATCATATCTCCCCTCAGCCGTCTCTTTTCCAGGTTGAAGAGCCCCAACCTTTGTAGCCTCTCTTCATAGGAGTAGCCTTCCATCCCCTTCACCATTTTGGTGGCTCTTCTCTGTACTTTTTCTAATAATGCTATGTCCTTTTTAAGATACGGTGACCAGAACTGCACACAATATTCAAGGTGCGGTCGTACCATGGAACGATACAGAGGCATTATAATATCCTTTGCTTTATTTTCCATCCCTTTCTTTATGATTCCTAGCATTCTATTTGCTTTCTTGGCTGCCGCTGCACACTGGGCAAAGGGTTTTAACATGTTATCCACGATGACTCCTAAATCTTTTTCCTGGGTGGTGGTTCCCAATGTGGAACCTTGCATTGTGTAACTATAGTGTGGGTTGTTCTTTCCTAGGTGCATAACTTTGCACTTGTCCACATAGAATTTCATCTGCCATTTGGATGCCCAGTCTTCCAATTTATCCAGATCCTCCTTCAGTTTTCCACAATCCTCTTGGGTTTTAACAACTTTAAACAGTTTTGTATCATCTGCAAATTTGATAACCTCACTCGTTATTCCCTTTTCCAGGTCATTTATGAATATGTCAAAAAGTAGCGGACCCAGTACAGATCCCTGGGGTACTCCACTATTCACCTTTTTCCATTGGGAATATTAGCCATTTAGCCCTACCCTCTGCTTTCTATCTTTTAACCAGTTCCCGATCCACAATAGTACACTGCCTCCTATCCCATGACTTTTTAGTTTCGCCAAAAGTCTCTGATGAGGGACCTTATCAAAAGCTTTCTGAAAGTCCAGATACACTATATCAACCGACTCACCTTTGTCTACCTGTTTATGCACACCTTCAAAAAATTTTGTTCTTTATGATGGTTTCTACCATTTTCCCCGGTACTGACGTCAGACTCACCGGTCTGTAATTTCCCGGGTCACCCCTGGAACCCTTTTTAAAGATTGGTGTTACGTTGGCGACCCTCCAATCTTCAGGTATTACAGATGATTTTAATGAAAGTTCACAGATTACTAATAGCAGGTCTGCAATCTCATATTTCAGTTCTTTCAACACTCTTGGATGTATACCATCCGGTCCAGGTGATTTGCTACTATTCAGTTTATCAAATAGTTGTAATATATCTTCCCGGTGTAGCGATATTTCTCTCAATTCCTCTGCAGTATCACCTTTAAATACCACTTCAGTTTTGGGTAACATCCCTACATCTTCCTCAGTAAAGACCGAAGCAAAGAATTCATTCAGTCTCTCTGCTATAGCCTCGTCTCCTCTTACTGCCCCTTTTACCCCTCTATCATCTAATGGCCCCTCTCACAGGCCTTTTGCTACGAATGTACTTGAAAAAGTCTTTATTTCGTGTTTTTGCTTCCGTAGCAAGTTCCTTCTCAAATTCTCGCTTTGCGTGCCTTATCAATGCTTTGCATTTAACTTGCCAGTGCTTGTGCAGTTTCCAGTTTTCTTCCTTTGACTCTTTTTTCCATTTCCTGAAGGATTCTTTTTTGGCAGCAACAGCCTCTCTGACCTCACCTTTAAACCATGCTGGCAGTTTTTTGGACTTTCTTCCACTTTTCTTAATGCGTGGAATACAGCTGGTCTGGGCTTCGAGGATAGTATTTTTAAATAACACCCAAGCTTGCTGTAAGTCTTTAACCTTTGCAACCGCTCCTTTTAGTTTTTTCTTAACTATATTCCTCATTTTATCATAGTCTCCCTTTTGAAAGTTAAAAGGTAGTACTGTGGATTTCTTTACTATCCCTCTTCCACTAATTAAATCAAACACGATCATGCTATGATCACTATTGCCAAGTGGTCCCAACACCCTTATTTCTTGCACCAGATCTGGCGTTCCACTAAGGACTAGGTCCAGTATGGCTTCCCCTCTGGTCGGTTCATGAACCAGCTGCTCCAAGAAGCAGTCATATATTTCATCTAGAAACTTTATCTCCCTAGCTTGTCCTGCCATAACACTGACCCAGTCGATACCAGGGTAATTGAAATCACCCATTATTACTACTCTGCTGTGACTTTTGTTAGCTTCCTTGATTTCTTGAGCATTTCATCATCCATTTGTTCATTCTGGCCAGGCGGTCGATAGTACACTCCCACTGCCATCGCCTTCCCTTTTTTACATGGAATTTCAATCCATAGAGATTCTACAGCAAATTTTGTTTCCTGCAAAACTTTAATCCTTTGTGCCCTCTCTAACATAGAGCGCAACTCCTCCACCAATTTGATCAATTCTATCATTACGATATAGTTTGTATCCAGGTATCACAGTGTCCCACTGGTTATCCTCCTTCCACCATGTCTCTGAGATTGCAATCATATCTAACCTCTCATTTACATGTTTATACGATTGCCATGTAGCAGGTGCAAACAGGCTTGCGGTACGGGGATTTGTCAGGGGTAACAGATGGTTACTGATCAGGATGTTAAAAAAAAAAGGAGGCACAGGGAGAAATGCCTGATATATCTTAGACTGTTAAGAGATGCTTTATGTCTTGCTTGGATAAAGGGGGACATCTAGTGGCATTTTATGGAATGGCAGTGATTGGGTTTTAAATGTTCATATGGTGTAAGTGACGATTGGACATAAGGCAGAAGAGAAGTGATAAAGAGAGGATTAGTAATGGAGACAGCAGGAATACATGCGCCTGAGGGACCTGTGCCCAGTTCGACCCTGACAGGCAGGACACTCTTTTCAACAAACTGGGCTGATGAGTCAAAAGCGAACAGCAAGTGACATTCTTCCCTCTTGCCTCCCCTTAGCATTTTTCTCATAGAGACATGCCTCGGAAGAACAGCGGAGGACAGAGCGGGACAGAGGGATGACGGACTGCAGAACACAGAGGAAGTTCTGTGAAGCAGGCCTCTGTGGCAGGCGCTACCAAGGCAGTCACAGTCGCAACCAAGAGAAAAAAAATGGTGGACACGGCTGCGGCTCCCACACTGTGCAGTAAGTGGATGACAGCGGCAAAGAAGGTCACCAAAATAAGGACCATGAACAATGAAATGGAAGAACTGATATAGGTCCTCCGGGAGCAAGTCAGTCAGCTCGGCCCAGGGGCTGTCCGCCAACAGCTCAAGGCTCCTCCAAGTGCAGCAGATATCAGCTAGGACAGCGAGCACAGCAGACAGGGCAATGTGTGGCGCACTCCGGCATAGCAAGCTCCCTCTGGTAAGTCTGATCATGAGCTAGGGGTGCAAAGGGTCCACCTCAACGTTGGAAAGCTCCTCGTCGGACAGTGACGGAGAGCTTACCTTCGTTAAATTCATAAGAAATGCTTTCAAAAAGTTCAAGGAGCAGAAGAGTTCAGCAGACGGGGTCTGGCTGGGGGGTGGGAAAGTGGCAGGGCTTGAACCACCAATGCATCCATGGGAGCAAGCACGTCTCAACCACCCAAGCTGGCAACGGTTATGGATGGGGCAGATGTGCATTGCGGTGTGTCATCTCTGGCACATGAGGTGTCAAAGAAAACTAAGAAAAAGATATGGAAGAATGAGTTTATCGATATCTTCGCTTTGCTTATTAGGGACCAGGAGGGTGAAGATAAAAAGGGTAAGGAGAAGGAGAGAGATGCAGGAGAGAAAGACCGAAAGCCCAAGATAAATAAGTCTATCTACAACTGGGTTTCAGTGTTTCATATTTACATGATCATAGTGATGAAGAAGGAGCCTGATCAGGCATCTCGACATTATAATGCGCATACACAGGCATTTTGGGGGCAGGGCATGGCTGAATTATGTCAGCTTCGAAAGCATTTGACAGTCTACCCCACCTTGACATGGTGTCACTGGGTTGTGACCTATATTTGGACGAAGTGGCATAGAACAGGCCGTTACATCACGATGGTGGGTATCAGCCGTTTCTGCCATTCAATAAGCAGGCATCCGAGCAGACGTATCCCCTACAGTCAGCAGGGCAGATGGCTGGGTGATGGTACTGTCACCAATACATTAAACAATACACTCGGAACCCCTGTAAGTTCAGGCATATCTGTTCCAGTTGCGGGGCAGGATACCCAGTCATGCAATGCAGATTCAACAAGGATGGAAGGCTGCACAGGGCCCCGGCCAGCCTTCGTGGAAATGACGGCAGTGGTCCCATCATCCATCAATCTTGAAAGCATGCACCCCTGGTTGCGAGCTTACCCCAAGCAGGTGAAGGCCAACAGCATTGTGAAGGGGTTTGCGCAGTGTTTCGTATCCCCTTGGCGAAGTCCAGTTGCAGTCCTTCGCCCCCGATGCACGACTCCCCATCTATTATCCAAAATATCATGGTGGTGAGGGACAAGCTTGCCAAAGAGATTGCCTTGGGGAGAATAGCCGGTCCTTCTCCAGGACCAAGCAGGAAGTCCGTCCTCACATATGGGTGACGTCGGCGCCGACGGAGCCCCCGTGTGGAGCATTTCCCCAGCTTTCAAAGAAAGCCTTTGGGAATGCAGCGCGCATGCGCGGTCCCCTTCCCGCCCAAGGGTGCCATCTTGCTCAGTCTTCTTTTTTCCGCGGAGCCCGACGGACGTGTTTTGTTTTCACCCGAGGAAAAAGTAGATTTTGTTCTGTGTTTGACCCGTTTCTTTGGTTCGATGCCGGTTTCCCTTTCCCGCCTGGGCCCGATACATCAGTATCGAACCCGGTCTTCTTTTTCGGTTTTTGTCCTTAGTGACTAGCGTTCGCGCCATTTTTTCTTTTTTCACTGGCAGCCCTGTCTTTTGACCTCGCAGGGGCCCTTTTTCCCCCGATGGCTGCCAGCGGGTTTAAAAAGTGTGATCAGTGTAAGAAGCTTATGTCTCTCACCGACACACATGACTGCTGCCTCCGGTGCCTTGGATCATGATCCGATGATCTGTGGTCCGTGTGGGAAGATGTCCTCGAAGGCGTTGAGGAGTCGGCAGCACCAAAAGGAAAGAATCTTCTCTGACTCCGCGTCCGGACGGGCCCGGACTTCATCAGAGGCCTCGACGTCTCGGGACTCCGGCCCCGAGCAGCGCCAAGGTTCCTCTGAGAGGGAGTCTACCTCGCGGGAGCATCGCAGGAATAAAAAGCCCATGAGGGCGGCGTCAGTGGACGCACTTGGCTCCTCGAGGGCCAAGTCGCATAGCCCCGAGCACCGTCCCGGGTCTTCGGAGTCGGAGAGGCCTGCAAAACAACCTCGTGTGGAGATGGAGTCCCCGGGTCACGTGAGTACTGTAGTCCTCGTGCCTCTCCTCCAGGGGAGCCGATGTCGGGCCCGACACCATCGGGGCCCGAGTCTCCTGAACTCGGACTCAGGTTGACGGCCTTGGAGAGCAGCTTGGCTGCCTTCATGGAACAGCAGCGGGCACTGATCGCCGGTCTCACTGGTGCATCTGCCCCGACCACTGGGACATTGACGTCCAAGTCGACCCCGGAGGCCGAGCCGATCCTCGAGTCCATGCGCGCTCGAGTCGATCCTCGGCCATGGTCCCCCTCGGCCTTCCGTTCGGGACCGAGGTCGTTTACACCGGTACCCTCGGCGTCGGGGCGGATGGTATCGGTGCCTGCCCGACCGGAGCCGCTTGATTCCTCTTCCGAGGAGTCCGACTGGGAAACGGAGGATGAGGAGTCACCCGACACCTTTCGGACTCGGTGTGTCCCATCGGACTCACTGGAGTCCGAGCCTCGGAGACGGTCCCCACCGGAGGATACCTAGTTCTCGGACTTCGTGCGGGATATGGCCAAGGCCTTGGCCTTCCCCGCGAATCCCGAGGAGGAGCCTCCAGCCAAGGAGCTCGAGGCCCTGCAGTATGACTCTCCCCCAAAGGAGGCCTTTACTGTACCGGTTCCTCCGATGCTGGAACGGCTGCTCTTCCGCATGTGGGAGGCGCCGGCCTCGACGCTGGTTTTGAGCAAGCGGGTCGATTCCATCTATCGAGTCCGCAAGAGCCCCGGGTTCCAAAAGGCACAATTACCGCACCACTCCATGGTTGTGGAATCAGCCATGCATCGTCTGAAGAGTCAGAAGATGCACTCCTTGGTGTCTCCCGGCCGGGAGGCCCGGAACCTGGATGCCGTCGGTAAGAAGTGCTTCCAGGGCTCTATGCTTGCTTGCCTTGTCCAGACCTACCAGCTGTACATGGGCATGAACCTTCGAGGCCTGGCAAAGGAGATTGCTGGGTTCTCTGCTGGTTTCTCAGAGGAACCTTTGCAGAGGTTCAATGCTCTGTCCTCGGGTATTCGTGAGTGCTCGAAGTTTATCTCTCGAGCAGCCTATGATGGCTTCGAGGCTTCGGCCCGGGTAGCCGCAGCCGGCATCGGTGCATGCCGTCAGGCCTGGCTACAGTCATCGGACCTCAAGCCATGGGTGCAGGACAAGTTGGTCGATGTCCCCTGCCGAGGTGAAAACCTCTTTGGCAAGCCCATGGCTGAAAAGGCTGCAGAACTCGAGACCAAGACTCTTACCCGGACAAGGCTGTCCAGGAAAACCTCTGCTCCTTCTCAGAAGAAGAAGGGCTCGGGGAAAAGGACCTTTTACCCGAGGAAGTCATCTGCCTATAACAGTACCCTCATTTTCAGGCCTCTGTAGCTCCCCAACAGGGTCAGCAGGCCAAGGGGCAGGGACATGGGCCCCATAGGCAGAAAGCCCCCAAGCCACCAGCTCCGGCTCTTGCACAGCAGGGAGCGGGGTTTTGACTCCAGTGGCATAGCCTCTCCTCCTCAGCTGGCCCCTATCAGCACTGCAGGCAGGCTGGCCCTGTATGCCCACAGGTGGTCAGCCATCACAAGGGATACCTGGGTACTAAGTATAGTCCAGAAGGGCTATCTCCTCCACTTCCACCAGGTACCCCCCTCCTGTTTTCCAGGGGAGCCTCCCAAACTTCCTCTGCACAGGGACTTACTCCTGCAGGAGTTAGCAAGTCTTGTAAAGGAACAGGCAGTAAAACCGGTGCCCCACCATCTGAGAGGTCAAGGCTTCTATTCCAGGTACTTCCTGGTACTAAAAAGAACAGGAGGCCTCAGGCCCATCCTAGACTTGCGGAATCTGAACAAGTTCCTGGAGAGGGAAAAGTTCAAGATGCTTACCCTTGGAATCCTGCTACCCTACCTCCAGCAGGGAGATTGTCTATGCTCCTTAGACCTAAAGGATGCTTATACTCACATCCTCATTCATCCAGACCACAGACAATATCTCAGATTTGTAGTGGGAGGAAACCACTATCAGTACAGAGTACTGCCTTTTGGCCTTACATCCACCCCCAGGGTATTCACCAAGTGCCTGGCGGTGGTGGCGGCCTACCTCAGGATTCAAGGCCTCTTTTTCTTCCCATACCTGGACAATTGGCTCATCAGGGGTCAATCCCCGCAAGAGGCCAATCAAGCCACCCTTCGCACTATCGCTCTGCTTCAACACCTGGGTTTTTTTATAAACTTCGCAAAGTCCACTTTGCACCCCTCACAGAACATGGAGTTCATAGGAGCAAGGCTGGACACCTTTCAGGCAAAGGCCTTTCTAATAGTGGACAGGGCCCACAGATTGATGGATCTAGCCAGGCAGTTCCACGGCAATTCTCTGGTCTCCGCCAGACAATTCCTGAGGCTCTTAGGCCATATGGCATCCACGGTCCATGTAACTCCAAATGCCCGTCTACACATGAGGCCAGCTCAATGGGGCCTCAGGACTCTGTGGCACCAAGCCACAGGAAGCCTCACAGACAAAGTGAGGGTGTCCAACCTACTAGAGTCTTCTCTGCAGTGGTGGCTTCATCTTCCGAATCTGGTGCAAGGGGTGCCTTTTCAAGCACCTCCACACTCTCAGGTGCTGACAACCGATGCTTCTCTTCAAGGTTGGGGTGCACATTGCCAAGGAGCATGTACTCAAGGCCTGTGGTCTCCTTGGGAGGCCACACAGCAGATCAATCTCTTAGAAATGAGAGCTATCCGCTTAGCCCTGAGAACTTTCTCCCATCTCATCTCTCGCCAGTCCGTCTTGGTTCAGACGGACAATCAAGTTGCTATGTTCTATGTGAACAAACAAGGGGGCACAGGGTCCCACCTTCTATGTCAGGAAGTGCAGAAACTGTGCTCCTGGGCAGTCAGTCATGGCATTCTTCTCAAAGCGGTCTATCTCCCAGGTCAGGAAAATTACCTGGCAGACAGATTGAGCAGGATCCTGCAGGCACACGAGTGGCAGTTGAATCCTCTAGTGGTTCAACAGATCTTCCTGAGATGGGGTCTTCCAACCATGGATCTCTTTGCCAGTCCTCTCAACCGTCAACTTCCCAGGTTCTGCTCCAGGCAACCGCATCCTCTCAGAGTTGCAGCAGATGCGTTTCTCATTCCATGGTCTACAGCCCTTCTATATGCGTTTCCTCCCACGCCTCTAGTGTCCAAGACACTATTCAAGGTGATCAGGGACAAGGCCTCGCTGATCCTGGTGGCCCCCAGGTGGCCAAGGCAACCCTGGTTCCCACTTCTTTTGCAACTAGCGGTGGACACTCCTCTTCCTCTGGGGATGCAACCCGATCTCCTGTCTCAGGAGCAGGGATCTCTCTTACACCCCAATCTCCAGTCCCTCAATTTGATGACCTGGCTGCTGAAAGGTTAGTTCTAGCGCCTTTGCTATTGCCTAGGGAAGTGGAGGACGTGGTCTTGGCCTCTAGGAGGCAGTCCACCAGAAGGTCTTATGCCCTTATGTGGCGTAGATTCTCTACCTGGTGTACTCAACACAACGAGAACCCTTTCTCGTGTCTGGTACCAGTGGTACTGCAATATTTGCTTCACCTGTCCAACCTAGGCCTTAAGTCCAATTCTGTGAGAGTTCATCTTAGTGCTCTTTCAGCACACCACTCCCCAGTGGAGGGGCAATCTCTCTCAAGCCATCCTTTGGTGGCTCACTTCCTCAGAGGCCTGCTTTTGCTTAAGCCTCCAGTGCGTCCATCTGCCCCTGAATGGGATCTAAATGTGGTTTTGCAATGGCTTACTTGCCCACCATTTGAACCTATGGCTACTTATTTATTTATTTTATTTATTTACATTTCTTTTATACCGCGCTATTCAACATCAGTGCGGTTTACATAGAACATAAAACATACACGTTGCATATAATGAAACAGTGTTTACAGGTAACAGAAACTAGAACTTGGATAACTTGGGGTAACTATTTACATCATATTTTCATATTGTACAAGCTAAACTTATAAGTGTCTTATAGTGGAAATTTTGTCATGATATCTATATTAGAGTGTAGGTGATGTTACTGTATCTTTGTCTATCTTGTAGTATTGAAGGAATAGGTAGTGTTTCACTGCCTTCCTAAATTGGGCCAAGTCAGTTTGAAAGCTCTGTTAGCTGTAGCGTGAGTGCAGTGGGTTAATTCTATTGGGACAACTAATGAGTTTATCGCTGTTGATCTCCTGGACCTGTTGGATGGTGTGGTATGAATGAGTTCCGCTAGTGATGTAGAGGCTAGACCATTGATTGACTTGAAAGTAAGCAGCAGAATTTTGAACGATAGTCTGGACTGAATGGGGAGCCAGTGAAGATGTTTTAGGATGGGTGTGATATGATTCTTCTTAGGCGCTCCGATTAGAACTCTCACTGCAGAATTCATTGCAAGCTGTAGAGGGTTTAAAGTAGACAGAGGGAGACTATGCAAGATTGAATTTGCGTAGTCAAAATGAGGCATGATAAGTGCCTGATAGATAGTTTGGAAGTCGCTTGGATCAAGTAGGAAACAAAGGTGCCTGAGGGTACGGATCTTGTGGTATATCGCTCTGACTACATTGCTTATTTATTTATTTATTTATTTATTTTATTTAACATCTCTTATATACCGCGCTATTTATTATCAGTGCGGTTTACATTTAACCAAGATTACACAATTCGGTCGGAACTGTTTTGTGCTTACATTATAAGAGGATATAAAACTTGGAACAATACAGGGTAACTATATACAGGGTAACTATATGAACAATACAGGGTAACTATATACAGGGTAACTATGTGGAGTTTCATGTCAAGGCGCTGGTCCAAAGTGACTCCAAGGTACCTGATCGAGGATTTAGTCTGGAGTTCTGCTTCCTTGACTTTTATATGTGTTGGTGTTATGAAATTTGAATTCCTTGTGATGAAAAGCACCTCCGTTTTCTTGTGCTGAATTCTAAGGTTTTGTGATTGAAGCCAATTGGATACTGAGTCAAAGCATTCTGTAATTGGTGAAAGGTCTGGGTTTTCTGTTGAGAAGGGCATGTAAAGTAGGACGTCGTCCGCGTATACCAGGCAGTTTACCCCAAAAGAGCGAATGAGATTACAGATAGGTTGCATGTAGATATTAAACATCAGGGCGGAGAAGGATGATCCCTGTGGGACTCCTTGCTTTTGGTGGAAAGGTTTAGAAGTTGAGGCCCCTGAACGTACATGTTGCCATCTGTTTGTGAGATAAGATTCACACCAGTTAATCGCCGTTTCTGAAATACCCTTCTCCCTGAGGCGCACCAGTAGAAGCTTGTGACATACTGAGTCAAAAGCAGCTGCTATGTCAAGGAATATAAGGACAAAGCCCTGCCGGATGTTATCAATTCCTGTAGATATGTTATTTATAAGTGTGGTGAGGAGGGTATCTACGCCGTGTTGTCCTCTAAAACCGTGTTGGCATGGGTCTAGCGGTGAGTTGTTGTCGATATGGTCTTGGATTTGTCTTTGTACCTCTTTTTCTATTATTTTAGCCAAAACTGGAATGCTCGATATCAGTCTGTAAGAGTCCACTTTCAAGCTATCGAGCTTGCTGTTTTTCAACAGAGGTCTAATGGAGGTATGTTTGAGGGATTGAGGAAACACCCCTGTTGTAAAAGATCTTTCCATGAGCTTGGCTATAAATGGGCTAAGATCAGACCGTAGCTCCTTTATCCAGAAAGCAGGGCATGGGTCAGTCTGGGCAGTGGTGGTGTTGATCATAGTGATGGTGTTTTCAATGTGTTTCTTAGCTGGTGTAGAGAACATGGTCAAGGGTGTTATATTGTTTTGTACTATTGTCCTTGAGGGTACTGGAGATTTGTTGGTATGGCTTATCTTTGTTTGCAGATAGTCAGCAAAGTCTTGAGGGTGGATATCATTTGATTGTTCGGGTACTGGTTCCTTTGTTAATTTCTTTACGAGGCTGAAAAGGTCATGAGGTTTGTTCAATGACCGCTTCAGCGAATGTATGTGAAATTGCCTTAGGTTGGTAGTTACTGCTTCACGATGTTGCGCCAGATGGGAATTATATGCATTTTGATCAATTTCTGAGTGAGATTTGTGCCAGCGTCTTTCCAACTTCCGTAGGGAGTTGAGAGATGATCGAAGTTCTGAGGTGTACCAAACTGCTGAGGCTCTGGTCCTTAGTGGCTTGTTTAAGAACATAAGAAATGCCATACTGGGTCAGACCGAGGTCCATCAAGCCCAGTATCCTGTTTCCAACAGTGGCCAATCTAGGTCATACGTACCTAGCAATATCCCCAAAAGACACAGGTTCCACAATGCTTGTACTGGGTCAAGCATTGATATCCTGGGTCCCTTTTTAATAGTGTTTTATGGACCTTTCCTCCAGGAACTTGTCCAAACCTTTTTTAAACCCAGCTATACTAACAGCCCTTACTACATCCTCCGGTAACAGATTCCAGAGTTTGATTACACGTTGAGTGAAAAAATATTTTCTCTTATTTGTCTTAAATAGTTTACCCTGTAGCTTCATTACATGTCCCCTAGTCTTTCTATATTCTGATAGCGTAAACAATTGATCCACGTTTATCCGTTCCACTCCATTCATTAATTTATAGACCTCTATCATATCTCCCCTCAGCCGTCTCTTTTCCAGGCTAAAGAGCCCTAACCTTTTTAGCCTCTCTTCATAGGAGTAGCCTTCCATCCCCTTCACCAATTTGGTGGCTCTTCTCTGTACTTTTTCTAATAACGCTATGTCCTTTTTAAGATACGGTGACCAGAATTGCACACAATATTCAAGGTGCGGTCGTACCATGGAGCGATACATAGGCATTATAATATCCTTTGTTTTATTCTCCATCCCTTTCCTTATGATACCTAGCATTCTATTTGCTTTCTTGGCTGCCGCTGCACACTGGGCGGAGGGTTTTAACATGTTATCCACGATGACTCCTAAATCCTTTTCCTGGGTGGTGGTTTCTAATGTGGAGCCTTGCATCGTGTAACAATAGTGTGGGTTGTTCTTTCCTAGGTGCATAACTTTGCATTTGTCCACATTAAATTTCATCTGCCATTTGGATGCCCAGTCTTCCAATTTATCCAGATCCTCCTGCAGTTTTCCACAATCCTCTTGGGTTTTAACAACTTTAAACAGTTTTGTGTCATCTGCAAATTTGATAACCTCACTAGTTATTCCCTTTTCCAGGTCATTTATGAATATGTCAAAAAGTAGCTGACCCAGTACAGATCCCTGGGGTACTCCACTATTCACTTTTTTCCATTGGGAGTATTGGCCATTTAGCCCTACCCTCTGCTTTCTATCTTTTAACCAGTTCCCGATCCACAATAGTACACTGCCTCCTATCCCATGACTTTTTAGCTTCGCCAAAAGTCTCTGATGGGGGACCTTGTCAAAAGCTTTCTGGAAGTCCAGATACACTATATCAACCGACTCACCTTTGTCTACCTGTTTATGCACACCTTCAAAGAAACATATCAGATTAGTAAGACAAGATCTTCCTTGTCTAAAGCCATGTTGGCTGTCTCCCATTAGGCCATGACTATCTACATGCTGTGTAATTTTGTTTTTTATGATGGTTTCTACCATTTTCCCTGGTACTGACGTCAGGCTCACCGGTCTGTAATTTCCCGGGTCACCCCTGGAACCCTTTTTAAAAATTGGTGTTACGTTGGCGACCCTCCAATCTTCAGGATGGTGGACATATGGCAATATTACTGAATGTTTCGTTCCATTCAGAGACCATATCTTCCGGACTGAGTATCGTCATGGCTAGAAGTGGGCGTGTTTTACTTAGGATCAACTCTCTATCAAAGGCTTGAAACCTTCGTTCTGGTACCTTGGGAAAGCTAGTCAGCCTTTTTCATTTTGTTCTGTTTTTTTCTGATTATGGGTAGTTGGAAAACATCAGTTTATGATCAGACCATGGAACTGCGGATAAGTAGAGTCCTAAGTTGTCTTTTGATTTGGGAAATGTCTGTGGAGCAAAAATCAGATCAAGTAGACCTCCTTTAACGTGTGTAGGTTCATCTACTAGCTGGGTGTATCCAAGGTCTTTGAGAGCCTCAAGGAAGGCTGAAGACTGAGCCTCATGTAGTGATGGGAGATTGAAATCTCCCAAAACCCAACTCGGTATGCATGGGCTTTGAGTGTTAGATGCCAGGTCAATTATTGAGGAAAGCGCATCTGGATCTTGAGATGGGGCTCAATAAATGAGATTAATAGAGCAGAGTTTGTTAGATATAGTAATTGATTCAAGATTCTTTGTGCTGTCTGAGTTTATCATGTAGAAGTGAAGGTCTAATTTGGTGAGGGCGAGTACCCCTCCTCCTCCTTTATTGTTTCTATGACACGTGTGAATTGTGAAATTGGGTGGCAGGAGTTGGTTCAGCAGGACGTTGTCGTCACTAGAGAGCCATGTCTCTGTAATCATGAGGATGTCAAGGTTATGGTAAGATATCAGTTCTGTGATCACTGGCCATTTTTTGCGTATTGATCGGGCGTTTCTGAGCCCACATCATGGGTTTTGGGTAGGAGACATTTCCTCATGTTGTGGTTTCTTGTTCTGTTGTAGTGGGATATGCAGTAGGTGGGACTGGCGAGTTTGGAACGTTTTGTTGAATCTTTGAAAGGTGTCATTTGACCATCTCCTCTCATGGTTCCGAAGGATTGGTATGTTAAATTGATTGGGAGATAGTGCTTTGGCGTTATTGATCAATTCTGTTAGGAGGTACAGAGCAATTAAGGCGAAGGCTAAGGTAGACATTTTCATTACCATCCCTGGAGTGTGTAATTAATGAGTGTATGCAGGGTGGAGGCTGACCAGTGGTAATGAATAATGAGATAAACTATAGGCAGGGAATGTGTCCAGCTCACTAGTGTACCTAAAGCAAATGAGAGCTCACTAGCATACATAAAGCATATGAAATTGGCTAGCTTCAATATGTGGTGCGGTATCTAAATAGACAATAATGAATATACTATATGCAGAACATATTGAATATATTATTGGTAGGGAATGCGTCAGCTCACTAGTAATGTGAGGCATATGAAGTTGGCTAGCTTCAAAATGTGGTTCAGTATATATGCAGATATCAAAACTTGCAATAGAACAATAGTTCAAATAGAACTCTAGTTATAGTATCATACGCCTAATACATGTGATTAGCTGGAAAAATCCAGTACTACATACAAGATGAAAACCAGTATGCAATATGCAGACAATAATGAATATGCTATATGCAGACAATAGTGAGTGTGCTATATGTAGAAATGCGACCAGCTCACTAGAAACGTGAAGCATATTGCCCTCTGTGTTTTCTCTCCTGGAAAGTGTTGTTTCTGGTAGCCCTTACCTTATACTAGGTTCTATAGGAACAGAGTAGTCTTATGGACTCACCCTAAGTTCCTTCCTAAGGTTGTCTCCTCCTTTCACCTCAATCAGGAGGTGGTTCTTCCGACTTTCTTTCCCAGGCCGCATGCCAGCAGGACCCTCCAGTTTTCAGCTTGGATGCCTCTGGCGGACTGGGATTCGGGATATACTTTTGCCGAGCTTGGTTCTCTGAACCATGGCCAAGTGATTGTGACCTTCCTGGAATAGTTTCCAATAATGCGACCCTGTTTTTATGGTCCCCCCAATTAGTGAACAAGGTGATTATGTTCCATGTGGACATTATGGCAGTGATCCAGGTGGTTAATGGGATGTATTCCAGGACACCAGAGGTGGTGGTGTTGTTGCGGCAGATAGTTTTGATGTGCCTGATACAGAACATCACCTGTAGAGCAGAGCATGTGCCTGACTATCGTAACATCTTGGCTGATGCCCTCTCTCGTTCTAAGATGATGTCCTTCTGGAGCAGCGCCCCAGGCGCTGATGTGGACAAGATCTAATACCAATGGTGGTCTGGACCTTTGTCCCACCGAAGTATGGAACCCCACAATGGACTCTCTTGCGATGCCAGACCAGACACAGATACCTGACGGTATGGAACCAGTTTCAAGAGAGCTGCCAGAGGAAGGGGATCAGGAATAGTGATCGGTTTCAAACCGGCACTATAATCCAATGGCTACTCTCCTGCAGAGAGGAGGGTTTGAGTAAATTGGTGGTTCAGACGTGCTTGGCAGCCATCACCACCTTCGCCAGAGCAATGGGCGAGTGGAGCCCGTCAGCCGACTTTGCCGTCGCTAGGGTAGTGAAGGGATGGTCGGCTAGGTATATCCACCCACCAGACAAATGACACCCAATTACACATGACTTGTTGAGAAAGATGCTAAGAGCTATGGATGCAGTCTGCCACGACGTGTTTGAAGCAGGGCTCTTCTGAGGTGCCTTTGTATTGGCATTCTTCGGTGCGATGAGAGTGAGTGAGTTGGTGGCCCCCTCAAGGCACGCACCGGGAGGTGAGGGACTTCGGCTGAAGGATGTCACAGTGCAGGGCGGGATATTAGAGATCCACATACACAGATCTAAGACCGACCCAACAGGTAGGGGTGTCCAGATGTCATTGCCCCCCTGCTGAAGGACGATACATGTCTAGTAAAGAATATCTGGGAGTATTTCAGGATCCGGCCACAAGGTGGGGAGCTGTTCCTTGTGCACGAGGATTGGACTCTGCTCTCGCTGTTCCAGTTCGCCAGAGTATTAAAAATGTGTATTGGTTACCTAGTGTTGGGGAAGGAGGAATATAGCACACTCTCCTTCAGAATAGGAGCAGCTACAACTGCAGCGGGGCTTGGCATGACACGGGAGCAGATCATGGGGATCGGCAGGTGGCGATCGGAGTGTTATAGGTTCTGTGTACGCCTGGAAGAGAAACCATGACGGCTCCTGCTGCAGAGCGGCGGCAGCTTTCAGAGAAAACCACGGCCTTAACTCACATCTCTTGATTGGTTTTGTTCTAGGTGCGGATACGCCACAAGGTGTGCGAGAGGTCTGGATCTGCGGCCACTCCTTCATACACTGGGCGCAGAGGAGGACCAGGGACCGACCTCAGTGAATTAACTTAGGAATGAATGCAGCAGAAGTATCCATTGTCTGGATGGTGCTGAATGGTATGCTGTGGGACCAGCTAGTACCCACTCTTCTACATAAGAGGAGGATGCGGGGGCCCCTGGGCACTGATAGTGCATTTAGGGGGGAATGACCTGGCAGGAACTCGCAGTGTGGATCTTGCCAGGAAGATGCAGGGGGACATGCTAGCACTGATGGACACTTTCCCAGGACCCAGTTGGCGTGGTCCTGCATCATACCGTGCAGGGTATGGAGGGTTGAACAGTCACATCGGGCCATGGAGAAAACCCGTTGCAAGGTCAATCAATGGATGATGCACTTTACGGAAGCCATCAGGGGGTACTGTATCAGATATGACCTGATTGAGGAGAAATGCCCTGGCTTGTATCACTCAGATGAGGTGCACCTATCTGACATAGCCATGGATGTTTTCCTCTGTACGATACCTGACACGGTGAAAATGTTATGGAGCAGGTCGAGGCTTGGCCACAGCAAAGGGATAGGTGGGGGGCCTACCGGCAAGCAAGACGGGGCCCACAGCCATGCAAGGGAACAAAAGGGGGAGTGGCCCAGAGAGAATTGTCCTCCCTCGGAAAGGGCAATGGGCCGCAGCAGGGACAGTGGGTGGACGGTGCCACCCCCATGTCCCCCCATGCTTATATGGCATGGGAGAAAGAGAGGAAGGGACACGGCACGGACACAGGAGCAAGCAGCTCGGATCTCACGTTTGACAGGGCAGGATCGGAGCCAGGAGGCACGACCCCTGCTGCGACGAGGGTAAGGCGTGTTGGTACGGCATGCTTTACCTTGGTAACATGTTTAAGTGATGTGTAAGAATCGTAGAAAGAAAATGGGTGGGATTCAAAAGGTTCCACACCAAGGCTGTGTGTCCTTTCGTGAACCTGATTAGGGAATGTATAAAGTTGATTGTCCTAAGTTTGAATTGTAGTGTTGCACTGGTTGTATATATATATATTATGCGAGTTGTATGTTGATCTTTAATGCCTGTGTAAATTATACGATGCTGCGGCCAAGAGATACCAATAAAATAATTTGTAATTGTAAGATCGAAGAAACGAGTCTTGGTATTATTAAGAAAAGGGAGGGGGAGAGGGCGGGGTACATGGGGAGGCATGGCTAACCTCTTGCCTGGCTATGAAAAAAGACATCTATATTACCACACCTATTTAAAGGCATAGATCCTCCTGCAAATAAGAGATATTCAGCCTTAAAAACGTATTTAAAATCTTCCTAAAGATGAATTAATGTATCAATAATCATTAAAAAAAAGTCTGCACAAAAATAAAGTCACTGAAAATAAAACCCACAATGCATTCTGAAACTTAAAAAAGGTTATATACACTCTTACTTTCAAAAAAATGTCTGTATAAAAACCTTATAATTGATCTCTTGTTTTTAATCCATACGAATGACCCAGAATTCAACCTGAAAATAAAGTTCTGTTCTTCTCTAAGCAATTTCTTTTCCAGATCTCTTCCTGTTTACGAGACATAGCAACATGATGGCAAATAAAGACATTGGCTTTAAAAATGTCACAGAATCATAGATCAGAGAACAAATGTCCCATATTTAAATAGTAGGACACCATTGACTCATCTATAAGCTTTCATTTTAAACAACTTTTATGTTCCAAAATCCTGGTTAAAGATCCCAAATTTCTTAGTTTTATCAACATACAGTAGCTTACATGGACATTGCACCACACACATTACATTACTTGATTCACAATTAGAATAATGTTTTATCATGTATGTAATGGTCAAAGTAGGATGGAAAAATCCTTTGATATTCATAGATTGAGGACACACACACTGCATTTGCCACATTGGAAATGTCCACTACATACTAACGAGTTTGATTTTCTGTCTGGATTTAACACAGAGGAAACCAAACAATCTCTAAGATTTGGACCTCTACTAAAAGCAATCATAAGAACTGACATATTGAATGTATCAAGTGTTTAAACAATTGGCCAGTGCTTCAGTACAATTTTTTTTATACTGTTTGCTAAATGGGAGTATTGTAAAATGCAAATGAGGTCAGGTCTTTCCTGTTTCTTATGCTGTACTAATAAATCCTGTTTGCTAACAGACATGGCACTATTATAACCTTTATCAATGCAAGGTGCTATCAAAAAGTATTGAGACTTGTACAATAACACAGGAAGTATAACACTGACAGTTATTGCACTCAATCTCCTTCAAAGTAGTCCTCTTCCGATAAAACACACTTCCTCCAGTGTTCTTGCCACTGCTGGAAATAATTTTGAAATACCCCTTTCATTATGCTGTGAAGCTGCTGTGTCAAATTTTACTTAATGGTCTCCAAGTCATCGAATCTCCTTCCTTACAGTGATAATTTCAGTTTTGGAAACAAGAAAATGTCACAGGGTGCGAGGTCAGGTGAATACAGAGGCTGAAGGACTTGCTCGATTTGGTGTTTGACTAAGAACTGCTGGACAAGGTAGCGGACCTCACGCGCCACCTAGATAAGGTCTTAAATAGTGCTGGGGAGGAGTCTGCTGTCTTGGTACATGTCGGTACCAATGACATAGGAAAATGTGGTAGGGAGGTTCTGGAGGCTAAATTTAGGCTTTTAGGTAGGAAGTTGAAATCCAGAACTTCCAGGGTAGCGTTCTCCGAAATGCTTCCCGTTCCACGTGCAGGACTCAAAAGGCAGGCAGAGCTCCGGAGTCTCAATGCGTGGATGAGACAATGGTGCAGAGATGAGGGGTTTGGATTTGTTAGGAACTGGGGTACATTCTGGGGAAAGGAGGGGCTCTTCCGAAGGGATGGGCTTCACCTTAACCGGGATGGAACTAGGCTGCTGGCATTAACATTTAAAAAGGAGATAGAGCAGCTTTTAAACTAGATAATAGGGGAAAGCCGACAGTCGCCCAAGAGCGGATGGTTCGGAAGAATGTATCCTTGAAGGATACTACCAAAAGCAGAGAGGTTCCAAAAAAGAGTAAATTAGCCCAAATGCCCTCGAGTACAGAGCAGACAGAGCTTAAAGATCCCAAATTACCCATGTCTACCAATAGACAAATTAATATGAATAAAATACAGTCTCTAAAATGCTTGTATGCAAATGCTAGAAGTCTCAAAAATAAGATGGGAGAGTTAGAATATATAGCACTAAATGAGAGGTTAGATATGATTGGAATATCAGAGACATGGTGGAAGGAGGACAACCAGTGGGACACTGTGATACCTGGGTACAAACTATATCGTAATGATAGAACTGATCAAATTGGTGGAGGGGTTGCGCTCTATGTTAGAGAGGGCTTTGAGTCAGAAAGGATTAAAGTTTTGCAGGAAACAAAATTTGATGTAGAATCTCTATGGATTGAAATTCCATGTAAAAAGGGGAAGGCGATGGCAGTGGCGGTGTACTATCGACCGCCTGGCCAGAATGAACAAATGGATGATGAAATGCTCAAAGAAATCAAGGAAGCTAACAAAAGTTACAGCTCGGTAATAATAATGAGTGATTTCAATTACCCCGGTATCAACTGGGTCAGTGTCACGGCAGGACATGCTAGGGAGATAAAGTTCCTAGATGACATAATTGACTGCTTCTTGGAGCAGCTGGTTCATGAACCGACCAGAGGGGAAGCCATATTAGACCTAGTCCTTAGTGGAACACCAGATCTAGTGCAAGAGATAAGGGTGTTGGGGCCACTTGGCAATAGTGATCATAGCATGATCGCCTTTGATTTAATTAATGGAGGAGGGATAGTACGGAAATCCACAGTACTACCTTTTAATTTTCGAAAGGGAGACTATGATAAAATGAGGAAAATAGTTAAGAAAAAACTAAAAGGAGCAGTTGCAAAGGTTAAAGACTTACATCAAGCTTGGGTGTTGTTGAAAAATACTATCTTGGAAACCCAGACCAGCTGTATTCCACGCTTTAAGAAAAGTGGAAGGAAGTCCAAAAAGCTGCCAGCATGGTTTAAAGGTGAGGTCAGAGAGGCTGTTGTTGCCAAAAAAGCATCTTTCAGGAAATGGAAAAAATAGCCAAACGACGAAACCTGGAAACAGCACAAGCACTGGCAAGTCAAATGCAAGGCATTGATAAAGAATGCAAAGGGAGAATTTGAGAAGAAGCTTGCTGTGGAAGCAAAAACATGAAATAAAGATTTTTTTCAAGTCCATTCGTAGCAAAAAACCTGTGAGAGAGTCGGTTGGACCATTAGATGATAGAGGAGTTAAAGGGGCGCTAAGAGGCGACAAGGCGATAGCGGAGAGACTGAATGAATTCTTTGCTTTGGTCTTTACTGAGGAAGATGTAGGGATGTTACCCATGTCTGAAAAGGTATTTAAAGGTGCGGAAGAATTGAAGGAAATAATGATACATCGGGAAGATGTATTACAACTATTAGATAAACTGAAATGTAGCAAATCACCTGGGCCAGATGGTATACATCCAAGGGTGTTGAAGGAACTGAAATATGAGATTACAGACCTGCTATTAGTAATCTGTGAACTATCATTAAAATCATCTCTAATACCTAAAGATTGGAGGATCGCCAATGTAACACCAATTTTTAAAAAGGGTTCCAGGGGTGATCTGGGAAACTACAGACCGGTGAGCCTCATGTCAGTACCAAGAAAAATGGTAGAAACCATCATAAAGAATAAAATTACTCAGCATGTAGATAGTCATGGCATAATGGGACACAGCCAACATGGCTTTAGACAAGGAAGATCTTGTCTTACTAATCTGTTTTTTTTTTTTAAAGTGTGAATAAACAGGTGGACAAAGGTGAGTCGGTTGATATAGTGTATCTGGACTTTCAGAAAGCCTTTGACAAGGTCCCTCATCAGAGACTTTTGGCAAAACTAAAGAGTCATGGGATAGGAGGCAGTGTACTACTGTGGATCAGGAACTGGTTAAAAGATAGAAAGCAGAGGGTTGGGCTGAATGGCCAATTTTCCCAAAGGAGAAAGGTGAATAGTGGTGTACCCCAGGGATCTGTGCTGGGTCCGCTGCTTTTTGACATATTCATAAATAACCTGGAAAGTGGAATAACGAGTGAGGTTATCAAATTTGCAGATGACACAAAACTATTTAAAGTTGTTAAAACCCAAGAGGATTGTGGAAAATTGCAAGAGGATTTGATAAATTGGAAGACTGGGTATCAAAATGGCAGATGAAATTTAATGTGGACAAGTGCAAAGTTATGCACCTAGGGAAGAACAACCCAAGTTATGGTTACACAATGCAAGGTTCCACATTAGGAACCACCACCCAGGAAAAAAATGTAGGCGTCATTGTGGATAACATGTTAAAACCCTCGGCCCAGTGTGCAGCGGCAACCAAGAGAGCAAATAGAATGCTAGGTATCATAAGGAAAGGAATGGAAAATAAAACAAAAGATATTATAATGCCTCTATACCAGGGGTCTCAAACACGCGGCCAACTTTGTGCGGCCCGCGACGGCGGAAAACCAAAAATCCCCCAAAACCCTGGCTTCTGCTGCTGCCGTTGCCGCCGTGGCAGCAGCAGAATCAATTGTCAAATTTTAAAAAAAAACTGACTTCTGCTGCTCAAGCAGCTGTCCTGCGGCCCCTTTCCCTCTGCCCGGAGATCCGACTCTGCTCTCAGCGGCGTGCTTTTCAAGCCGCGAAGAGAGTATTCCCCTCTCGCGCGGATTGAAAAACCGCGCGAGAGGGGAATACTCTCGTCGCGGCTTGAAAAGCACGCCGCTGATAGAGCAGAGTCGGATCTCCGGGCAGAGGGAAAGGGGCCGCAGGACAGCTGCTTGAGCAGCAGAAGTCAGTTTTTTTTAAAATTTGACAATTGATTCTGCTGCTGCCACAACGGCAGCAGCAGAAGCCAGGGTTTTGGGGGTTTTTTTGTTGGCCGGTAATGAGCTATGGAGGGGCTGACTGAACTGGAAGTGGGCTATTGGCAGAGGGGGGAGGGGGGGTTATGACTGGTAATGGGCTGGGGGGGGGGGGTTATAACTGGTAATGGGCTATGGGGGGGGCTAGGACTGTAAATGGGCAGATGGGGGTTAGGACTGGAAGTGGGCTATTGGCCGGGGGGGGGTTATGACTGGTAATGGGCTGGGGGGTTATAACTAGTAATGGGCTATGGTGGGGGCTAGGACTGGAAATGGGCAGATGGGGGTTAGGACTGGAAGTGGGCTATTGGCAGGGGGGGTTATGACTGGTAATGGGCTATGGTGGGGGCTAGGACTGAAAATGGGGTGATGGGGGTTAGGACTGGAGGTGGGCTGATTGGGGGGTTAGGACTGGTAATGGCCTATGAGGGGAGGTAAGACTGAAAATGGGGTGATGGGGGATACGACTGCAAGTGGGCTATGGGGGGGACTAGGACTGGTAATGGGCTATGGGGGGGACTAGGACTGGTAATGGGCTATGGGGGGGGGTAAGACTGAAAATGGGGTGATGGGGGGGTAAGACTGGAAGTGCGCTATGGGGAGGTTAGGACTGGTTATGGGCTATGGGGGGTCTAGGACTGGTAATGGGCTGGGGGGGTTGCTAGGACTGGAAATGGGCTGAGTGGAAGGGGGGCTTGAACTGCAAATGGCTGATGGGGAGGGGGGCTTGGAATGGAAATGGGCTGTGAGGGGAGGGAGCTAGGATTGGAAATGGGCTGATGGTGAGGCTAGGATAGGACTGGAAATGGACTGATGCAGGGACTAGAAAGGAGCAGATGCTGGGTGGGGCTGGAACTAGAAGGGAGCTGATGTTGGGGGAGGATTAGAATGGGATGGAGCTGGGAAAGTGAAATGGAGAGGGGAAAAATATTTTGTCTGGAAGAGAAGACAAATCTACAATTGGCCAGGTATTGGGAGAGTAAGTGGGGATTGAGGATGGAGGGGTAAAATTTGAGTGGATGAAATAGGAATGAGGAAAGAGCAAAAGGAGAAAGATTAGTATGTTAAAGCAGATGTAGAGAGAGAGAATGGAAAAAAACTAGAAGAGAGAAGAAAGGACAAATGGACAGCAGACGATGGAGATAGCAGAAGACACGAAGAAACCAGAAGTGGCTGGAGCAATTGCAACTGAAAAAAAATGCACAAAAGGTAGAAAAATATCTCTTTATTTTGAATTTATTAACTGGAATATGTCAGCTCTGGGAAATGTGCATCATTAATGTCTGTGCTTTGGTACAAGAAATTATTTATAGTTTTATTTCTACAGTGCTGAGGTATTCTGTGTAATTCCTATTTGACATTGCTACTTGTTCTCTTTTCCCAGTAGGTCATGTATTGTTCTCTGAAATGTATTGATTTAATATTTGCAGTGTTGCCTTTTGATAGGTAGGGTCTGGTGCTTTGTGAGTCCTGGTAGTGCTGTTATGATACGGGGGGTTTGCTATGGGTTCCAAATGGGCAGTGTTAGTAGTAGTTCCTAATGTGCCTGGCGGTTGGCACTGGATTATAGTAATACTGTATAGAAATTTTCTAGTCTTTCTTTATCCATGCACTCATTATGCAACATTATGCAAATATTTATGCAAATGAGACCCCTTATGCAAATGAGGCCCGTGTCTTATGCGGCCCCCGGGTTACTTTACAAGTCCTCATTCGGCCCTCAAAGCAATTTGAGTTTGAGACCCCTGCTCTATACCGTTCCATGGTGAGACCGCACCTTGAATATTGTGTGCAATTCTGGTCGCCGTATCTTAAAAAGGATATAGCGTTATTAGAAAAGGTTCAGAGAAGAGCCACCAAAATGGTAAAGGGGATGGAAGGATACTCCTATGAAGAAAGGCTAAAAAGGTTAGGGCTCTTTAACCTGGAAAAGAGACGGCTGAGTTGAGATATGATAGAAGTCTATAAATTAATGAACGGAGTGGAACAGGTAAACATAGATCGATTGTTTACGTTATCAAAATATAGAAAGACTAGGGGACATGCAATGAAGCTACAGGGTAAACTATTTAAGACGAATAAAAGAAAATATTTTTTCACTCAACGTGTAATCAAACTCTGGAATTTGCTACCGGAGGATGTAGTAAAGGCTGTTAGTGTAGCTGGGTTTAAAAAAGGTTTGGACAAGTTCCTGGAGGAAAGGTCCATAAACCATTATTAAGAAGGGACCCAGGATATCAATGCTTGACCCAGTACAAGCATTGCGGAACCTGTGTCTTTTGGGGAAACTGCTAGGTACGTATGACCTAGATTGGCCACTGTTGGAAACAGGATACTGGGCTTGATGGACCTTGGTCTGACCCAGTATGGCATATCTTATGTTCTTATGACAAAATGTGATGGATGAGCTGGGGCGTAAGTATGATGAAGCAACCATTCACCATTCCTGTGCAACTCTGGTCTTTAATATTGAACTGCATCTCTCACATGAGTCAGAACTTGGATATAGTACTCCTTATTGATGGTTTGACTTTCATTCGTGGCCAAAGTTATTTAGAAAACAGTCCAACAACAACTGCAAGATTTCATTGATACCCATGCGCCCCTAGATGATCAACAGTACGGGTTCTGACCTTTTCACCGAGTCGAAACCCTCCTTCTTAATTATTTGATACGCTCATCCAAGGACTAGACAATTCCAAACAAGCATTCATTCTCATATTTTTGGATATTTCAGCCACTTTGGACAGGGTATGTCATAATACACGACTTAGCCACTTAGGCATCAATGGTCAAAACCTCAATTGGTTCAAATCCTGCATATCAGACCAACAATATGTGGCTACCAAAAAAGAGTCTGAACATCCTACAAATGTCACAAAATGTCACAGCCAGAGTAATCTGTAAGGCAAGAATCTTCGACCACATCAAACCGATAATGTACCATCTCCACTGGCTCCCCATTACTAACAGAATGAAATACAAAACCATAATAATAATATTCAAACTAATCAATAAGATTGCCCCCTCCCACCTCACCACCTTGATCCACCTTCAAGCAGACAACAAAGAAAATAGAAGAACAAAACCAAACTCTTGCCGTAAAATCCTCATTCCGCAAAACCAAACAATTCATAGCAATAGGGCCTTCACATACACAGCTCCTATGATATAAAATGCCCTCCCAGATACCCTAAAAACCGAGAAAGGTCTACAGACCTTCCACAAAGAACTAAAAACATACCTATTTACAGAACACTGCACCATTTATAACTCCACCAACACACCTTTCCCTATACCCCTTAATATACTGACTCCCACCCCCCAAACCCTCCCTTCCCCCCCACCTGACCCAACACCTGCATCACTATACACACTATAACACATTGATTTTAGAACATAGGACTGGTTTGTAAAACCTATATAAAATAGGATGTACCTAGTTCTCTGTAAATAGTAAACCTATTATAACCTATGTTATCACTGTTAAATGGCCTACTTGTTCTATGTAAAAACTTAGAAACATAGAAATACGACAGAAAAAGACCACAAGGCCTATCAGTCTCTCCTTCCATATCAACAACTACAACAGTCCCCTTTTTTCCTTTAGAGATCCTCTGTGTTTGTCCCATGCTTTTTTGAATTCAGATACTGTCCTCATCTCTACCATCTCCACTGGGAGACTATTCCACAGATCCACCACTCTTTCTGTAAAGAAATATTTCCGAATATCACTCCTGAATCTATCCCCCATCACCCTCATCCGATGTCCCCTCGTAGCAGAACTTGCTTTCAATTGAAAGAGGCTCTCCCCCTGTACATTTATGCCACGGAGGTATTTAAACATCTCAATCATATCACCTCTATCCTGCCTTTCCTCTAAGGTGTACATATAAAGATCCTTAAGTCTGTCCTCATATGCTTTATAATGAAGACCACTAACCATTTTAGTAGCCACCCTCTGTACCGACTCCATCCTGTTTATATCCGTTTGAAGGTGCGGTCTCCAGAATTGCACACTATACTCCAAATGAGGTCGCACCAAAGACTTATACAGAGGCACTATCACCTCCTTGTTTTCTGCTAGCCATTCCTCTCTGTATGCACCCAAGCATCCTTCTAGCTTTTGCTGTCGCCTTTTCTACCTGTTTAGCTACTTTAAGATCATCAGACACAACCACGCCTAGGTCCCGCTCTTCTTTAGTGGACAAACGTACTTCACCCCCTATACTATATTGCTCCCTTGGATTCCTCAGCCCAAATGCATGACCTTACATTTTTTATCATTAAATCCCAGCTGCCAAATTCTAGACCATTCTTCAAGCTTAGCTAGATCCCTCCTCATGTTATCTACACCTTCCTGGGTGTCTACTGTATTGCAGATTTTGGTATCATCTGCAAAGAGGCAAACCTTACCCGACAGCCCTTCCGCTGTATCACTAACAAAGATGTTAAAAAGAATCGGACCAAG
The DNA here is from genome assembly GCA_033557465.1 of Ichthyophis bannanicus. Lineage (NCBI taxonomy): Eukaryota > Metazoa > Chordata > Amphibia > Gymnophiona > Ichthyophiidae > Ichthyophis > Ichthyophis bannanicus. Next base: position 445,062,458 of record CM066034.1, on the reverse strand, counting down.
GACAGATCCCTGGGGCACACCACTGGTAACATCCTTCTCTTCAGAGTGAGCTCCATGTACCTGTACTCTTTGTCGCCTCCCACGCAACCAATTTCTAACCCAAGCAGTAATTTTAGGGTCCATCCCTAGGGTGCTCAGTTTTGTTTATAAGTCGCCTGTGAGGAAGTGTGAAAGGTTTTACTGAAATCTAAATACACCACATCTAGGGCTCTCCCTCGGTCCAACTCCCTGGTCACCCAGTCAAAGAAATCAATCAGATTTGTCTGACAAGACCTGCCTCTGGTGACTCCATGCTGCTTCAAATCCTGTAATCCACTGGACTCCAGAAACCTCACTATTATCTCTTTCAGCAGCGTTTCCAATAATTTACTCACCACCGACGTTAAACTAACTGGCCTGTAGTTTTCAACCACATCCTTACTTCCACTTTTGTGTAAAGGCACCACATGAGCCTCTCTCCAGTCCTTTGGCACCACTCCCGACTCCGAGGCATTGAAAAGGTCAGTCAGTGGAGCTGCTAGAACGTCCCCAAGTCCCCTCAGTATTCTAGGGTGTATCCCATCTGGTCCCATCACTTTGTCTACTTTAAGTTGAGCTAGTTTCTCACAAACACAGTCTTCTGAAAATTGTTCAAGATGTCCCTCGCTTCTGTTCCTGTTTGTGGGTGTTTTCTAGGTCCTGCTCCTGGTTCTTCATCTGTGAATACAGAACAGAAATATTTGTTAAGCAATTCTGCTTTATCCTCATCAGCTTCTACATATTCCTCCCCTTCACCCTTGAGTCTGACAATACCACTTTTGCCCTTCCTCTTCTCATTAACATATCTGAAAAATGACGTATCGCCCCATTTTATTGCATTGGCTATTTCCTCCTCTTTTTGTATCTTTGCTTTCCTGACTACTTTGCTAGCTTCTCTAAGTTTTTCCAAATATAGATGCCTGTCTTCCTCTCTCTGTGATCTCTTGTATTTCATGAAGGCCTCCCTCTTTTTCTTCACCTTTTCAGCTACTTCTTTCAAAAGCCATAGCGGTCTCCTTTTCCTTTTACCTTTATTTACCATTTTAACAAAAAGGTTGGTTGCCTTTAAAATATCCCCTTTCAGTTTTGCCCACTGTTTTTCTACATCCCCCAGCTGTTCCCATCCTGCTAACGACTCCCTGAGGTATTGGCCCCTCTTGGCAAAGTTAGTCTTCCTAAAGTCTAAGACCCTCACCTTTGAATGGATTCTAACAGCCCTAGTCCTAATACTGAACCACACCATCTGGTGATCACTGGATGCAAAATGATCTCCCACTATAACATCAGAAACACTTTCACCATTGGTAAGCACCAAGTCCAGTATGGCCCCTTCACATGTGGGGTCTGTTACAAATTGCCTGAATAGTTCTCCCTGTAGAGAATCCAGGATCTCTTTACTTCTAGATGATACTGCAGCACGAATGTGCCATCTGACATCTTGAAATCCCCTATCAGTAGCACTTCCCCTTTCCTAGCAATGCTGTGTATGTCTTCAATTAACTCTCTGTCCACCTCTTCCTCTTGTGAGGGAGGTCTGTATATCATGCCGATGCAAATAGATTTCTCTTTCCCTCTTTCTAGTTTAACCCACAATGCCTCCCCTCTCCCTTTTAAGCTCTGTAATTCTAAAGCTTTAATAGTATTTTTTACATATAGTGCCACTCCTCCTCCCCTTCTTCCTACCCTGTCCTTGTTGAATAAAGTATAGCCAGGTATAGCTACATCCCAGTCATGGTTTTCTGTGAACCATATTCCTGTAACTGCCATTAAATCCAAGTTGGCCACTCCCACCAAAGCTTCAACATCAGGGATCTTATTTCCCATGCTACGGGCATTTATACACACTGCTTTCCATATGTTACCCCTGTTACCCATTTCCATAGAAGTATTTAATGTATCACCTGGGAGCTTTCACTTACCTGGGGGCTTTCTTCACCCATCCCCAACGAATCTAGTTTAAAGCCCTCTTCAGTAGATTAGCCAGTCTACTACTGAAGACGCATTGACCTTTCTTGGACTGATGGATGCCATCTCTGCTCTGCAACCCTTGGAACAGCATCCCATGGTCTAGGAAACAAAAACGCTCTCGATGACACCATCCACACAACCATGCATTCATCTCCAGGATGCGAGCCTCTCTGCCTTGGCCTTGGCCTTTACCCTCAACAGGGAGGATTGAAGAAAACACCACCTGTGCACCTAACTGCTTCACCCTCTGTCCCAGAGCCACAAAGTCACTTTTGATAAGCTCAGATGTGTACCTGGCAGTATCATTTGTTCCGACATGGATTAGCAACATTGGGTAATAGTCAGTGGGCTTGATGAGTCTCGGCAAACTCTCCGTAACATCTTAGATTTTGGCACCAGGCAGACAGCATACCTCTCTGGACATCAAGTCTAGTCGGCAGATGGATGCCTCAGTACCCCTCAGAAGAGAGTCACCAACCACCACTACCCTTCGCTTCCTTGTGGTCACTGATTCTGCAACTTTGGGGTACTTGAGCTCTGGTTCTTCCCTTTCCAGGGATGCTTTCACCTCCTCCACGTCCAGGGCTGCATAATAGTTCTTCAGTTCAAGGGCTGGAGATGTTGGATTGGTGATTCTGCAGGCCTTGGTGACTTGTATCCAACCTTCGTCATTCTGTCGGCACCCATCTTCTCCTCTGCTGGAGAGTTTGGTTGCTACAAGAAGCATCTCATCAATGTACTTCTCACTGTCTTAAATGCTCCTCAGCCTCGCCACCTCCTCTCTGAGTTCCTCCACTTGTTTCCTGAGAGTTTCAGCATGCAGGCACCCTGCACATGGAACCGGTCCCTCAACTAGCATTGGGACCTCTGGACAGAGGCAAAAGCTGTAACGGGGGCAACAGCTTTAGCGATACGATTTTTCCCAGCCATTGTTCTGTTCGTGGAGCTTAGGTAGCTGTTAAAGCAAAAGAGAGAGATCTACCAAAGTACCAGCCAGTTTCCCAGCTGTCCTTTCATAGAAAAAGTAGTTAATCTCTTTAATTACATTCAAAATGTGCTGTTCCAAGTCCCTGTGGTTTGTTAAATGGGGAGGTGCCCTATAAAGCAAGACTGCTCACTAGGGGTGGGTGGGAGTTGGGGGGGAGGGAGGGAACTAACACCTAATTTGGTGTCAGCATTTCCCAAGAGCTGAGAAATTACCAAAGCAGAGTTTTATGTTTAAATTTGTTTTATTGAGCATAGCTATAGCATCATCATCAAAGACTTCTCAGTACATTTCAACAATAGAACACTTACAGTCTTGAAACAGTTCACCATCTTTTAAATTTTCTCCCCCCCTGCCCCCCCCCACCACCTCCCCCCTACCCTCCCTGTTCCACGTACATCAAAGTTACTCTATTAAAACAACAACTGGCCCACTGCACTACAAAATTAACATTTTAGTCATTCCAAACTAACATTTAGGAGCATTTGCTATTCACGTATAATGCCAATAATAACAACAAATAGCGTAACCAACTCGTCGAGGCAAAGCATGGATGTCTCAACAGTCATCCTCTCTTAACCCAAAGACCCCAAAGATCAATGAACTTATATGCTACCCCCATTCACCTCTCTACCCAAAAAGCAGAGTTTTAAACCTACCCCACTAAAGAAAATATTTCTATTAAAGCACCAAAAAGAATGTAACTTTGTTTTAAAAATATACCAAAACCCTTTTAAGAGCTCCCAGTCAGAGAGCTAGCTATTTAAAAAAATAAACCCTCAAATTCTTACCGTTGTTTGAACTGTATAGCCCCTGTTAGGAATGCCTTGTTCCGTGTAAACCGCTCCTGATCTCTGGAAGGGGCGGTATAGAAAAACAGTTCAAATAAATAAATAAAATAAATACTCATGATGAACAATACCTTGATAATCAAAGAAAACTATGAGCATGACCTTGACATTGCTCCTCACCTGACATGCTTTCTTGGGTCTGAGAGAATCTGGAGTATTCCACTGTGAGGATTGAGCCTTAGTTTCCAGGTCATAACCAAAAACCCATGACTCATCACCAGTAATAATCTTTTTGATGACATCTGAGTCATTTTCATTGCATTCCAAGAACTCCCTGGCTGCAGACAATTGATCTTCTTTTTGGTCAGGGACAGAAGTTTCAGCACGAATTTTGCACATACTTCTCATCCCCAAATCGACAGTAAGAATGGACTGTACCGACCCAAAACTGATGTCCATGTCCTCAGCAAGTTCCCTGATAGTCAATCGGTGATTTAAACGTATTGTAGCACACACTGCTTCAACTTTGTCTTCCTTCCTGCTCGTGGTTGGCCTTCCAGAACATTCATCACTGTCAACACTTTGGTGGCCCTCTTGGAAATGTTTCTACCAGTAATAAACTTGAACACAACTCATGCATTCATCGCCATAGACTTGCTGTAACTTGTCATAAGTTTCTTTGTACAAATCTCCAGATTTCTGTCAGAATTTAATGCAAATTCGCTGTTCAATTTTTCACTCATCATAAATCTGACAAACTGCTTTTACACAATACCAACATCACGTAATTTAAAAAAGTACAGATGTACTGCAGCCATACTACACTCTGTACATGCAGAGCACATAACTAGGTCACTGCATGCTTAATAGCATCGTGGTGCTATGTATTGTTATATAGCTACACAACAAGTCTCAATACTTTTTGATCACACCTCATACTTCTCTTAGGATATCCTCGTTTACTGAATCTATTACTGAGATCTAAAGCATGTCATTCAAAATTGTCCTCCTCCAGAACAAAGTCTACCTAACTTGAGGAATTGACTAACAGGAAAATCTTAGTGTTTTTGGAGCTATGCTGGACTTTTTAAGGCACCTTTTATATATGTCGAATATGTTTTAGAACATCATTATGAGAGTTTCTTTGAAATTTTTTCATCCTGTATTAAAGCTATGCTCCATTGGTTCCCCCATGCCCCATTTTTAAGGGTCAAGTGCACATTTTTGGTGGTGTTTTTAAGCCGTTCCATTCTCAAAATAATATTTATGAAATGATACTTTTTCAACTGGGTATACTAATATTTGCAATTGAATTTTGATGAGTAGGTCATTAGAAGCATTGTCTTTGCATTTTTTTCAAAATATATCTGCATTTTCATTACAATATGTTTTGGTATCTGTAAGTCACTGATGATTTTTTTCAGTTGTTAATTAGATGTTATGTAACTCCCTTTTTATAGAATTGCTCTCAGAGAATGAGTCTGATCTCTGGAGGCTAGAATAGCAGGCTTTGAGGAGCAAAGGCAGACAGAGAGGTATATAGAGGAGACCTACAAGGACATAGTAGTGAAGCCCCACCTCCAGTCTGGCAGCCTCTCAGTTGTCATGGAGGAGAGAGGTGACGTGAAAGGAGAGCATCACCTCGGTGTGGAAGAAAGTGATCCTGTAGATGGCACCTTTCCTCCAGGTAATGTAAAACCCTCTCGCACCGAGCAGGTTTCTCCAGCGCCATGTGCCCATGAGGGGAAGGGTTTGGACTGCCATTATAGTTAGCAATTCTATCATTAGACATGTAGATGGCTCGGTGGCTGCTGGATGTGAAGCTCACTTGATAACATGCCTGCCTGCTATGAAGGTAGTGGACCTCATGCAGCACCTAGACAAGGTTTTAGATAGTGCTAGGGAGGAGCCTGCTTTCTTGGTACATGTTGGTACCAGTGACATAGAAAAGCATGGGAGGGAGGTTCTGGAAGCCAAATTTAGGCTTTTAGGTAGGAAGTTGAAATCCAGAACATCCAGGGTTGCATTCTCAGAAATACTTCCCTTTCCACATGCAGGACCCACGGTTGCAATGCATGAATGGAGAACATAAGATATGCCATACTGGGTCAGACCAAGGTCCATCAAGCCCAGTATTCTGTTTCCAACAGTGGCCAATCTAGGTCATACGTACCTAGCAGTTTCCCCAAGAGACACAGGTTCCACAATGCTTGTATTGGTTCAAGCATTGATATCCTGGGTCCCTTCTTAATAATGGTTTATGGACCTTTCCTCCAGGAACTTGTCCAAACCTTTTTAAACCCAGCTACACTAACAGCCTTTACTACATCCTCCGGTAACAAATTCCAGAGTTTGATTACACGTTGAGTGAAAAATATTTTCTTTTATTAGTCTTAAATAGTTTACCCTGTAGCTTCATTGCATGTCCCCTAGTCTTTCTATATTCTGATAAGGTAAACAATCGATCTACGTTTACCCATTCCACTCCGTTCATTAATTTATAGATTTCTATCATATCACCCCTCAGCCGTCTCTTTTCCAGGTTAAAGAGCCCTAAACATTTTAGCCTTTCTTCATAGGAGTATCCTTCCATCCCCTTTACCATTCTGGTGGCTCTTCTCTGAACCATGGAAAAGGGTTTTGGATTTGTTAGCAAAAAGGCAACATTCTGGGAAATGGTGGGGGGGGGCCTCTTCGGAAAAGATGGGTTTCACCTTAATTGGGGTGGAACCAGGCTGCTGGCATTAACCTTTAAAAAGGAGAAAGAATACCTTTTAAACTAGATAAGTCAACAGTTGCCCAAGAGCACATGGTTTGGAATGATGTATCCTTGAATGATACTAGCAAAACAGGAATGTTAGGGCATCCTGATAAATAGGTTCCAATAAAGGTAAAAGTAACCCAGATGCCTTTAAGTACAGAGCAGACAGAACTGAAAGATTCCAGATTATGCTGTCAACTGATAACCAGATTGGTAATATGAACAATATATAACCTCTGAAATGCCTGTATGCAAATACTAGAAGTTTAAAAAATAAGAGGAGAGAGTTAGAATATGTAGCACTAAATGAAATTTCAGTTATAATTGGCATCTCAGAGACCTGGTGGAAGGGCGACAATCATTGGGACACCGTGATACCTGGGTACAAAGTATATCGCAATGCATAGGTATCAGAAAAGGGTGAGCCACACAAGCCTTGGCCCCACCAAAAATCGTGGCTGGCAGGCAGCAGGCTTCTCATGGGAATCCCATCTCCCACAGACAGAAGAAGAAGAGAAGCTGTGATTGCAGCAAAGACCCTTCCTGCCTGTCCATGGGATTTCGGATCCCTGCGGGCAGAACAGGAAGGGTCTCTGCCCATGGGGTATTGCTTGGGGCAGAGTTAGGGTGGAGCTTCCCCCCCCCCCAAGAAAAAGCCCTTCCATTGCCCCTGTCACAGTGGTAAAGTAGATCAAATTGATGGAGGGGTTGTGCTCTTATGTTAGAGAGGGTATTGAGTCAAATAGGATAAAAGATTTACACGAAACAAAATACACTATAGAATCTCTATGGATAGAAATTCTATATAACAAGTGGAAGGCAATGGCAGTGGGATGTACTACTGTTATCCTGGTCAGAATGAGCAAATGAATGAGGAAATGCTAAAAGAAATCAGGGAAACTAATAAAAAAGATTCAACACTGTAATAATGAGTGATTTCAATTACCTTGGTATCGACTGGGTCAATATCACAGCAGGACATCCTAGGAAGATAAAGTTTCTAGATGAAATAAATGACTGCTTCTTGGAGCAGCTGGTTTATGAACCAATAAGAGAGGAAACTGTTTTAGACCTAGTCCTCAATGGAAGGGTGCTGGAGGCACTTGGCAGTAGTGATCATAGCATGATCACATTCAATTTAATAAATGGAGCGAGGACAGCTAGGAAATCCACAGTACTAGCATTTAACTTTCATAACGGGGACTGTGATAAAATGAGGAAAATAGGTAAGAAAAAACTAAAAGGAGCATCTGCAAAGGTTATAAAGCTTTCCTTCAAGAGGTCTGAAGAGTGGAATCAGCTGGGGGAACCTGCTTGCAGCTGTGCAGCCTTGGAAGCTTTCTTTTTGTAACTGTTTCTTTGCCGGGACTAAGAAGAGGTTGCTGTGTGTCCCGCCCACCGGACATGAGGTCAATCGATGGCTGAATAGGCCTCTTCAAAATCAGCGTTGCCGCTCTGCTGCCATGGACTCTTGAGCGAAGGGCTATGAGACCAAAGGGCCATGCCCCTTTGGTGCCATTTGGGGGTATGCTGGGCTCTGCCCCAAGGTATGGTTATGGACGTATGTCTAAAGGTTGGAAGAGGAAGATAAAAGGTAAAAAAGAGTGCTGTATCTTTGGCTGATAGTGCTACTGGCCCAATCAATAAACATTCGACTCTTGTGGTCTCTGAGAAAGGGTCAACAGGCTCTCTCTCACGTAATTTGTTTATTTTGTCCCCCCCCCCCCCCCCAGAGCTTTCTTGAACCTAATTGAATGAACTCCACCTCATTGCCCAATGGAGAGGCACTTCTTAATGGGGGAAGGTCCTCCCCTCAGATACTTCAGGAGGGAAGAATTACTACTACCCCCTATATTAGAACCTACTCAGACGGTTGATTTTTTTTACCTTTACCAATGGTTATCACAGTACTAGAGGAAGCTGATCCTTCTGAGTTATCTATGGTATCTAAGCATATTACCTTAGGGGACATTTGGAAGTTGGTTTCCTCAACCAATAATTTATTGAAAGCAAAATTACCCAGATCCATACTTTTTCTTCAGATGCTGTGGCTAAACTCGAGGAACAAGACAATAGGCTGAGTTCTGTTGAGCAAAAAGTTGGGAAATCAGGCTGCAAGTATTTCTACAAATTCTACAAATTGTATATATTGTATATTTTGTGGTTGTACATAGTTACCCTGTTAGCCAAGTTGAATATCCTGTTCATATGTAAACACAAAGTACTATTGGAAATGTGTATGTTCACTGTTTATTGTAAACCGCGCTGATGCTGAATAGCGCGGTATAGAAGAGACTTTAAATAAATAAATAAATAAATAAAATAAATTAAGGACAGTGTGTATTTGCATACTTAAATAGAATCCTTTGAAAATAATTAAAGGAAGAAGTATTTGAGATGTATTAATTTTCCTAAGACTCATTTTTTTGTCTCCTAGGATTCTGCTTAATAAGTATTTTGTGGAATGTTTAATGTTATTTAATGTGGACGCCATAATGATAGCTAATCTTTTATCTCCAGGAACAAGCAGGAATGTAGTTTTCACATATAGGTATCGTTGGTACCGATGGAGCCTGCATGGAAACGCTCCCCAGCGTCCAATAGGAAAGCTTTTGGGAGCATCCCATAGCGCCTGCGTGCTGCCTTCCCGCCTTTCCAACTCTCCCTCTTCAGTTCTTCGTTTTCCGCAGAGCCGACAGGATGCATACCCTGTCACCACAGAAAATTTTATCCTTATTCTTTTGTTTTTTGTGGTCGCATCTGCCTTCATTCAACGCCTACCAGTACCGCCGGTTCTCTTTTCTTCTTTTTAAAAAAAAAACCAAAACCTAGCTTTCTAAAAGATTTTTTATTTCAGGGGTCTTTCCCCTCTCGGTGCCAGGCGCCATTTTGGGCACTAGGCCCACTTTTCTTCAAACATGGAGAAACTAGCTAGTGGTTTCAAGAAATGTTCTAAATGTGATGGTACCATATCCGTCACCAACACCCATGAATGGTGTCTTAAGTGTTTAGCTCCTGACCATTCTCCATCGGAGTGTCTCTCCTACAGAAAGATGACCAAGAGGGGCCTGCAGAATAGAGCTGCAAAACCCGGTACCCTTTTTGCCACAGATACGATGTCAGTTGCATCAACATCTTCCAGGGCTTCATCCTCCTCCCATGGATCTCGGGTAACTAAACCTAAGTCTTCTAAGACTGGCCGGTCGTCAAAGGGTAGATCTCCTTCCAGGTATCGAAATGCCACTGGCGTTGCCCTCGAGGAAAGTTCACCAGCAAAACAGCCCCGGCAGGAGGCCTCTGTCTCCAAAGTATTAACGTGGCTCCAGAATGTTCCAGAGGCTTCCACCTCTGCAGAACTACTGGTGCCATGTTTTGGGGTCATAGCCGCTTCCACCGGTACTGACACCCAGGCATCGGCAGGAGCGATGGATCAGAAAATCCTCGCTATCAAACACAGTCTAGTGGCCCTCTTAGCAGCTTCGGTACCACTGCTACAGATGGTTCCACAGGTATCGGTACCGACACTGGTACCGAGTACCTTGATGGGTATGCTTCCCCCCATGCCGAGCCTTGAGTCTATCTCAGGTATCAACGGACCTGTACCGAGATACCCCGATACCGACTTCAAGCGGTACCGGTACCGTGCATTGCAGGAACACCTGGCGCAGAGATACTTTGAATCATTCGATTCCGATGACACTGATGACTCTACCAGTACCAGAGCTATCCTTCCGGAGGATCCATCTCCTTCTCCTCAACGCAGAATGTCTCCTCTAGAAGACATGTCCTTCTAGGATTTTATACGTGATTTAGCTCAGGGTCTTGCAATCATGGTGACTCCAGAGAAGGAACCCAGAGCAGAAGAATTAGAAATTCTTCAGTACTCTAAGGCTCCTAAAGAGGCAGCTACCCTGCCCATTCACAGAATCTTGCATGATCTTATGCTAAGAATGTGGGAAACTCCTTTAACGGTGTCTCCACACTCTCGACGACTCGATACCATATACCGAGTTCCAAGCTGTCCTGGCTTTCAAAAGACTCAGTTACCACACCATTCAATGGTAGTGGAATCGGCGATGCGTAGGATTAAGAGTGCTAAAACACATTCTTCCAGTCCTCCAGGCCATGAATCGAGGACACTCGATGCCTTTGGGCATTGATGTTTCCAATCCTCCATGTTGGCAGCCTATGAAGACAACAGAGGTGTGAAGATTGGTGGAAGACTCATCAACAACCTTCGCTATGCTGATGATACCACATTACTGGCTGAAAGTGAAGATGATCTGAAACATTTGCTTCTCACAATCAAAGAACATAGTCTCAAAATGGGCCTGCTCCTTAATGTAAGGAAGACAAAGATCATGACAACTGGCATAATCAACAGGTTCATCGTTGAAGGAGAAGAAATTGAAATTGTGAACAACTTTAAACTACTTGGATCAACTATCAATAAAGAAGCAACAAGCAGTCAAGAAATCAGACGACGCATTGCTCTTGGCAGAATGGCTATGAAAGACCTAGATAAGATTCTCAAGAGCAGAAATGTCTCTCTCCATCCAAAGATTCGACTTGTTCAAACCATGGTATTTTCAATAACATCATATGGATGTGAAAGCTGGACAGTGAAAAAGATAGACAGGAAGAAAATTGATGCCTTTGAATTATGGTGCTGGCGGTGAATACTGTGTATACCATGGACTGCCTGAAGAACAAACCAGTCGGTACTAGAGGAGATCAAACCTAAGCTTTCTTTAGAAGCTCAGATGACAAGACTTTGACTTTCATACTTTGGACACATCATGCGAAGAGAGAGATCATTAGAGAAAGACATCATGCTTGGCAAGATAGAAGGTCAACGCAAAAGAGGAAGGCCAGCAATGAGGTGGATCGATACAATAACAGCAGCTACGGGTACCAGTCTGTCAACAATGAGCCGCCTGACTCAAGACCAAACACAATTTAGGATAGCTATCCAGAGGGTCACCATGAGTTGACTCCGACTCGACGGCACTTAACAACAACATGTTGGCAGCCAGGATTAGCTCCTACATTCTCTATATGGGAATGTTCCTCAAAGAAGTTGCAGGAGACTTGGAGCTCATGAGCCCTCTTCTCCCTGAGGAAAAAAGGGGGGAATTCCTTACTCTGGTCGAACATGCCCAGGATGCCTCCGAGCTGAAAACTGTGTTGAAAACAAGTTTGATTGCTTTGAATACATTAGCAGAACCTCTGCTATTTCCATCGGTGCACGTCGTATTGCCTGACTTCAGGCATCAGACTTAGAACAATGGGTGCAAGATAAACTGGGAAATATTCCTTGCACAGGAGAAAATCTCTTTGGCAAGGATTTGCAAGATAAGGCTAATCAGATTGAATCTGAAAATACTACCTTGAACAGACTATCAAAGTCTACAGCCAACCCAGCAAAGAAAAAATCAGTCAAGAAACCCTTTTTCAACAACATCTTACACCCATCAGGGCCACTGTCCAGTTCATGTTCCCCAAAAGGGGCAGCAACAGACCAGACAGTAGAGGAAGCCACAAGTTCCTAGAGCTCAACCGGCTCAGCAGACTCAGCCTCCTCAGGGGCTTTGACTGCTTCCTACAGAACTTAGTCATTCTGCCCCTGAAAGGTCCAGAACCCCTTACCATCCCGTGCAGATTATGTCATTTTGCCAGAAGATTGCAGCAAATAACATCAGAAAACTGGACCCTGTCCATTGTACGAGAGGGGTACAGACTTCATTTTCACAGCATGCCCCCTCCTACAATCATAAGACAATTCAATTCTCAGGTACCTGCCACCAATCTCTTGAGTCAGGAGGTCGCATCACTTCTTGCTCAGGGAGCAACTGAAGAGGTACCCATATCCCAACAGGGTATGGGGTTCTACTCCCCCTACTTTATCATCCCAAAGAAAACAGGGGGACACAGGCCTATTATGGACCTCAGAGAATTAAACAAGTATTTGTTCCGGGAAAAATTCAAGATGATCTCCCTCGGAACACTCCTGCCATACCTTCAAAGTCAGGACTGGCTATGTTCTCTAGATCTAAAGGATGCATATACGCATATTCTCATCCATGCAGATCACAGAAAATTCCTTCGATTCCTTTTCCAGGGAAGACACTTCCAATACAGGGTTCTTCCCTTCGGTCTGGCTTCTGCCCCAAGAGTCTTCACAAAATGCATGGCAGTAATAGCAGCATTCCTGAGAACTCTAGGAATACTCGTCTTCCCCTACTTAGACGACTGGCTCATTCGAGCATCAACAGCTCCAGAAGCCAGCTTCACTCTTTCTCGCACTATGCAAATCCTCCGGTATTTGGGACTAGTCATGAACCTCCCAAAATCTCATCTCACCCCTTCACAGTCTCTAGAATTCATAGAGGCTCGTCTAGATACAAGGCAGTCAAGGGCTTTCCTGCCACAGCCACGTTGTCTTCGTATAGTACAGCTGGCCTCCCAAGCAGCTATGAAAGTCTTCCTGACTGCTCGGGAAATGCTTCAGCTTCTGGGGCATATGGCATCTATGGTCCATGTGGTTCCCTATGCTCGCCTTCATATGCGAGCAACCCAGTGGACCCTATCCTCTCAGTGGACACAGGCCTCGGGTCGGCTAACAGACAAAATCAGAAACTCCACACGTCTCATTTTGTCCCTGCAATGGTGGCAGTCACTGGAAAACCTTCTCGTGGGCTCTTCTTTCCAGCAGCCTCTGTGCCAAACCACACTAACAACAGATGCGTCCAATTTGGGTTGGGTGGCTCACTTGCACGATCTATCAACTCAGGGTCTCTGGACCTCACAGGAGGCTTGTCTTCACATAACCCTCCTAGAACTCAGAGTCATTTTCGATGCTGTCCAAGTTTTTCAGGCCCATCTCAGCTACAAGACAGTTCTGGTCCAGACCAACAATCAAGTAGCCATGTTCTATGTGAACAAGCAGGGCAGAACAGGCTCTCTGTCATTATGCAATGAAGCTTTGCGACTGTGGGCCCTCGCCAGAGAGCTTCAAATCCACCTTCTAGTGGTATATCTTTCGGGCATTCAAAATCTTTGGGCAGACAAACTCAGTCGAATACTGCTGCCACACGAATGGTCTCTGCACTCAGACCAGCCTGCTTGAGTGTTTCGAATCTGGGGATCGCCAGATATAGACCTCTTTGCCAGTCCACAGAATGCTGTTCCAGAATTCCGGCTCAAAACTGTCAGGCAGGGATGCTTTCCTCCTCCACTGGGGTCGGGACTTCCTCTATGCCTTCCCACCCATTCCCCTCATTCCCAAAACGTTGTTCAAGCTTCAGAGAGACAGAGGTCGTATGATACTCATAGCTCCACGTTGGCCACGGCAGATGTGGTATTCTCTGCTTCTGCGTCTCTCTCAAGCCACACCTCTGGAGTTGAGATGTGCTCCAGATCTTCTTTCCCAGGAGAATGGGACACTATTGCACCTGAATCCCCAGTCCCTGCACCTCAGGGCCTGGTTACTGAAAGCCTAGGACTCCTGGATATCAACCTGTCTCAACAGGTAAAGGATATCCTTGTGTCTTCCAGGAAGCCTTCCACAAGGTGATCCTATGCTTTTTAAGTGGAAAAGATTCTCTGTATGGTGTTCTCAAAGGGAATTTAACCCCCATACAGTGCCTGTGGAAACGCTTCTGGAGTATCTCCTCCATTTATCAGATTCTGGTCTTAAAACCAATTCAGTAAGGGTCCATCTTAGTGCCATTGCTGCTTTTCGCAAACCTCTGGATGGACAACCTATTTCCTCTCATCCACTCGTAGCAAGATTTATGAGAGGTCTACTCTTAACAAAACCTCCCATTAACCAACGCCGGTGGTATGGGATCTAAATCAGTTAATGAAACCGCCCTTTGAGCCCTTAGCCACTACAGCCCTAAAATTTCTTTCATGGAAGGTCATCTTCCTAGTTGCTCTCACTTCTGCAAGACGCATCAGTGAGTTACAGGCCTTAGTGGCGGATCTTCCTTATACAAGATTTCACCATGATAAGGTAGTTCTTAGGACTCATCCCCACTTTATGCCAAAGGTGGTTTCGCCTTTTCATTTAAACCAAGCGGTTTACCTTCCTGTATTCTTCCCTAGGCCTCATGCCTCTAATGCAGAAAGGAACCTTCATACTTTAGATTGTAAAAGAGCCTTGGCTTTTTATCTTCAAATAACTAAGCAACATAGAAAATCTTCTCAGCTTTTTGTTGCTTTTTATTCTAGTCATTTGGGACTTCCAGTTTCCAAAAAAACTCTCTCTAGATGGATTGCAAATTGCATGTCCTTTGCATATGAGAGTAAGGGACTTTCTCTCAAAGGCCATGTCACAGCTCACAATATGAGAGCAATGGCAGCCTCAATGGCTAATCTTCGTTCTGTGTCCATTGATGACATCTGTAGAGCAGCCACTTGGGCTTTGGTACACACCTTTACAGACCACTACTGCTTAGACAAGGACTGCCATCAGGATGCCTCGTTTCGCCAGACTGTGCTCCAGCATCTCTTTCAGACTTAGTACAACTCCTACCTGCCGTCCTGGGTTTCGATGCCAGAGATCCATGGGAGGAAGCATGACCCATCTCACCTTGGGTTCGCAGCTTGCTGGGGTCATCCCCCTGGCATCTCTCAGCTGGGGAGTCCCCATATGTGAAGACTACATTCCTGCTTGTTCCTGGAGATAGCGTAGTTATTCACCTGTAACAGGTGATCTCCGGGAACAGCAGGAATAAGTCTTCACAGCCCACCCACCTCCCCTAGGAGTTCTCTATCTATCTATCTCTCTTGTCTACTTCTCTCCTTTGGTCGCAGCTATAAACTCAACTGAAGAGGGAGAGTTGGAAAGGCGGGAAGGCAGCACGCAGGCGCTGTGGGATGCTCCCAAAAGCTTACCTATTGGACGCTGGGGAGCATTCCCGCGCAGGCTCCATCGGTACCGACAATACCCATATGTGAAGACTTATTCCTGCTGTTTCCAGAGATCACCTGTTACAGGTGAATAACTACGCTTTCTTTACCATCACGGTCTTTGTATGAAGTGTCTCCTACTGTTGTTTCTCTTCAAGGAGGTAATTTACAAGTTTCCTTAGATTTTTCTAAATTTCTTGAGGATTCTCAGGATGTTATCTCCACCAGGTGTACTTTGGCAGTGACACTTCAGTCTGAAATGGATAAAGCTTTGATTTTTTTTTAAATTTATAATTTAATTTTTATAAATTTATAATTATACTTCATCCAAAAAGTATATGGAAATCCAAAATAATATAAACCACATTAATTCAAAATAAACACAATTATTCAGAACATTAACCCACCAGAGTGATAGAAAAAGAATACAAGAACAAAGAAAAATAGTATATCAAGGAAAATAGATATCAATTAAGTGAGCGCTCATCTACAAACTCCCTAAGTGGATCCTACAATGGTGCTAATGGGGCAACAACTTCAATATTTAATTCTTTCCTGGCTCTTATAAATTCTAACAATTGCCTAGGTTAAAAAAAAACAACCTGCTTACTCTCATACTGTAACAAACAAATACAAGGTAATCGTAAAACAAAATTTAACCCTAAGGCTAACATCCTAGGGTGCAACGCCAAGAATTCTTGATGCTGCTTTTGCGTAAATCTAGGAAGATCGGGAAAAATTCTAATTTTTGATTCATAGAACAATTTATCAAACAAGTGGAAATATAACCTAAACACAGTATGGCGATCCATCTCCAGGGCAAAAGTAAGAAGTATGAAGGTTGGGTCACTACCTCCATAGAGGACTCCAGGAAGTCCGTAAGATTGGCAACCACGGATTCCCTCTGACGGCAACCACGGTTTCCCCCCCCCCCCCCCCCGAGAGGTAAAATCTCCACCAGAGGTCAGGTATTGAGCTCTCACCAGAGGGGGTAAATTACCCAAGTCCATCCCCAATACCTTAACAAAATACTTTTTTTTTCCATTTCAAAATTCTTTATTTGAAAACTAAATAAGCATTACAATCAAGTCCACATCAAGAGGAAAGTTGGCGGTATATCGAAAAAAAACATTAGTATACACATAATAGTAAGAAAAAACACAAAGAAAAAAACATATCCTAACTAAATCCCATCAAATTACAAATTTAAATGGATCCCCATGAAATATCTTAACCCTATTTTACACGGAAAGGAAGGAGATAAAACTCAACCATTTTCCTTAACAGAAAAGCTTCTAGCTGGCCAGACTCAAGAAATACATACTTAACACGCTCATATATCAAAATGACAAAATACTTTTTAACCATATCCATCATTGAGATAAGGGGGGGACCTAGGAAAGTTCTGCAGTCTGAGGCTGTTATTTATCGACCTCCTGACAAGTCTGCTTCTACCTTTCTCTCTGACTTTGACTCGTGGCTTTCTTTCTTTCTGGATTCCTCTTCCCCCACTCTTATTCTTGGGGATTTTAACATTCATGTTGATAACTCCTCTGATCCTTATGCTTTAAAGCTCCTCTCCCTTACCTCCTCATTTGACCTCCAACTTTGTTCCACTGCCCCCACTCACCAGCATGGCCACTGCCTTGACCTGATATTTTTCTCTAGTTGCTTACCCTCGAACCTCTGTAGTTCAGTTCTTCCCTTATCTGACCATCACCTTTTAAGCTTTAATCTTCATCACCCACTGCCTCAGCCTCGTCCGGTCTCCTCCAACCTATTTAGAAATCTTAATGCTATTGATCCCTTGGCTCTCTCTTCCACTATTTCTTCATCGCTTTCTTCCACTATGTCATCTAAGTCTGTTGACGAGGCAGTAACTTCTTATAATGCTGCACTCTCCTCGGCTCTGGATGCTCTCACTCTGCCCATGCCACGTCCTGTGAGACCTTCTGCACCCCAGCCCTGGCTTTCATCCACTACCCGCTATCTACGCTCCTGTGCCCGTTCTGCTGAGCGTGCTTGGCTCAAATCCCACTCCCCTGCAGATTTTCTACACTTCAAATTCATGCTTGTCTCTTTCCAGTCAGCCATAGCTCTTGCCAAACAAGACTACTATGTTCATCTGACTAACTCTCTTGCCTCTGATCCTCACCATCTCTTTACTACTCTCAGCTCTCTTCTCAAAGTGCCTCCGCCTCTGATCCCTCCCTCCCCTTCTGCCCAAACCCTGGCTGACTATTTCCATGACAAAATCCACAAGATCACCCTCCAATTCCCCACAAAGTCAGCTACTTCCCTTCCTCCCCCTCTTCACTCCCAACTCTCCCATCTCTCTCCCCCCCCCCCCCACCTCTGCTACCCTCTCTTCCTTTCCTGTGATCTCTGAAGAGGAAACTGCACACCTTCTTTCTTCCTCCAAACTCACTACCTGCTCCTCTGATCCTATCCCCATCTGTCTCCTAAGCCCCATCTCCTCCACCATTGTCCATCTCTCATATTCTCAACCTATCGCTCTCCACTGCAACAGTCCCTGCAGACTTCAAGCATGCTGTGGTCACACCTCTCCTCAAGAAACCCTCACTTGATCCCACCCGTCCTTCTAATTATCGACCTATCTCTCTCCTTCCCTTTTTTTCTAAACTACTTGAACGTGCGGTTCACCACTGCTGTCTCGACTTCCTCTCCTCTCATGCCCTCCTGGATCCCTTACTGTCTGGCTTTTGTCCTTGACACTCTACTGAAACGGCTCTTGCCAAAGTCTGCAGTGACTTGTTCCTGGCAAAATCCAAGGGAATGTACTCTGTCCTCATCCTTCTTGACCTCTTTGCTGCTTTTGACACTGTTGACCACAACCTTCTCCTTGATACCCTGTCCTCGCTTGGTTTTAGGGGCTGTGTACTATCCTGGTTCTCCTCCTATCTCTCCCATCGCTCTTTCATTGTGTGTTTTGGTGGCTCTTCCTCCTCTGCTACCCCACTCCCAGTTGGTGTACCCCAAGGATCTGTCTTGGGTCCGCTCCTTTTCTCTCTTTACATCCAGTCCCTTGGTGCGCTTATCTCTTCCCATGGCTTTCAGTACCATCTGTATGCTGATGACTCCCAGATCTACCTCTCTACGCCTGAAATCTCTCCGGCAATCCAGACCCGGATTACTGCCTGGATGTCTCACCGCCGCTTGAAACTGAACATGGCCAAGACTGGACTTCTTATCTTTCCCCCTAAAACCTCCCCTCCTCTTCCTCCTTTCTCAGTCTCTGTGGATAACTCTGTACTCCTTCCTGTTTCCTCAGCCCACAATCTGGGGGTTGTCTTTGACTCCTCTCTCTCTTTCTCCACACATATCCATCTGATAGCTAAAACATGCTGTTTCTTTCTCTATAACATCAGCAAAATCCTCCCTTTCCTTTCTGAACACACTATTAAAATGTTTATCCACTCCTTAATCACCTCCCGTCTTGACTACTGTAACCTACTCCTTGCTGGTCTCCCTTTGAATCATCTCTCTCCCCTTCAATCTGTTCAACACTCTGCTGTGCGGCTAATCTTCCGCCAGCCTCGTCATGCCCATATTACTCCTCTTCTCAAGTCACTTCATTGGCTCCCTATCCATTTCCGCATCCAGTTCAAACTTCTCCTGCTGACCTATAAATGTATTCACTCTGCAGCTCCTCACTACCTTTCTTCTCTTATCTCTCCTTACAACCCCCCTCGGGAACTCCACTCTTCTAGCAAACTGCTTCTATCTGTGCCCTTCTCTTCTACTGTAAACTCCAGACTTTGCTCCTTTCACCTTGCTGCGCCTTAGCCTAGAACAAAGAACCTGTGTCTGTACGCCAGGCACCTAATCTAACCCTTTTCAAATCCAGGCTGAAAACTCACCTCTTTGCTGCTGCTTTTGGATCTTGACTCACCTGATCTCCTTTTTCTTTCCCCTTGCTTTATCCCTGCCTACACCTTCTGTATTTGTCTTGACTAGATTGTAAGCTCTGATGAGCAGGGACTGTCTCTTACATGTCTGTGCAGCGCTGCGTACGACTTGTAGCGCTATATAAATGCTCAGTAGTAGTAGTAGTAGGTTATTCTGGCACACCAGATTTTCAAGGTGCTCTAACCGTTGGCAGCCACAGCTACTATCCTTAACTTGGGCGTCCCCAATCACCTGAATAGCAGCAATTTTATTATCTAGAGCATCTATCCTCGCATTAAACTGCTGGAATGTCTGGGAGTGATCCACCACCTCCTATACAACCACAGACAAGTCACCAACAAGTTTTGTAGATGATGTCATCAGAGAAGAATTGCGTCCCATAGTGAATCCAAAGTCACCTTCTTTGGCCAAACATACTCCCGAAACACATTCCTGGAAAGCTTTGATTTTTAAGGCTTATTTTGCTAATAAAGATTCTATCTTTTGTGGTCAAAAGGCTATACTTTTTCTTGATGTTGCCAGAGCAACTCAGGCACGTTGGAAAAGCTTTCTTCAATTTAAGCCTCATGTTTTGGAATTGGGGACCATATTTTTCATTTGATTTTCATGCAAATGTTTGGTGTCATATCAAAGTTCTAATTATGTTTCTTCAGATTCATTGCAATTGGAAAAGTTTTTGGTTGGCAAAACCTGATATATTAGCTGCTGATCCTTGGATTATGCTTTTTTGAGTTTCTTTATTCTTGTATTTGAGAATTGAGAATGTCACTCTTTATGCATTTTTTTCTCCCCTATGCTGTATAGTTAACTCTATCCAGACCTCAAGATGTGGGCTAATAATTACTATTCAGTTTCTATAGTGTTAAAAACATACAAAAATATTTAAAAAAAGATTTCCACCAAGCATACTATTTTGGAAGCCCAGACTAGATGTTTTCCAATTTTTAAGAAAGGATGAAGGAAGGTCAAACAACTGCCAACATGGTATAAAGATGTGATCAGAGATGCAGTTGTAGCCAAAAAAGCATCTTTCAGGAAACTGAAAAAGAAGCCAAATGATGAAAAAGGGAAACAACATTAGCACTGAAAAGTTTAGATGTAAGGCGTTGATAAGGCAGCGGAAGAGAGAATTTGAAAAGAATCTTGCCTTGGAAGTAAAAAAATGCATAATGAAAACTTTTTCAAGTACATTCATAGCAAAAAAGCCTATAAGAGAGTCTGTTGGACCATTAGATGACAAAGGGATAAAAGAGGCGCTAAGGGAGGACAAGGCCATAGTGGAGAGACTGAAAGAATTCTTTGCTTTGGTCTTTACTGAAGAAGATGTAGGGAAGTTACCCATGCCTGAAATGGTATTTAAAAATGATGTATTGGAAGAATTGAAACAAATCTCAATAAACCAGAAAGATGTATTACAACTATTTAATAAATTAAAGAGTAGCAAATTATCTAGACCAGATGGTATACATCCTAGGGTGCTGAAAGAAATGAAATATGAGATTGCAGACCTACTATTAGTAATCTGTGAACGATCATTAAAATCATCTGTAGTACCTGAAGAAGAAACTTGCAAGAACTGTAATAAAATACAATGCAATTAGTGAACGCTTAATTTCTATTCATCTATGAGGAATGCCCATCAACACAACTATAATTCAAGTATATGCCCCAACAACAGCTGCAGAAGAAGATTAAGTTGACAAATTCTATGAACAAGTTCAAGATGAAATTGAGAGAACATGCAAAGAGGACATCCTGATAGTCATGGGTGACAGGAACACAAAAGTTGGCAACAAAGAAGGCAAAGTGGTTGGAAAATATGGACTTACCAATAGAAATGAAGATGGAGAAAGACGGATAGAATTCTGCAAGACCAACAATCTATTCATCTCAAACACCTTCTTCTAGCAGCACAAGCGAGGACTTATACACATTGACTTCACCCAATGGATTGTACAAAAATCAAATTGACTACATCTGTGGAAGTCAACGATGGACTTCTGAAAATCCCTCAAAGCCCACCTGTTTAGAGACTCATTTAAACCTTAACTCCTATCCCACGCAGCCATACTGACTCAGCCACCATGCCCACCACTTCAGATCTGGGACACACCAGCCCAGAATTTATGTATGTCTTGACACCCTGTTATATGTTCCCCTCCCCCCCCCCATTACTTCCCTAAACCACTTTGATTGAAGGAAAAGGTGGTATACAAATCCGGCCAAATAAATAAATAAATAAAAGCTCCATAACATCAAAACCTGGAGCTGACTGTGGTACAGATCACCAACTACTAGTATGCAAACTCAAGCTAAAGTTGAAAAAGAGCAAGCCACCCATGAATGTAGCAAAATATGATCTTGAGAATATATGACCGGAATTTAAAGACTGCCTGCAAAATTGATTTGCTGTTTGAGATACAAATGACAGAGCTCCAGAAGAGTGATGGGATGATATCAAGAAGGTTGTGTTGGAAGAAAGTGAGAAATCTCTACAGAAGGTGAAAAAACAAAATGGATGACCAAAGAAACTCTGAAAATTGCCCAGAAACGCAGAGAAGGCAAAGCCAGGGGAGAAAGAGAGGCAATCACAGAACTCAACAGAGATTTCCAGTGTGCAGAAAGACAAGACAAGGAGAAATACTACAATGACATATGCAAGGAAATAGGAACAGAAACTATTAGAGGAACTTAAGAACATATGATATGCCATACTGGGTCAGACCAAGGTCCATCAAGCCCAGTATCCTGTTTTCAACAGTGGCCAATCTAGGTCATAAGTACCTAGCAGTTTCCCCAAAAGACACAGGTTCCTCAATGCTTGTATTGGGTCAAGCAGTCATATCCCGTGTCCCTTTTAATAATGGTTTATGGACCTTTTCTCCAGGAACTAGTCCAAACCTTTTTTAAACCCAGCTACACTAACAGCCTTTACTACATCCTCCGGTAACAAATTCCAGAGTTTGATTACACGTTGAGTGAAAAAGTATTTTCTCTTATTAGTCTTAAATAGGTTACCCTGTAGCTTCATTGCATGTCCTCTAGTCTTTTTATATTTTGATGACGTAAACAATCGATCTACGTTTACCCGTTCCACTCCATTCATTAATTTATAGACCTCTATCATATCTTCCCTCAGGCGTCTCTTTTCCAGGTTGTAGAACCCTAACCTTTTTAGCCTCTCTTCATAGGAGTATCCTTCCATCCCCTTTATCATTTTGGTGGCTCTTCTCTGTATCTTTTCTTTTTTTTTTTTTTTAATTCTTTATTTTCATTTTATAACAACAAAGGAAAAGGAAGACATACAGCTAAAAGACAGATACATAAAGTGTTATACATACACCAAAGTAAACCCCTACCACCCCCCTCCCCCCTGCTTCTTCTCTAGAAAACTAATCATTCCCGAATCGGGCGTGTACTTACATTATTGTGTTACAAAACCTACCGGTGATCTGAAACATGATGAGTGCACATTATACAGGCATGTTGGAGCAATGAGCAGATTGTACATGATCATTAAGCATCTGCCATCTAGACAAGCGAGAGTGAGGTTGGGCATGGGGAATAGCTCTCCGAGGTATCTGCTCATATTTACTATATAAGCAGACGAGGTTCCACCATTCATTGACAGTAAGTCGAGAGCTATCCTTCCAATTCCTCGTGATTAAGCAGATGGCTATACCCAGCATGAAATCAAGGAGAAAGTGACCCTTCTTAGGAAGAGAGGGGATCTCCGCCACAGAGCGGAGTCCCACGATCTTCCAAGAGAGAGGTTCGTGAAGGTGTAAGATAAATTGAATACAACCCCAGACCCGCCCCCAATAAACCTGTAGTTAAGGACATTCATAAATAACATGAGCGAGGGTTCCCACAGCAGTATGGCAAGACCAACACTGGTCCCTAGCATTTGTGTTCCATTTGGCTATTTTTTCTGGGGTATAAAAGCATCTGTGTGCAAAGAAGAAGAGAGTTTGGGTAACAGAGGCAGACCGGGAAACCCGCACTACTTTGCTCCAGAAAACGCTCCATTGCACAGGGGTTAAAGTGGTTTGCAGTTCGCGCTCCCAGGCTTGTTGAGCTCTAAAAGTGGCCGTGTCTGTACCCTGACATAATATTTTATAAAAGTTAGAGGCTACCCCAGGTGTACTACTAATAGGGTGAACTATCTCTAATAGCCCGTCCTCAGTAGGGGCAGAGGGCGGCATGATTCGAGCACTTTTGAGGCAGTGTTGAAGCTGCATCAATTGAAAGTAGTGTTTCGCTGGTAACGCAAATTCCTTTTGTAAATCAGAAAAGGTTTTCCAACGAGCTGCAGAGAAAAGCTGTTGGGGTGTCCAGATCCCCCTTGAGTACCAGGGTTTCCACGCTATCGTTCTATTTAGGACTTGAATTCTGGGGTTATTCCATAGCGGGAGTCCATCCTGAGGACATACGTTCGGGCCCAGTGATAGAATGAGAGTGTTAAAGGCCGCAAGAGTATCGACAATCATTGGTGGATGGCGGGTGTCTACTTGATAGGACATACCGGGGAGATGGGTCAACGGAATTGGGCTACTAAGCTCCTCTTCTATGTCAAGCCAAACTGGTCTGCTGTCTGAGCAATGGCAGCAAAAAAGGCAGGGTCATCCACATTAGGAGCGTAAAGGCATATACATGTAACTTCAAGGCTACCTATCTTGAGGTGAACTCTGGACCATCTACCTTCTGTATCTGAGCTAGTCGCAATAATAGTAGCATGCAAAGATTTCCTAACCAGTATGGCGACCCCACATTTCTTAGAAACGGCTGGGGAATAGGCGGCCACCATGTAAGGTTTAATATTGAGTTTAAGAGTTTCCTTCGAATTTAAATGCGTTTCTTGGAGAAAAATCAGATCCGCAGCTTCCTGACTGAGGTAGCTTAGGATTTTCTTCCGTTTTATCGGATTATTGATTCCTTTTACGTTCAATGAGAAAATCTTACATGGTGCCATCAATCGGTAATAGACATTTGAGGTAAGGGCGCTTGAAAACATACAACATAATCAGAATCTGTGCAACAATGACATAATCACCGAGTATTCTGGCTAATACACCCCATATTGAAAAGTATGTACCCAAGTATCTTAGAGAAGAAGCAAAACCCCCAAAGAATATGGCGACCACATGTCTGCGGGAGGAGGCCCTAGAGAGGAAATAGAAAGACATGAAAAAAAGAAAAGAAACACCAGAGTCCATAATTAACACTGTCTCTGATACTCATCGAGGCTACTGTGGGTAGATGGAGTCGGGTCACAGATATCATCGAAAGTAAGGCAACAAACTGCCCTCGCCAGACTCTTTGCTGGGCCGCAGCAGATCCAATATGGCGGGTACAGCGGATATGAGAATACTTGCAGGAATATTCTGGAAGTCAGCGCATCAAGTCGGCTTCTTTGGAATCCAAAAACTCCGCTAGTAGATCAGGGTCCTCAAATGTTCTTGTCTGATTGTGAAGCGTGACTCGGAGCTTGGCCGGGTACATCAGGCCATAGCGTGCTTGTAGTTGTTGAAGCCTCGGCCGGAATTCCAGAAAGCGCTTTCGGCGGTCGACCGTAGGTTTAGCCAAGTCGGGATAGAAGGAGATCTTGTGGCTCTCAAACTCCATATGGCCCTTTGCCCGAGAGGCACTTAGAATTTGCTCAACGTGTTGATATCTCAAAAGTCGAAAAATGATAGGCCGCGGGGTCTTCCTGTTGAGCGTTATGCTTGTGGGTACACGATGAGCGCGATCGATCTCCAAATCTTTGGTAAAGGTGATTTGGAGCAGGGAAGGGAGGATTTTGCATAAAAACTCTTTCATGTCTCCCGATTCCGCTCCCTCCGGTATGCCCACGAGTCGTATGTTGTTGCGGCGCACTCTATTATTGCCATCTTCCACTTCTTTCTGCAAGGCCCGCACCTGACGTTCAACTTTGTCGAGTTTGGACAACCGGGCCGCATGGGAGTCCAATATGCCCTCCATTTTGTCCTGACGCGACGAAAGCCCTTCTAGCTTGCTTTGTAGCACACCAAAATCTTCCCGCAGCGCTCGGAGTGCTTCACCGTTTGACTGCACGAGGTTTTTGACCCCTCTAATCTCTGCGAGGATTTCCTGCTGCATTTCGGGGCCCTCGCGCAAGGCCAGCCCCTTCTGCGGGGACGGAGGTTCAGTTTTGGAACGTTTGCCGTGAGAAGCCGCTGGAGATCCAAATTCCAGGCGCGTGGTCCCCGCCATCTCACCAATGTGCCCCGGCAAGATCAGAGTAGAAGTCCCAAGTATGTACGGTGTTAATTCAGGATTCTGAGTAGGCCTCTCGGGAGCCTCAGCGTTATGCGACCATCCCGCTGGACATCAGGCTCCGCCTTCTGTATCTTTTCTAATAATGCTATATCTTTTTTAAGATACGACGACCAGAATTGCACACAATATTCAAGGTGCGGTCGCACCATGGAACAATACAGAGGCATTATAATATCTTTTGTTTTATTTTCCATTCCTTTGCTTATGATACCTAGCATTCTATTTGCTCTCTTGGCCGCCGCCGCACACTGGGCGGAGGGTTTTAACATGTTATCCACGATGACGCCTAAATCTTTTTCCTGGGTGGTGGTTCCCAATGTGGAACCTTGCATCGTGTAACCATAGTTTGGGTTGCTCTTTCCTAGGTGTATTACTTTGCACTTGTCCACATTAAATTTCATCTGCCATTTGGATGCCCAGTCTTCCAATTTATCAAGATCCTCTTGCAATTTTCCACAATCCTTTTAGGTTTTAACAACTTTAAATAGTTTTGTTTCATCTGCAAATTTGATGACCTCACTCATTATTCCCTTTTCCAGGTCATTTATAAATATGTTAAAAAGCAGTGGACCCAGCACAGATCCCTGGGGTACTCCACTATTCACCTTTCTCCATTGGGAAAATTGGCCATTCAGCCCAACCCTCTGCTTTCTATCTTGTAACCAGTTCCTGATCCACAATAGTATATCATCTCCTATACCATGACTTTTTAGTTTTGCCAAAAGTCTCTGATGAGGGACCTTGTCAAAGGCTTTCTGAAAATCCAAATACACTATATCAACTGACTCACCTTTGTCTACCTGTTTATTCACACCTTCAAAAAATTAACAGATTAGTAAGACAAGACCTTCCTTGTCTAAAGCCTAATTGGCTGTCTCCCATTAAGCCATGACTATCTACATGCTGAGTCATTTTGTTCTTTATGATGGTTTCTACCATTTTTCCCGGTAGTGACGTCAGGCTCACTGATCTGTAGTTTCCCGGATCACCCTTGGAACCCTTTTTAAAAATTGGCATTACATTGGCCATCCTCCAATCTTCAGGTATTACAGATGATTTTAATGATAGTTCACAGATTACTAATAACAGGTCTGCAATCTCATATTTCAGGTCTTTCAACATCCTTGGATGTATACCATCCAGTCCAGGTGATTTGCTACTCTTCAGTTTATCAAATAGTTGAATACATCTTCACGGTGTAGCAATATTTATTTAATTTCTTCTGCAGCATCACCTTTAAATACCATTTCAGTCATGGGTAACATCCATACATCTTCCTTATTGAAGACCGAAGCAAAGAATTCATTCAGTCTTTCCGCTATAGCCTTGTCCCCTCTTACTGCCCCTTTTACCCCTCTATTATCTAATGGTCCAACTGACTCTCTCACAGGTTTTTTGCTATGAATGTACTTGAAAAAGTCTTTATTATAAATTTTTGCTTCCACAGCAAGTTTTTTTCTCAAATTCTCTCTTTGCTTTATCAATGCCTTGCATTTAACTTGCCATTGCTTGTGCTGTTTCCAGTTTTTGTCATTTGGTTCTTTTTTCCATTTCCTGAAAGATGCTTTCTTGGCAACAACAGCTTCTCTGACCTCACCCTTAAACCATGCTGGCAGTTTTTTGGATTTCCTTCCACTTTTCTTAAAGCGTGGAATACAGCTGGTCTGGGCTTCCAAAATAGTATTTTTCAACAATACCCAAGTTTGATGTCTTTAACCTTTGCAACTGCTCCTTTTAGTTTTTTCTTAACTATTTTCCTCATTTTATCATAGTCTCCCTTTCGAAAGTTAAAAGGTAGTAATGTGGATTTCCTTACCATTCCTCCTCCATTAATTAAATCAAACACGATCATGCTATGATCACTATTGCCAAGTGGCCCCAACAACCTGATCTCTTGCACCAGAGCTGGTGTTCCACTAAGGACTAGGTCCAAAATGGCTTCCCCTCTGGTCAGTTCATGAACCAGCTGCTCCAAGAAGCAGTCATTTATTTCATCTAGAAACTTTATCTCCCTAGCATGTCCTGCCGTGACACTGACCCAGTCAATACCGGGTCAGAAACAGCATGTCTACAGCAAATTTTATTTCCTGTAGAACTTTAATCCTTTGTAACTCAATGCCCTCTCTAACATGGAGCGCAACCCCTCCACCAATTTGATCAGCTCTATGATTACGATATAGTTTGTACCCAGGTATCACAGTGTCCCGCTGGTTGTCCTCCTTCCACCATGTCTCTAAGATACCAATCATATCTAACTTCTCATGTAGTGCTATTTATTCTACCTCTCAAATCTTATTATTTATACTTCTAGCATTTTCATAAAAGCATTTAGAGACTGTATTTTATTCATATTAATCTGGTTATCGGTAGGAATGGGTAATTTGGAATCTTTAAGCTCTGTCTGCTCTGTACTCAAGGGCATTTGGGCTACCTTTCTCTTTATTGGAACCTCTCTGCTGATGTGCCTTAACTTCATTTTTTTGGTAGTATCCTTCAAGGATACATTGTTCCAAACCACGGATTCTTGAGTGACTGTCGGCTTTCCCCTATTATCTAGTTTAAAAGCTGCTCTATCTCCTTTTTAAAGGTTAATGCCAGCAGCTTGGTTCCATCCCAGTTAAGGTGAAGCCCATCCCTTTGGAAGAGCCCCTCCTTTCCCCAGAATGTTCCCCAGTTCCTAACAAATTCAAAACCCTCATCCTTGCACCATTGTGTCATCCACGCATTGAGACTCCGGAACTCTGCCTGCCTTTTGGGTCCTCCACGTGGAACGGGAAGCATTTTGGAGAACGTTACCTTGGAAGTTATGGATTTCAACTTCCTACCTAAAAGCCTACATTTAGCCTCCAGAACCTCCCTACCACATTTTCCTATTTCATTGGTACCGACATGTACCAAGTGTCACCCTCACGGTGGCCAGCCCAACGCCTAGGGCGCTGAGACTTGGTCTGCCTGTGGTGTTCCTGCCTCAGAGAGCGTGGGCTTGCTTTAACCCTGCAAGGCCTTCTGGGAAAGTAAGTCCCTTTACCCTTGAGCACAGATGAGTTGCAGTCGAGTGGTTTCAGGCAATGACAAGAATTTATTTTCCCCTTCCCAGCGGATTAAACGCAAGTGAATAACTCAGGACAAACATGCCATACAATTGGCTTGAGGAAATTATACATGAACTCAGGTAAGTTAGCCTTGTCAGCTTCAGGCTTTAAACGTGCAGTACGGAGGAGACCACGTGACGCATGAGCGGGTGAGAGGTCTCTCTGCTCGCTCCGGGGCCGTCCTGTGATTAATCAGCATATTTTCTCTATTTACCCCAAGAATTTTGGGCAAAACTATTGGGAGACGCCGGTGACTATCTGCAGGCTTCCCCGAGTAACAGCGCACATTGATTAATGCCGCCTCCAGCGAGAAAAGACAAGGAAAAGGTGCCACGGGCTGGGGCCTCCACGGCGGCGGGACCAGCTACCACGGTGGTGACGCCTAGATCCCCGGGGAGTGAGAGCGTGGACTCCGGCCCGGAAGAGCTAGCACGGGAGGTGGCTCGGCTGCTGGAACCTAAGTTCGACTTAATATTAAGTAAACTGGAAACGGTGTCCGAAGCGCTCACTGAATGTACACATCGGGTGGAGGAGCTGGAGCACCGGGTGTCGTTTTTAGAGGAGGAAGATGGCAAGCGGGCACGGGCTGAGAGCACGCTGCAAAAGCACGTGGATGCACTGCTGGAAAAGGTCGACGACCTAGAAAATAGGTCCAGAAGAAACAACATCAGACTGGTGGGCATCCCTGAGTCTCATACAGACACGATGCTGCTGGACTTAGTGGAAACTTGGCTGCCGCGCGAACTAGGCCTCCCTGACCTGGTGGGGCACATGAAAGTGGAGCGTGCACACCGGTTGGGGCCTAAAACGGAGCTGCAACAACGGCCTAGAGTAGTGATCGCAAAGATTTTAAACTTTCAGCACAAGTGGCAGCTGATGCAGGCGTTCCGCAGGAAGCGCGACCTCCGCTTGGACAATACCTCGGTGTTGATATTTCAAGATTATTCGGCCTCGGTTGTGGCAGAACGGAAAGAGTTTTCCCCAGTGTGTGCAGCACTTTTCAGCAAGCAGGTTCGCTTCAGTCTTGTTTTCCCGGCAATCCTAAAAGTACAGCATGAGGGGAAGCAACGGGTGTTGGCTACAGCCACGGAGGCGAAGCAGTTTCTTGTCGAACTGGAGCAGAGCGGGCCACTGGGTGCCAAGCCACTGGCGGGCGCCACGAGGAGTGAGACCTGACTCAGCCCGGTGGCCGGAGAACTGTTCTGAGAACCGCTGGTGCTTTGGCCTGGCCTCGCTGTTTAAAAAGTGAACTGCTGCATTGTTGATTACTTTGAGTTTAAAATCTCTGCCTTAGGTCAGAGAGCTTTGGTTTGGAGTCCGGGGCTGAATGGTGGGTGATTGAATTATCTGAGTGAGTGTGTGCACGTCTGATGCTGGGGGGTACCACATTGCTGGGGTGCTCAATGAGGATGTTTGTGTTGGTTGGGCTGCAGGGGTCTCTCTTTTTTGCTTCCTGGTTGCGTGGTGTGTGACTGGGGGACCCTGGTGTGGATGTTGTTGCAGGTGGGATGGGGGCTTGTGTGAGTGGTGGGAGCGTGTCGGGGGAATTTGATTCTCCCTGGATTCCAGACTATTTCATGCTATGGGGATATTGGTCCTGTCCCCCCACCGGGGCAGGTGAGGCTCTGGGCAGGACGGCCCCGCAGCGCACAGCACACTGTGGCTGGTCTCAGACCTGGTGGGGTGGGCCAGGAGTTACTCACGGGGTGTTTTTACGGGGCGGGGGAGAGGGGTGGTGGAGCGTACGGGCACGGGGCAGAGGGGGTGGGACAGGGAGGTGGGGGGATTGGGAGAGGGAGGGCATGGGTCGGTCACGGGGGGGATCATTAGGGGGGGAGGGTAGGGAGTGCAGTCTCACTGAATGGGGGAAGGGGCTTAGTGGCTTACGGGTAGGGTCCTTTGGGATGTGGAGCTGGAGGGGGCTGCTGGGCGCTGAGGCTGGGCGGCGCTCAGTACGTTGGTTACAATTATGGCACTGGGTCTGTACACAGCAGGGGAATGGGGGCTAATGGGCCCTGATTTGCGATTTGTGTCGTGGAACGTGGGGGACTTAAATTCCCCGATCAAACGCACTAAGGCGCTTCAAGCGCTACAAAGAGAGAGAGCCCATGTGGCTTTTCTTCAGGAAACGCACTTAACTGCTAAGGAGCACACCAAATTGCAACAAAAATGGGTGGGGCATGTTTGCGCAGCAGATGCAACAGTAGGTCGAAAAAAAGGGGTTGCACTCCTTTTCCATAAGAGCCTTCAGGTGGAAATTCTCAGTGAAGATCCCGACCCCCTTGGGCGGTTCTTGTGGCTACATGTGAAACTTAATGGGGAGGAACTGATTTTGGACAATATCTATGCCCCCAACCAATATTCTCACGGTTTTTTTTGAGCAGATTACTCGCAAGATCAGGGGTTTGCCTAATGTGCCCCTGGTTTTGGCCGGCGATTTCAATTGCCCCTATGATCCGACTCTGGATAAGTCTTCACCTGGAGAGCAAGTGGGCAGGTGGTCCACCAGAGGGGTGAATTATGTGTGTCAGGTTAGCGATTTGCTCGATGTCTGGCGGCTATTACATGGAGGTGAGCGAGACTACACTCACCTATCCCGTGCACACCAGACGTGGTCTCGTATAGATTATATTTTGGTACGGCGAACAGATTTCGGCAGAGTTCAAAGGACGGACATTTGTCCTATTGTAGTGTCAGATCATGCGATGGTGACGATGGATTGGGCTGGTGGCCGTAGAGTGGGGGGCCGATGGTCCTTCCCCGGTCATCTTTGGCTTCGAAAAGATTTTCAGGACTATGTTCGAGCTCGCTGGCAAGAATTCTTGGAGCTCAACGAGGGCACTGTTGCTTCAGTGTCCACATTGTGGGAGGCGGGGAAAGCGGTGCTCCGTGGGCATGTGATTGCTTATGTAGCTAGAGCCCAGAAAAAGGTGAATGCTGAATTGGTACAACTTACGCAGGTTCTGCGAGCACAGAAGTGCGCTGCCTCGCGCGGTGTAGGGAGTGGCGGGGCGTACCAGGCTTACCTTGAGACACAGCGACAGGTGAATGCCCTTCTGCAAGACCGGGCGGTCTTTGACCAACAGTATTATAGGCACCAGCTATTTCGTTTTGGCAACCGCTCTGGAAAGTTGCTTGCACGACTGGCGCGTGGGCGTCGGGAGAGCCACTTGGTGGCGCGGTTACGGGATGAACAGGGCAGATTGCGGACAGAGCCTGCGGAGATTGTTGAGGTGTTTCGGCGTTTTTATAACCGCCTGTATTCTTCGGAGGGGGAAGACCAGCAGAATAGGCAGGCTTTTTGGAATGGTGTTTCATTGAACCAAGTGACTTCGCAAGAGAGAGAGATGTTGAATCGGCCGCTTTCAGGGTCGGAAATCCAGAAAGTGATCCGGGGGGGCAAACTACATCGAGCGCCGGGCCCCGATGGATACGGCATGGAGTTTTACAAAATTGTGGAGATGCAGGTGGTGCCCACCCTAGGAGCAGTATATGCGGAAGTGCTGGAGACAGGCCAATTCCCAAGGGATATGAGGACAGCCTCCATCACGCTGCTCCCCAAGGCGGGGAAGGACCCCGAGGAGCCTGCTTCATATAGACCTATTTCACTCATCAATGTTGATTTGAAGATTCTCGCGGCAGTACTGGCTGCAAGGGCGCAGGAGGTTCTCTCACGACTGATAGGGCCCTATCAGACGGGCTTTGTGAGTGGGAGGGTAGCTGCTAAAAACATTTTGCAGGTGCTGCTGAGTATGGAGCGCTGTCTTCACCAACGCTGCCCCTTAGTACTGGCCAGTCTAGATGCCGAGAAGGCTTTTGATCGGGTCTCTTGGAGTTATATGTTTGAGGCGCTACAGCGATTTGGATTTGAGGGTCCGTTTGTGGGGTGGATACGCTCCTTGTATGCCGAGCCGAGGGCCTTTATCATGGTGGGGGGCGACCGATCTGACCCGTTTGTTTTACAGCGGGGGACTCGTCAGGGATGCCCCCTTTCGCCCCTTCTCTTTATCTTGCATTTGGAGCCCCTGTTGGTGCGGTTAATGAGTGACCGGGCAGTGGCGGGGATATCTTGGCCGGACGGGGAGTTTAAGCTTAGTGCATTTGCAGATGATATGTTGCTCTGCCTCACGGACCCGCAGATATCTTAACCGCAAGCCTTGCAGTTGATTGAGTTTTTTGGTACTTTTTCAGGTTTGAAAATTAATACGGCTAAATCTCTGGGGTTGGATGTGGGTGGCTGCTCCCGGCGAAGTTGGGTGGGCCGGTTTCCCCTGCTTTGGGCGGACGGGCAGCTCCGTTACCTCGGCATCCAGCTTTCTGCATGGCCTGACCAACTATATAGGGTGAATGTCCCCCTTCTCATAGACGGGATGGGGCGGCGTTTACAGTCTTGGCAACAATTGCCATTGTCGCTTCAGGGCAGGATAGCTTTGTTTAATATGGTGGAGTTTCCCCGCTGGGCATATGTTTTGCGCCACCTCCCAGTCTGGTTGTCGCGCCGCGACCTTGAGCAGATCGGTCGGCACCTGGTGCGGTTCTTGTGGAGGGGGCGAAGGGCCCGTATTGCGCTCCGCACCTTATTGCTGCCTAGGGAAGATGGAGGAGCTGGTTTGTTGTCGCTTCGATGGTACAATTTAGTGTGCTGGGTGCGCATTTTGCGGGACTTTGTTGATGGGACGAGTGTGGTGGTCCCTCTTCCTACTATTGATGCTACGGTGACTCCGTTGCATCGCTTGTTTGTAGTGCATGCGTCCGGTGGACAGCTTCCTGTGGGCTGTAAGCGGTCGGGTTTCTGGTCCAACCTATGCAAGGTGTGGGGGGCTCTTTGCCGACGCCGAGGGGTGGTTACTCGCGAGACGGATTGTCTCCCGTTGCGGGGGAATCCAGCCTTTGCGCCAGGATGGGGGACCCTGGTGGCCTCCACCTGGGCTTCTAGGGGTGTCTGTGTGGTGGGGCATCTTCGGGTGTTGAGTGGTGTTGGGGTGGATTCGTTTGCTTCCTTGTGTGGGCGTTATGATTTGGCTCCCCGAGATTTCTTCTTTTATCTGCAGGCCCGGCATTATATAGCGGCCTTACGCAGGGCTCGTGTAGGTGTGTTGGACGGCGCGGGGATGCTATCGCTGTTTGGCTCCCTAGAGGGGAAGGTTACTATTGCGGCTCTCCGTCGTGTGTTCTCGCCTGAGGGTCAGCTGCATTGCATGCGGGGATTAGTCGAGCGGTGGCGGAGAGATGGAATGCCTCAGCTTACGGTGGAGCGACTATGTGCTGCGTTCCAAGGAATTAAATCCCTTTCTGAATCGATACAACTACAGGAAACACAGTATAAATTCCTTTGGCGAGCATATGTTCATAACATCTGGGCCGCCAGGGCTGGACTGGCGCCCTCCGATCTTTGTCCCCTTTGCAAAGTAGATAAGGGTGGCTTCGCCCACCGTTTTTGGTTCTGTAGTCATGTCCAAGGGTTCTGGTCCAGAGTGGGACGGGTGTTGGAGGGATGGCTGCAGACCTCTGTCGAGTTGTCCCCTGAGTGGTGCCTTTTTGGTTCTTGTGAAGGAGTGCAACCCCTTGGGGAAGGAGCCCGCCAACTTTGTGCTAAAGGTTTCATTATGGTTAAACTTTGCCTACTTCGCTGTTGGCTGCGCGACACAGTCCCGGGGGTAGAGGAGTGGGAGCGGGCCATGCGAGAGCTGCTCGATATGGAGCAACGCACGGCCCGGCTGTTGTTGGGTGGAGCATGGGAACGGTTTGTGAGGGTGTGGGGCCCCTTGAGAGCACTGAGCCCGGAGAGTTGAGGCCGGGGGCGCTGGGTGGGTTGAGGTGGGAAAGCAACTTAGAGCCCCTAAGGTTGCTTGGGTGTGATTGCGCAGGGTGGGATGGGTGGGGGGGGGTAGGGGAGGTGGGGGCTGGAGGGATCTGTAGGGGGACTTTGTGATTGTTGTCACTGTACCTTTTTCTTGTGGTTCTTTGCCTGGGGTCTTTAGGGAGCGAGGGTGGGGGAGTGTGGGATTGTTTTGTATTATTCTGGAATGCTATATATTCACTGTTGTTACATGATGCTCTCCGAGGCTGGTGTTATTGTTCTGGTTGACCCAGGATGGGCGTGTCTGTATTTTCGTGTTTGTTAATTTGTTCCTCTGAATAAAAATGATTTACTTAAACGTGCAGTACTTGATACAAAACAAATCACAACAGCTTCAATTAGCAAAGAAAATGTTCCCTTTTCTTCTGCTGCTTTTACCGTCTCTCACAGACACTGTTCAGCATAGGGAATTCACATGGTCAGCCAAAGATAATGTACAGTCCATCCGATCATCCACTATTTCATTATGGTCAGAGTCTATCTGCATTTCCTCAGCATCAGGAATAGCAGGGTGTGGCAGTAAGCTGCTATCCTGATCTTTGAAACAAACGGTTTCTCTGACCTCAGGGGGGAGGAGGGAGGAGGGGGGGGGGGGGGGGGAGGGGGGGGGGGAGGGGGGAGGAGGGAGGAGGAGGGGGAGGGGGGGAGGGGGGGGAGGGGGAGGGGGGGAGGGGGGGGAGGGGGGAGGGGGGGAGGGGGGGGAGGGGGGAGGGAGGAGGGAGGGGGAGGAGGGAGGAGGGAGGGGGAGGAGGAGGGGGGAGGAGGGGGAGGGGAGGGGAGGGAGGGGGGGGAGGGGGGAGGGAGGGGGGGGAGGAGGGGAGGGGGAGGGGAGGGGGAGGGGGAGGGGAGGGGGAGGGGGAGGGGAGGGGGGAGGAGAGGGGGAGGGAGGGCGAGGGGAGGGGGGAGGGAGGGGGAGGGGAGGGGAGGGGGGAGGGAGGGGGGAGGGAGGGGGGAGGGAGGGGGGGGAACTGCTGGGGGAAGGAACTACTGTGAAAAGAAAACTATAGAAAAATAATACTAAAGAAAAACAGAAAGATCAACCTCTTGGTTCAACCCCAAAGGGTGTAATGTACGTAACTCATAAATGAATCTCTGTTCGAGACGTAAGAGGAGTTTATCTAAATTGCCCCCTCGCCAATGAGGCCTTACCACTTTCAATACCAAAAATTTCAAATCAGAAAGGGTATGGTGAGCAGCCACCCAATGTTCAACTAAGGGTTTGTCCAGCACCTGTCTCCGAATATTGCTCTTATGTTCGATTATACGTGTCTTAATGCATCTTTTAGTCTTGCCAATGTAACAGAGGTTACACGGGCACAGAATCAAATAAATGACATGATTGAGTCAGCACTCCCAAAGCATTTCCTTGTGACTCATGAACATAGAGGCGAAAAGGTTTCTGGACATCTGGCAAGCCCAGGGCTGGTGATGTCATTAAGGCAGTCTTTAAAGATCGAAATGCTGCATCCTGTTCAGGTCCCCATTCCAACGGAGACCTCTCCATTCCTTTGGTAGCTTGATACAGTGGCTTTGCCAACAGCGCGAAGTTGGGTATCCATATTCTACAATAACCTGCAGCCCCCAGAAAAGCTCTCACTTGCCTCCTGGTGGTTGGAGTAGGAATACTACATACAGCTTCTTTGCGTTCTGGTCCCAGGCGTCGGACTCCGCTGGACAATTGGAATCCCAGATATTTAACTTCAGTTTGGCATAGCTGAGTCTTGGCCATGGAGACCTTATATCCGGCTTCATTCAGGAGGTGCAAGAGATTACTGGTGGCTTGTAAACATTCATTTTCCGAGTTGGTGGCTATTAGCAGGTCATCCACATACTGGAGAAGGACCCTTTTCCCTGGGTCCACAGGGTAGCTTGAGAGATCTTGATTTAGAGCAGCACTGAAGAGGGTAGGTGAATTTTTGAATCCTTGGGATAATCGAGTCCAAGTGAGTTGGCCCCGCCTTCCTGTTGTAGGATCTTGCCATTCAAAGGCAAACAAGAGCTGACTGGTGGGGGGCTAGGCATATGCAAAAGAAAGCATCTTTTAAATCCAAAACGGTGAAGTAAGCAGCTTCAGCAGGAATCAGTCCCAAGAGAGTATAAGGATTTGGTACCACTGGGTGTATAGTTTCAACTGCATCGTTCACTCGCCTCAAATCTTGTACTGGGCAGTAATCCCCTGTCCCTGGTTTCTTAACTGGGAGAAGGGGGGTATTCCAAGGTGATTGGCATTCTCTAAGAAGTCCATACTTCAGCAGTTTCATCAGATGGCAGTGGATACCTTCAATAGCTGGTCGAGGAAGAGGATACTGCTTCACATGCACTGGTTCCGCTCCTGGCTTGAGGGTGACAATGATGGGGGCTATGTTCTTCGCTAGGCCAGGTGGATTATCCTCCGCCCATACTCCATGCGGGGCTGAAAGGTTGGTGGGTATACAGGAACCAGCTGTCTTGGTTGGAGATGCACTATAGAACCGCCACTCTTCTTCTCGGGGGACAGTCAGCACCATCAATCCAGCAGGCTTCGAGTTCACAGTCATTTGCATTTCTCCTCCTTCAGCAAAGGGTATCTGCGCCTGAAGTTTGGCAAGCATATCTCGGCCCAAAAGTGGAATAGGGCATTCAGGCATATACAGGAACTGGTGCGTTATTTTCTGTCCCCCTAGCTCACACATGCGGTTCTGCAGGAAAGGCTTGGTGGCCCTAGCCCCAGTGGCTCCAACAATAGTGATGGATCGAGAGGACAAGGGAGCCACTGGCTTTGCCACCATCGAATGTTCTGCTCCTGTATCCACCATAAAGTCCATATATTGGTCCCCTATTTTCAAACTGACCATAGGCTCCTGGGGACCCAGGGTGAACTTGGGGCCCGGTCTGGCCTAGTCTTCATCCACGTCATAGCCCTCTGCGACTGCCACTCCCTCAATAGCTTCTTCCCTCTCCTGCTGGAACTGTGCTCGGTTTATTCCTCCTCGATTTTGAAACCGACCTCCGGTTCTCCAAGTGCTCCCCCCTCCCCTCCTGGGGGTGGAGCCAAGATGCGGGCATTCATTTTTCCAATGTCCTTCTTCTTTACAATGGGCGCATTGGTTTGCACCCAATGGGGGCCAGCCACTTCCACGGCCCCTTCCACATCCTCTACTCCTTCGGTTAGGAAAACCTCCTCCACGTCGTTCAACTAAAGCGGCAGCAAGAAGATCTGCCTTCTTCTTCATCTTCCGTTCACTTTCTCTGTTATGCTCATGTTCACGATTCACAAACACCTTGTGAGCAACTTCCATTAACTGTGCTGTATTCATGCCCGCAAATCCATCCAATTTCTGCAATTTGCGCTTTATAGCTCCCTGGGACTGACTGACAAAGGCTGCGTTCACCATACGCAAATTCTTCTGGGCTGCTGGATCGTATGGAGTGTATAATATATAGGCTTCAGACAATCGCTCATAAAAGGCCACTGGGCTCTCATTCGGACCCTGGATGACTTCTGACACCTTTCCGATATTCATAGCTTTCTGGCCTCCCCTCCTCAGGCCCTGCAGCAAGGCCTGGCGAAATCGAGCCAAGGCCGCCGCCCCCCTTTCATCATTCGGGTCCCATCTGGGATCCTCATTCGGGAAAGCTGCAGCGGCTGCTTGTGGATGATTCATATCTGCTCCTTCTACAGGGTTCTCTTCTAGCCAGCGGATAGCCACTTGCCCGATTCTTGCTCGCTCCTCAGTAGTAAAGAGGGTGGTCAGGAGCTGGTGGCAGTCAGACCAGGTAGGCTGATGAGTTTGCATTATACTGGTCATTAATTCAGTTAAATCTTGGGGATTTTCAGTATAGGATGCATAATGCGTTTTCCAATTTAATAAATCAGTGGTGGAGAAAGGTACATAGATTAGACTGGCTGGCCCTGCGCATTCAGGATAGGTAACCCAGGTACCTGACGCAATGGCATTAGGCGTCCCTCTCCTTTCTTCTTCTCTTTAGTGGCACTTCTTAAATCATATGATTGCCGGGTATAGGCATCCTCAACAGGTGACCCTGATCTGGCGAGAGAGTCTCCGCTCTCGGTATCCTTAGGGATTGCTGGCCCTCCTGAAGCACTCGGGCTAGACCCGGAGCTATCAATTGGGGAAGGGGACTCTTCGCCGTTACGGTGGTGACCGCTGAGCTTCTGCCTCCGGCTCTGCCGCGAGTGCCGGAGCCATAGGAACTAGCCTATATGGATACTGAGGGAGATGGGTCAGGATATCAGGGGACTCTGAGGCGGAATACACAGGTAGCTTCCTTTTCTCAAGCTCCCGAGTCCCCCTAGTAGTTGCAAGTAATATTCTACACTGTTCCTCATAGCAACGCCTTATCCAAGGGGGCTGTGTCTCACAAATACTTAACCAGGAATCTATATATGAGAACTGATCAGGATGTTCTCTTCAGACTACCTGATGAACAAGGGAAACTACACTAATAGCAAAGGTGCCCTCACGGGGCCATGAAGTGACTAGCACAGGCCACTCCCTTTCACAGAGCATTCTTAATCGGGACGGAGACATTTTAATTCCATAGTCTCCGTTAAATCCCCAGCTGAAATTCTTGATCATACATTGCAACGGAGTTTGCGTGGTCTCCGTCCCTCCCATGATTACAATAACATACACAACAGACAATAGGGGTAGGTAGTATGGCTGCAGGTAAGGGGTCCGTGCAGCCCAAAGAACAAAGAAGGGGACAAACACCAAACGCTTCCTCCTTTTTGCGACCTGGGCGCGGTCGCCCGGCCAGGAACTGCGCTACTCAGGAGTCCGCTCTCACGTGGTCTGTATCCAGATCTCTCACTCACACACACACAACCAAACTTGCCAGCAACGTTTTCCCAAATTCCCAAGGCCTTACTGACTAACCATACCAAAGGGTCGGTGGCTTCTGCGGCGCTACCACTTAGCGGGGCATACTAGGACTGCCCGTGAGAGGTGATCAGGCTCTCATTATTATTTTACCATACCATATTCCCAAACCTGACTATCTGAATAGTACAGAAAACTTCTACTCACCGGATCCGGTTCCCGATACCAAACCAGTACATGGGTTGGATCCTGGACTCCCCTCGGGTTCGGAGGTGTTGGCCAGCTGGACCCAGTAGTCCGCCGAGGCCAGGCGGAACCCTCTCCGATACAAGAGGACCGGAGGCGCCTGAGGTTTCCCCGGCGGTCGGACAGACACGGTTCCAACCGGACCAAACCTGGAGGCGAAATTACGTGGAATATTCACTTGAATACCATCCACTACTCGCACATTCCCGGCCAACGCACCAAGAATATGTAGCAGCGAAGTGCACGCAATGAATAAATCCAGGAGTCAATGGCAGGTTCCAAGCCAATTTATTGTGCACAAGGCTCAGACAGGAAAGCATCCAAAAGTGACTGAGCAATGGAGAACAGAAACAAATTCCTTATATACAATTTTCACAGTTTGATACAGGCAAACTTCCTATTGGTCCCAACGCCCCCTGCACCTGTCCAATCGGGGACCCTCTCTGGGCCTAGCACCCTGTTCCCCCTTCTCAGGCTATTCTAACAAAGGCACAGTTTCTAGACATAGATACATTTCTACTGCAAGGTCATTTCTAGGCTCAGAGAATGTGAGAATACAGAACACTGGAACATATCTATCATCAGCATGGAAGAATTTAATAAAGGATTCATACAAACGTATCAAAAGCAGTTTAAAGCAGATTCTCAGACTTTCACTGACTTTGGTCTTTCTCCGCACTATCAATCTCTGGTGGGGGTAGGGACTCAGGCCTAGCTTTCAGGCCTCTCATACGTTTACAGGCTATTATAGGCCATAGCCTACCACACATAAAGTTAGGGCAGCTACTGACCTTGTGGTAGGCGAAGGCCTATGATCCATGCTGCCTGAACTAAACAGACAGGCCTAAGCAGCTTGACCTGTAAATGAAGCTTGTGGTTAGGCCAGAGGAGTGAAACCCCCCCCCAATACTGCTTCCATAGAATTGAAACTTAACTCAGCTTAACTGAACATAGCTAAGCAGAAACGAAACTTAGAAAAGACAGAAAACAGCTCTAATTGGTATTGATAAGAGAGCACAGCTTCTATGGAATTAATTAACACTGCTGAAAGAAATGTTACAGTGCCCTGCTTTCCCACATGTTCTAGCTAGCTAAGTGACCTTGGAGGAGAGAAGTATCAAAGTTGGAAGAACTGACCATTGTAATTGGGACTAGAAGGGGGGTAAGCAGGTGCTGAGCCCAGACCAAAGTCCTAATTGGATGACTACGTAATGTTACCGGGACCAATAGATGGGGTGAAAGGGGTTACCGGGACCAATGAGAAGTTTGCCTATACCTAGAATGGACAAGAAAAGTATATAAGTTGTTGTTTTACTAACAGACATTGCTCAGCCATTTTGAATTTGATTCTGCTTGAGACTTGTGCACAAATAAATGATTTGGACCTTCTGAACAGATCCTAGTATCATTGGTTTGTCTGCGCTCTGCTGCTATATATTCTTGGTGCGTTGGAGCCGGGAAGGTGTGGTAATAGAGGGTATATAGGGCAATATGCCACGACTTTCCGCCTCTACAGGTTTGGTCCTGCCGGGATCGCGCCCTTCCGATGTGGGCTCGCTCCCTGGCGCCACCGGTCCCTTGCATTGGAGGGAGCTGGCCGGACCTCGGCGGGTGCCGGGCCCGGTTGGAACCAACACCTCGAACCCGAGTGAGGGGAGTCCGAGGTCCAACTCATGCGCTTGCTTGGGAACTTTGGGAACCGGATCCGGTGAGTATAATTTTGTGACATGTCTAGACAGATGAGTCAGAGCAGTACTGCAGTTTGAAACTTGAATGCTGTAACTTGGGAACTTGGAATTTGGTAAGAGAGCTTGATCACCTCTCAAGACGGTCCGACTAACCTTGCATGAGTATGCGCAAGGTGAAACTATCGTCTTTTTGTTGAAACCTTGCATTAGTATGCGCAAGGGGACCTTGCATGAGTATGCACGGGGTCTTATGATTTTGGAATTCGATATAGCCTAGTCAGAAGAGACAGGATTGGGCTCTGTCTTTCTTGGGATACGTTGCTAGCATGTGTGTCGTTTGTCTATGTGTCTTTGTTTAATGTAAGATTATATTCTGTTGGGTAATGTATGATAATTTACCGCTTGACTCACTGAAAAATCAAGAACATGTCTCACTCAGTCAGAGCTTTTCCTACAGTACAGCGTGAGACTGACAAGGGGCGTGTCTGTGCAGAGGTGCTTTTTAACCCTATGAAGGCATGTTTTCAACGTTCTGCTGCTGGGCTAATTGGAGCTTATTTTAGGACAATTATACCTGTTTTTTTATTCACTTCATTTTAATAGGGATGTTCCTTCTACTATGGTCATGTATTATATAACATTCAATAGGAATATTTAGTCAGAATTTTAGTTTTGAAGGTCGTATTAACCTCATCGGAGCTCCGTAAACTGCTTTTAGTTATATTCTCTGCTCTGTCTGTATTTTTAAGTCAACTGCTCCTGTTATATTATTGTTACCTTTCAGAAATGATAGAGAAACTAAGCAAACTGTTTTTGGGTTTTTTTTACTTTGACCTACGAAGTAATTATTAGATCACGACTTGACACTGATTTAAATGATTCTTGCTAGCATGTCTCTGTGCGTCTGTGAAACTAAATTGTTTCATTTCATTTCCAGTGAGCAAAGGGGTGTGGCTCTCACACAGCTTGCTAGAAGGGAAAAAAAAATGACTCCCGAATGAAAAATCTCTTGCTTGTTTAAAATAAAGGATTCATTCAATCAAAGTGTGATAGGAGATGAATTTATAATTAGTTTTCTAGTTATTACTTTACAGCTGTGATAACTACAGTGACTCAGGAGTTCTTTTGTTTTTTTAAGTATATCTGTCGTTCCAAAAAAACTAACTGACACGGACAAGAGAGAGCAAATAAAGTGTTTTTCCTTTGACCCTCAAAAATAGAGGTTGAGAACCTTGGGGGACGGTGCAGCATTCTGGGTTGGAAGTGTACCAGATTGCAACCTGAGAATGAATGGTTTAAATTCTGAGTGAATAAGAAATTGTGTATTATAAGTCATTTGAATGCATGCTTCCCCATACTGTAAGATTTAAGGTAATTACTTTGAATTGTTAAACTCTGTACTAGTGACTAATGAAGACCTTTACAATTCAAGATAAATTCATTTGTTTTTCTGTATTTGAATTTTGTGTGTCCGTGTCCAGAGGAAAAGGGGGTACTTTGTTTTTTTTTTAAAAAGTCTTTTAAATTTCAAGACGTTATTTCCTGATATACGGTGGCAAGCACCTGATAGAAGACATATTTATTGTTAAAAAGAGGGTGTATATGCATTCTAGATATCCACCAACGCTATGGAAAAGTATCTATTTCATGTCTCTTGAATATCTGCTTTCTGAACTGTAAGATTTAATGAAAATAAAAAATAAAATAATAATTTATTTTGCAGAGACATGCAGACTACGGCTGGCAGTTAGTTTCCATGCTAAGTAATTTCATTCCAGTTAATAGATGTTATAATATGTTGCAAAATAATAGTTTTATATTTTAAAGAACTGTATCTAAATTGTATGTCTGTGCTTAATCTAAGCTTATGTTTTCTGCCTGCCCTATGCGTTCAGAGTGCTTAAGGGGGGGGGCCCAGTCCACCGATGATGTCACCCCCCGGTAGGCGTGAACTAATGTGCCCACAGCAGAGAAGTTAAAAAAAAAAAAAAACAACCCCTCCCGGATAGAGCGTTGCTAGGAGAAACAGTGTGGGCCTAGGGCAGGGGGGGGACTCCTCCCTGTAGATTCCCAAGTAGTTTGCCAGCCAGTCAGCTGACCAGACTTGTTTAGGTGCCTCTCCCTCTGCCACTGATTTACTGAACTGAAAGCTTTAGGATTTAATTGAACAAATGAACAGTATTATTCAGACAGTATTATTCAGCCTCACTATATACCCCATGCAATCCAGCAGCCCAGGAGAATTTGCGTTTTTGTCAGTCAGTCCCAGAGAGATAAAACAGAAATTACAGAAACTAGAAGGGTTTGCGGGCATGAATGCAACACAGTTACTGGAAGTCGCTCATAAAGTGTATGTGAATCGTGATAATGAAAGACAGAAAGAAAGTGATCGACGGATGAAGAAGAAAGCGGATTTTTTGGCTGCGGCCATAGTGGAACAGAAAAGGGGAGGTGTCCCTAATCGAAGGAGAAGAGGAAGAGGGCGCGGCCGAGGAAATGACCGGCCCCCATTAGGCGCAAACCAATGCGCTTATTGCAGAGAAGGACATTGGAGAAGTGCATGCCCGCGACTCGAAGAGGCCTCAGGATGAAGGGGAACACGCCCCTTGGAGGGAAAGAGAGAGAGGCCGACCCCAGAACCGCAGAGGAACCAATCGAGAATATTTTCAACAAGAACGCACGGAGGCCATCCAGGGAGTGGCAGCCGCCACAGCCTATGACTTGGATGAAGCAGATTAGGACAGACTGGGCTCCGAATTCGCATTAGGTCTCCAGGAGCCTATGGTCAGTATACAAATAGGAGACCAATTTATGGACTTTATGGTTGATACTGGAGCAGAACATTCTGTAGTAGATAAACAAATAGCTCCTTTTTCTACAAGAGCAGTCACCATTGTGGGAGCAACTGGCGCAAAAGCCACAAAGCCATTTCTTCAAAACCGCATATGTAATTTAGGAGGACAGCAAATAACGCACCACTTCCTTTACATGCCAGAGTGCCCAGTGCCATTGCTGGGACGAGATATGCTAGCCAAGCTGCAGGCCCAAATATCCTTTACTGAGAAAGGAGAAATGCAAATGACAGTGAATTCCCAGACACAACCTGCTGGACTAAGGTGAAATTAGTCTTACCTGCTAATTGTAGTTCCTGGAGTGGAACCAGCCTAGTCCCGGAACCTCTGGGTTCCCTATCTTATCCAGCAGCTTGAAGACTGAGAAACTCCTCTTTTTCTGTGACATCACCAGTATATCTCCTCGGTGTCCGCCCCCTGTCACCAGTGACCTATTGACAAAGCAGACTCCCCGGAGAAACAATTAAGCATATCAAAGAAAAACAAAGCCACTAATCTATTCCTAAAGGAGAAGAACCCCCGGAGAAACCCCCCCAGGTAACTCCGAGACTGTAAGACCCGAAGAGGCCATTCCTCCACCCCCCGGAAACACAGAAAGGGAAAAGAGGAAAGGACCCCCAAAAGAATAGACAAACGTAGCGCGGCACTA
This sequence comes from Ichthyophis bannanicus, assembly GCA_033557465.1. Classification (NCBI taxonomy): domain Eukaryota; kingdom Metazoa; phylum Chordata; class Amphibia; order Gymnophiona; family Ichthyophiidae; genus Ichthyophis; species Ichthyophis bannanicus. The sequence goes on along the minus strand of CM066034.1, from coordinate 445,017,579 downwards.
GACCGCTTCCCCTGTCGAAAGAACATGCACAGCCCAATACGGGAACCTGACTCACCTGTTAGGATATGGACACTTCAGGCTATCGCCAGCCCCACACCGGGAGGGATACGGGACTAGGCTGGTTCCACTCCAGGAACTACAATTAGCAGGTAAGACTAATTTCACCTTCCTGTTCGTGTCCCCAGCCTAGTCCCGGAACCTCTGGGTTAGTACCAGAGCAGTGAAAAAAAACACCTATACACGGGCGGGACCTGGTAGAACAGCCTGAAGTACTGCAGATCCAAAAGAGGACTCCTCTGTCCTCTGCACATCCAACCGATAGTGCCTCACAAAAGAGTGCAACGTCGACCATGTCGCTGCCTTACATATCTCTACCGGCGAAATCGACCGGAATTCCGCCCAGGAAGCAGCCTGAGCCCTGGTAGAATGGGCCCGCAACCCCTCCGGGACCGTCTTACCAGACAGCACATAGGCCGACGAGATAGCTTCCTTGATCCAGCGCGCAATGGATGCCTTTGACGCCGCTTCCCCTCGGCGCGGCCCCGCAAAGAGAACAAAGAGCCGATCCGATTTCCGAAACGACTCAGTCCGGCGTAAGTACTTTTTCAAAGCTCGACGGACATCCAACAGATGTAAACCCCGGGACGTCGCCCCTTTATCCTCGGAGAACACGGGAAGAGAGATTTCCTGATTCACGTGGAAAGCCGAGACCACCTTAGGCAGGAAGGCCGGAACAGTCCGCAAAACCACCTTAGTCGGAAAGAAGGAAAGATAAGGCTCCCTGCAGGAAAGGGCCTGAAGCTCAGACACTCGCCTCGCCGAACCAATCGCCACTAGAAAAACCACCTTCAGGGTAAGGTCCTTGAGAGTCGCATGAGCCAGCGGCTCAAAGGGAGGCAGCCGCAAGGCATCCAAGACTGACGGAAGATGCCACTTGGGGACAATCTGTCGAGAGAGGGCGGTCGGAGAAGAGACACCGCTCTAAGAAAACGCTTGACATCCCGCTGGGACCCCAACGACTGACCTGAAATCCGGTCCCTATAACAGGCCAATGCCGCCACCTGAACTCGTAACGACGCTGCAGCGAGACCTTTGTCGAAGCCATCCTGAAGGAAATCCAGGATCTGGGAAAGAGAAGCAGACAAAGCCGCGCACTTCCGGGTCCCACACCATGCTTCAAAAATGCGCCACACACGCACGTACGCCAAGGACGTGGACCGCTTCCGGGACTTCAACAGCGTTGCAATCACCGTCGACGAGTAGCCCCTAGTTCTCAATCGAGCCCGCTCAAGAGCCAGGCCGTAAGCGAGAATCTGTCCACGTGCAGCATCACGAGGGGACCCTGAGTCAGAAGATCCGGCCGGCAGGGGAGACGCCAGGGCTTTGCTACCAGCAAGCGCACCAGATCCCCGTACCAGGGGCGCCGAGGCCAGTCCGGCGCTATGAGAATTACGCGTCTGGGGAACCGCGCTATGCGCTGCAGTACCCTCCCGATTAGGACCCAGGGAGGAAAAACATACAACAGCCGACCCGCTGGCCAGGCCTGAATCAGGGCATCGAGACCTTCCGACATCCGTTCCCGCCGCCTGCTGAAAAAGCGGCTGGCTTTCGCGGAGGCAAAGGTCGCCATAAGGTCCATGACCGGACAGCCCCACCTGCGAGTCACCATGTCGAACACCTCGGGATGCAGGACGCATTCGCCCGGGTCCACCAGCACCCTGCTGAGGAAGTCGGCCTGAGTATTGTCTACCCCAGCCACATGCGCTGCTGAGAGATCCGAGAGATGAGCTTCCGCCCAAGCGCACAGGGATTCGGCTTCGGCCTCGAGCGCCACACTGCTCGTGCCCCCCTGCTTGTTGATGTAGGCGACTGCTGTCGCATTGTCGGACAACACCCGGATCGCCTTCCCCTCGAGGAGAGACCCCAGCTCCTGCAAGGCCAGGGTCACCGCCCGGAGCTCCAACCTGTTGATGGGCCAAGACTGCTCCAGCAGGCTCCAGCGCCCCTGCACAAACGTGCCCTGGCAGTGAGCTCCCCAGCCCAGCAGGCTGGCATCCGTCATCACCGCCAGCCACTCCGGAGCTTCCAGCGACCTCCCCCGCTCCAGCGAGTCGGGGATGAGCCACCAACGCAGAGCATTTCTGGCTTCCTCCGGGCAAACCAGCCGGCGGGACAAAGGATCCCGCTGATGCGACCAGCGCCGGAGTAACTCTCTTTGCAGCGGACGCATGTGCGCTCTGGCCCACGGCACGGTCTCGATCGCAGCCGCCATGGTACCCAGTAACTGAAGGTACCGCCACGCGGAGGGGACCTTGAGTTCCAAAAAACTCCGCACGAGCCTGCGAAGGGTCTGCGCCCTTTGGGTTGTCAGGAACACCCTCCCCGCCTGAGTGTCGAAGCGCGCTCCCAGGTACTCGAGGCTTTGGGAAGGGGCCAGGTGGCTCTTTTTCAAGTTGACGACCCATCCGAGGCTTTCTAAGAACTCTATCACCCGGGCTGTAACCCTCTCGCTCTCGACCTTTGATTTCGCACGAATCAGCCAATCGTCCAAATAAGGATGTACCAGTATCCCTTCTTTGCGCAGGGCCGCCGCAACCACCACCATCACTTTGGTGAAGACTCTCGGCGCTGTCGCCAAGCCGAACGGAAGGGCTTGGAACTGAAAGTGCCCGCACGGGACTGCGAACCTCAAGAACCTGTGGTGCTCCGCCCTGACCGGGATATGCAGATATGCCTCCGACAGGTCTAGAGCCGAGAGAAACTCGCCCTTCTGCACCGCCACGATAACGGACCGAAGGGTTTCCATGTGAAAATGCGAGATCTTCAGACAACGGTTGACGCCCTTGAGATCGAGAATCGGTCGGACCCCGCCGCCCTTTTTCGGGACGACGAAGTAAATAGAGTACCGACCGCAGCCGAGTTGGTCTCTGGGAACTGGAACGATTGCTCGGAGGTCCAGGAGCCGTTGAACCGTCTTCTGCAGGGCCGCACGCTTCGCGACGGACTTGCCGGGAGACAGCACAAACGAGTCCCGCACAGGTCTCGCGAACTCCACAGCGTAGCCCTCTCGAATTATTTCCAGAACCCATTGATCGGTTGTGATGTGGGCCCAGGCAGGAAAGAACTCCCGTAGCCGCCCCCCTACAGGTAGCGGGGGCGCCTGGGCCCCCCTTATCACATTGTTGCTTCTTGAAACTAGAGGAGCCGGCGGAGGAGGGATCAAAACCCCTGCCTGCTCCCCGGAATCCTCGAAACGGCGGTGCGCGATACGAAGAGCGCCCCCGTGCAGTGGACCCGAAGCGCTGTGAGCGAAACCTCCAAAAATCCCGGGTCTGCCCGCGCCCCCCAGGTGCGCCCCGGGACGGCTTAGGCTTATCCTCGGGCAGACGACCACCCTTGGTCTCCCCGAGGTCCTTCACAAGCTTCTCCAGGTCCTCTCCAAAGAGTAGACGCCCCTTAAAGGGGAGCTTACTCAGCCTAGCCTTGGAGGAACTATCCGCCGACCAGTTGCGAAGCCACAGGTATCGCCGTGCAGCGACCGCCGAAGCCATACTCTTGGAAAGGCCCCGCATAAGATCATAGTGAATATCCGCCAGGTAGGCCGCCCCGGACTCCAAGCGGGCAGCCTCCCCTGCCAGCGGGCTCAGCTGATCCTGCTGCACCTGCTGTGCCCAACGAAGACAGGTCCTAGCGACCCACGCTCCACAAACGGCAGCTTGAAGCGAAATAGCACTGATGTCGAAGACTTGCCGTAGTAAAACATCCAGCTTCCGGTCCTGAACATCCTTAAGGGCCGCACTGCCCTCAACAGGAATAGTCGTCTTCTTAGTCACTGCCGAAACAGCCGCGTCTACCTTAGGCGACTTAAAGACCTCCTTATCCTTGTCCAACAACGGGTACAGTCGACCCATTATCCGAGCCCCTTTCAAGGGCGCTTCCGGGAGATTCCATTCCTCCTGAATCAGCTCTTGGAAAACCCTGTGCACAGGGAACGCCATTTGGGTCTTACGGAACACCTGTAAGAGAGGATCTTCCAGAGGCTCATCCACGGCCGCCCCCGGCACAGGCATGTTGAGCACTTTTAGCGTTTCGGCAATAAGAGCAGGGAGTTCTTCCTTCCAGAAGACTCGAACGACCCTAGCCTGTTCCTCCCGCTCTGATATCTCCCCCTCCTCCAGCTCTCCCTCCAGGAGCATACTGCGCTCCTCCTCATCTGAAAGAGGCGCTTCCGAAACCTCCGAAGGGTCCTGCAAGGCACCCTCCAGGCGAGGCCGCTTATCTGCACCGAACGCAGTCACCGATAGGGAGGAGGCTGGGCGCTTCCTAGCGCCACTGCTCTCTTGAGATGTACCCGGCTGTGCAGAGCCACCCAACACCGCCTGCTGCAGGAGGGCCACAAACTGCGGAGAAAAAATGGCGGAAAGGTCCGCAGGGAGCGCCGTAGGCACAGAGGGAGAGAGTCCTACTGAGGAAGGCCCCGGCGCAGGATCCTCCTGGGAAAACTCCGGAGCCGTCGAAAGTGCAGGGTCGGGCACGCACTCTGCGGTGCCCGGCAGAACCCCTGCCTCTAGACGTGAGCCTTCTGCCTCCCCAGCGCAGGCTTTGCAAACCCCCGCGCTGGAGAGCTTTTTTGAACCGCAAACCACACATTGCGGTTTGGAGGGCATTGCAAGCCCTTAGCGAAACGGATGCCTGCCGCCAGAAACTCTAGAGAACGCAGACCAGGCACCCTAGCCCCTGCTTAAGCGGATAGCAAAACAGGCAGAGCCACCTGCTCCCCCCCTGCAAAAAACCGGGAGGTGAGAGGCAGCCTAGGCCTCCCCGAATCCCTGCTGACCTTTTATGTTGAATCTAGGGTAAAAAAGCAGCGGGAAGGGGTAGCCAGAAGCAATGCAGAACGTGGAAAACGAGGGAAAAAACAGACTGAGGCGCACGCGGCCCCCGCGCGGCAAGGCCACCACGCGGCCGGGCTGCCGGTCAAAAGCGCGCCAAAATGCCTCGCGACCAGAAAAAAAATAGGCCGCGCGTCCGCAACGCTTACCTCCGGCGCTGAAAAGTGCTGTCAGTTAGTCCGCAGTGTCCGGTCTCGCCGCAGGCCAGGAGAGCAGAAGCGGCTCCAATAGAGGCCTCCCTAACAGCTCAAATGTAAGAAGCAGAGCCGTCGCGGCGAAGGCATGCCCAGGCGCGCTAGCAGGCAAAACATCTGCGTGGCACCGTCAGCCTCGAAGGGGTAAAGGGACGCCAAAGCCTGTCCCCACAGTCCCCCAAATGCTACTGCCTGTCAGGAGACCCACAAGGGAAGGTAAGAGCAGTGGAGGAGGGAGAAAGAGAGAGGACTAAAGCAAAAAGAAAGGAAGAGAGGAAAAGAAACCGGCCTATCAAAATCTGACAGTCTGAAGAGGCTTAAAGGCACAGGACACTGACCAGCCAACACTATCCCAAAATTAAAAGTACACTAATCCTGGTGATCCTTAATGGTTTCTCACACGAGCCCAGACCCCCTGGGCTCCCATCTATCTAGCTGCTTGAAGACTGAGGTAACTGGTGACAGGGGGCGGACACCGAGGAGATATACTGGTGATGTCACAGAAAAAGAGGAGTTTCTCAGTCTTCAAGCTGCTGGATAAGATAGGGAACCCAGAGGTTCCGGGACTAGGCTGGGGACACGAACAGGAATGGTGCTTACTGTTCCTCGAGAAGAAGAATGGAGATATTATAGTACTGAGCCAAGTACTGAGCCAATTATTGATACCTATTTTGAACCTACTTTGAAAAGCATTGATGCCCCTCCTGAGTATGGGCAGAAGGCAATCCACCAGGCCTAGCCAAACACATAGCTCCAATAATTGTGAATCTCAAGCCTAGTGCACAGCCAGTACATGTCAAGCAATATCTACTCCCAAGAGCAGCAATTGAAGGCATCCATCGCCACTTGTTAAGGCTACTGGAGTATGGCCTACTCAAAGTTTGTCAGTCACCATGGAACACACCTCTCCTGCCAGTGCAGAAGCCTGGGACAGGGGACTACCGCCCAGTGCAAGATCTAAGGAGAGTGAATGAAGCAGTTGAAACCATACATCCAGTTGTGCCAAATCCCTACACACTCTTAGGACTGATCTCTGCTGAAGCTACACACATTTCACCATTCTGGATTTAAAAGATGTTTTTCTGCATACGCTTAGCCCAAGACCCCACTACAGGAAGGCGGGGCCAACTCACCTGGACAAGATTACCTCAAGGATTCAAGAACTCGCCTCACTCAGCAAAAGATTTGACAAGTTATCCAGTAATTCCAGGAGAAAGAATTCTACTTCAATATGTGGACAACTTGCTCATAACCACCAACTCAGAAAGTGAATGTCTACAGGCCACCAGTGAACTCTTGCACCTTTTTAATGAGGCTGGATACAAAGTCTCAAGAGCCAAGGCGCAATTATGTCAAACCAGTTAACTACCTAGGATTCCCGTTGTCCAGCGGAATTCGATGCCTGGGACCAGAATGCAAAGAAGCTGTATGCAGTATTCCTGCTCCAACCACCAGGAGGCAAGTGAGAGCCTTCTGGGGTGCCACAGAGTATGTTGTATATGGATCCCCAATTTTGCGCTGCTAGCAAAACCATTGTATCAAGCTACCAAAGGAATGGAAAAGTCTCCATTGGAATGGGGACTTGAACAGGATGCAGCCTTTTGATCTTTGAAAACCACTCTGATGTTGTCACCAATTCTGGGCCTACCAGATGTCCAGAAAACCTTTCAGTCTCTATGTTCATGAGTCACAAGGAAATGTTCTAGGAGTGTTGACTCAATTCCTTGGACCTTATTTGAGAAGCTGTTACAGCTACAGCCTTCCTAGTGAGCAAAACTAACAAGATCACTTTGAGACAGAATCTTCCAGTTACTGTACCACACTCTGTTCTAACCAATATGAAACACAAAGGAAACTACTAGCTAACAAATCTACGAATGTTGAAGTATCAGAGTATGTTGCGTGAAAACCCCCAAATACAACTGAAGGTCAGTCAAGCTTTGAATCCTGCTATGTTGTTATCAGTTGGTCTTGATCCTCTGATCATGACTGTTTAGAAATTATGGACACTGTATTCTCAACCCGCCTGGATTTGACTGATGTCCCTCTGGAGAACCCTGAACAGACCTTCTTTGTGGCTGAAGGCAGTTTCATCATCAATAGACATTGTTGTGCTGCTGACCCCTGATTTGGTAGTTGAGTCCTCAGCCCTGGCCCCAGAAACTTGACCACAGAAAGCTGAACTGATAGCCCTCACTAGAGCACTAACAATAGGAAAAGGGCTCTGTCTAAATGTGTACCCAGATTTCAAGTATGCCCTTACAATCTTGCATGCACATGGGACCCTGTACAAATAATGAGGGTGGATAACCTTAGGCAGCAAGTCCATTAAGTATGGCCCCGAGATATTGACATTATCAGGTGCATACTACCTACAGCTTTCAAAACTTTAGGAAAAGTAGAATGTATGAATAGAACCTTGAAATCTCAGTTGTCCAAACTTTGCCAAAAGGTTTACCTGAAGTGGCCCCAGGTTCTTCCTATAACCCTTCCTAGGATATACTTAGCCCCTGCTAAGTCTTTAGGAGTTCCCCTTTTTGAGATTCTGAGAATCTGTAGCCTATTTATAGGGAATAAAAGGAGATGTGAGACAGATAGGATCTGAAATTATTAGGCATGAACTATTGGTTTTAAGTTCTGTTTTGCAGAGTCTTCATACCTGGGTACAAAAAAATCGATTACCCATCAATTTGCCTGAACCCCTGCATCCTTTCAAGACTGGAGTCTCAGTGTGGATCAAAGAGTGGAGAAGGATACTGTTAGCCCTGCATTGGAAGGGATCCTATGTTGTCATCCTGTCAACTCCAACTGCAGTAAAAGTCGCAGAATTCGAATTTTGGATCCATCATAGTCGAGTAAAGCCAGCAACTATTTCTGAACCTGATCACTGGACTACTGTACAGCATCCTGAGACTCCATTGCGCCTCACCCTACGACAACAGCCACGGACCTAAGACTTATTGGTCCCTCAGAAACTGCACTATTTCAAGACTGTTCGTTTATCTGAAGGTAAGCCTCGCATCTGGAGAAAGCTGCAATCATCAGAAATAGACTGTGTTGTGTTAAGAAATTGAGTCTTCTAAGAGACTGTGTTCAAATGCTCTGATCTCCTCAAGGCAATAATAGCCTGAGAGACTGTACTATGATATTTTAAGAACCTGAGACATCCCAGAGGACAGTGATACTTTGGAATCTACAGCCCTACTCCTGCCACAAAGCTGGTAGGTCTACGTACGGCAGAAGCTTGAGGATCTACAATCAACTCTACATTTGTTATCTGTTGTGGATGCCAACAGTTCCACCACTTTTCCAGAGACTATGCCCATTATGAATTCTTATTATTGCTTTATTCTGGCAGCAGCCTTGGGGTGCTTTGAAATGACTTTTGCTTTACCACCCTGTGCAGCCTGTATAAGTACCACGCGAACTGGGCTGAAGGTTCTTCATGCCTCCCAGAACTTGTTTCTTGAACTTGCCGAAGCAGTAGCATCTAGTCTCCACATTTATGACTGTTTCTTTGTGGAGGAACCAAGATGGGAGATCAGTGGCCTTGGGAGGCTCAAGAACTGAATTATTCCATCCCCTACAATCAGACTGATTTACATAATACTACTAGTGAGTGGGTATTGGCCCAGCCCATTGTTGACAGTTTGTGTTTTGTTCGCACCGGACCACAATTTGCTATGAAGATTGGACAGCTGGACTGTCTAAATCAGAAGTTTTACAACAGCACAACAAAGAAGACATCTTGGTGGTCCGGCATAAATGCTCCTGAACCTTCTACTACTTTAGTTCTTTTTCCCACTCTTGCCAAACTATGGACTCTGACTATCTGCTTGTTGCTCCCTTGTTTCTTGCCACTTTGCTTGTGAATGATAACTTTAGTTATTAATAACACTGTAGAGCGTAAGGCAGCTACAAAGATACTAGCTATGTGAAACTACTACCCTATCCCACAGAGTGATACCTTTACCTAGAATTATGTGATTTGATTCTCACCCTTTCTCATTTGCGGGTGAGAATAATCAAAGGGGGGAATGTGGTAGGCGAAGGCCTATGATCCATGCTGCCTGAACTAAACAGACAGGCCTAAGCAGCTTGACCTGTAAATGAAGCTTGTGGTTAGGCCAGAGGAGTGAAACCCCCCCAATACTGCTTCCATAGAATTGAAAGTTAACTCAGCTTAACTGAACATAGCTAAGCAGAAACGAAACTTAGAAAAGACAGAAAACAGCTCTAATTGGTATTGATAAGAGAGCACAGCTTCTATGGAATTAATTAACACTGCTGAAAGAAATGTTACAGTGCCCTGCTTTCCCACATGTTCTAGCTAGCTAAGTGACCTTGGAGGAGAGAAGTATCAAAGTTGGAAGAACTGACCATTGTAATTGGGACTAGAAGGGGGGTAAGCAGGTGCTGAGCCCAGACCAAAGTCCTAATTGGATGACTACGTAATGTTACCGGGACCAATAGATGGGGTGAAAGGGGTTACCGGGACCAATGAGAAGTTTGCCTATACCTAGAATGGACAAGAAAAGTATATAAGTTGTTGTTTTACTAACAGCCATTGCTTAGCCATTTTGAATTTGATTCTGCTTGAGACTTGTGCGCAAATAAATGATTTGGACCTTCTGAACAGACTCCTGGTATCATTGGTTTGTCTGCGCTCTGCTGCTACAACCTATTCTAACTTTATGCAGTTTAGCTTTCAGTTTAGTGGCTCAATATCACTGCTGATTGGATAGATGCCACGACCGCACCCGTTCTGCTCTGCCTTAAAACCCACCTGCAAGCTCTGCCTCCTTCAGCTTGAGTCAGCCTTTGGCCCTCTGTGCAGTGGCAAAAGTTCAAATGAGTGGACCCCAAGCAGCAGCCATGAGAAGAAGGAGGAACACCTTTCCCCTCCTGTCCCCTCAACCTCCCCCACCCCCTAAAAAAAAGTCAGAGCAAGGCAAACATCATACTTACATTAAAGAAGTTTGCTGCGTTGACTCCCGCAGCCTCTCTGTAGAATATGGTTCCACAGTAGCCAGAGAAGCAGATCCTGCTGTCAGGCTGAGACTTCAACCCCACAGTGGGAAATGCTTTTTTGGGCCTTCAGATGCTGTGGAACCATACTTTACAGACAAAGAGGCAGCAGGAAGCAGCATGGAAAAATTCTTTATTGTAAGCATGATGTTTGCCTTGTTGTGCCACTGCTACTGCAGCATACTGCTGGGCCAAGTAGGCCCTTTTCTAGCTTGGCTGCCCCCCACCCCCCGGTCCACATTGCAGGAGCTTCTTGGATAGTATTTATGCCCTGCGCAAGTAGTGTTGTGGTAGGCTATGACCTAGCATGGCCTGCTACTATGAAAGGCCTGTAAGTTAGGCCTGGATCCTAACTCCCATTATAGCTAGAAAAGAACCAAAAATCTGTGAAAAATGAGAAAACTGTTTTAAACTGCTTAATAAGAAGTTTTTATGAATTCATAAGTCTTCCATTATTCTCTTGTAGCTATTGGAATTTTTGAAGGGTAAAGGCTAAGTTTTGCTTTGTTTTGTTAACTATTGATTTCCTTGTTTCCTTTGCTAGTGTGGTAGGCGAAGGCCTATGATCCACACTGAATGAAGGCAGGCAGGCCTAAGCAGCTTGACCTGTAAATGAAGCCTGTGGTTAGGCCCTGAGGAGTGAAAATTCCCCCCAATATTGTCTCCATAGAACTGAAACTTAATTCAGCTTAAATGAACCTAGCTGAGCAGAAACGAAACTCAGAGAAAACAGTAAACCATTTTAATTAACACTGATAAAATGTGTGCAGCTTTTATGGAATTAATTAACTCTGTTGAGAGAAAGGTTACAGTGCCCTGCTTTCCCACATATTCCAGCTGGATAGTGACCTTGGAGGAGAAAAGTAACGAAGTTGGTGAACTGACCATTGTAATTGGGACTGTAAGGGGGGGAACCAGGTGCTGAGCCCAGACCAAGGTCCTCATTGGATAGCTACGTAACGGTACCGGGACCAATAGAAGGTGTAAGAAGGGTTACTGGGGCCAATGAAAAGTTTGCCTATGCCTAGAATGGGAAAGAAAGCTATAAAAGTTGTTGTTTTGCTAGAAACCATTGCTCAGCTATTTTGAATGTGATTCCTGCTTGAGTCTTGTGCACAAATAAATGATTTGGACCTTCTGAACAGACTCCTGGTATTGGGTTGTCTGCGCTCTGCTGCTACATATTCTTGGTGCGTTGGCCGGGAAAGGTGTGGTAATAGAGGGTATACAGGGCAATATACCACGACTTTCCGCCTCTACAGGTTTGGTCCTGCCGGGATCGTGCCCTCCCGACGTGGGCTCGGCTCCCAGGCGCCACCGGTCCAGTTGTATCGGAGGGAGTTGGGCCAGGCCTCGGCAGGTGCCGGACCCGGTTGGAGTCAACACCTCGAACCCGTGGGGGGAGTCCGAGGTCCAACTCATGCGCTTGCTTGGGAGCGGGAACCGGATCCGGTGAGTATAGTTTTGATTTGACTAGACAGCTGAGTCAGAGCAGAACTGTTGTTTGAACTTTGAAACTTTGGAATTTGATATTTGGTAAGAGAGCATGATCAACTCTCAAGACGGTCCGATTAACCCTGCATGAGTATGCGCGGGGCGAAACCATCGTCTTTTTGATTTAGATTTTGGAATTTGATATAGCCTAGTCAGCAGAGACAGGATTGGGCTATTTTTGGGATACGTTGCTAGCATGATTGTGTGAATGAAGTGTGAATGAGAGGTCTGGCAGCACGGACCAAGCGAAGGCGGACTACTGAGTAATGCATTTCCTGGCCGGGCGACCGCGTCCAGGTCGTAAAAAAGGAGGAAGGAAGCGACCGTCGTCTTGTCTTGTTATTTGTTTCCCCTAAATGTTTCTAGGGCCGTGAGGACCCCTTACCCACAGTCCGCCCTCCTTTTCCCTTCTGTTTGTTGTTGCGCGCACACATCGATATGGGAGGGGCGGGGTCTACTAGGCACACTCCGTTAGAATGTATGATCAAGTATTTTAATAAAGGATATTCAGGAGATTATGGAGTGAAAATGACTGCCTCACGATTGCAGCTTTTGTGTACTAGGGAGTGGCCCATCATAGACCCCCTGTGGCCGCGAGATGGCACATTTAGTCTAGGAATTATTCGATCAGTTCATCAGAAGGTGCGAGTAGCGCACCCTGATCAGTACCCTTATATAGACTCTTGGTTAAGTATTTGTGAGAATCCGCCCCCTTGGGCGAAGCGTTGCTATGAAGAGCAGTGCAGGATATTGTTAGCACTGACAGATCAGACCCCGAAGGCAGGGACAGCTGAGAAATCTAGTCAGAAACCTATTCTGGTAGATCCCGAGTCCCCGGGAGTTGTAACTAGACAGCCCCGAGCCCAGCATCCAGTAAAAGTACCCCCGCGTCCTGCGGCAGTCCCGCAGCGACAGCAAGACCCAACTCCGGAATCACACCCGGAAGAGCGAGTAGAGGACCCCCTTCTTGATGAGGATTCAGGCACGCCTGAGGATCAAGAAAAGGCTGAGTCAGAAGAAGAAGAAGAGTCCTCTCGAGGCGACACAGACAGTGGCCAGCGTAAGCTCACCCGTAGCGAGTGAAGCGCCCCACGCCAAACGCGCTGTGCACAAGAAACCCATTGCTAAGAAAGTTTCTGTGAGGCTACAGAAAACTTCTGTTAAGAAAATGCTGCCACTACGGCAAGTCCCGGGACTACCCATGCGAGATGAGCATGACCAGAGAGTAGCGGGACCCCTGAGTCTAGTATATGTGCCTTTCTCCACTGCTGATTTGTTGAACTGGAAAATGCATTATGCTTCTTACACTAATAAGCCCAAAGAGTTAACAGAATTAATGCATACAATTATGGAAACTCACCAACCCACTTGGGCAGATTGCCGTCAGCTCCTGTCTACTTTATTTACCACTGAGGAGCGGACACGGATTAAGCGAGCAGCTATCGACTGGCTAGCAGATAATCCTGTAGCAGAGGGAGTTGGAAGAGCAGGAATAGACAATCGCGAAGCAGCTCAGAAAGAATTCCCTAACGAAGACCCCAAATGGGATCCAAATACTGAATTAGGATCCAGAGCCCTGTCACAGTTCCGCCAAGGCCTCATGCAAGGTCTGAGAAAGGGGGGTAAGAAAGCCATGAATCTCTCTAAAGTGACCGAAGTTAATCAGGGCATAGATGAGAGCCCTGCAGTATTTTATGAAAGATTGACTGAAGCGTATAGGATGTACACTCCCTACGACCCAGATGCACCAGGAAGCTTATGCATGGTGAATTCTGCTTTTGTAAACCAGTCACAACCAGATATTAGACGTAAACTACAGAAATTAGAAGGGTTTGCGGGCATGAATGCAACACAGTTACTAGAAGTCGCTCATAAAGTGTATGTGAATCGTGATAATGAAAGACAGAGAGAAAGTGATCGAAGGATGAAGAAGAAAGCAGATTTTTTGGCTGCGGCCATAGTGGAACAGAAAAGGGGAGGTGTCCCTAGTCGAAGGAGCAGAGGAAGAGGGCGGGGCCGAGGAGATGACGGCCCCCATTAGGCGCGAACCAATGAGCTTATTGCAGGGAGGAAGGACATTGGAGAAGTGCATGCCCGCGACTCGAAGAAGCCTCTCAGGATGAAGGGGAACACGCCCCTTGGAGGGAAAGAGAGAGAGGCCGGCCCCAAAATCGTAGAGGAACCAATCGAGAACAATCTCAACGCGAACGCACAGAGGCCATCCAGGGAGTGGCAGCCGCCACAGCCTATGATCTGGATGAAGCAGATTAGGACAGACTGGGCTCCGAATTCGCTTTAGGTCTACAGGAGCCTATGGTCAGTATACAAATAGGAGACCAATTCATGGACTTTATGGTTGATACTGGAGCAGAACATTCTGTAGTAGATAAACAAATAGCCCCTTTTTCTACAAGAGCAGTCACCATTGTAGGAGCGACTGGCGCAAAAGCCACAAAGTCTTTTCTTCAAAATCGTATATGTAATTTAGGAGGACAGCAAATAACGCACCAATTCCTTTACATGCCTGAGTGCCCAGTGCCATTACTGGGACGAGATATGCTAGCTAAACTACAGGCCCATATATCCTTTACTGAGAAAGGAGATATGCAAATGACAGTAAATTCCCAGTCAAAACCTGCTGGACTGATGTTGCTTACTGTTCCACGAGAAGAAGAATGGAGATATTATAGTACCGAGCCAAGTACTGAGCCAATCATTGATACCTATTTTGAACCTACTTTGAAAAGCATTGATGCCCCTCCTGGAGTATGGGCAGAGGACAATCCACCAGGTCTGGCCAAACATATAGCTCCAATAATTGTGAACCTCAAGCCTAGTGCACAGCCAGTACACGTCAAGCAATACCCACTTCCAAGAGCAGCAATTGAAGGCATTCATTGCCACTTGCTAAGGCTGCTGGAGTATGGCCTACTCAAAGTTTGTCAGTCACCATGGAACACTCCTCTCCTGCCAGTGAAGAAGCCTGGGACAGGTGACTACCGCCCAGTGCAAGATTTAAGGAGAGTGAATGAAGCAGTTGAGACCATACATCCAGTTGTGCCGAATCCTTACACACTCCTAGGATTGATTCCTGCTGAAGCTACTCATTTTACTGTTTTGGATTTGAAAGATGCATTTTTCTGCATAAGATTAGCCCCAATTAGCCAACTGCTGTTTGCCTTCGAATGGCAGGACCCTGTCTCAGGGAGACGGGGCCAACTCACTTGGACACGGTTACCACAAGGATTCAAGAATTCACCCACTATTTTCAGTGCTGCACTAAACCAAGATCTTTCAAGCTACCCAGTGGCCCCTGGGAAAAGAGTACTCCTCCAGTATGTAGATGACCTACTGGTAGCTGCCACATCGGAAAGTGAATGTATACAAGCCACTACTGACCTCTTGCAACTATTGGATGAAGCTGGATATAAAGTCTCCAGAGCAAAAGCACAGCTATGCCAAAAAGAAGTAAAATACTTGGGCTTCCGTCTAACCAAAGGAAGCCGACGGTTGGGACGCGAGAGAAAAGAAGCCGTGTGCAGTATCCCAACCCCAACTACCAGAAAGCAAGTCAGAGCCTTTCTGGGAGCAGCAGGATACTGCCGGATATGGATACCCAACTTTGCTCAGATTGCCAAACCACTATATGAAGCCACCAAGGGAGAAGAAAAGTCGCCACTCGAGTGGGGACTTCAACAAGACGCCGCTTTTAAAACCCTGAAAGAAGAATTGATGTCGTCACCAGCACTCAGGTTGCCAGATGTCCACAAGCCATTCCATCTATTTGTGCATGAGATGCAAGGAAATGCCTTAGGCATGTTGACTCAGAAATTGGGACATTGGGAGAGACCCGTAGCATACCTATCGAAACAATTGGATACTGTAGCCAAAGGGTGGCCACCATGTTTAAGAGCAGTCGCAGCCACAGCATTATTAGTGAGTGAAGCAGACAAACTCACCTTAGGACAGAACCTACGTGTTACCGTACCACATGCGGTACTTGCCCTCATGGAACAAAAAGCAAATCATTGGCTCACCAATTCTCGAATGCTGAAATACCAAAGCATGTTATGTGAAAATCCACAAATACAATTGGAAGTGAGCCATGCCTTGAACCCAGCTACATTGATACCAATCAGCGAAGACCCTCCAGAGCATGACTGTATAGAGGTCATGGATACTGTATTCTCAAGTCGACCTGATCTGACAGATGTGCCCCTAGAGAATCCTGACCAGACTTATTTCGTGGATGGAAGCAGCCTCGTCATCAATGGACGGCGCTGTGCCGGGTATGCAGTAGTCACCCGGGATGAAGTCATTGAATCATCAGCCCTTGCATCAGGCACATCAGCACAGAAAGCAGAGTTGATAGCACTCACCAGAGCCCTAGTATTGGGTGCGAAACTTTTGTTGAATGTATACACCGACTCGAAATATGCCTTCACCACTTTGCATGCACATGGAGCTCTCTACAAAGAACGAGGGCTCATTACGTCAGGAGGCAAATCAGTCAAATACGGCCCAGAAATATTGATGTTATTAGATGCAGTATGGGCCCCTACACGTGTGGCCGTTATACATTGTAGAGGACACCAAGCAGGAAAAGGAGAAGTGGCCCAAGGAAACAGATTCGCTGATGCTTCGGCACGAAAAGCAGCCATGACAGGCCAAATTTCACCACAGGCCACACCAATACAAGCAGCATTGTTTCCAGTACCTCTTAATCTATGGACACCATGATATACCACCAACGAATTGGATTACTACTGTAACAAAGAAGAAGGAGTACTGAAA
Organism: Ichthyophis bannanicus; assembly: GCA_033557465.1. Classification (NCBI taxonomy): domain Eukaryota; kingdom Metazoa; phylum Chordata; class Amphibia; order Gymnophiona; family Ichthyophiidae; genus Ichthyophis; species Ichthyophis bannanicus. The sequence continues at coordinate 445,001,177 of CM066034.1, read as the reverse complement.
GATGGATGGATTGAACTGCCACCGTCAGAGGGCGGTCAACCTCCAGGACGAATAGTGATTCCTGAACTCTTGGGACCAGCCTTTGTCAAAGCCTTCCACCAAGCTACGCACTATGGGAAGAGTGCTATGGAAAAAGCACTTAGACCACATTTTTGTATCACTTCATTGGGAGCCCTGTCAGCCTCAGTGGCTCGCCAATGTCTGATTTGTGCCAAGAATAATGCCAAACAGGGTCCCACGTCACCACCCCGAGTTCAGACGGGAGGTGTTACTCCCATGCACCACCTGCAGATAGACTTTACCGAAATGCCAAAGTCTGGCGGATACCGCTATATGTTAGTATTAGTTTGTACCTTCTCTGGGTGGGTAGAGGCCTTTCCCACCAGGACTGAGAAAGCTTGAGAAGTTACTAAAGCGTTGCTGAGAGAAATTATCCCCAGATTTGGAATCCCAGCAGTAATAGGGTCAGACAATGGGCCCTCATTTGTATCACAGATTACTCAACAGTTAGCAAGTGCTTTGCAGATACAATGGAAGTTACACACAGCATATAGACCTCAGAGTTCAGGGAAAGTTGAGCGAATGAATCGAACTCTGAAATCCCAGATATCCAAGCTATGTCAGGAGACCCACTTGAAGTGGCCCCAGGTTCTCCCCATAGCCTTACTTAGAATACGCTCAGCCCCCGTGAAGTCATCAGGATTTTCCCCTTTTGAAGTTATGTATGGCAAACCTCCACCAATAGTCCAGGGTGTGAAAGGTAGTTTGTCACAGATAGGTTCAGAAATAACCAGACAAGAACTTCTAGCTCTTAGTTCTGTTCTGCAGACTCTCCATACGTGGATACAGGACCAGTTGCCCATCAATTTGACGGAACCATTGCACCCCTACAAGCCTGGTACCTCGGTGTGGGTCAAAGTCTAGAAGAAGACACCATTGGAACCGCATTGGAAGGGGCCTTATACCATCATCCTGTCTACCCCGACTGCAGTAAAGGTAGCAGAAATCGATTCCTGGATCCACCACAGCAGAGTCAAGTCAGCAGCAGTTCCAGATCAGGACCAGTGGACAGCAGAGCCGCATCCTGACGTTCCTTTGCGTATCACCCTACGGAGGCAGCCAGCAACCTAGAACTCATTGAGGACACCTATGAATTGCAGTGTCCTACAGCAGCCAAGTCTTTCGAAGAGGATTGCTGTTTCTAATACAGCAAAGACATTTGTTTTCTTCATCGAATAACTGTGCTTCCATAGACTTTTGTCAGGCCAATTGTAACTGATAAGTTGGCACCACAGCAGGACATTTGAGGATCTTCAATCAACATCGACACCCGTTGAATTGCTTCATTAGCAAACGGGTCAGCATTGTGCCAAGAAGAAGAAGACGTCGTGGTCAAGATTTTCCAGCGGAGACCCAGAAGGACTACAATCAACATGCATCCTTGTTTCTATTTGGTTCTGGTTGCTTGTATGGGGAGTTTTGAACTTGTTCTTGCTTTACCCCCATGTACTGCCTGCATTACGTCCACTCGGACTGGAATGAAAGTAACTCAGACTTTGCTTTACCATTCTTACTATACCTGTACTGGTACGGTAAGCCGGTGTATTTATAACATCACTGAACTAAATGTTTGTACTAAGGGAAATACTAAAGTTTGCTACAACCCGCATCAGACCCCATCTTATTATACTTTGGAAATACGATGGAATGATGCAGATGTCTTTATCTTTATCTTTATTAAAATTTGATATACCGCTGTAGCAAAGCATTAAGCGGTGTACAATAAAATTGATTAGCACCACAATCCAAGAAACAGAACGCCAAAATTTAGGACAGGAAAGAGGGTTAAAGAAAAGTGAACAAATCAAATTAGAGACACTGAACAATAACTCATAATAGGTTGGACACAACTTATTTTAACAGTGAATAACAAATCATAACAAATCATAAAGATGATGTTAACCAACCAGGGTACAGAAACACAGAAACATAGACAATACGTGGGATAAACATACAAACAAATCATTTAGGGGATTTTTTGGGGGGAAGGTCAAAAGCTTTCTGAAAAAGGTACGTTTTGAGCAGAGACTTAAACTGAGGGTAGGAAGGCTCTAGACGTAATGAGGTGGGAAGTGTATTCCATAGTGAGGGGCCAAGAAAAAACCAGGCCGAGTGTCGTGTTTGCTCCAGACGGGCTTGTGAGGGTGACGGAAGAAACAGACGGTTCGTTTGAGTGGAACGGAGTAACCGATGGGGGGTGTAGCGGGAGATACAGTCTGCCAAATACCGGGGAGTGCACGTGTAAATGGCTCGGTGAAGAAGAATCAGAAACTTATAATGGAAACGGTATTGAAGTGGAAGCCAGTGTAATTGAAGTAGAACCGGAGTGATGTGGTCATATCTGCTAGAGAAGGTGATGAGACGGGCGGCAGTATTTTGGATGCGTTGTAATCGTTTAAGACAATATTGGGGAAGATTGGCCAGGTATACGTTACAATAATCCAGTCTATTAATTACAAGGGCGATAATAAGAATAATAAGAGCGCTAGAGGGCAAAACAGACCGAACAGCCCTAATCTGCCGTAGAGCAGAAAAGGAACGGCGGGAGACATTAGAAATGTGCTCAGAAAATGTTAAGAAAGAATCTAAAGTTACGCCCAGATACCGAACAGAGGAAGTGAGAGGAATATTAGTTGAACCGATGGAAGGTGCGAGAGTAGGGCATGCACCACTGAGTGAGATCCACATTGCTGAAGATTTGGCTGGGTTAAGATGAAGAAAGTTTTCTGATAGCCAGGAAGCAATGTGAGAGAGGCAGAGGTTTAATTGCGTGATATCGGGGGAAAGGGGTGATGTATGAAACAATAGAACTATATCATCTGCATACAGATAGGAGGAGATGGAGTATTGCTGTATTATCAGGGGCAAAGGGGCCAGGAAGATGTTAAACAGCAGAGGAGAGAGGACCGAGCCCTGTGGGACACCACATGAGAGGGGGAGGATGGATGAGGATTGATTCTTCACATGGACTGAGAAGGAGCGGGATGAAAGAAAAGAGTAGAACCAAGACCAAACAGAACCACAAAGACCAATATCAGAGAGACGGGAAAGAAGTGTGTGATGGTCAACCAGGTCAAATGCTGCGGACAAATCCAGGGAAACAAGGAGAGTGATGTCACCACGATCGTGAGATATGTGGAGTTCATTAAGTATAGCCAACAGCACAGTCTCAGTACTGTGGCCCTTGCGGAACCCCGCCTGACGGGGATGAAGAGCGTTGATAGCCTCGACATGGGAACTAAGTTGGCTAAAAGCACACCTTTCAAGAAGCTTCGCAAGAAATGGCAAATTAGATACCGGCCGCCAGTGTGAGAGAATGGATGGGTCTAAGGATGGTTGCTTTAGTAGTGGGCGGAGAATTGCTGATTTCCAAGAGGATGGGAAGAAACCGGAGGAGAAACTGGTATTGACAATAGTAGTGATAATGGGAACTAACTCAAGAGAGGGTTCTAGGAGCCATCTAGAGGGAACAGGGTCAAGGATGCAAGTAGTTTTCCTTGCAGTGGAGAGAAATGTAAGTACTTCCGCCGCAAGAACCGGCTGGAAAGAGGACCAAGTATGAGGATATATAGGCTCAACAGAAGTAGGGTCGGGCTGTGAGAGAACAGTTATGGGGTTTCTTGGTGAGGAAGGGGTAAGGGCCATAGCAGGGAGAGAGGGGAAGGGGGGGAGAGGGGAAGGGGGAGATGACGTGGTGAAGGATGAGCGGAGAGATAGCACTTTACTAGAGAAAAAATCTGCAAGAGATTGGGGATCGGGGGTAACGGAGGCTTTAGACTCGCCGGTCTTAGTAGAGGATAGTGTCCTCAAGATGTTAAAGAGTTGGCGGGAGGAACTGGCTGCAGCTGAGTTTTGGGCTGAATAGAAAGTTGATCGGGCAGATTGGATAGCCACACGGTATTCAGAAGAAAGATGTTTAAAACGGAGGTGAAGCTCCGGGGAAGGATGACGGGCCCAGTGACGCTGTGCCTGGCGTACCTGGGAGCGTAGGATACGTAGGGAGGGGAGATACCAGGGAGATGAAGGCGTTCGGGATGTCCCAGAAACAGAGTGAAGGGGAGCTAAGCTGTCAAGAGATTGCAATAGAAGGGAGTCCCAGAGGATAGCTTGATCGTGGACAGAACGAGTGGCAAAGTCCGCAGGAAAAATCTTGGAGGCTGGGGGAAAAGCATGGAGTGTCTCTAAAGTTATTTTGCGGCAAAGGGCTGTAGAGGGGGAGGAGATTTGGGAACTGACGGTCAGTTGGGGAAAAGATATCGATGAGAAAACACAGAAGTGGTCAGACCAAGGAATGGGAGAAGTGGAGGGGAGTGAAATTATAGGCTGAAAAGATGCTGATGACAGGATTAGATCCAGGGTATGACCCGCCACATGTGTGGGGCCAATGACATGCTGATGAAGAGAAACATCTCTTAGAAGTTGCTCAAAAGCCTGATCCTTTGCTCTAGTGGGGGTATCGACATGGACATTGAAGTCTCCTAGTAAAAGAAGGTTTGGGAAATGAAGTACGAGATCAGAAATAGCCTGAAGGGCAGCCTCCCACTGGGAAGTGGTAAGGGAAGGGGGAAGATAGAGGAGAAGGACATAAAGAGGAGGGGAAGGGAAAGGGGGGGTAAGCTTTAACAAAAGAGACTCAGAAGGGAGTGACATTGGGGAGGATATTTCTTCGATAGGAACAGAGACATGGTGTAGGAGGGCCACCCCACCCCCACATCTGCCCCGTCGCGAACAGGATAACGCTGTATAGTGAGAGGGAAGAGAGCTAGAGAGAATGGGATGATCTCCTTCCCTAAGCCAGGTCTCTGTAAGGAAACAGAGGTCAGGTTGATGTTGTTCAACGAGATCACGAACCAGGAAGGCCTTCGACTTGACAGAACGACAATTTAGAAGCAACAGCTTAAACGTTAACATAGTGGTTGGTGAGAGACTCTGATAAGGGGGGGAGGGAGCTGGTGACGAAGAAGGAACACAGTACACCAAGTTATTGGTGCAACGTGCCAACAGGCCGGATGAGGCCATCGGGGAAGCAGCCGGACGCCAACCCCAGAAGACCGGGATAGCTGACATTGTCAGTAACGCAGAGCTAGAATCACTACGAGTACAAAGCGCAAATGACAGCCATAAAAATAAAAAGAGGTATAGCATGAAAGGTATAGGTAAATCAAGAACAGCTCCTACCCCCCGCTCACCCCAAGGAGCTCGTCCAAGGAGCAGGACCTGCTCCTTGGGCGCGCTCCTTCGGCGCGGTTCGCCGCCGGCAGGTTTTATTTATGGGGAGAAGCGCTGTACCTGGAGTTTGAGATCCGGGCTATTTCCGGTTCCGGGAGGGAGACTCGGAGAACACAGGAGGTGAGAACAGCAGGATTCTGAGACCTGGTAGGAGAGTAAACACAGCACGATAACAAACTAATGATAGTACAAGTAACAGCTGACGCAGGAGCAGTGCAATGCGCGGTTCGCCGCCGGCAGGTTGAATTTATGGGGAGAAGCGCTGTACCTGGAGTTTGAGATCCGGGCTATTTCCGGTTCCGGGAGGGAGACTCGGAGATGGCGCTTTACTTAATGCTACCTCCCCACTCACCGACCCTACGAAGTATGCTGTGTTGTATTTTGATGCTTGTGATGCTATTAATAGAGATAGTTGTTCCAAATGTGCCAATTGGGAGAAAACGTATGCTCTTAATGATAAGTATATGTGTCCAGAAGGAACGACTGGATGGGGAGAATGTACAGGTAAACGAGCTTTAGCCAATGAATATAGTACAGCCCCAATTGCAGACTATTATTGCCCAAAGTGGGAATGTGTTTTCTATGCCACATGGAAAACTGGTATGGTAGAGAATACCAGAGACAATCGAATGGCTGCCTTAATCAAGCCATATGTGAAAGATATAGAAAAGCATTGTAAGAAAGGTGCTTGTAACCCATTAGAATTGCTCATAGTCAATCCTAGTGCGTGGAAACAAGGGTATAAGTTTGGCCTACGTATTGCAGGTTCTGGATCAGATCCAGGAACCATTGTATATATAAGATTGAATACCCAAGCCCATCGCTCATCACGATACCATATACATAACACTTTCTATGAGACTATGCATGTAAATAAGTTTGATATCCCTCACCCTTCCCAGAATTTGTTTCTAGAGTTAGCAGGAGCAGTAGTCTCCAGGCTACATATTTCAGATTGCTATTTTTGTGGTGGAACTAAGATGGGTGATCAATGGCCCTGGGAGGCCCAAGAATTGAATTACTCAATGACTTACAATCACACTGAACTGCATAAGACCACCAGTGAATGGGTCTTAGCACACTCAATAGTTGGACGTCTGTGTTATGCTCGAACTGGACCCCAGTTCACCTTGCAGGTGGGACAGCTGGTCTGTCTCAGCCAGAAGTTTTATAATGACACTACGAAGCAGACGTCTTGGTGGTCAGGAGTTAATGAATCTGAACCCACCAATCCCTTAGCAAAATTTCCTGAACTTGCTGATCTATGGACAAATATCGCCCAACCCCATGCTTGGCAAGCCCCACCTGGCTTGTATTGGATCTGTGGAACCCGAGCATATGCCCGACTTCCTCTTCACTGGGGAGGAGCATGTGTCTTAGGAACCATTCGACCTTCTTTCTTTTTGTTACCCACAGAACACGGAGAGCAATTAGGATACCCAGTATACACTAAGAGACAGAAAAGAGCAGCTCTCCAGATAGGCAAGTGGCAGAAGTGGGATGGGGAAGATTGGCCACCTGAGAGGATTATTGCCTATTATGGACCTGCCACTTGTAATGAAGATGGCATGTGGGGCTATCGGACCCCTGTGTATATGATAAATCGCATTATACGTTTACAAGCCGTAGTTGAACTAATCACTAATGAAACTAGCCAAGCACTCACACTTCTAGCTAGACAAAGCACACAAATGCGCACTGCAATATATCAGAATCGCCTGGCCCTAGATTATTTACTAGCAGCTGAAGGAGGGGTATGTGGGAAATTGAATTTAACCAATTGTTGTTTGAAAATCGATGACAAAGGTCAAGTAGTCGAAGATATTGCTGAAAATATGCGAAAACAAGCTTATGTGCCAGTACAAACCTGGCATGGGTTTAGAATACCTAACTGGTTTGAATCTATCTTCTCTGGATTAGGGGGACTTACCACTTTCTTTATGATAATCCTAGTGATTGTAGGATTGTTTCTATTGTTACCATGTATAATCCCTTGTTGTATGCGGTCTATTAATAGTGTGATTGAAAACACTGTAGAACGGAAAACTGCTACTAAGATTTTAGCTTTATGGCACCCCACCCCCGGAACCATTGGTAAAAACCCTACTCCTGTGTAGGAAAGTGATTTACATCTCACACCTTATTAGCATTCGGGTGAGATTAATCAAAGGGGGGAATGTGGTAGGCGAAGGCCTATGATCCACGCTGAATGAAGGCAGGCAGGCCTAAGCAGCTTGACCTGTAAATGAAGCCTGTGGTTAGGCCCTGAGGAGTGAAAATTCCCCCCCAATATTGCCTCCATAGAACTGAAACTTAATTCAGCTTAAATGAACCTAGCTGAGCAGAAACTAAACTCAGAGAAAACAGTAAACCATTTTAATTAACACTGATAAAATGTGTGCAGCTTTTATGGAATTAATTAACTCTGTTGAGAGAAAGGTTACAGTGCCCTGCTTTCCCACATATTCCAGCTGGATAGTGACCTTGGAGGAGAAAAGTAACGAAGTTGGTGAACTGACCATTGTAATTGGAACTGTAAGGGGGGCAACCAGGTGCTGAGCCCAGACCAAGGTCCTCATTGGATAGCTACGTAACGGTACCGGGACCAATAGAAGGTGTAAGAAGGGTTACCGGGGCCAATGAAAAGTTTGTCTATGCCTAGAATGGGAAAGAAAGCTATAAAAGTTGTTGTTTTGCTAGAAACCATTGCTCAGCCATTTTGAATGTGATTCTGCTTGAGTCTTGTGCACAAATAAATGATTTGGACCTTCTGAACAGACTCCTGGTATTATTGGGTTGTCTGCGCTCTGCTGCTACACTGGGGTTACCAGGTTTTGGTCAGGGATTGGTTTTTTTTGTTTTCTTTTAGGTATTGAACTTCTCCTGGATGTGGGCTAATAACATGTGTTTTCTTTTGTTTGTTACTTTATTATGGAGGTAGGGTTGTAGTCCTAACCTCCTGATGAGTTTTGTCTATTATTGTATGTTTCTTTTTTATTTAATAAAATTAAAAAAAAAAAAATAGTGCGCAGGACTGATTTGGTATATTTGGAATAGACTAACTGGGAAATCTCGCATGAGTGTGGGCGAGACAAGGGAGCCTGATCACCTCCCATAAGGGCGGTCCTAGTAAGCTCCGCGTAAGGAAAGCGGAAGTCGAAGCCATCGACCCTTCTTGTTTGGAATAGTCAGTCAGAAAACCTGGGCACTTGAAATATTGAAATATGATATCTTGTTGAAATATGCTTGCTTGTGTGAGTGAGAGGTCTTGAAATACAGACCGAGCGAGAGCGGACTCCTAAGTAGCGCCGCTCCTGGCAGGGCGACCGCGCCCAGGTCGCGAACAGGAGGAAGCGAGTGGTGTTTGTCCCCCCCAGTGTTCTGTGGGCTGTACGGACCCCTTACCTACAGCCATACTACCTATCCTTATTGTTCGTTGTCTTGTACGTCATTACGTGTATGTAGGGATGTAGGGTACGGAACGTACGCAGGTACGTTGAGTACGTACGTAGTGTACGTAGGTACGTTTAGATTATGGGAGGGACGGAGTCCACGCAAACTCCGTTGGCATGTATGATCAAGAATTTCCGTAAAGGATTTTCGGGTGATTATGGTACGAAAATGACTCCATCCAGATTAAAAATGTTATGTGAAAGGGAGTGGCCCGCATTAGCTGCTTCATGGCCCCGTGGGGGCACCTTCGATTTTGACAGTTTTACGACTTCATCAACTCATATTAAGAGTGTATCCTGGCCAGTTCCCCTATATAGATTCCTGGTTAAGTGTGTGTGAACAGCAGCCCTCATGGATGAAACGCTGTTATGAGGAGCACTGTAAAATATTTGTAGCTACTACTAGGGGAACCAAAAAAGTTAAGGAAGAGAGGCCGCCTGTGTATTCTGACCCAGAGTCCCCAGATATTTTGGATAGGTTACCCCAGCACCCACAGAAGTTAGTTCCTACAGCACCACGACCTGAGGTAGAGCCAGAAGAGGAGCCCCAGAGAATACCAATACAGCAGCCTAAGAAGCGCCCTACCCCGAGTGAAAGTCCCGAGTCAGGCCCAAGCACAGCAGGGGGACTCGAGTCCTCTGACGAGATAGAAAGCGGAGGCTCTCCTGCCAGTTCAGGGTCACCCACCAAGGAGATCTGTGTCTGGGAGCCTTATGATTTAAGAAGCGTAACTCCCAAGAAGAAGGAGAAAGCAGGGCACCTAATGCCATTGCGCCAAGTGCCTGGAATGCCTGTTTTAAATGATCAGGGCCAGATGGCGCCAGGACCAACCAGCTTAGTTTATGTACCCTTTTCCACCACAGATTTATTAAACTGGAAAACGCATTATGCTTCCTACACAGCCAAGCCCCAGGAATTAACAGAATTAATGTCTAGCATTATGCAAACCCATCAGCCTATCTGGGCTGATTGTCGCCAGCTCCTGTCTACCCTTTTTACTACTGAAGAGCGAGGGCGAATCAGGCAAGCAGCCCTCCATTGGTTAGAAGAGAACCCTGTAGAAAGGGGAGGAATAAATCCCCCGCAAGCAGCTGTTGCAGAATATCCCAATGAAGATCCCGGGTGGGAACCGAATGAGGAAAGGGGGGCAGCGGCCCCAACCAGATTTCGCCAGGCCTTATTGCAGGGCCTGAAGAAGGGAGGCCAGAGGGCCATGAATATCGGGAAAGTATCGGAAGTTCTCCAGGGTCCAGATGAGAGCCCAGCGGCCTTTTATGAGCGGTTGTCTGAAGCTTATAGATTGTATAACCCATATGATCCCGCCGCTCAGGAAAATTTACGCATGGTAAATGCGGCCTTTGTTAGTCAGTCCCAGAGAGACATAAAGCGAAAATTGCAGAAATTGGATGGATTTGCGGGCATGAATACAGCTCAGTTAATGGAAGTCGCTCAAAGTATTTGTGAATCGTGAAAATGAACGAGACAGAGAAAGTGAACGAAAGATGAAGAAGAAGGCAGATCTTCTTGCTGCTGCTATAACCGAACGACGTGGAGGAGGTTTTCCTAATCAAAGGACCAGAGGACGTAGAAGAGGCCGCGGAAGCGAAAGGCCTCAATTGGGTGCAAATCAGTGCGCCTACTGCAAGGAAGAAGGACATTGGAGAAATGAGTGCCTGCATCTGGACTCCGCCCCTGCAAGGGAAGGAGGGAGTCCCTGGAGGCCAGGAGGACGATTTTGAAGGAGGGGAGGAATGAACCAAACACAGTTCCAGCAGGAGAGGAAGGAAGCCATTGAGGGAGTGGCAGTAGCAACGGGCTATGACCTGGACGACATAGATGAAGACTAGGCCAGACCGGGCTCCAAGTTCACCCTGGGTCCCCAGGAGCCTATGGTCAGTTTAAAGATAGGGGACCAATACATGGAATTTATGGTAGATACAGGAGCAGAACATTCAGTAGTAGCCAAGCCAGTAGCTCCCCTGTCCTCACGTTCTGCCACCACTGTGGGAGCCACTGGAAATAAAGCTACAAAGTCATTCTTGCAGAACCGCATGTGTGAACTAGGGGGACAGAAGATAACGCACCAGTTCTTGTATATGCCTGAGTGCCCTATACCACTGCTGGGCCGAGACATGCTTGCCAAGCTCCAGGCCCAAATATCCTTTGCTGAAGGGGGAGAAATGAAAATGACTGTGAACCCAAAGCCTGCTGGATTGATGGTGCTTACTGTTCCCGAGAAGAAGAATGGCGGTTCTATAGTGCACCTCCAATAAAGTCAACTAGTCCCTGTATACCTACCAACCTCATAACCCCACCTGAAGTATGGGCAGAAGATAATCCACCTGGCCTAGCGAAGAACATAGCCCCTATCATTGTCACCCTCAAGCCAGGAGCGGAACCAGTGCATGTGAAGCAGTATCCTCTCCCTCGACCAGCCATAGAAGGAATCCATTGCCATTTGATGAAACTGCTGAAGTACGGACTTCTCAAGGAATGCCAGTCACCTTGGAACACCCCCCTTCTCCCAGTAAAGAAGCCTGGGACAGGGGACTACCGCCCAGTACAAGATCTAAGGCGAGTAAATGATGCAGTTGAATCTATACACCCTGTAGTACCAAACCCTTATACTCTCTTGGGACTGATCCCTGCTGAGGCTACACACTTCACCGTCCTGGACCTGAAAGATGCCTTTTTCTGTGTGCGCCTAGCACCCACCAGTCAACGTTTATTCGCTTTTGAATGGTAAGACCCCACAACAGGAAGACGGGGCCAGCTCACCTGGACCAGATTACCCCAAGGATTCAAGAATTCACCTACTCTCTTCAGTGCTGCCCTGAATCAAGATCTCTCAAGTTATCCAGTGGACCCAGGAAAAAGGGTTCTTCTTCATTATGTAGATGACTTGCTCATAGCCACTAACTCAGAAAGTGAATGCCTACAAGCTACTAGTGAACTTTTGTACCTTCTCAAAGATGCTGGATACAAAGTCTCAAGAGCCAAAGCACAACTATGCCAAACTGAAGTCAAGTATCTAGGATTCCAGTTGTCCAGTGGGATCCGACGTCTAGGACCAGAACGCAAAGAAGCTGTATGTAATATCCCCATTCCAACCACTAGGAGGCAAGTGAGAGCCTTCCTGGGGGCCGCGGGATACTGTCGCATATGGATTCCCAACTTTGCCCTGATTGCAAAACCACTATACCAAGTCACCAAAGGAATGGAAAAATCTCCATTAGACTGGGGACCCGAACAAGATATAGCATTCCGGACTTTAGGTCTTCCAGATGTTCAGAAGCCTTTCCATCTTTTTGTCCATGAGTCACAAGGAAACGCATTGGGAGTATTGACTCAATCTCTTGTATCCTGGCAACGACCAGTAGCCTATCTGTCAAAACAATTGGATGTAGTTGCATAAGGACGGTCCCCTTGTTTGAGAGCTGTTGCAGCAACAGCCCTCCTAGTGGGCGAAGCAGACAAACTCACACTAGAACAAACTCTTCAAGTCACCGTGCCACACTCTGTTCTGACTCTCATGGAACACAAAGGAAACTTCTGGCTAACCAATGCACGAATGTTGAAGTATCAGAGCATGCTATGTGAAAACCCCCGGATACAGTTGAAAGTCAGTCAAGCTCTGAACCCTGCTACATTGTTTCCAATTGGTCCTGGGCCACCTGATCATAATTGCTTAGAAACCATGGACACTGTATTTTCAAGTCGCCCTGATTTGACCGATGTCCCTCTAGAGGACCCTGAACGGACTTTCTTTGTGGATGGAAGCAGTTTGGTCATCAATGGACATCGTTGTGCTGGATATGCAGTGGTGACCCTTGATCTGGTAGTTGAGTCCTCAGCCCTGACCCCAGGAACTTTTGCACAGAAAGCTGAGTTGATAGCCCTCACCAGAGCCTTGACATTAGGAGAAGGACTCCGCATAAATGTGTACACAGATTCCAAATATGCTTTCACTACTTTTATTTATTTTTATTTATTTATTTACATTCTCTTATATACCGCGCTATTCTGCATCAGTGCGGTTTACATTGAACAAACTGAAATTACATTGAACAGGGCATTATAACTTGGAGATAACTATTTTACAGGGAACATGGGCTATGGAGGGTTAAGTGGCTTGCCCAAGACCACAAGGAGCACCTGTGGGACTAGAAACCTCAGTCCTTCCGGCCCAAGGTTGCTGTCCTCTAGTGGGATTTGAACCCCTGACCTTCCGGCCTGAAGTACCTTGCCCCAACCACTAGGCCACTACTTTGCATGCACATGGAGCCTTGTATAAAGAGCGAGGGTTGATCACCTCAGGGGGTAAGGCCATTAGGTATGGGCCCGAGATATTGATGTTATTAGATGCTGTATGGGCCCCCAAACAAGTGGCAGTCATGCACTGCCGAGATCATCAGGCAGGGGCAGGAGAAGTTACCTGAGGGAATAGATTTGCTTATGACACAGCCCGGAAGGCAGCCACCACAGGACAAGTTAGGACCCAAGATACTGTAATGCAAGCAGCCCTATTCCCTGTGCCCCTCAGTTCCTGGGCACCCCGATACACTATAAGAGAGTTAGACTATTATTGTGAAAAGGAGGGAGGAGTTTTGACAGAACAAGGTTGGATAGTGCTGCCACCCCCAGAAGGTAGTCCACCTCCAGGTCCTACAGTCATCCCTGAAGCATTAGGGCCAGCCTTTGTTCAAGCTTTTCATCAAGCCACACATTATGGAAAAACAGCTATGGAAAAAGCCCTGAGACCCCATTTCTGTATTTCACTGCTAGGATCCCTGACCACCTCGGTGGTACAGCAATGTCTGATATGTGCCAAACATAATGCCAAGCAAAGTCCTGTTCCACCCCCAAGAGTTCAGTGAGTAGGGGTGACCCCAATGAGTGATATACAGATAGACTTTGCTGAAATGCCCCATGCAAATGGATATCACTATATGTTAGTGTTAGTCTGCACATTTTCAGGGTGGGTAGAAGCCTACCCCACCCGAACTGAGAAAGCCCGAGAAGTCACTAGGGTATTGCTCCATGAGATCATTCCCTGATTTGGAATACCATCAACTATAGGGTCATATAATGGTCCATCATTTGAATCTCAAGTAACCCAACAGTTAGCTCAAGCTCTGCAAATAAAATGGAAGTTGCACACTGCTTACAGACCCCAGAGCTCAGGGAAAGTAGAATGTATGAATAGAACCCTGAAAACTCAGTTATCCAAGCTTTGTCAAGAAACACACCTGAAGTGGCTCCAAGTTCTCCCTATTGCCCTTCTTTGGATACGTTCAGCTCCCACCAGATCCTTAGGAGTCTCCCCTTTTGAGATTTTGTATGGGCGACTTCCACCCATAGTGCAGGGAATAAAGGGAGACATGAGACAGATAGGATCTGAAATAACTAGACAAGAACTATTACCTTTAGGTTCTGTTTTGCAGAAACTCCAAAAATGGGTGCAAGATCGACTACCCATCAACCTGACCGAGTCTCTGCATCCCTTCAAGCCAGGAACGTCCGTGTGGGTGAAAGAGTGGAGAAAGACCCCGCTGGCGCCGCATTGGAAGGGACCATACGTCGTCATCCTGTCAACCCCTACCGCAGTGAAAGTTGCAGAATTCGAACCCTGGATCCACCACAGTCGAGTGAAGCCGGCAGCTGCTCCTGATCCTGGTCAATGGACGTCAGTGAATGATCCCGAGACTCCATTGCGACTCACCTTGAGAAGGCAGCCAGCTTTATAGAGAATCTTCAGAATCCACCTACGTCACGCGAGAGTGACCATCGCAGCAGAAACAGAAGAAACCTCAGCAAGTTCATCATACTCAACTTTCCAGTTTACCTCCAAAGACTGTAATCATAAATAATGTTCGTCCACTATTGCCTTGTGGGAGTGGTGATCCTGGGAATCCTGGAAAAGTCTTTTGCCCTACCCCCTTGTGCAGCCTGCATAACCACCACCCGAACAGGACAAAAGATTACTCAGACTTTGCTCTATCACTCCTACTATACTTGCACTGGTACAGTCAGCCGGTGTATTTATAATGGCACCGAACTGAATATTTGTACAAAGGGGAAAAGTAAGACTTGTTATAACCCTCGACAAAAGCCTTCATATTATACATTTGAGATACGTTGGAATGATGAAGATGGAGCCATCCTGAATGCGACAAAACCTCACCAACCCCACAAAACCTATTATCTTGAACTTTGATGCTTGTGATGCAATCAACAGAAATGCTTACCACAGATGTGGGTCATGGAAGCGAGCATACTACCATGATGATAAATACATGTGTCCAGAAGGAGCCTACGGATGGGGATTGTGTACAGGAAAGAGTTCTGCAGCCACCATTTACACCACCACATCTAGACATGATTACTTTTGCCCAACATGGGACTGTGTATATTTTGCTACCTGGAAGAATGCACCTACGGGACGAGATGGTGATCATCGCAAAGGCAGCTTAACAAAGATCAGACTACCAGAACCCAAGAAATGCCAGAAAGGTGCCTGTAATCCCCTGCAACTTCTCATAGTCAACTCCAGCCACTGGAAGCAAGGATACAAGTTTGGGTTGCGTATTGCAGGAGGAGGTATAGATCCTGGGACTATTTTATATCTGCAATTAAACACCAAAACCCATGTGTCCTCACCCTATCGCATACATCACTCCTTCTATGAAGCCATGAAATCAGAGTTTGAAATTCCTCCTGCCTCCCAGAACTTATTTCTTGAATTAGCGGGAGCAGTTGCATCTACTCTCCATGTTTCAGACTGTTTGTTTTGTGGAGGAACAACGATGGGAGACCAATGGCCTTGGGAGGCACAAGAATTGAACTATTCTATTCCATACAATCAGACTAATATACACAATACCACCAGTGAATGGGTATTGGCCCACTCCATTGTGGGTAACTTATGTTTTTCTCGCTATGGACCAATGTTTAATATGGAAGTGGGGCAGCTGGTCTGTCTCAATCAGAAGTTCTACAACAGTACCACTAAGAAGACGTCTTGGTGGTCAGGAGTCAACACTACTGAACCTTCCAATCCTCTAGTTCAGTTCCCCAAACTTGCCAGTATCTGGACTAACTTAGCAGCATATAATTCTTGGCAAGCACCACCTGGACTGTACTGGATTTGCGGAACCCGAGCATATGCCAGACTTCCTCACCACTGGGGAGGCACATGTGTATTGGGAACCATACGACCTTCCTTTTTCCTTCTGCCTACATCCCAGGGAGAACAGCTGGGATATCCTGTGTACAGAAGTCGACAGCTAAAAGAGGCCTTGAAGATAGGCCAATGGGACAAATGGGACGCGTCATCTGAAGAATGGCCACCTGAAAGAATTATTTCATACTATGGACCTGCTACCTGGGAGCAGGATGGGACTTGGGGATATCATACTCCTGTTTATATGATTAATCGAATAATACATTTGCAAGCTGTTGTTGAAATAATAACCAATGAAACTAGTAAAGCACTAACCCTTCTAGCAAAGCAAAGTACGCAAATGCGCACAGCCATTTATCAAAATCGTTTAGCTTTAGATTATTTGTTAGCAGCTGAAGGTGGGGTATGTGGGAAATTGAATCTAAGTAATTGTTGCTTACAGATTGATAATAATGGGCATCAATGTTCCCTCTAATTTTCTGTAGGCTGTGTGCGCATAAAATATCAGCTGTGCAGCTTTTGAAGGAAGGTTAAATTTTTGTGCGCCACATAACGACACTCGGAGTTATATACTTTAAAATTTGACTACACGTCAGAATACAGTATGTACACCACTTTGATTGCACTAGAAAATATTGTAGAACTTGTGAAACCCGTAAATACATAACAACTTTTAAATTGTAAGACGTCTGTGTTGTTTTCTATCAGAATCAGAACCGTAATTTTTGTGCGCTCTGTTGTAAAGTATGTGCGCTCGCTTGGCAAGGTGTGTGCGCGCGCACACACGCACAGCTTAGAGGGAACAGTGATGGGCATGTAGTTGAAGATCTAGCTACCCAGATGAGAGAGCAGACATTTGTGCCTGTCCAGACCTGGCACAGTTTAAAGATGGATGGTTGGTTTGGTTCATTGTTTTCCTGGATTGGTGGTCTAAAAGCCCTTATGTTTATTGTACTATTCATATTAGCCATGTGCTTATTGCTCCCTTGTCTCCTACCCCTTTGCTTACGCATGATAACATCATCAATTGATAACACTATAGAGCGGAAGGCAGCTACTAAAGTATTAGCTATGTGGCAGTATTACCCTATACCCCACGATGATGATGCTATTACACCAGTATAATGTGTTAATTGACTAATGAATGATTTAATTCTCACCCTTCCTCACTTGCGGGTGAGAATAATCAAAGGGGGGAATGTGGTAGGCTATGGCCTAGCATGGCCTGCTACTATGAAAGGCCTGTAAGTTAGGCCTGGATCCTAACTCCCATTATAGCTAGAAAATAACCAAAAATCTGTGAAAAATGAGAAAACTGTTTTAAATTGCTTAATAAGAAGTTTTTATGAATTCATAAGTCTTCCATTATTCTCTTGTGTGTGAAAGAACAGAAATGTTTCAATATATGCATTCCTGGAGCTAAGGATAACCTTGCAGTAAAGAAGTAACGAAATCAAGAACTGTACCATTGTTCAAGCAATCCTAAGGAAGGGGGCCGGTTGCTAGGCTCCGGAGGGATTTCTAATTGGACAAATGAAGGGAATGTAGAACCAATGAGAAGTTTGCATGTATCGAGTTGGAACCAATAGAAAGTTCTCATGTATCAAACTGAAAAAGAGGTATAAATGGTTATGTCTCTGTATAAAACTTTGCTCAGTTCCTTTTGAAGCTTTGACTGACTGGGCCTGTGCACAATAAACTGGCTTGGACCCTGTCAATTGACTCCTGGACTTATTCATTGATTGCACTTTGCTACAGCAGTATGAGGGCATAGGGCAATTACCTTGTTTGCCATCCCCTAATGCCAGTCCTACTATTAAATCTCATCTGCTGCATATGGTGCAAAAAAAAAGACAAACTATTTATGACACTTCCATCAATAGATATTTCTTGTAATCTTTCAATCATCCTTTCGTAAGAATGCTGCCGAGATAGCTAGAACTATCATTAAAAATGACATATTAGAAACCAACCCTATCATAACTTCATCGAGCAGCGTACTAATAGTATATTTACTAAACCGCATTTATTTATTTGTGCGCTTTTCTATACCGCCCCTTCCAGAGATCAGGGGCGGTTTACAGAGAACATGGTAAACATCAATTATAGCTGCTCACACTGTGGTAGGATATGGCCTGTAAATTAGGCCTAGATCCCAACCCCCACCTGAGATTAGTGCTGAGAAGAACCAGAGTTTGAGAATCTGCCTTAAACTGCTTTTGAGCAGTCTCCTGTCTCCCTCTGTTAAGTTTGTACAATTCCTTTATGCTTATGATAGAAGTGTTCTTGCATTCTCTGAGATAGAAATGTCCTTGAAGTAGAAATGTATCTATGTCTAAAGACTATGCCTTTGTTAGAACAGTTTGAGAAGGGGGAACAGGGAGCTAGGCCCAGAGTGGACGGGTGCAAGGGGCATTGGGACCAATAGAAAGTTTGCCTTTATCAAATTGTAAAGATTGTATATAAGGAATTTGCTTCTGTACTCCATTGCTCAGTCCCTTTTGGACACGCTCCTGTCTCAGCCTGTGCACAATAAATTGGCTTGGATCCTGCAGCTGACTCCTGGTTTTATTCATTGCGTGCACTTCGCTGCTACATATTCTTGGTGCGTTGGCCGGGAATGTGCGAGTAGTGGATGGTATTCAAGTGAATATACCACGTATTACCGCCTCAAGGTTTGGCCTGGTTGGGACCGTGTTTGTCCGACCGCAGGGGAAACCTCAGGCGCCACCAGTCCTCTTGTATCGGAGAGGGTTCCGCCTTGCCTCGGCGGACTACTGGGTCCAGCCGGCCAACACCTCCGAACCCGAGGGGAGTCCGGGATTCAACCCAAGTACTGGTTTTGTATCGGGTACCGGATCCGGTGAGTAGAAATTTCTTTATTACTCAAGTCGGTTAGTTTTGGGTACGTCTTGCATGAGTATATGCGAGACTGAATTTGTATGGGAATACGGTACCGGGAGCCTGATCACCTCTCAGGGCAGTCCTAGTACGTCTCGCAT
The DNA here is from genome assembly GCA_033557465.1 of Ichthyophis bannanicus. Classification (NCBI taxonomy): domain Eukaryota; kingdom Metazoa; phylum Chordata; class Amphibia; order Gymnophiona; family Ichthyophiidae; genus Ichthyophis; species Ichthyophis bannanicus. The sequence continues at coordinate 444,982,250 of CM066034.1, read as the reverse complement.
GAGTATGCGCGAGTCCGAAGCCACAGCCCCTGATAAGTCAGCAGCCCTAGTACGTCTCGCATGAGTATGCGCGAGACCGAAACCGCTGCTCTTGGTTAGTCAGTAAGGCCTGGGAATTTGGGAAAAACGTTGCTAGCATGTTTGTGTGTGTGTGAGTGAGAGGTCTTGAAACACAGACCAAGCGAGTGTGGACTCCTGATTAGTGCAGTTCCTGGCCGGGCGACCGCGCCCAGGTCACGAAAAGGAGGAAGCGTTCGGAGTTTGTCTATCTATTTGTTCCTAGGGCTGTACATACCCCTTACCTGCAGCCCAATCACCCGCCCCTACTGTCTGTTGTTGTGTACGTCATAATGGGAGGGTCGGAGTCCACGCAAACTCTGTTGAAATGTATGACCAAGAATTTCAGTAAGGGATTTGCCGGAGACTATGGAATAAAACTGTCTCCGTCCCGATTAGAAATGCTCTGTGAAAGGGAGTGGCCAGTACTGATCGCTTCATGGCCCCCTGAGGGCACCTTTGATCTTAGTATTGTATCTAAAGTACACCAGATGGTCCGAAAAGACCACTCGGACCAGTTCCTGGTTAAGTATTTGTGAAAAAGAGCCCCCCTGGATGAAGCGTTGTTATGAAGAACAGTGTAGGATATTGGTAGTAACCACAAGGGGGGCCCTTAAGTCTGGGAAAGAGAAGCTGCCCGTTTATTCCGCCCCAGAATCTCCAGACATTCCAACCCGTCCGTCCCAGTATCTTTATAGGCCAGTCCCCTCAGCTCCGCCGCCACCCCGGGTAGAGCCTGGTGCAGAAGGATACCCCCCTGCAGGTTTACCCCGAGCAGTCCGCCAACCACCTCTGCAGCAGGAGGATGCGCACCCCCTCTCGGCCGGAAGCCCTGGCTCTGTTCAGAATGCCTCGGGAGGACCGTTGTCCACCCATGACACTACAAGCAGAGATTCATTTGCCAGTTCAGGGTCACTTACGGCAGATGCCCAAAACCAGGGAAGAGAATTCCAACAATCCAGACCACCTTACACTTTCAGAAGTACAACAGCAAGTCAGAGGGATGGCCACGTTATGCCATTGCGCCAGGTCCCAGGCCTACCCACTCTTGATAACCAGGGCCAGGTTGTGGTGGGACCAACTAGCCTTGTCTATATGCCTTTTTCCACTACTGATTTATTGAACTGGAAGACGCATTATGCATCATATACTGAGAAGCCCCAAGAGTTGATTGACTTAATGTCTAGTATTATGCAGACCCATCAGCCTACCTGGTCTGCTTGTCGCCAGCTCCTGTCCACTCTTTTCACTACTGAAGAACGAGCACAAATTGTGCAAGCGTCCATCCGATGGTTAGAAGAAAATCCCGAAGGTGAAGTAGGCCTAAATCCCCGGCAAGCGGCTGCTGTGGATTTTCCAAATGACGATCCTAGATGGGATCCGAACAGTATCGATTGGCGGTGGCCCTCAATCGATTCCGCCAGGCCCTACTACAAGGCCTGAAGAAAGGAGGCCAGAAGGCCATGAATATCGGAAAGGTATCAGAAGTTCTCCAGCGTCCAGATGAGAGCCTAGCGGCCTTCTATGAAAGCTTATCTGAAGCTTATAGACCCCATATGATCCAGCGGCCCAAGAAAATTTGCACATGGTAAATGCGACCTTCGTGAGTCAGTCCCAGGGAGACATAAAACGGAAACTACAAAAGTTAGAAGGGTTTGCGGGCATGAATACGGCCCAGTTAATGGAAGTTGCTCAGAAAGTGTTTGTGAATCGTGATAATGAGCGTCAGAGGGAGAGTGAACGTAAAATGAAGAAGAAAGCTGATTTCCTTGCTGCAGCTTTAGGTGAACGACGAGGAGGAAGTGCCTCTAACAGAAGGATCCGAGGACGTGGGAGGGGCCGAGGAAATGGCCGGCCCCCAGTGGGTGTGAATCAATGTGCCCACTGTAGAGAAGAAGGACATTGGAAGAATGAGTGTCCAAACCTTGACTCCGCCTCCTGGAGGGGAGGAGGGAGCACTTGGAGAGCAGGGAAACGATTCCAGAGTCATGGAGGAATGCGTCGCACACAGTTCCAACAAAACAAAGCAGCTATAGAGGGAATGGCAGCCGAAGAGGGCTACAGCATGGATGAAGACTAGGCCAGACCGGGCTCCAAGTTTCCTCTGGGTCCCCAGGAGCCTATGGTCAGTTTGAAAATTGGGGACCAGTATATGGACTTCATGGTGGATACGGGAGCCGAACATTCGGTGGTGGCAAAGCCAGTGGCCCCTCTGTCTTCTCCCTCCACCATCATTGTCGGAGCTACTGGAGCTAGGGCCACAAAGCCTTTCTTGCAGAACCGCACTTGTGAACTAGGGGGACTGAAGATAACGCATCAGTTCCTGTACATGCCTGAATGCCCAATTCCCCTTTTGGGCCGAGATATGCTTGCTAAGCTCCAGGCGCAGATATCCTTCATTGAAGGGGGAAAAATGGAAATGACTGTGAACTCAAAATTTGCTGGCCTGATGGTGTTGACTGTCCCCCGTGAAGAAGAATGGCGGTTCTATAGTATATCTTCGACCAAGGCAGCCGGTTCCCGCATACCCACAAGTATTTTAGCTCCGCCCGAGGTGTGGGCGGAGGATAATCCTCCGGGCCTAGCAAGAAATATAGCCCCTGTGCTTGTCACCCTCAAACCAGGAGTGGAACCAGTGCACGTGAGACAATACCCTCTTCCGCGATCGGCGATTGAAGGCATTCACTGTCATCTAATGAAATTGTTGAAGTATGGACTTCTCAAGGAGTGCCAATCGCCCTGGAATACCGCCCAGTTCAGGATTTGAGACCAGTAAATGAAGCAATTGAGACCATACATCCAGTAGTACCAAACCCTTATACTCTCCTGGGACTGATCCCCGCTGAAGCTACTCATTTCACCGTCCTGGACTTGAAAGATGCTTTCTTCTGTATACGCTTAGCATTAACCAGTCAACTTTTGTTCGCCTTTGAATGGGAGGACCCTACTACCGGAAGGTGAGGTCAACTCACCTGGACTCGACTACCCCAAGGATTCAAGAATTCAAGTCGAGTCGGAGTGGAGGAGTGGCCTAGTGGTTGGGGCAAGGTATTTCAGGCCGGAAGGTCGGGGGTTCAAATCCCTCTAGAGGACAGCAACCTTGGGCCGGAAGGACTGGGGTTTCTAGTCCTACAGGTGCTCCATGTGGTCTTGGGCAAGCCACTTAACCCTCCATAGCCCATGTTCCCTGTAAAATAGTTATTTCCAAGTTATAATGCCCTGTTCAATGTAATTTCAGTTTGTTCAATGTAAACCGCACTGATGCAGAATAGCGCGGTATATAAAAGAATGTAAATAAATAAAATAAATAAATAAATAATTACTCGCCTACTCTCTTCAGTGCTGCTCTCAACCAAGATCTTTCAAGTTAGTTACTCTTGTCACTCCAGGAAAAGGAGTCCTTCTCCAGTATGTAGATGACCTATTAATAGCCACCAACTCTAAAAGCGAATGCTTGCAAGCCACCAGTGATCTCTTGCACCTCTTGAATGAAGCCGGATACAAGGTCTCAAGGGCCAAGGCTCAGCTGTGCTGGACTGAGGTTAAATATTTGGGATTTCATCTGTCCAACGGGATTCGGCGACTAGGACCAGAACGGAAGGAGGCTGTGTGTTGCATCCCTACCCCGACCACTAGAAAGCAAGTAAGGGCTTTCTTGGGAGCTGCAGGCTACTGTTGAATATGGATACCCAACTTTGCGCTGTTAGCAAAGCCATTGTATCAAGCTACCAAAGGATTGGAGCGGTCTCCCTTGGAATGGGGACCTGAACAGGATGCAGCATTTCGATCCTTGAAAGCATCTCTGATGTCATCACCAGCCTTGGGTCTGCCAAATGTACAGAAACTATTTCGCCTATATGTCCATGAGTCAAGTGGAAATGCTCTGGGTGTATTGACTCAGCCTCTTGGATCCTGGCAGCGACCCGTAGCGTATCTATCAAAACAGCTGGATACTGTTGCGAAAGGATGGCCCCCTTGCTTAAGGGCAGTTGCAGCCGCAGCCCTCCTGGTGGGTGAAACTGACAAGCTCACCCTAGGTCAAAATCTCCAAGTTACGGTACCGCATTCTGTTCTAACCCTCATGGAACACAAAGGAAATTACTGGTTCACGAATGCTCGAATGCTGAAGTACCAAAGCATGTTATGTGAAAACCCCCGATTGCAGTTGATCGTCAGTCAAGCTTTGAACCCTGCCACGCTGTTGCCAATTGGTCCAGACCCCCCGATCATGACTGCTTGGAAGTCATAGACACTGTATTTTCGAGTCGCCCTGATCTAACTGATGTTCCATTGAAGGACCCTGAACAAACTTTCTTCATGGATGGAAGTAGTCTTGTCATCAACAGACAACGCTGTGCTGGTTATGCAGTGGTGACCCTGAACATGGTAATAGAATCATCAGCTTTGGCCCCGGGGACTTCAGCGCAGAAAGCTGAACTGATAGCCCTCACTAGGGCACTGATAATAGGGAAGGGGCTCCGCTTAAATGTGTACACAGATTCTATGTATGCCTTCACAACATTGCACGCGCATGGAGCCCTGTACAAAGAACGAGGGTTAATAACCTTGGGAGGCAAGTCCATCAAGTACGGCCCTGAGATATTAACATTACTAGATGCTGTATGGGCCCCCAAACAAGTTGCAGTAATGCACTGCCGAGGTCATCAGGTAGGGGAAGGAGAAGTTTCACGAGGAAATAGATTTGCTGACGCTTCTGCTTGAGAAGCGGCCACAACTGGACAAGTTCCTGCCTCTAGTACTACAGTCCAGGCAGCGATATTTCCAGTGCCCCTCAGTGCATGGACTCCCCGATAGTTAGACTATTATTGTCAAGAGGAAGGGGGAGTGTTATCAGAGACCGGATTGATAGTGCTACCGCCGCCAGCAGGTGGTCTCCCTTCAGGTCCAACTGTGATCCCTGAAACATTAGGTCCAGCCTTTGTCCAAGCTTTCCACAAAGCCACACATTATGGAAAAACTGCGAGGGAGAAAGCTCTCAAACCTCATTTTTGTATCTCGTTATTAGGACCCCTGTCAGCCTCAGTAGCCTGCAGATGTTTAATCTGTGCAAAGAACAATGCCCGGCAGGGTCCCAGCCTGCCCCCAAGAGTTCAGTCAGTAGGAGTTACCCCTAGGGGAAATATCCAGGTGGACTTCACAGAAATGCCACGTGCTAATGGATATCATTACCTATTGATCTTGGTTTGTACATTCTCTGGTTGGGTGGAAGCTTTCCCCACCAGAACTGAGAAAGCCAGGGAAGTCACCAAACTTCTGCTCCATGAAATCATTCCCCGGTTTGGGATACCATTAGCTATAGGATCAGGTAATGGGCCCTCGTTTGTATCTCAAGAAACCCAGCAGTTGGCCCAGGCTCTACAAGTGCAGTGGAAATTACATACAGCTTACAGACCCCAAAGTTCAGGGAAGGTAGAGCGAATGAATCGGACCCTGAAGTCCCAGCTGTCCAAACTCTGTCAGGAAGCTCACCTGAAGTGGCCCCAGGCCCTTCCTATAGCCCTCCTCAGGATACGTTCAGCCCCCACCAAGTCATTAGGAGTTTCCCCTTTCGAGGTCTTGTATGGGCGACCTCCGCCCATTGTCCAAGGGATCAAAGGTGATATGAGTCAGATTGGGTCCGAAATCACCAGACAAGAACTATTGGCTCTAGGTTCTGTCTTGCAGAGTCTCCATGCGTGGGTACAAGACCAGCTGCCCATTAATCTGACTGAGCCATTGCATCCCTATAAGCCTGGAGCCTCGGTGTGGATCAAGGAGTGGAGGAAGACACCGTTAGCACCTCACTGGAAAGGACCTTATGTCGTCATATTGTCAACCCCTACAGCAGTAAAAGTTGCAGAATTAGAACCTTGGATCCATCACAGTCGGGTAAAGCCAGCGGCAACTACCGAACTTCGTCACTGGACTTCAACCCTCAATCCAGTATCGCCACTGCGGCTCACGCTGCGACGACAACCACTGCTGTGCGAGTCTACAGCCCTACCCCTGCCACCTACCGGACGCTGGCAGGTCCACGTACGACAGAAGCTTGAGGAATCTACTACCCTACTCCTGTCACCAACCGGAAGCTGACAGGTCTACGTATGGTGGAAGCTGTGGAAGAAGAGAACTTTAGTAAAGAATTTGCAATTTCTAGACAAACTTATTGAAATATTGTAATCATGCTACATCTATGTATTTATGTTGTACTTGCGGTAGCCCTGGGGCCCCTTGAAATGACTTTTGCCATACCTCCCTGTGCGGCCTGTATAACTACTACCCGAACCGGGACAAAGATTACCCAAACTTTACCACTCCTACTACACTTGTACTGGTATGATTAGCCGATGTGTATTGTCACGGGGTAGAGCAGGAATTACCTATGGAAACAGAAAGAGCAGGGCTAGGTAGATCTGAAGCTGACAGATCCAAGCACATGTTGCAGGGTTGCTATAAGCAACCATGGAAAACAAAGGTAACCAGAGGTAGAACGTGCTCCTGCAAAGGATTACCTCATCCTCAATCAGTTAATGAAAGGCAGCTGAGAGCAGGGCAAGGTCAACAGAATGCAGGTAGTGACGCAGTTAAAATGCATACAGAGTCACTTACCGGCAGAGCTAAGCAGGATTTCTCAGAGAGCAGAGCTAACGAGGATTTCTCAGAGGAGAGAGACACTAAAGATACTACAACAGCTGGGGCAGAAAAGGAGAATACTTCTCATTGGAGTTGGTATAAAGTTCCTAAGGAAAGAATATCCAAGGGCAATTGCAGGGTGCTAGGAAGCACGGAGCAAGAGGCCAGTGAAAAGAATCACAGAGGGATTCAATCCAGCAGGAAAGAGAAACCCTTGAGAGCCGGTCCTTCTGCTAACAGGTACCCAGAAAACAGTAAGGAGTTTAGAAGGGACACTTACCTGTATAAAAACCAGCCAGTGGCTAGAGGCAGTAAAAAGCCTGCTTTTAGAAGTATCAACGCTGACTTTCCATGGTGTAAAAGCTCGAGAGAAATCCTCCCTGAGGACTGGCTGAAAGCCTGTAATAGAGAGGGCCTTAGAAGCATAAGTTTTCCCTCTACACAACTAGGAAGGTTGGGTCCCCTAGGGGCAGACTGTGAGAAATACGGTAACTTCCCATCCTACCTTGGTGAAGGGGGGAAGGGAAGTCTTGCAGAAGACGGAAGCTTGCACAGCCAAGCAAGGAGACACAGCTGTTCAGAGAGTAGCAACCAGGGAAGCTACGAGGCAATGGACTTTGAATTAGCTGAAGATAATACAGAGGTATCTCAAATGGAATGTGCTTTGACCCTGGCTAATGATGTGTCTTCCTTATGCTAGGCTGTGCTAAGAAGATAACCTTTTAAAGAAAAAGGATTTCTGAAAACTACCTGTATAAATTTAGTAGCTGTTATATTTTGAGTTAAGCTGAAATGAAGCACTTTTGGTTCCAGTAGTATTTTTATTTGTACCAGAAAACATGGTCTGTTTCTGTTAATTTCTCACGTGCAAGAATCCACCCGGAAAGGGATAATAAAAATACCTCTTACTAAAAAGCCTGGCTGCTCGTCACAACTACAACCTTTAGAACGGCTAGTGGGAGATAATTCCCAGGGGGCCTTCAAAGAGCCCCAGCTACATTAAAGAAGAGGCCCCACTGAAAGTCCCCTAGGCTGCCTCCTAGCGGGGTAAGTAGGTGGGTGACAAATGGCGCAGTCTTGCGGATTTTTGCCTGAGGATTAATAAAGAAGCACTGCAAAAACTACTAAGCTGCCGGAAGTACTGTATCCAGACTGTGGAGCATCACAAGAGAAGATTCTCCGTGCCAGACGCTGCGAAGACCAGCTGACTTTCTCACAGGCTGAACCCTGCCAGGAGCCTCAGGTAAAGGGTACCTGGGCATAACCGGGGCAGGACAAAAGTGAGAAAGAGGGTGCTGGTAGGCGGTGGAGGGTTTGGCAGAGGGGAGAAAGAAAAGGGTTGTGGTATCGCCCTTGGTTTTTTTTCTCTTCTTTTCTCCACAGGGACGTCTATAGCAGGAATGGATCCACAAGACGTCGCGGCATGGATGCAGAGGCAGTGGGACAAGCAGATGGACTTGATCCGGTATCTGCAAGACCAAACTACTGCCAATATGAGGGAGCAACAGAAACCTCTAATGGACACCATGGAGGCATTACTGAAAAGGCCAGTGGAAGCCAGAGCGGACATCTCCAGGTTTCAAGGAATAGGACTGAACCATCAAGGTGCCCTGTCGTTAGGACAGTTAAAACCACATGATGATGTAGATGACTACATTGACGCTTTTGAGAGGATAGCCGCAGTGTTAAAATGGCCAGAAGAGCAATGGGCAACCAGGTTTGCCATATCTTTATCTGGTGAAGCTCTTTCTGCATATAAAGCCATGCCAGCCACCCTGGCGACTGAATATGCAGAAATAAAAAAGGCTGTTAAAGATAGGTTAGGGCTGACTCCCATTTACTATCATAAAATGTTTAGGGAGGCAAAAATAAAGCCTCAGGAGACCCCTAAGGCCCTATCACAGAGGCTAAAAAGTTTGGCCAGAAAATGGTTGGTTCCGGAGAGAGCTACTCTAGAAACAATCATGGACCAAATTGTATTAGAACAGTTTATGCAAGCTGTCCCCCAGGAGGTTAAAACATTTATTTCACTTCAGCACTGTCAGACCACCGATGAGGCAGCCATCCTTGCTGAAAGGTTCCAAGCAGCGGAGATGACTGACGCCTCGGGGGTAGGGTTATGGCGGGCGGCTGGGATGGAAAGTTTTAACGGAAAAGGGTATAAAAGAAATGTTAAAATGTTTGATGTTAATGCTGTGAATACTAATGTTTTGCATAGGCCCAAAGGTACATGTTTCACCTGCGGGAAGGCTGAGCACTTCCAGAGGAGCTGTTCTGAGAAAACTGTACTTATGTCAGGAGAGAAGGAGGCGAACCTGGATGGGTTCTTCCTACCCGTTAAGATAGCAGGTAGGAGCACACGGGCACTACTTGACTCGGGGGCTGACCAGAGCATGGTTTCGAAGAAGCTCTGGGAGGCTATTTGGGAGCACCGTTCGTCACCCCCGAGTCAAGCAGAAGGCCAAGTCCGTATTAAGTGTGTGCATGGAGCGGGCTCACATTATCCCCTACACAACATAGAAGTAGAAGCACTAGGAACAAAACAGCAGTTGTTGATGGCCATCGTTCCAGGACTACCTAGAGAAGTGGTATTAGGCCGAGATTGGTCACCATTTTTTCACAAAATGGAGAAGGGGTTTCACAAGCTGGATCAAGGAGCTTGTCAACATCAGATAGCTCCTAGAGTAAAAGGATCCGAGGCCTTAGCAGCCAAAATCCCCGGTCCTTTATTCGGGAAGATACCACAGGCTAGAGTGCCCACACAAGTATCTAAGAGGGGGGGTCCCTTAAGAAAGTCCAAGTTTGTGCTTCAGTTCTGCAAGGTATCAAAGCGAGCGAAGAGCCCACAGAGAGCTTCCCCAGAGGCTGCAGGGTATGACCTCTACAGCGCAGAGGAAGCCAGAATAGTGAGGGGAGGAAAAGCTTTAGTAGATACTGGCATACAGGTTAAGATGCCGGAAGACTGTTACGGCCGGATTGCCCCAAGATCGGGCTTGGCAGTGAAGTTTTTTCTAGATATAGGGGCAGGGGTTATTGACCCTGATTACAGGGGCTGCATTAAGGTCCTAATGTTTAATTTTGGAAAGCAGGACTTTAAAGTTCAGATAGGGGACCGCATTGCTCAACTAATTTGTGAGCGTGTGGGCTTTCCTACTGTAGAGGAGGTATCAGTGTTACCGTCCACTACTCGAGGGGACCAAGGGTTCGGGTCTACAGGGCAAAAGGAAGTAAAAATTATGACAGCCCTAGCAGAAGAGGAAAGGGAAGAAGACCTGGGTCCTCAGATTTCCGATTTAAAAGAGCGACCTAAGCCTAGGTTAGGTGCAGGGCTTTCCCTGCAGCAGCAGCAGGAATTAGCCCAGGTCTTGGATAGATTTGCTGATGTCCTGACCACCAAGCCCGGGGAAACCCATATTTTGGCCCACGAAATAATTACGGAGCCCGGAAGGGTGATCCGACAGCGCCCTTATCGTATGCCGGAAAGTAAAAAGAAAGAAGTAATAAAGCAGGTGCAGGAGATGGTCACTATGGGAATCATAGAAGAATCGCATAGTCCCTGGTCGAGCCCCATAGTGCTGGTGCCCAAGCCAGATGGGACTCAGCGGTTTTGCATAGACTTTCGGAAAGTAAATGACATTTCCCAATTCGATGCGTACCCGATGCCCCGCATCGATGATTTACTAGACCGTCTAGGACAAGCCAAATACTTAACAACACTTGACCTTATGAAAGGGTATTGGCAAGTTCCATTAACAAAGCAGTCCAAACCCAAAACAGCGTTCAGCACGCCTATAGGGCTTTTTCAATTCAAGCGTATGCCCTTTGGGTTGCATGGCGCCGCTGCCACCTGCCAGCGCCTGGTGGATCAGATATTAAGACCCCACCAGGACTATACATTAGCCTACATGGATGATGTAGTTATATTTAGCACCACTTGGACCCAACACCTGGTGAGAATAGAGGCGGTTTTGAGAGCACTGCGTAAGGCCGGGTTAACACTTAACCCCGCAAAATGCCTATTCGCCAGTGAAGAGGCTAGGTACCTGGGCCATATGGTTGGGAGGGGGGTAGTACGGCCCCTAGCGAGCAAAATTGAATGTGTACGAGACTTCCCCAGGCCAGGAACAAAAAAACAGGTCCGTAGTTTCCTCGGTCTAGTGGGGTACTACAGGAGGTTCATTCCTAAGTTTGCGGAAGAAAGTCTTCTCTTCACCAAGATGCTTAGAAAAAATGCCCCAAACACTGTAAGGTGGACCCCTGAAGCTGAGGAAGCCTTCATTACTCTAAAGGACAAGTTATGCAAGGCTCCTGTACTAAGGGGAATTGATTTTAGCCTACCCTTTGTAGTCCAAACGGACGCATCTGAAACGGGGTTGGGGGCGGTCATGTCCCAGGTGTTCGACGGGGAAGAACATCCAGTGACTTACTTAAGTCGCAAGCTATCAAAGGCCGAGAGAAACTACTCGACGATAGAGAGGGAATGCCTCGCGATTAAATGGGCAGTGGAGTCCTTACGCTTTTACCTGACCGGGAGGAAATTCCTGTTAGTAACTGACCATGCCCCCTTAACATGGTTGTCCCAAATGCACAATAGTAATGCCAGATTAACCCGATGGCATCTTGCACTCCAGTCCTTTGACTTCTGGGTACAGCATAGGGCCGGAAGACTTCATGGGAACGCAGATGCCTTATCGCGGATTACGTGCTGGCCGGAAGCTATGGCAGCCCGTAATATTTTAAGGGGGGGATTTGTCACGGGGTAGAGCAGGAATTACCTAGGAAACAGAAAGAGCAGGGCTAGGTAGATCTGAAGCTGACAGATCCAAGCACATGTTGCAGGGTTGCTATAAGCAACCATGGAAAACAAAGGTAACCAGAGGTAGAACGTGCTCCTGCAAAGGATTACCTCATCCTCAATCAGTTAATGAAAGGCAGCTGAGAGCAGGGCAAGGTCAACAGAATGCAGGTAGTGACGCAGTTAAAATGCATACAGAGTCACTTACCGGCAGAGCTAAGCAGGATTTCTCAGAGAGCAGAGCTAAGCAGGATTTCTCAGAGAGCAGAGCTAACGAGGATTTCTCAGAGAGAGGAGCTAACTGGGATTTCTCAGAGGAGAGAGACACTAAAGATACTACAACAGCTGGGGCAGAAAAGGAGAATACTTCTCATTGGAGTTGGTATAAAGTTCCTAAGGAAAGAATATCCAAGGGCAATTGCAGGGTGCTAGGAAGCACGGAGCAAGAGGCCAGTGAAAAGAATCACAGAGGGATTCAATCCAGCAGGAAAGAGAAACCCTTGAGAGCCGGTCCTTCTGCTAACAGGTACCCAGAAAACAGTAAGGAGTTTAGAAGGGACACTTACCTGTATAAAAACCAGCCAGTGGCTAGAGGCAGTAAAAAGCCTGCTTTTAGAAGTATCAACGCTGACTTTCCATGCTGTAAAAGCTCGAGAGAAATCCTCCCTGAGGACTGGCTGAAAGCCTGTAATAGAGAGGGCCTTAGAAGCATAAGTTTTCTCTCTACACAACTAGGAAGGTTGGGTCCCCTAGGGGCAGACTGTGAGAAATACGGTAACTTCCCATCCTACCTTGGTGAAGGGGGGAAGGGAAGTCTTGCAGAAGACGGAAGCTTGCACAGCCAAGAAAGGAGACACAGCTGTTCAGAGAGTAGCAACCAGGGAAGCTACGAGGCAATGGACTTTGAATTAGCTGAAGATAATACAGAGGTATCTCAAATGGAATGTGCTTTGACCCTGGCTAATGATGTGTCTTCCTTATGCTAGGCTGTGCTCAGAAGATAACCTTTTAAAGAAAAAGGATTTCTGAAAACTACCTGTATAAATTTAGTAGCTGTTATATTTTGAGTTAAGCTGAAATGAAGCACTTTTGGTTCCAGTAGTATTTTTATTTGTACCAGAAAACATGGTCTGTTTCTGTTAATTTCTCACGTGCAAGAATCCACCCGGAAAGGGATAATAAAAATACCTCTTACTAAAAAGCCTGGCTGCTCGTCACAACTACAACCTTTAGAACGGCTAGTGGGAGATAATTCCCAGGGGGCCTTCAAAGAGCCCCAGCTACATTAAAGAAGAGGCCCCACTGAAAGTCCCCTAGGCTGCCTCCTAGCGGGGTAAGTAGGTGGGTGACAGTATATAATGGTACGGAATTAAGTATCTGTACTAGGGGGAAGGTTAGGACCTGTTTTAACCCCTGACAGAACCCCTCTAATCATGTTTTAGAGTTACGTTGGAACAACGAGGATGGAGCCCTCCTAAATGCCACACGACAGCTCGCAGATCCCACGAAACCTGCTCCTCTCTACTTTGATGCTTGCGATGCCATTAACCGCAATGGCTACTATAGCTGTGGGTCTATTAATCAAGAGCGAAATTATTACCAGGATGATAAGTATGTGTGTCCTGAAGGAGCATACAATTGGGGAAAATTCACCGGGAAAAATACCCCATCTATTTATGCCAAAGCATCTGAAGACGCCTACTCCTGTCCCAAGTGGGAGTGTGTATAATATGCCACCTGGTCTAATGGGCCTCCGGGGCAAGAGGGGGATAATCGTAAAGCCACTTTAAAGAGGCTGCCATTGCTGGAACCCCGTCAGTGTCAGAAAGGTACTTGTAGCCCCTTGAAGCTCCTTGTGCTTGACCCCAGCCAGTGGAAGCAGGGGTTTAGGTTTGGCTTGCGAATAGCGGGGAGTGGAATAGACCCTGGAACATTATATATATATATATTGTGGCGGTCGCCTAGTAGGTACGGGAAGCCATCTTGAATTCCTCTTTACCAAGGATTGTAGTTGTGTATAGAGATAAATGAACCAAGTGGTTGTTTCAAGGCACACAGGAATTTTATTAGCTTCCGTGGCAAGTGGGTAACAAATCTTTAAAGCAGTTGTACACTCAAGTCAAAGAAAATAAAGGATAATCTTCTCCCATTAAAGCAAGGCTTACAACCAGTGTTGTAGTAGAATTATTTACACAGGCTTTCTTTTCTTTTCCCTTTATGATGCTTCTCAATTCCGTAATCATAAAGCACATGTATTTACAATTCCTAACTTCTCACTGCTCTCAGGCTTTCATTACTTAGCCACAATGCACATATCAAAGTCCATCTCAGAACAAGCTGAAGTCAGGTCACTTTCTTTACTTTCTACCTCCATGCTTTCTGCTGAGCTGTATCTTGGCAAAGTTTGAAAACGCTCTGGCAATTTATGCTTAATGTCCTTTAACAGGTTAAACAGCCTATTCCACTGAATGGCCCCTTCTCCTCTAGGTAGGACTTCAACAGGCTTCTCCTGTTCAGTTTCTCCTGAAAACCCCTTCTTCCTAATCCGGGTTTTCTCAGGCCTAAACCTCTCTTCAGAGTCAGAGCAAGAAACACAGGGTTTTGGGTTTACTGCTTTCTTTCTCCTACCTTGGAGTCTTGTTGCAGCACCTTCCTGGCTGAGGCTTCTGTGGCTTGTGACTTTCTCTGCCTCTGAACTAGACAGGGAATCAGGGTAAGATCTCCACTTCCCTTCCTGGGGCTTCTGCTGCCTGCAGACAGACCCTTCATCAGAGGAGTCTAAGCACTCTTGCCTTAGCCTTCTCAAAGCCAACCTTTTCTCTCTCTCCCTCTTGCCAGTCTGTTTGGTCCTCTGCCTGGAACCTTCTCTGTAGCTTCCTTGGCTGCAGTGCTGGCTGCTCTTGTCTCTGCTGCTGCTCTCTTTGTGGCTGCTTCTCTCTTGGCTGCTTCTTGCTTGGCTGCCTTTCCCTTGGCTGCTTCTCGCTTGCCTGCTTCTGCTAACTTTGTTTTCTCAAACTTAAACGTTGAGCAGGGCACCTCCCTCTCTGACTCCACCCCACTTGTACCTCCTACTCTTACCTGGGGTTGTCATGGAGTCTGGGAGTGGCTTAAACCTAGCTCTACCCTCTTTGTTTCTCTCAGGGATTTTGCTGTGGTGTATGTGTTCTAGTGCACCCATCCCCCGAAAAGAAGAAAAAGTTCTTCTCTCTCTTTTATTTCCATGCTGAGCTGCACTCTCCTTACCACAATATATATATATATATATATACACACAGCTTAACACCAAGACCCGCATTTCTTCACCTTTTCGAATACACCATACCTTCTATGAGGCTATGCAGATACAGACAGAGATTCCTCAGACCACACAGAATTTATTTATTGAACTAGCTGGAGCTGGAGCTTCTAGTCTCCGCATCTCTAATTGCTTCTTCTGCGGGGGGACTAGAATGGGAGACCAATGGCCTTGGGAGGCAAGAGAACTGAATTACTCCATTCCATATAACCAGACGCTCTCAATAGAGCCACTAGCGAATGGGTATTGGCCAACACTATCGTCGGCAGACTCTGTTTCGTCTGAACTGGACTACAGTTCACCATACAAGTAGGACAGCTGGTCTGTCTAAGTCAACGATTCTACAATGCTACCACAAAACAGACCTCCTGGTGGTCAGGTGTAAATGCTACTGAACCCCCCAACCCTTTAATTACTTTCTCTCATCTTGCTAAGATATGGACTCACCTTACCTCCCCCAATGCCTGGGAAGCCCCTCCTGGGCTCTATTGGATTTGTGGCACCAGAGCATATGCTTGACTCCCTAATAACTGGGGAGGGGCGTGTGTCTTGGGTACGATACGACCTTCTTTCTTCCTTATTCCCATTTCCCAAGGGGAACAGTTAGGTTCCCCCATGTACAATGGTCGACAGAAACGAAATACTCTGAAGATAGGTCAATGGGACAAGTGGGAGGGTGATGAATGGCCCCCTGAGCGAATTATCTCATATTATGGCCCAGCCACTTGGGCACAAAATGGGACCTGGGGATACTGCACTCCTGTTTATATGCTGAATCGTATAATTTCTACAACAGCTTGTAAGCGTATAATAACTAACGAAACGAGTAAAGCACTCACTCTTAGCCAAACAGAGTACACAAATGCGTACAGCCATTTACCAGAACCGCTTAGCACTTGATTATTTATTAGCATCTGAAGGTGGGGTGTGTGGAAAGTTTAATCTAACTAACTGTTGTTTGCAGATTGATGATCAAGGTCAGGTTGTAGAAGAAATAGCTGAGTATATGCGTAGGCTAGCACATGTACCAGTCCAGACTTGGAATGGACTAGAGCTCAATGGATGGTCTGGATCTCTATTTTCAGGGCTAGGAGGATTGAAGACTATTATGTTAGCAGTTCTAGTCATGATAGCTATGTGTTTACTCCTTCCATGTTTTCTGCCCCTTTGCTTCCGTATGCTAACTTCAGTCATTGACAGTACTTATTGAACGAAAGACAGCAGCCCGGGTACTAGCCATGTGGAAGTATCAGGCTGTACCCCGGGAAGAAGCATCAGTTTAAGAAGAGTTTGATATGTGATTTCATTCTCACCCTCTTATTAGGGCTGAGAATAATCAAAGGGGGGAATGTGGTAGGATATGGCCTGTAAACTAGGCCTAGATCATAACCCCCACCTGAGATTAGTGCTGAGAAGAACCAGAGTTTGAGAATCTGCCTTAAACTGCTTTAAACTGCTTTTGAGTAGTCTCCTGTCTCCCTCTGTTAAGTTTGTACAATTCCTTTATGCTTATGATAGAAGTGTTCTTGCATTCTCTGAGCTAGAAATGTCCTTGAAGTAGAAATGTATCTATGTCTAAAGACTATGCCTTTGTTATAACAGTTTGAGAAGGGGGAACAGGGAGCTAGGCCCAGAGTGGACTGGTGCAAGGGGCGTTGGGACCAATAGAAAGTTTGCCTTTATCAAATTGTAAAGATTGTATATAAGGAATTTGCTTCTGTACTCCATTGCTCAGTCCCTTTTGGACACGCTCCTGTCTGAGCCTATGCACAATAAATTGGCTTGGATCCTGCAGCTGACTCCTGGTTTTATTCATTGCGTGCACTTTGCTGCTACTGTTGTGGCTGATTGTATTCAATGAATAATACTAGGAGTCAGTTGCAGGATAGAAACCACTTTTTAATGTGCAGCACAGACTCAGCGGAAACAAAGCTTAGAGTGTGTTATCTGCAAAGCAGGGTCACCTGGAGGGCAGCACAGAGCAGATGGATCTACCAAATATGGTCTTTCCTGCTCTGTGAGGTGGGGGCCTGTCCTTCAGGCCCGGAGATGAGGCCCACCATAAGTACATTTTTAATTAATACATTTTAATTGCAAAGACATTCCTGGCCCCAGGAAGGCCAGGTCAATTTGAGTTCAAGGAACGCTTGAGCAAGCAGCATAAGGGAGGGGGGAGAGGAAAGAGAAGAAATGTTCAAAAGCCGTTTTTAAAAGCAGATTTTTCTTTCCAGCAGTAGTCTCAAGTGGGGGTTGGTAATTCAATACTGTTATCGATACATTTCTATGCATGAAGCCTACCAGAGGCCTGGTTAATTGCTGGGGCCTACCACATTCCCCCCTTTTGATTATCATCACCCCTCCAGAAAGGGGTGAGATGAAAATCACACACTAAGTGCTATCTTAGACTGTGACCTCCTCTTGAGGTAAGGTCTGATACTTCCACATAGCTAATACTCGGGCTGCAGTCTTGCGTTCAACTGTACTGTCAATAATAGAGGTAAACATGCGTAGGCAAAGGGGTAGAAAACATGGAAGAAGCAGACATACAGCTAGCATTAGTAAAACAGTACATACAATAGTTTTCAGACCTCCCACCCCCGTAAACATAGAACCAAACCATCCATTTAGCTCCAGTCCGTGCCAGGTCTGAACAGGTACATGAGCTAACCTCCGCATACGGTCGGCTATTTCTTCAATGACGTGGCCTTGATCATCAATCTGCAAACAGCAGTTAGTCAGATTGAATTTTCCACATACCCCTCCCTCAGTGGCTAATAGGTAATCAAGGGCCAACCGGTTTTGGTAAATAGCAGTGCGCATCTGGGTGTTTTGTTTTGCCAGGAGGGTTAATGCCTTACCGGTTTCATTAGTTATAATTTCTACAACAGCTTGTAAACGGATAATACGATTTAACATATAAACAGGAGTGCGGTATCCCCAAGTCCCATCGTCTGCCCAAGTAGCTGGGCCATAGTATGTAATAATTCTCTCAGGAGGCCATTCCTCATTATCCCATTTCTGATCCCATTGCCCAATCTTCAGGGTATCGCACTGTTGGCGGTGGTTATATACTGGGAAACCTAACTGCTCTCCTTGGGAAATGGGAATTAGAAAGAAGGACGGGCGGATTGTCCCCAGAACACACGCCCATCCCCATTTGTCAGGAAGCTGGGCATACGCTCGATTTCCACAAATCCAGTAGAGCCCTGGGGGGGCTCTCCAGGTATTGGTGGAGGTAAGATCAGTCCATACTGCAGTGAGTGTGGTGAAATTGGTAAATGGGTTAGACGGTTCAGTAACATTTACACCTGACCACCAGGATGTCTTTCGGGAGGTCTCATTGTAATAACGTTGGCTCAGGCATATTAGTTCCCCTACCTTAATGGGGAAACGGGGCCCAGTCCTGACTATACAGGTACGACCAACAATCGAGTTTGCCAGGCCGTCCGATTGAGAGCAGTCTGATTATATGGGACAGAGTAGTCCAGTTCCCTAGCTTCCCATGGCCACTGGTCACCCAAGTTGGTTCTCCCACAGAAATAGTAATTTGAAATGTGGAGACTGGACGCTGCAGTCTCAGCCAATTCCACGAAGAGGTTCCGCACAGAGGTGGGCACTTCTATTTGGGTGCGGAGTTCGTCTTCGAAGGAATGGAAGATGAAGGCAGGCTGGGAAATGTGAGACTTCATTACAAGACGGATGTGTATGAGGGTACCTGGGTCAGTGCCCTTTCCATCTATCTGGAGGCCAAAGGTGTATCCGGCAGCCCAGACACTGGGGGACATAAGGGTCAGTCTGAGGGGGTTACAGGTGCCTGTCGAACAGTCTGACATGGCTGGTAACCGAGTCAGGGTTGCCTTGCGAGAATCCCTGGGCCACGATGCATAGTAAACACAGTTCCAGGTGGGGCAGAAATTGTGGTCGCGGGCTCCCGGTCCGGTACAAGATGGGGCCCCAGATGCTATGGCCGGGCACATGTATTTGTCATTGTGTGTATAGGTGCGTTCCTGGCTAAGGGAACCACACCTTCCCCTGTGCCATTTGTTGGCATTTATGGCTGCACAAGCATCGAAAAAGAGAGAGGCCGGGCTAGTGGGGGAGGATATCTTAGTGAAATTAAGGAGGTGGCCCACAGCTGAGTGGGAGCGAACCTCGATAACCTGATAGGTTGGACTCTGGCGTGGGTTAAAACAAGTTTTGGTTTTCTCTATCGTACAGATACTCAATTCCGTACCATTATAATCACACTGGCTAAGAGAACCGGTGCAGCTGTAGTGCGAGTGGTAGAGCAGGGTTTGGATAATTTTTACTCCGGTTCGGGTGGTGGTTATGCAGGGGGTACAAGGGGGTATAGAGGAAATCATTCTATAGGGCCCCAGGGATACCGCAAGTACAATATAGATATGCATATTCATCATAGCTACACTACTTCAATAAGTCTCTATATGGAACTTAAATTCTTTTCTTTTACTCAGGTTCTTCCTTTCTCACAGCTTCCGCCATGCATAGACCTGTCAGCTTCCACGACGTGTGGCAGGAGTAGGACTGTCGAGTCTACACAGATGGTCTCTGCCGCCTCAGGGTAAGATGCAGGGGCGAATCGGGATGGTTCATTGAGGTCCAAAGCTGAGGATCGGTCGGTGCAGCCAGCTTCAATCGACTGTGGTGGATCCAAGGTGTGAGCTCTGCAACTTTAACTGCCGTAGGGGTAGACAGTATGACAATGTAGGGCCCTCTCCAGTGTGGCTCCAATGGTTCTTTTCGCCACTCTTTAATCCACACTGAGGTTCCAGGCTTGAAGGGGTGCAGTGGCTCAGTCAGATTAATGGGCAGCTGATCTTGAATCCAGAATAATCACCGGCTCTCCAATACAAGCCCACATCACACCCATACTAAAAGACCTACACTGGCTCCCAATCAGCCACCGCATCAAATACAAAATGATACTGAACATTTTCAGAATCAAACACAAAAACTCCGCACTCAGCCTACAACCCCTCATACTCCCCAATGCAAGACTTAGAAGAAAGACCACAGCTGACACACTCAAAACCTCAAACAACTACACAAAAGCATGCAAATCCATCACACAAAGAGCCCTGTCACTGGCGGCTCCAACAATATGGAACGCACTCCCAGATGAGCTACGGTCAACTGAAGATCCAAAGGACTTCCGAAAACACCTAAAGACATTGCTCTTCACTGAATACTATGGCCCAAACAAGTAACCAGACCATACAGATTCAGACCAACCACAGACCAGAACCTCAGACTCAATTGCAGATCAAGCACAGCAAGCTGTAGAAACAGCAAACCCTTGTATATAACTGTAAAAAGCACATACTGTAAATAGCTCACGCTAATCAAGACACTTGCACCCATGCACCCTCACTGTACATAACTAACCCACACACATCCCACTACCACTGATTGTTTAATGTGCACACCGCCTTTATTGAAGGATAAGGCGGGATAGAAATACCCTTTAAATAAATAAAATAAAAGCATGGAGACTCTGTGAGACAGAACCTAACGCCAACAATTCTTGTCTAGTGATTTCAGATCCAATCTGATTCATATCTCCCTTTATCCCCTGGACAATGGGCGGGGGCCGTCCATACAAAACCTCAAATGGGGAAACTCCTAACACCTTAGTGGGAGCACAGCGTATCCTGAGGAGGGCTATAGGGAGAACTTGAGGCCACTTTAGGTGGGATTCTTGACAGAGTTTGGACAACTGGGACTTCAGGGTGCGGTTCATGCGCTCTACCTTGCCTGAGCTTTGGGGTCTGTAGGCTGTATGTAATTTCCACTGTATTTGTAGAGCTTTGGCCAGCTGCTGAGTTATCTGAGATACAAATGAGGGACCATTATCTGACCCTAAGACCAGTGGTATACCAAACCTGGGAATGATTTCATGGAGAAGGGCTTTTGTGACCTCTCTAGCCTTTTCAGTTCTCGTGGGGAAAGCTTCTACCCACCCAGAAAAGGTACAGACTAGAACCAGTAAGTAACAATACCCATTTGCTCGAGGCATTTCAGTAAAATCCACCTGGACATTTCCCATGGGGGCGACTCCCATCGATTGGACACTTGGGGGCTGAGTGGGGCCTTGCCGGGCGTTATTCTTGGCACAGGTTAAACATCTGCTGGCCACTGATGCGGACAGGGGTCCCAGTAAGGGGATATAGAAATAAGGTCTGAGAGCTTTTTGCATGGCAGTTTTTCCGTAATGTGTGGCTTGATGGAAGGCTTGGATGAAGGCAGGGCCTAGGGATTCTGGGACAACGGTAGGACCTGGGGGCCGACCACCAGCTCCTGGTGGTAACACTATCCACCCATCCTTGTTTAATACTCCTCCCTCCTTCTGGCAGAAATAGTCTAACTCGCTGTAGGTGTATCGTGGATTCCATGTACTGAGCGGTACTGGGAACAGTGCTGCCTGGACTGGGACAGAGGGGGCAGGGACTTGTCCGGATATTGCTACTTCTCGGGCTGTTACGTCAGCTAGCCTATTTCCCCGTGGCACCTCCCCCTTCCCCTTCTGATGACCTCTGCAATGCATTACTGCAATCTGTTT
Organism: Ichthyophis bannanicus; assembly: GCA_033557465.1. NCBI lineage: Eukaryota > Metazoa > Chordata > Amphibia > Gymnophiona > Ichthyophiidae > Ichthyophis > Ichthyophis bannanicus. The sequence goes on along the minus strand of CM066034.1, from coordinate 444,960,890 downwards.
GGGGGCCCACACAGCATCTAGTAGGGCCAGAATTTCAGGACCGTATTTGATGGACTTGCCCCCTGAGGTTATCAATCCACGTTCCTTGTACAGGGCTCCATGGGCGTGCAGGGTGGTGAAGGCATACTGGGAATCTGTGTAAACATTCAAGCGGAGCCCTGTTCCCTTTATCAGTACCCTTGTGAGGGCTATAAGTTCAGTCTTCTGGGCTGAGGTCCCTGGGGCCAAAGCTGAAGACTCAATCACCGTGTCCAGGGTCACCACTGCATAGCCTGCACAGCGTCGTCCATTGACAATGAGGCTGCTCCCATCTACAAAGAAGGTCCTCTCAGGGTTATCCAGTGGGAAATCAGTTAAATCAGGACGGCTGGAGAATACCGTGTCCATATCTTCCAGGCAGTCATGATCAGGAGGGCCTGGGCCAACTGGCAATAGTGTGGCAGGATTCAAATTTTGACTGACAGTCAGTTGTAGCCGGGGGTTTCCACACAGCATGCTCTGGTATTTTAACATGCGTGAGCTGGTGAACCAGTAGTTTCCCTTATGTTCCATGAGGATCAGGACTGAGTGTGGTACAGTGACTTGGAGGTTCTGACCCAGAGTGAGCTTGTCGGCTTCGCTCACCAGGAGGGCTGTGGCTGCAATGGCTCGCAAACAGGGAGGCCACCCTGTTGCAACAGTATCCAGTTGTTTCGATAGATAAGCTACAGGTCTCTGCCAGGATCCTAGGGGCTGCATCAAGACGCCCAGGGCATTCCCACTGGATTCATGGACATATAGGTGAAATGGCTTCTGCACATCTGGTAACCCCAAGGCTGGTGAGGACATCAGTGCTTTCTTCAGGGATCGGAAAGCTGCATCTTGTTCAGGACCCCACTCCAAGGGAGCTCGCTCCACCCCTTTGGTGGCCTGATACAGTGGTTTTGCCAGCAGCGCAAAGTTGGGTATCCATATCCGGCAATATCCTGCTGCTCCCAGGAAGGCCCTCACTTGCCTTCGAGTTGTTGGGGTAGGAATGCGGCACACAGCCTCTTTTCTCTCTGGACCCAGCTGTCGAACTCCATTAGACAGATGGAACCCCAGATACTTGCCATTGGTTTGGCACAATTAAGCCTTGGCTTTTGAGACCCTGTATCCGGCCTCTTTCAGGAGGTGCAGGAGTTCACTGGTAGCTTGTACGCGTTCACGTTTGGAGGTTGTTGCTATCAGCAAATCATCCACATATTGGAGGAGGACCCTTTTTCCGGGTATTACAGAGTAGCTTGAAAGGTCCTGACTGAGGGCGGCGCTGAAGAGAGTGGGTGAGTTCTTGAATCCCTGGGGTAGTCGAGTCCAGGTGAGTTGACCCCGCCTTCCAGTAGTAGGGTCTTCCCACTCAAAGGCAAACAGAGGTTGACTGGCCGGTGCTAAGCGTACACAGAAGAAGGCATCTTTCAAGTCCAGTACTGTGAAGTGAGTGGCCCCGGCAGGGATCAGTCCCAGAAGAGTGTATGGGTTTGGTACCACTGGGTGTATGGTTACAACTGCATCATTTACTCGTCGCAAATCTTGCACCGGGCGGTAGTCATCTGTCCCGGGCTTCTTAATTGGGAGAAGGGGGTGTTCCAGGGTGACTGACACTTCCTCAGGAGTCCATATTTCAGCAATTTCATCAGATGATGAGTAATGCCTTCAATTGCTGGTCACGGAAGAGGATACTGTCTTATATGCACTGGTTCTGCTCCTGGTTTTAGGGTGACAAGAACAGGGGTCACATTTTTGGCTAGGCCCGGTGGATTATCCTCCGCCCATACCTCGGGCGGGGCCAGAATTTCAGTGGAGAAACGGGGGCTTGTTACCTCAGACAGAGCTGCGCTATAGAATCGCCATTCTTCCTCTCGGGGGACAGCTAACACCATCAGGCCGGCTGGTTTTGAATTCAGAGTCATTTCCATCTTTCCCCCTTCAGTGAATGATATCTGCACCTGGAGCTTAGCTAGCATATCTCGGCCCAAGAGGGGGATCGGGCATTCAGGCATGTACAGGAACTGATGTACTATCTTTCATCCCCCTAATTCACAGGTGCGGTTCTGCAGGAAAGGTCTAGTGGCCCGGTTACCAGTGGCCCCGACAATACTGATAGTTCGGGAAGACAGAGGAGCCACTGGGTTTGCCACCACTGAGTGTTCGGCCCCCGTATCCACCATAAAGTCCATATGTTGGTCCCCAATTTTCAGACTGACCATAGGCTCCTGGGGACCCAGAGGAAACTTGGAGCCCGGTCTGGCCTGGTAGTCATCCGAGTAGTAGCCTTTTTTGTTTGCCACCCCTCAAAGGCAACCTCCTCCGGTTGAAACTGCGGTCGGTGTGAGTCTCCAGACCTCTGGAATCGCCCCCTTGTTCTCCCATTATGTCCTCCCCCCCTCCGAGGGGAGAGGTTCCGGTTTGGGCATTCGTTCTTCCAATGTCCTTCTTCCTTACAGTAGGCACACTGATTTGTGCCTAAAGGGGGCTGGCTAGCTGCGCGGCCCCTGTCACGTTCTCTAGTTCCTCCTCTAGGGAATCCCCCCTTTGCTTTTCAGCTAACGCGGCTGCGAGTAAATCAGCCTTCTTCTTCATCTTACGTTCACTCTCCTTCTGTTGAGCTTGGTCACGATTCACAAAAACCTTCTGCGCTACTTCCATTAACTGAGCTGCATTCATGCCTGCAAACCCTTCAAGTTTTTGCAGTTTCCGTCTGATATCTCCGTGGGACTGACTCACAAAGGCTGCATTTACCATGCGCAGATTCTCCGGGGCCACTGGATCATATGGGGTATATAACCTGTAAGCTTTGGATAATCTTTCATAGAAAGCCGCTGGGCTCTCATCTGGCTGTTGGATGACTTCCGATCCTTTTCCAATATTCAAGGCTTTTTGGCCTCCTTTCTTTAGGCCCTGCATAAGAGCTTGGCAGAACCGGTCTAGGGCCGCTGCCCCCACTGTATCGTTGGGGTCCCAATCGGGGTTCTCGCTGGGAAAGGCGGCGGCTGCCGCCTGTTGAGGAGTTAGTCCTGCACCTCCTACAGAGTTCTCTTCTAGCCATCAGATGGAGACCTGCAGAATCCTAGTTCGTTCTTCGGTACTAAAAAGGGTGGACAGGAGCTGGCGACAGTCCAACCAGGTAGGCTGATGGGTCTGCATAATACTGGACATTAACTCGGTCAGTTCTTGGGGCTTCTCAGTATAGGAGGCATAGTGCGTCTTCCAATTAAGCAAATCAGTAGTAGTAAAAGGCACGTAAACAAGACTGGTTGGTCCCATTACGACCTGGTTCTTGGCGTTAACAGTAGATAGGCCCTGGACTTGGCGCAGTGGCATGGCGACAGAACTCTTCTTGGAAGTAGTTGAGGCTCTAAAGTCATATGGTAGTTGGGGCTGCCGGGATCCCAATCGTTGGTCCCGGGCGGTGGCAGTGAGTGACCCTGAAACGGCGAAGGAATCTCTGTTCTCGCTTGCATCAGTGGACAGTAGCCCGACCGAATCATCCTGGTCTGTACTGGAGCTCCTAGCGGGGGAGGAGTTCACATCCTCCGGTGGCGGAGGTGGTGGGAGGACCAAGGGAAAGGACCCCCCCTCCCCCGGCCAGGCTCTTCCTGCGGCAGTGGGGCTGAGGGGACTGGTCTATAGAGGATCTGGGGTGGATGGGACGGGATTTCTGGGGACTCTGGGGCAGAATAAATGGGAGGTCTTACTACTTTCGTTTTCTGGCACATTCTAGAGTTCTGACTACTTTGGGTGGTTGCTAAAAATATTCTACACTGCTCCTCAGAACAACGTTTTATCCAAGAGGGTTCTTTTTCACAAATACATAACCAGGAATCTATGTAAGGGAACTGGTCAGGGTGTTCCTTACGTACAATCTGGTGAACTAGGGATACAGTGCTAACATCAAACGTACCACCAAGGGGCCATGAGGAAACTAGCACAGGCCATTCCCTGTCACAGAGTATTTCTAATCGGGATGGAGACATTTTTATGCCATAGTCGCCGGAAAATCCCTTTTTAAAATTCTTGATCATACATTTCAGCGGAGTTAACGTGGACTTCGTCCCTCCCATAATAACAGATGATGTACAAGACAACAAACAAAAAGGGTGGGTAGTATGGCTGCCGGTAAGGGGTCCGTACAGCCCTGGAAACAAAGAGGGAGACAAACACCAAACGCTTCCTCCTTTTTGCGACCTGGGCGCGGTCGCCCGGCCAGGAACTGCGCTACTCAGGAGTCCGCTCTCGCTTGGTCTGTATTTTCACGACCTCTCATTCACACAAGCAGACATTCAAAACAGAATAAAATCCCGACATTCCCAAAAAAACTGACTGACTGACTGACTGAGGGGTTGGTAGTTTCAGTCTCTGCTTATACCTTTAAGACTTCTGAGACTTACTAGGACCGCCCCGAGAGGTGATCAGACTCTCAAGCGCTTATTCCAGAATCCCGACTGGCTGACAGACTGACTGATTAGCAGAAAAATTTCTACTCACCGGATCCGGTACCAGTAACAGGTCATGGGTTGAATCCTGGACTCCCCTCAGGTTCAGAGGTGTAGGCCGTCCGGAACCAGCAATCTGTCGAGGCGAGAAGGAATCCCCTCCGGAAGCAAGAGGACCGGTGGCGCCTGGGTCTTCCCTTGCGGTCGTGCAGAGCGCGGCTCCAGCCGGGCCAGACCTGGAGGCAAAAGCTGTAGTATATTCACTTGAATACCATCTCCCCCATGCATTCGGCCAATGCACCAAAATGTTGTGGCTGATTGTATTCAATACTAGGAGTCAGTTGCAGGATACAAACCACTTTTTAATGTGCAGCACTGTAGCAGCGAAGTGCAGACAATGAATAAATCCAGGAGTCAATTTACAGGGTCCAAGCCAATTTATTGTGCACAAGGCCCAGTTAGTCAAAGCTTCAAAAAGGACTGAGCAAAGCTCTTACAGAAACATATTCATTTTATACATTCCCTTTCAGCTTGATACATGCAGACTTTCTATTGGTCCCAACGCCCCCTGCATTTGTCCAATCAGAGATCCTTTCTGGGCCTAGCACCCAGCTCCCTCCTCTAGGACTGTTCTAACAATGGTGCAGTTTCTAGGTTTGGATACTTCTCTACTGCAAGGTCGTTTCTGGCTCTAGGAATGCAAGTATTGAAACATTTCTATTTTCACAGCACAAGAGAATAATGAAAGATTTATGCATTCATGAAAACTTCTTATTAAGCAGTTTAAAACAGTTTTTCTCAAACTTTTAAAGACTTTGGTTCTTTTACTGAGATGGGGGTTGGAATCAGGGCCTAACTTACAGGCCTTTCATATTTGCAGGCTATTATAGGCCATAGCCTGCCACATTCCCCCTTTGATTATTCTCACCCGCAAGTGAGAAAGGGTGAGAATTAAATCACATATTATACTTGCGTAAAAGCATCATTTTGGGGTATAGGGTAATATTGCCATATAGCTAATACTTTTCATAGCTGCCTTACATTCTACGGTGCTATCAATGGCTGCTGACTTTACTCGACTGTGATGAATCCAGGGTTCGAGTTCTGCAACTACTGTTGGGGTTAATAAGATGCCAACATAAGGTCCCTTCCAATGCCGTGCCAACGGTGTCTTTCTCCACTCTTTGATCCACACCGAGACTCCAGGCTTGAGAGGATGCAGGGGTTCTGTTAGATGGATGGGCAGCTGATCTTGTACCCACGTATGAAGACTCTGCAAAACAGAACTTAAAACCAATAGTTCTTGTCTAGTAATTTCAGATCTAATCTGTTCCATATATCCCTTTATTCCCTATACAATAGGCGGGGGTCGCCCATACAGAATCTCAAAAGGGGAAACTCCTAAAGACTTAGTAGGGGCTAAGTATATCCTAAGAAGGGCTATAGGAACAACCTGGGGCCACTTCAGGTGAGCTTCTTGGCAAGGTTTGGACAACTGAGATTTCAGGGTTCTATTCATACGTTCTACTTTTTCTAAATTCTGAGATCTCTAGGCAGTATGCATCTGATAATGTCAATATCTCGGGGCCATACTTAATGGACTTGCTTCCTGAGATTATCAACCCTCATTCTTTGTACAGGGCCCCATGTGCATGCAAGGTTGTAAGGGCATACTTGGAATCTGTGTACACATTTAGACAGAGCCCTTTTCCTATTCTCAGTGCTCTAGAAAGAGCTATCAGTTCAGCTTTCTGTGCTGACATTCCTGGGGGCAAAGCTGAGGACTCAACTACCAGATCAAGGGTCACCACTGCATACCCGGCACAACGATGTCCATTGATGACAAGACTGCTTCCATCTACAAAGAAAGTCCGTTCAGGGCCCTCCAGAGGGACATCAGTCAAATCAGGGCGACTTGAAAATACAGTGTCCATAGTTTCTAGACAGTCATGATCAGGGGGGTCAAGACCAACTGGTAACAACGTAGCAGGATTCAGAGCTTGACTGACCTTCAATTGTATCTGGGGGTTTTCACACAACATACTCTGATACTTCAACATTCGTGAATTTGTGAGCCAAAAACTTCCTTTGTGTGTTTCATAAGAATCAGAACAGAGTGTGGTACAGTAACTTGAAGATTCTGTCTCAAAGTGAGCTTGTCTGCTTTGCTCACTAGGAGGGCTGTAGCTGCAACAGCTCTCAAACAAGGGGGTCAGCCTTTTGCAACTACATCCAATTGTTTTGACAAATAGGCTACTGGACGTTGCCAAGATCCAAGAGATTGAGTCAACACTCCTAGAACATTTCCTTGTGACTCATGAACATAGAGACTGAAAGGTTTTCTGGACATCTGGTAGACCCAGAGCTGGTGATGACATCAGAGCGGTTTTCAAAGATCGAAAGGCTGCATCCTGTTCAAGTCCCCATTCCAATGGAGACTTTTCTATTCCTTTGGTAACTTGATACAATGGTTTTGCTAGCAACGCAAAATTTGGGATCCATATGCGACAGTATCCTGTGGCCCCCAGGAAGGCTCTCATTTGCCTCCTGGTGGTTGGAGTGGGAATACTGCATACAGCTTCTTTGCGTTCAGGTCCCAAGCGTCAAATTCCACTGGACAACTGGAACCCTAGGTATTTAACTTCAGTTTGACATAGTTGCGCCTTAGCTCGTGAGACTTTGTATCCAGCCTCGTTCAAAAGATACAGAAGTTCACTGGTGGCTTGTAGACATTCACTTTCTGAATTGGTGGCTATGAGCAGGTCATCCACATACTGAAGGAGAACCCTTTGTCCTGGGTTCACTGAGTAATTTGAAAGATCTTGATTCAGGGCAGCACTAAAGAGAGTAGGTGAATTCTTGAATCCTTGAAGTAATCGAGTCCAAGTGAGTTGGCCCCGCCTTCCTGTTGTGGGGTCTTGCCATTCAAAAGCAAACAAAGGTTGACTGGTGGGGGCCAGGCATACACAGAAAAAGGCATCTGTCAGGTCCATGACGGTGAAATGAGTAGCCTCAGCTGGAATCAGTCCCAAGAGAGTATAAGGATTTGGTACCACTGGGTGTATAGTTTCAACTGCATCATTTACCCGCCTTAAATCTTGTACTGGGCGGTAATCTCCTTTCCCAGGTTTCTTAACTGGGAGAAGAGGGGTGTTCCAAGGTGACTGGCACTCCTTGAGAAGTCCATACTTCAGCAGTTTCATTAGATGGCAGTGGATACCTTCAATGGCTGGTCGGGGAAGAGGATACTGCTTCACATGCACTGGTTCGGCTCCTGGCTTGAGGGTGACGATGACAGGGGCTATGTTCTTCGCTAGGCCAGGTGGATTATCTTCTGCCCATACTTCAGGTGGGGCTAAAAGGTTAGGAGGTATACAGGAACTAGCTGGCTTGATTGGAGATGCACTATAGAACTGCTACTCTTCTTCTCGGGGAACAGTCAGCACCATCAATCCAGCAGGCTTTGGGTTCACAGTCATTTGCATTTCTCCCCCTTCAGCAAAGGATATCTGTGCCTGGAGCTTTGCAAGCATATCTCGGCCCAAAAGTGGAATAGGGCATTCAGGCATATACAAGAGTTGGTGCGCTATTTTCTGTCCCCCTAGTTCACACATGCGGTTCTGCAGGAAAGACTTTGTGGCCTTAGCCCCAGTAGCTCTGACAATGGTGATGCATTGAGAAGACAAAGGGGCTACTGGCTTTGCCACCACTGAGTGTTCAGCTCCTGTATCCACCATAAAGTCCATATATTGGTCCCCTACTTTCAAACTGACCATAAACTCCTGGGGACCCAGGGTGAACTTGGAGCCCGGTCTGGCCTAGTCTTCATCCACGTCATAGCCCGTTGCTACTGCCACTCCCTCAATGGCTTCTTCTCTCTCTCGCTGGAACTGATTTTGAAATCGGCCTCCTGTTCTCCAGGGACTCCCTCCTCCCCTCCTGGGGGTGGAGTCAAGATGCGGGCATTCATTTCTCCAATGTCCTCCTTCTCTGCAATGGGCGCACTGATTTGCACCCAATGGAGGCCTGCTACTTCCGCGGCCTCTTCCACGTTCTCTGGTCCTTTGGTTAGGAAAACCTCCTCCATGTCGTTCAACTAAAGCAGCAGCAAGAAGATCTGCTTTCTTCTTCATCTTTCGTTCACTTTCTCTGTCACGTTCATTTTCACAATTCACAAATACTTTCTGAGCGACTTCCATTAACTGTGCTGTATTCATACCCGCAAATTCATCCAGTTTCTGCAATTTTCGTTTTATGTCTCTCTGGGACTGACTGACAAAGGCTGCATTTACCATGCGCAAATTCTCCTGAGCGGCGGGATCGTATGGGTATATAGTCTATAGGCTTCAGACAACCGCTCATAAAAGGCCGCTGGGCTCTCATCTGGACCCTGGATAACTTCAGATACCTTCCGAATATTCATGGCCCTCTGGCCTCCCTTCCTCAGGCCCTGCAGCAAGGCCTGGCAAAATCGCGTTAGGGCCGCTGCCCCCCTGTCATTATTTGGGTCCCATCTAGGATCCTCATTCGGGAAAGCTGCGGCGGCTGCTTGTGGGAGATTCAGATCACCCCCTTCTACGGGATTCTCTTCTAACCAGCGGATGGCGGCTTGCACAATCCGCGCTCGCTCCTCAGTAGTAAAGAGAGTGGACAGGAGCTGGCGACAATCGGCCCAGGTAGGCTGATGAGTTTGCATTATACTAGACATTAACTCCGTCAATTCTTGGGGTTTTGTTGTATAGGATGCATAATGCGTTTTCCAGTTTAATAAATCAGTAGTGGAAAAAGGTACGTAGACTAGACTGGTTGGTCCTGGTGCCATCTGGCCCTGTTCATTTAAGATAGGTACACCAGGCACTTGACGCAATGGCATTAGGCGCCCTGCTTTCTCCTTCTTCTTCGGGGTTATACTTCTTAAATCATACGGCTCCCGGGTATAAGCTTCCTGAACTGGCAGGAGAGCCTCCGCTTTCCATCTCGTCGGAGGACCCTGGTTCCCCCGATGTACTTGGACCAGACTCGGGGCTATCACTCGGGGAAGTGGGCTTCTTTTGCTGCTGCAGCGGTAATTGTTGAGGTACCTCATCAGGTTCAGCTTCAGGTAGCGGAGCTGGGGGAACTAACCTATGTGGGTACTGGGGTAAACGGGCTGGGATTTCTGGGGACTCTGAGGCGGAATACACAGGCGGCTTCCTCTCCTCAACCTTCCGGGTCCCCCTAGTGGTTGCTACTAATATCCTACACTGTTTCTCATAGCAACGCTTTATCCAGGAGGGGCTTTCTTTTTTTTCCCCTTCACAAACACTTAACCAAGAATCTATATAGGGGAATTGATCAGGGAACATTTTTTTTCACAATCTGATGAACACGGGAAACTACATTAACATCAAAAGGTGCCCTCACGGGGGCCATGAAGTAGCTAACACTGGCCACTCCCTTTCACAGAGCATTTCTAATCGGGATGGAGACATTCTAAAATTCCTAGTCATACATTTCAACAAAATCTGCGTGGACTCCGACCCCCCCCTCCATGATGACGTACTTGACAACAGACAGAGGGGGCGGGCAGTCAGGCTGCATTTTCCTGTGGACTAAGCATAATGGATGTGTGTGCTCATTCTAAATAAGAACAATTTAGATAAAGTCCTTAAAATATAAAACTATTATTTTGCAACATGTTATAACAACAATCCCAATAGAAAGAACTATGGCTCCTAACATGACGGCCACATATCTGTTACGTATGACTGGAATAAAAATACGTGGCATGGAAACTGCCAGCTGTAATCAGCACTTAAGCTGAACAATGTCTCTGCAAAAGAAATTACTTTAAATATTACAGTTCAGAAAGCAGACATTCAAAGGACATGTACATTCCCTCAGATTTAAATCATTTTCGAGTCGCGCTCTGGTACCACGGGCTCGGGATGCTTCATAGTCCTGTCAGGGTTCTTAACCTCTACTTCGAAGGTCAAAGGAAAAACAAAAGCAGTTTCCTTAATTTCTCTATCATTTCTGTTTGGACCATTACAGTGTTTGCTGAAGATTGGAACATAAAAAGACACAAGACAAGGCTAAGCCCACAAATGCATTATACCTATAGCTCTACAGAAATCCTCCTCACTTGGTCCGTACAAGAACAGTTGAAGAACTCGAACGGGATTAATAAGAACTTAACCCTTTCCAGGCTGAGCCCAAAACTGTCGGGATCCGAAATTATGACTAAACATTCCTATTAAATGATATATAATACATGACCATAGCAGAAGGAACATCACTATTAAAACATATTGAATAAAACAGGTACAATTTTCCTGAAATAAGCACAAATTAACCCAGCTGCAGAACGCTGAAAATAAGCCTTCACAGGGTTAAAAGATACTAAACATTCCTTTCTACAGACACGCCCCTTCTCTCTTTGCTTGCCAGAGTCACGCTGCTGTGCTGAAAACAAAACCTGGAATTAGTGAGACAGCTGTCTTTGTACGTAAAAGTGACTCCTGAGTTGGTTTTTCTTTCTTCTTCTCTTAATACTATTCCTTAATCGGTAAACTGTTTCACAAATTACCCAACAGAATAATCTTACATTATACCAGAAGGGAAACTCGCGGTTTCAACAGATAAGAACAATGGAACAACAGGGGAGACAAACACCAAACGCTTCCTCCTTTTCGCGACCTGGGCACAGTCGCCTGGCCAGGAACTGCACTACTCAGGAATCCGCTCTCACTTAGTCTTATTCAAGACCTCTCAGTCACACAAACATTCATACCAGCAACAATAAATCATTTTTCAAATGCCCAAGGTTTTACTGACTGACTATCCCAAACAAAGGGTCGATGGCTTCTGCTTCCGCGCACTCATGCAGAGCATACTAGGACCGCCCTTATGAGAGGTGATCAGGCTCTCGTCTCGCGCACTCATGCAAGACTTTCCCAGTTAGTCTATACCAAATTAGACTCGCGTACTCATGCAAGGCTTTTTCCCCAGGCTGCACTGATTATCCCAGTCTCACATACTCATGCAAGACGTTCCCCAGGCTTCACTGACTCAAATGCCCAAGATTTTCTATTCACCGGATCCGGTCCCAATACCAAACCAGTTCTTGGGTTGGATCCTGGACTCCCCTCGGGTTCGGAGGTGTTGGCCAGCTGGACCCAGTGGCCCGCCGAGGCAAGGCAGAACCCTCTCCGATGCAATAAGACCGGTGGCGCCAGAGAATTCCCCTGCGGTCGGACAGACATGGTTCCAACCGGACCAGACCTTTGAGGCGAGAAGTCGTGGTATATTCACTTGCATACCATCCACTACTCACACATCCCCGGCCAACGCTCCAAGAATATGAAGCAGCTGATAAGCATGCAATAAATAATACCAGGAGTCAGTTCAAAGATCCAAGCCAATTTATTGTGCACAAGGCCCAGTTAGTCAAAGCTTCAAAAAGGACTGAGCAAAGTTCTTACAGAAACATATTCATTTTATACATTCCCTTTCAGCTTGATACATGCAGACTTTCTATTGGTCCCAATGCCCCCTGCATTTGTCCAATCAGAGATCCTTTCTGGGCCTAGCACCCCGCTCCCTCCTCTAGGACTGTTCTAACAATGGTGCAGTTTCTAGGTTTGGATACTTCTCTACTGCAAGGTTGTTTCTGGCTCTAGGAATGCAAGTATTGAAACATTTCTATTTTCACAAAAGAGAATAATGAAAGATTTATGCATTCATGACAACTTCTTATTAAGCAGTTTAAAACAGTTCTTCTCAAACTTTTACAGACTTTGGTTCTTTTACTGAGATGGCGATTGGAATCAGGACCTAACTTACAGGCCTTTCATATTTGCAGGCTATTATAGGCCATAGCCTGCCACAGCACAGACTCAGCGGAAACAAATCCAAGAAAAAGCTGAGCCCCGAGGTGCGGTCGCAGCTTGCTTATATACATTCTCACATATACATTTTCATTATCAATTCTCTATTGGTATCCAATCAGTGACCATGCCTAGCCCTCTTTCTCCACTCCAACCCCCCTTCCCACCTTTCCCTCGTTAAGACATTCCTGCATCTGCATAGTAAGTTCTCTATCTAAAGCTTCAAAAAGTATAGGGACCTTCAAAGCTTAGAGTGTGTTATCTGCAAAGCAGGGTCACCTGGAGGGCAGCACAGAGCAGATGGATCTACCAAATATGGTCTTTCCTGCTCTGTGAGGTGGGGGCCTGTCCTTCAGGCCCGGAGATGAGGCCCACCATAAGTACATTTTTAATTAATACATTTTAATTGCAAAGACATTCCTGGCCCCAGGAAGGCCAGGTCGATTTGAGTTCAAGGAACGCTTGAGCAAGCAGCATAAGGGAGGGGGGAGAGGAAAGAGAAGAAATGTTCAAAAGCCGTATTTAAAAGCAGATTTTTCTTTCCAGCACTAGTCTCAAGTGGGGGTTGGTAATTCAATACTGTTATCGATACATTTCGATGCATGAGGCCTACCAGAGGCCTGGTTAATTGCTGGGGCCTACCACACTACAACACAAAAGATAACTCCTACTGTGGTAGGCTATGGCCTGTAAACTAGGCCTAGACCCCAACCCCCACCTGATGTAGCAGCAAAGCGCCGACAAACCAATGATACCAGGAGTCTGTTCAGAAGGTCCAAATCATTTATTTGTGCACAAGTCTCGAACCAGTCAATTTCAAAATGGCTGAGCAAAGTTTTCAAGCATTACAACAACTTTTATAGACTTCTGTTCCATTCTAGGTATAGAAAAACATTTCATTGGTCCCGGTAACCTCCCGTACCCCTTCCATTGGTCCCGGTACTGATAAGTTTATCCAATTATGTCCCTTCTGTGGGCATGACACCTGCATACCCACCTTCTAGTCCCAATTACAATGGTCAGTTCATCAACTTGTTACTTTCACACTCTCAAGGCCATAGAACCAATTTGTGCATGCAGAGGAGCAGGGTTCTGCAACTCATCTGTCAGCACTCCCAATTATTTCTTTGCAGATGTACTTTTTCTTATCAGTAACTTCTAAACATGTCTTTCTGTATTTTTCCATCTTTCAGCTCTGCAGTTCTGCCTACCTAAGCTAATTCAATACTTCTACTGAGTTCTATCTTACAATAGCAGCATATTGGGGGATGTGCAATCCTATATGCCTCTCCACAGGCCTCATTTACAGGTCAAGCTAGCCATGCTGGCCTGCTTATGTTCAGACACCGTGGGTCACAGGCCTGCACCTGCCACACTGAGACTAGTGCTGAAAAGAACCAGAGTTTGAGAAACTGCTTTTGACTGCTTTTGAAACTGTTTTTGAAAAGTCTGTATAATTTCTCTATGCTGATGACAGACATGTTCCTGCATTCTCTGAGCTAGAAATGGCCTTGAAGTAGAAATGTATCTATATCTAAGACTGTGCCTTTGTTAGAACAGTCTGAGAAGGGGAACAGGGATCTAGCCCCAGAGAGGGTCCCCGATTGGACAGGTGCAAGGGGCGATGGGACCAATAGAAGTTTTGCCTGTATCAAACTGTAAAAATTGTATATAAGGAATTTGCTCCTGTACTCCATTGCTCAGTCACTTTTGGACATTCTCCTGTCTGAGCCTGTGCACAATAAATTGGCTTGGAACCAGCTATTGACTCCTGGTCTTATTCATTGCGTGCACTTCGCTGCTACACTACTACGCCCAGATAGTGTTCGCTAATGCAGGGCAACGATAATGCAGCAATTTTCTGTACTATTTGCAGAAAGCATGCTATCTGCAGGAGTGGGCAGGATTATGGCAGAGAGTGGGCGTGTCTGCAACGCATGATTACTGCAGGCCTCATCAGCACATCCATGCGATCTGATTTGCAGATAGCATGGGTGCAGCTGACACCATCTCAGTGGGTTTAGATGCATCCACGATGCTGCCTGACTGCATTCTCTGCACTATTGGTGTGTTATATGCTGAGGAAATGCTGTGCACACCCCCAACAGATAATGCACTGCTCTTGCAACTAACATGGTGCTATCTGCACCTTTTTGATGTATTAGCTGCAAAAGCCTAACACAGTTTTATAAACATGCCCCAATGTTTTATGGTGCCATGCTTAGGCCTAAAACCAAACTAAAATTCATCAAGAATATTATTTTCAGAATCATATTGTTCTATAAACTGAGCAACAGTGTCTTCTGTCAGTTTGGCCAACAAAAGAATACATGAAAAGTGTTCTTCCCAATAGTTGTTACCTCTGCTAGAATATGTATATAGCCACAAGCAGGTTGAATATGTATATAGCAACCTAATACTGCAAATGATACCAATATGTAATAGATGCCAATGTGTATATACCACCCAATATCGCATATAGTTGCCGAGCAATACTGTACATCCGCACTCTGGCGATCAATCTGTATATAGTTAGACAATCTGTAAATAGTTGCAAGTTGACCCGGTCACCTGCGACCGATCACCTAGTCTGTATATAGTTGCCCTTGTTAGTCCCAAGTAGTAATACCTGTTCATTGTAAGTCCAGTGTAGGTCCTGCCTGCTCTGTACAAATTTTGTTGACTGTAAACCGCACTGAATCCAAAGAGCGCGGTATAAAAAAAGACATTAAATAAAATAAATAAATAAATAAGTGAGCTCCAAGCATAATCAACTAGCCATACACACAATTCCGGCATGACAAGGTGGTTCTACAAACTCACCCTTAGATCCAAGTGACAAGTTTGAAAGGAGGAGGTCAGGCCAATCACAGCTCACACGGCTTCTTAGGGTCTCCTCACTAGTGAAGTTATGGCTGGAGCATGTAGGTTATTTGCCATCATTTACTATGTTACTATGATACTAAGGTAATAACACCTTTTTAAAATAATGAGGAAATAATGCTTGCTATATAATGCCAAAACCTCAAGAATCCCCCTGAAATACCTCTGTATCATTCCATAGTGCGAACGCACCTTGAATATTATGTGCAATTCTGGTTGCCATATCTTAAAAAGGATATAGCGTTATTAGAAAAGGTACAGAGAAGAGCCACCAAAATGGTAAAGGGGATGGAAGGATACCCCTATCGCTGTAGCAAAGTGCAATCAATGAATAAATCCAGGAGTCAATTGACAGGGTCCAAGCCAATTTATTGTGCACAGGCCCAGTCAGTCAAAGCTTCAAAAGGAACTGAGCAAAGGTTTCTACAGAGACATAACCATTTATACCTCTTTTTCAGTTTGATACATGAGAACTTTCTATTGGTTCCAACTCGATACATGCAAACTTCTCATTGGTTTTACATTCCCTGCACCTGTCCAATTAGAAATTCCTCCGGAGCCTAGCAACCAGCCCCCTCCCTTAGGATTGCTCTAACAATGGTGCAGTTCTTGATTTCGTTACTTCTCTACTGCAAGGTTATCCCTAGCTTCAGGAATGCATGTATTGAAACATTTCTTTTCTTTCACACACAAGAGAATAATGGAAGACTTATGAATTCATAAAAACTTCTTATTAAGCATTTTAAAACAGTTTTCTAATTTTTCACAGATTTTTGGTTCTTTTTCTAGCTATAATGGGAGTTAGGATCCAGGCCTAACTTACAGGCCTTTCATAGTAGCAGACCATGCTAGGCCATAGCCTACCACATTCCCCCCTTTGATTATTCTCACCTGCAAGTGAGAAAGGGTGAGAATTAAATCACTCATTAGTCAATTAACACATTATACTGGTGTAATAGCATCATTGTGGGGTATAGGGTAATACTGCCACATAGCTAACACCTTTGCAGCTGCCTTCCGCTCTATAGTGTTATCAATTGTTGAAGTTATCATACGCAAGCAAAGGGGTAGGAGACAAGGGAGCAATAAGCACATGGCTAATATGAGCAGTACAATAAACATAAGGGCTTTTAGACCACCAATCCATGAGAATAATGACCCAAACCACCCATCCATCTTCAAACTGTGCCAGGTCTGGACAGGCACAAATGTCTGCTCTCTCATCTGGGTGGCTAGATCTTCAACTACATGCCCATTATTATCAATCTGTAAACAACAATTACTTAAGTTTAACTTTCCACATACCCCACCTTCAGCTGCTAACAAATAATCTAAAGCTAAACAATTTTGATAAATGGCTGTGCGCATTTGCGTACTTTGCTTTGCCAGAAGGGTTAGTGCTTTACTAGTTTCATTAGTTATTATTTCAACAACAGCTTGCAAACATATTATTCGATTAATCATATAAACAGGAGTACGATATCCCCATGTCCCATCCTGCTCCCAAGTAGAAGGTCCATAGTATGAGATAATTCTCTCAGGCGGCCATTCTTCAGATGTCGCATTCCATTTGTCCCATTGGCCTATCTTCAAGGCCTCCTTCAGCTGTCGACTTCTGTACACAAGATATCCCAGTTGTTCTCCCTGGGATGTAGGCAAAAGGAAAAAGGAAGGTCGTATGGTTCCCAATACACTTGCGCCTCCCCAGTAGTGAGGAGCCTAGCATATGCTCGGGTTCCGCAAATCCAGTACAGTCCAGGTGGTGCTTGCCAGGAATTATATGCTGCTAAGTTAGTCCAGATACTGGCAAGTTGGGGAAACTGAACTAGAGGATTGGAAGGTTCAGTAGCATTGACTCCTGACCACCAAGATGTCTTCTTAGTGGTACTGTTGTAGAACCTCTGATTGAGACAGACCAGCTGCCCCACTTCCATATTAAACAATGGTCCATAGCGAGAAAAACATAAGTTACCCACAATGGAGTGGGCCAATACCCATTCACTTGTGGTATTGTGTATATTAGTCTGATTATATGGAATAGAATAGTTCAGTTCTTGTGCTTCCCAAGGCCACTGGTCTCCCATCGTTGTTCCGCCACAAAACAAACAGTCTGAAACCTGCTCCCGCTAATTCAAGAAATAAGTTTTGTGAGGCAGGAGGAATTTCAAACTCTGCTTTCATGGCCTCATAGGAGTGATGTATACGATAGGGTGAGGATACATGGGTCTTGGTGTTTAATTGCAGATATAAGATAGTCCCAGGATCTATACCTCCTCCTGCTATACGCAACCTAAACTTATATCCTTGCTTCCATTGGCTGGGATTGACTATGAGAAGCTGCAGGGGATTACAGGCACCTTTCTGGCATTTCTTGGGCTCTGGTAATCTGATCTTTCTTAAGCTGCCTTTGCGGTGATCACCATCTCATCCCATAGGTGCATTCTTCCAGGTAGCAAAATATACACAGTCCCATTTTGGGCAAAAGTAATCATGTTTAGATGTAGTGGTGTAAATGGTGGCTGCAGAACTTTTTCCTGTACACCGTCCCCATCCATAGGCTCCTTCTGGACACATATATTTATCATCATGGTAGTATGCTCGCTCCCATGACCCACATCTGTGGTAAGCATTTCTGTTAATTGCATCACAAGCATCAAAGTTCAAGATAATTGGTTTTGTGGGGTTTGCAAGGGGTTTTGTCGCCTTCAGGATGGCTCCATCTTCATCATTCCAGCGTATCTCAAATGTATAATATGAAGGGTTTTGTCGAGGGTTATAACAAGTCTTACTTTTCCCCTTCGTGCAAATATTCAGTTCGGTGCCATTGTAAATACACTGGCTGACTGTACCAGTGCAAGTATAGTAGGAGTGATAGAGCAAAGTCTGAGTAATCTTTTGTCCTGTTCGGGTGGTGGTTATAACATTGTGATTACAGTCTTTGGAGGTTAACTGGAAAGTTGGGTATGATGAACTTGTTGAGTTTTCTTCTGTTTCTGTTGTGATGGTCACTCTCGCGTGACGAAGGTAGATTCTGAAGATTCTCTATAATCCTGGCTGTCTCCTCAAGGTGAGTCGCAATGGAGTCTCGGGATCATTCACTGACGTCCATTGGCCACGATCAGGAGCAGCTGCCGGCTTCACTCGACTGTGGTGGATCCAGGGTTCAAATTCTGCAACTTTCACTGCAGTGGGGGTTGACAAGATGACGACGTATGGTCCCTTACAATGCGGCGCCAGCAGGGTCTTTCTCCACTCTTTCACCCACACGGACATTCCTGGCTTGAAGGAATGCAGAGGCTCGGTCAGGTTGATGGGTAGTCGATCTTGCACCCACGTTTGGAGATTCTGCAAGACAGAACCTAAAGCTAATAGTTCTTGTCTAGTTATTTCAGATCCTATCTGTCTCATGTCTCCCTTTATTCCCTGCACTATGGGTGGAGGTCGCCCATACAAAATCTCAAAAGGGGAGACTCCTAAGGATCTGGTGGGAGCTGAACATATTCTAAGAAGGGCTATTGGGAGAACTTGGAGCCACTTCAGGTGTGTTTCTTGGCAAAGTTTGGATAACTGAGTTTTCAAGGTTCTATTCATACATTCTACTTTTCCTGAGCTCTGGGGTCTGTAAGCAGTGTGTAACTTCCATTTTATTTGCAGAGCTTGAGCTAACTGTTGGGTCACTTGGGATACAAATGATGGACCATTATCTGACCCTATAGTTGATGGTATTCCAAATCGGGGAATGATCTCATGGAGCAATACCCTAGTGACTTCTCGGGCTTTCTCAGTTCGGGTGGGATAGGCTTCCACCCATCCCGAAAATGTACAGACTAACACTAACATATAGTGATATCCATTTGCACGGGGCATTTCAGCAAAGTCTATCTGTATATCACTCATTGGGGTCACCCCTACTCACTGAACTCTTGGGGGTGGAACAGGACCTTGCTTGGCATTATTTTTGGCACATATCAGACATTGCTGTGCCACCGAGGCGGTCAGGGATCCTAGCAGTGAAATACAGAAATGGGGTCTCAGGGCTTTTTCCATGGCTGTTTTTCCATAGTGTGTGGCTTGGTGAAAAGCTTGAACAAAGGCTGGCCCTAATGCTTCAGGAATGACTGTAGGACCTGGAGGTGGACTACCTTCTGGGGGTGGCAACACTATCCAACCTTGTTCTGTCAAGACTCCTCCCTCCTTTTCACAATAATAGTTTAACTCTCTTGTAGTGTATTGGGGTGCCCAGGAACTGAGGGGCACAGAGAATAGGGCTGCTTGCATTACAGTATCTTGGGTCCTAATTTGTCCTGTGGTGGCTGCCTTCCGGGCTGTGACATCTGCAAATCTATTCCCTCAGGTGACTTCTCCTGCTCCTGCCTGATGACCTCGGCAGTGCATGACTGCCACTTGTTTGGGGGCCCACACAGCATCTAATAACATCAATATCTCGGGCCCATACCTAATGGCCTTACCCCCTGAGGTGATCAACCCTCACTCTTTATACAAGGCTCCATGTGCATGCAAAGTAGTGAAAGCATATTTGGAATCTGTGTACACATTTATGCGGAGTCCTTCTCCTAATGTCAAGGCTCTGGTGAGGGCTATCAATTCAGCTTTCTGTGCAGACGTTCCTGGGGTCAGGGCTGAGGACTCAACTACCAGATCAAGGGTCACCACTGCATATCCAGCACAACGATGTCCATTGATGACCAAACTGCTTCCATCCACGAAGAAAGTCCGTTCTGGGTCCTCTAGAGGGACATCGGTCAAATCAGGGCAACTTGAAAATACAGTGTCCATGGTTTCTAAGCAATTATGATCAGGTGGCCCAGGACCAATTGGAAACAACGTAGCAGGGTTCAGAGCTTGACTGACTTTCAACTGTATCCGGAGGTTTTCGCACAGCATGCTCTGATATTTCAACATTCGTGCATTGGTTAGCCAGAAGTTTCCTTTGTGTTCCATGAGAGTCAGAACAGAGTGTAGCACAGTGACTTAAAGAGTTTGTCCCAGTGTGAGTTTATCTGCTTCGCCCACTAGGAGGGCTGTTGCTGCAACAGCTCTCAAACAAGGGGGCCATCCTTTTGCAACTACATCCAATTGTTTTGACATATAGGCTACTGGTCGTTGCCAGGAGCCACTTAACCCTCCATAGCCCATGTCCCCTGTAAAATAGTTATCTCCAAGTTATAATGCCCTGTTCAATGTAATTTCAGTTTGTTTAATGTAAACCGCACTGATGCAGAATAGCGCGGTATATAAGAGAATATAAATAAATAAATAAATAAATAAGAGATTGAGTCAATACTCCCAATGCATTTCCTTGTGACTCATGGACAAAAAGATGGAAAGGCTTCTGAACATCTGGAAGACCTAAAGCTGGGGATGACATCAGGGCATTTTTCAAAGTCTGGAATGCTACTCTTGTTCAGGTCCCCAGTCTAGTGGAGATTTTTCCATTCCTTTGGTGACTTGGTATAGTGGTTTTGCAATCAGCGCGAAGTTGGGGATCCATATGCGACAGTATCCCGCGGCCCCCAGGAAGGCTCTTACTTGCCTCCTAGTGGTTGGAGTAGGGATACTACATACAGCTTCTTTGTGTTCTGGTCCCAGATGTCGGATCCAACTGGACAACTGGAATCCTAGATACTTGACTTCAGTTTGGCATAGCTGTGCTTTGGCTCTTGAGACTTTGTATTCAGCCTCTTTGAGAAGGTACAAAAGTTCACTAGTAGCTTGTAGGCATTCACTTTCTGAGTTGGTGGCTATAAGCAGGTCATCTACATATTGAAGAAGAACCCTCTTTCCTGGGTCCACGGGGTAACTTGAGAGATCTTGATTCAGGGCAGCACTGAAGAGAGTAGGTGAATTCTTGAATCCTTGGGGTAATCTGGTCTAGGTGAGCTGGCCCCTCCTTCCTGTTGTGGGGTCTTGCCATTCAAAAGCGAATAAAAGTTGACTGGTGGGGGCTAGGTGCACACAGAAAAAGGCATCTTTCAGGTCCAGGACGGTGAAGTGAGTAGCCTCAGCGGGGATCAGTCCCAAGAGAGTATAAGGGTTTGGTACTACAGGGTGTATAGTTTCAACTGTATCATTTACTCGCCTTAGGTCTTGTACTGGGCGGTAGTCCCCTGTCCCAGGCTTCTTTACTGGGAGAAGGGGGGTGTTCCAAGGTGACTGGCATTCCTTGAGAAGTCCGTACTTCAGCAGTTTCATCAAATGGCAGTGGATTCCTTCAATGGCTGGTCGAGGGAGAGGATACTGCTTCACATGCATTGGTTCCACTCCTGGCTTGAGGGTGACAATGACAGGGGCTATGTTCTTTGCTAGGCCAGGTGTATTATCTTCTGCCCATACTTCAGGTGGAGCTATGAGGTTGGTAGGTATACAGGGACTAGTTGACTTTATTGGAGATGCACTATAGAACCGCCACTCTTCTTCTCGGGGAACAGTAAGCACCATCAATCCAGCAGGCTTTGGGTTCACAGTCATTTTCATTTCTCCCCCTTCAGCAAAAGATATTTGTGCTTGGAGCTTAGCAAGCATGTCTCGGCCCAGTAGTGGAATAGGGCACTCAGGCATATACAAGAACTGGTGCGTTATCTTCTGTCCCCCTAGTTCACACATGCGGTTCTGTAGGAATGACTTTGTGGCTTTATTTCCAGTGGCTCCCACAATAGTGACAGATCGTGAGGACAAAGGAGCTACTGGCTTGGCTACTACTGCATGTTCTGCTCCTGTATCTACCATAAATTCCATGTATTGGTCCCCTATCTTTAAACTGATCATAGGCTCCTGGGGACCCAGGGTGAACTTGGAGCCCGGTCTGGCCTAGTCTTCATCCACATCATCCAGGTCATAGCCCGTTGCTACTGCCACTCCCTCAATGGTTTCCTCCCTCTCCTGCTGGAACTGTGTTCGGTTCATTCCTCCCCTCCTTCAAAATCGTCCTCATGGCCTCCAGGGACTCCCTCCTCCCCTTGCAGGGGCGGAGTCCAGATGCAGGCACTCATTTCTCCAATGTCCTTCTTCCTTGCAGTAGGCGCACTGATTTGCACCCAATTGAGGCCTTTCGCTTCCGCGGCCTCTTCCACGTCCTCTGGTCCTTTGATTAGGAAAACCTCCTCCACGTCGTTCGGTTATAGCAGCAGCAAGAAGATCTGCCTTCTTCTTCATCTTTCGTTCACTTTCTCTGTCTTGTTCATTTTCACGATTCACAAACACTTTCTGAGCGACTTCCATTAACTGTGCTGTATTCATGCCCGCAAATCCATCCAATTTCTGCAATTTTCGTTTTATGTCTCTCTGGGACTGACTAACAAAGGCCGCATTTACCATACGTAAATTTTCCTGAGCGGCGGGATCATATGGGGTATACAATCTATAAACTTCAGACAACCGCTCATAAAAGGCCGCTGGGCTCTCATCTGGACCCTGGAGAACTTCCGATACTTTCCCGATATTCATGGCCCTCTGGCCTCCCTTCTTCAGGCCCTGCAATAAGGCCTGGCGAAATCTGGTTAGGGCCGCCGCCCCCCTTTCATCATTCGGGTCCCACCCGGGATCTTCATTGGGATATTCTGCAACAACTGCTTGCGGGGGGTTTATTCCTCCCCCTTCTACAGGGTTTTCTTCTAACCAACGGAGGGCTGCTTGCCCGATTCGCCCTCGCTCCTCAGTAGTAAAGAGTGTAGACAGGAGCTGGCGACAATCAGCCCAGGTAAGCTGATGGGTTTGCATAATGCTAGACATTAATTCTGTTAATTCCTGAGGCTTGGCTGTATAGGATGCATAATGCGTTTTCCAGTTCAATAAATCTGTGGTGGAAAAGGGTGCATAAACTAAGCTGGTTGGTCCTGGTGCCATCTGGCCCTGATCATTTAAAACAGGCATTCCAGGCACTTGGCGTAATGGCATTAGGTGCCCTGCTTTCTCCTTCTTCTTGGGAGTTATGCTTCTTAAATCATAAGGCTCCCGGGCAAAAATCTCCTTGGTGGGTGACCCTGAACTGGCCGGAGAGCCTCCGCTTTCTATCTCGTCAGAGGACTTAAGTCCCCCCGATGTGCTTGGGCCTGACTCGGGACTATCACTTGGGGTAGGGCGCTTTTTAGGCTGCTGCAGCCGTATTTTCTGGGGCTCCTCATCTGGCTCTACTTCAGGTCATGGTGCTGTAGGAACTAACTTCTGAGGGTGCTGGGGTAACCTAGCCAGGATATTTGGGGACTCTGGGGCAGAATACACAGGCGGCTTCTCCTCCTTAACTTTTCTAGTTCCCCTAGTAGTAGCTACAAATATTTTACAGTGTTCCTCATAGCAGCGCTTCATCCATGAGGGCTGCTGTTCACATACACTTAACCAGGAATCTATATAGGGGAACTGGTCAGGATACACTCTTAGTATAAGCTGATGAATTTGTAAAACTGTTTTGAAATCAAAGGTGCCCCCACGGGGCCATGAAGCAGCTAGCGCGGGCCACTCCCTTTCACATAACATTTTTAATTTAGTCGTAGTCATTTTCATACCATAATCACCCGAAAATCCTTTACGGAAATTCTTGATCAGACATGCCAACGGAGTTTGCGTGAACTCTGCCCCTCCCATAATCTGAACGTACCTACGTACCCTATCTATGTACTCTACTAACTACGTACGCTACGTACTCTACGTACACGTAATGACGTACAAGACAACGAACAATAAGGATAGGTAGTATGGCTGTAGGTAAGGGGTCCGTACAGCCCACAGAACACTGGGGGGGACGAACACCACTCGCTTCCTCCTTTTCGCGACCTGGGCGCGGTTGCCCGGCCAGGAACTGCGCTACTTAGGAGTCCGCTCTCGCTCGGTGTGTATTTCAAGACCTCTCACTCACACAAGCAAGCATATTTCAACAGGAAATCATTTTTCAAGTGCCCAGGTTTTCTGACTAACTGACTATTTCAAACAAGAAGGGTCGATGGCTTCGGCTTCCCTTTCTCTTATACGGAGCTTACTAGGACCGCCCTTATGGGAGGTGATCAGGCTCCCTTGTCTTGCACACACTCATGCGAGATTTCCCAGTTAGTCTATACCAAATATACCAAATTAGTCCTGCGCACGCAAGACGTTGTCCCAGGCTGTTCTTTCTGACTATCGAATCACAAAAATGTCTACTCACCGGATCCGGTCCCCGATACCACACCAGCTTCTGAGTTGGAACCTGGACTCCCCCAGGTCGGAGGTGTTGGCCAGCTGGATCCGATAGCCCGCCGAGGCAGGCGGAACCCTCTCCGGCACAAAGGGGCCGGCGGCGCCTGAGGTTTCCCCCGCGGTCAGACAGACATGGTTCCAACCGGGCCAAACCTCAAGGCGAATTGCGTGGATTATTCACTTGAATACCATTTACCACTTGCACTTCCCGGCCAACGCACCAAGAATATGCTGTAGCAAAGTGCAATCAATGAATAAATCCAGGAGTCAATTGACAGGGTCCAAGCCAGTTTATTGTGCACAGGCCCAGTCAGTCAAAGCTTCAAAAGGAACTGAGCAAAGGTTTCTACAGAGACATAACCATTTATACCTCTTTTTCAGTTTGATACATGAGAACTTTCTATTGGTTCCGACTCGATACATGCAAACTTCTCATTGGTTTTACATTCCCTGCACCTGTCCAATTAGAAATCCCTCCGGAGCCTAGCAACCAGCCCCCTCCCTTAGGATTGCTCTAACAATGGTGCAGTTCTTGATTTCGTTACTTCTCTACTGCAAGGTTATCCCTAGCTTCAGGAATGCATGTATTGAAACATTTCTTTTCTTTCACACACAAGAGAATAATGGAAGACTTATGAATTCATAAAAACTTCTTATTAAGCATTTTAAAACAGTTTTCTCATTTTTCACAGATTTTTGGTTCTTTTTCTAGCTATAATGGGAGTTAGGATCCAGGCCTAACTTACAGGCCTTTCATAGTAGCAGGCCATGCTAGGCCATAGCCTACCACACTATGAAGAGAGGCTAAAAAGGTTAGGGCTCTTCAACCTGGAAAAGAGACGGCTGAGGGGAAATATGATAGAGGTCTATAAATTAATGAATGGAGTGGAACGGGTAAACGTAGTTTCCCCAAAAGACACAAGTTCCACAATACTTGTACTGGCAGGGGCGGCCCAAGGGGGGTGCGGGGCCTCATTTGCATAAGGGGCCTCATTTGCATAAATATTTGCATAATGTTACCATACACTAACTTTTAGTAAACATGCCTCTTCATGAGTGTATGGATAAAGAAAGACAAAGATTTCTACATTATTATAATCCAGTGCCAACCGCCAGGCACATTAGGAACTACTACAAACACTGCCCATTTAGAACCCATAGCAAACCCACCGTATCCTAACAGCACTACCAGGACTCATAAAGCACCATACCCTACCTATCAAAAGTCAACACTGCAAATATTAAACCAACACATTTCAGAGAATAACAATACATGACCTTCTGGGGAAAGAGAACAAGTGACAATGTCAAATAGGAATTACATTAACAGAATACCTCAGCTCAGTTACACATGCAGAACATAGACCATCACCAAACAAGGAATCACAATTTAAAAACAGGAAGACAATAATTAAACTGGGAACCCTAAAAGCCAAACTTGGAATGTACAACAACAATGTAGAAATAAAACTATAAATTAATTTCCTCTTGTACTAAACAAAGCACAGACATTAATGATGCACATTTCCCAGAGCTAACATATTCCAGTTAATAAATTCAAAATAAAGAGATATCTTTGTACCTTTTGTGCATTTTATTTCAGTTGCAATTGTTCCAGCCACTTTCTTCTGGTTTATTTGTGTCTTCTGCTATCTCTCCATCGTCTGCTGTCCATTTGTCCTTTCTTCTCTTCTATTTTTTTTCATTCTCTCTCTACATCTGCTTTAACATAATAATCTTTCTCCTTTTGCTCTTTCCTCATTCCTATTTCATCCACTCAAATTTTACCCCTTCATCCTCAATCCCCACTTAGTCTCCCAATACCCGGCCAATTGTACATTTTTCTTCCCTCCCACACAAAATATTTTTCCCCTCTCCATTTTACTCTCCCAGCCCCATCCCATTCTAATCCTCCCCCAACATCAGCTCCCTTCTAGTTCCAGTCTCACTCAGCATCCATTCCCTTCTAGTCCCCACATCAGCCCATTTCCAGTCCTGGCCCCTCCATCAGTCCATTTCCAGTCCTAGCTCCCCCATCCATTTCCAGTCCTATCCGAGTCCCTTCATCAGCTCATTTCCAATACCAACCTCCCATCAGCCCATTTCTAGTCCTTTCCTAGCCCCACCATCAGCCCATGTTAAATCCTAGCTCCCCTCCACTCAGCCCATTTCTAATCCAAGCCCCCCATGAGCCTACTTCCAGTTCTAGCTCCTCCATGAGTCCATTTCAATCCAAGCCCCCACCACAGCCCATTTCCAATCTTAGCTCCCCCCAACACCCAATTTCCAGTCCTATCCTAGCCCCTCCATCAGCCCATTTCCTGTACTAGCTCCCTCCCCTAAGAGCCCATTCCAAGCCCCCCTTCCCATCAGCTATTTGCAGTTCAAGCCCCCTTCCACTCAGCCCATTTCCATTCCAAGTCCCCCTCCCCATCAGCTATTTGCAGTTCAATCCCCCCACTTCCCCACAGCCCATTTCCATTCCAAGCCCTGTCCCCATCAGCAATTTGCAGTTCAAGCCCCCCACTTCCCCTCAGCCCATTTCCATTCCAAGCCCCGTCCCCATCAGCTATTTGCAGTTCAAGCCCCCGGGCACTCAGCCCATTTCCATTCCAAGCCCCCCTCCCCATCAGCTATTTGCAATTCAACCCCCATTCCACTCAGCCCATTTCCAGTCCTAGCTACCCCCCCAACCCATTACCAGTCCTAGCCCCCCATAGCCCACTCCCAGTCCTAATCCCACCAGCCCATTTCCAGTCCTAATCCCCCATCACCCAATTTTTAGTTTAAGCCCCCCATAGCCCATTATCAGTCCTAACCCCCCATCAACCCACTTCCAGTCCTAATCCCACCAGCCCATTTCCAGTCCTAATCCCCCATCACCCAATTTTTAGTTTAAGCCCCCCCATAGCCCATCACCACTCCTAAACCCTAAATCAATAGCCCAGGCTACGTGATATTCAACTGTCCACGCATGCACAAAAAAGGAGGCGGAGTCCTAATAATGGCAAGGGCCTCTCTCGGGCTTACAATCACATCAACAATCTCCACACAGGAAATTGACATTCTCCGAGTGGAGAATAGGACCCTGTCAATATGCCTTTTGTATAGACTACCAACACCTCATCACGAAGCCCTCGCTGACGCTTTCGGAACCCTCTCCTCCACTGCAGCTAAGAAATACCAGATAATTCTGGGAGATTTCAATCTTAACTCCACCACTCACATACAGGCAACCTCCTTCTTAGAAGCTATGGACCAGCTCGGCTATAATCAATTAATTCAAGAGGAGACCCACACAAAAGGAAATATTCTGGACCTGATATTCCTTCCTAAAAGCTCACCGCAACTAGAAATTGAGCAACCCAAAACCCGTATAACTCAAGTTCCATGGTCTGATCACCACCAAATTCAATTCACCATATACCCAGGCCCTGCAACAAACAAATTAGATTCTGAAACACCTAATCAACAACGTAGAAAATTCCAACAACTCAACAAGGAAACCCTAATAAGCTCTCTTGATGAACACATAACCTTTGACAACACCGACATTGAAGACCTAACTCAAAAATGGTTCTCTACAATTGAAGACAACTCTAAACCAAAATGGAAATCATCAGCCAGACTGACGAAAACAAAAACAGAACCATGGTACACTCCCCTGCTGCACAAGATGAAGAAAGATTTAAGAAGACTGGAGAGAAAATGGAGACGGACCAAGAATGATCTACAAAAGCTGGAATACCTTGAGCTCCTAGCCAAATACAAAAATGAGATCAACAAAGCTAAAAAAGTGCATCACACCAAAGTTCTCAACAAGGCCATTAACAGACCCAGAGAGCTTTTTGACCTAGTAAAGTCACTCACAAAGCCCTTGCCTGAACTCAACTGCAATGGAAAAATTAAGGCTCAAGACCTGGCGGATCACTATGCTACAAAACTTAATCCCCCTAAACATCCTCTCCAAACCCTGAATGTGCTGGCCTCATGTCCAAAGCTGACAGACAGTAAGAACACAAGCATTAACCTGAAAGAAGGATGGTCTACTTTCCATACAATTGACAAAAAACTAATCTTAACTACCATCTCAAACCTCCATACAACGACATCTCTCCTGGATCCCTGTCCAGCAGAATGGATCAAATCTACTAAAAATGAAATTTCTCATCTAATAGCACACATAGTCAACCAATCCTTGCAGCAAGGTATCATGCCCGCACAACTGAAAAGATCTCTAATTAGGCCTATTTTAAAGAATAAATCTCTCAACAAAGATGATCCTACCTCCTACCGGCCGATATCAAGTATATCCTTTCTTGCAAAGATTATCGAGAAAGTAACTCAGCAGCAACTTCAAGACCACCTTGATGAAAACAAAATTCTTGACGATCATCAATACGGTTTTCGACCCCACCACGGTGTCGAAACCCTACTCATAGCTCTTCTGGACAACCTAATCAAGGGACTGGAAAACAAAAACAAGATGTTCATACTGATATTTATAGATATATCAGCAGCGTTTGACACAGTACATCATCAAATACTCTTGCGCAGGCTTGAGTCTATAGGTATAATGAGCACACCGATAAAGTGGTTCGAATCATACCTAACAAATAGAATGTAACAGGTACGCTTCAATAACGAACAAGCTAAGCCATTCCCCCAAACCCAAGGGATACCTCAGGGATCAGCTATCTCCTCCCTGCTATTCAACATCTACATCCAGCCAGTATGTACAATTTTCCAAAAGCATAATATCAGCTACCATCTATATGCAGATGACATTATGATGTACACACAACTTGACATAAACGATCCTAAGTTCAACCAATTAGAAGAATGCCTACAAGAACTGCAAAACTGGCTCTAATGCAACAATATGTCTATAAATCACAAGAAAACTGAAGTGATGTTCATAGCAGGAAAACAAGACTTCAATCCTCCTGCATCTATCACCCTGAATGGTAACACTTACCACTCAAAAAAAGAGATCAAATATCTAGGAGTACTAATTGATGCTAACCTAAAAATGGACAAGCACCTCCGGATAACGAATAGAGCAATATTTCACAAGCTGAAAGTCCTACAATCCTTACGCTGCATCATTGACCACTCTGACTTTAGAACAGTAGCACAGGCGCTCATCATTCCCCACTTTGACTACTGTAATGCTATATTACAAGGGCTACCGAAAAAAACAATAAGCATCCTGCAGATGGCACAGAATGTATCAGCCAGGATTATTATGAATAAGAACCTGACAGATCACATCACTCCAGTTCTTATGGAGCTCCACTGGCTCCCCATACCCGCAAGAATAATTTACAAAATGCTGATAATGACATTCAAAATTATCCATAAGATATCTCCCTCATTTCTCGATATACTAATCACCACCCAGCCCTCCAACAGATGCCGACGGACTGCAAACCTGAACACACTCTGCGAACCCAGCAGCATAAGATCAGTCAAAGAACGGACGAGCAACCGGGCATTCACGTACTCAGCACCCATGCTCTGGAACCAGCTGCCACACGAATTACGCCAAACCAAAGACTTACACACCTTCAGAAAAGAGCTTAAAACACACCTGTTCCAATCGTATTACGGCATTACCTAGCCGTTCTCAACTATATCTTCCCATGCTGCCTTCTTAAGCCATGCCTTCTTAAGCATAAGGTTGATAGAAACCTATTTCTCATTGTTGCATCACATCCTTGAAGATTCTTATAAACAATTTTTTTTTTTTTTTTATGTATATATTGCTCTGCTAATTGCTTGTATTTTTGCAATCTCTATGTACAATTATAACCTGCTCT
Organism: Ichthyophis bannanicus; assembly: GCA_033557465.1. Lineage (NCBI taxonomy): Eukaryota > Metazoa > Chordata > Amphibia > Gymnophiona > Ichthyophiidae > Ichthyophis > Ichthyophis bannanicus. Next base: position 444,930,680 of record CM066034.1, on the reverse strand, counting down.
GGTTGCTCAATCTGTAATTTATTTGAATAATCAATTGTATAACTGTGATCTGGTGGTTGTTAGTCCCCCCTACCGTACTCATACTGTATTCCTAAATTTATGCTGTACATATTCACTTGTCCTGTCCACCTAAGGACCGCTTCTGATCGCTGGAAGGAGCGGTGTATAAATTTATGCCAAATAAATAAATAAATAAATAACCCCCCCCATAGCCCATCACCACTCCTAACCCTCCCCAGCGCCCATCACCACTTCTAACCCCCCCCAGCGCCCATCACCCATCACCACTCCTAACCCCCCCCCCAGCCCAGGGAAAATTTAAAATAAAAAAAAGCTGTCTGCTGCCGCTTTCGGGGCCGCCGTGGCAGAATCGAGTGTGCCGCGGGGCCCCCCCTGTGCCCGGCAGAGCCTTCCCTCCCCGGTATCAGCTCTCTCCAGCTGCAGTCACACGTGCCGGCTTTCAGAGCGCGAAGGGACTAGTTTCCCTTTCGCGGCTCTGTTAAGCCTGCGGGGGCTTAACAGAGCAGTGAGGGAGAAACTCTCCTCTCACGCTCTGAAACCGGCGCGTGTGACTGCAGCTGGAGAGAGCTGATACCGGGGAGGGAAGGCTCTGCCGGGCACAGGGGGGGCCCCGCAGCACACTCGATTCTGCCGCGGCGGCCCCGGAAGCGGCAGCAGACAGCTTTTTAAAATGTTTTTTAAATTTTACTTTTGGATTAGAATGTTTTTTGCGCGGGGCCCCCTGAAACGCGGGGCCCTGTGCAAAAAACATTCTCGCTCAATGGACGGGCCGGCCCTGTGTACTGGGTCAAGCATTGATATCCTGGGTCCCTTCTTAATAATGGTTTATGAACCTTTCCTCCAGGAACTTGTCCAAATCCTTTTTAAACCCAGCTACACTAACAGCCTTTACTACATCCTCCGGTAACAAATTCCAGAGTTTGATTACACTTTGAGTGAAAAAATATTTTCTTTTATTAGTCTTAATTAGTTTACCCTGTAGCTTCATCGCATGTCCCCTAGTCTTTCTATATTCTGATGACGTAAACAATCGATCTACGTTTACCCGTTCCACTCCGTTCATTCATTTATAGACTTCTATCATATCTCCCCTTAGCCGGCTCTTTTCCAGGTTAAAGAGCCCTAACCTTTTTAGCCTTTCTTCATAGGAGTATCCTTCCATCCCCTTTACCATTTTGGTGGCTCTTCTCTGAACCTTTTCTAAAATCGCTATATCCTTTTTAAGATACGGTGACCAGAATTGCACACAATATTCAAGGTGCGGTCTCACCATGGAACGATATAGAGGCATTATAATATCTTTTGTTTTATTTTCCATTCCTTTCCTTATGATACCTAGCATTCTATTTGCTCTCTTGGCCGCCGCTGCACACTGGGCAGAGGGTTTTAACATGGTATCCACAATGACGCCTAAATCTTTTTCCTGGGTGGTGGTTCCTAATGTGGAACCTTGCATCGTGTAACCATAATTTGGGTTGTTCTTCCCTAGGTGCATAACTTTGCACTTGTCCACATTAAATTTCATCTGCCATTTTGATGCCCAGTCTTCCAATTTATCAAGATCCTCTTGCAATTTTCCACAATCCTGTTGGGTTTTAACAACTTTAAATAGTTTTGTGTCATCTGCAAATTTGATAACCTCACTCGTTATTCCATTTTCCAGGTCATTTATGAGTATGTCAAAAAGCAGCGGACCCAGCACCGATCCCTGGGGTACACCACTATTCACCTTTCTCCATTGGGAAAATTGGCCATTTAGCCCTACCCTCTGCTTTCTATCTTTTAACCAGTTCCTGATCCACAATAGTACACTGCCTCCTATCTAGGCTAAAAACTCACCTCTTTGCTGCTGCTTTCGGATCTTAACTCACCTGATCTCTTTTGTGTTTCCTTACCATTCCCCCTAGATGTTTCCCATGTCTACGCCTATTGTGTTGTCTGTCTTGACAAGACTGTAAGCTCTAATGAGCAGGAACTGTCTCTTACATGTCTGTGCAGTGCTGCATGCGTCTTGTAGCACTATACAAATGCTCAGTAGTAGTAGTAGTGTTCGCGGACACTCCGACAAGGGTTCTCTGGAGCGGGAGCGCAAATAGAAGAAGAAATTCTCGAGGACCTCATCCTGGGAATTGGACACACACGGTAAGTCCAGTGCAAGGACCCACAGTCCCCGGAGAGTATCCGAGGAGTCGGAGCGGGAGCGGCCGGCAAAGCTGCCCAGTACAGATGACAAGGTCTCCGGTGATGGATCACGGACACCCTCTCCTAACCGATGCCGGAGGATCTGTGCGGGGCCTTAGAGCGCAAGGTTACCGGGGACACCGAGACTGAATCTGAACTGTGGAAGATATTATCCTGCTTCTGTTGACATCTTTTTGCACAGGGTGCAAACCTCTGGGTTATGGCAGGCACCCAGACACCGGAGGCAGCAGTCGTGTATATTGGTTAGGGACATGTTCTTTGCACACCAATCACACTTTTTGAACCCACTGGCAATTGGGGAAAAAAGGACCCCTGCGAGATCAAAGACCTTATATGCATCCAGCAGTTAGAAGAGGTGCGAAACCGCGCTGGAGAAAAAACTGAAAATGGTTCCGAGCCTCAAAGCTGAGGCGATGGGGCTCAGAGGTGGGGAAGAGACAGGTGCTAACTGGAGAAGGAAATGCACTTTAATGCACAAAATAAACTATTTTCCGGGGAAGAAGACAGATGTCTGTAGGGCTCCATTGAAAAAAGGAGACTGAGTAAGATGGCACCCTTGGGCGGGAAGGGGACCACGCATGCATGGTGGCATCTCCCAAAGGCTTTCTTTGAAAGCTCGGGAGATGCTTCCATGGGGCTCCATCGGCACCGACATAACCCGTACGTGAGGACTGACTTCCTGCTTGTTCCAGGAGAAAGTAGCACCAAATTAGAATCACTGCAACTACCATGGCTCTCTTAAAATCTACCTTACTGGATGCAGTTTGTAAAGCAGCGATATGGTCCATGCTTCCAATTTTTACTGGGCACTACTGCTTTGATCAAGTCTCAGTAAAAAACAGTGCCTTTAGTCAAGCTGTGCTTGTCAAACTGCTTATATGATGTAGTAACAGTCTCACTATTTTCTGTGCTGGCTGCTCCTAACTATGGAACAATGCAAAAAAGAAACAAGAATCTCTATGCTTGTGAGTCATCCATTTGCATGTGTGAATCAATCCTGCTTGTCGGAGAAAAAAGCATTGTTGCTCATCTGTAATAGGTGTTTTCTGTAGACAGCAGGATCAGTCAGTTATACAAGCCCTATTCTGTGAGAATTGCCTAGATTCTTGAACTTTGGAATAGAGTTGCCAACTGACTCCAGATGCACCTGACAGGCTTTATCCAGTCCTGGCAGGGACTTGTAGTTTTGCTTTTCTTATGGCGTGCAATAGAGAAATCAGAACTATATATCCCTACATCAGGTGCAGCTCAAGGCGAAGGATGAGATAGCGCCCCCCATAGAGGTGAGCGGGGCTTTTTCAGAGCTCCAATCAGGGACTTAACCAAACCAAAAAGCAGATTAGATTATATGGAGGAAATGCAAGATGTTTGCACACCAAGGAACTAAAAGAGAGCAAGAACCAACAGCACAGTTCATAAAACCAAATTATAACTCATTTTTATTTTGTTGTTATAAACTGTGTTATGGTTCTTGCTTTTTCTTTTTCAACATATATTTTGCATACACAGTGGGTACAGAGTAGAACCAGGACATTCATCCACAGAACTCAATATCTTTAAAAAAAAATCTGATTCTGATCATCTCACTAACAACAAACATTCTCCAGTACCAGGCATATTGTGAACTAATACAAAACCATACAACAAAGAGCACATGTACCATACCATACCATATCAGCACCAACTTCCAAAACTCACATAAGGAGCCCATGTAAAAAAAGGTCACTATAAATACTTCAGTGGGCCCTGGAACATCCATACACCTATTTGATAAGCTGAACAAGTCAAATTAATACAGTACAGTATAGATCTTTATGTACAAACTCCATGTTAACAGAACACCTGGCCTCAGTCACACACTCAGAACACAGACCCTCACCAAGTACAGAATAAGTAACCACAATCTAAAGTAAAAATAAAAATATGTAGACAAAATTTAAACTGAAACCCCAAGAAGCCAGACTCCACATGCAGTACAACATCAGATAAATAAGAGATGCAGATACCCCATACTGTGTAAAATATAAAAGTAGAATTAAATAAAATTATTTTTCTACCTTTGTTGTCTGACCATTTTATTCTCTGATCATGCTGGTCCCGATCTGAGGCTTCTGCTTTCCTGTCTTCTCTTATCTCTCTTTCTGTGGTCTATGGTCCATCTGCCATTTCTTATCTCTTCTTTTGTTTTCTTCACTTCCTTCCATCAGCCCATTTCCATTTCCAGTAACCCTCCACAGTATCGACCCCCTTCCCAATCCTCCCCTCCCAGTACTCTCCAATGTCAACCGCCTTGCATTCCCACGACTGCCACTGGTGTCCATTCCCTTCCAGTCCCCTCCTTCCCCACTGTCCAGCCCCTTCCAGTCCAAATACCATCCCAGGTATCAGCTCACGTCCCCCTCAGTGCCAGCCCCCCCCCAAGTCGCTCCCTTCCAGTCGCCCTACCCTCCGTCTATCTCCCTTCCAGTGCCATTCGCACATGTCAGCTCCCTTTCAGCCTCTTCCCCATTACCCAGTCACCTACCACTCCCATCCCCAAGTGTCAGCTCCCTTCCAAGCCCCCTTCAGTACATCCCAGGTGTCAGCTCCATTCCAGTCCCTTCCTTCCCCCACCATATCGGCTCCCTTCCTGCCCCCTCCTTCCGCTGGCAGACCCTCTCAGTATCCGCTCTCTTCCAGTCCTATCCTCCCATCCCCCCACATCAGCCCATTTGTAGCCCTAGCCCCTAGTTTTCTTCCAGGGCGAGCAGCACTATCCTCCCCTCCCCCATTAGCCCATTTCCAGTCCCAGCCTATTTCCAGTCCTATCCCCCTTATCAGCCCACTCCAGTCCTAGCCCTCCATCAGCCCATTACCAGTCCTAACTCCCCCAATAAGTCCATTTCTAGTCCTAGCATCCCAATCAGCCCATTTCCTGTTCTAGCCCCCCCTATCAGCCCATTTCTGGTCCTAGCCCCCCTAATCAGCCCATTTCCAGGACTAACCCCACCAATCAGCCCATTACCACCTCCACCTCCACCGAAGCTCCTGCCCAATCGGGGCAGTGGGAGCCTAAAACAGCGGCAGCCCCGGCTGCATAAAAGCAGCGTCCCTGCGTTCAGGGAGCCGCTGCCGGACACTCCACCTCCACCGAAGCTCCTGCCCAATCGGGGCAGTGGGAGCCTAAAACAGCGGCAGCCCCGGCTGCATAAAAGCAGCGTCCCTGCGTTCAGGGAGCCGCTGCCGGACACTCCACCTCCACCGAAGCTCCTGCCCAATCAGGGCAGTGGGAGCCTAAAACAGCGGCAGCCCCAGCTGCATAAAAGCAGCGTCCCTGCGTTCAGGGAGCCGCTGCCGGACACTCCACCTCCACCGAAGCTCCTGCCCAATCGGGGCAGTGGCAGCCTAAAACAGCGGCAGCCCTGGCTGCATAAAAGCAGCGTCCCTGCAGGGCACGCCCGTGCCTGGCGGGCCCGCGCCTGAGGGCCTCGCCAGAGGGCCCTTTGGCGTGGCCCTTAGGCGTGGCACGAAGGCGAACAAAGGAATTGCAAAGAGAGAACCACAGTCACCAGCACACCAGAAGAAAATCAATAGAACACCAGAAGAAAATCAACAGCAAAACAGACAAGAAACGAAGACTTAAGAAAAGCAGGCATCACCCTAACAGAACATCGCAAAAAACCAACATGCACGCAACATACTTCCTCCCACTCTACCTACTCGTCACACAACTCCTCCCACCAACCACACACCTCCACTACCCACAAGCAAACACACCATGGCACCCACCAACTGCATGGCCATATTTAGAACCACAGCACACACATAAAGAGACACACAGAACATCCCAGACAAAACGACCAACCAGACACAAATCAAACTCCCACACCTGCACAAAGGAAGCATATGTAACAGCAACCTCCTCAACAAAGACAACAACAATTGAGCTCATAAACGCCAGATCCATCTGCAACAAGATACACACTCTTGTAGACCACATAGAAGACCGACAGCCCGACATAATATGCATCACAGAGACATGGCTCAATCCCACCGACAATGTACTACTCAACCAACTAGTACCGGACAACTACTCAGTGTACAACTGCCCACGCACCCGCAAGCGTGGAGGAGGAGTCCTGATAATAGCAAAGACAAAACTAAAGTTCAAAGCACAGAACTTCACCGATACACAGCAATGCAATGTAACACATCAATGTAGCATCAAGAACAAACACATTGCAATCTGCCTAACCTACAGAGCACTCAGAGCCCCACCCGACGAACTAGCCTTCACACTAGAAGAAGCCTGTGCTATAACAACAAATAACAAACCAGCGCTACTGATTGGAGACTTCAACCTCAAGTCCACCAATGCCAAAGACGCAGAGGCCTTCCTTCAAGCAATGACCTCACTTCAATTCACACAGATAATCAATGCACCAACGCACAGACATGGATCATCCCCAGACCTCATCTTCGCATCCAATTACCTAACATCAAGAGACCTAATTTCAACGCCCACCATTACCCCAGTGCCATGGTCTGACCATTACATAATCGAGACAAAGCTGCGATTACAAGAGGACCAGACAAACGAAAGAGCAAACATCTCACACACACAAAGACGATTCAAGAATTTCGACAGGGACAAATTCATACAGGACACAATACAACACTTGACCATTACTACAGACGACCTGGAGGAACAAGTTTCCAGCTGGAACAGTATTTTAGCTAACACCGCCAAACCATCTGGTGGTGGGCCCGAGAAACACCACCACAACAGGAGACAAAACAAACCATGGTACTCAGCAAAAATACGACAGGAAAAGAGGGAGCTCAGGAAGATTGAACGGAGATCGAGAAAAAACAAAACAACAGACAACCAGCATCTTTACCTAATAAGGCAAAAACAATACAACGAACACATCAACCAATCAAAGAGGGAATTCCACACAAACATGATAAATACTTCCATCAACAAACCCAGAGAGCTTTTCGAAATCGTAAAAATCCTCACAAAAGAGCAAACAACAGAAGGGGAAGTACAAGTAGATCCACAGGAATTCGCCGACCACATCAAAGACAAATTTCACTCCACGGAGCGAACACCACCCAGCGTGACCACCAGGACAGACGTACACACCAAAACCTGGGGCACATTCTACTCACCCTCAACAGAGCAGCTATCCCACATCATCTCCACAATCAACACAAGCACTGCTCCTACAGACCCGTGCCCAGTGTCATGGGTCAAAGCCACCAAATCAAGCTTCATCCACACCATATACAACATGGTACACAACTCACTCACTCAAGGTCTCATACCAAAGCAACTAAAGCTCGCCTCAGTAAGACCAATCACAAAGAAAACAACTCTCGACAAAAAAGATCCAGCAGCATACCGACCAATCTCCAGCATACCCTTCCTGGCAAAAATCATCGAAAAAAACGGTTCAACTACAACTACAGGAACACATCGACAAACATGAAACACTTGACGACAACCAACACGGCTTTCGTCCCAACCATGGAGTCGAAACGCTACTAATCTACCTCTTCGACAGCATCCTAAGAATAATTGACAACACCAGGAATGGAATCAATGATCTTCATCGACATCTCCTCAGATTTCGACACAGTGGACCACAACACGCTCCTGGAAAGACTAAAGAACACTGGTATACATGGTATCACATTGAAATGGTTCCATTCATACCCAACCGAAAGACAGCTACAGGTCAAGGTGGGACACAACACCTCCCGACCCATAAATGTCTGTCAAGGAGTACCTCAAGGATCCGCACTCTCAGCACTCCTATTTAACATCTACATCCAACCAATATGCAACATCATGAAAGAGAACAACATTCAATACACAATATATGCAGACGACATCATGATATACACCCCGATATCAATCGACAACCCGGACTTCTCTAAGATAACAGACTGCCTTACCCAAATGACAAGTTGGTGTCAAAACAACAACCTCGCAATCAACTACAGCAAGACCGAAGCTTTAATCATCACTCGGAACCAAGGCTTCATACACCCACCAAATATAAAGATACAAAGCACTACTATACCGATAAGATCAGAAGTGAGATACCTCGGAGTTACTCTGGACAATAAACTCAATCTCAAGCCACACATAGACAAAACAATCCAAAAAGCCTACTACAAGATGCGAATCATCAGGAGACTGAAACCACTCCTCGCCCCTGAACACTTCCGTACCGTCTGTCAAGCACTGATAACCCCACTTCTGGACTTCTGCAATCCGATATACCTTGGACTACCGAAACAAGCCCTCAAGCCACTCCAACTGGCACAAAACACTGCAGCACGAATAATATCCGGAACTGCAAGACAGGAGCACATCACACCTATCTTGAAGGACTTACACTGGCTCCCAATCAGTGCACGCATCAGATACAAAACTATCATAAACCTATTTAAGATAAATCAGCACACATCAGCCAACAGCCTGCACACCCTCATACAACCAGACACCAGCACACGTCCTAGAAGAAAACAAACACACAACCGAGTCAGCACCCCAAGTGAATACAAACACACACGCAAGGACACAACAGACAGAGCACTCTCCATGGCTGCTCCAACAATATGGAACAAACTACCGGACGATTTGAGGGCAACTACAGACCTCAAAGACTTTAGAAAAGAGCTGAAGACCATGCTGTTCATAGAACACTATGGACACATCACATAACCTCAGAGAATGTATAACAGCACATGATACCTCCTAACACTGTATGTATAGAAAATGTTTTATAGCCCCACTGTATATAGCTCACATTGTACATAGCTCAAACTAATCTCGCACACAATACAACATACACCCAACTAAGTTTCACCCTCACTGCATGTATAACACACTCACTTTACCTGATTGTTTGCTGTGATACCACCTTGATTAATAAGATAAGGCGGTTTAGAAATACTGTTAAATAAAATAAAATAAATAAAATTACCAGTCCTAGCCCCCCTCCCAATCAGCCCATTTCCAGTTCTAACTCCCCCCATCAGCCCATTTCCAGTCCTAACCCTCTCCCATCAACCCATTACAGGGCTACCCCCTCCCACCCCCCCCCCCCCAGTGCAGCCCAGCCCAGCCCGACCTTCAAAGGGAAATTAAAAAAAAAAAAAAACAATGTTCAGAACCACTGCTGCTGCCACCATGGCAGTGGCAGAATAAAGTGCCCCGCGGTCCCCCCGCCTCCCCGGCAGTGGTGCTGAAAGAAGAGCTCTGCTGGGGAGGTGGGGGGACCATGGGGCACTTTATTCTGCCGCTGCCATGGTGGCAGCAGTTGCAGCGCTGAAAGGAGAGCTCTGCCACAGTGGCAGTGGCTCCGATCATTGTGGTTTTTTTTTTTTTTTTTTTTAAGGCCGAGTGAGGCGGTCTTTTGCAGGGCCTCACGAGACCTCATTATAGAGCCGCCCCTGCCTACATGCAATGGGGTAAACCCAGGACTGGATCAAGCTTGTTGGCCGCATCTGGAGCCAGTTGGCAACCCTACTTTGGAGCTAAATGAGGAGCTCAGGAGACCTCTACACATGGGAAGGACCACACATACTCAGAACCTTATTCTAGTTCTGAACTCTGGGAGAGATGTTCCGTTTCAGCAATGTGCGATGACATCACCCATCTGAGTGCCTGATCAATCCTGCTCTCTATGAAAAAATCTCTTACAGGTGAGCATCTGTGCTGTCAAAGGAAGTTCTGTGCAGTAGGCAATGCTGACTTCTTGCAGCTGCCAATATTTGCAGCTACACTGTGGTAGGCTATGGCCTATGATAGCCTGCAAATATGAAAGGCCTGTAAGTTAGGCCCTGATTCCAACCCCCATCTTAGTAAGAACCGAAAGTCTGAGAAAGCTGCTTTAAAACTGCTTAACAAGAAGTTTTTCATGAATTCATAAATCCTTCATTATTCTCTTGTGTTCTGAGGATAGAAATGTTTCAATACTTGCATTCCTAGAGCTAGAAACGACCTCGCAGTAGAATTGTATCAATACCTAGAAACTGTGCCATTGTTAGAACAATCCTAGAGGAGGGAGCAGGGTGCTAGGCCCAGAAAGGGTCTCTGATTGGACAAATGCAGGGGGCGTTGGGACCAATAGAAAGTCTGCATGTATCAAACTGAAAAGAAATGTATAAAATGAATATGTTTCTGTAAGAACTTTGCTCAGTCCTTTTTGAAGCTTGACTGGGCCTTGTGCACAATAAATTGGCTTGGATCTTTGAACTGACTCCTGGTATTATTTATTGCATGCTTATCAGCTACTACATATTCTTGGTGCGTTGGCTGGGAATGTGCGAGTAGTGGATGGTATTCATGTAAATATACCACATACTTTCGCCTCCAGGTTTGGTCCGGTTGGAACCGTGTCTGTCCGACCGCAGGGGACACCTCAGGCACCACCGGTCCTCTTGTATCGGGAAGGGTTCCGCCTTGCCTCGGTGGACCACTGGGTCCAACTGGCCAACACCTCCGAACCCAAGGGGAGTCCAGGATCCAACCCATGAACTGGTTTGGTATCGGGAACCGGATCCGGTGAGTAGAAAACCTTGGGCATTTGAGTCAGTGAAGCCTGGGGAAAGCCTTGCATGAGTATGCGAGACTGGGATAGTCAGTGAAGCCTGGGGAAAGCCTTGCATGAGTATGCGAGACTTATTTGGTATAGACTAACTGGGAAAGTCTTGCATAAGTGCGCAAGATGAGAGAGCTTGATCACCTCTCATAAGGGCGGTCCTAGTACGCTTCGCATAAGGGTTAGTGGTGCAGAAGCCACCGATCCTTTGTTTGGGATAGTCAGTTAGTCAGTAAAACCTTGGGCATTTGAAAAATAATTTCTTGTTGCTGGCATGATTGTCTGTGTGACTGAGAGGTCTTGAATACAGACCAAGTGAGAGCGGACTCTTGAGTAGCGCAGTTCCTGGCCAGGCGACCGCGCCCAGGTCGCGAAAAGGAGGAAGCGTTTGGTGTTTGTCTCCCCCATTGTTCCGTTGTCCTTACTGTTTGTTGTTTGTATCTGATTTTTGTTATCTGTTGAAACCGCGGGTTTCCCTTCTGGTATAATGTAAGATTATTCTGTTGGGTAATTTGTGAAACAGTTTACTGATTAAGGAATAGTACTAAGAAAAGAAGAAAGAAGAGGGAAAAAAACAACAACTCAGGAGTCACTTCTAAGTACAAAGACAGCTGTCTCACTGATTTGTTTTTTTTCCAGCACAGCAAGTCTCTAGCAAGCAGAGAGAGAAGGGGTGTGTCTTTCACACATCCCGTAGAAAGGAATGTTTTAGTATCCTTTAACCCTTTGAAGGCTTACTTTCAATTTTTAATCCACATTCTGCAGCTGGGTTAATTTGTGCTTATTTCAGGAAAATTGTACCTGTCTTATTCAATATGTTCCAATAGTGATGTTCCTTCTGCTATGGTCATGTATTATATATCATTTGGTAGGAATATTTAGTCAGAATTTTGGATCCCAACAGTTTTGGGCTCAGCCTGGAAAGGGTTAAGTTCTTATTAACCCCTTTCGAGCTCCTCAACTGTTCTTGTTATATCTCAGCCCTACTTGTCTTTTATGGTCCAAACAGAAATGATAGAGAAATTAAGGAAACTGCTTTTGTTTTTCCTTTGACTTTCGAAGTAGAGGTTAAGAACCCTGACAGGACTATGAAGCATCCCGAGCCAGTAGTTACCAGATCGTGATTTGAAAGTGATTTAAATCCTGAGTGAATGAGGAGTTAATCGTGCTTAAATTTTAATTCCTGATATCTATATATCTCTAATCTATCTATCTATCTATCTATCTATATATATTTATTGTCACCCTCTCGGTGGCCAGCCCAGCGCCTAGGGCGCTGAGAGTTGGTCTGCCTTTGTATTCCTGACTCAGAGTATGACCCTGCATTGGTCCTGCAAGGCCCTCTGGGAATGGTAGTCCCTTTTACCCTTTGAGTACAGAAGAGTTGTAGCCGAGTGTTTCAGGCAATGACAAGAATTTATTTTTCCCCTTCCCAATGGATTTCCATGCAGGTAAATAACTTAGGACAAACTGCCATACAATTGGCTTGAGGGATATGTACAAGAACTCAGGTAAATTAGCCTTATCAGCTTCAGGCTCACAACGTGCAGTGCTCGGTACAAACAATAACAGCTTCCTTCAGCAAAAGAAAATGTTCCCCATTCTTTCTGTTGCTTTACCAGGTTTCTCAAACTAGTGTTCAGCACAGAGACTCAACGTGGTCAGCAAAACATAACGTGCAGTCCATCTGGTTATCCACTATTTCACTGCTATCAGAGTCAATCTGCATTTCTTCAGCGTCAGCAATAGCAGAGTGTGTCAGTGAGCTGCTATCCTGAACTTTAAAACAGACGTTTTCACTATCCTCACATGGCTTCTCTCGGTAGCACTCTAAAGGATAGGACTGTGAATTACCGTATATACTGAAGTTTCTTTTTAGAGAGAGTCTACTACATTCTGGCAACTGCAGGGAAATACTTTATAACTAGGTTCAAATCTATGTAAGTTGTGAAGCCTACCTTTCAGCTTTGGAGGGAAAGGAATTCTCAGCTCTGCAAAGTCAGACTGATTCCCAAACACAGCCTGTGTTTGTTTGTCTCTCAGCCTCGTAGCTTCAGCCTTAGAGGTACAAGTATTGTCATGCCAGCAGGTTTCTCTCTCTGGAGCATGTGAGTTTTCCCAAGCCTGCCTTTCAGGAAATATCTTATCCTTCTTGCCTTTACCAGACGTCACCTGTCCTGTGCTGCTTCTTTCTTGCGTTGGGACTATGGCTCCCTTGGTTCTCACCTCTTGACGTCTTCCTTCTTTCTGCTTCCCCCTCTAGTCCAGGCTAATGACCACTTTTTATCATCCTGTTTCTCCGGGCTAAACTGTGCCCCTCCCTTAAACAGGTGTATCTCACTATCTCCTGAACGAGGGACTACGTCACAGCGTGGGAGTGTCTTTCCAGCTTGTGACTCTCTCAGGTGGAAGCTGCTGTGGAAAATCTTCAATCTGTGAGTACTGCCCGGCTTAGAGAAAAATAAGTTTATAACATGAAATTGTTATTTTTGGAGAACTGTGTTCGTAAGAACAATCTAGGATTCATGAATTTCCCAAAATGTCAGTTAATTCCACCGGTGGACATGCTTAAAAAATATCTTGGAGAAATATTGAAAATATATAGAGAAGCAGTCCCACCGATAGTGACAAATATTGGGCCCAAACTAAGTCCCAACTGTGGTAGACTGGGTAGTCCTGAGGCTGGTCATGCTCCGAATTTGTGGAATTTGACTGCTTTCCTTGAGTCATCAATGGAAGTCATCACGGAAAGGACTACTCTTGTAGCTTGTTTTGCATTTGAGTCGGGAATAAACGCAGCCCTGAGGTTATTCTTTCGAAATATGTTAGCTATTTTCCTAGGTTCTAAGATTTATGTATTTCCTGACCTATCTAGAGATACACAAAAGAAGCGCTGAGAGTTTTAGGCACTGAGGAATAGGGTCTTAAAACTCAGCACTTCAGTGAAGTTATTATTTCCTTGTAAAATGTTTGATTTGCTGGCAGGGCAAACAATTTATATTCTTTGAACCTGAACAATTTCTTTAGTTTCGGTCTACTAGGGAGGGTGCTTGTACTCAGGTGGGGTTTCCTGAAGAGGTCACTAGTTAGGAATGGCTGAGGATGTATTCCATGAGAAGCTGCTGCTTGAATTAGTTATTGCTTTTGGTGCGATAGCACCTTTTCTATGTATATCCCTGTTCTTGCCTCACTTGTGGTAAAAATATGTGGTCTATGTTAGATAGTGTTTTAGTATATTATAGTTATTTCCTGGATTTCTTTTGCCAATTTGCCTAACATTCAATGTTTGTTGAATGCAAAGTTGATGAAACTGCATAAATAAAAATGTAAAAAGAAGAAAAGAAAAAGAAAAATAGGGAGGAAGAAACCTAGGTGAGAATACCAAAAGAAAGGAATACACAGAAAAAGAAAGAGCAGTTGAGGGGCAGATGGAGCTGAGAGATCTGGAACTGAAGGAGAGGGAGCTGAATAAAGGATGGGTCAACGAATCAACTGAACAGGAGGAAGAAAGGGAGAAAGAAGAAAGGGAGAAGAACAATCCAGAGGTGGAAGAATTCAAGACAGAACTCCTAGTCCACATGGAAAGAGATGAATAAGCTGGGTTCCAAGCAAGGGAAAGATCCAAGTTAAATTTAACACCTTGGGTTAGAAGTATGATAGTTAAGATAAACAAGGCCATATCTGGGGACCATTTATTGACATCACCAAAATAAATTGAATACAATTTTGTGCAGCTAAAATTATTACTGCAAGAATACTACCAACTAAAGTGTAGGGCCAGAAGAAAAAGAGAACAATAACAGTTCCTCCTTGTTAAAAGGGCATTGAAGGAAAAATACAATCATTGCATGTGGAGGCATCCCTGATAGATAGGTATCTAAAAGGACTAAGATCATCAAAGATATTGAGGAGGATCCAAGATATCACGCTGAACCATGCTGCATTAACAGAAGACATGAAATTTATATGTTCCAACAATAAATTGAAAGTAGCAGCAGAAGCAAAAAAACTGTGAAGATATGAAGAAAACAGAAAAGAAAGATATCAAAATAAATTAGAGAGAACCCAAAACAATTCTACAGGGAATTGGGAAAGAGCATTAATATGGTAAAAGCACCACCAACCAAAGCCGAAACAAAATCCTTCAAGAAAACTGTATGAGGACCCTATAAAGTACAAGCAAGAAGCAGAATGGTTACCCTGCATACCAAAACAAACATCAAACCTATGGAATGGCCTGCAGTAATAACGAAAGAGCTGGAAAGCAGGTTAAAAACAAGCACAAAACTGGAAGAGCCCTTGCCCAGATAGAGTAACCAACTTTTGGCTCAAACAGTTAACATCACTCCACCAAGACCTGGAGAATTGCAAAAATAGGAGCATAAGATATGCCATACTGGGTCAGACCAAGGTCCATCAAGCCCAGTGTCCTGTTTCCAACAGTGGCCAATCCAGGTCATAAGTACCTAGCAGTTTCCCCAAAAGACATAGGTTCCACAATGCTTGTATTGGGTCCAGCAGTGATATCCTGAGTCCCTTTTAATAATGGTTTTTGGACCTTTCCTCCAGGAACTTGTCCAAACCCTTTTTAAAACCAGCTACACTAACAGCTTCTACTATATCCGCCAGTAACAAATTCCAGAGTTTGATTACACGTTGAGTGAAAAAATATTTTCTTTTATTAGTCTTAAATTGTTTACCGTGTAGCTTCATTGCATGTCCCCTGATGACGTAAACAATCAATCTTCGTTTATCCGTTCCACTCCATTCATTAATTTATAGACCTCGATCATATCTCCCCTCAGCCGTCTCTTTTCCAGATTGAAGAGCCCTAAGCTTTTCAGCCTCTCTTCATAGGGGTATCCTTCCATCCCTTTACCATTTTGGTATCTCTTCTCTGTACCTTTTCTAATTCTGCTATATCCTTTTGAAGATACGGCGACCAGAATTGCACACAATATTCAAGATGCGGTCGCACCATGGAACAATATAGAGGCATTATAATATCCTTTGTTTTATTTTCCATTCCTTTCCTTATGATACCTAGCATTCTATTTCCTCTCTTGGCTGGCGCTGCACACTGGGAGGAGGGTTTTAACATGTTATCCAAGATGACACCTAAATCTTTTTCCCGGGTGGTGGTTCCTAATGTGGAACCTTTCATCATGTAACCATAGTTTGGGTTTTTCTTTCCTAGGTGCATAACTTTGCACTTGTCCACATTAAATTTCATCTGCCATTTGGATGTCCAGTCTTCCAATTTATCAAGATCCTCTTGCAATTTTTCACAATCCTCATGGGTTTTAACAACTTTAAATCCGAGGCAGCATGGATTCACCAGAGGCAGGTCTTGTCAGACAAATCTGATTGATTTCTTTGACTGGGTGACCAGGGAGTTGGACTGAGGAAGAGCCCTAGATGTGGTGTATTTAGATTTCAGTAAAGCCTTTGACACTGTTCCTCACAGGCGACTTATAAACAAACTGAGAACCCTAGGGATGGACCCTAAAGTTACTGCTTGGGTTAGAAATTGGTTGGGTGGGAGGCGACAAAGAGTACAAGTAAATGGAGCTCACTCTGAGGAGAAGGATCTTATCAGTGGTGTGCCCCAGGGATCTGTCCTTGGTCCGATTCTTTTTAACATCTTTGTTAGTGATATAGCGGAAGGGCTTTCAGGTAAGGTTTGCCTCTTTGCGGATGATACAAAATCTGCAATAGAGTAGACACCCAGGAAGGGGTAGATAACATGAGGAGGGATCTAGCTAAGACCATTGAAGAATGGTCTAGAATTTGGCAGCTGGGATTTAATGTTAAAAAATGTAAGGTCATGCATTTGGGCTGCAGCAATCCAAGGGAGCAATATAGTATAGGGGGTGAAGTACTTTTGTCCACTAAAGAAGAGCGGGACCTAGGCGTGGTTGTGTCTGATGATCTTAAAGTAGCTAAACAGGTAGAAAAGGCGACGGCAAAAGCTAGAAGGATGCTTGGGTGCATACGGAGAGGAATGGCTAGCAGAAAAAAGGAGGTGATAATGCCTCTGTATAAGTCTTTGGTGCGACCTCCTTTGGAGTATAGTGTGCAATTCTGGAGTCCGCACCTTCAAAAGGATGTGAACAGGATGGAGTCGGTGCAGAGGGTGGCTACTAAAATGATTAGTTGTCTTCATTATAAAGCATATGAGGACAGACTGAAGGATCTTAATATGTACACCTTAGAGGAAAGGCGGGATAGAGGTGATATGATTGAGATGTTTAAATACCTCAGTGGCATAAATGTTCAGGGAGAGAGCCTCTTTCAATTGAAAGCAAGTTCTGCTACGAGGGGACATGGGAAGAGGGTGAAGGGAGATAGATTCAGGAGTGATATGCGGAAATATTTCTTTACGGAAAGAGTAGTGGATCTGTGGAATAGTCTCCCAGTGGAGGTGGTAGAGATGAGGGGACAGTAACTGAATTCAAAAAGCATGGGACAAACACAGAGGATCTCTAAAGGTAAAAAGGGGACTGTTGTAGTTGTTATGGAAGGACAGACTAGATAGGCCATGTGGTCTTTTTCTGTCGTCATATTTCTATGTTTCTATATTTCTAAATAGTTTCTTGTCATCTGCAAATTTGATAGCCTCACTCGTTATTCCCTTTTCAAGGTCATTTATGTATATGTCAAAAAACAGCGTAACCAGCACAGATCGATGTGGTACTCCACTATTCACCTTTCTCCATTGGGAAAATTGGCCATTTAGCCCTACCCTCTGCTTTCTATCTTTTAACCAGTTTCTGATCCACAATAGTACACTGCCTCCTATCCCATGACTTTTTCATTTTGCCAAACTTCTCTGATGAGGTACCTTATCAAAGGCTTTCTGAAAGTCCAGATATACTATATCAACTGACTCACCTTTGTCTACCTGTTTATTCACACCTTCAAAAAAACATAACAGTTTAGTAAGACAAAATCTTCCTTGTCTAAAGCCATGTTGGCTGTCTCCCATTAAGCCATGACTATCTACATGTTCAGTAATTGTGTTTTTTATGATGGTTTCTGCCATTTTTCCCGGTACTGACGTCAGGCTCACCGATCTGTAGATTCCTGGATCACACCTGGAACCCTTTTTAAAAATTGGCGTTAAGTTCGCAATCCTGCAATCTTCAGGTATTACAGATGATTTTAATGATAATTCACAGACTACTAATAGCGGGTCTGCAATCTCATATTTCAGTTCTTTCAACACCCTTTGATGTATACCATCTGGTCCAGCTGATTTGTTACTCTTCAGCTTATCAAATAGTTGTAATACATCTTCCCGGTGTATCAATATTTCTTTCAATTCTTCTGCAGTATCATCTTTAAATACCATTTCAGTCATGGGTAACATCCCTATATCTTCCTCAGTAAAGACTGAAGCAAAGAATTCATTCAGTCTCTCTGCTATAGCCTTGTCCCCTCTTAGTGCCCCTTTTAGCCCTCTATCATCTAATGGTCCAACTGACTCTCTCACAGGTTTTTTGCTACAAATGTACTTGAAAAAGTCTTTATTATGTGTTTTTGCTCCACAGTATGCTTCTTCTCAAATTCTCTCTTTGCCTGCCTTATCAATGCCTTGCATTTAACTTGCCAGTGCTTGTGCAGTTTCCAGTTTTCAATATTTGGCTCTTTTTTCCATTTCCTGAAAGATGCTTTTTTGGCAACAACAGCCTCTCTGAGCTCACCTTTAAACCATGCTGGCAGTTTTTTGGACTTCCTTCCACTTTTCTTAAAGCGTGGAATACAGCCTGTCTGGGCTTACAAGATAGTATTTTTCAACAACACCCCAGCTTGATGTAACTCTTTAATCTTTGCAACTGCTCCTTTTAGTTTTTTCTTAACTATTTTCCTCATTTTATGATAGTCTCCCTTTCGAAAGTTAAAAGGTAGTACTGTGGATTTCCTTACCATCCCTCCTCCATTAATTAAATCAAACGCGATCATGCTATGATCACTATTGCCAAGTGGCCTCAACACCCTTATCTCTTGCACCAGATCTGGTGTTCCACTAAGGACTAGGTCCAAAATGGCTTCCCCTCTGGTCAGTTCATGAACCAGCTGCTCCAAGAAGCAGTCATTTATTTCATCTAGAAACTTTATCTCCCTAGCATTCCTGCCGTGACACTGACCCAGTCAATAACGGGGTAATTGAAATCATCCATTATTATTACTCTGCTGTAACTTTTGTTAGCTTCCCTGATTTCTTTGAGCATTTCATCTTCCATTTGTTCATTCTAGCCAGGCAGTCGATAGTACACCCCCACTGCCATCGCCTTCCCCTTTTTACATGGCATTTCAATCCATAGAGATTCTGTAGCAAATTTTGTTTCCTGCAAAACTTTAATCCTTTGTGACTTAGTGCCCTCTCTAACATAGAGCTCAACCCCTCCACCAATTTGATCAGTTCTATCATTGCGATATAGTTTGTACCCAGGTATCACAGTGTCCCACTGGTTGTCCTCCTTCCACCATGTCTCTGAGATACCAATCATATCTAACCTCTCACTTAGTGCTATATATTCTAACTCTCCCATTTTATGTTTTAGACTTCTAGCATTTGCAAACAAGCATTTTAGAGACTGTATTTTATTCATATTAATATATCGGTAGACAGTGGTAATTTGGAATCTTTAAGCTCTATCTGCTCCGTACTCAAGGACATTTAGGCTACTTTGGTCTTTACTGGAACCTCTCTGCTGATATGCCCTAACTTCATTCTTTTGGTAGTATCCTTCAAGAATACATTGTTCTGAACCATGCGCTCTTGGGCGACTGTTGTCTCTTCCCTTTTATCTAGTTTAAAAGCTGCTCTATCTCCTTTTTAAAGGTTAATGCCAGCAGCCTTGTTCCATCCCGGTTAAGGTGAAGCCCATCCCTTCGGAAGAGCCCCTCCTTTCTCCAGAATGCTCCCCACCTCCTAACAAATCCAAACCCCTCATCCTTGCACCATTGTCTCATCCACACATTGAGACTCCGGAGCTCTGCCTGCCTTTTGGCTCCTGCGCATGGAACGGGAAGCATTTCGGAGAATACTATCCTGGAAATTCTGGATTTCAACTTCCTACCTAAAAGCCTAAATTTAGCCTCCAGAACCTCCCTATCACATTTTCCTATGTCATTGGTACCAACATGTACCAAGACATCAGACTTCACCCCAGCACTACCTAAGACCTTGTCTAGGTGGTGCGTGAGGCCCGCTACCTTCGCACCAGGCAATTGTTCAAGCAGCTAGACTTAACACTACAGTGGCTTACTACAGGAAGAACATTTCTCCTTTTAACCCTTTCCAGGCCGAGCCCAAAACTCTCGGGATCCAAAATTCTGACTAAATATTCCTATCAAATGGTATATAATACATGACCATAGCAGAAGGAAAATCACTATTAGAACATATTGAATAAGACGGGTACAATTTTCCTGAAATATGCAAAAATTAACCTGGCTGCAGAATGTGGATTAAAATTTTAAAGTAGGCCTTGAAAGGGTTAAAGGAGGACACAGTAATATTCCAAATAATTACAGGCCAATAACTTGTTTACCTATAATCTCTAAGCTGTTCACTGTAATAGATGCAGACAGAATATATGATCTTATCGAGTTCAAAATCATCATGGCAATAGAGCAAAAGAGCAATAAGATGGGAGCATATGAAACCAAGGACCAGTTAATGTTGAATAAGGCCATAATGGCCAGTGTTAAAAAAGGCAAAAATCTCATTACAGCATGGATTGATTATAAGGAGGAGGGAGGAGTGGTCTAGTGGTTAGGACAAGGTAGTTCAGGCCGGAGGTTCAAGTCCCACCTGGGGACAGCAATCTCAGGCTGGAGGGACTGGGATTTCTAGTCCTATAGGCACTCCTTGTGGTCTTGGGCAAGCCACTTAACCCTCCATTGCCCATGTTCCCTGTAAGTATTAGTGTATGTATCTCATATCCCCTCGTGTTAAATGTATCCCCCAATTGATCGCTTTGACCCGGTGAAAAGCGGGATATAAATACAGCTAAATAAATAAAATAAAATAAATAAATAAATAAGAAAGCTTTTGATAGTGTCCCACACTCTTGGATAATAAATTGCCTTGAAATGTATAAAATAAATCATGGTTTGATAGAGGACATTATGTTCACTATAACAATGTGGCAAACCACACTCTTTTTGAGATGTGAAGATGGTCAGTACATCATTCCTAACATTAAGATCCAGCGAGGAATATTTCAGGGATATTCCCTGTCGCAGCTTTTGTTTTATGTGGTGCTTAATCCAATGAGTACTCTCATGAGCTCTTTGGGATATGTATTTATCCTGAATCCTAAAGAAGGTAACAACCCAGAAGCAACATCCCATCTACTATTTGTAGACAGTCTGAAACCCTACAGTTCCAATGGCCAACAATTAGCAGAGCAACTCTGTGTGGTGAAAAATTTTTCTGATGACATCAAGATGACCTTTGGCCTTGACAAGTGTGCTAAAGCAACTTTTTTTTAGAGGAAAATGGAGCAAAATAGAAAACATCTCCCTGGCCGAGAGCTGTGACATCAAAGACCTTGAACAGGAAGGTTTCCTAGACCATGGGATGCTGTTCCAAGGGTTGCAGAGCACAGATGGCATCCATCTGTCCAAGAAAGGTCAACGCATCTTCGGTAGTAGACTGGCTAATCTACTGAAGAGGGCTTTAAACTAGATTCGTTGGGGATGGGTGAAGAAAGCCCCCAGGTAAGTGAAAGCCCCCAGGTAGGTGATACATTAAATACCTTTATGGAAATGGGTAACAGGGGTAACATATGGAAAGCAGTGTGTATTAATGCCCGTAGCATGGGAAATAAGATCCCTGAAGTTGAAGCTTTGGTGGGAGTGGCTGACTTGGATTTAGTGGCAGTTACAGAAACATGGTTCACAGAAAACCATGACTGGGATGTAACTATACCTGGCTATACTTTATTCAGAAAGGACAGGGTAGGAAGAAGGGGAGGAGGAGTGGCACTATATGTAAAAACTACTATTAAAGCTTTGGAATTACAGAGCTTATAAGGGAGAGAGGAGGCATTGTGGGTTAAACTAGAAAGAGGGAAAGAGAAATCTATTTGCAATGGTGTGATATACAGACCTCCCTCACAAGAGGAAGAGGTGGACAGAGAGTTAATTGAAGACATACGCAGCATTGCTAGGAAAGGGGAAGTGCTACTGATAGGAGATTTCAATATGCCAGATGTTGATTGGCACATTCCTGCTGCAATATCATCTAGAAGTAAGGAGATCCTGGATTCCCTACAGGGAGAACTATTCAGGCAATTGGTAACAGACCGCACACATGATGGGGCCATACTGGACTTGGTGCTTACCAATGGTGAAAGTGTTTCTGATGTTGTAGTGGGAGATCATTTTGCATCCAGTGATCACCAGATGGTGTGGTTCAGTATTAGGACTAGGGCTGTTAGAATCCATTCCAAGGTGAGGATCTTAGACTTTAGGAAGACTAACTTTGCGAAGATGGGCCAATACCTCAGAGAGTCGTTAGTAGGATGGGAACAGCTGGGGGATGTACAAAAACAGTGGGCAAAACTGAAAGGGGGTATTTTAAGGGCAACCAACCTTTTTGTTAAAATGGTAAATAAAAGGTAAAAGGAAAAGGAGACCGCTATGGTTTTCGAAAGAAGTAGCTGAAAAAGTGAAGAAAAAGAGGGAGGCCTTCATGAAATACAAGAGATCACAGAGAGAGGAAGACAGGCATCTGTATTTGGAAAAACTTAGAGAAGCTAGCAAAGTAGTCAAGAAGGCAAAGATTCAAAAGGAGGAGGAAATAGCCAATGCTATAAAATGGGGGATAAGACATTTTTCAGATATATTAGTGAGAAGAGGAAGGGCAAGAGTGGTATTGTCAGACTCAAGGGTGCAGGGGAGGAATATGTAGAAGCTGATAAGGATAAAGCGGAATTGCTTAACAAATATTTTTGTTCTGTGTTCACAGATGAAGAACCAGGAGCAGGACCTCAGAAAACACTCACAAATAGGAACAGAAGCAAAGGAAATCTTGAACAATTTTCAAAAGACTGTGTTTGTGAGAAATTATCTCAACTTAAAGTAGACAAAGCGATGGGACCGGATGGGATACACCCGAGAATACTGAGGGAACTTGGGGACGTTCTAGCAGCTCCACTGACTGACCTTTTCAATGCCTCACTGGAGTCGGGAGTGGTGCCAAAGGACTGGAGAGAGGCTCATGTGGTGCCTTTACACAAAAGCGGAAGTAAGGATGTGGTTGAAAACTACAGGCCGGTTAGTTTAACTTCGGTGGTGAGTAAATTATTGGAAACGCTGCTGAAAGAGAAAATAGTGAGGTTTCTAGAGTCCAGCGGATTACAGGATCCGAGGCAGCATGGATTCACCAGAGGCAAGTCTTGTCAGACAAATCTGATTGATTTCTTTGACTGGGTGACCAGGGAGTTGGACCGAGGGAGAGCCCTAGATGTGGTTTATTTAGATTTCAGTAAAGCCTTTGACACTGTTCCTCACAGGCGACTTATAAAGAAACTGAGCACCCTAGGGATGGACCCTAAAGTTACTGCTTGGGTTAGAAATTGGTTGGGTGGGAGGCGACAAAGAGTACAAGTAAATGGAGCTCACTCTGAGAAGAAGGATGTTACCAGTGGTGTGCCCCAGGGATCTGTCCTTGGTCCGATTCTTTTTAACATCTTTGTTAGTGATATAGCGGAAGGGCTTTCAGATAAGGTTTGCCTCTTTGCGGATGATACCAAAATCTGCAATAGAGTAGACACCCAGGAAGGGGTAGATAACATGAGGAGGGATCTAGCTAAGCTTGAAGAATGGTCTAGAATTTGGCAGCTGGAATTTAATGTTAAAAAATGTAAGGTCATGCATTTGGGCTGCAGCAATCCAAGAGAGCAATACAGTATAGGGGGTGAAGTACTTTTGTCCACTAAAGAAGAGTGGGACCTAGGCGTGGTAGTGTCTGATGATCTTAAAGTAGCTAAACAGGTAGAAAAGGCGACAGCAAAAGGTTAAAAAAGGAGGTGATAATGCCTCTGTATAAGTCTTTGGTGCAACCTCATTTGGAGTATAGTGTGCAATTCTGGAGACCGCACCTTCAAAAGGATGTGAACAGGATGGAGTCGGTGCAGAGGGTGGCTACTAAAATGATTAGTGGTCTTCATTATAAAGCATATGAGGACTGAAGGATCTTAATATGTACACCTTACAGGAAAGGCGGGATAGAGGTGATATGATTGAGATGTTTAAATACCTCCGTGGCATAAATGTTCAGGGAGAGAGCCTCTTTCAATTGAAAGCAAGTTCTGCTACGAGGGGACATGGGATGAGGGTGAAGGGAGATAGATTCAGGAGTGATATGCAGAAATATTTCTTTACGGAAAGAGTAGTGGATCCGTGGAATAGTCTCCCAGTGGAGGTGGTAGAGATGAGGACAGTAACTGGACAGTAACTGGACACATCCTGGAGTGGAGGAGTGGCCTAGTGGTTGGGGCAAGGTACTTCGGGCCGGAAGGTCAGGGGTTCAAATCCCAGAGGACAGCAACCTTGGGCCGGAAGGACTGGGGTTTCTAGTCCCACAGCTGCTCCTTGTGGTCTTGGGCAAGCCACTTAACCCTCCATAGCCCATGTTCCCTGTAAAATATTTCTCTGTGTGCTGGGCTTTCCTGTCTAAGCAATGTGTTTATACCTCAAAACTTTCCTGTCATGATTTGACAATTTCCAATCTGTAATCAAACCGCTGCTGATCGCTGGAAGTAGCGGTATACAAAATGTATACTAAATAAATAAATAAATAAATAAATAAATAAAATAAACTGAATTCAAAAAAGCATGGGACAAACACAGAGGATCTCTAAAGGTAAAAAGGGGACTATTGTAGTTGTTATGGCAGGACAGACTAGATAGGCCATGTGATCTTTTTCTGTCGTCATATTTCTATGTTTCTATGTTTCTATAAGTATCTCAGAGTAAAGGAAGGAATGACTCTCAAGGAGAAATTAGTAAAAAAGCAGATCCGTAAAGAATATTACAGGAGATTAAAATCATTGTTGAAAAGTGCTTTAACATCACGGAGTAACATCCAAGCCATCAATTAGCTGGTAATTCCTGTACTCTCATACAGTTTTGGAACTATGGACTGGCCTCTTAAAGATCTTGAAAAACTGGATTTGCGAACAAGAAAACTCCTTCATGCCCATGAAGTAATTTACAAGAATCAGTGTATAATAAGGACTGTACATTCCTAGAGCTGAAGGAGAGCTAGGCTTCATAGAAATTGATTACACATAGATTGTGAGCCCTTTGGGGACGAGGGACTATATCCAGTACCTGCTTGTGGTGATTGTAAACTGCTCTGATGCCCTTCAGCTTGGGCAGGATATCAAGAAATTACATAACATGACATAACACCTACAGAGCTATTATCAGAGGCCTCCAGGACTACCTAACAGCATCATCGGATTGAAATACATAAAACGTACTGAAATATTAAAGTAAAAGTTTGTCATCAAACTTGGACAAGCGTTCCGACGACTAGAAGAAATGAGAATCCATAAGCATGCACAGGAAAGGAAGCAATAGAATTTACAAAACAAAAGAAAAAACTCTTCAAAGAATTAGATCAATAAACCAGAAAAAACAAGTGGAAAACAAGTGACAAATGCACACAGTGGGAAATACAAAGTGTTACTTCAGGAACCTTTTGGCGATCAAGAACAGACACATGAATGATTAAAGAGAGGTGAATTGAAATTGAAGGATGAGAGGTTGATAGGTGCAGCCCAGGACAGTGGATTACGGACGAGATGGTTTACAGCGAGCATTGAAAAGAACTGGCAAAACAGACATATGTCAATTCTGTAAGAAAGAGCTGGAAACAGTGACTCACCTCATAGCTAGCTGTGAAGTTCCGATGGTGGAAAATTTCTATACAGAAAGGCATAACAAAGTAGCATGCCTCATCCATTGGGAAATCTGCAAACACTACAATATCACTGTGCCTGAAAAAAACTAAGAG
This sequence comes from Ichthyophis bannanicus, assembly GCA_033557465.1. Taxonomy (NCBI): domain Eukaryota; kingdom Metazoa; phylum Chordata; class Amphibia; order Gymnophiona; family Ichthyophiidae; genus Ichthyophis; species Ichthyophis bannanicus. The sequence goes on along the minus strand of CM066034.1, from coordinate 444,904,814 downwards.
AATTAGAGAAAATTAAGAGGTTATGATCACCTGGGACATTCCTATTCTGATAGATAAGAAGCTGGATGCAAGGAAACCAGACATAGTGGTAAAGGAAAAAAACATCAGAATGGCACAAGATGTCTGTTCCAAGTGATTATTCTATGAATCGCATGGAGAGGCAGAAGATCCTGAAGTAACAAGAAATGCAGTCAGAGATCAAGAAAATGTGGCAGAAAGATACAAAAATATTTCCCATTGTATTGGGAGCCACAGGTTTGATAAATAGGAATTTCCAAGCACATCTTGACAAATTACACAGGTACACTACCAAAAAACTGCCTCCAGTTTTGCAACTGATTCCTATAGATTTTGGGGTGCTGAATCCAGGAAAAATAGCCAAAATGTTCCATCACGTCACGTTTTCTTGCAAAATTAGATTTCTTACCCATATAAGGAATGTTCACATAATTTCTTTTTAGCCGACTGCAGTTTATTTTCTTGGCCCAAAATAGAGGTTGTAATGGTTAACTAACTAGAAACACTCCCTCATGATATTTTAGAGTGTTTTGTATTCATTTTATACATTAACAGGACAATTGGGAGGCGGGGGGCTAAATCCAGTACTCGCGCTGACGCATGTTCTTTCCTGTTCGCCTCGCCTTGTTCGCTCGCTCAAACACGGTGGTTGCGACATGAACGTTCCTGTCAAATTTCAGTTTCTTGCAAGTTCATTATTACCTTTTGTTTGCTCAGTCGTAATCCAGCTTTATTCCGAAGTGGTTCACTACAGTTGTAGTTTGCAGTGCTGTGTATTTGTGATGGCTCACAGAGCCAGAGGTTGCGTCAACTCTCCGGACAGTTTTTGTTTTATTTGTGGGGAATATACCGTGAAAAAGCGGCAGAGGAACATTTCTGCATTTATTAAAAAAGTATATTTCGCCTATTTCGGTTTGAAGTTAGGCGATCAAGACAAACCGTGGGCTCCTCACAAAGTGTGCAAGACATGTGAGGAAGATCTACGCTTATGGATGAAAGGTAAAAAACAAGCATTTCATTTCGGAATACCTATGATGTGGCGTGAACAAAGAGACCACAGCAGTGACTGCTATTTTTGCTCTTGCATTGTGAAGGGATACAACTTAAAAAATAAGAACGTAATAAGTTACCCCAACCTTCCCTCAGCAATTAGGCCTATGCCTCATAGCAACGAAGTACCTATGCCTGAACCACCAAAATCTTTGGATCATATTTGTGTGGACGGTTCTGATCATGATGAGACTCATCAGATGGCTTTTCCCGATGAGTCCAGTACTTCCGAGTTTGAAACTGAACCAGATCCGAAACCTGAACTTTTCTCTCAAGCTGAATTGAATGATTTAGTCCGGGATTTAGGACTCCCAAAAGATGCTGCCCAACTGCTAGGTTCTCGGCTTAAACAGAAAAATCTATTGTCACCAGGAACAACTTTTTATTGGTACCCGCAACCGCGAGACACAATTTTTGAAGTATTTCAGCAAAGAGGAAGATTTGGTATTTTGCAACGATATATACGGAGTGATGGAAAAGTTTAAACTCAAGTATGATCCTGCTGAATGGCGGCTGTTCATTGATTCGTCAAAAGACAGCATAAAAGGTGTTCTTCTTCATAATGGCAACACATTCGCTTCAGTTCCTATTGCTCACTCTGTTATTCTCCAAGAAAAATACGAGAATTTGGCCCTGATTCTTCAGAAGATTCGTTATGATGAGCATAAGTGGATGATTTGTGGAGACTTTAAAATTCTATCCATGCTATTAGGGCAGCAATCCGGTTTCACCAAATATCCCTGCTTCCTTTGCTTGTGGGATAGCCGGGCCCGCGACCTACACTGGGGGAAAAAAGACTGGCCAATTCGGGAGTATTTGAGACCCGGTGAGAAAAATGTTCTTCATGAGAGCTTGGTACCTCGTGATAAAATTCTATTACCACCTCTCCACATTAAGTTGGGTCTCATTAAGCAATTCATCAAGTCCCTTCCAAAAGATGGTGAGTGCTTTCGGTACCTTTGCTCAAAGTTCCCCAGACTTTCTGAAGCAAAGCTAAAGGAAGGAGTGTTTGTTGGCCCTGATATAAGGAAACTCATTTCAGATGGAGCATTCGCTGAAACGATGTCTGAGAAGGAAAAAGAAGTCTGGGATTCCTTCAAGGATGTTGTTCTCAAATTCTTGGGGAACAGGCGGGATGAGAACTATAAGGATATTGTTGCCAGGATGCTCAATGCCTTCAAAGAACAAGGCTGTAACATGAGCCTGAAAGTCCATTTCTTGCACTCCCATGTGAACTACTTTCCTGAAAACTTGGGGGCGTACAGTGAAGAACAAGGTGAAAGGTTTCACCAGGACATCAAGGACGCAGAGAGAAGGTACCAAGGAAGATGGAACACCACTATGATGGCTGATTTCTGCTGGTTGCTGCTGCGGGAAACCCCAGATGAAAAATACGCCAAGCAGCGCACCAAGAGAAGCATTCGGGGGAAGAAGAAACGGGCCCACCAGGAGATTGATTGACCCAAGAATGACTTTAAAATCTAAACTGTGTTGACAAATATCGTGTTTTTACTAAACTTTGAAATAAAAATTTGCTAGTTATTACCACAGTGTCGGATCTCATTTATTAGAATTTTATTTTCACACCATCGGGTGTGTTTGTCTTCATGTATTGCAATGGTGCGGTTTGCGTTTTCTATTCTTACATACATACCTGTACAACATTTTTTGCACATTTCTTTGCTTTGCTTTGTGTCTAACCTCGCTCTTATATGCTCAATGTTTGTGCACATGTATGTGGCTGTTTTAAGTGCAGACAATTTTGCTACCATCACAGTGTGTTTTGTTGACATTACTCTATTCTTATGTGCTGCCTTGTTACAATTTTCTTTATTCTTATTTGAATAACTACTAAACAATTAGTATAAAGAATTCATCCAAGAAACTTTTATCTCGATCGCACTCAATCTGAAACGTTCACCTCAAACTGCTAACCCAATGTAGCAAAAAATCTGTACGTGATGGAGCAAATTGGTTACCAGATTTGGATTCAGGGCACCAAAAAACGTAAAAATCAATCGAAACATTAGAGGCAGTTTAAAAAAAATTTTTTTTTAGTGTACCTGTGTTATCCATACCTGTTACATCTTATGAATTCCAGAAGGAAGCTCTCTTTGGCATGATGCAAGTACTACACTGAGCATTAGCAGTAAATTTGAGACTGAGATCATACTCCACATACCCTGGCTTAGTAGTGAGGTTCATTACTGTTATGGTATGTGCAAAACTAACCAAAAAATCTAATCTAAAAAGTGGCTAAACATTCTCTTATAGAGAACCTATTTAGAGAAACTGCCCCATGTAGGATAATGGCTGCACCAGCTGTATTTCAATCATGGCTCCACCTTCCACTGACTTGGGGTAAATTCTGGACAACAGTTAAATTGTGTGTCCTAAGGGAGTTCTGCTATGCAGAGTTAGACAGAATTTGCCCAAGAGTAGCAAATATAGTGTTTACAGCCTCTGCTGAGCAATTGTGGCCATTGCTTAAGAATGAGACCTGGTAGTTGGATTTGGGTACCATAATGCCTGGAACATACTTCCTGAGCCTATACTTCAGGCTTCATCTTTGCCCCTTTTCAAATCTATGCTAGAGGCTCACTGAGGTTGCCTTTGGATCCTGATCCCTTGTGTCTCCTTACCCTTTCGTATTCTATCCTTATTCCTAACTTCTGTTTTGTTTATCTTGATTAGACTGTAAGTTCTAACAGTAGGGACTGTCTCTATCTGTGTTTGTACAGCGCTGTGTATGCCTTGTAGCACTTTATAAATGTTTAACAATAGTAGTAATTAAAGGCATTGGAAGAAGGCCTGCTGCATGTCCCCTTACAAGAACCTCTGTTGCAGTACAATGATCAGACTAGGTATGGTTATGAGAATTTTGAGGGGAATAAATACATAAAAGGTGAAGACTATCATTAGTTGCAAACAAAGGTTTATGGTGCCAGATATCAGCCTTGGTTCCCACTGAGCTGGAAATACAAAAGTGTTAGAGTTGCCACGCTATCCAATTCTAAGAGGTAGATTTTAGTCCATTTTGGTTTTCTGAGATCCTCATCATGTTGTATTAGGGTATTTCAAGGGTTAAACTTAGGACTCCAAAATCCCGCAGTGTTTTAGGATGTAAGTTTAAAAAATATATATATTTATAGAAAGATTTTCCATATCAAAGTACAAGAATTTCTTCTTGTAGGAAACACGGCTACACACAATAACATCTAATCACAAATGAAAACAAATAGAGAAGAAAAATACAATCACAAGCCTACTAACTGGGGAGCAATACACAATATAAAAGAAACAAAACTTCAAAGAAGCAGCGCACATAATGGTGGCAATAACCTAAATTTTAAATGAGCAATGGCTCCCTACATTGGAGCCATCATTGCTTCCATACCCACCGAAGGCAGGGCAGGAACAGCTTTGGAGGCAATAAATACAGATAACACCTGTGGTTCAAGGAAAACATAACTACCTCTGCCAAGCATTTTTTGGTAAGTGCCATCACGTCAATGTAGGCTCCTGGTAAGCCAGCAGCCTCTGGGTTTTCTTGGCAAGGTATGGCTGAGTCAATGGAGGGTAAGGTGGTTTACCCAATCCAAGGTGTGTGAGTGGGAATCAAGCCCACATCTGCTAGATACTAGGCTGTTGCACTAACCACTAGACTACTCCTCCACCCACCAAGCTTAATCAATTTACAGGGAAAACACAAGAAGACCATTTCCCCTATCTGCATTATCACAGGTTGTAATAGCAAAAAATTGTTTCTTCCTTTTCTGGGTCACTCTGGAGATATCTGGAAACATTCTGATGTCCATGAATTTAGTATCTTTACACTTAAAAAACATTTTAAGCAACCAATTTCTATCCGGCTCCAGAACAAGTCACAGGAAATGTAACAGCCATTGGAAACGTTGAATCAGTTCTTTCAAAATATGTAAAATCCAGAATGTAAATTTTAAACCTGAATTGGCCAAAAAGGCTCCCTCTTTGAACTGGGCAATCTGGCATCTCTGGAGTGTATTTTAATAGGCGAGATTTAATCTGGAGTCATGTTTTGGGTCTCTGGAAGGGCAGTCGGTAGCATAGCGTTCTCGGGTTCTGAAACGTAACCAAAAAAATCAAGGAGCCATGCTCAACTCATAATCCTTAAGGAAAGGCGGTTGTGAGACAGAGTTTCTGTGGATGCTGTGCTTGACGTCAGGAGGTATTGTCTCCTTAAGAGGCAGACCCGAATGAGAGGGTGGGGTTATCGTGCGGTTTGGGGAAAAGGAAAAGGACAAGGACGTACCACTGGTTGAGCTCGAGAGGGGGAGGAGTAAGAGGACAATGGAGCTTGTGTTTGGCTGTGAGGGGCTGGAACCACTGTCGGTAGTAGCCGCAGCCGCAGCCGCGCGCTGCCGGGTGTGAACCGACGCCGGGGAGTTCGGGCCTGCGTTTTGCGGTGAGTGCTGAATAAACTGGCGGCTGGGCCTCGAACCTCGCTGAAAGGGAATTCTGCTCAGCAGGCCCCAGGAAACTTTCCAAGACAGTTAAGAAGGGGGAAGCAGGGAGGTCCCATGAAGAGCGACTTGGGAGAGTGCAGAGTGGAAAGAACCTGGGACAGGGGAGCGTTAGGGTTGGGAGACCCGGGGGGACCTAGGAAAGAGGTAGAAGGATAGGGGAGATTTGAGGATAGAAGGATTGAGATTGGGAATGGGGAACTGGAGTTCATATTTAATAACGAAAGCACTGATTCGTTGTATGCATAGTACTGGTGTACCAACTGAGTTGCTATCCTGAATATGGTAGGGGGAACTTGGGAAGGATAGGACGAACCCTAATCCTATGCATGGAGTTCGGAAGGGGGAGGGGCTGATAAGAAAAGCATATATATATGCGTGTGTACCCTGACCCAGAATATTTGGGGAAGGAGCTGCTATCCTGTTTTTGAATATAAGGGCGTATATCTTCAGCTGTGAGGGGAGGTATATACTCCGATTCCGGATTTGAGGCGAGGCCGTTTTCATATATGTACTATATTTGTGATCCTTAACTAGTCTTGGTTCTATACTCGTTTCATACATTTAAGATGTCTTGTGTAGTTTCAGCTTAATAAAACGACTGTAGGCAATACTGATTTATTTGCATAACAAACTCCTGAGAGCTCATTAGAAATGCATTAAGCTAGTCTCCCTTCATCAGGTCAAAGCAAAAATGTGCAGGTTTAATACAAAAGAGGTCTGGTATTCAGACAACTAACTGATATGCTTCAACTATGTTTGCAGTCCAGTTCTTGATGCTGGTTGCCACCTCATTAAAGATGAGGTTAGCTCTTTCTGCTGGTACCTGATATGCAAAAAATGATAGTTGCTGCTCTGGCCAACAACCAGTGCTTCCCTTGAAGTTGCTATCAGATGGACTGAAGGTGCTAATGTGGTCAGTACAGTAGTAGGGACCATTATGCAGCTGTGGCATAATTTCACTGCTGATCTTTGGACTCTTCACTATCGCCCAGCTCCCTTCCCCATGACTTATCTATAATGGAGATGGAACTACAGCCCTCACCAGAGTGAGTGAAAATAAAGCACAGTTACTTACCTGTAACAGGTGATCTCTGGGAACAGCAGGAATAAGTCTTCACATATGGGTATGCCGGTACCGACGGAGCCTGCGCGGGAACGCTCCCCAGCGTCCAAAAAGAAAGCCTTTGGGAGCATCCCACACGCATGTGCGCTGCCTTCCTACCCATTCACTTCCCTCTCATCAGTTGGGATTGTAGCTGAGACTGAAGGAGGGAAGTAGACAAACTAGAGAACGAGAGAGAGAACAACTCCTAGGGGAGGTGGGTGGGTTGTGAAGACTTATTCCTGCTGTTCCCAGAGATCACCTGTTACAGGTAAGTAACAGTGCTATCTCCAGGAACAAGCAGGAATGAGTCTTCACATATGGGGACTCCCAAGCTAGAGATGCCTAGAGGAGGTCCCAGCATGTTGCAATCTAATAGATGGGCCATGCTATTTCCCAGAACCTCAGGCATCCAAGGGATGGAGGGTAGGTGTTTGAATTAAAAGGGGTGTGCTGTGGAACAGCTTGACTAAACAAGGCGTCTAGAGGAGTCCTTGTGTAGATAATAAATGTTAGTAAAAATTGAATTCCAATTTTCTAATGTGGACCTCACTGAAAAGTATTTGTTGAGGGTAATATGGGTCTGGTGCTAAGAGCCAGTACATTATCCCCAAAGAAATTACCTCACTGTGAAGTAGAGGAAAAATAAATTTTGCAATACAGGGAGAGGTCAGAAATCTTAATGGCTAGAACTAATCCCAGAAGAAGACACTGGGGGAGTTTAATGAGGTTGGACTTTGGAGGAGAAGCAAAAGCTTCTATAGGCCAAAGTTTGAAGCTCTTTGTCCTTGGAGAAGCTGAAGAATGGTCTTATAGAAGCTGAAGAATGGCTTTGATTAAACAACTTAGCTATTAACATCAAAAAAACCGAAGTCCTGATTGCAACAAAAAACACGAAATATACTCCCCCACCTGACATTAAAATCCTGAATGCGACTCTTCCAATCAAGGAAGAAATAAAATATTTAGGAGTTATCATTGACAAAACTCTGTTTTACAACACACATCAAGAAACTAACAAAAACAATCTATTACAAACTGCGCTCTATTCAACAACTAAGACCACTATTACAAGATGAAGACTTTAGAACCGTCACACAAGCTTTGATAATACCACATTTCGATTTTTGTAATAGCATACTACATGGTATAACTAAGAAGAACATCAAAATCCTGCAAATGGCCCAAAATGTAACAGCAAGAGTTATATTTAAAGCCAAACTATCTGACCATATTACCCCTATTCTATACACACTACACTGGTTACCCATATTCAGTAGGATCCAATACAAAATACTGTTAACCACCTTCAAATTAATTAATAACATTGCCCCATCATACTGAACTACTCTTCTTCACAGCCCACTTGAAAATAGGATAAGACGGAGAAAAAACCTTAACACATTAGCAGTCCCAGAACTAATAAGGAAAACAAAACACTCAACAAGTAACAGTGCCTTTTCGCTAGTAGCTCCAATACTGTGGAACAATCTCCCGGATCAATTAAGAGAAACAAAAGATCTACAAACATTCAGAAAAGACCTAAAAACTCATCTATTCAGACAACACTACACCAATGGAGAAACAAGTATAGCTTCCCAACCACCATAAATTGAATTTACTTACCCCATCCAAATGTATATATACAACTGGAACAACGTCAACTGTAAGTGATAACTAACATTCTAATGATTCTTCTCACATATATATAAAAATCAACATAAACGCCTATAATAGGTTTAAGCTCACTCTTATACCTGTTATACAGTTTTAATGTAATATAGTTCAATAATGTTCTTGTTATATTGTAATACTGTAATATTTCATACAATTCTTGTTATTATGTAATATAGTTCCATAAAGTTCTATGTATCTGTTTGATTTTTGTTGTAATGTAAACCGCTGCTGATCCTTGGAAGCAGCGGTATATAAAAGCTGTTCAAATAAATAAATAATAATAATAAATAAGGCTCTAGGGAAGAGAGGAGGTAAATCTGACTGGCTTGCAGAAAAAGGATGGGTCTTTAAGACCCCTCTATGGAAGTGAAAGAGAGAAACATTTGTAGTAGGCGGTGTAGCCTCCAATTTCTTGAAGATCAGTAATGTCTTCCCTAAGTGATGTCACTTAGGATAATGACTTTACATGGAGAGCTTCAGATGTACCATAACCGGAAGGTTACGGTAAAATAAGGTAGTTCCTAATTCCTCTAGAAATTGGTTGTCCATTAAAAACGCTATGGTATGCTGGAACAGCATTAATATGGACAGTAACAAATCTTTCAGAGTCAGATATGTGTTCATATATAGATTCACTTAACAAGAAGGGGTAAGACCTGCTTGAGAATATAGAGAACCCATTTCTGGTTACACATGGAAGAACCATGGAGTAGGTGACATGGAAACCAGTGGAATGTTCCTAGTCAGAAGGAGAGGTCTAGATTTCTTTAAAAATTCTAGACTTTGAATAACCAGAAATGGAGACCTACGTGAAGGGGTGCAGAGGAGATCCTTAGTCTTAAGATAACAAGTCTGGATCCTTCTATAACTTCAATGTGGAGAAAGACGCAATATAAGGGGATACCATGTTTGCCCCTCTGAGGGCAATATGAATATCATGCGTTCTTTGTTCAGCATAAGCTCCAATGAAGTATTGGGAATTAGAAGGAATACACTAGACAAGGATCGACTGCAGTGAAAAGGAATGCATCCCTGTTGCAAGAGTTCTACTGGAGATGTGGAACAACCCAGGGAATTAAGCAATTCTTTATGCTTTCACATGGTCTAAGCCCTGGTTCCTTTTCCTTAAAAGGAAATTTTAAGGAAGATGGTAAAAATAGGAAAAAAACAGTCATGTGGGAGTATGACTTGGCAAAGCCTTTTTAACCATCTGGAAGTTACCCACCAGGAATGACTCTGATGCTCTCTGGCAAAGGCCCATAGTTGCAGAGCTTCTTTGTATAATTGCAGAGAGCATGTTGTAGGTTGCTTAGGTGAGATCTGGCTGTTTAATTGCCAGTGTGCAACCTAATCTATTCTGTTGGTGCCAGAAAAAAATTGAAGATGGCTAAGAATAGTAGACAGGCCAGTTGCCTGCAAAGATAAATTGCACAAGTAGGTTTTGGAACCTGTATTGGAATTATTTGTTAAGGCAGCAGAAAAGTTAGGTCCTATAGATTGGAAAAGGGCCTACAGACATAATTAGGAGTGTTAAAACTCAGTTATGGTCCGATAGCTGTCTTAAAAGAAAATATTTGAGAAGATTGTAAAGGGGAAGAAAACTCTGTATGGGAACCACTTACTGGAGTAGGTATTGAGGAAACTCTATGGGCTTAAAAGTAAGCCCTCCAGTTAAATAGTATCACTCTTAGACAGAATGTCTCGACTAAGAGGGATAGAAAGTAATACAGTTATGAAGACTTACAATTTGGTAAGTCTCTGAAACAGGTAAAGCCCCCCTACAGTCAAATGTATGAGAGATCCTTGTACAGGAAAACTGTCAAGGTGAAGGGCATAGCCCACCTTGTTAGCTGCTACTCCTCTTTTTCCTTCAAAAAGGAGAGTAGAAATCTGTTACCTGTAGAGCATAGGTGTCAAACTCTGGCCCGTAGTGTAATTATATTTGGCCCGCGAGGCTATACCAAATGACTACTAGAGCTAGCCCGCCGGTATTATACAGCGCATTCATTCATCGCTAATACTACAAATCCCATAATGCCTTGCTGTTTTGGCGTGTCAATCAGGACAGGTCCCAGAAACGCCCTCTCCTGTGTGACAGAAGTCATAGCAATCTCAAGCTACAACTGTCACTGTGGAACCCCTTCCCAAAAATGGCAAAAAGAAAGGCAGACAACAGGAACTTTCTGGACAGGTGGGAGACAGAATATTTGTTTACATATGTAAAAGACAGACCTGTTTGTCTGATTTGTGGAGTCAACGTGGCTATAACTAAGGAGTATAACATTCGACGACACTATGAAACAAAACACCATGACAAGTACAAGGACCTGGACATGACTCAAAGGAGCCAGAAAGTGGAGGAGATGAAAAGAAGTTTGGTTTCACAACAGAATATGTTCAAAAAAGCCACATCACAAAGTGAGGCTGCTGTAAAGGCTAGTTATATTGTGGCAGCAGAGATCGCAAAATCAGCCCGGCCCTTTAATGAGGGAGAGTTTGTGAAAAAGTGCATGTTGAAAGTTTGTGACATCGTGTGCCCAGAGAAAAAGCAAGCCTTTTCAAACGTGAGCCTGAGCAGAAACACAGTAGCTGATCGCACATGTGATCTTGCCACCAATCTGTATGACCAGCTTTTGGAAAAGGGGAAAAGATTTCGTTGCATTCTCCCTTGCTGTGGATGAGAGCAGCGACGCATCTGATACTGCTCAGCTGTCAGTCTTCATCCGTGGAGTGGACTCAAATATGTGTGTTACGGAGGAGCTATTGGGATTCAAATCAATGCATGGCACAACCACAGGAAAGGAAATTTTTGAGGAGGTTTCCAAATGCGTAACTAAAATAAAGCTGCCGTGGGATAAACTCGTGGGATTAACGACAGATGGTGCGCCAGCGATGTGCGGTAAAACAAGTGGACTGGTGGGCAGGGTCCGGGAGAAGATGCAGGAAGAGAACTGTGCAGGTGAACTAACTGTTTATCACTGCATCATACATCAGGAATCATTGTGTGGCAAAGCCCTAAAGATGGAACATGTTATGACCACAGTAACACAAGTAGTTAACTTTATAAGAGCCAAAGGTCTGAATCACCGCCAGTTTAAGTCTTTTCTGGAGGAGTGTGGTTCGGAATAAGCAGACGTGCCGTATCACACAGAGGTGAGATGGTTAAGCCGAGGAAAAGTACTGAATAGATGTTTTGAGCTGCATGAGGAAATATGTCAGTTTCTGGAAAGCAAAGGGAAGGACACAGCAGAGCTTCGGGAGAAAACGTTTCTGTGTGAGCTGGCCTTTCTGTGTGACATCTCGAGCCATCTCGATGCGCTGAACCTGCAGCTTCAGGGGCGGGGGCGCATCATCACAGACATGTACGCTGCAGTGAGGGCTTTTAAAACTAAACTGTGCCTGTGGGAGAATCAGATGCTGCAAGGAAACCTTGGCCATTTTCCCTGCTGCCAAACCATGAAAACGCAGTTCTTTACCAACTTGTTCCCATGCGCACAGTTTGCTGAAAAACTCGGTGCTGAGTTTAGCCGGCGATTTGCCGACTTTGATGTCCAGAAATGTAGGTTTGAACTGCTCAGTAATCCCTTTGCAGTTAATGTGGAAAACGCACCAACCAACCTCCAAATGGAGCTAATTGAACTCCAGTGTAATGACACGCTGAAGTCAAGTATGATGCTGTGGGCGCCGCCCAGTTTCCACAGTTCATCCCTGACACAATGCCTCAGCTCTGCACCCAAGCTGCTCAGATGCTCTCCATGTTCGGCAGCACTTATCTATGTGAGCAACTTTTCTCCTCGATGAAGATGACCAAAACATCTCACAGGAGACGTCTGACTGATGAACACCTTCGCTCGATACTGAGGATTTCCTCAGCTCAAAGCCTGAGCCCAGACATTGATGAACTATCATCCAAGAAGAGATGCCAGGTATCTGGCTTGGGCACATCAGATTAGATCAGTGTGCAGCAAACTGAGCAATAATTAACGTTTTCTTTATGCACTTTTTCTTGCTACTCCAAGACATGGGCTTGAATGGTTGATTAATTTTATTATTGTTTTATTTTAAAAATTATTATTTATTATTTAAATCTTATTTAATAAATGAATGTCATTGATGATTTTTTTTTTTATTTGAAATTGGTTTTTGCATATCTGAACTATTAAGTTATAAATTGTATAGTAATAAGTGTTGCTTCATATTCAATGTTAAAGCAAATCTTGTTTGGGTCCATATTAAAAGGTTCATTTGTTCAATGCTGGCCCGCGACTTTGTTCAAGTTTTACATTTTGGCCCACTGTGTATTTGAGTTTGACACCCCTGCTGTAGAGCATGACTATCCTCAATAGCTCTAGGAGCTAAAAGAATGGATTTCTCTTGTGGCAATAGATTCATGCCTAGAGTTTGGATTGAGTCAGTATATGACAGATCTCTCAGTAAGGATGAGATGAATTGTAGCTGCTTCTGTTGATAAGAAGTGAGTTAGTGGTTCTAAACCTCAAAAAGATTTAATGAATGAAATATCAGGAACCCTGCGACTGCTGGGTTTGCTGAGCCTGTTGAGGTTTTGACTTTGTTTAGCCTGGATTGATGTTGCCCTTCTTTGCAAACGTCTGTATGATGGGTAGAAGATGGATAAAACTTTTTTCCCCTAGGGGGATAAAGTTTTTTTTTTTTTTAGGAGATTTTTTACTAGCTGGGATAGAGGAAAGATTTGACAATCCTCTGAAAGCAACAATATCAGTGTTTAACTGATTAGCTTAGAATAAAGCATCCTTGTTAAAGAGATTTTCACCAGTACAAGGAGTATTTGCCAGCCTTTCTTGCACCCATTTGTCCAAGCCTGAAGCTTGGAGCCAGGCCATGTGTCGTGCCCCTATGGCTATAGCAGACGTTCTGCTAATAGACTCGAAACAGTCCAGGGAAGCACAATTAAGGAACTTAGAGACATTTTGAGCATGACTGACTAATAAGAAATAGTCTGCTCTATTATGTTCTTGAAACAAAGGGTTCAAAAGTTGTGTTTTTTTTTTTTTTTTTTTTTTTTTTAAATCATTTTTATTAAGCAAGACAGAACAATCACAAAGAACAACCAGCAGTATCAATTAGGTATACATTAACAGCTCAAGACATAACCGGCACCCGGGTGGGGCTGTGTCTTCTCCTCCACCCGGTTCTACTAGCCAGAAGTTGTAACTTCCATCGAACCCACAGTTTTCCGTTTTCTTCCTTAACCAACCCCCCCGACCCCTCCTCCCCATCCCCCCCCCCGACGCAGCCCCCACTCCACCCCTCCCCATAACCCATCCCCCTCGCCACCCATCCCTATTCTGCCTAAGCCATTCCCTACGCTATACCTTCAATAATAAGCCTGGAGCACTTCATTGCGAATAGCAGGGCGTAAAGTGTGGATATAGGGCTCCCAGGTCAATAGAAAGGATGCCCAACGCTTAGGCTTGCCCCTCGCCCCTTGTTTCTCTAATTGCATTAACTGGTGAAAGCTATTGCGCCACTCCCAGAAGGAGGGAGGGGCCTCCTCCCACCATCTACGCAGCAGCGGACCCTTCCCCACCAGGCAGGCCTTCCTGAGCAATAGGCGTTCCCAGCGACCCTTAGGGTGGAGTGTACCCAGCTGATCCAGCACCACAAGAGACCCCGTCCAACTAATCCGTTGGCTCAGCACGCCACTCATATATTCCCGAATTTGTATCCAGTACCGGCGAACCTTTGGGCATCCCCACCACATATGCCCCAAGTCCGCCAGTGGTGATTGACATTTCGGGCAATTCCCGTCCACTGTAAGATGGCTGCGGAGTGCGCGTCTCGGGGAGAAATGGGCTCTAAGAATACACTTTAATTGTATCTCTTTCCAGCGAGCCCCTTCAACTAGTTCCCTGATATTTCTCAAGGCACGATGAACCGAGCCCGGCTCCACTGCCGCCCCCAGTTCGCTAGCCCATTGGCGCTCGTCCCCGGAGTAATCAATCGGAGGCACCCAATTATCGATACGTCGCTTCAGCCCCGCAATAGTGGGTGGTAAGTCCGCCCCGAGCTCAAAAAACTCAAGAATCTGCGATGCCCGCGTAGCCTCAAGCCCCCTCCTAGGTAAGGAAGCTACATAGTGGGATATCTGGGCATATGCAAAAATATGTCGATAGTCCAGTTCATATTCCCCCCGTAATAGCGCAAAGGATTTACACCTCCCTTCCTGGTCCACAAGATGGCCCAAATACCGGATCCCCTTCCGTTCCCAGAGTCTGAACATAGCCGTGTCAGTTCCTGGGGCAAAACAAGCGTTTCCTTGCAGGGGCAACCAACTGGAAACCTCCGAAGATTCCCCCCACCATGCGTTGAGCTGCTGCCAGGACCATCTGGCCGGCCGTATTAACACACTCTGAATTACCCAATCTGGCAATTTCGACCTAGCCAGGTGTAATGCCGCCGTCAATGTCTGCGGGGCGATTAGGGCCGATTCCAACGCTCTAGGAGTGTAGACCTCGGTGTCCCCCAGCCAATCCCCAATATGTCGTGCTTGACAGGCCAGGGCATATAACCGCAGGTCGGGGATCCCTATCCCTCCGTTTCTCCAACTTCGCTGTAGGCGAGACATCGGGATACGGGCCCGAGCCCCTCTCCACAGAAAGCTGCGGAAAACCCGTTCAAAGTCTCGGATATCACCGTTCCGCAGCCAAACTGGCAATGTCTGCAACCAGTACAGTATACGGGGGAAAATCACCATGCTTAAGGCTGCCGCTCGGCCCAATAATGACAAAGGAAGAGGCGCCCACGCCTGCAGCTGCAGTCGAGTCTTAGCTAGTATCCGGCGGACATTCACTTGGTATAGAGACTTGGGATCTCTAGTCAACGAGATCCCGAGATATATAAAAGCCTCCTCTGCCCACCGAAGAGGAAAGGAATCACCCCAGTCTAACGCTTCGGACTTGCCCATGTTAATGCGCAATCCCGCAAAACTCCCGAACCGTGTAAACTCTTCTAATAATCGCGGAAGGGAGGACCTTGAGGCCGTCAAATGTACAAGCAGGTCATCAGCAAAGGCCGCTATTTTGAACCCAACCTGACCCATCCGCACTCCCGCAATCCCCCCCGCTGCCTCAATTTTTCGTATCAGTGGATCAAGGGACAGAACAAACAGCAGGGGGGAGAGGGGGCATCCTTGCCGAGTGCCCCTCTGCAGTGCAAACGCATCCGATAGGGTGCCATTACACAGCACACTCGCCGTGGGGTTAGCATAAAGAAGCCCCACCATACGGCAGAAGGACTCCCCCAGCCCATAACACGGCAACAGGAACTTCAAATACTGCCAGCCCACCCGGTCAAAGGCTTTCTCAGCATCAAAGCTGATCAAGAGCGAGGGGGTCCCACGACGGCGCACCCATTCCAAGGACGCCAGGATCTTGCGCAGATTGCGTACCGCGTAGCGGCCCTTCACAAAGCCAACTTGAGACTCGTGAACCAAGTCCCCGAGCACTAAGGCAAGCCGGGTCGCGAGGACCTTTGCCAAGATCTTCAAGTCGAAGTTAAGTAGGGAAATGGGCCTGCAAGATTCTGCCTGTAGGTGGTCTTTGCCCGGCTTAGGGAATAAGATAATATGGGCATGATTCCCCCCCCACGTAAACGTCCCCTGTGTTATCCGGTGCTGGTAGACTGCCACTAGTGTGGTTGGCAACACATCACCCAGTAGTTTATAAAACTCAGCCCCTAAGCCATCCGGCCCCGGGGCTTTGCAGTAACTCGCCTGTTGGATCACCGAAGCAACTTCTTCCGTCGTGACCGGCACCTCCAAACTCGCCCGTTGTTCCGCATCAAGCTGGGGGAGCGACATTTCCTTCAGGTACTCCTGCATAGCGCTCCTCAGATCGGCTCCCCGTGTATACAGTTGTTGGTAGAACCGACGGAAGATCTGAGCGATCTCCCGACTCTCTGCTTGTATATGACCTTGCTCATCTCGTAAAGCTGCCACTGTACGGGTCGCCCCCTTTCCCCGCAGGCACCGAGCCAGTAATTTCCCAGATTTATCCCCGAAGCGATAAAGTTGGTATTTGTAATATAAAAAGGACTTCTTGGCCCTCTGATGAATTAGTTCATTAAGAGCCAATTGGGATTCCCACAGCAGTTGCTTGTTTGCTGCCGATGGATTAACAGCCTGACGACGCCTAGCTCGGCAGACCTGCGCTTCGAGTCGAATAATCTGCTTCGCCACCAGTTTACGCTTACGTGCCACGTATCCTATAATGTCTCCTCGTAAAACCACTTTAGCCGTCTCCCAGAATAGTTCAGGATTGTCACGATGCGGCTCATTATAGGTTGTAAACTCGTGCCATCGCTGCTTGAGAAACGAAGAGAACTCAACGTCCCTAATTAAGTCAACAGGGAACCGCCAGAGACGAGCTGGGGGGGGCCGAGTCCCGCCACTCCAGGTCCACCCAGATTAAAGCATGGTCGGAAATTTCCAAGGGACCGATCTGCGCGTCGAGGACATAAGTAAAAAGTCTTTCCGAGACTAGCACATAATCGATTCTAGCACTAGTGCCATGTGCTCTAGACTGGTGTGTAAAATCACGTTCCCCAGGGTGGAGAAGCCGCCACGGGTCCACCAGTTGTAAACGTCGCCGCATATGATGCAACGCCTTAGTGCCCTGTCGTCAGGTCCCCCCTCCCCCAGCTCTGGACACGTCAAGCTCTAAATCGAGTACACCGTTAAAGTCACCGGCTAAGATCAGCGGGGCGTCAGGCAGCTGTTCCACACCAGAACCCAAACGGGCATACAAGTCCCGATCCACTACATTTGGGCTGTACAAATTGCCCAAAATCACAGGTTGCCCTTCCAATGTCCCAGATACCATAATATATCGACCCTCTGGGTCAACATGGACCGCTTCCTTAGTGAATCGGAGTCTCTTGTGGATTAGAATAGCCACCCCACCCTTCCTACCCAATGCAGGGGCCCCCCATACTTGTCCAACCCAGTCCCTTTTAAGCTTAGCATGCTCCTCTATGCTCTGGTGAGTCTCTTGCAGCATAGCAATGTCACACTGGTGTCGTGCCAGGGCCCGCAGCACTTCATATCGCTTGATAGGGGTTCCTATTCCACAGACATTCCAGGAAAGAATCCTCACGTCTGCCGAATTTGTAAGTAATTGGGCAAGACCGTATCTATCATTTGCCCGGAGAGACCCCCCCAGCCTGAGGTCTCCCCCTCCCTCTCCCATAAGAATGGCTTAGTAGTCCCTAATCGGTATCGTAGGGGCTGCGTCTCCCCCCCCCCTCTATCCCTACAACCCCTCCCTTCCCCCATTCCCCCCCTCTACCCCAATCTCCATCCCCACTCTCCGCCACCCTCCCATCGTGACCACTTGAGATGTGAACGGGTCCCCCTCCCCCCCCAGTATCTTTTTATTTTGTAGAGTCCCCAACCGCGATCGCTAGTCTGATAATCCCCTCCTCCCTAATAATGGCCCCCCCTATCCAACCCCCCCTCCCCACCCCACTCAGCCGATCCCCCATCCCCCCCCGATCACCCCCCGCCCCCCCACCACCCCCCACACTGCAAACATGAAAACAGCAAATTTTTTTTTTTAACAGGCTAACAGGCCTATATGTAAATCAGCAGAGAAGGAACAAAACGGCGGGGGGGGGGGGGGAGGGGGAGAAAACCAAACGGGGAACAGAGAGAGAGAGGGGGGGAAGCAACAAGAAAAATAACATGGTTGCCAGAACGGCCAACATCACCCCTTTAAACCCGCTGCAGGTCCTGCTGTTCCAGGCAGCCGATACGGGGCGGAGGCCTAAGATTCCAACCACCGCAGGGCCAATAGTTAGGCCAAACGCCCCGGCCTTCAGCCGACATCGGATGTACCCCTAGGAGAGGGGCAAAGGTCCGGGCCCACAGGTGGAGGGAGGCTGTAAATGAAGGTCGCCGATATCCAGCACCCTGGTCTCGCCGCAGCCACGGACATAGTTGTAGGGCTGGAGCTATAACCCGTTGCTCCCAAGCAGGCACGATAGCTCTCTCAGCTCATAGGGGGGCCAGTCACACCGCCCTATACGGGTTTACACTCCTGCCCATCTCGTGCCCCTTCACAGGTAGTCCATTTTTGAGGCCCATGTCACTGTATGCTCGCTCTCTGATCGTCCGTTGGGGATGCCAGCAGCCGTTCCACATAGGCTGTTGCCTCCGTCGCAGTTTCCATTACCCGGTGAGTGCCCTGGTGTATTATATGTAAACGGGCTGGGTACTGCACGTGAAAGCGGATGTTCGCAGCAATTAAGCGTTGGCAGACCGGCGCGTAGGCCTTACGTCGTTGGCTCAGCGCGGTGGAATAATCTGGTGTAATGCGAATCCGCATGTTCCTATATTCCACCATGCCTTTTTGCCGCGCTGCCCGCAGTAGATCCTCTTTTTGTGTGTAGTAATGGAATCTGGCCAAAACCACCCTGGGCCGCGTGTTCTGTCCTTGCGGCCGTGGCCCTACTCTGTGGGCTCTGTCGACCACGATAGGGTTGGTCCCATCTTCCCGGTCGAGTAGAGAGGCGGCCAGCTTTTCAATCAGGTCCCGCAGTTCTTTATCAGGTAGTAGTTCATCTACGCCTAAGAAGCGCAGATTTTGACGTCAGGATCTATTTTCCAATTCATCGAGTTTTAGCTCTTGTGCTCTGGATGCTTTCTGCAGTGCACTCAGGTCCCGCTTTAGTTGTTCCACTTCCTCCTCGGCTTGCATTATGCGGTCTTCCGCCTCCTGCACCCGCGCGCCCAGCGCAGACAAGGAACCTTGCAGCGTGTCCATTTTGCCACTCAGAGTATCAAATCGTGTGGCCAGTGCGGCTGTAACCGCCGCCGAGATGTCTTCTATCATAGTGGAGGGGGTCGCGGTACTCGCTTTAGAGGGGGAGTCCGCCATTTTCGGTGGTCCAACAGCGCGGTCTTTCTCCCGCCTCCCCGCCTTCGCTGTAGCTGCCATTTCCCGGTTCTCCCCCAGCGAGGGATAAAAGACACGGCAACTTCTCCTTCGGGGCTTAGCACCGGCAAAAAATCGCCGTAATTCACGGTCCAAATCAACGGTCCGGGACGAGGGGGCCCGGAGCTAAGGTGACTCACGTCTTCCCAGCTCACCACATCACGTGATCTCCCAAGTTTTTTTTTTTTTTAAATTCTTTGTGACCTCTTCAAGAGATAATCCCCATATAGAAAATATGAGAGAATTCTTGCTGAAAGCATAGATGCCTGGAAGCATCGATATTCAAAGGCATCTAAAATTCTAGACTCACGACCTGGCGGATAAGAGGAGTGTTTCTTTGCACTCTTAATACGCCTCATTGCTGATTCTACAACAATAGAATGATGAGGGAGTTGAGTCTTTTGAAAACATGGAGAAGGTGGCACCTTATACATAGTGTCGAGTGTTTTAGAAGTTGGGGATAACGTTAAAGGAGTTTCCCACATTTTTAATAGTAGATCCTGTAAGATCTGATGCACAGGAAGCATGATCACATCCTGTGGAATCCAGGGGAATTGCTGAGTTTCTGAATCCCCTGGTATATTTATTTTATTTATTTAACAGGTTTTCTATACCGCCTTTTCCTTAAATCAAAGCGGTTACCAAGACACAAGAAGGGAGAACAGAGGCAGGGAGGCATACACTGACTAAACTATACAGTGAAGGTAAAATTGGGATACACAACATCAAGGAACTGTTACAGATACACGTTACATGCAGGCTATAATAATAAAGACTTGTTAGGTGTCTGTGTCATACTGCTCAATAAAGAGTACAAACTTCAGTTGTTTTCTGAACTCCTTTAAATCATCTATGGATCGCACATCGGGAGGGAGAGAGTTCCAGATAAGTGGGGCCGATAAGGAAATTGCCCTTTGTGTAGTACATTTACACGCTTTTCTGAAGCTACTTGGGGTGCTGAGAGTGTTTGATGTAGTTTTTCTTCTTGGCCTGTTGTTATTCTGGAGTAATAGATTATGAAGGCTAAAAGCAGAGCACTTGTGTCTGATCTTGAATATATTAATTACCATCTTATATTTGACGCGCTGGCTTATTGGAAGCCAGTGGAGCTCTTTGAGAGTAGGGGTGATGTGATCTTGAGATGTTGAGCCAGCAATTATTCTGTCTGCTGTATTCTGAGCCATCTGAAGAGGCTTAAGTGAGTGTTTTGATAGTCCGTAGTAAATAGGATTACAAAAGTCCAGAATAGGAGTTATTAAGGCTTGGCAGACTGACCGGAAGTGGTCATATGAGAGTAAGGGCTTGAGGCGTCTAATCACTTTCATTCTATAGTATGCACTCCTCACAGTCTTTCTGATATGTGACTGGAGGGTTAGTCCTTTATCGAGGGTAATTCCAAGATATCTAACTTCGTCCTTGACTGGTATTGTAATATTGTTGTATTTAATGAAAGGTGGGGGGTTGAAGTCGGTGTTTCGAGTGACAATAAGTGCCTCTGTCTTATTGTAGTTTATGGCAAGGTTATTGAGTGTGAGCCAGGAAGACATGTCAAGGCAATTTATAATCTTGCTGTAGTCGGGGCTGATGAGATCAATTGGTGTATAAATCATAATGTCATCTGCATAAATCGTGTAACTTATTTGATGGGCTGCCATAATTTGACAAATTGGCTGGATAAAAATGTTGAACAGAAGGGAAGAAAGCGCAGATCCCTGTGGTACGCCTTGTTTGATATTTGTAGGTTGTGACGTGTTGGTTCCAATTTTAACCTGGAACTGCCTGTTTAAGTAAGAGTAAAACCAACTAAGGACAGTACCAGAGATACCGATATTTTCCAATCTTGATAGGAGGATAGTGTGGTCAACTGTGTCGAATGCCGCTGATATATCTATGAAGATCATTAGAGATCCTTGCCTGTAATTATCTATGGTCTGGGTGATATCATTGAACAGATATAGCAGCAGTGTTTCAACTCCATGGTTGAGGCGGAAGCCATGTTGATGTAGATCGAGTGGGGCATGCTCGTCAACATGGTCTTGGAGTTGTAGCTATACTGATTTTTCTATTACTTTGGCTAGGAGGTTCTTTACCAGGTATAGAAATGGCCAGTAACTTTGCCATATCAAGCAAAAAAAAGCTTGAAAAGAAATCTCTCCTGAGGAGGATCCTCTGAAATGAGGGATAAAGGCTGAAATTGTTGAAAATTCAGCCTTGGCACCGATGGATTCATCCCAGTCATCGGGATCGGAAGACTTGAAAGATTGAAGCATCGGATTCTCTTTAAAGAGATGTCTTCGGTACCGCCCGAGGTCGGTACCGAGATGAGTCGGTACCGAATCCTCCATGCTAGAGAGCGATTCCAGGCTCGGCTTCGAAGGGAGCGAGTCTGTCAAAGAAAACATAGACAGTACCAACACCGGGGACGATGTTGATACCGGTACTGAAGCCGATACCGATACTCGAGGAACGGTCTGCAGCAACTCTAGCAATACTGAAGTAGCTGAGAGCGGTAGACTGCGTTCATCGGTGAGGAGTGTTTCATCCATCAGCATAGCCGATGCCGGGGTGTCGGTACTGCTCGAAGCGGCCACAACCACCGAGCATGGCCCAGGTATGTTCATCGAGGTAAGAACCCCGGGAACAACCTGAAGTCCCGTTAATGCTTTGGAGCCGGAAGACTCCCGCCGAGGCTTTATTGCCAAAATGTCCTCGAGGGCAACGCCAGAGGCATCTCAATGCTTAGGAGATCTACCACTCGAGGACTGGCTAGTCTTTACAGACTTTTGTTTGGTTACCTGATCCTGTGAAAAAGAAGATATTCTGGCTGGTGACATCGAGTCCGATGTGAACCAGGTATCGAGTTGTACTCAATCCTGATGACTTCTTCTGTTTGAGCTCCAGCAGGAGAGACACTGCAGTGGGCAATGGTCAGGACCTAAACATTTTAGAGACAGAGTATGAGTATCTAAAAATATATCTATACCGCCACACTTTGAGCATTTCTTAAGGATAGTGGCTGGCTTTTCCATAATGGAAGGATAGAGGCCTAGAAACCGTCAGGCACTAAACAGAAAAAAATTCCTAGAGAAAAAAAAGCACCGGCGGTACCGGTGGCGTCGAGGGAAGGCCGACACGACCACAAAAAACTAAGAATAAAAAAGAATTTTCTGCGGTGACAGGAATATGTTCTGCCGGCTCCGCGGAAAACTGATGAGCGGGAAGGCAGTGTGCATGCGTGTGGGATGCTCCCAAAGGCTTTCTTTTTTGGACGCTGGGGAGCGTTCCCGCGCAGGCTCTGTCAGTACCGACGTACCCATATGTGAAGACTCATTCCTGCTTGTTCCTGGAGATAAGCTAGATCCCCTAACTCTTTCACCAAACAATAAGAAATGACCCAGGTTGGAACATGTGTTCTGCAGGAGTAGATGGTTGTGTCCTGCAGTTTGGACTTTCCAGTCTTACTGTGTACTCCCCAAACAGGCTTCATTGTATCCCTGGGAGCATATGTATCGCTAGTCAAAACAACCATTCTCAAGTATGCCAACAGCTAATATTAGCAAGTTCCTTTGCATCTTGAATAACTGCAAAATTGTCTATAAATTAACCTTTAAAGTCAATCTGAACTGTGTTTTAAATGAGGAAAGGTGTTCCTGCTCTCCTAATGTGGTTTAAAAGGATCCTTATGGTTGGCTGGCTGTTCAGTTTAGATTTGGCACATTCATCAGAGTATGTCTACCATTTTTCTGTGGTTTTGTTTTGGGGGGGTCTTTCTGTTTTTGGGTTTTTTTTGGTTGGTTTTAAAAGAAATTTGTACCATTCAGGTATTATGTATTTCAGTGTTCTGTCACTTTTCATTAAGTTGTTCCCCTGTTTTGTACTCGTGTTTGAGGGAATTACAGGGGAACGGTTTAATGAAAAGGAATTTGATGGTGAAACATGGAGCTTTAGTAGTATGGTAATGAGACATTTTAGCAAACTAAGCTAATGGTCATATTCTATAATCTGGCCAAATAAATGCTTACAGAAACCTACTGAGGACAGCTGAGGATTTTCCCTCATGAGAGAGACTTCTTGAGGAAATTTAAAAAAGTCATGGGATAGGAGGCAGTGTAATATAATCATAGCTAGAAACAGAGAAGTGCTAAATTGCCAATTTTCTCAATGGAGAAAGGTGAATAGTGGAGTACCCCAGGGACCTGTGCTGGGCCTGCTGCTTTTTTAATATATTCATAAATGACCTGGAAATGGGAATAATGAGTGAGGTGATCAAATTTGCAGATGACATAAAAGTATTCAAAGTTGCAATTTTTTGCAATCCTTGTGATTTAACAAGGGGATCTTGAGAAATTGGGAGACTGGGCATCCAAATGGCAGATGAAATTGAATGTACGCAAGTGCAAAGTTATGCACTTAAGGAAGAGCAACCCAAACTGGTTATATGATGCAAGGTTCTGCATTAGGAATCGCCACTCGGGGAAAAAAGATATAAGGGTCATTGTGGCTAATACGTTGAAATCTTCCATTCAGCGTGCAGCAGCAGCCAAGGAAGAAAATAGAATGCTAGGAATGGAGAATAAAATCAAGACTGTCATAATGCCTCTGTTCCATGGTGCAACCGCACCTTGAATACTGTGTACAGTTCTGGTCATCATATCTTAATTATCCCTTTTTAAAGGATAATAGCAGAATTAGAAAAAGTACAGAGAAGGGCGACCGGAATGGAAAGGCTTAAAAGGTTAGGGCTTTTCAGTTTGGAAATGAGGCAGCTGAAGGAAGATATGATAGAGGTGTACAAAAGGAGTGGAGTGGAATGGTTAACCATAGACCAGTTGTTTATTTCCGAAAGTAGAAAGACTAGGGGGCATGCAATGAAGTTACAATGCAGTACATTTAAGACTAATCTGAGAAAATATTATTTTCCCTCGATACGTAATCAAACTCTGGAATTCGTTGCTGGAGGATGTAGTAAAAGCTGTTAGTGTAGCTGGATTTAAGAGGTTTGGACAACTTCCTGAAGGAAAAGTATATAAGTGCCAAAAAACTATAATCTAGCCATAGACTTTATATAGGCCACTATAATTTTTTCATAGTTTCCAAAATATTTAAAAATCCATACAAGATTAATATAAATGTGTATTTTTTATTTTTTATCAGCCTTAAAAACATACTATACAGAAAAGATTCTTTATATAGAGAAATGGAGCCCAAATCATTGCATCGTGTCTGTAATATATAACACAATACTGGCTAAATGTACTAATCCTTGCTCCAAATTTTATGTTAAAGAACACTCAAAACTTCTCATATCTTCAGTTATGTAACGTCACTCCATATGTTCTTTGCAGTTTCATAATTTGTTTATATATTGTATCAAAACCACCATACCAGTAAACATGAAAATAGAAAGAGTCACTTGTTAAGTGCTGTCGAGTCGGAGTCGAGTCGGAGTCGACTCATGGCGACCCTCTGGATAGCTATCCTAAATTGTGTTCGGTCTTCAGTCAGGCGGCTCATTGTTGACAGATTGGTACCCGTAGCTGCTGTTATTGTATCGATCCATCTCATTGCTGGCTGCCTTCTTTTTTGCGTTGACCTTCTATCTTGCCAAGCATGATGTCTTTCTCTAATGATCTCTCTCTTCGCATGATGTGTCCAAAGTATGAAAGTCGAAGTCTTGTCATCTGAGCTTCTAAAGAAAGCTTAGGTTTGATCTCCTCTAGTACCGACTGGTTTGTTCTTCGGGCAGGCCATGGTATACACAGTATTCGCCGCCAGCACCATAGTTCAAAGGCATCAGTTTTCTTCCTGTCTGTCTCTTTCACTGTCCAGCTTTCACATCCATATGATGTTATTGAAAATACCATGGCTTGAACAAGTCAAATCTTTGTATGGAGAGAGACATCTCTGCTTTTGAGAATCTTAGCTAGGTCTTTCATAGCCATTCTGCCAAGAGCAATGTGTCATTTGATTTCTTGACTGCTTGTTGCTTCTTTATTGATAGTTGATCCAAGTAGGTTAAAGTTGTTCACAATTTCAATTTCTTCTCCTTCAACGATGAACCTGTTGATTATGCCAGTTGTCATGATCTTTGTCTTCTTTACATTAAGGTGCAGGCCCATTTTGAGACTATGTTCTTTGATTGTGAGAAGCAAATGTTTCAGATCATCTTCACTTTCAGCCAGTAATGTAGTATCAGCATTATCTGTCAATAAAAATAGAGTATGTGGCATTATGTGTTATACGAGGTGTGCCAAAAAAGAAACGACTGTCCCATAAATTATTTTATTTCAAAATCTACAGAGAAATTACATGTAATCCCCCCCCCCCCTAGAGTTAATGCACTTCTGCATTCGCACCTGCCACGTATGGAAGCACTCGGTAAAGTCCTCCTCCTTAAGGTCCCTCAGCTCCCTCCTCACAGTGGCCTTGATCTCTTCTACAGAGGCAAAATTAGTTCTTTTGAGCACAGTCTTCAGCCTGGGGAAGAGCCATAAGTCGCGCGGTGCGAGATCTGGGGAATAAGGAAGGTGGTCAAGAGCTGTGATCTGTTTGCTGGTCAAGAACTGCATCAGATTGAGCAGAGTGTGTGGGTGTGTTGTGGTGGAGCAGCCATGACTTGTCTCTCCACAGAGCCTGCCTGCTGCGCCAAACCTGGTCATGGAGGCGATTGAAGCCTTGCAGGTAGAAGTGCTGGTTGACTGACCCTCCGGCACAAACTCATGATGGACCACTCCCTTCTGGTCGAAGAAGGCAATCAGCATGACCTTGATCCTGGATTTGGACATGCGTGCCTTCTTGGCTCTGGGTGACAGTAGTCTTCCACTGCAGGCTCTGTCTCTTGCTTTCAGGGTCGTACTGGAAGACCCAAGTCTCATCTCCTGTGATGACTCGGCCAACGAACTCTGGATCTCTTCCGATCTTCTTTAGCAAGTCTCGACAAACATTGACCTGGTGCTCCTTCTGGTCGTCTGATAAAAGCCTTGGGCACCATTTTGGCGCACACCTTCTGCATCCCCAGCTCCTGCACCAAGATGGTCTGCACTGACTCCCTGTTCAGGCTGAGCTCCTCAGCTATCATCTGCACCGTCAATCTGCAATCACTCCGCATCAGCTGGTTCGCTCTGTCATTGTTCTCAGCCGTCTTTTGTCATGGAAGGTCTTCCTGACTTGGGGTCGTACTCCATCTCCTTGCGGCTAGTCTTGAAGCGTTTGTGCCACTCGAAGACTCGTGGCCTTGACATTGCATCTTCTCCATAAGCCTTTTGACTCAGTTGGGCCCTTCTCCAACTTAACCAGAAATTTCAAGTTGAATCTTTGCTCCATATTTCTGCCACCTCCAGTTGTGTGACAAAGTGATGGAGCAGTGTGCTACTAAAAAACCTGAAAAAAGAAAAAGTGAGAGAGATGTTGCACAACACATTGATATAAGCGGTTAGCCAATTGGCATTGAGTCATGGGCATGGCTGCCACAGTCTCGTTTCTTTTGTCACACCTCGTAAGTCCATCCAACTATGACTGATAGTTTTGTCTGTATATAGCTTCTTCAGGGATCTCTGCAGCAGAAAACATGGTATTGGCAAACATATTTTCTTATAATATACTACAGACCATCAGTCAAAAAAGGTATGTATTACTTCCCAAGTGGCAACACAATCTCCAGAGATGGATGTCCAATAACAAAAATGTCAAACATGCGTAGAAAGGAATCTCTAAAAGTATGTCGGGAAGGTATTAATAAAGCCAATGCTGTTCTACCTGATTATTTTTAATTGGTATACAATGCATCCTTTGGGGCTAAATAAACGATTGCTCTCTTTGACACATCCGCTTAATAAAAAGCCCACCTATTTTAGCTGCTGACGTACAAAACATTTTCAAATCGCCCAGTTGTCATTTGTTGCCAATATGTGACTAATGGTACTGACTCGATCCCCCAGCGAATCGCAGATATTCAATGATACGGGTTTTAAATAACCAAGATGTTTTGTCCTATATAAATCTTCTGACAGGGACATAACACCGCATAAATCACTCACAAACTGGTACAGGTTGTAGTCCCTCGTAATTTAAATGTGAAACCCAAACTTGGATGGGCAAAGTGATCCAGTTCCATTGTATGGGAACAGTCACACATTTTGTCAAAAAATCGATGTTCCAAAAATTCATTATTGATTGATTGGTTTATCCCTTGGGAAGGATCTAGAGCGAACAAAAAAAATTCTTTAAACTTCTCCCCTGTCGAAACGCAAAAATTGGAGAGTCTCTAAATAGTAAGTGGATGTTCTATATCTCCCAGTGTCATAGTATCAGTTGTTTAACTGTAGATTCTTATGCTGAATATGGGAAAACACACACTAATTGATGCTTCATTGAATGACTGATTTCTCCCACAAGCAGATCCTGACTTACATTATACGTTTCCTTGCACATTGTATCACCCGAGAAGGATATTGGCACTCTTTAAATCTGGAAGACATCCCTGAAGCTTGTTGCACAAATTCATCCTGTGTGGAACATAATTTATATGAATGTAAAAATTGCCCAGTTGGAATATTTTCTCTGATATGTCTACGATGGAAACGTCAAAAATCCAACAGACTATTGCGGTCCATATCTTTTCAGAAAATGGATGTTGAAAAATTTTACCATGATTTAAAAAAATCATAATGTCTGAAAAATCATTTCAGACTCGGAAATAGAAGGTGCAAAATGTAGATTTACATCCATCAAACTGATCCAAACAATATAAAGAAATCATAGACAAAAAATGTGGTCATTAAATGTACTTCTCAAATTGTCAAACATATAAACATGCCACTGATGGTGCCGCTGTTGCACCCATGTCTGCTCCATTGAAACAAATCTCCTTGAAATTCAAAATAATTCTGCTGTAAAACCAACCCAAGACGTTTTTGGGGGAAAAAGTCTTGATTTTGAAAAATCCATTGTAGACAAAATAGCATACCGAGATGTCCAATGCCTGTTGTTGAGGTACATACAAAGCTGATATATCCATTGTAACCATAAAACAAGGCCCATCTGGTATCGGCAATGGTGACAATTAATTTATTAATCAAAGCACCTGAGTCATGTATGAATAATGCTGCATTTGTTTTACTGAAAGTCACAAAAAATATCTAAATACTGGGACAATGGTTCCAAACAAGATACAATTCCCATAACTGTAGGTCGCTCTGGGAGGGTGGGGGCAGCTGAGAGATTTGTGTATTTTGAGGACTGTATAGAAACAGGGCATCACAGGGTCTTGTACCAAAAAAAATTAAATTCTTTTTCTGAGATCAAATCTTTAACTAAAGTTTCTTTCAGTACAGCAGAAATCTCCACCTGTAACTCTCTTGAGTAGGGTCATTCTGCAAAGAGCGATACAAAGATCAGTTATGTAACTGGGACAGTGTTTCCTTCTCATACTCTTTCCGATTTAAGGATCACCATCCCACCTCTTTTATCTGCTGTTTAACTATAGAGGGGACTGATGTAAGTGATTTGATTGCACACCACTCCAATGTTGGGGCAAGGTACTTCAGGCCGGAAGGTCGGGGGTTCAAATCCTACTAGAGGACAGCAACCTTGGGCCGGAAGGACTGGGGTTTCTAGTCCCACAGGTGCTCTTTGTGGTCTTGGGCAAGCCACTTAACCCTCCATAGCCCATGTTTGTTTGTTTGTTTATTTATTTATTTATTTAACATCTTTTATATACCGCTCTATTTATAATCAGCGCGGTTTACATAGAACAAGAAAACATCAGATAAGGTACATGTTATCTGTTTTTTACATAGAACAAGGAACAAAAACTTGGATAACCGGGGCAATTATTTACAATGAATAATGTTCCCTGTAAAACAGTTATCTCCAAGTTGTTATAATGCCCTGTTCAATGTAATTCAGTTTGTTCAATGTAAACCGCACTGATGCAGAATAGCGCGGTATATAAGAGAATATAAATAAATTTAGTAAGGGTATGTTTCACAGGTATCAGTTTCATCATGTTCGATTCCTGTCTTGCTAATCACTCAAAAGCCTGTATACTAGGATCTGTATAATATTTTGTAAGGCTGATATACATATATGTTTGGGGTTTTTTATTGATCTTGTATGATTTTTAAATGTTTTGGAAATGATGAAAAAGTTGTTTTGGCTATACTGTAGTGTGGGTTTTTTTTTTGTTTGCCTGAGAGTATATTTTGTAGGCTTTGTGGTAACGTGTGTTTAAATTTGGAAATGTATTTAAATCCTTATTAAAGTGGAGTGGGGAAATCTCCCCTTACCCCTGGGACAGACAGATTCCATGCTGCTTAACATATGGGAACCTGACAGGTTTACCATTATAGCTTAAACTGGTTACAATCCATACAAAACGCCGCAATCCATCTTCTACACCATGCTTTCAAATTCGATCACGTTTTCCCTGTTATTCAGTCACATTTGCTTTGTTACCCGTCATCTTCAATTCAAGATCTAAACACTTATAAGATTTTACATTCCGGTATACCCGCTTATCTTTCCTCTTTGCTCATCTCAAATGCCTCTCCCTGGCTCCTCCAATCCATTCATGGTTTTTCGTTTATATCTGCCCTCCCATTCACAAGCCTATTACGAATGCACTCAATACTCAGCTTTTTATTTCTTAGGTCCTCATTTATGGAATTCTATCACGGCTGCTATCAGACTGGAAACTTCCTATCCTCGATTCAAGACTGTCCTTAAAACACATCATTTTCAGTTAGCTTATGATCTTATGCTTCTCTCTCCTGAACACCGTTACCGCGTGGAGCTGCACTTCCCCTACTCTTCTCCCCCCCTCCCTCCCCCCCGGATGACCTTCCCTCTATAACCTCTCTATTCTGATTTTTAATTGGCACTCTTTTCCTTGTTGATTTTTTTAGTAAACCGCTTTGACATTTTGAAAGATGGTATATCAAGTCTCAATAAACATAGATTGGCCACTGTTTGAAAATGGGATACCGGGCTTGATGGACCCAGCCCATAAAGGCCTCCCCAAACTGCAAGTGCTCCAGAGTCTGAAACAAAAAAGCCCAACTCATGTGGTCAAATGCCTTTTCTGTGTCAATGGATAGCAGGAGGGCATGGTCCCGTCCCTGCTTTTTGGCCACTGACAACATGGTTAGCATTTTGTGAATATTGTTCCCGGCCTGTCGTACTGGCATAAACCCTACCTGGTCCCCATGAACAAGGGACAGTATTGCCCTG
Source organism: Ichthyophis bannanicus (assembly GCA_033557465.1). Taxonomy (NCBI): domain Eukaryota; kingdom Metazoa; phylum Chordata; class Amphibia; order Gymnophiona; family Ichthyophiidae; genus Ichthyophis; species Ichthyophis bannanicus. Next base: position 444,874,260 of record CM066034.1, on the reverse strand, counting down.
TTAAGGCATAGAAACATAGGCCACATGGTCTCTTTCTGCCATCCTGTTTCTATCTAATCTGCCCTTCCATATCAACTACTACAGTAGTTTCCTTTAGAGATCCTCTGTCCCATGCTTTTTTGAATTCAGGTACTGTCCTCATCTCTACCACCTCCACTGGGAGACTATTCCATGCATCTATCACTCTTCCCGTAAATAAATATTTCTGCTGAGTCTATCCCCTTTCACCCGCATTTTACCAGTATTTCCACCAAGAGATGTGGTGGTGTTTAACATCAAGGTTCAGCAATGAAATAAGCCTATATCTTCCACAGTCTCTAGCACTGTTCCCTTTAAGTTGTGTGTGCGCATGCGCGCACACCTCGCCGAGCGAGCGCACATACTTTACAACAGAGCGCACAAAAATTAACAGCTCTGATTCTGATTAGAAAACAACACAGACATCTTAAAATTTAAAAGTTATGATTGTAATTACTAGAAATTTCCCGCTTCATTTAGTAATTGTCTATTTTCATTTAATTTGATTAAAATCAATGTGGTGTACATACTGTATTCTGACATGTAGTCAAATTTTAAAGTATATAACTCCAAGTGTCGTTATGTGGCACACAAAAATGTAACCTTCTTTCAAAAGCTGCACACAGTTGATATTTTATGCGCACACAGCCTACAGAAAATTAGAGGGAACATTGGTCTGTAGTGTTTGTTCCTTCCTTATAAATCAATGAGATGCATGCCCATCCCATTGTTGCCGTTAGGCCTTTCCCCTGCTTAACTCCATTAAATAAATGTGCCAATGGACTTGCCAAAAGCTCCCCAAATGTCTTGTAAAACAGACCCAAAAGTCCATCTAAGCCAGGGGCCTTCCCCCAGTTTGAACTCTTTAATCCCTTGGTGCACCTCATCGGCAATATTGCTGTCAAGGGCAGCGCTCGCATCTGGTTCCAGCTTCAGTAGGGGAATTAAGTTTGTGGGTTTTTTTTTTTGTTTTTTTTTTTAGTTAGCTAGTGAACTTCCCCTATTCATAAGAACATAAGATATGCCATACTGGGTCAGACCAAGGTCCATCAAGCCCAGTATTCTGTTTCCAACAGTGGCCAATCTAGGTCATATGTACCTAGCAGTTTCAATAGAGATGATTTTAATGATAGTTCACAGATTACTAATAGCAGGTCTGCAATCTCATATTTCAGTTCTTTCAATACCCTTGGATGTATACCATCCGGCCCAGGTGATTTGCTACTCTTCAGCTTATCTAATAGTTGTAATACATCTTCTCGATGTATCGATATTTCCTTCAATTCTTCTGCACCTTTAAATACCACTTCAGTCATGGGTAACATCCCTACATCTTCCTCAGTAAAGACTGAAGCAAAGAATTTGTTCAGTCTCTCTGCTATTCCCCCCCCCCCCCATCAACCCTTACCTCCCCCTTTATATAGTTCAGCATAGAACTCGCAAAAGTGTTCCTGAAGCTCCCTATTCTCTTCCCCCCCCCTTCCCCCGCTTTGCAGGAAGGACACCTACCCTCTCCTGCTCCTGCTGCAGCTGGGCTGCCAGTTAGTGCCTGGCTTTATTCCCATGCTCCATAATAAGTCAACCTTCCTCATGGCAATTGCCAATCTACCTCGTCCATCAGCTCTGCTACTAAAATGGTTAGTGGTCTTCATTATAAAGCATATAAGGATAAATTTAATATGTATACTTTTTAGACGAAAGGCGGGATAGAGGAGATATGATAGAGATGTTTAAATACCTCCGTTGTATTAATGCACAGGAGAAGAGCCTATTTTGATTGAAAGGAAGTTCCTTTTCGTCCCTCTAGTCCAGTCCCGGAATCTCTGGGTTCTGTACCTCCTCCAGCAGCTTTGGAGACTGAAACATGTCATCGCTGTGACGCTGTATAAGTAGGCAAGGACCGCCTCTCCATTCCAGTTTGTTTCAGTCTCCAAGCAGCTGGAGGAAGGGTTGAGCCTCGGGGTCTGGGCTCAAGAGACAAGTAAGCAGAGTTTTTGTTTAAATTACTTTTGGATTCTTTTTAAATTAAGTTCATGTTTGTTGCTGAGGATTAGGTATTGGAGAGGAGTGCGAAGGGCTGCAGAAGGCAGGCTGTCATTTCCTCCTGTCTCCCCCTCCCCCCCCCCCCTGCCTCTGCTCTTATCGGAAGAAGGCCGGTTTGGGGGTTAAGTCCAGCGTGAAGTCTGCTTGCTCCCGATCCCGCAGTACCGGGTGAGGAGCAGGTGGCAGGCGCAGCCAGCAGCGTGGTTTTGTGGACCCCGGGGAGTGCGGGCTGAGAATCAGCAGGGCAGTGTGTCTCTCTGCTTTCGGAGCTCAGCTGTGACCGCGGCTTCGGCTCCAAGACGGATTGAGGCTTTCAGCAGTGTTGGCAAGCCTCGATAAGTCCCCGTTGGGATCGGGGTGCTAGCGGGGAGGCTGGAGAGCCAGAATCGTGTGGTTGCGGCAGATTTATTTGCAGGCCGGACCACGTGGTTTTCACGTGGGAAGCGCGAGTGGAGCCATTTTAGTGCGGCTGCGTTCCCAGCAGGTGGTTTTCTTTTCCTTTCTTTTGGCCCCGTGGGCAGCGTACGGCAGTGATCAGTTTTTTTTTTTGTTTTTGTTTTTTCTTTTTTAAACAACAAAAAAAAAGGTAGTAAGTATTGTTTAAATAGCATAAGCGACTGGCGTCTTGGGGGGGGGTCTCCCTCTAGTGGCTGGGGGTTGGAGGCTCCTCTGGGTTAGTATGCCATCTAGGCCTTGCTGCCTAGTTTGTTGGTCCAGGCGAGGTTCAGTGTTAGACACGGGGGTGTGCGGAGGCTGCGCCCGGGAGACTGCGTTTATGGAGAAAGCCCTGGAAGGGGGAGCAGGAGGGCAGCAAATGATGTCTCAGAGGCAGGAGGAAGGCCTGTCCCCATCTCCAGCCTCTTTGGAGGCCGTGGCAGGTCCGTCTAAGGCACGGGAGCCGTCTCCCCCGCGGGGGCAAGGGCAACCAGTAGGGCCAGCCCTGGTCCCTCCAGATTTCTTTGTGCTGTTACAGCAGGCTTTCTCCTTGCTACAGCCTGGAATGGCCCCTCTTCCGGCGGGCGTGGGGAAAAACACCGAGGAGGCCAGTACCCCGGTGAAGAGGAGTAAGGTAGCGAGTGGCGAGAGCCCGATTTCCGGCATCCTTGGAGGAGGGGGATGCCGGGGAGTTAGAGAGTGAGTCAGAGGAGCTGCCGGAGTTGGAACAGCAAGCTAGAGTAGTCGGGAGTGTTTTGGCGGGAAGAGTTGCCTGTGCTTATCGGGGAGACTGTCAAGGCGTTAAACATTCTGGCGGCAGATGAGGCATTGGAGGATCCCCTGTTGCAGGCTGTATGGACGACGCAATGAGTTTTTCCCATTCACAGGGTCTTTAGGAATATGATTCAGGAGGAATGGGATTTGCCCGAGGCGGCCCTTAAGGGTTCTCGGGAGGTAGCGCGACTTTATCCGCTGTCGGACCAGGATAAGGATCTCTTCCGATTGCCAAAGATCGATGCTGCAGTGACTAAGAAGATGACGATTCCGGTAGAGGGGTTGGCTGTGCTTAAGGATGAGCAGGATAGAAAGTTATACATTGTTGAAGCAGGTCTTTTGATATCAGCGCACTGTCCATGCAAGCGTCTATCGCAGGGGCGTGGGTGGCAGGAGAGCAGGTAGATGAGGTGTCTCGTCTGGAATCAGGGACCGCTTATTTGGCGGATATACATTATGATCTGATCTGGGGGCTGGCTAAGAGCATGGCTTCCGTGGTGGCTGCCTGGAGGTATTTGTGGTTGCGCAATTGGTCAGCAGACAATTCCTCAAAGGTGAGGCTTAGCAAGCTTCCATTTTGGGAGAGGTGGTTGTTTGGAGAGGATCTGGATAAGTTGGTCAAGGACCTGGGAGAATCTGAAGGGGGGCCATCTGCCTGAGGATAAGCCGAAGCAAGGCCGTCTTGGTCCGGCTCCTAAGGGCACCCAGAGGGAGTTTCGTAGGTTTTGCTCGTCCTGCTTTGGTCAGTTTTTCAGCGGGGCAGGTTTCCAGCGCGCAGCCAGGGGTTTCGAGGCTTTCGAGGGGCTGGTAGAGGTTTTTTTTTTTAAAAAAAACTTTATTTAAACCCATACACAATACAAGCAAAGGGTACAAAAATAAACAGCATGTAAACTCCGGGCGGGGTTGGTGCTGATCCCCACCACAGAGACAAGGAATGGTACAGGTACATTTCAAAGTAAAGACATCCCCCCAACCCCAAACCCCCCCCCTTAGTCACCATCCAACAACCAAATAGACCACCAAGAGTAACACCACAGGGGCCACCCAAAGGCCTGAGACGAGAGACTCCCCTAAAGACCCATTTGCAGCACTGCATTGCGACTACTAGGGTTCAGATTTTTGGATGTAAGGGTCCCATAACCGCTGAAAAACCGGCCATCGCCGAGCACTACCCCGAGCACAGCGACACTCCAAGAGCATTAGTTGATGGAAGCTGTTGTGCCACTCCCAAAAGGAGGGCGGTCTCCGTTCCCTCCAATTACGTAGGACGGGCCCTTTACCCACCAGACAAGCCTTACGAAGTAGTAAGCGCGCCCAGGACCCTTTAGGTTGTGTGGGATGTAAGCTATCCAACACAATAAGAGCATCCCACCACACCCGCTGCCCCAAAATCTCTGCCAGGAAGGAAGCAATTTTCGCCCAATAAGGGCGTATGAGCCGACAGCCCCACCACATATGCAACAGGGTCACCAGCGGCTCCGAACAGCGCGGGCAACCCCCATAAGAAGTAATATGACAGTGCAACGCCCGTCGCGGGGACATATGCGCCCTAGTGATGCACTTAAACTGTATTTCCCTCCAACGGGCACCAACGGCCAGATCCCCGATCCTTCGGAGAGCACCCAGAACCGTACCAGGGGGAATCTCGGTTCCCACCTCCAGCGCCCACGCCTGCTCCACACCCCAGTAATCCGGGGAAGCCCTAAAAGGAATTATCCGAGCGTGCAGCACACGGATAGATGGCGGGGTCTCGCCCCCCAAATCAAAAAATTCCAGGATCTGGACCGAACGCTCCACTTGGAGTTTCCCCACCAGTAACAAGGCTACATAATGAGCAATCTGCAAATACGCAAAAAGATGACGAGGCGGTAGATCATATTCCACAGATAAAGAGGAAAACCTCTTACATTTCCCCGAAGGGTCCACCACATGGCCCAGATTGCGAATGCCCTTGCGATCCCAGTCCCGAAAGGTCGCCGTATCAGTACCAGGAGTAAACTGTGCATTGCCCTGGATGGGCAACCAACACGAAACCCGCCATTTCTTCCCCCAATAGCAATTAAGTTTGTCTCCAGGTTCGCCGAACTGAACTAAGCAACGCACTATCCCCAAAGGTACTCCAGAGGAGCCGGTTCTCTTGGTGCAGAAGAGCCAGGAGGGTATTAGGCGCAACCAACGCTTCCTCAAGGGCCCGGGGTGTATAAACTTCAGTCCCCCCCCCCCCCAACCAATCCCCTAAGTGCCGGGCCTGGCAAGCCAGGGCGTAAGCCCCGAGATCGGGAAGCCCCAGCCCCCCCTGATGCCAGCTACCCACCAAACGACCGAGGGGGATTTGTGCCCTCCCTCCCCGCCACAAAAACCCCCGCAAGACCCCCTCCAGCCGCCGTAGATCCCGTTTCAATAACCATACAGGAAGAGTCTGGAGCCAATATAGTATCCGCGGCAATACAATCATTTTAATCGCCGCCACTCGCCCAGACAAAGAAAGGGGGAGAGACCCCCACGCCTGCAGCTGAGCTTGGAGCCGAGTGAGAAGTCGATGAAAATTACTCCTATACAGGCAAGAGGGCTGACTGGTTAGCACAGTCCCTAGATAAAGAAATTGGTTCTCCGCCCATCGCAAAGGAAAATCCCTGGGCCAAAGGTCCCGCACCTGCCCCGACACATCCAGGGCCTCAGACTTGTCTTTGTTTAATGCAAAGGCCAGCAAACTGACCAAACGTATGAAATTCACGCAAGAGGAGAGGCAACGAGTGACTGGGAGTTGTCAGGTGGACGAGAAGATCGTCGGCAAAGAGCGACACTTTGAATTCATGTAAACCGATACGGACCCCACAGATCTCTCGCGACGATTCCACCCTACGGATAAAGGGGTCCAGAGACAATACAAAAAGAAGGGGGGAGAGAGGACAGCCCTGCCGGGTCCCACGCTTGAGGTAAAAAGCTTCGGATAAAACGCCATTACAGCAAATCGCCGCGGACGGTTTAGCATAAAGGCCATTAACCATCTTACAGAAAGAGGGCCCAAGCCCATAACAGGGGAGTAAATATTGCAAATACTGCCAATCGACATGGTCGAAGGCTTTCTCTGCATCAAAGCTCACTAATAACGAAGACAGCTTTCTGCGATGGACCCACTCCGAGGCCAGGATCTTGCGTAGGTTATGTACCGCATACCGGTTTTTCACGAATCCAACTTGAGAATCGTGGATCAAGTGGCCCAAAACTCCCGCTAGGCATTCTGCAAGGACTTTCGCTAGCAATTTAACATCAAAATTAAGGAGGGAGATGGGTCGATAGGAAGACGCCTGTAAAGGATCTTTTCCTGGCTTGGGAATAAGGGTGATAAGAGCGTGATTACCCCCCCACCTAAAAAAACCCTGCTCAGACCTTTGGGTGTGAAGGGCCACCAGGGTGGGAGAAATGAAGTCACTAAGGATCTTATAAAATTCAGCACCAAGCCCGTCCGGCCCTGGAGATTTATAACAACCCGTTTTGGAAATAACAGCTTGCACCTCTTGGGCCGTCAGCGGCTGATCTAACAAGTCTCGCTCGGCCACACCTAGCCGAGGAAGATCAACCCCCCTCAAGTAATCCGCCATCTGCGTAGGAGAGCCCGGTTCCGCGGTGTACAGACGCTGAAAGAAGGAACGAAATACTGGAGCAATCTGCGAGCTATCGCTTTGAAGAGTCCCATGACGATCCCGTAAAGCAGCAATCAGATGGGCAGTCCGAGGGCCCCGTAAACAACGAGCCAATAGCTTTCCCGGTTTATCACCATGACAGTACAATTGATATCGATAATACAGCGCCAATTTTTTTCGCCCGTTGATGCAAGAGCTCGTTTAAGACCACCTTAGTCTCCCATAGTTGGGTCTTAAGAGTGGTGCTCGGATTACGGGCAGTAGCCCTCCTCAGCTGCACCACTGACTTTTCCAGGCGGATAATCTGGTCAGCCTGCAGTCTCCGCTTGCGTGCCATAAAGGCAATAATATCCCCTCGCAGAACCACTTTTGCGGTTTCCCAAACCAATTCGGGATCTCCCTGGTGCCCGCTATGGTCAGACTCAAATTCCTGCCATCGGCGGATGAGAAAATGACGGAACTGGACATCCCGATAAAGCTCCAGCGGAAAACGCCAGATCCGCGTACGAGGGCTATTGCCGCTCCAAGTCATCTCAAGCCAAATGAAAGCATTGTCCGAGATCTCGGCCGGCCCAATCTGTGCGTCCCCCACAACTCGAAACAGGCCTCTAGAAAGCAACAGATAGTCAATGCGTGCACTAGTGCTATGGGCACGGGATTGGTGAGTATATTCTTTCTCCTCCGGATGCAGTAGCTACCAGGGATCAACAAGCCCCAGCCGAGTGCAAAAACAGCCCATTGCCTGAGCCGTCTGATGTTGCTCCCGCGGCCCCCTTCCCAGAGATGTATCAGCCTCCACATCCATCACACCATTAAAGTCACCACCCAAAATCAGGGGGAGGTCCGGGAGTTGTTCGATGTGGGCCGCAAGCCGACCGTACAACGCAGAGTCCAACACATTCGGACAATAGAGGTTGCCTAGCAGAACAGGCTTCCCATCCAGGTCACCATGCAGCAAAATAAAGCGTCCCGCGGGGTCAACAATGTCTGTCTTAACCTCCAATCGAACCTTTTTATGTATTAGAACCACCCCCTCCCCTTTCTTTCCAAGGGCTGGAGATCCCCCACACCTGACCCACCCACCCTCGGCATAGCTTACTATGTTCCTCAGCTGTCTGGTGGGTTTCCTGAAGTAGCGCTATATTAGCCCTTTGCCGGGCTAGGGCCTGTAAAATTTTAGATCTCTTGATTGGGCTCCCAAGGCCGCAGACATTCCAGGATACTATCTTCAGGTTAATGGGGTACCAAAGTGTCCTTCAAGTAAGATACATAATAATATCCCAGAGGGAACCCCCCCCCCCCAGCCTGGGGCCCCCTCCCTCCGGTATATAGGTGGCTACTGCTTTGCCAACTGCAGTTGGTAAGGATGTGACTTCCCCCCTCCCTGCCCCCCTCCTCCCAGTCCTCGCTCTCTCTCCATCGTCCCCTGGACTAAACAGAGGAAGATGGCCACCCAGAGATCACTTAGGTGTGTACGGTCCCCCCCCACCCCACCACTAAATAAAGCAATGCAGCTGCCCCCCAAACCCCAGCACACAAATAGGCCTCCCACCATTCCTGGGACCAAACCCACATAAACACAAAGCGAGGCAAAGGCTAACAATCGTGAAACAGCAGGCGTAAAACGAAACAAGAACAACCCCCCCCCCCCCCCCAGAATACCTCCTGCCCAGAACCAGTCCCCAGACCAAGAGCAGACCAATTCGCCGCTCATCCCCCCCCCCCCCCCTACCCACAACCCGCACCCAGAGCCTGAATGGAAACCCCACCCCCAACCCCCGTAACCAAGGCCAAGCCAGGGCTGTATCTATCCGGAAGGGCCCTCTGGGCAGCTGCCGCGCGTGCGCCGGGGTGAGACCCGCAGAGCCGAGTTACCAGCACGCAGATATCTCCCCGGCACGCCCACCACAGACGCCCAGAAAAGCAACCCAGGACCAGTAGGAGAGGCTGTTCCAGTTTTTAAAGGTAAGAAGACCCCCAACAGCTTCAAAAGATACATTGGGCTCCAAGACATGCTGTTATAGATTAAACAGGCTACACAGTAACGCCATCAGAAAACGTAAAGCTGTACACACCCTTAGGACAGCCACGGCAGCCAAAGGGAACAGCACTTGGGACTCCGCCTTACTGTAGCACCTCCCCAGCGCAGCTGACCACCACCCAAACCCTGCACACCAAAAACTTGAGAACAGCCAGCCAGAGACTGATCGGGCTGACGGAAATTAAGGGCCGTCAAGAGAGGCAGGCACACCCCCCAGGGCTGCCCGCGGGCAACAGTTTATCCCTTCCCAAATAGCACTCCTCCAAGTTTTGACAAGTTGGAACCTTAGGGGGAAAAAACCCCAAGGAGAGTGTTGCAGGAAGCCCAGGAAGATAATGATCCAACACTACTGCTACCGCGCGTGCATGGCCTGCGGAATGGCCACACTCTGACCCTGCCAAAAAAAAAAAAGAGGAGGGGGGGGGGGGGAGAGCCAACAAGACCTTCCCCTCGCGCTCCACCAGAGGCCCTAAACCCCCTAACAGGCCCGGACAGGCTCTCTCCCAAGTATCAAGCAACCTCCCAAGTACGACTCAACCCCCAGCGCTAGCCCACACAGAGGGGGGAAGGGTGGGGGGGGGGGGGCAATACACAGACATTTCCAAACCCAGGGAGCCCACCGAAAATAATAAAAGAAACACAAGTAGAACAGCAAATAGCACAACAACAGGTATAACCATTCAAGGGCCAAAGCAGCCCAGTCCAGAGTCCTGAGGGTGATTAGAGCTGTCCGAGCATACGGTTCCCCGCCATCACCGTAAGGGGGTATGGCTAAACCCACTACCATGGGCTAAACAGCGTCAGCTCCTAAAAACATACACCCTCTCATGGCGCTGCATATTCGCCCAGGCATCTGCCCCCCAATATCTGCATAGAAGAAGCAGGGTAGCAACAGCAGCCTCCCAAAATCGCAGCTTCAGGCAACATATCGCTGTCCCTCTGTGTAGGCAACGAGGGGCAGGGCAGGTACAAGCCGTCCATTCCGCATTAGCATGGCGCCTCACGAAGGAGCCGAAGTCGGTTGTTCGTCGCGCCCCCAAAGCCGCAATGTAAGGGCCTGCTTCTTCCTCCGACTCAAATGAGCACCGACCCCCGGCCTGGAACACATGTAACTTCGCCGGGTATTGCATAGAAAACTTAATATGCATGTCAAGCAGTTTTTGACAAAGGGGAGCGTATGCTCTACGTTTCTGGCTCACAGTCGCCGAGTAGTCCTGCGCGAAGCGAATCCTCATGTTGTCATGCAAAATCTCCCCCTTTTGCCGCGCTGCTCGAGGGATAGCTTCCTTCTGAGGGAAATATAAAAAGCGCACAAGGACCACTCTCGGCCTCTGATCTCGAGATTGAGCGCCCACACGATGAGCACGTTCTATTAGCAGTTTCTCCTCTTGTTCAATACCCTCGACGAGCTGAGGGATTAGGGTCTCCAAATAGGTCTTCTGCTCCTTGTCAGCAATCGAGTTGGAGATGCCCATCACCCGAAGGTTATTTCTGCGGGAACGTTTTTCGAGATCGTCAATTTTCAGCTCATGGGCCTGCAACTGCGATCGCAGAGCCGCCAGGTCTTGGTTCAGGGCCTCCAGACTGTCTTCGGCCTGCCCAATGCGGTCTTCCGCTTCATGGAGGCGAGTCCCAAAAGCACTGACCGATGTCTGTAAAATGTCCATTTTACCATGAAGGGCAGTAAATTGAGTGGAAAGTGCTTCAGCCACAGCCGCAGAGACCTCTTCTAGGAATTCCGGAGAGGTCGGTGATTTAGGCGATTTAGGCATAGCCCCACTATCGGCCATCTTGGGAGCTGGGGTGCCACGTTCTCTCTCCCGCCGTGTGGTTTTCACGGCCGTTGCCATCTCTCCCCCGCTCCCCCGAAGACGAATCTAAGCAAATTCACTGGGAGGGCAGACTAATCCACAAGGTTAGCCAGAAATTGGCAGTATACACGGCAATAATCACTCGGTATAGGCTGGGGGGGACCAGAGCGCAAGCAGAGTCCGTCTGCTTCCCTCACCGCATCACGTGATCTCCCCCGAGGGGCTGGTAGAGGTTTTGCGGCCAACTCGTCCTCAAACTTCAAGAAGCCACAATGAGATGGGTGCGAGCCTGTAGGAGGGCGACTGCAGGACTTCTACCCTGCCTGGGTCCAGATAACATTGGACCAGTGGGTGTTTGGAGGTTATTCGCGAAGGTTACACTCTGGAGCTCCAATGGCCAGTGGTAGATTCATTTGTCTGGTCTCCTTGCAGGGTGAGGCTCAAGAGATGGGTGGTGCAGGTGACGTTGCAAAGGTTGATTCAGTTGCAAGCAGTGGTGCCCGTGCCGTTGGAGCAGTGCGGGTCCGGTCGATACTCCATTTTTTTCGTCATGCCAAAGGACGATGGTGCGTTTCGCCCCATTCTCAATTTGAAAAGAGTGAACTGGTGCCTCCGGGTGTCTCATTTTCGTATGGAGACACTGCGCTCGGTAATCATGGTAGTCAGGAAGGGAGAGTTCCTTGCGTCTTTAGACCTCATGGAGGCCTACTTGCACATCCCGATTCGACAGGAGCATCAACAGTTTCTTCGGTTTGCAGTGCTCATGGGGCATTTTCAGTTCCGGGCCCTGCCGTTTGGCCTGGCAACGGCTCAGAGGACGTTCACCAAGGTGATGGTGGTGGTGGCAGCAGCCCTCCGCGGGGAAGGAGTGCTCATGCACCCGTATTTGGACGATTGGTTGATTCGGGCGAAGTCCCTGGGCGAGAGCGTCACGGCCACAGCCCGAGTAGTGCAGTTCCTTCAGAGCCTGGGCTGGGTGGTCAACTTCACAAAGAGCAAGCTGACTCCATCACAGTCCCTGGAATATCTGGGGGCACGTTTCGACACAGCGCAGGGAAGAGTTTTTGTTTTGTTTTTTTCTTCCGAATCTGCGGGCGCAGGGATTGAGGATGCTCGTACAGGGGTTCTTGTCCCAAAGGGCACCCAAGGCGTGGCACTGTCTGCAGGTTCTAGGAACAGTGGTAGCCACGATCGAGGTGGTGCCATGGGCCAGGGCCCACATGAGGCTGTTGGAAAGGGCGCTATTACGCAGGTGGTCGCATCATTCCGACTCTTTGGGGCGTCGACTGGTCTGCCCTCCAGAGGTGTCCCGGGACCTTCACTGGTGGTTGCAGCCGAAGAACTTAGAGAGGAATGTCCCTGGAAGCCCCGGCCTGGAGGCCGTTAACGACGGATGCGAGTCTAACGGACTGGGGAGCGCATTTCGAGGGCCGCTTCGCGCAGGGACGATGGTCGGAGCAGGAGAGAAACTGGTCCATCAACAAGTTGGAGATTAGGGCGGTATACTTAGCCCTCCTGGAGTTCCAGCCATGGCTGAGTCAGGCGGCAGTTCGGGTGCTGTCCGACAGTGCAACCACAGTGGCCTACATCAATCGACAGGGCGGCACGGGAAGTGCGGCGTTAGAGACAGAGGCGGGCCAGTTGTTAAGTTGGGCTGAGCAAAATCTGCTGGCCTTGTTGGCTCAGCATGTAGCGGGCCTGGACAATGTCGAGGTGGATTTGAGTCGTCGCATGGTAGATCCCGGGGAGTGGGTGTTGCATCTGGAGGTTTTTGCCCTGATTTCGAGGCGTTGGACGCCCATTATGGATCTGATGGCGACCTTTGAATCGGCAAAAGTGGCACGATTTTACAGCAGGAGGCGAGAGAGGATGTCTGAAGGACTTGATGCGTTGTTGCAGAGGTTGCCAACCGAGGGACTAGTTTACATTTTCCCTCCGTGGGTGCTTATCGGGCGTGTAGTGCAGCAGATAGAGAGGCACCGGGGCCAGGTGGTCTTGGCACCGGATTGGTCAAGAAGGCCCTGGTATGCAGATTTGGTTCATCTGCTGGTGGACCAGCTGTGGCGGCTACCGATGTGGGAGGATCTGTTATGTCAGGGGCCGCTGCGCATGCCTCAGGTGAGTCGGTTCTCGCTTATGGCTTGGCTCTTGAAAGGGTGAGGAGGATGAGAGCCAAGGGTTATTCGCCGGCAGTCATTACGACGTTGCTGAAGGCCAGGCGATCTACCTCGTTGGCATATGTGCGGGTCTGGCAGATCTTTTGAGGCATGGTGTGCGGATAGGGCTGTGTGGCCTGCGTCGGCATAGATTTCGCAGATCCTATCCTTTTTTGCAAGATGGTTTCGAGAAGGGGCTGGCAGCCAGTTCTCAGAGTTCAGCTGGTGGCGCTCTCTTGCTACAGACGCTCTCTTGCTACAGAGGTAAGATTCAAGGTGACGTGTTGGGGGCACATGCGGATATTAAGAGGTTTTTGATAGCAGTGATGCTGATGCGCCCTCCGCGCAAGTGTTCGGTTCCCACGTGTGACCTGAATTTGGTATTGGAGTTGTTGGTGAAAGCAGCTTTTGAGCCCTTGGGTAAGGCGTCATTGAAGGATTTGACTCTCAAGATGGTTTTTCTGGTGGCTATATGTTCGGCGTGCAGGATTTCGGAGCTGCAGGCCTTGTCCTGTAAAGAGCCGTTTCTGTCTTTCTCGGATCAGAAGGTGGTGTTGCGTACGGTTCCTGCCGCCTTGCCCAAGGTGGTTTTGGTTTTTCATGTTAACCAGGTGGTCTTGTTGCCAGTGTTTTCGGGGGAAAAGAACAAGGCGATGGGGCGGAGGTTACGCCTGCTAGATGTTCGGCGAACTTTACAATATCTCAGCGGAACAGCGTCCTTTCGCAGGTCGGACAGGTTGTTTGTATTGTTCGGAGGTCCCCAGAAGGAGGAGGCAGTATCTAAGCCGTCTATTGACAGATGGTTAAAAGAGGCCATTGCAGCGGCATATATTTTGAGAAGTAAAGTGGTTCCGGAGGGGCTCAGAGCCCATTCCACTAGGGCACAAGCGACTTCTTGGGCGGAGTACAGGTTGGTGACGGCCGAAGATATTTGTAAGGCGGCAACGTGGTCGTCTTTGAATTCCTTTGTCAAGCATTATCGACTGGATGTGCAGGCGGCAAGGGACATGCGATTTTGGATCGGCAGTTCTTCAGGCTGGTCTAGCAGGGCCCTCCCGTTTAGTGCTTACTGCTCTTACATCCCCAGAGATTCTGGGATTGGACTAGAGGGACGAAAAGGAAGGTGAAATTAGACTTACCTGCTAATTGTTGTTCCTTAAGGAACTCTAGTCCAGTCCCGGATCCCGCCCTGGGGTTTTTCTTCCAGAATAGGGACAGCCTGAAGTTGTGGTATTTAGTAAAGATCAGAGTGGTTGTATTGGCAATTTCAGGTTTAAGCGGACCTCGGGGTCTTTTCTTTTGGGGAAATGGGAGCCTTCCTATGCAGTCATTGTTCTTGTCGAACATTCCTTTTTCTGGGAGGAACTTTGTTTACTAGTTAAACGAGTTGCCGTTAAGTGTTTAGTTTTGAACAGCTATGTTAAAAATTACATAAAATAAATATATAGCTAGTACAAGTAGGTCTGATATATTTAGACATTAACTACTTATTTGTTCTGCTGAGTCTGCTTTGTCAATAGGTACTGGAGTGGAGAGGCGGTCCTTATACCAGTGTCATTAGAGCGATGACGTGTTTCAGTCTCCAAAGCTGCTGGAGGTTCAGAACCCAGAGATTCTGGGACTGGACTAGAGTTCGTTAAGGAACAACAATTAGCAGGTAAGTCTAATTTCACCCTCTGCTACGAGGGACATAGGATGAGGGTGAAAAGGGATAGACTCTTGGGAGTAATATGTGGAAATATTTCTTTACGGAGCGTGGTTGATGCGTGAATAATCTCCCAGTGGAGGTGGTAGAGATGAGGATAGTATCTGAATTAAAAAAAAGCATGAGGACAAACAGAGGATCTCTAAAGGAAAAAAGGGGACTATGGTAGTTGATATGGAAGGGCTTAAGAACATAAGATATGCCATACTGGGTCAGGCCAAGGTCCATCAAGCCCAGTATCCCGTTTCCAACAGTGGCCCATCTAGATCACAAGTACCTAGCAGTTTCCCCAAAAAAACACAGATTCCACAGTGCTTGTATTGGGGTAAGCGGTGGATTTCCTTGGTCCCCCTTTAATAATGGTTTATAGATCTTTCCTCCAGGATCTTGTCTAAACCTTTTTTTAAATCAAGCTATGCTAGCAGCTTTTACCTCATCCTCTGGTAACGAATTCCAGAGTTTGATTACGCGTTGAGTGAAACTATTTTTTTCTCTTTATTAGTCTTAAATGGGTTACGCTGTAGCTTCAATGCATGTCCTTTAGTCTTTCTATATTTCGATGGCATAAACAATCTATCTACATTTACCTGTTCTACTCCATTCATTAATTTATAGACCTCTATCATATCTCCCCTCAGCCATCTTTTTCAGCTGTAACCCTCAAATTGTGTTGTATCAATGTTGTAAAGCTCCCAAATGTTAAATGTAACCCAATTGTGATGTTATGCAACCACTTTCATTGTAGGATAAGGTGGTATACAAGTCTGTCTAAACAAATCTTCTTTTTAAGATACGGCGACCAGAATTCTACACACTATTCGAGGTGCAGTCGCACTGTGGAACGATACAGAGGCATTATAATATCCTTTTTTATTTTCCATTCCTTTCCTTATGATTCCTAGTATTCTATTTGCTTTCTTGGCTGTCGCTGAACACTGGATGGAGGTTTCAACGTGTTATCCACAATGACGCCTAAATCTTTTTCCTGAGTGGTGTTTCCTGATATGGAACCTTGCATCGTGTAACCATAGTTTGGATTTTTTTCCTAGGTGCATAACTTTCCATTTGTCCACATTAAATTTCATCTGCCATTTGAACGTCCAGTCTTACAATTTATCAAGGTCCTTTTGCAAGTTTACTTAAAGGAGTCTGCTACTTCATTGCAGTTCCCTGGAAGGTAAGGCTGTTGAATTTACAGTTGAGTGTTGCTGCAAAAATCCATCTGCAAAAATCTTTATTTGTTGAGGTAGCAGGAACCTGATCTGCTTTGCTTGCATATAAACATGGTGCAAATATTTTGCTGCTGTAGAGAGCTGTATGGAATTCTTAATGGTTGATGTGAAAAATGACGTTCTATCTGTACAGAGTGAACCGAGATGCACTGTCCATCCCCATGGAGAAGCCTTGATAGTTTGACTAGATAGGCCTTGTGGTCTTTTTCTGCCATCAAGTTTGTATGTTTCTAAGAAGGCCCCACAATTCCTGGAGCCACCTTTGGGTCCTCTGTCTTTGGCAGCACTTATCCGGTTGCTCAAGCTGCTGAATCTTCTCCCCCTCCTTAGCTCTTCATCTTTTGCTCCTGCTCCTTTTTCTTAATAGCCTACCACTCCACCAATCATGGACCACCCCTTTAAAGCTATTGCAAACACCCCATAGCAAAACATCTCCTGCCCCCCTCCTTCAAGGGAAAGTAGTCCTGAATATAGTTATTCACCTCCTGGACCACCTGAGGCTCCCTCAAAAGGCTCTCATTTAACCTCCTGACATGCTACCCTTATGGAGGCTAAGGTGCTTTGGGACGTGGTCGGACCAGCCTATTGAGTCACTCAATGCATCCCACGCTGGAGAGAACTGATGCCAGGGCCAAAACTAATTCTAGAATAGAATCCATGGGGCCCCGAGAAAAAGGTATAATTCCGCCCCCTAGGGTGCCGCTCACACCAAATGTCTCTCAGAAACCATTCACTCAGGAAAGCCTTCAATTGTTTTGAATCCTCCGTCCTCCCCTGTCAGCCCCCCATCATGTCCAAACTGGACTCCAGGTAAATCTTAAAATCCCCTTTCTCCCCCCCCCCCCATCAAAGTCCCCCCTCCACATCTGGGTTAGCTTAGTTGTTCCCTGAAAAAGTCCCCTTGGTGCCTGTTAGGAGCACAGAGGTTTGCAAAAAGGAATTCTTCACCCTGGATCTTCATTCCTTAATTTTTATTTTTTGTGTTTTTATTGATTTGTATTTTAAAAGCTGAAATACAGTGTCCAACAGGGGCCACCAGTTCATATTTTTTGATTAAACATTTAAACCTTTATTCTCCCTCCCTCCCCCCCCCGCTTCCATAATTCAGCTAACCACAAGAATCTGCAATCTTAGTACTACTTCTTTACCCCCTTGCTTCAGGGTCACCTCTGTTCCCCCTCAAATGTCCCTCTTCCACCTCTCCAACCACTCCCACACCACCTCCCATTCATTTTGTTCCTATTCTGCCCGCCTGTGTTTGATAGATGTCGTTGAGTGCATATGTTTAAGATTGCACAGCCTTCTTAAAAATCCCTTGGTCTCCGGCAGGGCAGCCTTTGCACCGCTATCTCGCAGCGAGCTACCACAATACAGTGTTGAATTACCCCCCGCTGGTGCCTGGGGACTGTCTCCATATCATAGAACAAGAGGATAGTGGCCTGTCGTCTATTCAGCTGTATCCCCACTATCTCCTCTCTGATGTCAAGCACTTGTCTCCAATAATGCTATGCTTCCCTACATTCCCATCACGTGTGCAATAGCATTCCCCGTACCTTGCAGTTCTACCAACATACCGGCATCTGCTGTACGTCTGCTCTGTGGAGGCATTCAGGAGTGAGATACCACCTCAAGAGCAATTTATATCCATTTTCCACCAAATTCGTTGCTTGACGATGCTTGTG
Source organism: Ichthyophis bannanicus (assembly GCA_033557465.1). Taxonomy (NCBI): domain Eukaryota; kingdom Metazoa; phylum Chordata; class Amphibia; order Gymnophiona; family Ichthyophiidae; genus Ichthyophis; species Ichthyophis bannanicus. The sequence goes on along the minus strand of CM066034.1, from coordinate 444,856,719 downwards.
ACTATCTGATCTCATTCATTATCACACCCAAGTCCCTTTCCCATTTCCCCCTATAGGACCATTCCTTAATTTTAAGTTTAAATTACCATGGCTCCATACACTTCACTGAAAATGTTTAGTGTAGTTTTGTCCCAGTTATCTCTTGAAACATGGTTTAATCAAATTCAGAGTAAGACTGTAATCCTTATTTCCTTTGATCTCTCACAACTCCTCCTTCTGTTTTAGTCCCCACATCCTGGAATCTCCCTTCCCCCTTCTATTGGTCGAGGATTGTCCCTTCCAAAGTTTAAGAAGGCAGTAAAAACCTGGCTCTTCAAGTTGTCTTTTGCCGTTATAATTTCTCCTTTCCCCTCTCCCTGCTTGTGCTTCTCTCATTGTGTGTTTTGTGCTTGAAATATCATGAAGGGGTGCATTAAAATGTTTTGTAGTAATGTTTAAAAGCAGTCATTTTTTCTTGTTGCTCATATCCTGTCTCTGTCTTTCTGTGTGCTACTTGACTTGTGTTAATTTTTGTAAACCATCTTGCTGATATGCAGCTTCAAAAGGTGTTATTTTGATTTATTTATAGAAATTTGATATAAGTCCTCTTACTACAGCTGCAGTATTCCTTGCTCCATGTCCCATTCCTGCATGTGGATCTTTGTGCTGTAGCAAACATAGAAGATGACCTGCGATACAAAGCAGCAACAAGTTTATACATTACTCTACAATTTCTAATCTTATTTGTTGCGGTAGTTTTGCTGTAGTTTTCAGTGTGCATTAGATAAGATTATTTTGTTTGGCCTATTGATAAAGTAGAAAGCAAAGTAATCTCCTTCAGTACTCTCATTTTAAAAGGTGCTAAAGAAAAGATCAATATAACTAGTTCCAATGTGAGTGGAAATCCATATATGAAAAATAGTGCGTTTTTTTCATTTATTGATTTTTACCATCTTATCTGGGAATCAAGGCGGTTTAGAAGGATTATAGCAACCTTTTACATAGAACTTCGGTAAGTGAACACATTGAAGGTAAACTTAACATAGAAACTAAAGTTGTTATAGTATTACTATATTGAACATATACAGGGTTGCCCAAAAAAGTGAGAACACCTTGTCGCATATGAGTTATTTAAAAAGTCAAAAAGACAGATGTAAACGATTGACAAATTATAAAAAAAAAAAAAAAAAAGAAAAAGATGACGACCGGAAGTTATCGAAATAAAGATGTTATATAGCTAAAAAAGGTAAATAAGTAAACTATTTAAGCTTTTAATTTATGAGATGTTCTCACTTTTTTTTTTGGGCCACCCTGTATACATAGCTTGTTGGGAGGGAGGGAAAAGTATGGCGGGGGGGAATAAGGAGTTGGATGTGAAAGTTAAGTTACTGATGAATAAGTGGATGCCATCTATGCGATGTATTGTTCATTGAATAATGAAGTTTTGAGCTTTTTGCAGAAGATGGTTTGTGCATGAAATGGGGCAAAATCCTGTTTAGGATGACTTGGGTGAGCTGGCACCTTAGACTGAGAGCCAGGAAACTTCACAAATGAAAGAAAAGCAAGTTTGTTTTATTAAAATGAGACTTCACACTTTTTTTCCTCCATTGTGTTTAGTAACTCAGATAATGGGATGGTGGAGAAAGGGAGTTGATGGGGGAATATTTTCGCTACTCAAGCTATGGAATGCTTGTGACATTATATTATGTTTTAAATAAGTACTATCCTTCCTTGAAAATATCAGATTGGTTTACAATACAGTCAATATAAAAAGCAATAGAATGAAAATAAAGAATATAGAAACTCAAAGTACAACATCTGCCATATCCACTGTCATCTCCTCTTTAAATTCAGTAGTAAAGGAATAGGTTTTAAGACTTGCCTTTAAATTTTAGTAAAAGAAGTTTGATGGCAGATATTGTGGCAGACTCCCATAGAACTGGGACTTAAAAGTAGATTGCAGACTGCTGAGTACAGTCTAGACGTCTTAGGGTAAGACTATCTTGATCTCTCTATCAACATTTGCTTACTTTTGTCCGGTAAATTTTTGTAATTTGTATTATGTAACTTATTTTGTTTTCTCTTATTAGATTGTGAGCTCTGATGAGCAGGGACTGCCTCTCTTCTATGTTTGTACAGCGCTTCGTATGTTGCGGCACTTTATAAGTCAATAATAATAAATGTGCTCTAATCACAGATGGAATCACTAGTCTGTTTTGATCATGTAAGTGAAGTATATGTGTTGAAATAACATATTTATCTTATCTACTTAAGCCTGTATAAAATACCCTGAGCTAGTATCAGGCTTTTAAATTTAATAGGATAAATCCCTTAAAGGTGTAACTATGGAATTTTTGTGAACCTGATATAAGTTTTTGAAAATTTATTTCTCCGAATGGAAAACCAGCAGAAATAGAAATGGATTTTATGATATAATAATGTGCAGATTTAGCATCACCAGAATCTTTCTATAAAACTACTATAAATCAGATCATAAGACACTCTTGGGGTTTCTTCTTTACCGTTACACTTCCGTTGGTGGTGGTGGTCGTCGTTTTACCAGGCATATTGCCCTACACTTACTCCCATCTTTGCTCTTGCTCATCTCTCACACCCCTTTACCATTCATCCTGTCCTCATACAGCCACTCTCACCATATGCCTACAGGGCTGATCCCAGAGTTGGTTCAAGGCATTGGCGCTCTAGACAAATCTTTGCAGCTGCCCTGGTTGTCAAAAGCTATTGTTTAGCTTTGAATACCCTGCTCTTTGCTGCCACCCATGGTGATCGCCTAGTTTGTCTGATAGTTGGGAAGGCCCTGTTCCCTCTCTTCCTCTAAGGAAAGTCTCTCTGCAGTGTTGCTTTGAAATTGATGCCATAACATGCAATTTTGATATCGTCCTGCTAGACCAGTCCAGACAAGTAGGTTGTATCCCCCGACCAAAAGAGGCGGAGACAGAGAAAATATTACAAAGGTTTCTTAAAACATCATCCTGCTATGCCATTCGATGCAACTAGGGCATACTTCATTATTTCTCCGATGCATCCACCATCTGCTGAAGACAGTGTAGCTTGATGCTGGAGGCTCCACTAAAGTTGCCCTTTAAAACCAGTGCTCTCTTGAGTATTGCCATACAGAGGAGGGGAGTTTGGTTCGGGTCCTTATCTTGTTAAGGGTCAGTTGAGCAACCAAAAGTGGTGGTGGTTGAAAAGGATTCTTCACCTTGTACAACCTTGGTACTCCCTCTCTCCTCCTTCCTCCCACCTCTCCTCCAAACATGAAAAGGCAGCACATTGGAGGTATGTGCCTGCAGACCCTGGCAGCAGGGGAGTAACACTGAGCCCAATACAGTTTAGTGCCAAAGATTTGGGCTCACTGGGGGTGAATAACAAAACTAAATCGCTGTTTGTCTTGTCTGACTTGCTTTTTTTTTGGGGGGGGGGGGGGGAGGCGGCTACCTAACCTCGTACATTGTGCAGTGTGTCTGTAAGGTTCTGGGCCATTCGAGGTGACTGATGAGGTGCCACCCTCCCCCCTCCCCCCTCCTGCTACTTTCCACCTCATTGTTTTGTCTGCATGCCTTATCTGTGCTACTTATTCACCTAAAATACTGCGTGTTAATCTTGTGCACCTTGAATCTGCATGCGGCAATAGAATGCAGTGGTGGTGCCTACATGGCCAGAGTGTGCGTTGCGACATGCCTTATTAGCACGTTCTGAGCCTATGAAGCTGGGGTATTAGCGATACCACAAGGCACATGTTAGCACGGACACCTGCCACCTTCTAAGAAATACTGCTAGGGGAGAAAGCCTTTGACAAGGTCCCTCATCAGAGACTTGGCAAAACTAAAGAGTCATGGGATAGGAGGCAATGTACTATTGTGGATCAGGAACTGGTTAAAAGATAGAAAGCAGAGGGTAGGGCTAAATGGCCAATTTTCCCAATGGAGAAAGGTGAATAGTGGAGTACCACATCGATCTGTGCTGGTTACGCTGTTTTTTGACATATACATAAATGACCTGGAAAAGGGAATAACGAGTGAGGCTATCAAATTTGCAGATGACAAGAAACTATTTAGAAATATAGAAACATAGAAATGGAAAATAAAACAAAAGATATTATAATGCCTCTATATCGTTCCATGGTGAGACCGCACCTTGAATATTGTGTGCAATTCTGGTCACCGTATCTTAAAAAGGATATAGCGATTTTAGAAAAGGTACAGAGAAGAGCCACCAAAATGGTAAAGGGGATGGAAGGATTCCCCTATGAAGAAAGGCTAAAAAGGTTAGGGCTCTTTAACGTGGAAAAGAGACAGCTGAGGGGAGATATGATAGAAGTCTATAAATTAATGAACGGAGTGGAACGGGTAAACGTAGATCGATTGTTTACCTTATCAGAATATAGAAAGACTAGGGGACATGCAATGAAGCTACAGGGTAAACTATTTAAGACTAATAAAAGAGAATATTTTTTCACTCTATGTGTAATCAAACTCTGGAATTTGTTACCGGAGGATGTAGTAAAGGCTGTTAGTGTAGCTGGGTTTAAAAAAGGTTTGGACAAGTTCCTGGAGGAAAGGTCCATAAACCATTATTAAGAAGTGACCGAAGATATCAATGCTTGACCCAGTACAAGCATTGTGGAACTTGTGTCTCTTGGGGAAACTGCTAGGTACATATGACCTAGATTGGCCACTGTTGGAAACAGAATACTGGGCTTGATGGACCTTGGTCTGACCCAGTATGGCATATCTTATGTTCTTAGACCTGGAGAGATCCTTGCCAGCAGCAGTGTGGTCCTGGCCTGCGGACGCCTTCCGGCACACTTTGCTGACATCGCCAGGGACCTTTAAAACCATGGGATTTGGCCATAAGCCTGAAGGGGTGTTCCCAAAGGGGCAGGTAATGTCCCTTCGGAGTTTTGTTAATGCGATTGATTAAAAGGAGAAGGTGTCCTCTACTGTTTCTGTAAAATCTTCTAAAGTGGAGAGCCCCTTGGATAAACATCTTGTGAGGTGTCATCCTCTCCATCCACATCTGTAAATACTGAAGCTCTTCCTACTTGTCCTGCTCTAAATGGGGGAATAACCCAGCCCGTTTTATTGTGTCTCTTCAAATGGGAAGAGGAAGCCCTTGGGAAGGACTTTCCTTCAGCCCAATTGTCTGTACCATCTCTGCTTTCTAGATACATTGCCTGTTGTACATTGAGCTACCTTATGCATAGGGACAGCTAAGTTACCATCACTTGCTACTAGTTTTGCACAGTGTGATTTGACCTTCAAAGAGATCTCTTTAAAAGATATTTGGGCTATAGTATTACATACTGAAGCTGTTTTGACTGGTACTTTGCAAGAATTTGCAGACTTTGTGGCAAAGTTTGAAACGCAGGTGGCTACTATACAATGGTGTCCTCTTCCTTTATTAAGAATGGCCTTCATCTCCACCATCAGTTTCACTTGTTAGAAAATCTTGCCAGAGCTTAAAAATTTGTGATGTTTTTAAATTTTCCTGTTACTAATTACCTGTCTCCTATAATATTCTTTCAAAAATATTTGAAAGAAATTCTTTTTCTTTTTAATCCTGCTGAATTGAAGATAGTATATATTAGCAATTTGGCTCGAGGTAAAAAATCTGAGAAGGTATTGGAGGGAGAGCTAGACCAAGTAATGTCTCCAGATAGTTTTCGATATATCAGAGTTCTTTGAATCCACTCAGGATATTATATCAATGCAAGCCACTCTTTCTTTTTGGTTACTTTGTCTGATAAGATTTCAAAACAGAATTGTTATCTTCCTAAGGGGAGGATATGTTTTTGTGGTCAGAATATTTTCTAGACCCACTCTGTTATGGCAGAAGACTTTCTTAGAGCTGAAGCCACAAGCTTTAGCTCTTAAGAACATAAGATATGCCATACTGGGTCAGACCAAAGTCTATCAAGCCCAGTATCCTGTTTCCAACAGTGGCCAATCTAGGTCATATGTACCTAGCAGTTTCCCCAAAAGACACAGGTTTCACATGTCCCCTAGTCTTTCTATATTCTGATGGTGTAAACAATTGATCTACGTTTATAAATTAATGAACAGTGTGGAACGGATAGACTTCTATCATATCTCCCCTCAGCCGTCTCTTTTCCAGGTTAAACAGCCCTAACCTTTTTAGCCTTTCTTCATAGGGGTATCCTTCCATCCCCTTTACCATTTTGGTGGCTCTTCTCTGAACCTTTTCTAATAACGCTGTGTAGGTGTAGATGCTGGGGCAGGTGTCCATGTCGGGGTATCTATGTTTCTAAAATGGGGCCAGCGTTTTTCTGCACATTCTGCCCTGGACCTCCGAGATGGCACTTGGAAGCCCGTTCTAAAATGGCATGATACGTGATTTGGGCTGTATCACCTTTCCAAAAGAAAAGTAGTCATGAATCAACTGGAAGGGTGTCCAGGCTTTGGCAACTACCATAGTCACTTTTTTTGTTTTCAACCTGTTAAATTCTTCAATTAAATAATTATGCATTGACATTTTTCAGAAAGATGTACCAGATAGAGTTTGTGTCAGCTTGTATTCACTTAAGGATATGGTGAAACCTAGTTTGACCTGGGGTACTTAAATGTTTGCTCTGGGGACAATGTTCTCTAACATTTCTGTATAAATGTCTTGATGTTTTAGAAGAGACATTACTGTTTCTTTGAACCAACACAACTTGAGGAGTTTTTGAAGGCAGCAGTGTGTTAATTTTTTTATAAGCATATAAATGTGTTTTGGGTCAGTCTTATTGAACACTACTACTTATGTACTTTCATTTCTCTTTAATATTTGTATTTTTTTTATGGTTCTCTTTTTTTTCAGTCTTCCCTTAATGTGGGCTATATGATTTATTAATTTTGAGCCTTTTGTTAGGCTGCAAGGTAGTGTGCAGTCTTTTTTTTTTTCTTTCATATCTTGTAACAGATATTATGTATATTACATTGAAATATTTAATTAAAAAGATAAAATAAATGTTGCCTGGTCTGCAGAAAATTGTCATTGGATTCTAAATGCTGCATGGAGGCATCTGATGCACCTTTTTGGAGGGCTATCCCCCTTCTCGTAGCAGGGGGATATGGGTACCCTGTACTTGTCTTCACTGCAGGTGGCAGTGGATGCAGTAGTGAGGAAAGGTGATCGCTCCCTCTCCCCCTCCCCCCAAGCCTTAGACTTGAGCTCACGCTCTGCTGACTGCTTCCCTTTTCTTAGGAGCCTGACAACAAATCTGCCTCCCAACTGGTGGTGGGGCTAATCCTGACAGGAAGTTCCCAGTTTCCAGGTTGTCCTCCCTGGAATTCTTTTCATTTCTGCAGTAGGTTTAGTCCTTGTGGCAAGGCATTTCAGATCCTGAGGCCTCCGGGTCCACTTGCGTTCTCTCTCAGGTTAATTGGAAAGAGAGCCCGGCAACAAAGGATAGTCTAAGCCTGGCCCGGGCTCTGTTGGCTAAGCGATCTTGACAGATTGGAGTCTGCAGGTTCAGACGTCTGTCTGAGGTCCAGAGTGCCATTCAGACACCTCTTGGCAGGGACACCAATCTTGACGATAAAATGTCTTCTCCTTCAGAGGATCAAGACAGTTCCTCTATTATTCGCCTGTTCAGGATGGAAGGACAGGCAGTGTTGATTGCTCAGGTGTATTTCCACTATGCAGTTGTCTCATCTTCTATTGGAAGAACAGACTTTGCAGGTACACACCCTCTTGAAGAGGGTTTGGAAGTCACTTAAGGACTTTCATTTTTCAGAGGTTATCAAGAGCACGGTCTGCTTGGGATTTGCTTGACTCCCATTAAAAGGAGTCAGGGTCTTGAAGTTCTACCCTCTCTGCCACAGGAGGATTTCATAGTGTGGTTCAGCATGCCTCAGGTGGATGCATATGTCACGATGGTCACAAAGTGGACCACCATCTTGGTGGAGGGTGCTGCAACCCTAAAAGGCCACTTGGATCACAAGATGGAAGCTTTCCTGAAGAGTCGGTTTTTTAATTTTCTTTGTTCTCTAGTTAGCAGTATGTGCAGGTCTGACTTATGTTCTCCTTCAGTGGATTCATTTGCTCCCTTCCGGATGGTACATCTGTCCTCCTGAAATCTATGATTTTAGTCGGCTTGGTGGCTAAAAATATTGCCTTCTTCATGGTGGCTCAGTGTTGGCTGTTGCTTCACTACTGGTCAGTGAACTTGGTCTCCAAGTTCTGCTCGTCTCGGCTTGCCTTTAAAGGGAAGCTGTTTTGGGGATGATTTGGAGAAACTGGTTAAGGCTTTGGGAGAGTCCAAACCTTATCGCCTCCTGGAGGATAGGTCCAAGGGCCTTGGAAATAAACTTGCACAACCTCTTCCTCCAGTCCATACATTTTTATTCTCGTTCCCGATATCTGGAACTCTGAAGTTCCCAGGATTCCTAGCGGTATCTCCCCAGAAAGCCCACCTTTTTGTTCTTCTGATTTTCAGTCCTGGCCACATTCCTTTTGTGGGGCTCACAGATTCCAGGAGCCTATTGCCTCTAGAAATACCTCGTCCTGTCCAGTGCAGTGACAGGTTTGGGGGCCCATTCCAGGGTGCCTCCAGTAGGCCGCAGGCTACACCTTTAGCACCCAGCAGTCCATGGTGACCAGTCCCATGCCTGCTGGAAGACACCACATAGGTTCTCTACATTCGAGAATGTAGCTATGCTATCCTGTACACCTTCATCTCTCCATGTGGCTCTATGGCCAAGAATGCTGCTATTTTAAGGCTGCACTGAAAAGATTGCTGAGTATACATGTGGTCACCTGGTCCCCTCTGCCAAGGGCTTGTACTCCATTTATTTTGTGATGCTAAAAGAAGGATGAGTCCTTCCGTCCAGTCTTTAGTGATCCAGGTGGTGTGGCATGGAGAGTTTCTCACATTCCTGGATCTTGCTGAGGCCTAGTTGCATATTCCTGTCTGCAAGGATCAGCAGTTTTTCCTCAGGCCGTTCTCAGTTCTCTCTTTCAGTTTGCTGCTTTTCCCTTTGGCCGTTCCAAGGACATTCTCAAAGGTTGTGGTGGTGGCAGCCATGATGCTGAAGTACAAGGGGATCTGTATTTGCCCATATCTGGACGACTGACTCATCTGAGCCAGGTTGCAGTTGGAAGCATCTCGGGTATCTGCCTGAGTGGTGCAGTTCCTGGAGCGTCTCAGCAGGGTGATCAACCATGAAAAGAGTCAATTGCATCTTTCCCATTTGCTAGAATACCTGGAAGTGCGATTTGACACTTGTGTATGCAGGGTCCTCCTACCCAGACAGGATGTGAGTAAGCTGTTTTCTCAGTTGGATGGCCTTCAGGCACAGCAGGCTTTCAGAGTTTGAGATGACCTACAGATTCCCTGCTTGATGGCTGCATCAATTGAAATAGTTCCTTGGACACATACTCATTGAGACTGCTACAGAGATTCTTGCTGTCCTGCTGGTCTTCAAGCTTTCAGGATTTCAAGGCCATACTCCCACCCCCCCTGCCCCCCTCACCCTCTCTTCCATGGTATGGTTCAGCCTGCGTTGGTGGGGGTAACTTCAGCATCTAAGGAAGGGCGTGCCACTGGATGATCCTTCATGGCTCCTCTTGCTTATGGTGCCAGCCTGTTTTGGCTGGGGAGCCCATTGTGAGTGCCGAAAGGCTCAGAACCATTTGGAACAGCTAGGAGATGGTATGGTCCATCAACCACTTCAAGGCAAGGGCCATTCATTTGGCCCTGCTACCCTTCTGGTCCTTGAACTGGGACAGAGCAGTCTGGGTGTTCTCAGGAACATGCAAGGACGGTGGCATATGTCAACCGGCAAGGGGGCACAAAGTGTCAGAGTTCCCTGGAGATGATCTTCTTGCTCTCCTAGGTGGAAGGGAGCCTCCAAGCTCTCTCAGTGCAACAGATTGTGGGCATCTAATGTGGAGGTGGTCTTTCTCAATTGCCACTCCTTCGATTTCTCATGAGTGTGAATTGAGTCAGTCAGCATTTTGGTAGATTCTGGACCACCTCTGTTTTGTCCTGGGATGGATCAGATAGTGACCTAGTCCAGTGCCAAAGTGTTCAGGTTCGACTTCCGGTGACGTCACCGAGCGGAATGGCAGCGAAGTGACCAAGCTCCGCTGCCAATGCCTGCAAAACGGGCATAAATACCCCGAATTAGAAGGCAAATAAGGCGGGATGTAGGAGCAATAAGAGCCGCTGCTCCCCACAATCAGCTGTACCAGAAATAGCGAGTAGATGTTTTACCCAGAGCCGCGGGAGCCAGCGGTGTGCATTGCGGAGCGGAGGTGAATGCGGCGCGGCAGCATAGCGGAGGAGAGAGCCCCGACGTGAGCGTGGCTAATTAACACACCGGAGAAGGAACACGGCATGATACCGGGCGGCCGGCAGCAGCAGACACTGAGTGGAGGCAGCCTGGTAAGAGAAGGCGGGAAGTGAGAGTGCGCTGAGACTCCAGGGCACAGAAGCGCCACGTGGCTGAGGGAAGAGAAGGCCGACCGTAGCACCGCGTGGAGGGGGAGAAAGAAAAGTGAATGCGGGGCAGCAGAACTGCAGAGAGCAAACTCCACACTGCAGAATTGAAGCGGCAGACTGTCGGCGATATCCCCGAGCACGGCGGAAGAGCAGTTGATTTGACTCCCGAGCAGAGATTGAGGGGGAGCGTTATAGAGCAGTTAAAGGCCCAAGCTGGTGAAGAGGAGTGAGCAGCAAGGACAGAGTTAAGAGCTAGAATACTCAGCTATCCAGGAGGAGCAGAGTGCTTGAGAGTCTGGATATACGGACCCAGCCCTTGCTGATTGAATACAGAGCTCTGCCACCTCCTATATATTGCACCATATAACACAAATAGCAGAAGTTCTGCCCGGAGGTGTAAGACGCAAGGAATTCTGTGCCCGGAATCCCTGAGACAGCGGAGCTAATACGCCGGGTGGGCGGAAGAGAGACCATGGAGAAAGGTAAAAGTGGGCCCTCAGCCAAGAAGAAGCTAGCTGAGTACTGCTCCACCTACGCTACAGCCAAAGGAGGAAACGAAGGAGATAAGGAAGGCAAATCGCCTCCCCCGGCGCTAAATGAATCTGAACCGAGGGTGGAGACTGAGAGCAATCAGAGTTAAGGAGCATGCTAAAGGACTGGCTCGTTGAATTGAAAGAGGAAATTAAGTCAGAGCTCGGCGGGGTGAAGAAGGAGTTAAGAGACAATTCAAGCACTGCGACAAGATTTAGTAGACTTGGGCAGCCGTGTGGAAGAAACGGAAGGGCAAGTGGAACAACAAGGTGGTGCCCTAGAAGAGTTACAAAAAGGATGGGAGGAACACTCATGTGGATTAAGTGAATTGCAAGTGAAACTGGAGGACCTTGAAGATAGATCTAGGAGATGCAATATAAGGGTACGAGGCCTCCCGGAAGAGCCACAATACAAGAACTCAGAAGTGGTGGAAAAAATGTTCAGCTTGCTGCTAAAGTCGGCGGCTACAGTGGAAGATGAGACAGGAGCGACTGCGGATAGAGAGAGCACACAGAAGCTTGGGCCCGATGCGGGACAACAAGCTTCGCGATATCATAGTATGTCTCAGCTCGTACAAGAGCAAGGAAAAAGTACTTTGGGCTGCAAGGACAATGAAACAATATGTCTGGGAAGATCATAAGTTAAAATTCTTCCAGGACTTGTCCCCCGGAACGTTGCGACGTAGAAGAAACCTTAAAGAAGTGACGGAGTATCTGCGGCGGGAAAATTTGCGCTATAAATGGCTGTTTCCATTTGGACTGCTGATTACAGTAAAGGGCAGATCAAGACGAGTGCAGTCATGCGAGGAAGCGTGGAAAGCATTAAGAGTTAGGCGCCATACACCTGCCAGAGGGAACACAGCCATCCAATGGAAGTATAAAAGACACAGGGACTCCAACTACAAAATGGAACGCACAGCGCTGGCACAGAGCACCAGTTGGAGGGAGAAGACTGGCGAGACTGAAGCGAGGGAGTGCAAGAACACCGACTGAGACCACTGGAGCGAGCTGAGCTTAAGACTTTGCATGCTGTTTTGATTAGAGTTGCGGTGTAAGGGGTTGGGGGGGAGTGGCGGAGTGGGGTGGGTGTGGTGGACAAGTAGGGGGTAGGGACGAAAGGGGGGAAGAGAGGGGGGAGGTGGGAGGAAGGGAGAGGGCAGGCTTAGGCTCGATAGATAGGGGAGTCCCGACTTCCTTACTCGTGACTAAGGGAGGCAGGTCAGGGGTGGGGGTTGGGGAGGATGGGGGGAGGGTTAGAGTGGGGGGAGGGAGGGGGGAGGATGGGGGGGGAAGGGGCAGGTTGGGCTAAGGGGGCAGACCAGGGGGAGGGTAGGACACAGGTGACCTGAAAATTATCACCCTAAATGTGAAAGGCTTAAATTCACCCTTCAAAAGGCAGAAATTGTACAGGGAAATAATTAGGCAAAAAGCCTCAGTGGTCCTATTGCAAGAAACTCATTTATTACGCAGACACGAATCATTAGTGAAGCCCAAAGGATACACTGAGTTAGTGTTTGCTTCTAATCTGCGAGAGCGGAAGAAAGGGGGGGTAGCGTTGCTGGTCAGTGGGACACTCAAAGCGGAGATGCACACAGTAATTCGGGATAGAGGAGGTCGATACCTATTGGTGCGAATGAAGATAGGGGATGAATGGTTTTGTGTGATTAATGTGTATGCACCCACTGGGGCACAGAAGGATTTCTGGGAGGAAGTGGATGAGAAAATGAATGCATTAGGAGAGGGCGCGCGCGGATTTGTGGTGGAGATTTCAATATGACTTGGGAGGTGGGGAGAGACTCAACGGGGAAGGGGGAGGGGAGGCGGGCAGATAGGAGTAGGTACCAGCAATTCATAAGGGCTAATGATTTGATTGATGCTTGGCGATTGCTCAATCCTAGCCGGCGTCAATACTCCTTCTTTTCAGCAGTGCACGGTACGTACTCTAGGATAGACGCTATCTGGGTAGGGAAGGAGATCGTGGGTAGGATTATCGAAGGAGAGATGGAGCCGATTACATGGTCAGACCATGCACCAGTGAGGGTGACATTGAGGGGGCGGGGAGAAGATAGGGGAACCCGCTTCTGAATGAGGCCCTTTTGAGTGATGCTAGGGTGGTGCAAGATGTACAAAGATTGATACCAGAATATTTCACGCATAACGCTACGGGAGATGTTCGACAAGGCGTGGTGTGGGATGCTTTCAAGGCGGTGGTGCGAGGCACACTAGTCAAATGGGGGGCGAGAATAAAGAGGGAAGGGGAGGAGAAGGAGCTCCAATTACGGCAGAAACTGGTGCAGCTCGAAGAGGCAGATGCGCGCTGTGCCGACAGGAAACTGAGAAGGGAGGTCTTAGAGACTAGGGCTAAGCTAAATGCGCTCGAAGCAGATAAAATTCATTATCGGTTACAATTACTACGCCAGGAGTTCTTTGAGGGAGGGAATAGAGCAGGAAAGTATATGGCGAGGAGACTGAAGCAGAAGCGGACTATGTCGTGGATTGTGCAGATTAAGGGGAGGGGGGGGGGGTTACTAGAGAAGAGCAGAAAATCCGGGAAGCCTTTGTGGAGTACTATAAGGGCCTATATGAGGCTAAATCGGATAGGCCAGAAGACGAGATGAGGGATTATTTGGCGACAGCCGGACTCCCCCATTTGGATGAGGGGGAAAGAGAGGCACTAGAAGGGGAAATACAAGCGTCAGAGGTGGCGGGGGCAATTAGGGGTCTCAAAACAGGGAAAGCCCCCGGCTTAGATGGGCTGACAGCCAGCTTTTATAAAAAATTCACGGGAGAGCTGGTGGGGCCTCTGACAAATATATTTAATATCCCTAGGGCGGGGGAGCAATTGGCGGAAACGATGGGATGGGCTGGCATAACGCTGATTCCTAAAATGGGCAAGGACCCGCTGGAGTGTGCGTCGTATCGGCCGATCTCTTTAATCAACACTGATGCAAAACTACTAGCTAAAGTGTTAGCAGGGCGACTTAATAAACTGTTGGGGAAGTTGGTGCATGAGGATCAGGCGGGGTTTATACCTGGGAGGCAGGTGGCGGACAACATTAGGAAAGCGCTAAATGTAATTTGGTCGGTGAAACGCAATCCAGAGCCAGCACTGCTTGTATCGTTGGATGCAGAAAAAGCCTTCAATCAAGTGTCGTGGAGATTTCTATTCTCCGTATTGGAACACATGGGGTTTGGGAATGGGTTTGTAGGCTGGATTAGGGCATTATATGAGAGACCTACGGCCTGTGTGCGTATAAATGGAGGATATTCAGGATTCTTCCCGCTGGGGAGGGAGACGCAACAGGGGTGTCCACTCTCACCATTACTGTTCGCCTTATCGCTGGAACCGTTAGCGGGGAGAATAAGGAAGAGCGCAGACATTAGGGGGGTGACCGTAGGGCAGAGGGAATACAAATTTGCAATGTTTGCTGATGATATCCTGCTTATGGCCACTAGGCCACAGGACACGGTGCCAGAGATCATGAGGGAGGTGCAGGAATATGGGGAACTGGCGGGCTTTACGATCAATTGGAATAAGTCGGAAATCTTGAATTTGTCGGTAGGGGAAGAGCAGCAAGCGAGCTTACGTCAAAAATTTAAATTTAGGTGGGCGACGAGATCTATTCGGTATCTTGGCGTTTCTCTAGGGCGGGATCTGAAGGATCTCTTCGAGCTGAACTACCTGAAGGTATTTAGGCAAGTAGAGGCACAATTGGGAGCCTGGAACAGGGGGATCATATCATGGCTGGGGAAAGTGGCAGTGGTGAAAATGATGTTGCTCCCCCAGTTTCTTTTTCTTTTTCAAGTGCTGCCAGTGGCGATACCCACTAAGACGCTAGCTAGGCTGCAAAAGCAAGTCGGGGGGTTTATATGGGGGAATAAAAGGCCCAGGGTGGCAGCTAGAACATTGCAAGTGGCTAGGATAGAGGGGGGCATGGGGGTCCCCAATTTCCGGAAATATTACATGGCGGCACAGTTGCGGGCGGTGTACTCGTGGTTGAGGGAACAACATAAGCACTGGGTGATGATGGAGGAAGCGGGACTCCGGCCCGGGGAGCTGGAAAGACTCGTCTGGGGGGGGAAGGGAAGTAAGGGAAACAATCCAATGGTGGGGCATACTCTGGGGGTATGGCAGCTACACAGGAGGAAGTTGATAGGGGAGAAGAGGTGGGCGCGTGGGATGTCCTTGATGGCCTGTTGCGAAGAGGGAATAGGCCCTGATGTGCTGGTTCTGACCAGATGGGCACAGCAGGGGCTGCAAAACGTGTCTCAGATAGTCTTTGGGCAAGGGATAAGAGAGTCTGAGGGCGTCCGAGATCTATATCGGTTGAAAGAAACAGACCGGTACCACTATCTACAGTTGGGTTCACTCCTTAGGCAGAGAAGGCAATGGCAAGACATTTTGCAGGAACCAGGCTGGTTTGAGGGCAGCTGTCTGGGCTCGCTGGGGAGAAAGGGGGTTATTTCCAGAATCTATAAAGGATTGACAGAGAGAGGGAGAGAGAAATTAAGTTGTATGAAGGCTTGGGAGAAGGACTTGGAGGTTGAGTGGGAGGTGGAGGAGTGGGAGCGAATAGCTCAAGGCATAACGAGGGTGTCCATCGCCACGTCCCTGAGGGAGAATGGATGGAAAGTGCTGTCTAGGTGGTATTTGACGCCTGAGCGACTGTGCAAAGCGGGGGCTCGAGGGATGGATGATTGTTGGAGAATGTGTGGAGAGAAGGGAACTTGGCTGCATATGTGGTGGACGTGCCCAGTAGTACTCCAATATTTGGAAAAAAATTGGGGACATCCTGGAGGGTATATTAGGCGCCTGAATTCCCTTGACACCGGAGTTATGTCTCCTACTAAAGCAGAATGAAGTAGCAGAGGGGAATTGGAGTATTGTGTGGCAATGTATAATGGCGGCTCGATGTGAAATAGCACAACATTGGAAACAGGGGGTCATGCCGCCCATAGGAAAATATACAGTGCGCCTGGCAGAACTGTATCAAATGCATAAATTAACCAGGCTAAAGAAGGGGAACAGGGATAGGGTGGAAAGGCAGTGGGAGGGTGTGTGCGATGGTTAAGCAGGGGTGGGGAGGCGAAGATTGGGTAATATTGGAGGGCGTAAGTAGGTCAATACCGGTGGTAATATAAGCAAGATCATGTAGTGGGGGGAAGGGTGGGGGGGGAAGGGGGGGGGAAGGGGAGGGGGGAAGGGTTGGGGGGGTATTTACAGCCAGCAAGTTAAAAGCGAGGGGCGGAGTAAGGGCCGGGGTTTTTCGAGGTTCAGCTAGCGACAGCAGCCGAGCCGTTAAGAGATATGGATCTCATCTTGGCTGCAACAAAATGGGACGTGGAAGTCCGGCATGGGGTAAGGTGGTGGGGTTTTTGTTGTGTAAACTTTATGTACTAACTAAAAAGAATAGAAAAGAAGTATTCATTACAAATGTAGGAGACGTTCAATGTTGGTTTATTATAGAATGTTTGTACAGTGGATGAATCTATATTAGAAGTTAGCTGGTAAGAATGTACACCCAGTTTTGTTTATGGTACAGATATATCTGTTATGCACAATTGGTGTTTTGTATAACAAAGGAATTGAATAAAAATTTAAAGTTAAAAAAAAAAAAAAAGTGTTCAGGTTCTTCAGTCTCCACAAGGAAGCAGGCTCCAAGAGTGTCAACACCCTGGCCAAAGAAGCGTCTCCTGTATGTGTTTCCTTCATGGCCACTCATGGGGGATGTACTCTGCTGTATAGAGCAACATCTATGTTGGGTTGTCCTAGGGCACCAGATTGGCCATGGAGACTGTGGTTTGAGGATCTGATGTGGCTCCTGCAGGCGACTTGTTATGCCACTGCCTAAAACACAGGGTCTGTTTTTTATCAGGTGCTGGTCCTTCTGGATGACTTGGCTCACTTCTCATTTACATCTTGCCTCTTGAGAGGCACATAAGGGCTATTCTCCTGCCATGGTTTCCACGCTTCTAAAAGTGAAGAGAGGTTTTGCCAGTCTTTCCTACATGCACATCTGGTACCTGTTTTGAGCATTGGTGCCATGAGCGTCAGGTCAGTCTTATTAGGGTGGAGTTACCTTCTTTGCATGCCTTTAAGGATGGCCTTGACAAGGGTCTCTTAGTTCCCCGAAGATTTAGATGGCAGCCTTCAAGGGGTCAGTGGCAGGGCAGTCCCTTAAGACTGTCTTTATTGTGATCTGCTTGGCGATTTTAATATATCTGAGTTGCAGGTATTGTCATGCAGGGATCCTTACTTGTCGCTCTGAGGAGGCCATGTGCATTTGGCTTGTCCTCCCCCTTTCCCAAGGTGGTGTCGTCATTTCACATTAATCAAGTGGTCTGTTGTCCTTCGTTTGGCACTGTTCCTTAGAAAAGGAGGGCAAAGGACCTTCACTTGGTGGATGTCAGGAGAGTGCTTTAGAATCTTAAGGTGATTAACTCCTTTCGCAAGTGAAGAGTGTGTCTTTGTGCTATTTTGCAGGCCTGTGTAAAGGTGATGCAACTACCAAGTCTACCCTAGGGTGCTGGATCAAGGTGGCCATTGCCTTGACGTATCTGTGGAAACTGGCCAGTTCCAGAGGGTTTGCATATGAATGCCACTCAGGTGCAGGCATCCTTCTGGGCGGAGCATAACAATTTTACCACCCCAACCTTTCCGACATTTTGTTGGGAGGCAATGTGTGCATCCTTTTTTTTTTTTTATTTTTCTTCCCATTTTTGTATGGCATTACCACTTTTATGTCAGTGTGCAAGAGGACACCGCCTTTGGTACAGAGGTCCTGAAAGCTACCATGTCTTCCTGCCTAGTGGAGTTGTAGCTTTGGTGTATCCCATTTGTCTGTCTGTCTGGACTGGTCTAACAGGATGATATTGAAGGTGATGCTAGACTTACCAGATAATGTCCTTTCCTCGAGTCCTGCTAGACCAGTCCAAGACCAGTCCAAGACCAGCCCCTATAACCTGTTATTGTCTGCTTTATTTCTGTGGTTAGCCCTGCAGACCCATATCCTCTGGAGATGATCCTGTACATAGTTATGTTTTTTTTGTCGAGTCTTGTTATCCTCCTTGAAGTTGTGTGCAGTCAGGGATTCTTGACCATGTGCTTGGGTACAATTACTGAGTTGTGCCCATAGCTGCATCAACTAGTATAGCAGGATGAGGTTGTAGAAAATATTCCAGAAGTTTCTTATCGCCACCTCTGCTGGTAGGGCGATACAACCCACTTGTCTGGATGGGTCTAGCAGGACTCGAGGAAAGAATATCCGGTAAGTAGAATGTCGCCATATTTGCCTCTTGGGTTTCTTGTTATCTTTGTATTTCTGCATGTATCATACTTTTGCAACTTCGCAAATCATTTGTGTCCAATAAACAGGACTGGGGTTCTCCTAATGTCAAAAAGCAAAGAAGCACTTTTGTTGGATGTCAGTGTTGGTACATCATAAGAATCCATGGGTCCAGTCCACTTGCACCCCTATGGCCCAACTTGGTTCTTCCGAAGCCAAAGATGGCTCAGCTCAGTACACTCAAAAGCAGAGTACCAAGGCTCCTTGTTTGGTTGGGGTGATTGTTTTGAGGTTTTTTTTTTAAATCTTACACTATCCACAAGTGCTATCTTCCCACAGGTGCATGTGAGCCCCTCTTTCTTGCATTATAAACGTCCTATGTATTAACTTATATTGAGCTTCCTGATGGGTGGTGATTAGTTATTGATTGATTTATATATTACTAAAGAATTTTTCCATGCCGCCTTCTGGCAGCTGTTAGATCAAATATTTTCTAGGAATATAGCCTAAGTACTTTGCCAGGGCCTAATCATGACTCTTCTGCATACTTTATATCATCTCAAAAGCTTATTAAAGCAGGGGGCAGGATCTGAAGGTCTTTGTTCATGGGCCCTTATTTTTGGGGGTGGAGGGGGGTTGCCCCTGACCCTCCTTATTCTTCAGTTGTTGGCAGTAATGCCTAATCTGCCAGTAGTATTTAACAATTTTTTTATACCGCCTTATCTAAGAGTCAAAGCGGTGTACATGGAACTGAATTTGATATACAAGAAGTAACTGAACTCAACTTACTTTTACATTTTAAATTGATGTGCATGAAATTTTACATTATAATGAAAAGTGACTTATATTGGGTTAAGAACATAAGATATGCCATACTGGGTCAGACCAAGGTCCATCAAGCCCAGTATCCTGTTTCCAACAATGGCCAATCTAGGTCATACATACCTAGCAGTTTCCCCAAAAGACACAGGTTCCGCATTGCTTGTACTGGGTCAAGCATTGATATCCTGGGTCCCTTCTTAATGGTTTATGGACCTTTCCTCCAGGAACTTGTCCAAACCTTTTTTAAACCCAGCTACACTAACAGCCTTTACTACATCCTCCGGTAACAAATTCCAGAGTTTGATTAATATTTTCTTTTATTAGTCTTAAATAGTTTACCCTGTAGCTTCATTGCATGTCCCCTAGTCTTTCTATATTCTGATAACGTAAACATCGATCTAAGTTTACCCGTTCCACTCCGTTCATTAATTTATAGACTTCTATCATATCTCCCCTCAGCCGTCTCTTTTCCAGGTTAAAGAGCCCTAACCTTTTTAGCCTTTCTTCATAGGAGTATCCTTCCATCCCCTTTACCATTTTGGTGGCTCTTCTCTGAACATTTTCTAATAACGCTATATCCTTTTTAAGATACGGTGACCAGAATTGCACACAATGTTCAAGGTGCGGTCTCACCATGGAATGGTATAGAGGCATTATAGTATCTTTTGTTTTATTTTCCATTCCTTTCCTTATGATACCTAGCATTCTATTTGCTCTCTTGGCTGCCGCTGCACACTGGGCCGAGGGTTTTAACAACATGTTATCCACAATGACGCCTAAATCTCTTTCCTGGGTGGTGGTTCCTAATGTGGAACCTTGCATCGTGTAACCATAGTTTTGGTTATTCTTCCCTAGGTGCATAACTTTGCACTTGTCCACATTAAATTTCATCTGCCATTTTGATGCCCAGTCTTCCAATTTATCAAGATCCTCTTGCAATTTTCCACAATCCTCTTGGGTTTTAACAACTTTAAATAGTTTTGTGTCATCTGCAAATTTGATAACATCACTCGTTATTCCACTTTCCAGGTCATTTATGAATATGTCAAAAAGCAGCGGACCCAGCACAGATCCCTGGGGTACACCACTATTCACCTTTCTCCATTGGGAAAATTGGCCATTTAGCCCAACCCTCTGCTTATGTTAACATATGAACAGAGTGGAATTAATTCAGTCAACTTACAATTTATTTATTTAAAAGTATTTCTATCCTGCCTTCTCCTTCAATCCAGGCGGTCTCACAGCAAACAATCATAAGTGTGGTTAAGTGTGTTCATGCAGTGATACAGGTTGTGTGTTTGGTGGTGTATATCAGATTCTTAGTTTACATTAAATTCACATACGTGTAAAGTTTTTGTTATAATATTACTAGTAAAATCATGATTATGTTGGGCTCTAGCTTGTTTGCATGCAGTGTACTGAGTTGGGAGAAGGTATACCTGTCTGAGTAGGAGGTTTTATCATCACGTTACATGTTCGATCTGGGGCGAGAGAGAGAAAGAAGGCTCAATTGCAGGCACATGTAAAAGCAAAAAGCGCTCAGTATTGGTATGGTCGTCTTGTTGGTGGTTTGAACTAAAGTTTGGAGATGAGCTGTTCAAAGTCTTGAATATGTTTTAGTATTGCTTTATATTTAATCTGGCATGGTATTGGTAGTTGGTGCAGCTATTTTAGCATGGGCGTTATGTGATCTTGTTGTGAGGTCCCGAATATGTGATTTGAGCTGTAGTGTTTTGGGCCATCTGTAATGATTGTAGTGCGCACTTTGATTCCATGATTACATTGTGTTAGTCAATGTGGCGTGATTATGGCTTGGCATACTATCTGAACGTCACTGTTGAGCAGTGGACAGAGGTGTGTTGAATATTTTCATTTTGTGGTATGCAGTTGATACGGTTTTCTTAATGTGTGGTTGTAAACTCTAGCTAAGTGATTAAATTATTTTGAGATGTGTTAGGGATATTGCCCATTCTCTTGCACCTCTTCAAAAGTTTTAAACGGCTGTTTTGCCCTCCTAAAAAATTTCCTTATTCTGTAAAAACCCTATTCTTCCCAACGATGAAAAATTTGTGTGTCGAACCTCTGGGAGAAACTCTGGGTTGCCACACAAGTGAAGGTAAGAGAATATTACTCACTACTCCGTACTTCACCACTTCTAAGCTTTTTTAAATGGGACTAGTATCCCTTGACACTACCTCTCAACAGGATCATTTGGCGTCATCCCATGCATAAGGTTAAACATCAAAAATCTCTGTGCTCCATTCCTCCTCCTTCCCCCCTGCTCTCCCCTGAAGCTTTGAAGAAGGATCTTCAGAGGTCTGACAAATGGGAATAGCACTGAGCCTGGCACAGTTTTACTTGCTTTGGGGCTCCCTGGGGGCGAGTATCAAAATTGTCCGTCTGTCAGACTTATTTGTGGGGCTCTCAAACTCATTCACTGGTGGTGCATAATTTTGGATTGGGCTGCTCGGGGCATTCACTGGTTTGGTGCTGGTGTTTTCCTACCTTGTCCATTTGCCTATTTGTATTAATTGTGCGTCCTACACTTTGCTGCACCTCCCTTGATGTGTGCGGTGGCTTGTCCATGCGGCCCTAGTGTTCATGGTTTTTTTGTGCGCAGCCTTAGCAAGTGGCACATCGTGCCATTTTAATGCGCTTTGAGCCTGCATTGCCTAGCTATCCATGGTGGTGGAGATTCATATGCCGGCTTCTAAGAAGTGCTGCCTGGGGAAGTGGAATTGCAGTGGGCTAAACTAAAGGAGGCAATAAAAGGAACAACGGATACATATGTAAGGAAAGTAAAAACAAGAAGAAAAAGAAACCTATATGGTTCTCCAAATAAATGGCTGCACAAATAAAGGCAAAAAACACAGCTTTCACAAAATTCAGAAGCTCGCAAACAGGCACACAGAAAAGAATACAGAATAAAGCTA
The DNA here is from genome assembly GCA_033557465.1 of Ichthyophis bannanicus. NCBI lineage: Eukaryota > Metazoa > Chordata > Amphibia > Gymnophiona > Ichthyophiidae > Ichthyophis > Ichthyophis bannanicus. The sequence continues at coordinate 444,834,698 of CM066034.1, read as the reverse complement.
AAACAGACAAAGAGAAATAAGGGTAGCAAAGGCAAAAGAAAAGATAGCTAAAGATCTGAAACGTGGTGGTAACTTTTTTTCAGGTATATTCAGGAGAAGAGAGAGATTGGAGGTGGAATTGCAAAACTCAAAAGTGCTGAGAACGGATTTGTGGAAAGTGACATTGAAGAAGCAAAAATGCTAAACAAATACTTCTGTTTTTACTAAAGAAAATCCTGGAGAAGGACCACTCTGACATATATGAGTGGGAATGGAGTAGATACTGCACCATTCACAGAAGATGATGTATTTGAACAGCTTGCAAAACTGAAAGTGGACAAAGCCATGGGTTACATCCAAGGATGCTGAAAGCTCAGAGGTTCTTGCAAGACCTTTAAAGGATGTTTTTATTAAATCCTTGGAGATAGGAGAAGCTCCACAGGACTGGAGAAGGACTGATGTGTAATACCTCTTCACAAAAGTGGTAATAGGGAATCTGTGACAAACTACAGGCCAGTAAGCCTTACCTCAGTGGCAGGAAAAGCAATGGTGGCGCTCCTGAAAGAATAGTGGACTTTCTTGAAACCAATAGGTTGCATGATCCGAAGCAACATGGCTTTACCAAAGGACGATTATGCCAAACAAATCTAAGTTCTTTGACTGGGTAACCAGAGAACTAGATCAAGGGCATGCGATGGATGTGATCTACTTAGATTTCAGCAAAGCCTTTGATACTGTTCCTCATAGGAGGCTTATCAATAAACTGAACATCTTGGGGATGGGTCCCATGGTGGTGAATTGGATCAGAAATTGGTTGACTGACAGACGACAGAAGGTGATGGTAAACAAAATTCACTCGAATGAAAGGAAGGTGATTAATGGTGTGCCCCAGGGGTCAGTCCTGGAACCGGTACTGTTCAATGTATTTGTGAGTGATTATTGCTGAAGGACTGAATGGAAAAGCATGTCTTTTTGTTTTTTGCAGATGACATGAAAATTTGCAACAGAGTGGACTCCCCTGAGGGAGTGGATAACATGAAGAAAGATCTACAAAAGCTGGAAGAATGGTCTAATGCTTGGCAGTTAAGATTAGTGTGAAGAAGTGCAGTGTCATGCACTTGGGATGCAGAAATCCAAGGGAATTGTATGCGATAGGGGGTGAGAGGTTGGTGTGCATGGACCAGGAGAAGGACCATGTGACAAGTCAGTGGCCAAAGCCAGAAGGATGCTGGGTTGCATACAGAGAGAAACGAGGCGGTACTAATGTCACTGTACAAGTTGCTGGTGAGACCTCACTTGGAATATTATTTTCAGTGTTGGAGGCCATATCTCACAGAGGATTTAAAAAGACTGGAAATGGTTCAGAGGAAAGTGACCAAAATAATTTGGAGCCTGCATCAGAAGACTTATTAGAAGAGACTTGAAGACCTAAATATGTATATGCTAGAGGAGAGGAGGGACAGGGGAGATATTATACCCTTTAAGTATTTAAAGGTCTGTATTAATGAACGAACAAACCTTTTTCAAAGACGGGGAAGCTGTAAAAACTAGAGGGCATAACATGAAGCTGCAAGGGGGTAAACTGAAAAGCAACGTCAGGAAATACTTTTTCACTGAAAGGGTGGTGCCTCCTTGGAGTGCCCTTCCGATGGAAGTGGTGGGAGCAAATGGTGATGAAATTTCAAAATGGCATGGGGCAGACACAGTGGATCCCCTTTTTTTTTATTTATTTTTTTATAGCAACAGGATAAAATCAAAATAAAGGTAACTATCTCTTATATCTCAACAAATAGGGGTGACCTGCACGGAGCGGTGGGTACACATCTAAACAAAGGCATGGTAAGCGGTGACCTACACGGCGTGGCAGGTGCACCTACTCTTGTCATCTTGCAGGGTGGACTTGATGGACCATGCTAGTCTTTATCTGCCATCCATATACTATGTTACTATGCTGTAAGTGGAGAGCCTTATCGCTGGATTCTGGGTATGTGCACTTCTTGCAAGAAACTTCTGATGTGCCCTTAAAGGATACACCTCGCAGCGAAGAAACACTGGTGCCCTGTTCTTCACCGCAGTAGGAAGCGGATAACACTATTAAGAAGGGATGATTGACAAGCCTTGTGTTCACTCCTCCTGACTGCTCCCCTTCTTGTCAAGGTCCAGCGACTGCTGTTTCCCCTGAGGATAGTGGTCGTATGCCTGTCAGGGAGCTCCCGGTTTCTGGGTTGTTCTGCTCTGAATTCTTGATGGCTCATTTTGTATAGCGCTACAAGGCATACATAATGCTGCACAGACGCATGTAAAAGACAGTCCCTGCTCAGCAGAGCTTACATCTAGTCAAGACAGACAACACAGTAACTGTGGACAAGGATACATCTAGGGGGAATGGTAAGGAAACGCAAGGGAGATTAGGTGGATCAGGATCTAAAAGCAACAAAGAGGTGAGTTTTCAGCCTGGATTTTAAAAGGATCAGAGTTGAAACCTGACATACAGACTCAGTTTGTTCCAGGCATAAGGCATGCACTGCTATAGGAGGACTGCACTGCATGGTTCAGCATGCCAAGAGTGGATGCTCATGACAGAACGAACCACCATTCAAGTGGAGGGTAGAAAGGCCCTAAAGGACTCCTGAATCATAAGGTGGATTCTCTCCCTCTCCCCACTGAGGAATCTGTTCATGGCTTCTGCCGTTATCCTTCAGTGAGATGTGTGTCCGTTCTGACGACTTGGGCTTTCCTCCAGTGGATTTGATCTCTCACCCTAGAAGATATTACATGCCTCTTGGAGTTGGTAGCAGCCTTTTTGTCTGTCGCTATGCATGATCTCATCTGCTTGGTAGTTAGACATTACTCTGTTAACGGTAGCGCGATGTTGGGTATGGCTTCACCACTGGGCAATGGATATGTCCTCCAAGTCCTGGTTTCCTCCACTAGCCTTTAAGAGGAAGCTTTTGTTTGGCGCAAACTTGGAGAAACTGATTAAGAATTTGATCCAACCCTCATCACATCCCAGAAAACAAGCCAAAGGGCCTTGGGAGACATATGGGCACATCCTTTTCATTGGCATAGACCCGTGGTGTGTGTTGTGGGGTTTTTTTTTTTTTTTTTTGTTGAATTTAATATGCCACCATTTGGTGTTTAGCATCATAGCAGTTTACAATAATCTAAAAGTTTAATAAAGAGACATTATCTTCCCTTTTGTGTCTGACCCTTTAGTCCTATCTTTTTTTGCATTTAATGGGACTGCACAACAGAAAGAAATCCTCAATTTTTTGCTGAGATACAATAGGTTGGGCAAAAGTTGATTGCTGAAAAAGTAGAAGAAATCAGTCATTGAAAGGCTTGTTAATGCTACTTGGACTTCTGGAGTTCCCAGGATCCTGTAAATACCTCCTCGGTAAGCCCCCCTCTGGATTTTGGTCCCAGTCTCGCTTTCTTTCATGGAGCTCACAGGCCCCAGAATTCCTACCACATCCAGAAGTGCCACCTCCATCCAGCACAATGACAGATTGCGGACCCATTCCAAGATGCCTCCGGTGGGTGCCTTTTCTATTAGGAGTGGGCCTGGGTCACCAAGAATTGCTGGGTGATAGACATTCAGCACTATGTACTGGAATGCAGGGAGCCTATTCCAGACCCCTTTGTCTCCCCCATGTGGTTCTGTGGGCAAGAGACTGCTGTTCAGATCACATTGGAAAGGTTGCTCTATCTGTGGGCTGTGATCTGTTTCCCCTGCCAAGTGGGGCAAGGGCAGATTTTTAATCTATCTACTTTATGCTGCCAAAGAGACAGATGGCTTCGTGAGTCCAGTTCTCAACCTCAAGGGAATCAATGCTCACCTATGATCAGTGATTTCAGGTAGTATGTCGTGGGGAGTTTCTTGCATCTCTGGATTTAGCCAACACATTTCCTCATCCTTATCTGGGAGGATCAGCTGTGCTTTCGCTGTGCTTGGCTCTCATTTTCAGTTTGCCGGACTTCCCTTTTTGTCCTTGGGGCAGTGGAGAGGCTGTTCTCGAAAGTAATGGTGGCAGCTGCTGCACTAAGGCCAGATCACGGTTGTAAGTGTCTTGGGTTTTGACCCATATGGTACAGCTCCCAGAGAGTCTGAACTGGGTGATCAATTGAGGAAAGAGCCATTTGGAACCTTCCCAATCTCTGGAGTATCTAGAAGCGGAATATCTGCCCAAGGAGAGAGTAAAAAAGTTGTTCACCCAGCTGGCAGCCCTCTGATCTCTGCAGGCTCCCAGTTTGGGATTATCTACAGTTTATCAGTTTGATAGTGGCGGTGATGTAAATAGTGCTTTGTGTGAGCCTGTATGAAGCTGCTTCAGAGGTCCTTGCTGTTTTGGTGGTCTCCAAACTCTGAGGATTTTGAGGTACAGTTTCCTCTACATCTGGAAGTGGTGTCCAGCCTCCACGGTGGCAGCAATCACAGCATCTGAGGAAGGCTATGCCACTAGATAACTTGTGCCCATTGCTAGAACTGGGCAGCGCAGGGACATTGGAGCAGTTGGGAGTCGGCATGGCCCAACAACTGTCTTGAGGCAAGGGACATTCATCTGTTTTTGCACTTCCAGACCCTAGTCAGGGCTAGAGTGGTTCAAGTATTCTCCAACAATTCCATGGTAGTGGCATATGGCAGTTGGCAAGGGGACACAGAGTGCCGGAATGTCCCTGGATATGACCTTACTGTTCTAGACAGAAAGGAACCTCCTATCTCGGTCGGTGCAGCACATCACCTCAATCAAAAACATGGAGGTAGACTCTGCTCTTGCATGCTCTCTCGCTTGCTGTCTCACACTCTGGTAGTGGGAACTGCTATGGCATTTCAACAAATTCTGCGCCTCTGGGGCCGTGCCGAGATGGATATAAGTGCAAGGAGCTCTTTGCTCTCCGGGAACGAGTCCAATCTCTGGAGGCTAGAGTAGCAGACTTTGAGGACATAAGGAAGACAGAGGTATGTAGATGAGACCTACAGGAATATAGTACTGAAGTCCCACCTCCAGTCTGGCAGCATCCCTGTTGCCATGGAGGAGAGAGGTCACATGACAGGACAGCATCACCCTGGAGCGGCAGGAGCTGTCCTCCAGGTGATGTAAAACCCTCTCACACCGAGGAGGTTTCTTCAGGGCCATGTGCCCACGAGGGAAGGGTTAGGACAGCCGTTACAGTTGGTGATTTGATCATTAGGCATGTTGATAGCTGGGTGCTGGTGGACATGAGGATCGCCTGGTAACATGCCTGCCTGGTGCGAAGGTAGCGGACCTCACGCGCCATCTAGACAAAGCCTTAGATAGCAGACTCCTCCCCCGCACTATCTTGGTACATGTTGGTACCATTGACATAGGAAAGTGTGGTAGAGAGGTTCTGGAGGCTAAATTCAGGCTTTTAGGTAGGAAGTTGAAATCCAGAACTTCCAGGGTAGCATTTGCTGAAATAAATCCCGTTTTCACTCACAGGACCCAAAAGGCAGGCAGAGCTCCGGAGTCTCAATGCGTGGATGAGACAATGGTACAAGGATGAGGGTTTTGGATTTGTTAGGAACTGGGGAAAGGAGGGGCCCTTCCGAAGGGATGGGCTCCACCTTAACCGGAACGGACCCAGGCTGCTGGCATTAACCTTTTAAAAAGGGGAGAGAGCAGCTTTTAAACTAGATAATAGGGGAAAGCCAACAGTTGTCTAAGAGCGCATGGTTTGGAACAATGTTTCCTTGAAGGATACTAGCAAGAGATTGAAGTTAGGGCATATCAGTAGAGAGGTTCCAGTAAAGACAAACCACCATACAGTCTTTCCAACCTTAACTCAGCCTATCTCCGATTCAAATTAAACACGATGCCTATATGTACATATATGTATATAGTTCCCCTGTTAGCCAAGTTTTAGTACCCATTCTCTGTAAACACAGAGCGGCTCGCTACCTTGCTGTAAGTTTTGTGTTCTATGTAAACGGCGCTGATGCCGAATAGCGCGGTATATAAGAAACTGAAAATAAATAAATTAAATAAAAGACAAAAGTAGCCCAAATGCCCCTAAGTACAGAGCAGACAGAGCTGTAAAGATTTCCAAATTACCCTTGCCTACCAATAGCCAGATTAATATGACTAAAATAAGTCTCTAAAATGCTTCTATGCAAATGCTAGAAGTCTAAAAAAATAAGATGGGAGAGTTAGAAAATATATAGCACTAAATGAGAGGTTAAGAGACATGTTGGAAGGAGGACAACCAGTGGGACACTGATACCTGGGTACAAACTATATCGTAATGATAGAGAAGATCAAATTGGTGGAGGGTTTGCACTCTGTTAGAGGGCATGGAGTTACAAAGGATTCAAGTTTTGCAGGAAACAGAATCACTGTAGAATCTCTGTGGATTGAAATTCCATGTAAAAAGGGGAAGGCGATGGCAGTGGGGGTGTACTATCGACCGCCTGGCCAGAATGAACAAATGGATGATGAAATGCTAAAAATTAAATCAAGGAAGCAAACAAAACTTACAACACAGGAAGAATAATGGGTGATTTCAATTACCTTGATATCGACTGGGTCAGTGTCACGGCAGGACATACTAGGGAGAGAAAGTTTCTAGATAAAATAAATGACTGCTTTTTGGAGCAGCTGGTTCATGAACCGACCAGAGGGGAAGCCATTTTGGACCTAGTCCTTAGTGGAACACAATTTCTGGTGCAAACAGTAAGGGTGTTGGAGTCACTTGGCAATAGTGATTATGGCATGTTCATGTTTGATTTTATAAATGGAGGAAGGACGGTAAGGAAATCCATAATACTACTTTTGAACTTTAAAAAGGGAGACTATGATACAATGAGGAAAATAGTTAAGAAAAAACTAAAAGGAGCAGTTGCAAAGATTAAAGACTTACATCAAACTTGAGTGTTTAAAAATACTATCTTGGATGCCCAGACCAGCTGTATTCCATGCTTTAAGAAAAGTGGAAGGAAGTCAAAAAAACTGCTAGCATGGTTTAAAAGGTGAGATCAGAGTGGCTGCTGTTCTCAAAAAAAGCATCTTTCAGGAAATGGAAAAAGGAGCCAAATGACAAACCGGAAACACAAGCACTGGCAAGCTAAATGCAAGGCATTGATAAGGCAGGCAAAGAGAAACTTTGAGAAGAAGCTCACTGTGGAAGGAAGAATGCATAATAAGGCCTTTTTTTCAAGTACATTCGTAGCAAAACTGTGAGAGTCAGTTGGACCATTAAATGACCGGGGGGGGGGGGGGGTAAAAGGGGCACTAAAAGGCACAAGTCCATAGTGGTGAGACCGAATGATTTCATTGCTTCGGTCTTTACTGAGGAAGATATAGGGATGTTATCCATGACTGAAATGATATTTAAAGGAGATGCTGCAGAAGAATTGAAAGAAATACTGATACACCGGGAAGTTGTAATACAACTATTTGATAAACTAAAGAGTAGTAAATCACTTGGACCGGATGGTATATATCCCAAGGGTGTTGAAAGAACTGAAATATGAGATTTGCAGACCTACTATTAGTTCACAGATTACTATCATTAAAATCATCTGTAATATCTGAAGATTGGAGGATGGCCAGTGTAATGCCAATTTTTAAAAAGGGTTCCAGGGGTGATCCGGGAAACTACAGACAGGTGAGCCTGATGTCAGTACTGGGAAAAATGGTGGCAACCATCATAAAGAACAAAATTACTTAACATGTAGCTAGTTATGGCTTAATGGGAGACAGCCAACATAGCTTTAGCCAAGGAAGGTCTTGTCTTACTAATCTGTTTATGTTGGTGTTTTTGAAAGTGTGACTAAACAGGTAGACAAAGGTAAGTCAGTTGATATAGTGTATCTGGACCTTCTGAAAGCCTTTGACAAGGTCCCTCATGAGAGACTTTTGGCAAAATTAAAAAGTCATGGGATAGGAAGCAGTGTAGCATTGTGGATCAGGAATTGGTTAAAATTTAGAAAGCAGTGGAGGCACTAGTGAGCCCATATGAAGATGGCAGCATCTTGACAAAGCTCCGATCCGGCGTCTCCCTAATGAGCGATGAACAGCGGCATAAAATGATTAAGATCCCCCTGTGTGGCTGAATAAATCTTTGGTGGCTCTAGCGGTTCTCCCCCCCCCCCCCCCGGATCATTTACGCTGTTGATCGGTGCTCTGTGGCTGAGAAATGTGCACAGATGCAATTTGTGGCTAACGCGGCCATCCCCGAAGCTGCTTATGTAAAGCGGCGAAAGAGAACCTTAGCTCTCAGTGCTCCATGATTAAACTTACCTTAATGCTGTTTTTATATGCCTTTCTGAACCTGGATTTGGCGCATCTGATTCCCCCGGTGTGATTCCTCTGTCTACCAGCTGTTACTTACTGGCATCGGAGGCACAGGAGGCTGTTGAGAAGTGGCGATTAGTGCTTTGACTCGGTGAGCTGTCTTGCGGTGAGCCCTTTCTCGAGAGGCGAGACTGCTTCGGGGAGAGAAGAGGGTCTTTGCCGAAGTTGCTGTCTTGTTGTGCTGCTTGCAGTTTTGGGACCTCGTGGTGCGGTAGCCATTGCCACGCTACAGTGGAACGCATTCTTGCTCCTGCGTTCCGCTGTCTGAGTGGGAAGAGGAAGTGATTGGTGGCTATAATAAACTTCCACCGTGCCTGTCTGAGACTGATTTCTACTACTGTGTTTTAAGCAGCTTGGTGGACATTGAGGACTAAAGCTGACCTGCAGTGCCATCTAGTGGTCAGAAGGGGCGTTTCTACTGCAAGGACTTAAAGTACTCCAGCTTCTCCTGGTTTCCTGCAGATAAATAACCTACACGTTGTCCAGAACTTTGATAGTCACCTGGTGCAGATTTGGAGACCCAAGCATAATTTCTCGTACAGGAGTAGTTATTGGATTCCAGTGGCTACCAAAGCCAAAGGGCCTGAGGCAAGAGATAGACCGCGTGCCTCGCAACGACTGATGGGCAAGACCGGACCACAGGATAGCCCTCCGAGAAAGCAGATGTCTGACGAGTCTGGAGATGAAACCCTAAGTGAGTTAGAGCACGGCCATGCGACATCTTCCACACGCTCTCTTCTGTAGCGCGAGCTCCGGAAGGGCTTTGAGTACTTAGCCACGGAGTTCAGATCTATGTGAGAGGAGGTGATGGCTACGATAACGGAATTACGTGGCGATATTGAAGAGTTGGTCACTCGAGTGGAGGAAGTAGAGACAAAAATGGAGGACCATAATGAAACCCTGGTGGACCTGCAGTGTGTAGCAGACCAGCAGCAGTCTCAAGTAATGGAACTCGCCTACAAACTTGATGACACAGAAAACCGGGCTCGCCGGAATAATGTACGCTTTTGAGGCATTCCAGAGGCTCCAGGTGGAGCAGAGAACTTAGTGGAGGTAATGAGAACACTGCCAGACTTTTAACACTTGAGGAATATGCATCTTGCGGTGCAACTATGGAGATCGAAAGGGTGCATCGTGCATTGGGAAAAGCTCCCAATAATCAGCCAAGGGATGTTATCGCCCACTTTTTAAGATACACCGATGCGGAGCTCCTCATGCGGAGATGCCGGGAGAAGAAAGTGGTCCAGTATCAGGAGGCAACCGTATCTCTGTACCAAGATCTTTTGATCTTTACCCTGGCTCATCGGAGGGAGATGAAGCCAATCATAGAGGTGCTACGCAGAGAAGAGGTCAGGTACTCCTGGTCCTTTCCATTTTGGATGAACTTTATGCTGGGTAACAAAGATTTTGGCGAAAGACCATACAGAAGCCTGGAGAGCATTGCGCCAGGTTGGCCTAGTGGAGGACAATGTGCAACCGGTGACAGCGGTTCCTAAACCTCAACACTCAAGTGGAAGAGGGTGGGAAGAAATACTTAATTCCAAGACAGCAAGATACTGTATGTCTGAAGTTGTGGTATTGCTTGGGACTTTTGGACTAAGTGTATTGGCTAGATATTTTGCATTCTTTTATTTACTGTTTTTTCTCTTCTCACCACTGTTTGTCAAGAGGAATGCTGTTGGACAAATTAGGTACTGTTATTTACGAGGGGGTGAGTGGGGGTGACATGGGGGAGAAAACTGGGGGAACAACAATAGGTAAAATAAATTTAATGATTAAGCGTTTGGGGGTACCAGCATAAAAAAAAAAACATAAGTGGGGAGACCTGGATGGATCTAATTTTGGTTTACTCTTACCGTGTCCTATCATTTTGACAGGCAAGTGGTGGTAATGGGATGGGAGGGAGGAGCTATAGAGAGGGGTGAGATAATGGGTAGGGATCGGTCGGGATGGTGAGGGGGAAGGGTTCGGGTAGGGGATGCATAACTATGTGGGGCGAGGGGAAGATTTTATTTATTTACATTCTCTTATATACCACGCTATTCTGCATCAGTGCGGTTTACATTGAACAAACTGAAATTACATTGAACAGGGCATTATAACTTGGAGATAACTAATTTACAGGGAACATGGGCTATGGAGGGTTAAGTGGCTTGCCCAAGACCACAAGGAGCACCTGTGGGACTAGAAACCCCAGTCCTTCCGGCTCAAGGTTGCTGTCCTCTAGTGGGATTTGAACCCCCGACCTTCCGGCCTGAAGTACCTTGCCCCAACCACTAGGCCACTCCTCCACTCCTGGAGATGATGGTTGGTTTTGTGTGTACTATTAAGGGGAAGCTGAGAGGGGAGATATTGACTAAGCTCGGGGTGAGCTGGACAGCAGGCTGCTGGGGTTGGCTAGACCACATGGGGCAGACATTCTTACTAGGCAGAAGAGGGGAGGTGGATGCTATACAACGCTGAGTTGTTTCCTTCAATGTTAAAGGCCTCAATTCCCCTCTAAAGCGCTCGTTGCTGTTCCGGGAATTGCGGTCTCTGAAAGGGGATATTGTGTTTCTGCAGGAGACGCACCTCTGTAGTAGCCATCAAGGTTGGTTAAAATGTAAACCCTATACTGAAGTGTGGGTAGCGTCAGATGTGAAAGGACGGAAGAAATGCAGGGTGGCTGTGTTGTTCCACCAGAATTTATCCCTGCAGGTGGAGGAAGTTAAAGATACACTGGGACGGTGGCTCATTATGAATGTCCGCTTAGAGGGCCATTTAATCACGTTGGCTAATATTTACGCACCTAATGATGGCCAGGGGAATTTTTTTGCAAGACTGAAGGTCCTATTGGCAGAGTTCGTGAAAGGACCTATTATTTTGGGAGGAGACTGCAATGCGCACATGGTGCCACACTTGGATTCGATGGGATGGAACGTAGGGGGTGAACAATGGGATGAGCTGGGCATTGAGGAGGTTTATGACTGATTTGATTTGGGTCTGTGAGATTTTTGGAGGGACACCCACGGTGGGGAGAGAAGCTATACATACTACTCGCCTGTTCATCAGGTGCATACCCGTATTGACTATTTTCTGCTGGATCAGCGTTTGATGGAGATGGGTGGAAGCTGGGCACGGTGCTTTAACATGGTCGGATCATGCTTCCTGTTGGATTATCCTTCCAGATGACTTGAGGGGAAAGCAGAAGCGGATATGGCGGCTAGACAAGCATTTTCTTTGGCGGCAACCTGCTGTTCAGGATCATGGGTGCTTCATACAAGACTTTTTTGCGATAAATGACACCGGGGAGGTGTTGCTGCCAGTGGTGTGGGATGCTTTCAAGGCGACAGCTCGTGGCCATCTGATAGACGAGGCGGCTCAAATTAGGAAGGCTTGGATGCAGGAATCTCGCCACTTGGAGGAGGAAATTAAGCGCCTTCAATTAGAACATGCGCGGATGGGCTCTAAAAGGGTTTGCCGCCAGTGGCGGGAAACACGGGCCAAGTTGGATGCCTGTCTGTCTGCAAAGAGATTGCGATAATATTTATTTATTTATTTATTTAACATCTTTTATATACCGCGCTATTTGTTTTCAGTGCGGTTTACAAGTAACAGAAGCTGCACAATCAGAAGACACTGGTGTGCTTACATTATAACAGGAAACTTAAACTTGGAACAGCAGGGTAAAAACTGTAACTATGTACAAACTGTGTAACTATGTACAAACAACAGGGTAAAAACTGTAACTATGTATAAACATATTGGATTCTTTAGTATTCGCAGGCAGACTATGGCCGGAATAAGGCAGGACATAAGAGAACTTGAGGCGGAATTACTTATGAGGGAATTGGGAGTGAAGAGTGAGAGTTTGTGGGTTTAGGAGTGTTGATGATCAGATGAGGATTGGATGCTTGTGCAAAATGGAGAGCAGGAATATGTGGTGCTTGATTGCCTTGCGAAATTGAAAGAGGTCTTTAATTGCTCTAATTTCAGGTGTGAGGTCATTCCAGCATTTAGGTGCATAGAAGGCGAAGGTCCTTTTCTTGGTTGTTTGGGTACATTTGATGGACTCCTTGGGGATAATCAGGGTGTTGTCCGTTGTTGTCCTTCTTCTCGTTCTGTTTTTTGGGGTGAGGGAGATGAGATCATTGAGAGACGTGGGGGCAAGGTTGTTGATGATCTTAAAAGTGATGATGAGGATTTTATAGGTTAGCCTGCAATGAATTGGTAGCCAGTGGAGTTCCATGAGAGTCGGGGTGATATGGTCAGATCTTGCTAGACCACAGAGCACCCTAGCAGCCGCGTTCATAGCAAGTTGTAGTGGATTAATGATGTTCTTGGGGAGACCGTATAAGGTGACATTTGCATAATCAAAATGAGGTAGTGTGAGGGCCTGGAAGATGGTCTGGAAGTTGTTGTGAGGTAGCATGGGTCTGAGGTGCCTTAGCATTCTGATTTTATTGTAGACAGACTTGGTGACGTTCCGAATGTGTTCCTTAAATTCAAAATGCTGATCCAGAGTAATCCCTAGGTAACGAATAGATAGTTTACTGGGGAGATCCGCATCTCTTACTTTTAGAGAGGATGGGGGGGGAGAATTCTTTGTTTCTTGATATGAACAGAACTTCGGTCTTCTTGAAGTTTATACGGAGGTTTTGAGATGCTAACCAGTCTGTGATGGCATTGAAGCAGTGAATAAGGTTGGTGAAGTCTGGTTGACTGACTTTAAATGGAGTAAACAGTAGAACATCGTCGGCATAGATTAATGAGGAGATATTGAAGGTGCATATGATTTCACAAATCAACTGTAAGTATACATTAAACAGAAGCGCAGATAAGGACGATCCTTGCGGAACACCTTGATGTTGGTGGAAAGGTGTGGATGTGGTGGAACCGACTCTGACATGTTGCCATCGCTCCGACAGGTATGACCTACACCATTCCCAGGCAAGGCCACAGATTCCCTTCTCGAGGAGTCGGGCAAGAAGTTGATTATGATTAACGGAATCGAAGGCAGCGGAGATATCTAGGAATATTAGAGCAAAGCCGTTTTCAGCCTTATCAAGACCTCTATTCAATGTATTAGTTAGGGTGGTAAGGAGAGTTTCTACACCGTGTGATTCCCTGAAGCCGTGTTGACAGGGATCGAGCGGTGAGGCTGTATCAATGTGATGTTGTATCTGTCTCTGAACCACCTTCTCTATTATTTTGGCTAATAGAGGTATGCTCGAGATTGGGCGGTAGGAGTCAGGCTTTAGTGGGTCAAGACTAGAGTTCTTCAGGAGGGGTCTTATAGAGGTTTGTTTAAGGAGAGATGGGAACGAGCCTGTTGCAAAGGATAGTCCAATGATGTTGACTAGGATTGGGCTCAGTTCGGCACGCAGCGATCTGACCCAGTATGCTGGGCAAGGGTCACTTGGAGCTGTAGAAGTGTTGATGGAGGTGATGAGATCTTGAATGTTTTTCTCAGAGGGTGTTGTGAACATTGTGATTGGAGGAAATGAGGTGTGAGAGTGTGATAATGTTGTGACTGGGATTGTGTCAGTTATGGAGGTCTTAGATTGAAGATAGTCGGCGTAGGACTGGGGGGGATAGTAACTAGTTGAGTAGGTGATGGTTCTTTAATAAGGGATTTTGCTATGTTGAAAAGGTCTCTGGGTTTATTTAGTGAGCGGAGGAGAAGATTAGCATGGTATTCACTCATTTTGAGATATATATTTTCACGGTGGAGTTTGAGGTGGTTCAAGTACATTACTTTGTTGGAATCGGAGCGAGATCTTCTCAGTTTCCTTTCAAGTTTCCTGAGGGAGAGGAGGGATGAACGGAGATCTGCTGTGAACCATGGTGATGGCTGTCTTTTGTTTTGTTTGGTCTTGTTGCTTTTGGTTGAGGCTGGTAGCTGTGCCATAGACTTTAATGTGGTGTTCCATTTGGTGATTGCTTCTCCGAGGTCAGAAGGTATTGGATTGAGTAGTGGTAAGGCGTGCCTAATGAATTCCTTTTTGTCCAATGGTTTGAATTGAGAGGTAGGTTTGGATTCTGTACTGGGGTTGTTAGGTGGATGCCTAGAATGAAGAGTGGGCATCTGGAACATAATTAGTTTATGATCCGACCAGGGGATGGAGGTGATAGTGGTGTTAAGGCTGGAGTTTTGGCTGAACGCAGCGTGGGGAGCGAAGATTAGGTCCAGTAGGTTTCCTTTATTGTGGGTGGAAGTGTTTACAAGTTGGTCAAAACCGAGTATTTGCATGGCTTCTAGGAAGGCATCTGTTTGGTTGGGTTGCAGGGAGGGTAAGTTAAAGTCTCCAAGCAGCCAATTAGAGCTGTGCGGGTCGGCTGGGTTGCAGGCTAAGTCTATAAATGTAGAGAGAACTTCAGGAGGAGAAGAGGGGGATCTGTAAATGAGATTTATGGTGATGTCTTTATTGGCAATGGTGATTATGTCCGCATGGGAGGAGCTCTTGGATGTGAGGAGTCGAAATTCTAGGTCTGTTTTTGAAAGGATAAATACTCCACCTCCTTTTTGGTTGGTCCTATGGCAAGTGTGGATGGAAAAGTTGGAAGGTATTAATTGGTTTATGAGAGCTGTGTCAGTATCCTTGAGCCAGGATTCAGTCACCATGAGGAGATCCAGGTTATGTACTGCTATCAGGTCCGGTATCACTGGCCATTTGTTACGCACGGAGCGTGAGTTTATAAGGGCACAGTTGAGGAAGAGTTGAGTTTTAGGTAGGTCTTTTTTGAGTTTGTCTGAATGATTGAGGGCCACATATAGCAGGTGTGAGCGTCACGGGTGTTGTGGGAAGCTGGTTGCAGAATGGTAAGGGTTAGATTGGTTCTTCTTACCCAGGTAGGGTAAGGTGGTGATATAGTGTTGCCCGGTAGAGAGGGCTGTGGAGCATTGCAAAGTGTTTAATGCTAGGAATAAGGTAGTAATGGTAAGTAGTGAGATGGCCATAATGGCTTGGTGGCTGTTGCGTTGGCTTTGCTGGTTGTGGGGAAGGTACTAATTTTGTAGTGTCAGTACAAGTAAAAATACGGCTCAGTATAGTAGTAAGGTATTGTAGGCAGGAATATAAGTTTAAGATGGAAAAGTAAGGAGGTCTGCAGTAGAATGAGTCCCCGTACTGTTTTGAGCGGTTATATAGGAGCTTCAGTAAGCTAATTCAGCATAAAAACATCAGTATAGACTATAAAGAACAGCAAGCTAATTCAATGAATAACATCTGTATAGGTACTTCAGTGAAATATATATCATAACAGCTATGTATATACTTTGGTAAGTTTCAGGCAACAGCTAAGCTTAGATTGTTGCACTGTATCTACTTTGTAACAATAGTTGGTTAATTAGTGGAGAATACTTTGTAAAGACATTTAGTAGCTAGCAGTAGGGTGGATCACGTATATTGTATACATTGTCTAGTACCAAGGAGTTGATAGCTAAACTACGCTATATATTACACTTATTGGGCATAGGTATTAGAATACATTATACATCATATCTAGCAGTTACGTATTATCATTTGTATTGATCAAATGGAGTGAGTCAATACTTAGTCTTTGGGTCTGTGGCTTATTCTGGTTCTCGGGGGCATTCGGCTGTTTTATGACAAGTGGAACAAAGTCGGGCGATATCTTGCCCTGAGACTCCGGCAGCAACATACCTCGAGGGTGATCCGAGAAATTCGTGATTCAAAAGGTAGCCCGTGGGTGGTGTCTCGGGAGATCTGTGAAGTATTGGCTAATTTCTTGGAACAATTGTATAAGGCCCAGTCCTGTGATTTGACTCAAGTGGACGAATATCTACAGGATATCACTTTGCCACGACTGGTAGAGTTAGAGAGAGCACAGTTGGATGCGGAAATTACAGTGCTAGGAAGTGGAAGATGCAATTCGGCGCTTGAGAGCTGGGAGGGCGCCGGGGGGTGATGGGTTCCCAGTGGAATATTACAAAACATATAGTGCTCAGTTAACGCCAACATTAGTGGTGCTCTTTAATGAGGTGCTACAGGGGAGGTCACTGCCTCCTTCCCAACAAGAAGCTGTTATTGTAGTGATACCTAAGCCAGGTAAACCTCTGCATGAGGCGGCTTCGTACCGTCCCATCTCTTAAATGCGGATGTTAAAATATTGGCCTCGGTGTTGGCGGCCGACTGAATTGTGCTCTCCCTGATTTGGTGCATCCCGATCAAGTTGGCTTTGTGCCAGGCTGACAGGCAGCGGACAATGTTCGGAGGATGCTACAGGTGATTCATGTCGCACGGCAGGGACCTCAACCGGTGCTTTTGCTGGGAGTAGACGCCGAGAAGGCCTTTGATCGAGTCAGTTGGGACTTCCTTTGGTGTGTCCTGGATAAGATGGGATTTGGACCTAATTTTACCCGCTGGATGCATTGCCTTTATCAGGAACCTTCGGCCTGTGTCCAAGTCAATGGGGGTCAATCGCAGAGTTTCGAGTTGGAGAGGGGGAACCCGACAGGGGTGTCCACTGTTACCGTTGTTCGCATTGGTGATGGAGCCTCTGGCAAGTTTCCGTGAGCATCCTGATGCCTGAGTTTGTGTGGGTGCTCAGGAATACAAAATAGCACTCTTTGCAGATGATATTATACTATCGTTGGTGAAGCCGGCTACCTACCTCCCTCCCTCCCTGCTGTGATGCAGCTATTTGAGGCTTTTTCGCAGGTCTCAGGATTCAAAATTAACTATCCTAATGTGGGGGTTCCGGAGGCGATCTGTGCACAGTTGGAGGCCTGCTATCCTTTTCGATGGGTGGATTGGGCTCTCAGTTATTTGGGTGTGAATCTGACCATTGACCGGGCGACGTTATATAGGGTAAACTATGGACCCTTAATACAGCGAGTCAAGCAGGATTTGGAGTCCTGGACGGGTCTGATGATCTCCTGGTTTGGATGCATTGCGGTGGCTAAGATGGTGGTGGTTCTGAGGTTTTTGTATCTCTTTCAGGTACTTCTGTACCCTTGCCCCGCGGGGCCTTGGCATCTTGGCAAGCCCTGCTTATGAAATTTTATATGGAGGTTTAGATGTCCTCGAATTGCTCAGGGGATCCTCTATGCCCAAATGAGTTGTGGGGGTATGGGGGCCCCCAACCTTCACTGGTATTACGCGGCAGCAGAATGGATGAACTCTGCTAGCACTAAATGCTGGGTACAAATGGAAATGAATTTAGCGGGGGGCGGGGCTGGGGGATCGGCTGTGGCTTTGTTCTCAATTGTGAGGCGGACCACCTACTACTAATCCATATATAAGGCATACGCTCCCTGCTGGGACCGTGTTTGGGTTTTTTTGGCCGTGTGGGGTGACTTTGACTCCTTTGGCACCCATAGTGGATAATACTTCCTTTCCTCCGGGTATGAGTGACTTTTAGCTTTTTGGCAGTGGGGGCATAAGGGTCTTAGTCGCGTGGGGCAATTATTTGAGGATGGAGAGCTACGCTCTTTTAGTGAACTGCAGGGTGAATTCGATATTCCCGCGAACCATGCATACTAGTATACACAGGTGGTCCACTGGGTGGGAAGTCGGGTTGTTAAGCCACATGTTGCACGTGATTTGACTAGCGTTGAAAGCTTATGTGAGGAACGCACCACTGCTAAAGGCCTCATCACTACCCTCTATGCTCATTTGCAGGCCCAACAGCCGAGATTAGGTCAGCACAGAAATCGGTGGACGAAGGAGTTGCAACTTTCCTATACAGAACAGCAATGGGAACAGATTGAGGGTCGACTCTGGAAAGGTTCGGTGGCTGTTAATGCCTGAGAGACTAATTATAAGTTACTTTATAGGTGGTATATGACACCCGTGCGGGTAGCCCGAGCATTTCCGGGGGTGTCTGATCTGTGTTGGCGGAATTGTGGACAGAAAGGTACCTTGGCGCATGTATGGTGGCTTTGCCCCCGAGTCCAAGTTTTTTGGAGGGGAATACAATATCAAACGCAACAATTGGTTGGGTTGAACATTCCTTGGGATCCGGTCATTTTTCTTTTTGGAAGGAGAGTTCCTGGTCAACTTCCTCAGTTAGCGCTGATTTGACAGTTTTGAATGCCGCTCGGCTGACCCTGGCGACTGCATGGAAGCAGACAACACCTCCCGGCATTCGTGAGCTGGTTGGAGCGGATGTGGGATATATACACAATGCAGCGGGGGGTGGCGGTTGGGAGACTGCATTTTACCCCAATTTGAGCAAGTATGGGGCGCCTTTGTTTTGAAATATGGCTCCTAATCCATAAGGTCTTTAATAATTTAGTGGGGGTCCATGGATTGATGTCTTCCCTTTTTACTGTGGAGGTGTGGATTTCCTCCTCCTTCCCCCCCCTCCGTGTGGTCTGGCTAGCAGAACACTCCCCCCTGCACGAATACACGATTGCATGACATGATAGATTTAGTAGGGTGGGTCGTGGTTGTGGGGGGGGGGGCAGAAAAAGGTAGTGGGAGGGGGGGAGTTGGGGGGGGTGGAAAGGGGAGGGGGGTTGGGTTTAGAGGGGGGCATAGGGGTAATACGAGGGTTTTGTGTTTATAGATATTAAATTTATATTATAAAAACAAAACAACAAAAAAAACCCAAATAGGGGCTCAAATGTCGTAGCTGCTTTGACTGTAGATTTTGAGTTCTTATAACATGCATGCATTTTGTGTGCAGTTTGCACGGTTCTCGCTTGTTGTAAATGACTGCAGCCCTTAAAGTTTGAAAACAGAGGGTAGGGCTAAATTGTCAATTTTCCCAATGGAGAAAGGTGACTAGTGGAGTACCCCAGGAATCTTGCTGGGTCCGCTGCTTTTTAACATATTCATAAATTACTTGGAAATGGGGATAACGAGTGAGGTTATCAAATGTGCAGATGAGACAAAACTATTGAAAGTTGTTAAAACCCATGAGGATTGTGGAAAATTGCAAGAGGATCTTGATAACTTCTGAAGATTGGGCATCCAACTGGTAGATGAAATTGCACTTGTCCATGTTAAAAGTTATGCACCTAGGAAAGAACAACCTAAACTATGGTTCCACAATGTAAGATTCCACATTGGGAACCACCACCCAGGAAAAGATTTAGGAATTATCGTGGATAACATGTTAAAACCTCCGCCCAGTGTGCAGCGGTGGCCAAGAGAGCAATCATAAGGAATGGAATAGATAATAAAACAAGGGATATTATTATGCCTCTATCGTCTCATGGTGCGACCGCACCTTGAATATTGTATGCAATTCTGGTTGCCTTATAGGATATAGCGTTATTAGAAAAGGTACAGAGAAGAGCCACCAAAATGGTAAAGGGGATGGAAGGATACCTCTATGAAGAGAGTTTAAAAAGGTTAGGGCTTTTTAATCTGGAAAAGAGACAGCTGAGGGGAGATATGATGGAGGTCTATAAATTAATGAATGGAGTGGAACAGTTAAACATAGATCGATTTGTTTGCGCCATAAAAATATAGAAAGACTAGGGGGCATGCAATGAAGCTACAGGGTAAACTATTTAAGACTAATAAGAGAATTTTTTTTTTCACTCACCGTGTAATAAAACTCTGGAATTTGCTACCGGATGATGTAGTAACAGCTGTAAGTGTAGCCGGGTTTAAAAACGGTTTGGACAAGTTCCTGGAGGAAAGATCTATAAACCATTATTAAAGTGAACCCAGAATATCCATTGCTTGCCCCAATACAAGCATTGTGGAAGCTGTGTCTTTTGGGGAAACTGCTTGGTACTTGTGACCTAGATTGGCCAATGTTGGAAACAGAATACTGGGCTTGATGGACCTTGGTCTGACCCAGTATGGCATATCTTATGTTCTTATGATGGCTATCTGATCCATTGCCAAGGCATGCATATTCATCAGTCGCCGCAGAGAGGCAGATTCAGAGAGCATGGAATCCCTAGTTCAGTCCTGGCCAAAGCACTGCTTATTTTGTGTTTCCTCCATGGCTGCTCCATAGGCCATGTACTTTGAGACACGGCGACATCCAGGTTGGTTGTCCTAATGGCGCCAATTTGGCCACAAGAGATGTGATACGGCTCCTGCAGGAACTTCCTCTGCATTTGCCCCAGCCTGTATCTTTTAGACAAGCCGGCTCCCTTTTTTGCTTATAGCTTGGCTCTTGAGAGGCATCATTTAATGGCTATTCTTCTGCTGTGGTTCCACGCTCCTCATGGTAAGGGAAGGATCTGCCAGCCTGGCCTGTGTGTGTGTGTGTCTCTTTTTTGAGCATTGGTGCTGCGGGTGTCTGATTAGACCTAGTACGGTGCATTTGCCATCCTTGCTTGTCTTTCTTCTGGATGGCCTGGACAGTGGTCTTTCCCTTAGTTACTTGAAAGTTTAGGTGGCAGCCTTATCCCCTTATCCTGTTTGAGAAGATCGTTGGCTGACGCGGTCCATTGTTTCACATCCAGATGTTTCCCATTTTCCTTTCAGAAGGGTACGACTCCTGCATCCTTCTCAGCGTTCAGTTGCTCCCTTGTGGTATCTGTCTGGTGCTCCAGGCCTTCACATTGAAGCCCTTGAAGGGGGGTCTGTGCTTAAAAATCTGCCCCTTAAGACTGTTTTTTTTTTTTTCCCCTGGTAGCAATCTACTCTGCTCAGCCAAATGTATGTTCAAGCTACAGGTGTTGTCATGCAGGTATCTTTACTTATCCTTCTCAGAGGACGCCGTGTGCATTCGGCCCCTTCTTTCCTTTTTTCCCAAGGTGGTAACTTTTTCCCCAAGGTGGTAACTATTTTCCATACTAATTGGGTAGTGTGTCTGCCCTCCTTTTCTAAGGAGCAGTGCCAAGGAAAGGATAAGGTCGTCCACCTGGTAGATGTCCAGCGAGTACTTCTCAGGTACTTGAAGCTTACTAATTCCTTTCGCAAGTCAGACCATTTTATTTGTGTTTGAGTCCACATAAGAATGGTGCAGCAACTCGGTCTACTTTTGGGGAGCTGGGGCAAGGAGGCATTGCCTTGGCATATCTGAGTAACTGGCTGTTTTTCAAAGAGTTTGTGTGCACATTCCACTTGGGCACAAACATCCCTGTGGGCGGAGTGTAGCTTGGTTACCCCTTCAGACATTTGTCGAGTGACAACATGGGCATCATTTTCCACTTCTTCAAAGGCTGATATCTTAGACACATGTCCCAATCTGCCCTTCCTTAATACCACCATTAGCTCAGATTCTGTTCCATAGAGGGGCTGCAGTGTCAAAAATAAGGGGCCACTTTTACCCCATACAAGGGGAAGCTGTCTGAATGAAAGCTGTTCACTAAAAACTGAGCTCATGGTTCTGCATAAAGCAGACGGATAATAAGCATCTCCTTTATTATAAGGAAACCCCTTTTGCCGAATTACCTGCATAACATCTCAGACAGGGGAACACACACAATTTAAAAAAAAAAAAGATTTTTTTTGGCAAAAATACCTGGCCTAGGGGCCTGAGCAGCTATGATTTTCTTTTGAATTTCACTGGCCTCAATCGGAGCATTCAAGACATCGAGGTGATCAGAACTCCAACTCATTCAACACTCTCTCTTCCAGATATATTAGGCCTTTTCTTGATTCCCTCCTCTTCCGTACTCTACACTTGCTCGTCAAGTTAAGAAACAAACCAAAAAAAACCCCCAAACAAACCTCAAAACCTCCTTTCTAAAATTAGATCTGCTCAGTACTAATGGATCCATTTTGATCTCATAGAGCAGGAGTCTCCAAAACAGTCCAGGAGGGCTGCAATCCTGCCAGGTTTTTAGGATATCTCTAGTGAATATGCATGAGATACAATGGGGGCAGTACATGCAAATATCTCATGCATATTCATTAGGGACACCCCAAAAGCCTGGCAGGATTGCAGCTCTCCAGGACTGGATTTGGAGACCCCTGCTATAGGGCAATGGCTGGCACTGGCCTCCTATGTTCTTAATTAAGGATGACATTAACCGAGGGCTAAACAAATCCCAGGTGCCAGGTCACCATGGTGACTATGAATTGCATTATTGTGCCTGGGATTAGAAGGCCTTGAGAGTTCAGTCTGGTATTTCCTCCTCCACTGTGATCTGCTGTCTAGGGAGGAGTGGCCTAGTGGTTAGGACAAGGTACTTCGGGCCGGAGGGCCGGGGGTTCAAGTCCCACCTGGGGACAGCAATCTCAGGCCGGAGGGACTGGGATTTCTAGTCCTATAGGCACTCCTTGTGGTCTTGGGCAAGCCACTTAACCCTCCATTGCCCATGTTCCCTGTAAGTATTAGCGTGTGTGTGTCATATCCCCTCGTGTTAAATGTATCTCCCAATTGACCGCTTTGACCCGGTGAAAAGCGGGATATAAATACAGCTAAATAAATAAATAAATACAAAGAGCTCAAGCTGCACAGTGGGGAAAGTTCCCACCGATTGGGCCATTTCGAGCCTTGGAAGTCATGAAATGGCACGTTCTGGAGGAGCTTCTCCACCAACTTACTGATGGCTGGGTAGGGAGACTGTGGGAGTTGGTTTGTGTTTGTTTTTTGCTTCACATATTACCAGGCCGTAGTGAGATGTGAAGCCAAAGGGTGCTGCCTTTGTTGGCACTGTGTAAGGGCCTGATATATCAAGCTTGCTTTTCCTGTTTTAAAAAAAAAAATGAGATAATAGTAAATCATACCTGTTTAAAGAAAAAAAAACAAAAAAAAGGAGCAACAATGCATTTTTTAGGGTGTGGGGTGGTGGTGGTGGTGTGGGGGCGAGGGGGGCGGGGCACTGTGACAGAGGTCTTGGCAGCTGGCTCCTAGATTCCAAGAAACTAAGGCCTGCATTAACCGACCTGGCCTATTTCAAGATTTTATTAACAGAACATCTGTAATACAGCATAAACTGTTTTGGTTTTTTTTTTTAGCTTGGGTATGAATAAGTGTATTAAGTTCACTTTTTTCCTACTGCCAAGTAATCCCATCTAGCCTCATCCAATTTACCTCTGCCCCATAGTACACACAGTTGTCTACCTTCTGTCTTTTGGCTAACTTATTGCGCTTTTCTTTCATGAATAGAAGTACTTTGCCCCTTACACTGTACCGCTCCCTTGTATTTTTGCAGCCGAAATGCATAACCCTGCATTATTTATTTTTTTTTTTTTTAAGCATTAAATCTCAGCTGCCAAATTCTTGACAGAGACAAGGTGATGGCGAAAGCCAGAAGGATGCTTTGGTGTATAGAGAGGAATGGCCAGCAGAAAAAAGGAGGTGAAATTGCCTCTGTATAAGTCTGGAGCAATCTCATTTGGAGTATTGTGTGCAAATCTGGAGACCACACCTTCAAAATGACATAAATAAGATGAAGTCTGTGCAGAGCGTGGCTTCTAAAATGGTTAGTGGTCTTCGTTATAAAGCATATGATGACAGAATTAAAGATCTTAATATGTATATGTTAGAGGAAAGGTGGGATAGAGGAGATATGATAGAGATGTTTAAATACCTCTGGCATAAATGCACAAGAAGAGAGCCTCTTTTGATTGAAATCATGCTCTGCTGTGAGGATGAGGGTGAAAGGGGATAGACTTGAGTAATATGTGGAAATATGTCTTTACGGAAAGAGTGGTAGATGCATGGAATAGCCTCCCAGTGGAGGTAGTAGAGATGAGGACGATATCTGAATTAAAGAAAACAAAAAGCAGGGGACAAGCACAGAACATCTCTAAAGGAAAAGAAGGGACTTTAGTATTTGATGTGGAGTGCAGACTAGATAAGCCATGTGGTCTATTTCTGCCATCAAGTTTTCTATGTATCTAGAATTGCTCCTTTTAGGAAGGCTATTGTGGTTTTTCCAAAACAGGGCAGGATTATCATTATTACACCCATTGAGGTCTTCAAAAACCTCCCATTGTTTTAGTAAGAACGTTGTTTAAAACCTTCATTTCCATATAGGTAAAGAGGGAAAAGCCAGTATTTAATGCTACCCGCCTCATCGTCCAAAACAAGATCCACCCATACCATTGCATGGTCAGATATTTGTAGATTATCTATCTTGGCATCATGAACATTCCCCATCAACCCACTAGACAACAGAAACTCTAACCCAAGAGCCTTGTGCCTTAGATAGGAGAGTATAGTCTTTATTGCTAGGATGGAGGATATGCCAAGCATCCAGTAAGTTACAACTCCCTCATAACCCTTATTTTTTTCATTTAAACCAAGGCGGTTTACATAGAACAACAATAACAAACTCAGGAGTTGAAATTACATAGAACTCATGGGGATACAAACTTGGATTTAACAACTTGGGAGTGAACAGATTTTAGCAGTCTGAGAATGAGGCATGGTATATATAGAGGAGTCCCCTCTGATTCACATCTGCTCTAGCCAACCCTGATGATTTATCCATGTTTGACATCCAATACACGATTGAAATCCCCACCCAAATATCACACTGTACCCATGGAAAACATGCAGTGCACCAGTCCATCAAAGAATCCAGATTGAAATGTATTGGGGGCCGTAAATACTAACTAGCACAACAGAAGCAGTACCCTGGTGTCCATAGACTAAGACAAATCTGCCTTGGGAGTTGCAGTGCAATTTTTCAATTTGAAATCTCAGGGCCTTACAAACTAATACTACCATCCCTGCTTTCTTCTCCCCAGAGGAAGACCCATACATGTGTCCCCCCCCCCCCTCCCCGGCCCCCCAATCTCCTCACCTACCACAGTTTGAGCTTAGCATTTTCAATATTGACAGAGTTTTGCCTGGAGAAGGGCTATATTAGCTTGTTTGTTATGTAGGGCCTTTAGACGTTTGTCACTTTTTATAGGACACCCAATACCACAGACATTTCATGAAATTATATATATACCTCTTTATTGTATTCATATCCTTTGAATGACGAGACCCCCACATCTATCTAGGCCTTGGTGAATGACCACAGTCACCTCGCCCTCAAAATGAGATCCCATATAAGAGCTACACCCAATCCACCCAGAACTCTATAATAATCAGTATTCTAATGCTCTAATACCCCCTCTCCCCCTCCCCAGCTTTTATATTCAGTTGCCATTATCTGGCACTGAGGTGAACTATGTGTCTAGGTTGTCCCTGGAGATCCTCAAACAAACTTTCAGGCTCCCACCAGTGCCCCCACCAGGTCCCATTCATAATATCCCACACTCTTGCCTCCAGGCTACTATCCCCAAATAATTATCCCACCAGTGCCCTCAGACAATCAATCTTTCCATGCATGCGCCTTCTCCCCACTGTGACTCCATCTATCTCCTAATGTCCCCACCCCTACACCAGTGCTCCTCAAATCTATTCCTCCTCAAAATTCCAAAATTGCGTCACTACCATGCATACCACCTATATCCACCATACACAAGTCCATCATAACCCCCCAACAATCCAAGTATGCATCTGTCACATAGAGGTGTCGATTTAAAGTGGTAGAAAGGAAATGACCCCCAAGGACAAAAGGGGTCCTCTCAACTGACACTTCCGCAGCTTCTAACATCTCAAGTCAGCAGACATATACTGGAGAATCCTCTGCTGCTGACCCACAATATGGCAACACAGACCGTTGTATCAACACTCTCAGTAAAGAGTTACACATTGCTTAGACTACAGCGGCAAGAATGCACCATTGTCATGATTTACTAATCAGAGTCCTGGGCCAGCAGAGCTCGGGGGGGGGGGGGGGAAGAGGTGCTATAGGCAAAGCTATCTTTTAATTCTTTTAATTTGATAAGCCCACCATTCGGAGATGTCCTGTACCCCTGCCCCATCTTCCAAATCAAAAGTAATTCACATGTCATTGTGACCCACAAAACTAGTCTACCTTTCTCAAAATCCTTCCCCTAGGTTGCAGCTGCTGTTTTTCTCCACACCCAGTTGCCCACTCCTCAAAATATTTCTTTGCTACTTTAGGTGATTCAAAGTATGTAGCACCGTTATGGTATATGTGACGTTTAGCTGGGTATTGGACCATGAAGTGCACCTGCTGAACATAGAGCTATGAGCAGGTAGTAGAAAAAGCTTTACGCTTTTGTAGCACTTGTAATGAATAATCCTGAATGATGACTTATTTTTTTTTCCCTAAATGCTATAGTGCTTTCTCTGTGCGTAACGAGAACTTCCTCCTTCTGCTGAAATTCAAGAAATAAGCCATCACAGCTTATGGCCTCCCACTGGAGTCCCACCTCAGGCCTGCATGATGTGCATGCTCAATGTACATCTGTCCTGACTATTGCTGCAGCACCAGGCCCATTGATTAGCACGCCTCCAAGAAGCTGCATAACTACATATCGCAGATTAGAGGGCATGTATGGCCGGAACGTTTTAAGCCTAAAAAGTCAGCGTCTGGTGTAACAAGTTTAAAGATAGCCGAACAGAGTTGAATGATCTGGAAAAGAGGCAGACCAAGGACCTCACACACGGATGACAACTGCGCAATTGTCGAACATCTGATTAAGGAGGATCGTTGCATTAAAGTTCGTGAAATTGCTGAAATGACTGGCATTCCTAAGAGTTCTGTTCATGCAATCATATGTGATCTCAACTTCCGCAAGATCAGGAGGAATTGCAAGACACTGTTAAGGACTACGTCAAGCAACTTGACACGCAACTGTACCGTGAAGGGATGTTCAAACTAGGGTCACGCTGGGATAAATGTCTCAATGTTTACGGCGTTTTATGTGGAGAAGTAAACAAAAGTATGTAGTTTTTGGTGGAATGTATTGAATAATTTCTTTAAATACAAATGTTATTGTAATTTTGGCCTGTACCTTTTTAATATCGGACACCCCTCGTATTTGTGAGTGTTATTGCTGAAGGACTGAATGGAAAAGTCTGTCTTTTTGCAGATGACACAAAAATTTGCAACAGAGTGGACCACCCTGAGGGCGTGAATAATATGAGGAAAGATCTACGAAAGCTGGAAGAATGGTCTGATGCTTAGCAGTTAAAGTTTAATGTGAAGAAGTGTGTAGTATCATGAATTTGGGATGCAGAAATCAATGGGAATTGTATGTGATAAGGGGCGAAAGTTGCTTTGCATGGACCAGGAGAAGGACCTTGAAGTGATAGTTTCTGAGGATCTCAAGGTGGCTAAACAGTGTGACAAGGTAGTGGCCAAAGCCAGAAGGATGCTGGATGGTTGCATACAGAAAGGAGGAGGTACTAATCCCACTGTAGGGATGTGGTAGATATGATTCAGACCTTTTTAAATACCACATACCAGTACCCTTGCTAAGGATTATGGACACTGACCTGCATCTAGACATACAAGCCCATATTAAGAAAACCACAGCTACTGCATACCACAAAGTGAAAATCCTAGAATACCTTCGCCCACTGCTTGACATCAGCGATTTCTGGACTAGATGCCAAGGCATAATTGCTCCATACCTTGACTACTGCAGTATAGTCTACCATGGAATATCAAAATACAAATTTCACCTGCTACAAATGATGCAAAACACAGCTGTGCAAATCAAATCAGAATATAACTTAGCATAAAAGGCAAAACGTAGGGTCAGTATTCTTTGAGCAACAAATAAAGCCTTCTAGAGACCTTTACAAAGAGGCCTTCTACCTAGGGGGCAAGAGACCTGTGAAACCTTTTTAATAGATGTTAAAGCCAGGTGGCAGGTCAAAGGGCCATTTTGAAAGACTCCCTCTATCCAAGCAAGGACTGTTAATCACCCAGGACGTTTGTCACAGCTTACTTCAGAAGCACAGGACAGGGTACTGTGTAGCAACCCTCTTTTAATAAGTCTTATTTCCCTCCCTCCCTCCCCAACACCCACCCACCCCTGGGATAATCATAGCTTTATAGGTACTTACATATCTTAAAGGACAGGAGGTGCTCTCAGGTGCAGCTCGTTATCCAAATCAGTCATACACTAAGGACCTGAGATTAATTAAGCTTCAGGTGAACAAGGTATATTAAACATATTAAGTACAATTTTATTAGTATAAGTATCCACAGCAACCCTTAGTAAGTAAAGAACTTAAAGATCTAAACACAAGCTTAAAACTAAGATGCAGACAGCAGTCCAGCAGCGAGATGGGGACTCTCCAGTCTTTTGCATTGAGTGTCACATGTATGATTTTCTCCCAGTTGGTCAGAGGTCTTACGTGTGCACTAGGTGCAAGGAGTCCTTTGCTCTCAGGGAACGAGTCCGTTCTCTAGAGGCTAGAGTAGCAGACTTGGAAGACATAAGACAGACAGAGAGGTACATAGACGAGACCTACAGGGATATAGTCCTGAAGTCCCACCTCCAGTCTGGCAGCATCCCTGTTGCCATGGAGGGGAGAGTTCACGTGACAGGAGAGCATCACCCTGGTGTGGCAGGAAGTGATCCTGTAACTAGGACCTGTCCTCCAGGTGATGTAAAACTCTCTCGCACTGAGGACGTTTCTCCAGAGCCATGTGCCTATGAGGGAAGGGTTAGGACAGCTATTATAGTTGGTGATTCGGTCGTTAGGCATGTAGATAGCTGGGTAGCTGGTGGACGTGAGGATCGCCTGGTAACATGCCTGCCTGGTGCGAAGGTAGCGGACCTCACGTGCCACCTAGATAAGGTCTTAGTGCTGGGGATGAGTCTGCTGTCTTGGTACATGTCGGTACCAGTGACATAGGAAAATATGGTAGGGAGGTTCCGGAGGCTAAATTGAGGCTTTTAGGTAGGAAGTTGAAATCCAGAACTTCTAGGGTAGCGTTATACGAAATGCTTCCCATTCCACGCGCAGGACCGAAAAGGCAGGCAGAGCTCCGGAGTCTCAATGCGTGGATGAGACAATGGTGCAAGGATGAGGGTTTTATTTATTTATTTAACATTTCTTATATACCGCGCTCTTTGTCATCAGTGCGGTTTACATTGAAACAATATAACACTTGGTCAATTAAATTAGGCCATTGTCTACATAGAACAGGTATTTAACATGGAGGTAAACTTGGGGGAAACTATTTACATTCCTAGTACAATACATTTAGATCTAAATTCGCTGTAGGTTATTGGATGTGTTAGGAACTGGGGAACATTCTGGGGAAAGGAGGGGCTCTTTCGAAGGGATGGGCTTCACCTTAACTGGGATTGAGCCAGGCTGCTGGCATTAACCTTTAAAAAGGAGAGAGAGCCGCTTTTAAACTAGATAATAGGGGAGAACCAACAGTCACATAAGAGAGCATGGTTCGGAAGAATGTATCCTTGAATGATACTACCAAAAGCAGAGAGGTTCCAAAAAAAGAGGAAAGTAGGCCAAATGCCCTTGAGTATGGAGCAGACCGAGCTTAAAGATTCCAAATTACCCATGCCTACCAATACCCAAATTAATATGAACAAAATACAGTCTCTAAAATGCTTGTATGCAAATGCTAGAAGTCTAAAAAATAAGATGGGAGTGTTAAAATATATAGCACTAAATGAGAGGTTAGATATGATTGGAATCTGAGACATGGTGGAAGGAGGACAACCAGTAGGACACTGAGATACCTGGGTACAAACTATATTATAATGATAGAGCTGATCAAATTGGTGGAGGGGTTGCGCTCTGTTAGAGAGGGCATTGAGTCAGAAAGGATTAATGTTTTGCAGGAAACAAAATTTGCTGTAGAATCTCTATGGATTGAAATTCCATGTAAAAAGGGGAAGGCGATGGCAGTGGGGGTATACTATCGACCGCCTGGCCAGAATGAATAAATGGATGATGAAATGCTCAAAGAAATCAAGGAAGCTAACAAAGGTTACAGCACAGTAATAATAATGGGTGATTTCAATTATCGACTGGGTCAGTGTCAGGGCAGGATATGGTAGGGAGATGAAATTGACTGCTTCTTAGAGCAGCTGGTTCATGAACCGACTAGAGGGGAAGCCATATTGGGCCTTGTCCTTAGTGGAATACCAGATCTGGTGCAAGAGATAAGGGTGTTGGGGCCACTTGGCAATAGTGATCATAGCATGATCGCGTTAGATTTAATTAGTGGAGGAGGGATGGTAAGGAAATCCACAGTACTACCTTTTTAACTTTCGAAAGGGAGACTATTTTATTTATTTATTTATTTAACAATTATTTCTATACCGCTCTTTCACAAGTATCAAGTGCGGTTTACAATGAACAGTTTGTTATATGGTATGGATAGTATCATACCAAGTCATTTTACATAGAACAGATGAACTAGGTACAGATAACAGTATAAAGTTTAAACAGTGAATTATTAAACTATTATAACATATACATAGTAACTATATACAAATTGTATCATATGTCGCGTGTGGTTGTATACTTTATATAATCTTCAGGTACGTGAGTGTATGTTGTTTGAATTGTAGTAGTTAACCTGCGTCTCTTTGTGTCATCTGGCCAGTCTCTGATCCTTGGTTATAATGCAATGAGAATAAATGGGTGTTCAGTTTTTTTCTAAATTCCTTTGTCTGATATTGAGCGAATGTTGTCAGGAAGGTTATTCCAGAGGGTAGGAGCTGAGTGTGAGAATGCTCTCATGTTGGTTTGTTTTTTTGCTTTTGTGTAGTCTTTTGGTACTGCTATAGTGTTAGTGTTTCTACTTCTTTGTGATCTTTTATCTATTTCTATCTTGATGAGTGTATTGAGTATAGTTGGCGCTAAGTTATTTATTAGTTTAAATGTTGTAAGTAATATCTTATATTTTATTCTGCTGTGGATAGGTAGCCAATGGAGTTCGGCTAATGTCGGTGTGATATGTTCAATTGAGCTTATATTCATTATTATCCTTGCTGCGATGTTCTGAGTTGTAATTTTTTAATATTTTGCTTTGTGATGCCATTAAGGATTAGATTTGCAAAATCAAAGTGTGGGGTGATGATGGCTTGTATTATGGTTATGAAGTCTTGTAAGTGGATTAATGGTCTTAGTTGTTTCAAGGTCTTAAGTTTGTAGTGTATGTTTTTTGTTAGATATTTTATGTGAGAATCCATGTTAAGTTTATTGTCAAGTATCACACCAAGGTATTTTATTTCCTTTTTTATGTTGATCTCATGGTTATCAAGTGTGATGGTGCTTGGGGGTGTGTATGTTTGGTTTTTAGTAATATATAGAACGTCAGTTTTTGAGAAATTAATGTGTAAGTTCTGTTCATTGAGCCATATTGTTAGTTCTTTAAAGCACTCTGTTATCTGTTGTAGTGGAGGGTGTGGGATTTTGAATGGTATGTAGAACATTATATCGTCAGCGTAGATATGATAATGAACGCTATGACGTTTAAAGATGTTGCTGACTGGTTGTAGGTAAATGTTAAACAAAAGTGCTGATAGTGCTGATCCCTGTGGGAGGCCTTGTGTTTGGTCGAATGTGTTAGATGTCTGGTTAAGAATTCTTACTGTTTGGGTTCTGTTTGATAGGTAGGATTTGAACCAGTTATGGACAGTGGATGTAATTCCTATTTGTTGAAGTCTGTTAAGCATTGTTATGTGGTTTACACTGTCAAATGCGGCAGAGATGTCGAGGAATACTAGGATGAAGGCTTGTTTTGTGTCATCGATTCCTCTTAGTAAGGTGTCATAAAGGACTGTTAGCAGTGTTTCAACTCCATGGAAAGGTCTGAAGCCATATTGGTGTTCATCAAGGAGGTTCAATGTATCAATGTATTCTTGTAGTTGTGTTTGAACTATTTTTTCAATAAGTTTGGCCATGAAGGGAATGCTCGATATGGGTCTGTATGATTTTGGGGATAATTTGTCTAGAGTTTTATTTTTAAGTATTGGTCTTATTTGGACATGTTTGAGGGATGGTGGTAAATATCCTTCGTTTAGTGATATGTTAACCATAGGGAGGATGAAGGGAGAGAGTATTGAGAGTGTCTTTTTTATCCAGTCAACTGGGCATGGGTCAAGATATGAGGTAGTTGTATTTATGTTAGATATGGTTGTTTTAAGTGTGGTCTTTGAGATCAGGCTGAAGTTGGACCAGTTATCAGGGGTTGTTTGCTTCATATTGGTGTGTGTTGTTGGGGGGTTATTTGTTTGTATTTTTGTTTTATTAATATAGTATTGAGCTAAGTCTTGTGGGGTTATATCTATGGATATTTCATCTGAATTGTACGTTTTGTTTGTTAGTTTCTGAATTATACAGAATAATTCTCTTGGTCGGTTAATTGAATTGTTGAGTAAGTTAGAGTAGTAGTTTCTTTTAGAATTGTCTATTGTTACTTTATATGTATGAAGGGTATTTATGTATTTCTCATGAGTTGTTGGTGATTTGTTTTGTCTCCATTTCCTTTCGTCCATTCTTAGTTGTCTTTTGAGATTTTTAAGTGTCATGTTAAACCATGGGGCATCTTTTTTATCAGCTATATTGTCATTTCTATTATGTTGAGACAGATTAGGTTTTTTTTCTGCTGCCAGTGAGATAGTTTTGTTCCAGGTTTTGATAGTTTCTTCCAAATTTGTAGGAGTCAGGGTGAGGTGGGGAATTATTTGATCTAAGAATTCTTCTTCGTTAAACTTTCTAAATCTTTTATTTTGTGGGGGTTGTGTTCGTTTAGTATGAGTGTTGTCAGGGATGGTGATATTGAATTTTAGAAGGTAATGGTCTGACCAGGGGACTGGTATGTTTGAGAGTGATTTGGGGTTATATAAGTTGTGGAGTGAGTTTGGTAGGAATACCATGTCAAGGGTTTTTCCTTTATTATGTGTTTGTTCTGTTATTATTTGGTGGAAATCTAAATTGCTTACTGCTTCTGTGAAGTGGTTTGGTTGGTTGTTGGGTGTTGAAGGGAGATTAAAGTCACCCATTAGTATTATTGGATTTGTCCGTGGATGATGCTAGTAGTTCAATTAGGTTATCAGTGTTGTCTGTATTGTATTCAGGAGGTCTATATATTAGGCATATTTTTGTGGATTTAATTTTTATAGTTAGTGTGTCTACATTATCAATATTGTTGGATGAAATTAGTTTTGCGTTAAGATTTTTCCTTATTATATGATATAATAAGGAAAATAGTTAAGAAAAAACTAAAAGGAGCAGTTGCAAAAGTTAAAGACCTGCATCAAGCTTGGGTGGTGGTGTAAAAATCTTGTAAGCCAAGACCAGCTGTGTTCCATGCTTTAGGAAAAGTGGAAGGAAGTCCAAAAAAACTGTCGGCATGGTTTAAAGGTGAGGTCAGAGAGGCTGTTGCCAAAAAAGCATCGTTCAGGAAATGGAAAAAAAAGCCAAACAACAAAAACTGGAAACATCACAAGCACTGGCAAGTTAAATGCAGGGCATTGATAAGGCAGACAAGGAGAGTTTGAGAAGAAGCTTGCTGCGGAAGCAAAAACACGTAATAGACTTTTTCAAGTTCATTTGTAGCAAAAAACCTGAGAGAGTCAGTTGGCCCATTAGATGATAGAAGGGTTAAAGAGACACTAAGAGGCGACAAGGTGATAGCGGAGAGAATGACTGAATTCTTTGCTTCGGTCTTTACTGAAGACGATGTAGGGATATTACCTACGACTGAAGTGTTATTTAAAGGTGCGGAAAAAGTGAAGGAAATATTGATACATCGGGAAGATGTATTACAACTATTTGATAAACTGAAGAGTAGCAAATCACTTGGACCGGATGATATTCATCCAAGGGTGTTGAAAGAACTTTAAATATGAGATTACTAATAACAGGTCTGCAATCTAACTATCATTAAAATTATCTGTAATACCTGAAGACTGGAGGATGGTGAACGTAATGCCAATTCCTGATCGTGTCCCCAGTCTAGTCCCAAAACCTCTGGGTTCCCAATCTTATCTAGCAGCTTGGAGACTGAGGAACTCCACCTTTTTTGTGTCATCATCCGTATAACTCTCCGGTGCCCGCCTCATGCCACCAGTTACCTCAGTCTCCAAGCAGCTGGATAGTTGGGAGCCCGGGGGTCCCCGGGCTCACTGGAGAAACAATTGGGGCTTCTTTAGTGAAGTGTAGCTATTTTATTAGAGGTTTTTTGCTTTTATGGTCTGTTGCTTTAAATTTTGGAGCACTCCAGCTCTCTAGCTCTGGGTCCTCCTCCTCCCCCCCCCCCACCTTTTTTCTCATCGGGCCTCTGTCGAACGGCGCATTAAACCGGGGCCGGCTACTTCAGAAGTTTTGCCTGAGGCACAGCAGGGTCCCGGTTCAAGTCAGGGGGTGCAAGGCTGCATACAGAGCGTGCCGGCGCTGTGCAGAGGACTCTGCCTGCCAGCGCGTCCGGCTGCTCTTTCCCGCCAAACGGAACCTGTGCGGTGAGTGTTCTTTGGGGGGGGGTGATTTTTTCCTGCTCGGAGGACTCGGGGGCTGGGAAGAGTTCTTCTCATCGGGCCGGACAGGGGTTTTTTCCTGCGCACGCTTCTGCGGTAAACTTTCAGAGGCCGCGGCTCAGTTTTTTCTCTGTCAGCGCACTTTCGCGCCCTTTTGCCTCGCGGCCCTGCCGCGTGGCGGTGGCACAGCTGCACCGCGGGTCAGGGAATTTGGTTTCCCTTGCCTTCCTAGTTGAGCTCCTAAATTATTACAACGTTTAAACATAAAATAAAATATACTAAGAAGCAAAGAGAAGAGGTGCAATAATTTTAAGTTAAAAGGGGACAGCTCCAACTGGCTTAAGGTGGAATTATTTATTTAGACAGTTTTTGTATACCGCCTTATCCTTCAATCAAAGCGGTCACAACACAATTGGGGGATACATTTAACACGTGGGGATATGAGACACATACACTAATACTTACAGGGAACATGGGCAATGGAGGGTTAAGTGGCTTGCCCAAGACCACAAGGAGCATCTGTGGGACTAGAAACCCCAGTCCTTCCAGCACAAGGTTGCTGTCCTCTAGTGGGATTTGAACCCCCGACCTTCCGGCCTGAAGTACCTTGCCCCAACCACTAGGCTACTCCTCCCTCCAGAGGAATAGAATCTTCTAGCTGTCTTGGTGCAACAGATTGCAGGCATTGACAATGTGAGGGCAGACTTTCTCAGTCTCCACTCCCTCAATCCCAGGGAGTGGTAATTGAGTTCACCAGCATTTTTTTTTTATTTTCTGGACCTCTGGGTTGTCCTGGGATGGATCTGATGGTGACCTGGTCCATTGCCAAAGTGCTCAGCTTCTTCAGTCCCTGAAAAGAAGCAGGCTCCAAGGGCATTGACACCCTGACAAAACAGTGTCTGCTGTAATGTTTTCTCCACAGTCACTCATGGGTCAAGTACCTTACCACAGAGCAATATCCAGGCAGGGTTGTCTTGATGGCACCGGTTTGGCCATGGAGACACTGGTTTGGTGATCTGATACTGCTCCTGCAGGAATCTCCTCTGCAACGTTCCTGCAGCTTGGGGGCTATTGTGGCAGGGGCTGGTTCTTCTGGATTATCTGGTTCCCTTCTCATGGCTTGGCTCTTGATAGGTGACATTTAGCATGTAAGGGCTATTCTCCTTCTGAAGTTTCCACACTCCTAAAAGCGATGAGAGGTTCTACCAGCTTTGCTTACATGCGTGTCTGGTACCATAAGCTCCATGTTGGCCCTAATGTAGTAGACTTGCCTTTCCTCAAGATGGTCTTTACAAGGGCATCTCCTTTAGTTCCTTGAGGGTTCAGGTAGTGGCCTTGTCATGGTGCAGGGGTCCAGTGGCTTAGCGCCTTATAGCCTCACACCTGGATGTGACTTGTTTTTCTTTGGGGAGTATGGCACTTGCAATCTCCTGCAATTAGTCACTCCCTCTTGGGATCTTTCAGCTTAGTTCTCTAGTCCTTGATTTTGGAACCCTTGGAGCCCCTGAAGTGGGCCACATTTTAAAGTTCTGTCACTTAAGACCGCATTCCTGGTTGCGATCTGCTTGGCGAGACATATCTCCTGAATTGCAGGAGTCTGTACTTGTCATTCTCGGAGGAGGCCATGTACATGTGGTGTCGTCCTTTTTTCATTAATCAGCTGGTCTATCTGCCCTTCTTTTCTAAGGAACATTGCTAAGGGAAGGATAAGGGTCTTCGCCTGGTAGATGTCGAGTGCTTCTTTGGTATCTCAAAGTTACGAACTCCTTTTGCAAATCTGACTGACTTTGTTGCTATTTACAGGCTTGAGTAAGGATGATGCTACTACAGGCTGAGGCTATGACCACCTTGATCCAGTGCCCCAGGGTAGGCTATCTGTTACAGAACTGGCTGGTTCTGGAGGGTTTGCGTTCACACTCCCCTCGGGCGCAGGCATACTTCTGGACAAAGCGTAGCTTTGTTGCTCTCTGAGACATTTGTTGGGTGGCAATGTGAACATCACTTTTCCCCTTTTTTTACCCCCAAGCATTACGACTTGAATGTTTATGCCCAAGTGAACACTGTCTTTTGTACAGAGGTCTTAAAAGCTGCCATGTCTTCTTCCCACCCCATGGAGTCATAACTCTGGCATGTCCCACTTGTCTGGACTGGTCTATCAGGATGATATGGAAAGTGGCATTTTACTTGCTGAATAAGAACTCGTCACAAATAAGGTGACATTTTACTTACCAGTTAATGCCCGTTCCTTACATTCTGCTAGACCGGTCCAGACAAATGGGTTGTGTTCCTTTACCAGCAGATTGGTGGAGACAAAGCTAATGAAAAGCCCAGGTTTCAATGACATCACTTCTATACTTCTATTCTCCTCAACCACCAGAATCCCATGAGTATTTCTTTGTCGCCAGCAGATGAATTTTTTCCTCTGAAGGAAAAAAATTAGAAGTTTGAGAGGAAAAGATTTGATTAAACGTTCATGAATGACTACATTGAGGGTGACTCTCTCACTTGCGTGCAACGTGAGTCTCCACTAGACTGCATCTTTTCAGTAGCCATAGGAGGAGGGAAAATTTGGTTCTTACCCTGATAAGAGCCTGTTAAGCAGCCAGAAAATTGGAAGGATGGAAGAATTCAGCAGCTTCACACAACCTCAATGTCCCCTCCCTCCTACTTTGTCCCCACCCTGCGCTCTCCCGAAGTTTGCAGAAGGCTCTCAGAGGAATCTGCCTGCCAGCCATCTTAAGTGCAGTGCTGCCAAGCCAAAAAAACGGTTTCAGGGGAGTAGAGCTAAGGCTGGCACGGATTCTCTGCCTGGGGCGCTTAGGAGGTAAGTACCAAGGCTTGATCTTCGTTATTGTCGTTTGGTGCTCCCGATTAAGTCGTCTTGGGACGCAAATTGGGGTGGATGGCTGATGACCATTGGTGTGGTGTGGATGCTTCCTGCTATTTTCTGCACAAGTTTTTACCTATGGTGTTCCTGGCGGACATGCGTTCTGCCCAAGCGGCTCCAACGTGCATTGCAATAAAAGCACAATTAATGCACACCTTTGGGCCGCCACAGCTTTAGTGTGCGCTATTGTGATACTTGCCTTAATTCTCTGTCTTCCTCCAGGAAACGTTTGACCTGCGGTAAGTGAGGTTCCTCACCTGTGAATTCTGGACTCTGCTGTTCTTGTATGGTAGCTTCTGATTTGCCTCTGGGGGGCCTGCTTCCCCTCTCCCAGCTGGGCGATACAGTTAGTCCGGCCTTACCTGCCTTATGTCAGGAGGTGGCAGAAGGAATTATGGGTAAGAATATCCAGCTGGCCGGAAGATCCGGCGACCATGATGTGAGCCACTTATCCTCTAAAGGGTCTGGCAGCTGTGCCCCCCTGGGGTTGGGGGGGTGTTACATTCCGAGAGGAGAGCTTCCGGGCTCAGGATTTTTCTTGGAATTCCTTTATTTTTGCAGCAGGCCTGTTCCTTCTGGTGTGGAAATTCAGACCTTGTGACCTCTGGGTACCCCTGGGCAGTCTCGTGCAGGGCAGGCTGAGAGTAGAAGCCCTGTTCGATTACCCTTGGCTAAGCGTCCCTGGCGAGGGGTGCCCTCCTGGAGATGGGGAACAGCTGGGAGCTGTCTGAGATTGAGTGGCTCTGATTCAGATGGCTCGATATTGGGCTCTGACATGGATGAAGAAGTACTCTTACCTTCAGAATATTGTGAAGAGGCCAGAGTGATCCACTTATTCCTGAAGGAGGAGCTGGCAATGTTGATGGGCAGGGTCTCATCCACTTTTGAACTTGACGGATGCTTCTGGCATGGAGCAGGAGCCGAAGGTACACTTGCTCCTTCAAGGTGTGTGGAAATCCACTACTGTCTTCCCATTCCCAGATGTGATAGATATGATCTGGTTGGAGTGGGACTCTCCCAACTCACCAGCTAAGAGTATGTAAGAAGCTCTATGCTCTCTCTCAGGAGTGCATTGAGGAGTTTGGTGTTCCTACTGTGGATGTTCATTATACAATGCACTTAAATACCCCTATAAGTATACTGGCTATATGTCTAAATGTTGTTAAGCACCCACATGTTAAATGTAACCCACCAGTTGTGATGTAATGTGGCCACTTTGATTGACGGATAAGGTGGTATACAAATCTGTCTAAATAAATAAATGTGCAGGTCATGACGGTTACCAGACACAAGACCATTCCTTTTGAAAGGCGGATCAGCCTCAAAAGATTTTCTGGATTGTTAGGTGGCTTCGATGTTGCGGAGCCAGTTTGCCATGGCAGCAGCTATACTGCAGCTGGTGGTATGTACCAGCCTGATGTCTCAGGCCTTGCTCCAGTGGATTCAGTCTCTTCTGCCGGTTGATACTTCCCCCTCCTTTGGAGTCGGCTGCGGCCTTCCTTCCTGTATGACCTGCTATGTTACTGGCCAGGGATGGTGCCCTGAGGACTGTTATGGTGTTGGTTTTTTGGCTCTAGCTCTGGCTCTGGCTCTGGCACTGGGCAGCGGACACATACTCCAAAGCCCATTTGGTCCAACTTTTTTTTTTTCTCTAACTTTTGATGTTAACACAAAATCAGAACAGCAAAAGGGCACTTCCTACATGGACCCTCAATACAGCTTTTCAGTTCCCCCTCTTGCCCCTCCCCCCTTCCCCCCCCTCAAAGAAGGCAAATCATGTTGATGAAAAACTTTAGGAGTGGCTTCCATTGGCAGTCAAATTGCTTGCTCTGCTGTCGCCAAACGCCTGTCAGGTGTTCCATCAAGACTGTTTGTTTGTTTTTTCTGCAGCCTATTCTTCCATGCTAACAAGTCCAGGGGTTGGTGCTGTTTCCAGTTCCAAGCTTTCTCTCACTGAGCTGCTTGTATTCATGCCCAGATGGGTCGAGTCGTCAACCCTCAGCACCTCTGGCCACATCCCCAACAAACAGAAGGCCTAACTGTTTTTTTTAAGGGGAAGCATCTGTCTGGAGCCAAATGGGAGAAGCTGGTGAAGGACCCGGACGAGACAAATTCTTTCTGCCTTGCAGAAGGCAAATGCAAAAGGCCTGTGAAGCGGGCTGGTGCTCCTTACTCATTAGCCTCCGTCCGTCCACAGAGGGCATGCTGACTGGATTCCCGGGGGTCTCTGGATTCTCCTTTGTTGCTGACGTGGAGAACCTTTCTTCAACTCTGCTTCCGAGCTTTGGTGCTCATTCTAAGTCCTTTCATGGAGCACTTGAGCCCAGGGATTCTGTCCTTTCCAGAGGAGGACCCTCCTGGGCTGATCAATGAATATTTGGGGGGCCATTCCCTGGTTCCTCCAGTTGTAGGCAGGCTTTGCCTTTCTTTCAGGAATGGGCCTGGGTTACCAAGTGTTACTGAGTACTAGGCATCATTCAGTTCGGCTATGTCCTGGAGGGCAAAGAGCCGATTCCGGATGCCTTCGTCATCTCCCCTTGTGGGTCTGTGATCAAA
Source organism: Ichthyophis bannanicus (assembly GCA_033557465.1). NCBI lineage: Eukaryota > Metazoa > Chordata > Amphibia > Gymnophiona > Ichthyophiidae > Ichthyophis > Ichthyophis bannanicus. Next base: position 444,794,805 of record CM066034.1, on the reverse strand, counting down.
GTGCCTCTGTTCGGGCCACCTTGGACAAATTGCTGCACTTAAAGGCCGATTAATCTATTTTGTGGTGCGCCCCCCCCCCCCCAAAAGGGACTCTTCCTTCCGGCCCATCTGGACCTCAAGGGAGTCTGAGCTCTTGAGTGTCCTGCGCTCCATGATTCAGTCAGTGCACTGAGGGGGGTTTTGGCTTCTATGGATCTGGCTGAGGTATATGTTCATATCCCGACCCAGTTGGATCATCAGCAGTTTGTGTGGGGTTTTTTTCCATGCTTTGCTCTCGCTTTGAGTTTGCTGCCCTCCCTTTCAGTCGATCCACCACCATGAGGACATTCTGCAAGGTCATGGTGGTAGTGACCATGATGCTGCTATGCCAAGGAATCTGTAGCTATCCATATCTGGATACAGCCCGAGACATCTCGGATGGCGTCCTGAGTGGTGTCCTTTTTGGAGAGCCTCGGCTGGGTGATAAGTCAGGGGGAGAACCAGCTGTTGCCTTGAGTTTCTGGGAGCACATTTTGACATTCAAGTGGGCAGAGCTTTCCTGCCAGAGGAGAAAGTCAAGAGATTGTTGGATTGCCTGCTGCTCATCTGTGCGCAGCAGATTTCCAGAGTCTGAGATTATCTTCAGCTCCTCAGATTGATGGTGGCGACCATAGAGATGGTGCCGGGGGCACATGCTCAAATATAACTGCTCCAGTAGTTCCTGCTGACTCTGTGGTCCCTGAGTTCTCAGGAGTTTGAGGAAGGCTCCCGCTCCTATTGGTGAGGTCTGGCCTGAGGTGATGGCAGCAGCTTGGTCATTTGAGGAAGGGCATGTCGCTGGACAACTTTATTTTATTTATTTATTTATTTATTTATTTATTTAACTATTTCTTTTATACCGCCCCTTCCAGAGATCAAGGGCGGTTTACATATAACAAGTCAACAGTCATGTACACAGTTTGTATACATTTTACATAGAACATAGAACATAGAACAATAGAAATCAACTATTTACATTAAACAGTAAATATACCATTTATAGGTATTAAAGCAAACATATTAAATTTTATACAAATGAATATTTACAGTGTGTGGTGTGTGGTGTGTGGGGCAGGAATTGGTGTAGGTGCTGGAATTTAGTTCCTTTTTTCGTCTTCAGGTGTGAGGGAGGGGGGAAAGTCTTGTGGATACATTGTTGGGTTAGGGGATTAAGGGAGTCTGTGTATGTGTGACCATGTTTGTTGTGGAGCTGGTCTTGGGGGAATAGGGGATTTCGAAGTGTTCAGTGAATAGGTAGGTCTTTAATTCTTTTCTGAATTGGGTGAGGTCTCTTATGGTGCGAAGTTCAATAGGGAGGTCGTTCCAGAGTGTAGGGGCAGTGAATGAGTATGCTCTGGAGCTAGTGGAATTCTTAGTTTTACGGATGGCTTTTGGTGTGATGAGGGAGTGGGCCGCGTTCTGTCTGAGGGTCCTTGTCGATGTTGGAGATTGGAGTAATGTGGATAGGTGTGAAGGGGTTATGTCATTTATAAGTTTATAGGTTGTTAGGATAATCTTATATTTGATTCGGCTGTTTATAGGGAGCCAGTGGAGTTCCAGTAGTATTGGGGTCACGTGGTCTCCTGGATCACGTGGTCTCCTGGATCACGTGGTCTCCTGGATCCTCCTGATGACAGATGCCAGAGTCTTGGGCTGGTGAGCCCATTGCAAGACAGTACAGTCTAGGGCTGTTGGAACCACAGGGAAGTGGTGCAGCCCATCAACTGCCTTGAGGCGAGGGCTGTCAGGTTGGCTCTAATGCACTTCCGCCCCTGGTCGAGGCCCGGGTGTGTTGAGTGTTTTTCAGACGATGCCATGGCAGTGGAATTTGTCAATTGGCAAGGCGGTATGAGGAGTGCCAGGGTAACTCTGGAGATGGCGCTCCTGTTTGCTTGGGTAGAGGAGAACCTCCTATCCTTGTTAGCTTGGCACATTGCCAGGGTGGATAGTGTGGAAGCAGCTTTCCTCAGGTGGCATTCTCTGGATCCTGGAGAGTGGGAGTTGAGTCAGGAGGCATTTCAGTTGATTCTATGTTGCAAGGGTTGCCCCAAAATGGATCTGATGGCGACCTGCTCCACTGCCAAAGTTTGCCACTTCTTTAGTTGTCACATGGAAACTGGGTCCGAGGGTGTCTATGCCCTGACCCAGCCTTGAGAGTCAGTACCTGCTGTATCCTTCTGTATGTATTTCTTCCATGGCCCCTGGCAGGGTGTGTGCTGAGGCATATAGAATGCCATCCGGGCAGGATTGTTCTGGTACCACCAGATTAGTTGAGGAGAGTGGTTTGGAGACCTGATGTAGCTCCTTTGGTTGCCTCTGTCTTGGTTTATTGTGGCAGGAACCAATCATCCTGGAGGACCCAGATCCTTTCCCTCTTATGCTTGGCCCTTGAAATGAGACAGCTAGTGCGTAAGGGCTGCTCTCTCTAGTGGTAGTCTGTGCTGTGCTCAGAGCCCAGAGGAGGTCGTCTATGCTGTCATAAGTGTGGATCTGGTGCCTCTTTAAGCGATGGTGTGGCACTTGACAGTTTCTGGTTTAATAGGTCTTGATAGACCGCCCTTTGCAAAGCATATAGGACCGTTTACAGTAAAATCAAACACATATATAATAAACAATAATTCAATTATTAAAAATAGAAAAACTCCAAAAATAATATAGGAAAGGAAGAAATAGGATAGAGCAAAGGGACAAACATAAAAAGACATAGGTGGGCTACCTAGTCTGCAGCTCATGGGGGAGGTTTTACATTAAAAGCTTGAGTAAAGAGGTATGTTTTCAGGAGTTTTTTTTAAAATCGGGTGAGGGAGAATTCCAACCATAGCTGAGCAGGGAGACCGTTCCAGAGGGCAGGAACTAGGAGGAAGAAGGCTGAATGATGAGTAGACTCATATTTGACTCAAGCGGGTAATGGAAGGACTAAACGATTGTCCTGTAGAAGTCTCACCGAAAGTAATAAATCCAAATGACTGGATGATTCCCAAAAGTCCTAAAAGTTCTTAGCAATGTTTTTTTGTCGGAGCTTGTCAGCCCAGTGCCAGGAACTAGTCCTAAGGCACCACCATGACCACTCCTTTTATTAAGGAAGTTTAAATTTTAAAATAAGAGTCCAAAACTTAACTGCTGCTGCAGTAGTCGCTGCCAGAACGCCGAAACTGCAAATGACGATGTGGCTCACGTTTCGGGTTTTCCGCCAACTGGTGTAGAAACCCTGCTTCAGGTCCAGAAATCAGCAAGTGGCAGGTGTTCAGCTTACACATCGAGGGGAATGTAACGTACTTTATAGTCTGCTATGTCTGACGTCAACATGACGCAAGGAGCTTCCCAGCCAATCACTAACACACTACTACGGGGCAATACCGGAGTTCCCACTGCACAGGGAATCCCCCGATTAACCACCGGAAAAGCAATGAGAAAATAACTTAAATAATGGTATGCCAGTCAAGTTGAAGATTGAGACCATGTGGAACTACCGAGTTAAGTAAATAAATCCAGCGTTGTTCACTGAGTTGAAGTCTTTGTTCGCGGTCACCTCCGCGAGGGTCCAATGGAACAAAATCCAACACTCGCCATCACATAGAAGAAAAAACATGGCCCATGAGTAAATTATGTTCCACCATAGGAGCCGTCAAAGTTTTTGTTCTCAGACGGGATGCGTGCTCAGAGAGACGAGTTTTTATAGCCCTCTTGGTCCGACCAACATAGTAGAGAGAACATGGGCAGACGATCAAATATACCACACATTCTGTGGAGCAATCCGTGTGCCATCTGGTAGTAAAGGTTCTAGATGTATGACCGTCCACCCACACAGGTCCCTCCATAGTCTGAGCACAATAATTACAATTACCACAGGCAAAATGGCCATTCCCAAGATGAAATCTAGGAGGCCGATCCAGCGGAGAAACAGTTGACATCAGTTTATCCCGTAAGTTGGCCGTACGTGAGTATGTGACCTGTAATGTGCAATCCCGGGATACATGACTGCTTTCGGGATTGCACATTACAGGTGCAATCCCGGATGGATGGGAATGTGCAGATACACCTCTGCGAGATCAAGAGTCACCCAAAATTCCCGCTTCCTACCGCCATTATTACTGTGAAAATGCGGTACCTGGAGACCATGGTTCATGCCCTTTAAGTCTAGAATTGGGCGAAAGGAACCTTCCATTTGGGCATCACGAAATACATGAAGCATCGACCGCAGACATAATGGTCTTGCGGAACCAGTTCCATGGCTCTCAGCTGCAGGAGACAAGTCAAGGTCTCTTAGACTGCTGCCAACACCGCTGCACCCACTTTGGGTGATCAAAGGAGCTCGTTCTTGCTCCGACAGCAGGTATAGGTGTGTCATGGATTGCACCCCTTTAAGGCCAACCTCCCGGCAGATACCACTCATCCTGGATCATCTGTCCTACTACTACATGTACTGATAAGACTTTCTGCGATTTCCGTACCACCTGGAACAGCGGATCCTACAGCACCTCTTCCACTTCCGGGAGGTTAGCAGGCATATTCAGGGTCTTTGAGGGTCTCCAAGGTACACATAGAATGTGAGCCCTTTGGGGACGAGGAATTGTATCAGTACCTGCTTGTAGTGATTGTAAACCGCCTTAATGGCCTTCGGCCTGGGCAGTATATTGAGAAATTGCATAAAGATGAGCACTGGTAGCTCCTCCCGGCGGAAAACCCGAACAATCTGAGCCTGATCCTCCTGTTCTAGGCTCTCTCCTTCTTCCAACTCCTCCTGCAGATCTAGCTCTGTGTCAAGGTCTTCCCCATCCAGCCCCTCTGACAACGGCAATTGCTGCCACTTCCTAAGCCTCTAGCCTGCTTAGATGCTGTTGCTTCCTGACTCATGCTCTTTTGCATCTGACATCCTCTTAGCCCTGTGTTCTGGGGCTGAGGAGCCACTTGGTAAGCAAGACGCCTTTTGCAAAAGTAAGAAAAACTCCGATGAGAACTCCCCTAGGAGCCCTACTGCTCCCTGGGCTCAAGGGGTGGATGGTCCGGGCATCGTGCAGGGGCGGGGGCTGGATCCGTTCAAGGTAACATGCCCCCAGGGTCTCTTGCAACCAGGAGGGACTCTCCTGCCTCATCTCATCCTGCAGGTCCTGCTCCCATGACAGTCTTTTATGTGCAGTTCAGGCAGACGCCTGCCTCCTTGACCACACCACATCAGGGACTGCATATCTTGAGGATTTTTAGATTATGCTGCAGTGTTTTATTTATTTATTTATTTTCATTCTCTTATATACCGTGCTATTCTGCATCAGTGCGGTTTACATTGAACAAACTGAAATTACATTGAACAGGGCATTATAACTTGGAGATAACCCTCCATAGCCTATGTTCTCTGTAAAATAGTTAAGTGGCTTGCCCAAGACCACAAGGAGCACCTGTGGGACTAGAAACCCCAGTCCTTCCGGCCCAAGGTTGCTGTCCTCTAGTGGGATTTGAACCCCAGACCTTCCGGCCTGAAGTACCTTGCCCCAACCACTAGGCCACTCCTCCACTCCTGTTTTATCTTAAAGATATGAAATGGACCTTGCCCTGATCCAATCAAACTGACACGTTCTCAGAGTAAAGTTTACGTTTTTCTTCTAATACTGCAAATGGCTATAGGGGAGTACAACGTCCCTTACAAGCAAAATTACAGATTTAATAGGTACATAATCTTGGCTAAGCGACAGATGATCATGTCAGGTTACTCACTGACCATAGACAGATGGAAGGATTTCATTTGCATCCAATCCACTGACTGTCTTTCAAATTACATACATTTCTTATATGCAGGTACTCCCTGTTTTCCCCAGAGCTGTAGCTGCTACAAACCTATATGCAGCTCTTCCTTTTTTTTTTTTTTTTTTTTTAAACACATCTTTATTTCTGTCTCTGACCTTTTTTATCTAACCCTTCTCAGGAGAAATCAACAATGTTTCAACCAAGTGCTAGTTACATCACCTGACCCAGCCCTCTGAAAATCCGACCAGTAACAGACAATGGCCTTTCTGATTAGGCCTTTCCCACATGTCTGCATCAAGTCATTGTGCACTGAATCAGTTTTGAGCTGTATAACACAAGGAATGCTTAAGGATTAAGTGGGGTTCATGCCCCTTGATACCATCCTATACCAGGCACTGTGTTCTGGCCAGCATGGTGGGAAGGGCTGGGGGCATTCCCCAGGAACGCCCTCATTCTGTACCCGGGTAGGTAAAAGGATCCCCAGCACAGTGTACCTCCACAGGCTCAGGCATAGAGCACTAGAGCATTTGAACTAAAATAAAATAAAACCGAACTAAAATCTAACTGAAATTAAAAAGAAACTTTAAATGGCCCCCTAGGAAGAGGCTGCTCTGTCCTGCTTTATTCTCCAGTGGCTGCCTCTCCCAGGCACCCAAAACGCAGCAGGGGGGTTAAACACATGCACGCCTGAATAAGAAGAAATCGCACCTAAATGCAGCAGGGGGAGTTTCCCATACCGCTGCAGGCTCCCAAACATGCAGCTGAAGGCCGCTCTTTGTCTCCTCATGTTCTGGCGGTTGCTAGGGGTTCCTGCTGTCCTCCCCCCCCCCCCCCCCCCCCGCCGCCACTCTTACCTTGGAGCCTCTTTGCCGCATGGCTTTTCTACTCCTCGCACTCGGCCTTCCTTCCCGGCTTCGGTGCTGAGGGGGGTAACACGAGACTGCCAGCTTTCACTCCTGTAAAGCAACTGCAGCCCCTGCAGCGGTTCCTCACCCGATAACGGGTTTGAGAGCAGCCAGAAGTCTCAGACTGAGGAAGGCCCCAACAGAACTCCTCCCCCCCCCCCCCAAATCCTGGGGGAAGAAGGAATATCCTCCCCTCAGCCCTGTTGACCCCCGGGTTCTCTGTTCTGTGTGTGTTTTTCACACTTCTGCCTTTAAAAAAAACAAAGAAACCTGCACCTTAACAGGGGAAATAAAAGCAAACTCTAACTAAACCTATCTCCTTGTCTCTTCAGTGAATCCAGCACCCTGGCTCACAACCTCCTCCAGCTGCTTGGAGACTGAGCTTACTGGGGCTGGTGGGCAGTGCCAGCTGCATATGTACACTAGTGTCATCAAAAAGATGACATGCTCAGTCTCCAAGCTGCTGGAGGAGGTGCACTACCCAGAGGTGCGGGACTGGACTGGAGGGATGTTAAGGAACTCATCTTTTCACACAACACTTTGGGAACCCACTATCATCTCCTGACAATGACTCCTCTCACTTCACATTATAAAAAACATTTTACCTCTGACCTTCAATTCTCTAAAGCATTACCTTCTACACACATTCTTGTCTTGCCATTTCATCTGCAATAAAGTCATGTCACTTGATCACTGTACATAGTTGTTTACTGTTCATTGTACATAGTTTTACTGTTATATGTAACTGACTGTGTTCTATGTAAACTGCCTTTGATTTATTGGAAAAAGTGGTATAAAAATTCTAATAAATAAAATCCAGATCGACAACCAGTTGGCAATGTTCTATATCAACAAGCAGGAAGGTACGGGATCGTCCCTTCTGTGCCCACAGGCAGTGAGCCTCTGCTCTTTCGCCAGCAAGAGCGGGATGCTCCTATGGGCAGTCTTTTTTTCTGGGCCTGGACAACGCCTTGGCGGACCGGCTCAGCTGGGTCCTCCAACCGCACAAATGACGGCTGGACCCTCGGCTGGCCCACCAGCTATTCCCTTTCTGGGGGCTCCCATAGATGGACCTTTTCCCCAGCTTGGCCAATGCTCAACTGCCCCACTTCTGTTTCAGGCAGTCACATGCCTCACAGGTGGCGATGGATACGTTCCTCATTCTGTGGATGGGGATCATCCTCTACGTCTTCCCGCCCATGTTGCTGTTCAAGGTTCAGCTCAGCAGAGCCACCTTGATACTGGTGGTTCCTCGGTAGGCCCGGCAGCCGTAGTTTCCCCTGCTCCTCTTCCTGTCCCATGTGCCCCTGGTTCCTCTTGGATGTGCCCAGCGCCTGGTCTCGCAGGAGGAGGGCTCTCTCCTGCACCCCATTGTAGGGTCCCTGACTGACAACCTAGTTGCTGAAAGGGTAGCCCTGGCACATTTCATTCTCTCGAGTGAGGTAGAGAAGGTCCTCCTGGCCTCCCACAAAACCTTCACCCACCGGGCCTACGCTTTCAAGTGGCGGAGAATCTATGTGTGATGCACAGAGAAGCAGATCAACACCACCTCCTGTTCTGTTCAACTGATGCTGCAGTACCTGCTTCACCTGTCCCAGGCAGGGCTGAAGTCCACCTCGGTTAGAGTACACCTTAGCGCACTTTTGGAGCACCAGCATCTTGTTGAGGGCAAACCCCTCTCCTTTTAGCCCCTCTTGAGGGGCCTACTGCTTTCAAGGCCATCCGTCCGTCCCCTGGTGGTGGAGTAGGACCTCAATGTGGTTCTCTCAAAACTTACTTCGCCACCTTTCGAACCTCTCTCAGCTCTTGCCACCTCAAGTATCTCCCTGGAAGGTGGTCTTTCTCATGGCGCTCACCTCTGCTCGCAGTGTTAGTGAGCTCCAGGCTCTGGTGGCCCATCCACTTTATATGAGATTCCACAAGAACAGGGTTATGTTCTGCACGCACCCCAGGTTTCTGCCTCTATTCCACCTTAACCAGGACATTGTGCTCCCCACCACCTTCCTGTGTCCTCATGCTAACAGGGTGGGGACCGCTCTCCATGATTTGGACTGTAAGAGGGCCTTGGCCTACTATCTGGAGCATACCCAGGCCTACCATCGCACCTCACAGCATCTCCTACACCGCATATTGACTGGGGACAGCGGTCTCTAAGTGCACCCTGTCCATTTGGATGGCAGACTGTATCACTTTCGTCTACGAGCGGGCCAGTCTCATTGGAATGCCATGTCGCGTAACACAGCATATGGGCCATGGTGATCTCTGTGGTGGCCCTGTGCTGCGTTCCTTTGGCAGAAATCTGCCGGGCCACCACCTGGTCCATACCTTCGCAGCTCATTACTGCCTGGAGAGGGAATCCCGCCATGATAGTGCCTTCGGCCAGCCAGTACTCTGTCATTTGTTTGGGGTGCAAGGCAACTCCTGCCCTTCGGTGTGTTTTAGTCTACTGGAGAACTGGACCTTCGCTTGACACTCTGAGTCACTCATGCATTGACTGTTCCTTGACTCTGTTGCTTCTCATGGTTCACCTTTTCTGGTCACCTGTGGTTTTTACGGGGGTTTTTTCCGGTAGCATTTAGCTGGGGAGTCCCATATGTGAGGAATGACTTCCTGTTTGTTCCCAGAAAAAGTGTAGTTACTCACCTGTAACAAGTGTTCTCCAGGAACAGCAAGAATCGGTCCTCACAACCCTCCTTCCTCCCCGTGAAGCTGCTTTTCTTTTTGTTGTTTTGAGCTATGTGATCATACTGAGGCAAGATGGCACCCTTAGGTGGGAAGGAGACCACACATGCGTGGTGCATCTCCCAAAGGCTTTCTTTGAAAGCTGGGGAGAGGTTAGCACGCAGGCTGTCGGCCCAGACGTCGCCCATATGTGAGGACTGATTTGTGCTGTCCCCGGAAAACACCTGTTACAGGTGGGTAAGTATGCTTTTAAAGTTCATTTTGTTTAAAGTTGCTAGGGGAATAGGGTACATGAACCAATACAAATTTTATACCTAATAAATGTAAGGGACTTTTAGTGTTTACCTCAAGGTAAACTACAAGGACTTGATCTACTTCTAAGACCCAAAAACTTGGAGATAAAGATACTCTTTCAGATTTAACTAATTAAGACTACTCTTTTCCTCTTAACTAGTTTTAGGAGGCTATATATCAATGATTATGCCTGGGGTGGATTGGAGCCGGGATGGGTTGGAGGGCATAAACATTAACTGAAGGTTGGCTTGTAATGCTATCCCCTAACTTAATAAAACACTGAATTTTTAAAATACACAGATTTTATCAACTTTAATCCAAAGAATTCCCTTTTCCCCCAAAATTTAGAGAATTTCCCAGCAGTACTTAGACGTGCAGATTCCTTCCCACCAGCAGTGGCTCCTCTATATGCTGAGAAAGTCCATAGCAGGAGGGTGGAGATCCTCCTGAAGAATGCCTTTATGGCTTCAGCCTTTTGTGCCAGTCTTGTGGCCAGAGCACGCTTGCTTTGCATTCAGTAGATGCTAGCTAGCCTTGAAGTGACCAGACTGGACTTGGGGGTTGTGTTTGTGATGGATGCATTGTACAATCTGATCAGGGAGACATCCTCCAGATCTATGAAGCTGTAGTTGTGACTAGATGGTGGCTCTGACTGGGAAGACTGCTGTTTTGGAGAGAATTTTGAGAAATGATGAGGGACTTGGGCCAGTCCTATCCTCAGAATACCAGAGGAAAAGTCTCTAAGAAATTCTTGGGGATCCTGGAAATGCCCAAAGGTGTCTAAAGAATCTAACTTCGGCCATGTGGGGGAATGGGCAGAGTTAGTCTCTACACACCAGCCCTTTCAGGGTTCCCAACGGCCTCGAGATGACACCTCAGGTGTTTCTGGAGTGGCAGATCGTCACAGTGAGATCCAGCAGTCCCTTCTGAGGGACAAGCAACAGGGGGGCAGCCCTGACACTTTCTCTCAGCATGAACCCAATTCACTTCAGACCAGGGGTGCTAGAGGTATTTGGTCAGGAGTATGCATTGAAGTTTGCTGAGCCTTTTGGTGATTGTTTCTTGGAGTCTCCCTGCAGCCTGCTCAACTGGTGGTAATGGACACATTAGCACACACCTTGCAGTTTATTTAATAGCACAAGAACAGAAGAAATGTCATACTTGATCAGACCAAGGTCCATCAAGCCCAGTATCCTGTTTTCAACAGTGGCCAATCCAAGTCACAAGTATCTGGCAGGTTCCCAAAAAGGTACACAGGTTCTGCAATGCTTGCCCTGGGATAAGCAGTAGATTTCCTGGGTCCTCTTTAATAATGGTTTATAGACCTTTTTTCCAGGAACTTGTCCAAACCTTTTTTCTAATCCCAACTACACTAATAGTTTTTACTATATCCTCCGGTAACAAATTCCAGAGTTTGATTTACGTGTTGAGTGAAACAATATTTTCTCTTATTAGTCTTAAATGGGTTACACTGTAGCTTCATTGTGTGTCCCCTAATTTTTCTACTTTTGATGGCATAAACAACCGATCTATGTTTACCTGTTCCTCTCCGTTCATTACTTTATAGATCTGTCATATCTCCCTACAGCTGTCATTTTTCCAAGTTGAAGAGCCCTAAATGTTTAAGTCTTTTCTCATAGGCGTATCCCTCCATCCCCTTTATCATTTTGATTGCTCTTCTCTGTACCTTTTCTAATTCCGCTATATCCTTTTTTTAAGATATAGTGACCAGAATTGCATACAATATTCAAGTTCTCTGGGAACAAGCAGGAAGTCAGTCCTCACATATGGGTACATCTGCACTGATGGAGCCCTCGCAGAAGCATCCCCTAGCTTTCAAAGAGAGCCTTTGGTAGATGCCACCACACATGCATGGTTCCCTTCCTGCCCAAGGGTACCATCATGCTCAGTGTCCTTTTTTCTGGCTTGTCCCCCAAAAAAGTTGATTTTTCAGCCTGAGTTTCATACTTGCCACTGATACTCTTCCTGCCACCCGACCTTGCTGTCTTGGCATAGAGTTCAGGTCCTTTTGTAGTTTTTTCCTCTTTGGCATCTTTGTGTTTTTTTTTTCCAACTGACAGCTTGGTGGGTCTTTGATCTCGCTGCGGTACTTTATTCCCCTATGGCTACCAGTGGCTTTAAAAAAAAAAAATGTGATTGTTATGCCAAAATTATGTCTTTGACAGACACACACGACTGCTGCCTTTGCTGTCTTGGGCCGCACCACAACCCCACAGCATGCGGTCTCTGCAAAAAGATGTCTAATAAGGTCCTCAAGAGCCATCAGCAGTAGCACGATAAGTTTTTCCCCAAGTCCCCGGTACCTCCGAAGGCCAGGGCCTCATCTGAAGCCATGGCATCTCGGGGTGGCTCTACAGAACCCGAGGAGCACTGTGGTTCTTCGGAGAGGGGGTCTCCCTTGAGGGAACCCAAGAAGAAGAAGACTGACTGACTGACTGGATGGCTCAGACAGGCCGGGTACATCCCGAGCCAGCTCCTGCAATCCGAGATGCTCATCCGAGGGACCGGAGAAGGACTGGCTTGCAAAGGTCCCCCGAAAGGACTCTACCTCGGACGCCAGACACCATCCTCATAGAGTATTCCCCCTTCGAGGGAACCGGCGTCGTGCGTGGAGCCTTCTGGCCTGGAGTCCAGAATGGCATCCCTGGAGCGCAGTTTGTCTGCCTTCATAAAGCAGCAGCGGGCACTGTTTTACTACTACTACTACTATTAAGCATTTATAAAGCGCTACTAGTCGCACTCAGCGCTGTTGTCTGATATGACCGGTTCCTCTGCCCTGGCCACTGGGCCCTCGATGTCAGACGTCCCCGGAGTCTGAGCCAATCCTCAACTGAGGTCTCGATCCGATTCTCACTTGACGGGGCCGCAATCGCCCCTAGCCAGTGTTCTCTGTGCCAGCCGCTGGGCCTCTAAGGGCTGCGGGCCAAGGTCAGCCCTGGGGCCCGTGGACTATCCTTCCATTGAGTCCTCAATGGACTACTCCCAAGTGGGAGACAGAGGACGAGGAGTTCCCCAACACCTGTCGCCATCATGATGTCCCCTCAGACTCTCCCACTTCAGAGCCCTGGCGGTGGTTCCCGCTGGAGGACATGGTGTTCCTTGACTTCGTCAGGGACATGTCTAAGGCCCTAGCATTCCTGACAGGAAATCCTCCAGTATGAGACCCCTCCGAGGGAATTGCTTATGGTAGTGACCAGCCCCACTAATCCTGGAACAGCTAATGCTCCGTATTTGGAAGACACTGGCATCTGTACCAGTGGTGAACAAGCAGCTCGACTCAATGTATCGAGCCTGCCGGAGCATGTGCTTCCATAAATCACAGCTGCTGCACAACTCCATGGTGGTGGAGTCGGTCATGTGTCGACTGAAGAGTCAGAAGACACTCTGCTCTGTGCCTCCCGGCAGGGAGGCACGCACCTTTTGGATGCCCTTGGCAGAAAGTGTTACCAAGGCTCGATGCTTATTGGCTGCATCCATGCCTACCAGCTGTACATAGGCATGTACTTGGGAGACCTGGCGAAGGAAACTGCCAGGTTCTCGGCTGGTCTGTCCGAGGAACCCTGGCAGCGGTTCAAGAACCTGGCCAAGGCTATCTGTGAGTGCTCCAGTTTCTCGGGCAGCCTATGACAACTTCAAGTTGGTGGCTCGAATAGTGGCAGAGGACATCGGCGCCTGATGCCAGGCTTGGCTACAGTCGTCTGAGCTTGAATAATGGGTTCAGGACAAATTGGTCGTCCCATGCCATGGAGAGACCCTCCTCTGTCAAGCCCATGACTGACAAGGCTGCGGAGCTGGAGACAGAGTTCATGACGAGGACCAGGCTCTCTAAAAAGACCATTGCCCCCCCTGATTGAAGGGCTCAGATGAAAAGCCCTTCTACCCGCGGAAAGGATCGGCTTACAGAAACTACCCACCTTTTCAGGCCTCCCTGGCTCTCCAGCAGGGTCAGCAGGCCAAGAGACATGGGCATGACCCACTTAAGCAGCAGGCTCCCAAATCCCAGGCATCAGCCCTGGCACAGCCAGGAGGGAGCTTTTGACTCCTAGGGCATAGCCTCTATCCCAAGGAGGTCATCAGCCCACAGGGGGACGCCTGATCCACTATGCCTAAAGGTGGCCAACTATCACCACCTATTCCTGGGCACTTAGGGTGGTCAGGGAGAGCCCCTCACGTCTCCCCTTCACCGGGACTTTCTACTGAAGGAACTCGCAGGTCTTCTTGAGGACCATCTCAGGTACTTCCTCATGCCAAAAAGGACAGGAGGCCTAAGGCCCATCCTCAACCTGTACAACATGAACAGGTTCCTGGTGAGGGAGAAGTTCAAAATGCTCTCCCTTGGAACATTGCTGCCTTACTTCCAGCAGGGAGATTGGCTATGCTCCTTGAATCTGAAAGATGTTTATACCCACATCTTGATTCACTCCATAAGGAAGACAGAGAGGTACATAGATGAGACCTAGAGGGATATAGTCCTGAAGTCCCACGTCCAGTCTGGCAGCATCCCTGTTGCCATGGAGGAGCGTGGTCACGTGACAGAGCATCACCCTGGTGTGATAGCAAGTGATCCTGTAGCTAGGACCTATCCTCCAGGTGATGTAAAACCCTCTCGCATTGAGGAAGTTTCTCCAGGGCAATGTGCCTAAGAGGGAAGGGTTAGGACAGCCGTTATAGTTGGTGATTCAATCATTAGGCATGTAGATAGCTCGGTGGCTGGTGGATGTGAGGATCGCCTGGTAACATGCCTGCCTGGTGCAAAGGTAGTGAACCTCACTCGCCACCTAGACAAGGTCTTAAATAATGCTGGGAAGGAGTATGCTGTCTTGGTACATGTTGGTATCAGTGACATAGGAAAATGTGGTAGGGAGGTTCTGGAGGCTAAATTTAGGCTTTTAGGTAGGAAGTTGCAATTCAGAACTTCCAGGGTAGCGTTCTCCGAAATGCTTCCAGTTTCATTCGCAGGACCCAAAAGGCAGGCAGAGCTCTGGAGTCTCAATACATAGATGAGACGATGGTGCAAGGTTGAGGGTTTTGGATATGTTGGGAACTGGGGAACATTCTGGGGAAAGGAGGGGCTCTTTTTTGAAGGGGTGGGCTTCACCTTAACCGGGATGGAACCAGGCTGCTGGCATTAACCTTTAAAAAGGAGAGAGAGCAGCTTTTAAACTAGATGATAATAGGGGAAAGCCGAAAGTCACCCAAGAGCGCATAGTTCGGAACAATGTATCCTTGAAGGATACTACCAAAAGAATGAAGTTAGGGCATATCAGCAGAGAGGTTCCAATAAAGACAAAAGTAGCCCAAATGCCTTTGAGTACGGAGCAGATAGAGCTTAAAGATTCAAATTGCCCCTGCCTATGGATAGTCAGATTAATATGAATAAAATACAGTCTCTGAAATGCTTGTATGCAAATGCTAGAAGTGTAAAAACTAAGATGGGAGAGTTAGAATGCATAGCACTAAATGAGAGGTTAGATAAGATTGGTATTTCGGAGACATGGTGGAAGGAGGACAACCAGTGTGACACTGATACCTCGGTACAAACTTTATTGTAATGAGAGAGCTGATTAAATTGGTGGAGGGGTTGCGCTGTATGTTAGAGAGGGCATTGAGTCGCAAAGGATTAAAATTTTGCAGGAAACAAATTTCACTGTAGAAGCTCTATGGATTGAAATTCCATGTGAAAAGGGGAAGGCGATGGCAGTGGGGGGGGGGGGGGGGGTGTACTATCAACTGCTTGGCCAGAATGAACAAATGGATGATGCAATGCTCAAAGAAATCAGGAAAGCTAACAAAAGTTACAGCACAGTAATTAATAATGGGTGATTTCAGTTACCCCGGTATTGACTGGGTCAGTGTCACGGCAGGATATGCTAGAGAGAAAGTTTCTAGATGAAATAAATGACTGCTTCTTGGAGCAGCTGGTTCATGAACCGACCAGAGAGGAAGGCATTTTGGACCTAGTGGAACACCAGATCTGGTGCAAGAGATAAGGATGTTGAAGCCACTTGGCAATAGTAATCATAGCATGATCGCGTTTGATTTAATTAATGGAGGAGGGATGGTAAGGAAATCCACAGTACTACCTTTTAACTTTCAAAAGGGAGACTATGATAAAATGAGGAAAATAGTTAAGAAAAAACTAAAAGGAGCAGTTGCAAAGGTTAAAGACTTAAATCAAGCTTGGGTATTGTTTAAAAATACTGTTTTGGAAGCCCAGACCAGCTGTATTCCATGCTTTAAGAAAAGTGGAAGGAAGTCCAAAAAACTGCCAGCATGGTTTAAAGGGGAGGTCAGAGGCGGCTGTTGCCAAAAAAGAATCATTCAGGAAATGAAAAAAAGAGCCAAATGATAAACTGGAAACGGCACAAGAACTGGCAAGTTAGATGCAAGGCACTGATAAGGCAAGCAAAGAGAATCTGAGAGGAAGCTTGCTGTGGAAGCAAAATCGCATAATAAAGACTCTTTCAAATACATTCGTAGAAAAAAACCTGAGTGTCAGTTGGACCATTAGGTGATAGAGGGGTAAAAGGGGCACTAAGAGGGTACAAGGCGATAGCGGAGAGACTGAATGAATTCGGTCTTTAATGAGGAAGATGTAGGGGTGTTACCATGACTGATGTGGTTTTTAAAGGTGATACTGCGGAAGAATTGAAAGAAATATCGATATACCAGGAAGATGTATTATAACTATTTGATAAGCTGAAGAGTAGCAAATCACCTGGACTGGATGGTATGCATCCAAGAGTGTTGAAAGACCTGAAATATGAGATTGCAGGCCTGCTATTAGTAATCTGTGAACTATCATTAAAATCATCTGTAATGCTTGAAGATTGGAGGATGGCCAGTGTAATGCCAATTTTTAAAAAGGGTTCCGGGTAAACGTAGATCGATTGTTTATCAGAATATAGAAAGACTAGGGGACATGCAATGAAGCTAGAGGGTAAACTATTTAAGACTAATAAGAGAAATTTTTTTTACCCAATGTGTAATCAAACTCTGGAATTTGTTACCGGAGGATGTAGTAAAAGCTGTTAGTGTAGCTGGATTTAAAAAAGGTTTTGGACAAGTTTCCAGAGGAAAAGTCCATAAACCATTATTAAAAGGAACCAGGATATCACTACTTGACCAAATATAAGCATTGTGGAACTAGTGTCTTGGTTAAACTGCTAGGTAGTTATGACCTAGATTGGCCACTGTTGGAAACGGGATACTGGGCTTGATGGACCTTGGTCTGACCCAATATGGCATTTTATTTATTTATTTACAGTTCTTATATACTGTGCTATTTGGTATCAGTGTGGTTTACAAATAACGAAGATTTTGCATCAGAACAGAGGATCTTTTGCTTACATTGAAACAGGGATTGCAACTTGGGACTGAAACAAGGGTAACTATATACAAATCAATAATGGTGGTTGTAAAACTATTTACAGTTTATAATGCACATTAGAATCGTAATGCAAGAGGCTTATAATCTATACTTGCTATGAGTAAGTCTGAGGGCAAGTCTGTTATGTGTCGTTAGGAGTTAAGTTGTTGGAATGTCAGAGGCTGAGTGGGTGAGGTGAGGTGCTGGGAGTGATTGTATTAAGTTAGGGTGGATAAAGTGAATGCAGAATAAGTGGTGTTTAAGGGCTTTTCTGAATTGTGAGAGGTCAACAATTGCACGTATGTGAGGTGGGAGATTGTTCCAGCACCTAGGGGCATAGAATGTAAAGGCTCTATTACTAGTTGATTGAGTACATTTAGTGGACTCAGGTGGTATAGACAGCATATTGGCAGCTGCTGACCTTCTTAGCCTGTTTGAAGGGGTAATGGTCAGGAGTGCAGTGAGGGATGAGGGGGCTAGCCTGTTAATTGCTTTAAATGCAAGGAGTAAGACCTTGTAGGTAATCCTGCATTGTAACGGTAGCCAGTGTAGTTCCATAAGTATGGGCGTGATGTGCTCTTTTCTGGAAATGCCACAGAGAATTCGGGCTGCTGCATTCATCGCCATCTGCAGTGGATTGAGGGTGCTCTTAGGGAGACCGTGTAGGATGATGTTTGCATAATCGAAATGTGGCATTACAAGTGACTGGAAAATAGTTCTGAAGTCTTCTGGGGCTAGTAGAGGTCTTAGGTGTCTTAGTGTCCGTATTTTATTGTAGATGGATTTGGTGGTATTCTTTGTGTTCTTTGAAGTTGAGATGTTGATCTATTGTAATGCCCAGGTATCGTATCTCAGTTTTGCATGGGAGCTCAGCATCTCGTACCTTCAATGATGTGGGAGGAGAGAAGTTCTTATTCTTTGTTAGGAATAGGACCTCGGTCGTCTTAAAGTTTATACGCAGATTCTGGGATAGGAGCCAATCAGTGATTGCATTGAAGCATTCAATAAGTGGGAGGAGGTTCGGGTGTGATATTTTGATTGGGGTGAATATCAATACATTGTCTGCGTAGATCAGACTGGAAATATTAAATGAATGGATGATATCACAAATGGGCTGCATATAGATGTTAAAAAGTAGAGCAGATAGGGAGGATCCTTGGGGTACTCCCTGTTGATGGAATGGTTCAGACGTTGAGGATCCTATACGTACATGTTGCCAACGGTTAGCTAGATAAGATTTACACCATTCCCAAGCCAGGCCATGAATTCCCTTTTCCTGAAGGCGAGAGAGGAGTTGCAGGTGGTTAACAGAATCAAATGCAGCAGCTATATCGAGGAAGATGAGCGCAAACCCATTTTCAATCTTGTCGATACCTCTGGTTAAAGTATTGATGAGTATGGTGAGCAGGGTCTCTACACCATGAGATTCTCGGAACCCATGCTGACAGGGATCCAGAGGGACTGATATATCAATGTTGTTGCTGTAGTTGCATTTGAACCACCTTCTCGACAAGTTTTGCTAGAAGGGGTATGCTCAAGATCGGGCGATGAGTCAGTCCTTGTCGGGTCGAGTCTGTTTTTGAGGAGAGGGTGTATGGACGTTTGTTTGAGTCGCTGGGAATATTCCTGTTGTGAAGGAGAGCTTCATGATGTATGCCAGAGTTGGGCTGAGCTCGGCACGTATCGTTCTGATCCAGTGAGCTGGACAAGGATCATTGGGGGCTGTAGTAGTGTTAATAGTGGCAATAAGGTCAGCGATGTATTTCTCTGTTGGGGGGCTGAAGTTTAACGGTTGCTGTACATGGGGAGTGTAACAGAGTGGGACGGATCCATCTTTGTAGGTACTCGGCATAGGGCTGAGGTTGGATAGATATCGTCTGATTTGAGGTAGGTGTCTTGGTTAAGGATTTAGCAAAGTTAAAGAGGTCGTGTGGTTTATTTAATGAGTGGAGGAGGAGATCCGTGTGATGTCTCATTTTTTCATATATTTTCTCCCGGTGTTGCTTTAGGGTGTCTTCATAAGTCATTTTGTCAGATGTAGAGCGAGAGCGACGCCATTTTCTTTCTTGCTTTCTTAGTAGCTGAAGAGATATCTTATGTTCTTATGTAGGTGTGATCCGGGAAACTACAGACCGGTGAGCCTGACGTCAGTACCGGGAAAAATGGTAGAAACCATCATAAAGAACAAAATGACTGAATATGTAGATAGTCATGGCTTAATGGGAGACAGCCAACATGGCTTTAGACAAGGAAGATCTTGTCTTACTAATTTGTTATGTTTTTATGAAGGTGTGAATAAACAGGTAGACAAAGGTGAGTCAGTTGATATATTGTATCTGGACTTTCAGAAAGCCTTTGTCAAGGTCTCTCATCAGAGACTTTGGGCAAAACTAAAAAGTCGTGGGATAGGAGGTGATATACTATTTTGGATCAGGAACTGGTTAAAAGATAGAAAGAAGAGGGTAGGGCTAAATGGCCATTCCTTATCGTAGCTCCAGTCTAGTCCCGGAACAGTAGAGTTGTGTACCTCCTCCCGCAGCCAGGAGACTGAGCATGTCCATTTCTTAAGTGAACTCAGTACAAGTAGCTCAGGGACCGCCCCAGCCCCAGTTTTGCTCAGTCTTCATGCAGCGGGAGGTTGTGGATCCTGGACTCACTGGAGCAAAGGGAAAGCTAATCTAGTCTAGTTTAAGATAAAAAAAAAAAAGAAAATAAAAAAATAAGATATGTGTGGGGCATGTAAGAGCTTTGTCTCAGAGGTTGGCTTGTGCAGAGGCTGTGCCCTTGAGTCCTCTATGGCTGACAAGGAGTTAGAGGGGGCCCTGTCCACCGAGGGGACGGTGTTGAAGGATTCTTCAGAGCCCCCAGTGTTGGCTACGGAGCCCTTGCTGGGGCCCTCGTCGGCGCCTGATGGCCCCTTGCCTCAGGACCCTTTGCAGGGGGGCCTGGGGGCGGTTTTTTCACAAAATCTTTTGTCTCTTTTACAGCAGGCTCTTGGGAGGTCTGGTTCAGGGGGGACTGGGCTCTCGGGAGCAGAGGCCCGGACGGGTAAAAGACAGGGGTCTCGGTTAGAAGATGTCGTAGAGGGCAGTGCTGGCAAGCGGCCCAAGCTCCGCTTGGAGGGTGAAGAGCAAGACTTGGGGGAGTCTGAGGTATTGGAAGATTCTGATGGAGAACAGGATTTAGAGGAAGGTGAGCTGCTGGAACCAGAGGAGCAATCTCGCATTGTTAGTGTTTCGTAAGGAAGAGCTGTCTGCCTTGATATCAGAAACCCTTAAGTCCTTGAATGTTCCGGTCTTGGGCTCTGCAGCGGATCCTGCGCTGGAGGATCCGCTCTTGCAGGCGGTGCGGAAATCCCAGAGGTCCTTTCCTATTCATAGGATTTTTAAGGAGATGATCCAGGAGGAATGGGATACTCCGGAGGCGCCCCTCAAGGGGGCCAGGATCATGGCTCGGCTGTATCCTCTGGAGCCGGATAAGGATATCTTTAAGCCGCCAAAGGTGGATACGGTTGTGTCCGCGGTAACTAAGAAGACTATCATCCCGGTTGAGGGGAGTGCAGCTCTTAAGGATGTTCATATAGGATGCACAGAACAGGCAGATTGATTCCTTGTTGAGACAGGTGTTTGAGGTCAATGCCCTTTCCTTGCAAGCCTCCATTTGTGGGGCGTGGGTGGCAAGGGCATGTCTGCGCTGGTCCCAGAAGTGGAAAAGGGCTGAGGCGGAGGAAGCTGCGGAGGAGGCGGCCTGGATTGAGTCGGGGTCGGCGTATCTCGTGGATAGCCAGTATGACTTGATCAGGGGCTTAGCCAAGAGTATGGCATCGGTAGTGGCGGCGAGGCGTTATCTGTGGCTGCGGAACTGGGCGGCGGACGGCGCTTCCAAGTCACGGTTGGCTAAGCTCCCTTTCAAGGGTAAGCTCCTCTTTGGAGAGGATTTGGAGAAGCTTGTTAAGGATTTGGGGGAGTCTAAGGGTGGTTGTTTGCCCAAGGACAAGCCGAAACCGTCTTGGACCGGGGGTCCATCTAGAAGTCAGTTGAGAGAGTTCCGGCGTTTTCGGCCCTCCAGGTTCACTCCAGCGCAGAGGGAGATTTCCCTACCGGTCTCAAGGCTTTCGGGGGTTTTGGGGGGCAGGAAGGGGCTTTGCAGCCTCCGGCTCCCTGGGAGCCAAGAAACCTCAATGAAGTGAGGGGGGTTCAGGCAGGGGCAGTGTCGGTCGGAGGTCGCTTGCGCGATTTCGCTCCTGCCTGGGCCCACATTACTTCGGATCGCTGGGTGTTGGAGATCGTGTAGCGGGGTTATGCGCTAGAGTTCCAGCGCCCGGTGAAGGACGCGTTTGTGCAGTCTCCATGCAGGACATCTTCCAAAAGAGCGGCAGTCAGCGCCACGCTGGGGAGGTTGTTAGCTCTCGTGGCGGTGGTGCTGGTGCCGCCGGCGGAACAAGGCTGCGGTCGGTACTCGATTTATTTTGTGGTGCCAAAAAAGGATGGTACTCTGCGCCTTATCCTGGATCTCAAGCGCGTAAACCGGTGTCTCCGGGTGTCGCATTTTCGGATGGAGACCTTGCGGTCGGTTATGGTAGCGGTGTGAGAGGGAGAGTATCTCACATCCTTGGATCTCTCGGAAGCTTACCTGCACATTCCCATCCGTAGGGAGCACCAGCAGTTTCTTCGTTTCGCGGTGCCTATGGGTCATTTTCAGTTCCAGACGATGCCCTTTGGGCTTGCGACGGCGCCGCGAATGTTCACCAAGATAATGGTGGTGGTGGCGGCGTTGCGAAGCGAAGGGGTGTTGGTGCACCCGTATCTGGACGACTGGTTGATTCGGGCGAAGTCCTTGGAAGAAAGTCAGCGGGCGACCACGCGGGTGGTGTCCTTTCTGCAGAGTTTGGGTTGGGTGGTCAACGAGGCAAAGAGCAAGTTGACTCCGACTCAGGATCTGGAGTATTTGGGAGCTCGTTTCAATATGCGCAGGGGCAGAGTGTTCCTGCCGGTGGGACGGGTTCGGAAGTTGCGGAGGGTCGTTCGAGAGTTTCGGGCGACCCGGCTGCCCTCGGCGTGGCGGTATCTGCAACTGCTGGGTATGATGGCGGCCACAATAGAGGTAGTGCCGTGGGCCAGGGCTCATATGCGGCCCTTGCAGAGGTCATTGTTACAGCGGTGGTCCCATCAAGCGGATCCGTTGTCCAAGCCTTTGGTGTGTCCGACGGAGGCTCCGCGGTCGCTGCGGTGGTGGCTGCGTCCGGGAAACCTGGAGAGAGGCATGCCGCTGGAGGCACCGGCGTGGAAAGTGTTAATGACCGACACGAGTCTCTTCGGCTGGGGGGCGCACTTCGAGGGGCGGTTTGCCCAGGGTCAGTGGTCCCTCCAGGAGAAGGAATGGTCCATCAACCGGCTAGAGTTGAGGGCGGTATTCCTGGCGCTGAGGGCCTTGCAGGGTCTCCTGCAGGGGTCAGCGGTCAGGGTGTTCTCAGACAATGCCACGGCGGTAGCGTACATAAATCGGCAGAGCGGCACAAGCAGTGTGCAGTTGGAGGCCGAGGCGGACGGTCTGCTGGAATGGGCCGAGACTCATCTGGAGGCGTTGTCAGCGGCGCATGTGGCCGGAGTGGACAATGTGGCGGCGGACTTCCTAAGTCGCGTGCGAGTGGATCTGGGGGAGTGGACTCTGCATCTGGAGGTCTTCGCGGAGTTGGTGCGGCGTTGGGGTCTGCCCGTGATGGATCTGATGGCTACGTTCGAGTCTGCTCAGGTCGGCCGGTTTTTCAGCAGACGGAGGGAGCGTATGTCGGAAGGACTGGATGCTCTGATTCAACGGTGGCCGACAGACGGTCTTCTGTACGTGTTTCCGCCGTGGGAGCTTATCGGCAGGGTTCTCCAGCGCATAGAGAGACACAAGGGGTTCATGCTGCTAATAGCGCCAGATTGGCCAAGGCGGTCCTGGTATGCGGACTTGCAGCATCTGCTGGTGGGACATCCATGGAAGCTGCCGAACAGGGGGGACCTGTTAGTGCAGGGTCCGTTAAGCATGCCTCAGGTGCATCGGTTCTCGCTTACGGCTTGGCTCTTGAAAGGGCAAGGTTGAGGAGTAAAGGTTATTCGCCAGCGGTGATTTCTACGCTGTTGAAGTCCAGACGGCGCTCCACGTCCTTGGCTTATGTGAGGGTGTGGCACTTGTTTGAAGCGTGGTGTGCGGAGAGACAGCTGCGAGCCTTGCGGTCTACGGTGGCACAGGTGTTGGCTTTTTTGCAGGATGGCTTGGATAAGGGCTTGGCGGCGTCTTCGCTCAGGGTGCAGGTGGCGGTGCTCGCCTGCTACCGGGGTAAGGTGCAAGGACAGACGCTGGGAGCTCATCGTGATATCAAGCGGTTTTTGAGGGCAGCTTTGTTGCGGCCCCCCTGTAGGAAAGGGGTCCCAGGATGGGATCTCAATATTGTGTTGGAGGCGTTGGTGAAGGAACCCTTTGAACCATTGGCCATGGCAACCTTGAAGGATCTCACTCTAAAGGTGGTGGTTTTGGTGGCGATCACCTCTGTGCGGTGGATCTCTGAGTTGCAGGCCCTGTCTTGTAGGGAGCCTTTTTTGTCTTTCTCGAGGGAGAAGGTCGTGCTGCGGACGGTGCCGTCCTTTCTGCCTAAGGTGGTTTCTGCCTTCCATGTCAATCAGATGGTGTCTCTCCCGTTTTCAAACGGGCGAGTGATGAGGGGATGGCGAGTAGGTTGCATAGATTGGACATAGGCAGGGTTCTGAAGGTGTATTTACAGTGGAGTGGTGTAGGTCGGACCGGCTGTTTGTTCTGTTTGGGAACGCTCGTAGGGGTGAGCCTGCGACTAAGGCTTCTATTGCCAGGTGGATTAAGGAGGCGATTGCGTCGGCCTATCTGCTGAAGGGCAGAGTGGTGCCGCAGGGCTTGAGAGCCCACTCTACTAGGTCGCAGGCGGCATCCTGGGCGGAGTTTGGCTTGGTGCCGGTGGCGGAGATTTGTAAGGCTGCGACTTGGTCGTCGTTGCACTCCTTTGTCAAGCATTATCGTATTGATGTACAGGCAGCGGGGGACGCGGGGTTTGGATCAGCAATGCTTCAAGCTGGTCTGGCAGGTCCCTCCCGTTGAGATTGTTCACTGCTCTGCTACATCTCTACTGTTCCGGGACTAGACTGAAGCTACGAAAAGGAAGGTTAAATTAGACTTACCTGCTAATTGTAGTTCCTGGAGTAGATCCAGTCTAGTCCCGCTTCCCACCCGGTGGATGCCTGCCGAGAGGTGGCCTGAGCACTGGTGGGGAGGTGGCATTGATTGTGAGCAGTGGCAGTGCCCGGCGGGTCTGGTTAACAGGCGGTGGAGCTGCCAGCTGCGCAGAGAGTATATTGCGTCCTTGAGGGGCGTGGGCAGAGGGGCGGCTCCTCTACCAGCCATAACTTTTAGGGTTGGCGTTATAGTGCAGTTTTGCTTCCCAGTTGGGAATGATTTGGTTCTTTATTTGCTCTGGTGAGTCGGCTTTGACAGTGGTTAAATGGGGCTGGGGGCGGTCCCTGAGCTACTTGTACTGGGTTCACTTAAGAAATGGACATGCTCAGTCTCCTGGCTGCGGGAGGAGGTACACAACTCTACTGTTCCGGGACTAGACTGGATCTACTCCAGGAACTACAATTAGCAGGTAAGTCTAATTTAACCATTTTCCCAATGGTTAAAGGTGAATAGTGGTGTACCCCAGGGATCTGTGCTGGGTCCGCTACTTTTTGACACATTCATAAATGACCTGGAAAAGGGAATAACGAGTGAGGTTATCGAATTTGCAGATGACACAAAACTATTTAAAGTTGTTAAAACCCATGAGGATTGTGGAAAATTGCAAGAGGATCTTGATAAATGGCAGATGAAGTTTAATGTGGACAAGTGCAAAGTTATACACCTAGGAAAGAACAACCCAAACTATGGTTACACGATGCAAGGTTCCACATTAGGAACTACCATCAGGAAGATTTAGGCATCATGTTAAAACTCTTCGGCCAGTGTTCAGCGACGGCCAAGAGAGCAGATAGAATGCTAGGTATCATAAGGAAAGGAATGGAAAATAAAATAAAGGATATTATAATGCCTCTGTATCATTCCATGGTGCAACTGCACCTTGAATATTGTGTGCAATTCTGGTCGCCGTATCTTAGAAAAGGTATAATGTTATTAGAAAAGGTATAGAGAAGAGCCACCAAAATGGTAAAGGGGATGGAAGGATACCTCTATGTAGAAAGGCTAAAAAAGGTTAGGGATCTTCAACTTGTTAAAGAGATGGATGAGAGGAGATATAATAGAGGTCTATAAATTAATGGATGGAGTGGAACGGGTAAATGTAGATAGATTTGTTTGTCATCAGAATGTAGAAAGACTAGGGGACATGCAATGAAGCTACAGGGTAGCCTATTTAAGACTAATAAGATAATTTTTTTTCACCCAATGTGTAATCAAACTCTGGAATTTGTTACTGGAGGATATAGTAAAAGCTGTTAGTGTAGCTGGGTTTAAAAAAGGTTTTGGACAAGTTCCCGTAGGAAAAGTCCATAAACCATTATTAAAAGGGACCCAGGATATCACTGCTTGACCAAATACAAGCATTGTGGAACTAGTGTCTTGGTTAAACTGCTAGGTAGTTATGACCTAGATTGGCCACTGTTGGAGCAGGATACTGGGCTTGATGGACCTTGGTCTGACCCAGTATGGCATATCTTATGTTAACCACAGGCAGTACCTGTGGTTCATGGTGGTGGGGGGGGTTAGGGACCACTACCAGTACAGGGTTCTGCCTTTCGGCTTGGCCTCAGCCCCAAGGGTCTTCACAACATGCCTGGCAGTTGTAGCCACCTTTCTCTGCCTCCAGGGGGTCTGTTTTCCGTACCTGCATGACTGGCTCATAAAAGGTGGCACAGCCTCAGAGGTGCAGCAGGCAACTGCACACACCATCCAGGTCCTGCAACACTTGAGGTTTGTGATAAACTACCTCAAGTCTCACCTCCCAACACAGTGTCTGGAGTTCAAAGGGGCAAGACTGGATACCTTCCAGGCAAAGGCCTTCCTGCCCAGAAACCAAGCCAATTGTCTTGGAGCCCTAGCCCTGGACATACGGCACCGCCCCTCGGTACCCACTCTGCTCCTTCTGTGCTTACTCGGGCACATGGCCTCCACGGTCCACGTCACCCCAGGCACCCACCTCTACATGAGTCACACAGTGGTGCCTTCGGAACCAGTGGACACAGGCCACAGGACGCCTCTGGGATAAAGTCTCAGTGACCCGCCATTTGGCAGACTCCCTGACCTGGTGGCATACTCCCCAATACCTCGAGGCGGGGAAGCCCTTTCAAGCCCCTAGCCCCTCAAGAATCCTCACTACGGATGCCTCCCTGCTTGGCTGGGGAGCCCACTGCGAGAAACTCCGCACCCAGGGCAGCTGGTCGCAGGACAAGAGCAACTAGCAGATCAAACTCCTGGAGCTACGGTCGATATACCTAGCCCTCCAATCCTTTTGCCACCGCCTACGTCACCAGTCGGTGTTGGTCCAGATGGATAAGCAGGTCGCAATGTTCTATATGAACAAACAAGGTGGCACTGGGTTTGTGCCCTCTGCCGAGAGGCATTGTTGCTCTATTCCTATGCAGTCTGGAAGGGTATACTCCTGTGTGCTGTATACCTGCCAGGCCAGAACAGCTCACTGGCCGACAGATTGAGCAGGGTCCTCCTACCGCATGAGTGGCAGCTGGACTCCAGTGTGGCTGACTGGCGCTTTCAACTCAACCAGTTGCCCCGCTTCTGCTCCTGGCAGGCCCACCCCACCAGGGTGGTGTTGGACGCGTTCCTCATCATGTGGTCGTAAGGCCTCATGTACGCTTTCCCACCCACACCACTGATTTGCCAAGACCATTGTTCAGGACCCTCCGCAACAAGGCCTAGCTCATCCTGATAGCCCTTCAATGGCCCAGGCAACCATGGTTCCCGCTACTCCGCCAGCTATCGGTGGAGCCTCCCATCCCGTTGGGGAACTCTCAGGCTTCCTGCCCCAGGAGGGGGAACTTTCTTCTACACCCCAACTTGGTGTCCCTGTCGCTGACAGCATGGCTGCTGAAAGGGTGACCCTAGCCCCTTTCAACCTCTCGGGTGAGGTAGAGGAGATCCTGCTGACCTCTCATAAGGCTTCCACTAGGAAAGCATATGTCCTCAAATGATGCAGGTTTTCCACAGTTTGCAGAGCATGGGACCGATCCATTCTCCAGCCTGGTGGGACTGGTGCTACAGTACCTTCTCCACATCTCAGAATCCGGGCTTAATTCGAACTCCGTCAGGGTGCATCTCAGTGCCCTGGCGGCGCACCCACCTCCTGGTGGATGGCAAACCCCTCCGGTCCAGCCGCTGGTGACCTGCTTCCTAAGGGATCTGCTCTTATCGAAGCCCCAAGTTCACCCTCTGGCGACTGAGTGGGACCTCAATGTGGTATTGGGGCAGCTCACTCGCCCGCCCTTTTGAGCCTCTGGCTAACGTCACCTGCGATATCTCCTGTAGAAGGTGGCGTTCCTGGTTGCGCTCACTTCCACTTACAGGGTTAGCGAGCTTCGGGCCTTAATGGAGGATGTGCCGTATGATTCTACAAGAACAGAGTGGTGCTCTGCAAACACCCTAAATTCCTTCCGAAGGTGGTGG
The DNA here is from genome assembly GCA_033557465.1 of Ichthyophis bannanicus. Taxonomy (NCBI): domain Eukaryota; kingdom Metazoa; phylum Chordata; class Amphibia; order Gymnophiona; family Ichthyophiidae; genus Ichthyophis; species Ichthyophis bannanicus. The sequence goes on along the minus strand of CM066034.1, from coordinate 444,767,097 downwards.
TGTCCTTCCATCTCAACCAAGGAGGTGATACTTCCCAACTTCTTCCCAAGACCTCACACCAGTAGGGTGGAGATGGTCCTTCACACCTTTGACTGTAAGAGGGCCTTGTCCTACATTCAACCTACTCGGGGTCACCACAAAGCTGCTCAGTAGACTGTGGTAGGCGGTGTCCAAACATATGCAGTCAGTACACAGGGAGCAGAAGCAATGGACGACCCAGTTGCTTAATGTAATCTCAAAAAGCTTTATTGTAGATCCCCGACGCGTTTCGGCTTGCGCCTTTCTCAAGGGGAGAGTTGCTTACAGAAAACAAATAAAAACAATTAAATGTATACATAAACATCACTTTGAAAAGGACACTGGGTAACATTAATATAATAAATAATTTAAAATAAATAAATCTCATGTGAAATCAAGGGTTTAAAACGTTAACAATTAAAAATATATATATAGGGAATATACATATATACATATACAATAAATTAATCACGTTTAATATAGTAAAACCATGTAATAAAAGAAAAAAAAACACAATAAATATCCATAATGTAACATAATTAAAAACAGTAATAGACATAATTAAACATAAGCAAAAAAACATAATTGAAAAATATACTTAGATGATTAAAAGACAAAGACAAACAGACGCAGGGCAGAGGAGGCAAAAGGCTACTCACTGAATGATGCACCAAAGTGCCGTTGGAATTCAAAGGACACTAAATTCCTTATTGTGCCACTATATGAAGTGCAAAAAGGGGTAGGAAGAGGATAAATTGTTAAAACTTAAAACTTGGAAAAATGTGACTGAAAAGGTCATGCATTGTAAACCTTTCTCAAAATATAAATAAAACACTGCTCTTAGAGAAAAATGCCTCAATTAGCAATTGAATAAGAATAACATTATTTGGCATTCATTCTACTGTATAAACAGTGTGTGCTAAAGGATTTTTATCGCGATCAACTGATATTTGTGTGAATAAAAAATATGTGAATAAAAAATAAGAACAACCTACTCACTGGGACAGGCACCTAAGTGCTAAGACACTGCTGTACGGTGAAATCTATAGTGGCTCTGTGTGATAAATATGAAACACGTTAGTTTACAAGTCAGTAAACCTGAACTTAGTAGGCTGAAAAAAACGATCGTGAGAGTTACCTGATGGGAGATGCGCAAACTGCTCCAAAAAACAGATAGTTAGTACAAGAAAATCTTGACAAGGCAGGACACTGTTGCGTTCTTCCGAATCGAATCAGAACGCCGTTTCGGGACCCTGTTTTTAGAACGCCGACTTTCGTGCCAAAAGAGGCGTGGCTAACTACCTCCAATCACTGAGTGATCTAAAAAAGACTGACAGGAGAAAACATTGGTGTGTGATTTGGTATTGGAGAATGAGATCCTGTGAACAACAGTTATGTGACAAACGAATGGTGCACTTTTTTAGAAGTAGTGTTATGAACCATGTGTCATATTTTAAATAGCGAAGCTACTTAACGAAACTGACAGCTATTCAAACGGAGGTCTAAAAAGAGATTTGCATCTATTTTCAGAACATGGATTAATGTTAAAGCCTAATCCAACCTGTGTATCAAAGGGAGTTAAAATCATATATCTTGCAAATATGTTTTATAAATATAACTTGATTCAAATGGTTAAAACACGATTAAAGACCTGCTATTATAAAACGGAAATGCCGCGTGCTATGGAAGACGATTAAGAACTTATATGCCTTCTTAAGACAGACGGTATAAAATAAATATAATAAAATAATTAAGGTCATGAAGAACCTTGCAGAACTGGCCATTTATTATGTATAGCATTTGGTATTGTTTGTAAAAACAAACTACAAAGAGATATGAGTGAACTTGAGTCAAAAGGTAGTAGATTATTGCACTTTCAAAACACGAAATATAAATATTGGTCATTCTTCAAAATTGATATTATCAAACTTTGAGTGGGTATAAGATGTGAAGTGATGAATTTTGATAAAAATAATAAATAAAAATAAAAATAAAAATTAAAAATATAAAATAATTATAATAGGAATTAAGCCATAAAAATTAAAAATTAAGGGGAGGAGGAAAAGTATAAAATCATAAAAATATAACAATTATTAAGGTTAAAAAATAAAAAAATAATAAAAAATAAAAATCAATCAAAATAAAATTCAAAATGATAATAATAATAAAACCGATGTAATAAAAACTAGAATTTATAGTTGACTTATAGACTGGTAATTAAAAAATTAAAAATTAAAATAATAAATAGTAATAATAATAATAGGAATTAAAAAAAAGAATTAAAAAATAATAAAATAATAAAATAAAAATTTTTAATTGTAATAATAAAATTGTGTATTATACATACACTAATATAAATAAATACATTAAAAATATAAATAAAAATAAAATTGAATTTAAAATATAAATATAGAAACAGTGGGTATGATAATATCTCTGTGTGTAGTGTATTGCAAGCATATTGTTCTTGAAAGATCAGGGTACACAAAAAATGGAGAACCTGCTCATAAAAACAAGAAGTGTAAATATAAACTGGAAGATCAAAAACACTGACAAATCAACCTCTTGATTGAGACCATTAGGTTCTAAACTCTTGAATTCATATATAAATCTCTGCTCTAATTTAAGAAGTGATTTGTCTACATCTCCACCTCTCCAGTGTGGAATGATCACTTTCAAGACTACATATTTAAGGTCCTGTACAGAATGGTTCATTTTGATCCAATGGGCGACTAAGGGGCGATCAGGAACACTTCGTTGGAGGCAACTTCTGTGCTCTATAATACGAGTACGAACCTGTCGTTTAGTTTTACCAATGTAGACTAGATTACAGGGACATAGGATCAAATAGACAACATTTTCTGTTTTACAGTTAGAGAAAGTGTGGAGGTATACCTTATGATGGGTGGTAGGATGCTCAAAACTATTTTTTGCTAAGATAGTGTGTGCGCACACAGAGCAATTTCCACATTTGTAATGACCTTTTGTGCTTAATGAAGGCTTTCTTTGTGTTGAGGCTGAGGGGACCAAAATATTAGCCAAATTTGGATTACGTTTATAAGCTATCATATCACTTCTTAAATTAGAGCAGAGATTTATATATGAATTCAAGAGTTTAGAACCTAATGGTCTCAATCAAGAGGTTGATTTGTCAGTGTTTTTGATCTTCCAGTTTATATTTACACTTCTTGTTTTTATGAGCAGGTTCTCCATTTTTTGTGTACCCTGATCTTTCAAGAACAATATGCTTGCAATACACTACACACAGAGATATTATCATACCCACTGTTTCTATATTTATATTTTAAATTCAATTTTATTGTTATTTATATTTTTAATGTATTTATTTATATTAGTGTATGTATAATACACAATTTTATTATTACAATTAAAATTTTTTATTTTATTTTATTTTTTAATTCCTTTTTTTAATTCCTATTATTATTATTACTATTTATTTTAATTTTTAATTTTTTAATTACCAGTCTATGTCAACTATAAATTCTAGTTTTTATTACATCGGTTTTATTATTATTATTATTATTATCATTTTGAATTTTATTTTGATTTTTTGATTTTTGATTTTTTTATTTTTTAACCTTAATAATTTAGTTATATTTTTATGATTTTATACTTTTCCTCCTCCCCTTAATTTTTAATTTTTATGGCTTAATTCCTCTTATTATAATTATTTTATATTTTTAATTTTTAATTGATTATTTTTATTTTTATTATTTTTATCAAAATTCATCACTTCACATCTTATACCCACTCAAAGTTTGATAATATCAATTTTGAAGAATGACCAATATTTATATTTCGTGTTTTGAAAGTGCAATAATCTACTACCTTTTGACTCAAGTTCACTCATATCTCTTTGTAGTTTGTTTTTACAAACAATACCAAATGCTATACATAATAAATGGCCAGTTCTGCAAGGTTCTTCATGACCTTAATTATTTTATTATATTTATTTTATACCGTCTGTCTTAAGAAGGCATATAAGTTCTTAATCGTCTTCCATAGCACGCGGCATTTCCGTTTTATAATAGCAGGTCTTTAATCGTGTTTTAACAATTTGAATCAAGTTATATTTATAAAACATATTTGCAAGATATATGATTTTAACTCCCTTTGATACACAGGTTGGATTAGGCTTTAACATTAATCCATGTTCTGAAAATAGATGCAAATCTCTTTTTAGACCTCCGTTTGAATAGCTGTCAGTTTCGTTAAGTAGCTTCGCTATTTAAAATATGACACATGGTTCATAACACTACTTCTAAAAAAAGTGCACCATTCGTTTGTCGCATAACTGTTGTTCACAGGATCTCATTCTCCAATACCAAATCACACACCAATGTTTTCTCCTGTCAGTCTTTTTTAGATCACTCAGTGATTGGAGGTAGTTAGCCACGCCTCTTTTGGTGCGAAAGTCGGCGTTCTAAAAACAGGGTCCCGAAACGGCGTTCTGATTCGATTCGGAAGAACGCAACAGTGTCCTGCCTTGTCAAGATTTTCTTGTACTAACTATCTGTTTTTTGGAGCAGTTTGCGCATCTCCCATCAGGTAACTCTCACGATCGTTTTTTTCAGCCTACTAAGTTCAGGTTTACTGACTTGTAAACTAACGTGTTTCATATTTATCACACAGAGCCACTATAGATTTCACCGTACGGCAGTGTCTTAGCACTTAGGTGCCTGTCCCAGTGAGTAGGTTCTTCTTATTTTTTTATTCACATATTTTTTATTCACACAAATCAGTTGATCGCGATAAAAATCCTTTAGCACACACTGTTTATACAGTAGAATGAATGCCAAATAATGTTGTTCTTATTCAATTGCTAATTGAGGCATTTTTCTCTAAGAGCAATGTTTTATTTATATTTTGAGAAAGGTTTACAATGCATGACCTTTTCAGTCACATTTTTCCAAGTTTTAAGTTTTAACAATTTATCCTCTTCCTCCCCCTTTTTGCACTTCATATAGTGGCACAATAAGGAATTTAGTGTCCTTTGAATTCCAACGGCACTTTGGTGCATCATTCAGTGAGTAGCCTTTTGCCTCCTCTGCCCTGCGTCTGTTTGTCTTTGTCTTTTAATCATCTAAGTATATTTTTCAATTGTTTTTTTGCTTATGTTTAATTATGTCTATTACTGTTTTTAATTATGTTACATTATGGATATTTATTGTTAATGTTACTGGGATACATATTGCTACTGTTACACACTGTTACTGTTAATGTGATACTTGTGATATTTAAAATTTGCCATTCCATCGTATTTCTTTTACTGCGATACTCACAACCATTTATCTGTCACTAAATCGTGAGATATACCCATTCTTCTCTACGGGTCTCTGAGTAGCTAGAAATGGAACCACTCAACCTCTTTCTAATAGTATGCATGTGCATATTGGCCCAAGCACACTCTTACCTCCCCAATGTGCACTACAGTGTAGTGCACTATTTCAGACCTAGCTATTATCTTTACCCCCTTCCAATACCCCCACCTTTTCAGCGCAACCCACCCCACATAGCCACAAACAACCCGGCAAAAATCCAGAGACCTTTCCCGCCCAGGAAAAACAAGACAAAGAGAGTCAACAAACCCACGTCACATAAAGCGAAGAGTAATAAACCTGACCTAATTCAATCTCGTCACTTGCCTACCTCCCAAACAGCGCATGTTGAATATAGCATCATCCTCATCAACGCCAGATCGATTAGAAACAAAACACCTATCATCTACAATATCATCTCAGACGAGCAACCAGACATCCTCTGTATAACGGAAACCTGGATCAACGACTCCGACCCCGCAATAATAAATCAGCTAAATAAACCTGGATACAAAGTGTACAACTGCCCTCGCACCAATAGGAGGGGTGGGGGCGTCATCATAATAGCCAAAACCACCTTACAACTAACAACCACCTCCCTGAGCTCAAATGATGACATGGACATACTCAAAATAGAAAATACAGCTGTTTCCATCTGTCTTATCTACAGGTCCCCCTCGTCACTCCATGAAACACTCGCCTCAGCTCTTGAAACCATCTCTACCACCCAAATCCGAAAATTCCAAATCATTTTGGGAGATCTGAATCTAGCATCACTTCCACCTAGTCATGCAACCAATTTCATGGAAGCCATGGTGCAACTGGGGTATCAACAAATCATAAGTGACGCCACCCATGAAAAGGGAAATACCCTAGACTTGGTTTTCCTACCCGCAAATCAGCAAACGGGCAATGAGGAACCCATGATTAGAATAACTCCAGTACCATGGTCTGACCACCACCAAGTTGATCTCAAAGTAAAACTGCCCGCCCCGCCTAAAAATGCAAAAGCCAGGAGGTCAACATACACGCGGAGGAGTTTCAACAAATTCAACGAGGAAAATCTTATAGGCTCCATTGCTTCCCGCATTAATTTGGAATGCACGGACCTCGAGGATCTCACCAACAGATGGAACAGAGGTATACTGGAAGTATCCAACCCTACTTGGAAAACCCCAACAGACTCAGCCAAACTCCGATCTGAACCGTGGTACAACCGCTACTCTGACCAGAATGAAAAGGACACTCCGCAAATCAGAGCGGAAATGGAGACAAACAAAGGACCATGAGCACAGGACAGAATACCTGTCTCTACTCGCTAAATACAAGGAGGAGATTAACTCAGCGAAAAGAACTCATCACACAAATCTGCTGAACAAGGCCATAAACAAACCCCGCAAATTATTTGAACTAGTCAAAACCTTAACAAAAACAACACTGGATGATCACACCAACAATGAAATCAAACCTCAAACTTTAGCAAACCACTATGCAAGCAAACTCACAGCATCAACGCCTATGCAATACATGGACCCAACCCCTTCAAGGTCTATTCCATCCATGACAATCTGCACCAGTCAGGATCAGCTCTGGTGCACTTTTCACAAAGTAAACAACCATCAGATTACTACCATAATCACAAACATCAACACCACCACCTCCCCACTAGATCCATGCCCAGCCGCCTGGATCAAAGCAGTGAAACAAGACATCGCCCATCACGTCACCCACATAGTCAACCTATCACTGCAACAAGGTGTCATGCCCACACAACTTAAGAAGTCTATCATAAGGCCTATCCTGAAAAACAAAACAGTCAATAAGGTCGACCCGGCATCTTATCGACCAATATCCAGCATATCCTTCCTGGCCAAGGTCATCGAAAAGGCCGTGCTACTCCAACTTCAAGACCACTTGGATGCGAATGAAACCCTGGACAATCAGCAATATGGATTCAGACGGCATCACGGCGTTGAAACACTGCTCCTAGCGCTGCTAGACAACCTCCTTAAGGGTCTAGAAGACAAAAAGAAAATGTTTCTACTTATATTCATCGACATATCAGCCGCATTCGATACTGTTCACCATGGAACCCTCATAAACAGACTAAAATCAATAGGAATAGCGGGAACCCCACTAAAATGGTTCACTTCGTACATATCGAATAGAATGCAACAGGTACAGTTCAATGGGGAAAAGGCAGAACCTTTCACACAAACTCAGGGCATACCACAGGGCTCGGCCCTCTCAGCGCTCCTGTTCAATGTGTATATGCAACCACTCTGCAAAATTTTCCAACGGCATAATATCAAATACCACGTCTACGCAGACGATATTATGTTGTACACGCAACTGGACACGGTCGACCCGAACTACACCCAACTAGAGGAGTGCCTAAGCGAGATGCAAGCCTGGCTGCACCAAAGTAACATGGCAATAAATCACAAGAAAACGGAGGTAATGTACATCTCCAGAAAGCCGAACCTCAACCCCCCCGCAACAATCACCCTATGTAACAATACATACCAAACAAAGGACGAAATAAAATACCTGGGGGTGACGCTCGAAAGCGACCTTAAGATGGAGAAACACCTCCGCAAAACCAACCGAGCCATCTTCCACAAGCTAAGAGTCCTACAACCACTAAGGAGTATTATCGAACCCCAGGATTTCAGGACAGTGGCGCAGGCACTCATCATGCCACATTTTGATTACTGCAACGCCATTCTGCAGGGTCTCCCAAAGAAAACCCTAAACATTCTGCAAATGGCGCAAAATGTAGCCGCCAGGGTCATAATGAAAAAAGGATTTACGGATCACATCACCCCGGTATTGATTGAGCTACACTGGCTCCCCATTTCTGCCCGCATAAAATATAAGACCCTCACGACCACTTTCAAGCTCCTACGCAACACAGCCCCGTCATTCCTCTCCACCTTGATCTGCTCTCAACCACTCAACAGAAGCAGGAGAACCATCAATACTAACACCCTGATAGTTCCATCAGATATTAGAGCTGTTAAAACTAGCACAGGTAACAGAGCATTCTCATAGTCTGCACCAACACTCTGGAACCATCTGCCGCCAGAGTTACGAGCCTGCAAAGACCTAACTGACTTTAGGAAAAACCTCAAGACTTATTTGTTCCAGAGTCATTTCAATTTGATTTAAGCCCAAGGCTTAAGATTATTCACCGCAATAATCCATTGCATACCTATGTACACCTGATAGTTTATGTGAATGTATATTTGGTTTTGTGTATACTGGTTATTTGTATATATGTACATATTCCACATCAGTGTATTTATGTAAACAGTGCCCCTTATACCCAGATATACATGTATACAGATATACTTATACCTACACAGATATACTTATTTACACCCACTTGTGTGATGTGCCTACCCTCCGAATCAACCTATGCGCGCCCCAAATTCTACTGTATTTATTACTCTTGAATTTGTTTTGTGTATACTGGTTATTTGTATATTTATGTGTATTTATGTAAACAGTGCCCCTTATACCCTTATACCCTTATCTGTAAAACAAGGCGCAGAAACTTCAAATTGGTTCAAAAAGCACGACATGCATGTTTCGGGCGTCAGCAGCCCTGTATCAAGTGCCCAATAGTGAACTGAAAAGTCGCCAGTTCACTATTGGGCACTTGATACAGGGCTGCTGACGCCCGAAACATGCATGTCGTGCTTTTTGAACCAATTTGAAGTTTCTGCGCCTTGTTTTACAGATAAGTGTGTTTACACTATTCTCACTATTAAGGCTTGTTTGCTTGTTTGAATAAAACGGGCCCTTCTGGCGTCGAGGCGGGAGTTTTTCCCCTCCCCCCTCCTGCCAGTCAGGTCCTGACAAAAAACATCTTGTTTCACAAGCTGATTACAAGTATTGGGGGTATCCTTGTGGCTTTCCCAATGACTTTCAGTTTTTTGTTCTATTATTTTGTAGTCATTGACTATTAGGGGTTTAATTTTTTGTTAGTATACCAAGTATAAGCAGGGTGAAAAAAATATAGCATGAAACTCTTCTGAAAATTTCAGGTAATCCTTAAACATTACAATTGGCCGCAGACAAGCAGTAATGAAGTCCTGACGTATGGATGATGCCATCCGATGGAACCCATGCAGGAACACTCCCCCAGTGACTAGTGGAAAGTTTTGGGAGGTTCCACTATGCATGCATGCCATCTTCCTGCCTGCCGCTAGTGCAATTTTAGGACAGTCGTTTTTTTTTTGCATGGAGATCCACAGACATGTTTAGTGTCGTCTCCGCCATTCTGGTAATTTTTTCCCTTCTGGGGTCCCTGCTGCCTCTGCCAGTTTTCAGTTTCTTTTTCTGCCTGCTGTCGCGGTCTGTGTTCATGTGTTGGTTTTTTGTTTTTGTTTTTTCGTTTTAGTTAGCTGGTTTTCATTTGTGTTTTTTTTCTTTCTTTTCGGTGGCACCTCTATCCCCTTATGTGTTGGTTCTCGATCCGTGGTCCTGTTCTTTTTCAAGATTGAGCCGTTTAATTTCGCCACAGCTGTTTTGCCGGACAGTGTTGGTCCAGATGGCCAGTGGATTCAAAAAGTGTTCCCGGTGCTCAAGGACCGTCATCTATAGATAACCACAATTGGTGCTTTAAGTGCCTGGGACCCGTTTATCAGCCACCTTCTTGTAATTTTTGTTTGCAGATGACAAAAAGAGGGACTCGAGGTGAAAATCACTCTTTGGCGCTCACAAGTCTGATCCATCGACATTGGCATTCACTGCACAGGTCTGAATGGCTTCAAAGGCTCCATCGGACACTGACGATACATGGACATTGGAGTTCTTGAACCCATTCGGAGACTAGCACCTGTAGTGCCCCAGAGCATCGGCCATTGATCGCTCTCCACCTGAGGATGAAGGATTTGGCTTCATCTTCATTGATGCTGAAGGGAGATCGCACTAAGTGAAGGCTCTGGTACACCGGTGTTGAAGCCCCTCGAGGCAGGACAAGAGTGATGAGGGTCTAAAGAATGCCCTTCCAAACTGCCCCAGAGAGGAGACCTCCTCCAGGACATTGGAAAGGCAGTGATGGCCTGCTGAGAGCCGAGATCAACCTGCCAATAAACCTGAACAGATTCCGGGACATTGGTCGAAGTTGCTTAGGCAACGCAGCCTTTGGAGACGACAGCTATGGAGAAATAGCTTCTGCAGGCTGTCGAGGAACAGATTGTGGTGCTCTTGGCCATGCAGCAGGCTGGGGCCTTGACATCGGCAGCCATACAATTGATCCTCAAGATGCATGGTTTGCTTGCAGAAGAGGCATATTTATTTATTTAACTGATTTGATATACTGCTTTTTTACAAGTCAAAGCGGTTTTCAGAGAACTAAGTTTTTTTACAATGAGCAAGTTATGAATAGCATTAGAACTATTACAATGAACATTCTGTGAAACTGAAAACAAGTGAAACTATATACAAAAGGGATGAGGGGTTGGTGTATGAAGGGGGCATGGGTCATAGGGGCTTCATGAGGGTGGGACGGGGGGGGGGGGGAAGTGCTTGCGGGCATAGGTTTCTGTTTTTCTAAGTTGTTGGTTACTTATTGCCAAAATGCTTCTGAAATAGAGGCATCTTGAAGAGTTTGAAAGTCTGTGGAAGACTTGATGGTTCGAATTGCTAGGGGTAATGGATTCCAGAGGGTGGGGGCATATAATGAGAATGCTCTTGCTTTTGTATTCTGCTTGCAATTGAGTATGTGGTAGGATACTGAGGAGGTTCTGTATGCTTTTCTCCTTGGCCTATTAGAGTTCAAATTGTGAATTAGGGCGTGTAGTTCTGCTGATTTCCCATCCAGAGTTTTGTGGATGACGGTTAGAGCCTTGTATGGTGTTCTTGAGTTGATTGGGAGCCAATGGAGGTGTTTGAGGATTGGCATGATGTGGGCTTTCCATGAAGCTTTGAAAGTGATTCTAGCAAGTGTCTTGGGTGAGCTGCAATGGATGGATTGCGTATTTGGGTAGTCCTTGATAAATGGTTACAGTAATCAAACAGAGGCGTGATGGTAGCCTGGCAGACTGTATGGAAAGTGTCTGTGGATAGGAGGGGGCATAGGTTTCGGATGTTTTTTAGCTTGTAGTATACCACTTGGGTGATGCTGTGAATTTGTTCCTTGAAGGTACTTTATGTGGGAGCTGACTCAGATTTCAGTGTTGCCAAGCTTGACAGAGACAGGGGAGGGGGTGTTTGAAGTTGGGGCCCTTTGTTATGTGTAGAATCTCTGTTTTGCTGAGGTTGATGGATAAATTATGATGGTGGAACCAGTTGATGGTTTCGGTGAGGTAACTTGAGAGTGAGGAGTAATCTGGGGTGGAGGTAGAGAGTGATGTGAAAATCATTATATCATCTGCATATATCAGAAAATGGACTGGGAATTGTTGGAGTAATATCACAAAGAGGTCGAATGTATATGTTGAATAGTAGGGAGGAGAGGGATGATCCCTGTGGTACACCCTGGTAAAGGGTGAAAGGAATTGAGGTGTGTGTATCAATCCTTATATGTTAATTTCAATTAATAAGACAGGAATGGGACCATTTGAGAGGGGTGTCGCAGACTCCTATGTGGGAGCTGTTTGGATACAGTATTGAAGGGCGGCAGAGATGTCCAGAAAGAGCAGGAGGAAGCCTTGGATGAGTGATTCGATGCCTGTGATAAGTGAGTTTAAGAGGGAGGTCATGATGGTTTCCGTGCTGTGATGGGTCGAAAACCATGTTGCTGTGCATTTAATGGTGCATGTTGGCCTATATGATCTTGGTGTTTGTACGGCTTTTTTCAATGATTTTGGACATGAAAGGTATGTTTATGGGTCTGTAGGAGGATGGAGAGCATGGACCAGTGGTTTCTTCGGGAGTGGTCTGATTGATGCTTGTTTTGAGGGATGGAGGAAGGAATCCTTGTGTGAAGGAGGAGTAGACAGTGTCAGATATTAAAAGTAGGAATTGGTCTTATGTGACTTTCAGTCAGGAGACTGGACATGGGTCGAGCGAGGAAGTTCTAGTGTTGAGGTTGCTGATCTTGTTGAGCTCCTCATGTAAGAGTAGTTTCATCGTATTTGAGGTTGGAATGTGGAGGCTGGTGGACGGAGTAGGTTTGCTTTTGGCTAGTAGGTATGAGGCCATGTCTTGTGGATTTGAGAATGTGGTCTTTGCTTGAATAGACATAGACATCGGTGCATCGAAGAACCCTGACACCAGTGCCTGCCTGGCTGACATCACACTAGTGTTTTGGAGTCTGATGAATCCTCAAAGATTAGACAAGCATCATCGTTCCTGAAGGAGCTCTCGATGCCCACGAATCAGGAGAGAGATCAGGCAAAGACTCAGAAGTACTTCGATTTCCTCTCTGACTTGACATCGGTGACCCAACCTTCTGAGTCTGAAGACTCATTGTATGTCAGGTCTCCTGAGCTCCCATTAGACCCTTCTTCTCATGAGTGGTGCAAGTCAACACCTGAGGACATGAACTTCCAAGATTTTGTCAGGGACATGGCCAAGGCCATACTATTTTCTTTGGAGACTGAGTAAGAGCCCAGGGCAGAAGAATTGGTGATCCTTCAGTAGTCCTCAGTCCCTAAGGAAGCAGTGCCAGTGCACTTCATCCTTCAGAGAGTACAGATGAGAATGTGGGAGAACCCCCTCACTGTACCTCCAGTCAGTAGAAAGCTTGACTCCTTGTATAGAGTTCAGAAGGCTCCCGATTCAAGAAACCCAACTTCCACATCATTTTTTGGTGGTCTAATCTGCCCTTAAGGATCCAAAAGTTCCAAAACTCATTCCTCGGCACCCCTAGGGAGGAAAGCTCAGACATTGAACTCTTTTTGGGGAGAAGATATTTTCAGAATTCCATGCTCATAGCCCTCATGACCTCTTATCAGCTCTAAATAGGCATGTTTTTGAGGAACATCATGTGTGACCTCCACTGATCTGTCAGAGTATCTCCCTCCAGAGAAATGGAACAATATCATTCCCTAGTGGCTCATGGCAAAGACTGCTTGAAGTTTATGGTCCGTGTGACATATGATACCTTTTGAAACAGCATTGAGAGCTTTTCTCTTGGGTATTGATTCCTGGAGGCTTGCCTGACTCCGGGCCTTGGACCTAGAATAATCGGTGCAGGACAAGCTTGCTGATATGACATACCTTGGAGAGAATCTCTTTGGCGACCAGATCAAAGAGAAGGCTGGCTTCATTGAAAAGCAGCAGGTCACCCTTCGTAATCTCTCATGGCGCATGTCCAAACCAATGTCTATCACAGGAGGTACCAAGGAGGGAGCCAGAAAAAGATCTATTGCTCTGAGGTATAGGTACTTTCCTGGGTCCCAAACCACCAAGCAGGCTTCTCGATTACAACCACGGTGGGAGAAGTCTCAAAAGGCCCAGCCTGCTCCTCTGCCAAAGCCTATGGTGGGGTTTTAACTGGTTCCTTCAAAGCATACCAGTAACTCCACTGTACCAGTAACTGCAATAGACGATGCTGCAGTCAGGGGTAGGCTCACTTTTTTTGCCCAAAGGTGACGTCTCATAACCTTGGATACATGGGTTCTGCAGATCATCCAAAACTGTTACAGATTGCATCTATTTGACCTATCTTCAAATTGCCCCCTCCTCCAAGGGTGCATCACATTGACCCTCTGCATCAGGAAGTACTTCAGAGAGAGATCACCACTCTCTTGACAGATCTTCTGATGCCACCAGAGCAAAGAGGGTCAATATTTTATTCCATATATTTCCTTCTCCCCAAGAAAACAGGGGACTGCTGTCCCATCCTAGATCTCAGATCTGAACAGATACATTATCAAGAAAAAGTTCAGAATGATTTCTTAGGCACCCTATTTCCTTATCTTCAAAAAGGAGATTGGCTATGCTTCTTGGATCTGAAGGATGCGTATATCAACATACGAGTCATACAGATACATTGTACTCGCAGGAAGTATCTCGGATTCGTCCTGGGAGGAGGACAACACTTCCAGTACTGGATGTTGCCCTTTGGCCTAACCTCAGTACCACACGTTTTTGCAAAATGCCTCTCAGTAGTAGCAGCTTACCTCTGAACTCTGAGAGCGTTTGTCTTCCCCTGTGTGGACCATTAGCTGATCAAGATTATCACTCCAGAAGAAGTTTGAAAATCAACACAGTTGACCATTCGGGTGCTGGAATTGTCAGGGTTCATGATAAATTACCCAAAATCCCACCTATAGTCCTCCCAACAATTGGAATTCATAGGAACCATGCTTGATACAATTCAGGCGAGCACTTTCCTCCTGCACGACAGACTCCTCCAGATTGACCGCGCTGGTGCGGGAGACTCAATTGAGTCAGCAGGTCATGGTTCACAAGATGTTGACTGTACTAGGCCATATGGCCTCTGTGGTACACATAGCACTCTTGGCATGTTTCCATATGAGGCAGGCTCAGTGGACTCTTAGTGTACCCAAGCCACAGGTAGACTCAGGGATTGTCTGTCACCAATCCATTCATTCCTGCTCTTTAATCTGTGCCTTTCCTGCTTCTGCTGCTTTGCTCTGCCCGGGGACTCCCTCCAGCTGCACATTGTCTGTAAAGCTCCACCCATGAAATACAAGACCAGCAGCATAACAGATGTGCTATAAAAGCCAGTGAACCGAAGGTGCGGGCCTGCGCCTGACGGCCTCACCAGAGAGCCCATTGGCATGGCTCTTAGGCGTGGAAATTAGGCACCTGGAAGAATTCTCAGCTGCTCCATACAAGATATGTGACACTGAGGTTAACATATTTTGGGCATGTTACCAGACAGCTCTGGGGCACTCTACCCACCCACTTTCACTCGATACAATGTATATCACTGTCTGCTCTATCTTTAACTGCTATGCATTGTTTTAAAGTATCTTGCCTACTGATTTGCATCATTACACTATTACTAGGGACCAACCAAATTCACGGGAAAAATGCACTATTTCACGGGAGGTCTTTGAAAATTCAACATATTTCACGGAAAATTCACGGGGCTTTATTTCAATGTTTTATGCAAACCTTAACTAGCAGTTAGTGTCTATTTCAAGTAATTGCTGTCAACTGTCAGAACGGAGGACAAAAACCATGGCCAACACAAGGAATATCCAAAAAACTTTATTGAAGAAGACACAATTAAACAACAAATACTCAGGCATTCACAATTTTGAGTTCTTTGCAATAATCACTTGATTTGTCAAATTGCTCGTCAACAGTCTGATGCTGCGGTGCACTGACAGTCGTGTATTGACTCACACTCCTTTCAGCATCAACACCTGTTTGTGGGCACAGATAAGTATCGTAGCACCAACCGGCTCAACAGCGGGAATCTGCCAGTGCTTGCAAACCACAATGATGTGACAGACGTTTCTGCGGGAACATCTACAGCCACTGCTTTGCAAGCTGCAAATTTAGCCAAGAGATGACGGTCATCCATTCCAGTTATGTTCTCTATCAACTCATCACATTGCAAAAGCAAGACCTGTGTAAAGTCAAACACTCTGACCGACTTCAAGAAGTTCAGCCCTGGCTGGGAGAATCGTTGACGACCTGTAACTTTGTAGTATTGACTAAGCTTGTCAGCGGTATCTTCAAAGGCCTTTTTGTACTTGGCGACAATGGCAATACTTACTTCGTATTCTGCCCAAGCCAGAACGTCTATCACTTTGTTGTACGCCAGATGTATGCGAACATTGGTGGACTCAAACCATGTGAGCAAGTCTACAATCTTCACTGCATTAGCAGCGATGAAGTTTATATCTTCTGCGACGACAGCAGGATCATCAAGAAGCTTGTACAATTCAGTCAGTGCATTTGTTGCATCTCTCAGTTGCAATTCTTCAGCAATGAAATCTTTGTAGAACTGGATGAATTTGGCATGGTGCATAACAGTTTTAAATCAGCTGTTTCACCTGGTAACTACTGGGATAGGAGGCAGCGGCACTTCTGTTTGTTTCCACAGCCATGAACTCCTTGTATCTGCACTTCCTAGTGGAGCAGTAACTAAAAATGGACTTGAACAATGCCACCAGACGATCGACGTGTTTTGAAGTTTTTTCGCCAGGTCTCGCCAACCAGGATAACAATGTGCACGTTGCATGTACAGTGAACAGCATTCGGTAGCACTGCTGCTATTTTCTCAAACACTTTGGATATGTATGACGCATTATCAGTTACGAAAGCATTAACGTTATTGTAAGAAATTCCCATGTTAGCCACACAGGCAAGTACAGCTTGGCTAACAGTAACTGCATTTACCTTTTCAAGATAAATTACGTCAGCTAAATAAGCAGTCGGATGAGCTGCAGACACTTTAACTTCAGTAACAAACAAAATATGCAAACAAAACCTGTCCTGAGAATCGATGGCTTCGTCAGTAACAATCGCAACGGATGGCACAGCTGACAAAAGTTCCTTCGATTGTGGTTGGAAAAAACTTTCGGTTGGAAGTCTGTTCACAGGTTTTGTGAAGCAGGCAACAGCCCGAGGTTCGGGATGTGGTTTTGTAGGTAGGAGCGCAAGGTGGGATGATCTAGTTTTTCCAAAGGAATGTTAGCTTCAGTAAATGCTTCAACCAATTCAAATACAGCCATATTGCGCGCGCGTCCCTCGCTTCCGTGCTACGTGAAAACATTCCTGTAACCGTCGCCTGCTTTTTTGCCTTGCAGTGCTGCTTCTGCTGCTTTTCTTTTGGACCATATTCGATCAATAAGTGCTTTTCTTTTGGAAGCATGAACTGATGATTCCAAGTGCCTGTCAATACTCCCTTTCCTGGTGTGATCAACAGTAACGTTACAGTACGAACAAAATAATTTTCCAGAATCGGCATGTAAAGTTCCTTTTTGGATACTGCTTAGCTCGTTCTGCACAAGAGACATGTTCAGCTTTCTTCATTGTCGACATCATTGATGCACTTTGACATAATTCAATTTTTCTTTCAGACTAAACGCTCCCAAATTGAAGCACCCTGCCTTCAAAATGGTGGTGGCAAAGAATACTGTGTATACTGTGGACTACCTGAATCAGGCTGTAAGTAAATGCTCCCAATTGAAGCACCCTGTGCAGTTCTTTTTATGGGGGCCCAGAGATGACGTTGGAAGGGCTGCCACACACAGGTCAGCAGCTCAATTGGTGGTAGAAGAGATTGAAGCACCCTGCGCAGTTCTTTTTATCGGGGCCAAGAGATGACGTCAGAAGGGCTGCTCCCGAACCGGTCTCACCCCTCCGCGGGAATCAGGCTGTAAGTAAACGCTCCCAAATTGAAGCACCATGCGCAGTTCTTTTATCGGGGCCCAGAGATGACGTCAGAAGGGCTGCCACACACAGGTCAGCAGCTCCTGAACCGACTCTTTCACCCCTTCGCAGGAATTTCACATTTTTCACGGAAGACGGCCAAATTCACGGAAAATGCCACAGCCGTGAAATCGTGAATTAGGTTGGTCCCTAACTATTACCTATCAACTGAATTGCATTGATACATTGTACCTTGCCAACTGAAAAGTAATTCCACTGTATCTGACCATTTTTTCTTGCTTACTTCATTCTTAATCGCACGGCTGGGTCAAATCTCTCCCCCTATCTCATTCTTTATACCTAAAACTCATGTACTTACAAAAATGTATCCTCAACTACTAGCAACATTGATAATTGTTACAACTCTCTTAACCTGCCTATCAGGTAATTCAAATGCTCTCACACAAACTGGTATTATTCCAATTATATGCTCTCATATTAACACACAAACCATACCACAAAGCACCCCATGACACACGCACATGGAGACTAATCTACGTCAACCCCATTCCACTAACCTCCCACATGAGTCTTGCCCCGACAAAACCTCATCACTTAACATAGTAAATGACGGCAGATAAAGACCAGCATGGTCCATCTAGTCTGCCCAGCAAGATGGCAGGAGTAGATGCACCCCTTCCCATGTCTTTGTTTAGGGGTGCACCCACCGCTCCTCCCCCCATCGCTCCATGTAGGACACCCCTATTTGAGAAATCAGGTGGTTCAGTTTTATTTTGATTTTATCCTGTTGCTGTAAAGTGATCCACTGTGTCTATCCTAGGCCACTTTGAATTCTGTCACTGTGTTTGCCCCCACCACCTCCATCGGGAGGGCATTCCAAGCATCACCACCCTTTCACTGAAAAAGTATTTCCTGACATTGCCTTTCAATTTACCACCTTGCAGCTTCATGTCATGCCCTCTAGTTTTACAGCTTCCCCATCTCTGAAAGTGGTTTGTTTGTTCATTATTTCTCTTTAAGTAGTTAAAGGTCTGAATCATATCTCCTCTATCCCTCCTCTCCTCCAAAGTGTACATATTTAGGTCTTCAAGTCTTCTCATAAGGCTTCTGACACAGACTCCAAATCATTTTGGTCGCCTTCCTGTGAACAGTTTCCATTCTTTTTACATCCTTTGCAAGGTACAGTCTCCAAAACTGAACACAGTATGCCAAGTAAGGCCTCACCCGAGACTTATACAGTGGCATTAGTACCCCTTCCTTTCTGCTGGTAATTCCTCTTCGAATGCAGCCCAACATCCTCCTGGCTTTTGCCACCGCCTTGTCGCACTGTTTTGCCACCTTGAGATCTGCAGAAATAATCACACCGAGGTCTTTCTCCTGCTCTGTGCACACCAACCTCTCGCTCCCTATTGTGTACATTTTGCTTGGATTTCTGCTACCCAAGTGCATGACACTGCACTTTGCATTAAATCTTAATTGCCAAGCATTAGACCATTCTTCCAGCTTTTGTAGATCTTTCCCTCATTTCGTGGTTGGAAGGCCTCATGTATGCCTTCCCACCCACACCACTAATCGCCAAGACATTGTACAGGACCCTCTGCAACAAGACCTCGCTCATCCTGATAGCCCTTCAATGGCCTAGGCAACCATGGTTCCTGCTACTCCTCTGAAAATCGTTGGAGACTCCCATCCTGTGGTGAACTCTCCAGGGCTCCTGTCCCAGGAGGGGGGCTGTCTTCTGCACCCCAACTTGGGATCCCTGTCGGTGACAGCTTAGCTGCTGAAAGGGTGACCCTAGCCCCTTTCAACCTCTCGGGTGAGGTAGAGGAGATCCTGCTGGCCTCTCATAAGGCTTCCACTAGGAAAGCGTACAACCTGAAATGGCGCAGGTTTTCAACTTAGTGTGCACAGCATGGGACTGACCCGTTCCCCTGCTCGGTGGGACTGGTGCTACAATACCTTCTCCTCCTCTTGCATTCCGGGCTTAGATCAAACTCTGTCAGGGTGCACCTTGGTGCCCTGGTGGTGCACCACCACCCGGTGGATGGCAAACCCCTCTCGGTCCAGTTGCTGGTGACCTGCTTACTAAGGGTCTGATCTTATCGAACCTCTGGTTTGCCCTCTGGCAACCAGGTGGGACCACAATGTGGTATTGGAGCTTCTGGCTACCTGCCACCTGTGATACTTCTCATGGAAGGTGGCATTCCTGGTTGTGCTCACCTCCACTCACAGGATTAATGAGCTTCAGGCCTTAGTGGTGGAGGCACCATATACCAGGTTCTACAAGAACAGGGTGGTGCTCCGCACACCCCCTAAATTCCTTCCGAAGGTGGTATCAGCCTTCCACCTCATCCAGGAGGTGGTACTTCCCACCTTCTTCCCAAGACTTCACACCAGTAGAGAGGAGACGATCCTTCACATCCTGGACTGCAAGAGGGAATGGGCTTCTACACCCAACGTACTCAGGGCCACTGCAAAGCTGCTCAGGTTTTCGTCTAGTTTGACCCCAATAGACTGTGGTAGGTGGTGACCAATGTACACTGTCTACTTTGGGTGGCGGACTGTATCACCCTCACCTGTGAGCAGGCAGG
The DNA here is from genome assembly GCA_033557465.1 of Ichthyophis bannanicus. Classification (NCBI taxonomy): domain Eukaryota; kingdom Metazoa; phylum Chordata; class Amphibia; order Gymnophiona; family Ichthyophiidae; genus Ichthyophis; species Ichthyophis bannanicus. The sequence goes on along the minus strand of CM066034.1, from coordinate 444,746,873 downwards.
GCTCCCACTGGAAGGCTGAGTCATGGCACACTGTCAGGGCCCTGACGGTCTTGGTGGCAAACTGTACACCGTCCCGATGGTGGACATCTGCTGGGCCTCCACCTGGGCTTCAGTCCATATCTTCGTAGCCCATTGCTGCCTGGAAAGGGAGTCACAACGGGTCGGTGCCTTCGGCCAGGCTGTGCTCTGTAATTTTTTCTGGGTTTAGGCAACTCCTACCCTCCGACCCTTCTGTGTTTAGGCTACTGGAGTGCTGGTTTCCATCGGACACAGGGGTCCTACTGTAGTCTGTAACTACGGACTCAATTGCTGCTGCTCATGGCTCCCCTTGAGAGCATCCGTGTTTTTCGCTGTGGGCTTTCGGTAGCCTATAGCTGGGGAGTCCCCATATGTGAGGATGGACTTCCTGCTTGTTTGTGGAGAAAGTGTAATTACTCATCTGTAACAGGTGTTCTCCAGGGACAGCAGGAATCAGTCCTCACAACCATCCCTCCTCCCCTTGGAGTTGCTCCTTTACCATCTTTTATTTTTGCCATCCTTTTGCTATGTCATCTCTAGTGGAGTCACTCCTTTAGTATCTCCTACATCTGTCATTGACAGGTCTGAAGACTAACTTGGTGAGAGTTCACCTCAGTGCAATTGCAGCCTCTCACCACTTGATGGACAACACATCTCCTCTCAACCGTTAGCAGCCCGTTTCATGAGAGGTCTTCTTTCCAAACTGCCCATTATGCCACCTTCGGTAGCTTTGGACCTCAGTATTGTTCTAGCACAGCTTCTCAACCCACCCTTTGAACCATTAGCCATGATTTCACTAAAGTTCCAGTCTTGGAAGGTAGTCTTCCTAATTGTCCTCACTTCAGCTAGATGCATTAGTGAGCTTCAGGTTTTAGGGCGGACCCAACCTATACCTGATTAAACCATGACAAAGTCGTCCTTAGGACTTAGCTGTACTTTATGCCAAAGGTAGTGTCTCCTTTTCATTTAAACCAGTCAATTTTCCTTCCAGTCTTTTTTCCCAAACCGCATGTGTCCCGAGCGGAAGCAACCCTACACACTCCAAAGGACTTGAGACTGCTGCAAAGCTGTTCATCTTTGATCCTAGTCACCTGAGTCTCCTTGTATCTAAGCGCACGCTCTCCAGATGGATAGCGGATTGCATCTCATTTGCCTATGACAAAGCAGGACTCTCCCTGGAAGGGCATGTCAATGCTCACAATGGTTTGTGCCATGGCAACCTCAATGGAAAACCTATGCTCTGTTGCCATTGACTAGATATACAAAGCAGCAACTTGGTCTTCTGTCCATACCTTTGCTGCCCATTATTGTCTGAACAAGGACTCCCATCAGGATGCCATGTTTGGGCAGGCTGTACTCCAGCACCTCTTTCAGAATTGGAGGCAACTCCTACCCTTCATCCCAGACTTTCATACCAGAAATGCATGAGGGATCCATGACTACTTCACATCTACTCCGAGGCAAACCTACACCAGTTCCGAGGTCTCTGGCATCTGAGAGCTAGGGAGTCCTATATATATGAAGACTACATTCTTGCTTGTTCTGGAGCTAGCATAGTTACTCACATGTAACAGGTGATCTCTGGGAACAGCAGAAATTTAGTCTTCACAACCTGCCCTAGGAGTTGTAGGGTTTCTTTATCTCTTCTTTCTCAACTACAAACTCAACTGAAGAGAGGGAGTTGGGAAGGCAGGAAGGCATTTGCACAGGTGTAGTTTAGTGCTCCCAAAAACTCCCAAAAGCTTTCCAATTGGATGCTGGGGAGCATTCTCGCATGGGCTCCGTTGATACTGACGTCACTCATATGCGAAGACTAAATTCCAGCTGTTCCCGGAGATCATCTGTTACAGGTGAGTGACTACACTTTCCTCTGTTCTGCTGCCATACCCTAGGGTCCGCTATGATATTGGAGCGGAGGAGTAATCTAATGGTTAGAGCACTGGCTTGGGAACCAAGAGACCAGGGTTCGATTCTCACTGGCACTCCTTGTGGCCACATTGCCTCAGAAAAATCCAAGTTATCAATGTCCCTGTTTTATGTACATTGCCAAGTTTGCTACAATATAAACCGCTTTGACTGAAATGATAAAGCAGTTAAAAAAAACCTGTTAAATAAATTTACCTTCTAGGTTCTGCAGATTCATTTTTGACTGTCAACTTTCTGGTTATGCTTTCCTATACATAATTCTCTATTGATTACTCCTTGTTGCCATGTCAAGGTTGTGTGAGGCTTGCCATATTCTCTATATGCTTTGGGACCTCTAGTGGCTGATATGAATAGAGGCATGGGAGTGATATCATTGAAACCTGGGCTTTAAATTTGGTTCTTTGTCTCCATTAATCTGCTGGTAGGGAAACACAATCCACTTGTCTGGACTGGTCTAGCAGAACTCAAGGAAAGGCAAACAGTGTCGCCTTTTGGCATTCTAACAAGGCATTCTAAATCATTCTTAAACTGGGAAAAAATCAAGAGGACGAAGGGACAAAAAAACCATTTAACAGAACTTGTTTTTATGTTTTAAGTGGATAGTTAGTATAGTATGCTTTGGCAATAATACATGTTAGGCCTTTAATACAAGTTAAAGGTAATGTGCATTTTTACCATAATGCCAATTTGCCTCTGTAACCTGTGCGATTCAAGGCATGCAAATGCATGCCAAAGACAGAGTGAATGTGGGTTACGGTAATTTAATCTAAGAAGAAATTTCACATATCTGATTTTTCTTTTTGTGAATCCTGTTAGACCGGTCCAGATGAGTTGGTTATGCTCCTCAGCCAGCAGCTGGAGGCAGACTTGAGCAACTTTCAGTGATGTTATCACTTGGTATATCCACTGGTAGAGCACTGAGAACAGTCAGTATAATTCTCCAGGACCAAGCAGGAAGTCAGCCCTCACATATGGGTGATGTCGGCGCCGACAGAGCCCCCATGCAGAGCATTTCCCCAGCTTTCAAAGAAAGCCTTTGGGAATGCAGCACGCATGCGCGGTCCCCTTCCCGCCCAAGGGTGGCATCTTGCCCAGTCTTTTTTCCGCGGAGCCCGACTGACGTGTCTCGTTGTTACCCGTGAAAAAAGTTGATTTCTGCATGGATTCTTGTTTTTTACTCGGTTCGATGCTGGCTTCCCTTTCCTGCCTGGGCCCGGTACACTGGTATCGAGCCCGGACTTCATTTTTCGGTTTTTGTCCTTTGAGACTAGCGTTCGTGCCATTTTTTCTATTTTTCACTGGCAGCCCTGTCTTTTGACCTTGCAGGGGCTCTTTTTCCCCCGATGGCTGCCAGCAGGTTTAAAAAGTGTGATCGGTGTAAAACTTATGTCGCTCACCGACACACATGACTGCTGCCTCCGCTGCCTCGGGCCCGATCATGACCCGATGATCTGTGGCCCGTGTGGGGAAAATGTCCTCGATGGCGTTGAGGAGCCGTCAACATCAGAAGGAAAGAATCTTCTCTTATTCCACGTCCGGCCGGGCCCGGAATTCGTCAGAGGCCTCGACGTCTTGGGACTCCGATCCCGAGCATCGCCGGGGCTTCTCTGAGAGGGGGTCTCCCTCGCGGGAACACCGCAGGAAGAAAAAACCTGCGAGGGCAGCGTCGGTGGACGCACTTGGCTCCTTGAGGGCCAGGTCGCATAGCCCTGACCATCGTCCCGGGTCTTCGGAGTTGGAGAGGCCTGCTAAACAACCTCGTGTAGACAGAGGTCCCGAGTCAAGTGAGTACTGTAGTCCTTGTGGACTCTCCTCCGGGGGAGCTGACGTCGGGCCCGACACCATCAGGGCCCAAGTCGGGGGCTGCTGAGTCTCCTGAGCTCGGGCTCAAGTTGACGGCCTTGGAGAGCAGCTTAGCTTGCTGCAGCCTCTGCATTTGGAAAGCCACATCACCCAGCCTTAACGCCTCCAGCTCCTCCTGCATCCTAGTCAACCGTTTTAACACCTCCTTATTCCCCTTCCTTTGATGCTCTCTAATCAACTGCTGTAATTGAATTCTCAACCCTTCTTCCACCTCACCCACTTGTCTCCTCTTTTTGGCCGCCAGGGCTATTAAACGCCCCCGCACTACCGCTTTCATACCATCCCATACTATCTCCCGGGCGACTTCCGCTCCCCCATTTAATTGAAAATACTCCTTAATACACCCCCTCAAACTGGCCGCTCCCTCCGAATCTGTCAACAGCGATTCATTTAACCTCCAAAACCGAAGTCCGGTTCTCTCCTTATAATAAGCAAGGGTAAGGAGCACCGGCGCATGGTCCGTCCAGGTCACAACCCCAATATCAACTGCGCCCACCCTATCCAACCACTGTGAATCTATCCACAACATGTCTATTCTACTATACGAATTATGCGGATGAGAGAAAAAGGTATATGCTCTTTCACCAACATGACTATACCTCCAGACATTCACCAGCCCCAATGCAGACATCATTTTAACCAACTTCTTTCTCCCCCTGACATCCCACCCCCTAGCACTCCCCGAGGTATCCAGTCGAGGGTCTACCACCACATTAAAATCCCCCCCCCCACCACTAAGCACCCCCGCCTGTGCTCTTTTACAAGTGGAAGAACACTGTCAAAAAAAAGGCCCCTGTGCTATATTAGGTGCATAAACACAATAGATAGTAACCTCCCTCCCCTCCAATTTCCCACACCAAAGTACATACCTCCCATCCCTATCCCTAATAACCTCCTTAGTTTCCACCAGGAGGTCCTTAGAAAACATTATTCCTACTCCCCCCTTTTTATAAGAACCACAATTGGCAGCAAAAAATCCCTTGTCATACTTGCCCTGATAAAGCCCCCCACCAGGCGAACTCTTTAAATGGGTCTCCTGCAAAAGGAGTACATCCGCCTGAGCTCGGGTCCCCTCTCTTACTACTGCCCTTCTCTTTTGCCAGGAATTGAGCCCACGCACATTGAGAGTGAGGATCTTTAATTCACGTTCCATTACCAGGTGTCACTTTTAGCTTCATTATACTCCCTACCGTGGCGAACCCCACCCCCCATTCTCCCTCCCTCACTCACCCCCTCAACCCCTTTCCATTTAGAATTACACTCACACTCCCCTCCAAACCCCACCCCCTAGCCCCCCCTCCCAATCGGCACCCACCCCTACAGTCCTCTACCGTGCATGCATTTCCCACATTAGCCCACTCCCACCATCCCAAGCCCAGGGACCCCTACTATCCCACACCCCCACCTTCCTCTCCACCACAGACCGTCTTAACCAGCTCACAACCCCCCCATGCATTCAACAACATACATTTATCCAAAAACATCGTCTGCCCCCACCTCCTCCCCCATATTTCCACAGCTACCCTTTCCACAATTTATGCAAACAGACATATATATCCCTCAGCTTCGGAAGGGTGCTTTCTTTCCCCCTCGTGCAGATTTCCTCTCCCGTCTGTCCACTCGACTCCATCTCTCATCAGAGATTCGCTGCTGCAGGTTCCCCGTCAGCTCCCACTCTGGAATCCGCTGGATGCCCGCCTCTTTCATAGCCTCCTTCAATGCCATCACGGTCTGCGCTCTCCGGGTCATCCCGTTGACCGTGAAAGCAAGTCCCATTGGATACATCCACTTATATATTTTCCTCCCGTAGCCGTGCTGTAAACTCCCTCCAGGCCCGTCGGTGCTGCAGCGTGGCCGTGGCCAAGTCAGCAAAGATAGCAATCTCAATTCCTTGCCACTTAAACTTTCCCATGGAACGCATCTTACTGGCTATTTTGTCCTTAATCCGGTAATCATGGAAACAGATAATGTCTCTTGGCTGCTCCCGCCGCGCTGCTCCAAGCGCTCTATGTGCGCGATCCAACACTACCTCCTCCACTTCCTCACCAGCCTCCTTCAGGACCGCCTCACAAATATCCTTTGCTGTTTTCATACAATCAAGATATTCGCCCACTTCTGGCACTCCTTTTATGCGCAGGTTCTGTCGCCGGGATCTATTCTCCAAATCTTCCAGCTTCAAAGTCATACTCTCCCGAACTTCCTCCAGAGACTTCATACCCGCTTCCAACGTCTCAGTGCATAGCTCCAAGTCCTCAAGGCCTCTCTCCACTTCCGCCACCCGGCAGCCAACTTCAGTTATATCGGCTCTCAACTGTTCAAACATCCCCTCCACTTCACCTTTGAACCCAGCAATGTCCTTTTTTATCTCATGAAACCACAATTTTAGCTCATCTTTTGTAATATCCACCAGAGCACTTGTAGCAGGATTTTCCTTCTTACCATTATCAGATATTGCCTGACTCCCTGGCAAATCCTCCGTCATTTGTTTTTCTTTCTCTTGATGGTCTGCCCGCCCACTGCCATATGCAAAATCCTTCAGGTCAGCTGTTTTCTTCCTGGTAGCTGCCATCACCAGATATCTGCTGCTGGCTCTCACCTCTTCTGCTATGGCCCAAGCCTCTTTAGCCTCTGTTACAATGCTGGATCTCCAACACCACGTTCCACCACTAGATGGCACAACTCCTTTACTTTTGCATAGCCATGTGCTCCCTTGGTGAAAATATAAATGCACATTCAGAAAAGTACACTAACTGCAGATAATTCCGGCCACTTTCTTACAGTGATGAAATTCCAAAGTCCTTCTTTCCTTAGGGCATTTCTCGCATCAATTACCACCGCAGATAGCCAGCCCCGGAGGCAGCCCTCCAGCGCTCAGTTTCCCCCGCAGACTCACTCCATCGCCGACGATTTTCCCGCCGCGGGCCACCTCAATTTTCTCTGCTTTCCACCAGCGGGTAACTGCCTCCACCTCGGACCCCGGCTTAGATATAGCCCCGATATCGCTCCATCCACCTCATACAGGCACTCACAACTGGAACCTCTCCGGTCTTTGGGGTCCTCCACGGCAGTACAGCCACTAAATACAGCACAAGCACTCCAGCAGGGATCCACTGTGGTGCACTGAATCCACAGCAGCTTCTTCAGCAGACAGGAATAACCTCATACCGATTTAAAGTTCGGGGGTAAGGGCAAGACAACGCGGCCCAGATTCATACCCCTCACCACTCAGCCTCTTAACTCCTTTCCTTCTCCCGGGGTTGCGCCGGCCAGGCCTCTCCTCTCTGCCGTTTAGGGGGCATACTCGAGCCTACGGTGATTACTTTACAGGTTTGCTCTCATTGCTCCACTTCGTCCCATGTTCCACCACACTCAGCACCCTTTTTTTCCCCCCGGGCACAGGTCCATGGGCTCCCCACCAGCAAATGTGGAATGCCCAGCACGGAGCTTCAGGGAGATGCGGCCATTTCCAGTCAGGCTCACTAGCGCCCCCCCTCAGGAATGTTCTTAAAGGAGCTTAATAAAGACTGGAAAAGATTTCTCCCTTTTCCAGAGGAGAAGCGTCCAGCTTTCCAGGCTGTCTCGGCTCACAGCCAAAATGTCTCTAAATTCGTGAATACAGCTGCTTTTGACGCCTTTGAGTTATCAAGCAGGGCTGCTTCTTTTGTCATAGGTGCAAGGCGTCTGGCTTGGCTCCAAGCTTCTGTCTTGGGTCCAAGACAAGTTGGGTAACATCCCCTGCACTGGGTGAAAACCTGTTTGGGAAGAATTAGCGGGAGAAGGCAGAAGAGCTAGAAACAGATGACTCAACACTTAAGAGGCTCTCCAGAAAGACTTCTGAGCCTTCTAAAAAGAAGGCACCTAACAAGAAGCTTTTCTACCCTAAAAAGAGGAGATTCTATCCTTCATACTCCCAGCCAACCTATCAGGCCCCTCAAAAGCAACAGGGCCCTAAACAGGGTAAAAAACCCCAGCCTAACCAAGCCACAACCAGCCACTCAGCCAACTGCAGCTACACCTAGTTTTTGACTCCTGCATAGAGAGCATAGCCAGCCTTCTCCTTCACATACCTGAGCTAACCACCATCCCAGGAAGACTCTGACTTGCTCAGCACTGGCATTTCATCACCACATAGCAGTGGACTCTCAACATAATCCAGAGAGGTTACCAACTAAACTTTCAAGAGCTTCCTCCTCACCATTTTGAGAGAGCTTCATTCCAAACCTCCCCTGGATGCACTACTAAAACAAGAGATAAACATTCTCCTTTCCCATGGAGCCGTAGAACCATTTGCAACAAACCCACTGTTTTAAAGGCTTCTACTCCCCCCTACTTCCTCATTCCAAAGAAGTCAGGAGGCCACAGGCCCATTCTTGACCTCAGAGAGCTAAACAAATTCCTCGTCAAAGAGAAATTCAAAATGCTCTCTTTGGGAACCCTTCTTCCCTACCTACAGGAACAAGATTGACTTTGTTCCTAGACCTCAAAGAAACCTACACTCACATCTTGATACATCCAGATCACAGACAGTATCTTCGCTTCACCTGTCAGGGCACCCATTACCAATCCTTCCTTTCGGTCTGGCATCTGTACCAAGGGTCTTCACAAAGAGCATGGCTATCGTAGCAGTTCATCTCCGGAGCAACAAAGTCTTTGTCTTCCGTTACTTAGATGACTGGCACATAAAGGCAAACTCTCCTAGAGAACTCAACTCATCTCAACAAAAACCTCTTGCACTTCTCCAGTTCCTGGGCTTTGTGATAAACTTCCCAAAAACCCCAGCTCACTCCAACTCAAAGGATGGAATTCATAGGATCCATTCTGGACACAACACAGTCCAGGGCCTTTCTCCCTGCGGACCGCATGAACAGGTTGGTGCAACTAGCCACCCACATGTGTCAACAGATGGCTATGGCTTGATTCTGTCTATCCCTCCTGGGACACATTTATTTATTTAACATTTTATCTCCAGGAACAAGCAGGAATGAGTCTTCACATATGGGTACGTCGGTACCGACGGAGCCTGCGCGGGAACGCTCCCCAGCTTCCCAAAAAGGAAAGCTTTTGGGAGCATCCCACAGCGCCTGCGCGCTGCCTTCCCGCCTTTCCTAACTGCCTCTCCCCAGTTCTTCTTTTCCGCGGAGCCAGCAGGTCGTGTTCCTGTCACCGCTGAAGAAGTTCTTTGTTTTATTTTATTTCTTTGGTCGCGCGTCTGCCTTCTCCGACGTCGGACCGGTACCGCCGGTCTTTCTTTTCTTAAAAAAAACAAAACAAAACACATTTTTCCTTCACTTAGTGTGTTTTTCCTCTTTTGGGCCTTAGGCCTCACGAAAAATTTTCCTCATGGAAAAACCAGCCTCCGGGTTTAAAAAATGCACTAAGTGCAGCGGTACTATTTCTGTTACCAACACCCATGAATGGTGTCTCAAATGTTTGGGTCCTGACCACTCCATTTTGGATTGTTCGTCCTACTCCTTGATGTCCAAACGAGGTTTACAGAACTGAGCAGCCAGGCTCCATGTTCTGTTTCCCTCTGATGCAGCTTCAGTGGCATCGACGTCTTCCAGGGCTGCTTCTTCCTCCCATGGATCTCAGGTAACCAAACATAAATCCAGCCGGTCCTCGAAGGGTAGATCTCCTTCCAAGCATCGAGATGCCTCCGGGCTTGCCCTCGAGGATCCTGCACCGGCAAAACTACCCCGGCGGGAAGCTCTGGCTTCCAAAGCTCCATCTATGGGGTTACAGGTTGACATCGATGGCACAGCCTCGACCGATCACCTGTTAGAATGCTCTGGGGTACCGGCACAACCTTCCGGTACCGAATTCCAGGCATTCATGGCGTCGATGGATCAGAATGTTCTATCCATGCAGCAGGCTATCACGGCCTTCATTCAAGCTGCGACGCCGCTGATACCACAACAAACTCCGTTGTCGTTATCGGCACAGGTACCGGCACCAATGCCGGTACCGGTACCAACTGCATCGACGACAGCCATGGTGTCGTCTGCAGCGGTTCCCTGCCTAGGGATGCCCATTGGTACCGAACCGGTACCGATAACGCCCGATGTCGATACGGCTCGGTACGCGTATCGAGCTTTGAAAGAGCACCCTGACAGTCGATACTTTGATTCCTCCGAAGATTCTGATGCATCGGAGGCATCTGCTGAAGTATCCATAGCCCTTCCTGAAGAGCCGCCTTCTCCAAAAAGAAGAATGTCTCCTCCAGAAGACTTGTCCTTTCAAGACTTCATAGGAGAAGTGGCTAAAGGGCTCTCTATTTCAGTAACCTCTGAATCAGAGCCTAGAGCTAAAAAATTAGATATTTTAGGTTATTCTAAGGCTCCTAAGAAGGCAGTTACCTTGCCAATTCATGAGATTCTTTATGATCACATGATTGACTTATGGGAGACTCCTCTCACTATCTCTCCTCATTCTCGTAGGTTGGACACCATGTACCGTGTCCCTCCTTGTCCTGGTTTTCATAAAACACAGCTTCCTCACCATTCTATTGTGGTGGAGTCAGCTATGAAAAAGATAAAGAGTGCAAAAAGACACTCCTCTGCTCCTCCCAGAAGAGAATGCAGGACCTTGGATGCTTTTGGTAGGAAAATCTTCCAAGCCAGTATGCTCATTGCCAGAATCAACTCCTATAGTCTTTATATGGGAATGTTTCTGAAAGAAGTTGCAGATAAGTTGCACACTTTCCTCCCTTTTCTTCCTGATCAAATTGGTGGAGGGGTTGCGCTCTATGTTAGAGAGGGCATTGACTCAGAAAGGATTAAAGTTTTGCAGGGAACAAAATTTGCTGTAGAATCTCTATGGATTGAAATTCCACTTATGAAGGGGAAGGTGATGGCAGTGGGGGTGTACTATCGACCGCCTGGCCAGAATGAACAAATGGATGATGAAATGCTCAAAGAAATCACAGAAGCTAACAAAAGTCACAACAGAGTAGTAATAATGGGTGATTTCAATTACCCCGGTATCGACTGGGTCAGTGTCACGGCAGGACAAACTAAAGAGAGAAAGTTTCTAGATGGAATAAATGACTGCTTCATGGAGCAGCTGGTTCATGAACCGACCAGAGGGGAAGCCATACTGGACCTAGTCCTTAGTGGAACGCCAGATCTGGTGCAAGAAATAAGGGTGTTGGGACCACTTGGCAATAGTGACCATAATATGATCATGTTTGATTTAATTATTGGAGAACAAATAGTAAAGGAATCCACAGTACTACCTTTTAACTTTCAAAAGGGAGACTATGATAGAATGAGGAATATAGTTAGAAAAAAACTAAAAGGAGCGGTTCCAAAGGTTAAAGACTTACAGCAAGCTTGGGCGTTATTTAAAACTACTATTCTCGAAGCCCAGACCAGCTCTATTCCACGCATTAAGAAGAGTGGGAGAAAGTCCAAAAAACTGCCAGCATGGTTTAAAGGTGAGGTCAGAGAGGCTGTTGCTGCCAAAGAAGCAACCTTCAGGAAATGGAAAAAAGAGCCAAATGATGAAAACTGGAAACAGCACAAGCACTGGCAAGTTAAATGCAAAGCATTGATAAGGCAGGCAAAGCGGGAATTTGAAAAGAAACTTGCTGCGGAAGCAAAAACACGAAATAAAGACTTTTTCAAGTACATTCGTAGCAAAAGGCCTGTGAGAGAGTCAGTTGGACCGTTAGATGATAGAGGGGTAAAAGGGGCAGTAAGAGGAGACAAGGCTATAGCGGAGAGACTGAATGAATTCTTTGCTTCGGTCTTTACTGAGGAAGATGTAGGGATGTTACCCAAGACTGAAGTGGTATTTAAAGGTGATACTGCAGAGGAATTGAGAGAAATATCGCTACACCGGGAAGATATATTACAACTATTTGATAAACTGAATAGTAGCAAATCACCTGGACCGGATGGTATACATCCCAGAGTGTTGAAAGAACTGAAATATGAGATTGCAGACCTGCTATTGGTAATCTGTGAACTTTCATTAAAATCATCTGTAATACCTGAAGATTGGAGGGTCGCCAACGTAACACCAATTTTTAAAAAGGGTTCCAGGGGTGACCCGGGAAATTACAGACCGGTGAGCCTGACGTCAGTACCAGGGAAAATGGTAGAAACCATCATAAAGAACAAAATTACACAGCATGGCCTAATGGGAGACAGCCAACATGGCTTTAGACAAGGAAGATCTTGTCTTACTAATCTGATATGTTTTTTTGAAGGTGTGCATAAACAGGTAGACAAAGGTGAGTCGGTTGATATAGTGTATCTGGATTTTCAGAAAGCTTTTGACAAGGTCCCCCATCAGAGACTTTTGGCAAAGCTAAAAAGTCATGGGATAGGAGGCAGTGTACTATTGTGGATCGGGAACTGGTTAAAAGATAGAAAGCAGAGGGTAGGGCTAAATGGCCAATATTCCCAATGGAAAAAGGTGAATAGTGGAGTACCCCAGGGATCTGTACTGGGTCCGCTGCTTTTTGACATATTCATAAATGACCTGGAAAAGGGAATAACGAGTGAGGTTATCAAATTTGCAGATGACACAAAACTGTTTAAAGCTGTTAAAACCCAAGAGGATAGTGGAAAACTGCAGGAGGACCTGGATAAATTGGAAGACTGGGCATCCAAATGGCAGATGAAATTTAATGTGGACAAGTGCAAAGTTATGCACCTAGGAAAGAACAACCCACACTATAGTTACTCGATGCAAGGCTCCACATTAGAAGCCACCACCCAGGAAAAAGATTTAGGAGTCATCGTGGATAACATGTTAAAACCCTCCGCCCAGTGTGCAGCGGCAGCCAAGAAAGCAAACAGAATGCTAGGTATCATAAGGAAAGGGATGGAGAATAAAACAAAGGATATTATAATGCCTCTGTATCGCTCCATGGTACGACCGCACCTTGAATATTGTGTGCAATTCTGGTCACCGTATCTTAAAAAGGACATAGCGTTATTAGAAAAAGTACAGAGAAGAGCCACCAAATTGGTGAAGGGGATGGAAGGCTACTCCTATGAAGAGGCTAAAAAGGTTAGGGCTCTTTAGCCTGGAAAAGAGACGGCTGAGGGGAGATATGATAGAGGTCTATAAATTAATGAATGGAGTGGAACAGATAAACGTGGATCAATTGTTTACGCTATCAGAATATAGAAAGACTAGGGGACATGTAATGAAGCTACAGGGTAAACTATTTAAGACAAATAAGAGAAAATATGTTTTCACTCAACGTGTAATCAAACTCTGGAATCTGTTACCGGAGGATGTGGTAAGGGCTGTTAGTATAGCTGGGTTTAAAAAAGGTTTGGACAAGTTCCTGGAGGAAAGGTCCATAAACCACTATTAAAAAGGGACCCAGGATATCAATGCTTGACCCAGTACAAGCATTGAGGAACCTGTGTCTTTTGGGGAAACTGCTAGGTACGTATGACCTAGATTGGCCACTGTTGGAAACAGGATACTGGGCTCGATGGACCTCGGTCTGACCCAGTATGGCATGTCTTAAGGGAAGAATTTCTTATTTGGCTTAAGCATACTCAAGATATTTCAAAGTTTTCCAACTGTGCAGCTTTTGACTCCTTTGAGGGTGCCAGCAGAGCTTCGGCCATTGCCATAGCTGCACGCAGAATTGCTTGGCTCCAAGCTTCTGATCTAGAATCTTGGGTCCAGGATGGCTTGGGAAATCTTCCCTGTACAGGAGAAAACCTTTTTGGCAAAGATTGGCAAATAAAAGCCACTCAAATGGATGCAGAAAATTCTGCTTTGGATAGACTTTCAAAGTCAACCTCCATTCCTGCAAAGAAAAAACCTTTCAAGAAGTGTTTTTTCAAGAAAGGCAGATTCCATCCTGCTTCTGGCCAACAATCATCTACAGGTCGTTTTGCTGCTAAGCGTCAGCAACCTAAACAGGCCAGGCCTAAGCCTACAGGGGCTGCTGCAACTCAGCAGACCCAGCCTCCTCAGGGCTTTTGACTTGATGCTAGAAACTTAGCCTTTCTGGCTCTGAAACAGCCAAAGCCTCTCACCATACCAGGAAGGTTAGCTCATTTTGCTCCCAGATGGGAGCAAATTACAACAGAGCAGTGGACCCTCTCCATCATAAGGGAGGGGTACAAACTTCATTTCTCAAACCTTCCTCCTCACACCATGGTGAGACATTTCAATTCTCCAACATCTCTCCTTGACCTTCTAGGTCAGGAGGTGGCTGCCCTTCTTGCCCAAGGGGCAATAGAAGAAGTACCTCTTCTTCAATAAGGGTCAGGGTTTTACTCCCCCCTACTTTCTGATCCCAAAGAAAACAGGGGGCTACAGACCCATATTAGATCTCAGAGAATTGAACAAATTTCTATGCAAGGAGAAATTCAAGATGCTTTCTCTGGGCACTCTCCTTCCATACCTTCAGAGTCAGGATTGGCTTTGTTCTCTAGATCTCAAGGATGCGTACACACATGTCCTCATCCATCCATCTCACAGTAGGTTCCTCCGTTTCCTTTTCCAAGGAAAGCATTACCAATACAGGGTGTTTCCTTTCGGTCTGGCCTCTGCTCCAAGAGTGTTCACCAAATACATGGCAGTAGTAGCTGCATTTCTACGCACTCTGGGAATATTTGTATTCCCATACCTGGACGACTGGCTCATCCGAGCTCCATCTCAGTCAGAGGCCCAGACTTCCCTGGACTGCACAAGGCGCATTCTGCAGTATCTAGGACTTGTGGCAAACCTCCCAAAGTCCCAGCTCACCTCTACTCAGTCCCTAGAGTTCATAGGGGCCTGGCTAGCTACTACCACTGCAAGGGCCTATCTTCCTCGGACCCGTTGCCTGCGCCTAGTGCAATTAGCCTCCCAGATTCAGTCAAAGAGCCATTTAACTGCCCGGGAGATGCTACAACTGCTAGGCCACATGGCATCCACAGTGCATGTGGTCCCCTATGCTCGCCTTCACATGAGAGCAGCTCAATGGACTTTGTCCACCCAGTGGACTCAAACATCAGGAGGTCTGTCAGACAAAATAGCAACCTCCAGGCGCCTTTTTTGGTCTCTCCAGTGGTGGTGGTCCACCCAAAATCTGTTGCTGGGGTCCCCCTTCCAACAGCTGTTGCCCCAAGCAAGCCTCACAACAGATGCCTCCCCAACAGGTTGGGGAGCTCATCTACAAGACCTCTCCACTCAGGGCACTTGGTCTCCACAGGAGACCTCTCTACATATCAACCACTTGGAGCTCCGAGCAGTTTTTCTAGCTCTCAAGGTCTTCCATACCCTGCTCAGCTACAAGACAGGCCTCATTCATACGGACAATCAGGTAGCCATGTTTTACATAAACAAGCAAGGAGGAACTGGCTCTCTGTCGCTTTGCAACGAAGCTTTAAGATTCTGGGCCTTTGCCAGAGAGCATCAAATCCATCTCCTGGCCGTATACCTTCCAGGAATCCAAAACTCTTGGGCAGACAGACTCAGTCGAGTTCTGCTTCCACACGAATGGTCCCTGCACATGGACCAGGTACTCAGAATCTTTCAAGAGTGGGGAACCCCAGACATAGACCTCTTTGCAAGTCCGTGGAATGCCAAACTTCCCCGGTTCTGTTCCAGAATTCCGTGTCAGGGAGTTCAGGCCAAGGATGCCTTCCTCCTTCACTGGGGTCAAGACTTCCTGTATGCCTTTCTACCCATTCCCTTAATTCCCAAGACTCTGTTCAAGCTCCAGAGGGATCAAGGATCTATGATCCTCATAGCTCCACGCTGGCCACGCCAAGTGTGGTACCCTCTACTTCTGCATCTCTCTCAAGCTCCCTCCCTAGACTTGGGAGCTGCTCCAGACCTTCTGTCCCAGGAGGAGGGGACTTTGTGGCACCCAAACCTCAAGTCCCTTCACCTTAGGGCTTGGTTGCTGAAGGCTTAGACCTTCAAGGTTGGAATCTTTCTCAGCAGGTGAAGGATATTCTCCATGCTTCCAGAAAACCACCTACTAGACGTTCCTATGCTTTTAAATGGAAAAGGTTTTCCATTTGGTGTACTGAGAAGGGTCTTGACCCTCTAGCACTACCTTTGAATTCTCTATTGGAATATCTCCTGCATCTCTCCAATGCAGGCCTTAAGACAAATTCAGTAAGAGTCCATTTGAGTGCTATTGCAGCATCCCTTAAGCCTCTCAATGGACAGCCTATTTCCTCTCATCGTCTTATTGCAAGATTCATGAGAGGCCTAACTTTAACTAAACCTCCCATTAGGCCTCCTCCGGTGGCATGGGACTTAAATCTGGTTCTTGGTCAGCTTATGAAGCCACCTTTTGAACCCTTAGCCACCACCTCCTTGAAATTTCTTTCCTGGAAGGTTATTTTCCTCATTGCAGTCACCTCAGCTTGCTGCATCAGTGAACTGCAGGCCTTAGTGGCTAATCCACCTTATACAAGGTTCCATCATGATAAGGTAGTCCTTAGGACCAATCCACACTTTATGCCTAAAGTAGTCTCACCTTTTCATCTTAATCAAGAGGTGTATTTACCTGTCTTTTTTTCAGGTCCTCATGCATCAAGTGCAGAGAGGAATCTTCATACCCTGGATTGTAAGAGAGCTCTTGCCTTTTACTTACAAAGGACACAGCAACATAGAAAGTCTTCTCAACTTTGTTGCTTTTGATCCCTCTCATTTGGGACTTCCAGTCTCTAAGAGGACACTGTCCAATTGGATTGCTCAGTGTATTTCTTTCGCCTACCAGAGTAAGAACCTTTCTCTGGAAGGCCATGTCACGGCTCATAATGTGAGGGCCATGGCCACCACTATGGCTCATCTAAATTCTGTGTCCATCGACCAGATCTGTCGAGCGGCCACCTGGGCCTCGGTTCATACCTTCACAGCCCATTACTGTTTGGACAAGGACTCCCGCCGGGATGCCTCCTTTGGTCAGGCTGTTCTCAAACACCTGTTCCATGCTTAATCAACTCCTACCCTCCTTCCCTGGATGGATGCCTGAGATCCATAGGAGGAGGTAGAGCCCTTCTCAGGGTCTCACAACCTTGGGGATCTCCCAGGCATCTCTAGCTAGGGAGTCCCCATATGTGAAGACTCATTCCTGCTTGTTCCTGGAGATAGCACAGTTACTTACCTGTAACAGGTGATCTCTGGGAACAGCAGGAATAAGTCTTCACAACCCACCCTCCTCCCCTAGGAGTTGTATCTCTCTATCTTTCCTTTCCTCTCTCTGTTTGTCTCAGCTTTAAAACTCGAACTGGGGAGAGGCGGTTAGGAAAGGCGGGAAGGCAGCGCGCAGGCGCTGTGGGATGCTCCCAAAAGCTTTCCTTTTTGGGAAGCTGGGGAGCGTTCCCGTGCAGGCTCCGTCGGTACCGACGTACCCATATGTGAAGACTTATTCCTGCTGTTCCCAGAGATCACCTGTTACAGGTAAGTAACTGTGCTTTATATACCGTCTTTCTACGAATCAAAACGGTTTACATAGAACAATAAAAGCAGTGTATTTCAACTGTTTACAAGGAACGAATAACAGGATACAGAATAAAAACATGAGGAACTAAATTAAGAACATAAGAACATAAGAACATAAGAAATGCCATACTGGGTCAGACCGAGGTCCATCAAGCCCAGTATCCTGTTTCCAACAGTGGCCAATCTAGGTCATACGTACCTAGCAGTTTCCCCAAAAGACACAGGTTCTGCAGTGCTTGTACTAGGCCAAGCATTGATATCCTGGGTCCCTTTTTAATAGTGGTTTATGGACCTTTCCTCCAGGAACTTGTCCAAACCTTTTTTAAACCCAGCTATACTAACAGCCCTTACTACATCCTCCGGTAACAGATTCCAGAGTTTGATTACACGTTGAGAGAAGA